>OV815488.1:8888354-10138354 GCA_929108735.1 Andrena dorsata
TTACTCGTCCTAGTTTGATACTTAATACTTTTTTGAGTTAGTGTTGCGATGATGACTGATCGCGTTTGTAATTAGAGTTGCGACCCCAATGCCCCGAAACTGTCCTGGGACATGTCCGAAGACATGTTCCTGGGAAAAAGGAGTCCCGAGCAGCTGGCTTTGCTGCACATGGGACCCCACACAGCCTTCAGGAAGGCTGCAGCGAATTAAAGTTAGAGTTGCGTATTGCGAGACACAGGTGCACTGAATTTTTATTAGTGTTGCGAAAAATGAAACCACCCACGTGGTGGTTCTCGGTAGCTTTTTATATTTGTTAAAATAATGTAGCTCCTTGGGAGCTTCCTCGTTTGCTATTCGGGATTTGTATTGAGTATAGTAGAATTTTCTGTAATGAAGCACCATCCGGGAATTTTGAAGTTGTTTGAGAAATTAGTGCTGCGAGTTGTCCAAAGTCCTAGTGACTATGCTCGGGAGTTGATTTTAGTCTGTAATAAGTTAGCGTTGCGAAAGAAAGAAACGGTCTACTCACGGTTTTCTTGCATTAATGAGTGGACAATGATCAGCTGTCCTTCTGGCTACTGATCATTTTTTCTAGCAGCCCTAAGTGGCTGCATCATCCTCCTTCTACTACCACCACCTACCCACCCGACAAATGTTTTCGTTGTACATATTATTTTCAGATTGATAAGAAATGTAGTTTTTATTTTTATAAATTTTCAATATTTTTTGGCATTGATCAAAATTCATCCGCCATTGTTTCTTAATTTGATGATGTTGACACGAAATTTGCACTGAAAAAGTAGGTAAATGCAATTCGGCACTTTATATTGATAGTAAATTTGCAATATAAACGCGTGTTCATTGTCGCTACTTTCTGCATGAAAGTAACTTCGATTACTGCGCAGTAAAGTGCAACCCATAAAAATACTTTAAAAAAAGTAAAAAAAATACGCCAAGTACATGATAAAATCGAGGAGGAAAAAGAGTAAACACAAAAAAATAGAAGAAAATATAAATTGTAAAAAAAGATGTGATATCAAAATGAGCTGCAAGTACATAATAAAGGTGCTTTCCACCTGCGCTTAAGATGACACAACTACATATACACAGCTAAAATGTTGTATCCATACATTCCATTACTCATACCGCTGACATATTAATAATGTGAAGATAAAATGTAACATCTAGACATTTGTCTAAATGTCCGCCGCCTGGAAGTCAAATACTTGGCGTAGCCAGGCAAAGTATTCTCGGATCATCAATACCCATACCTTCCCCCTCGCAGGCTCTCAGATAATTTGGCTATTTAAAACTTAGACAATATGAGTACATTTTCATTATATTGCGTTTTAAAATAATTCCAAGATCATTCATCGATACCGATACCTTTCCTCTCCTAAGCTTTCAGATAATTTGTCAATTTAAAACTCTGACAAATATGAGTACACTTTCATTATTTTACGTTTTAAATACTTATTCATCGACACCTTGACTTTGCCTGGCCACGCCAAGTATTTGACTTCCAGGCCGCGGACATCTAGGCAAATGTCTAGATGTTACATTTTATCTCCACATTATTAAAATGTCGGCGATATGAGTAACGGAATGTATGAACACAACATTTTAGTTGCGTATATGTAGTTGTGTCATCTTAAGCGCAAGTGGAAAGCACCTTTATTATGTACTTGCAGCTCAGTCTGATTTCAAATCTTTCTTTACAATGTATATTTTCTTCTATTTTTTTGTGTTTATTCGTTTCCGTCCTCGATTTTATCATGTGCTTGGCGTATTTTTTTACTTTTTCGAATTTTTTTTATGGGGATCTCATTTCTTTTTACAAAGTATGTATGTATTATATATGTATAGTACTTTGTGTACAGTACATGGTGCGCGAAACAGCTTATGGCGCTGAAAGCAGCCTTTGCCGCTGAAAGCAGCCTTTGGCGCTGAACGTATTTAACATTGAACTGTATGCACAACCACAATTATTAATACCTTTCGAAGAATAATATCTACTCGTAAATCATCAACGGATACCCACGTGGTGCCCTTACCCCTTACCATACTCGTGTAATGACCATCGGTAATATTTTTACCGTGGTGGAAAATCGTTGCCTTAAGTTTATAACAGTGATCCCCCATTTGTATTTTACTAGTAGGTATTGCTTTGTAGGCTGTTTTTTTCACATTCAAATTCGGAATTATTATGCGCCCAAAGCGGCTGCTGTTCTTCCGTCTTATAATTAGGTATACTTAAGCGCCCATAGTGACTGCCGTTTCTTTTTTCGTTAAAATTGAGAAGTATTACACGCCCAAAGGGGCCACTCCTTTTTTCTATCAATGTTCAGAATCATTAAGCGCCCAATGCGGCTGCTCGAAATTTTTCTGAATGTCCGAATTGCGTGGCGCTCCATGCGGCTGCCTGGAATTTAAAGGAAATTTTTTGGAACTGGTTAGATACAAATTGTCTGATATTTCAATATTTGGGCAATAGTGATTCAATGAAAGGACTATAGCTGTTGAAATTACATTACTTAATCGAGATAGATTGTAGGTATTAAGCCACTGAGAAAGTTTCTGTTGCAGAAATATTACGTGTGAAGAATATTGCAACAAAAGGATTTCAGGTTCATAATCAATGAAAAATCAAACCTCAAGGAATTTTTATTAATACTTTTGAGAATGTTGCAGGTAACATCGTGGGTCCATCGAGGGAAGTAGGAAACACATGGCAATTTCAGATTTTCAGGCCGGTCATTATTTAAATTTAAGTATATATGTATATGGTTAGGTAAGACGTGTTTAGTGGTCACATAGAATTATGTAGTTTTTAAGAAAAAAGGTATATGTACACTGCAGTGTGTAACTAAATATAAGTAGCAATTATTAAATACGAGCGCTCGTATACGTAGGAATTATTAGTATTTAAGTAGACATAGCAAATATGCACTGGCATATTTCCTATTAATGAATAGGAAATATTATTTCTTTGGTTCATTCCCAATTATGTAGTGAATAATTATCATGGTAGAAATATTCCAGAAAGTTCATACAATTTTTAATGAATGAAACAAAGAAATGTTTTCAATTCTGCTTAGCTTCATCGCGGTAGCTTTTTACAGAAGAACTCCTTCTGTTGCCCGCTTGTGGAGCGATCGAGGATCGTTTTGCAACCGTGCATCAGGGGGATTTATGGAAATGAAAATAAAATTTTGCATAAAGGAGGGCGGATGGGCCGCGGTTAGGGTGGGTCTCCACTCGCAGCGCCTCCACGTGGTGAGACCCGTGCAATCTGTATTATTTGAAGCGTAATTACTAATCGTATCACAAGTAACATTGTAATAGAATTATTAATTACGTGACAAGTAAAACTAGCCGATTGGCTGCGATCATCTATCTTCGTTAATCTCTATTCTATCCGTCCAGATTCGATTCTAAATATTGCTCCTACAATTACATTTTATTTCTCCAATAATATTAAAAAAAAGACTCCAATAGCAATCTTGGTGCCATATTTCCCAAACAAATGGCGCACTCCTAAATACGTAGATACCATTAGATGATAACTTTATATCTGAAACGCGATCGTGATCGGACGTGAACTAGTTTAAAGTGCCATGATGAATCTTCATCGATTACTGGACCATGTGGGAGGTCGCTTAACAAGATTTTACTACAATTAACCCAGTACCTAGAAAACTTCTCGAGCAGTACTTAATTCGAGGAGTTGAGAGTCATTGAAGCGAGACGGAACGTTAACAAGCAAAGACCTCTACCAAAGTCGCCCCATCGCCGAACAATATACCTGCCAGTTCAACTTTATTCGCGATCGTGATCGGACCTCAGTGAACGCGTGAGCATATAATTTCGAGATATTTCGATTTCTGGATTAATTTCATCGATTCCTGAACCATGTGGGAAGTCGCTTAACAAGATTCTACTACAGTTCACCCAGTATTTAAAAGACTTCTCGGGCAATACTTTTCTCGATGAGCTAGGACTCGTTGGAGCGAGACGGAACGTTAACAACCTCTGCCAAAGTCGCCCCATCGCCGAACAATGTACCTGCCAGTTCAACTTTATTCGCGATCGTGATCGGACCTCAGTGAACGCGTGAGCATATAATTTCGAGATATTTCGATTTCTGGATTAATTTCATCGATTCCTGAACCATGTGGGAGGTCGCTTAACAAGATTCTACTACAGTTCACCCAGTATTTAAAAGACTTCTCGGGCAATACTTTTCTCGATGAGCTAGGACTCGTTGGAGCGAGACGGAACGTTAACAACCTCTGCCAAAGTCGCCCCATCGCCGAACAATGTACCTGCCAGTTCAACTTTATTCGCGATCGTGATCGGACCTCAGTGAACGCGTGAGCATATAATTTCGAGATATTTCGATTTCTGGATTAATTTCATCGATTCCTGAATCATGTGGGAAGTCGCTTAACAAGATTCTACTACAGTTCACCCAGTATTTAAAAGACTTCTCGGGCAATACTTTTCTCGATGAGCTAGGACTCGTTGGAGCGAGACGGAACGTTAACAACCTCTGCCAAAGTCGCCCCATCGCCGAACAATGTACCTGCCAGTTCAACTTTATTCGCGATCGCGATCGAACCTCAGTGAACGCGTGAGCATATTATTCCTGATATTTCGATGGCCGCATTAATTTCATCGATTTCTGGACCATGTGGGAGGTCGCTTAACAAGATTTTACTACAATTAACCCAGTACCTAGAAAACTTCTCGAGCAATACTTCATTCGAGGAGCTGAGAATCATTGAAGCGAGACGGAACGTTAACAAGCAAAGACCTCTACCAAAATCGCACCATCGCCGAACAATGTACCTGCCAGTCCAACTTTATTCGCGATCGCGATCGAACCTCAGTGAACGCGTGAGCATATTATTCCTGATATTTCGATGGCCGCATTAATTTCATCGATTTCTGGACCAGGTGGGAGGTCGCTTAACAAGATTCTACTGCAATTCACCCAGTATCTAAGACTTTTTGATCCACTGCTTAGGGACATTTAAAAACGTGCAGTGCTTTATATTTAAAAACATGAGATGGCTATGCGTGTTAGTAGTATCATACGCGAGTGTAGAGTCAGTGTTTTTACGCGTCTTGAACTATATAAGAGTCTTTTGATCGTGAAATTAAAGTGATATATTTGTGTGTGTGATACATTCTATTCGGTACTACTGTCCTTGACTACTGTGAACCTGCCGAAGGAGCTTCCTGTCTGCATAGATAGCTGTAGCGAGCACAGAGACCATGAATACATACTAGTAGTTATCGTGAACAGTAACATTAAGGCGGGTGCTTCCAAATGTTTAATACAGACAAAAGCAATAAATAAATTTCAAATTCGAGGTCAAAGTTCTAATATCGCGTTTTAAATATTCCAAATAATTTTTCTTGAATTTTATAATCAAAGCTTGATGCTTTGAATACGAGGTACAATTCTGAAGTTTAATTACATTCGAGTCATTAGATTCTCTTAATAAAACGAGACTGGAAAGCATTATAATCCATGCCATTAGCGCCTAAACGAGGCTGCTTTTTTCACATTAAAATTCGGAATTATTATGCGCCCAAAGCGGCTGCTGTTCTTCCGTCTTATAATTAGGCATCCTTGAGCGCCCATAGTGACTGCCGTTTCTTTTTTCGTTAAAATTGAGAAGTATTACACGCCCAAAGGGGCCACTCCTTTTTTCTATCAATGTTCAGAATCATTAAGCGCCCAATGCGGCTGCCCGAAATTTTTCTGAATGTCCGAATTGCGTGGCGCTCCATGCGGCTGCCTGGAATTTAAAGGAAATTTTTTGGAACTGGTTAGATACAAATTGTCTGATATTTCAATATTTGGGCAATAGTGATTCAATGAAAGGACTATAGCTGTTGAAATTACATTACTTAATCGAGATAGATTGTAGGTATTAAGCCACTGAGAAAGTTTCTGTTGCAGAAATATTACGTGTGAAGAATATTGCAACAAAAGGATTTCGGGTTCATAATCATTGAAAAATCAAACCTCAAAGAATTTTTATTAATACTTTTGAGAATGTTGCAGGTAACATCGTGGGTCCATCGAGGGAAGTAGGAAACACATGGCAATTTCAGATTTTCAGGCCGGTCATTATTTAAATTTAAGTATATATGTATATGGTTAGGTAAGACGTGTTTAGTGGTCACATAGAATTATGTAGTTTTTAAGAAAAAAGGTATATGTACACTGCAGTGTGTAACTAAATATAAGTAGCAATTATTAAATACGAGCGCTCGTATACGTAGGAATTATTAGTATTTAAGTAGACATAGCAAATATGCACTGGCATATTTCCTATTAATGAATAGGAAATATTATTTCTTTGGTTCATTCCCAATTATGTAGTGAATAATTATCATGGTAGAAATATTCCAGAAAGTTCATACAATTTTTAATGAATGAAACAAAGAAATGTTTTCAATTCTGCTTAGCTTCATCGCGGTAGCTTTTTACAGAAGAACTCCTTCTGTTGCCCGCTTGTGGAGCGATCGAGGATCGTTTTGCAACCGTGCATCAGGGGGATTTATGGAAATGAAAATAAAATTTTGCATAAAGGAGGGCGGATGGGCCGCGGTTAGGGTGGGTCTCCACTCGCAGCGCCTCCACGTGGTGAGACCCGGGCAATCTGTATTATTTGAAGCGTAATTACTAATCGTATCACAAGTAACATTGTAATAGAATTATTAATTACGTGACAAGTAAAACTAGCCGATTGGCTGCGATCATCTATCTTCGTTAATCTCTATTCTATCCGTCCAGATTCGATTCTAAATATTGCTCCTACAATTACATTTTATTTCTCCAATAATATTAAAAAAAAGACTCCAATAGCAATCTTGGTGCCATATTTCCCAAACAAATGGCGCACTCCTAAATACGTAGATACCATTAGATGATAACTTTATATCTGAAACGCGATCGTGATCGGACGTGAACTAGTTTAAAGTGCCATGATGAATCTTCATCGATTACTGGACCATGTGGGAGGTCGCTTAACAAGATTTTACTACAATTAACCCAGTACCTAGAAAACTTCTCGAGCAATACTTAATTCGAGGAGTTGAGAGTCATTGAAGCGAGACGGAACGTTAACAAGCAAAGACCTCTACCAAAGTCGCCCCATCGCCGAACAATGTACCTGCCAGTTCAACTTTATTCGCGATCGTGATCGGACCTCAGTGAACGCGTGAGCATATAATTTCGAGATATTTCGATTTCTGGATTAATTTCATCGATTCCTGAACCATGTGGGAAGTCGCTTAACAAGATTCTACTACAGTTCACCCAGTATTTAAAAGACTTCTCGGGCAATACTTTTCTCGATGAGCTAGGACTCGTTGGAGCGAGACGGAACGTTAACAACCTCTGCCAAAGTCGCCCCATCGCCGAACAATGTACCTGCCAGTTCAACTTTATTCGCGATCGTGATCGGACCTCAGTGAACGCGTGAGCATATAATTTCGAGATATTTCGATTTCTGGATTAATTTCATCGATTCCTGAACCATGTGGGAAGTCGCTTAACAAGATTCTACTACAGTTCACCCAGTATTTAAAAGACTTCTCGGGCAATACTTTTCTCGATGAGCTAGGACTCGTTGGAGCGAGACGGAACGTTAACAACCTCTGCCAAAGTCGCCCCATCGCCGAACAATGTACCTGCCAGTTCAACTTTATTCGCGATCGTGATCGGACCTCAGTGAACGCGTGAGCATATAATTTCGAGATATTTCGATTTCTGGATTAATTTCATCGATTCCTGAACCATGTGGGAGGTCGCTTAACAAGATTCTACTACAGTTCACCCAGTATTTAAAAGACTTCTCGGGCAATACTTTTCTCGATGAGCTAGGACTCGTTGGAGCGAGACGGAACGTTAACAACCTCTGCCAAAGTCGCCCCATCGCCGAACAATGTACCTGCCAGTTCAACTTTATTCGCGATCGTGATCGGACCTCAGTGAACGCGTGAGCATATAATTTCGAGATATTTCGATTTCTGGATTAATTTCATCGATTCCTGAACCATGTGGGAAGTCGCTTAACAAGATTCTACTACAGTTCACCCAGTATTTAAAAGACTTCTCGGGCAATACTTTTCTCGATGAGCTAGGACTCGTTGGAGCGAGACGGAACGTTAACAACCTCTGCCAAAGTCGCCCCATCGCCGAACAATGTACCTGCCAGTTCAACTTTATTCGCGATCGTGATCGGACCTCAGTGAACGCGTGAGCATATAATTTCGAGATATTTCGATTTCTGGATTAATTTCATCGATTCCTGAACCATGTGGGAGGTCGCTTAACAAGATTCTACTACAGTTCACCCAGTATTTAAAAGACTTCTCGGGCAATACTTTTCTCGATGAGCTAGGACTCGTTGGAGCGAGACGGAACGTTAACAACCTCTGCCAAAGTCGCCCCATCGCCGAACAATGTACCTGCCAGTTCAACTTTATTCGCGATCGTGATCGGACCTCAGTGAACGCGTGAGCATATAATTTCGAGATATTTCGATTTCTGGATTAATTTCATCGATTCCTGAACCATGTGGGAAGTCGC
Organism: Andrena dorsata; assembly: GCA_929108735.1. NCBI lineage: Eukaryota > Metazoa > Arthropoda > Insecta > Hymenoptera > Andrenidae > Andrena > Andrena dorsata. The sequence continues at coordinate 8,896,969 of OV815488.1, forward strand.
TTAACAAGATTCTACTACAGTTCACCCAGTATTTAAAAGACTTCTCGGGCAATACTTTTCTCGATGAGCTAGGACTCGTTGGAGCGAGACGGAACGTTAACAACCTCTGCCAAAGTCGCCCCATCGCCGAACAATGTACCTGCCAGTTCAACTTTATTCGCGATCGTGATCGGACCTCAGTGAACGCGTGAGCATATAATTTCGAGATATTTCGATTTCTGGATTAATTTCATCGATTCCTGAACCATGTGGGAAGTCGCTTAACAAGATTCTACTACAGTTCACCCAGTATTTAAAAGACTTCTCGGGCAATACTTTTCTCGATGAGCTAGGACTCGTTGGAGCGAGACGGAACGTTAACAACCTCTGCCAAAGTCGCCCCATCGCCGAACAATGTACCTGCCAGTTCAACTTTATTCGCGATCGTGATCGGACCTCAGTGAACGCGTGAGCATATAATTTCGAGATATTTCGATTTCTGGATTAATTTCATCGATTCCTGAACCATGTGGGAGGTCGCTTAACAAGATTCTACTACAGTTCACCCAGTATTTAAAAGACTTCTCGGGCAATACTTTTCTCGATGAGCTAGGACTCGTTGGAGCGAGACGGAACGTTAACAACCTCTGCCAAAGTCGCCCCATCGCCGAACAATGTACCTGCCAGTTCAACTTTATTCGCGATCGTGATCGGACCTCAGTGAACGCGTGAGCATATAATTTCGAGATATTTCGATTTCTGGATTAATTTCATCGATTCCTGAACCATGTGGGAAGTCGCTTAACAAGATTCTACTACAGTTCACCCAGTATTTAAAAGACTTCTCGGGCAATACTTTTCTCGATGAGCTAGGACTCGTTGGAGCGAGACGGAACGTTAACAACCTCTGCCAAAGTCGCCCCATCGCCGAACAATGTACCTGCCAGTTCAACTTTATTCGCGATCGTGATCGGACCTCAGTGAACGCGTGAGCATATAATTTCGAGATATTTCGATTTCTGGATTAATTTCATCGATTCCTGAACCATGTGGGAAGTCGCTTAACAAGATTCTACTACAGTTCACCCAGTATTTAAAAGACTTCTCGGGCAATACTTTTCTCGATGAGCTAGGACTCGTTGGAGCGAGACGGAACGTTAACAACCTCTGCCAAAGTCGCCCCATCGCCGAACAATGTACCTGCCAGTTCAACTTTATTCGCGATCGTGATCGGACCTCAGTGAACGCGTGAGCATATAATTTCGAGATATTTCGATTTCTGGATTAATTTCATCGATTCCTGAACCATGTGGGAAGTCGCTTAACAAGATTCTACTACAGTTCACCCAGTATTTAAAAGACTTCTCGGGCAATACTTTTCTCGATGAGCTAGGACTCGTTGGAGCGAGACGGAACGTTAACAACCTCTGCCAAAGTCGCCCCATCGCCGAACAATGTACCTGCCAGTTCAACTTTATTCGCGATCGTGATCGGACCTCAGTGAACGCGTGAGCATATAATTTCGAGATATTTCGATTTCTGGATTAATTTCATCGATTCCTGAACCATGTGGGAAGTCGCTTAACAAGATTCTACTACAGTTCACCCAGTATTTAAAAGACTTCTCGGGCAATACTTTTCTCGATGAGCTAGGACTCGTTGGAGCGAGACGGAACGTTAACAACCTCTGCCAAAGTCGCCCCATCGCCGAACAATGTACCTGCCAGTTCAACTTTATTCGCGATCGTGATCGGACCTCAGTGAACGCGTGAGCATATAATTTCGAGATATTTCGATTTCTGGATTAATTTCATCGATTCCTGAACCATGTGGGAGGTCGCTTAACAAGATTCTACTACAGTTCACCCAGTATTTAAAAGACTTCTCGGGCAATACTTTTCTCGATGAGCTAGGACTCGTTGGAGCGAGACGGAACGTTAACAACCTCTGCCAAAGTCGCCCCATCGCCGAACAATGTACCTGCCAGTTCAACTTTATTCGCGATCGTGATCGGACCTCAGTGAACGCGTGAGCATATAATTTCGAGATATTTCGATTTCTGGATTAATTTCATCGATTCCTGAACCATGTGGGAGGTCGCTTAACAAGATTCTACTACAGTTCACCCAGTATTTAAAAGACTTCTCGGGCAATACTTTTCTCGATGAGCTAGGACTCGTTGGAGCGAGACGGAACGTTAACAACCTCTGCCAAAGTCGCCCCATCGCCGAACAATGTACCTGCCAGTTCAACTTTATTCGCGATCGTGATCGGACCTCAGTGAACGCGTGAGCATATAATTTCGAGATATTTCGATTTCTGGATTAATTTCATCGATTCCTGAACCATGTGGGAAGTCGCTTAACAAGATTCTACTACAGTTCACCCAGTATTTAAAAGACTTCTCGGGCAATACTTTTCTCGATGAGCTAGGACTCGTTGGAGCGAGACGGAACGTTAACAACCTCTGCCAAAGTCGCCCCATCGCCGAACAATGTACCTGCCAGTTCAACTTTATTCGCGATCGTGATCGGACCTCAGTGAACGCGTGAGCATATAATTTCGAGATATTTCGATTTCTGGATTAATTTCATCGATTCCTGAACCATGTGGGAAGTCGCTTAACAAGATTCTACTACAGTTCACCCAGTATTTAAAAGACTTCTCGGGCAATACTTTTCTCGATGAGCTAGGACTCGTTGGAGCGAGACGGAACGTTAACAACCTCTGCCAAAGTCGCCCCATCGCCGAACAATGTACCTGCCAGTTCAACTTTATTCGCGATCGTGATCGGACCTCAGTGAACGCGTGAGCATATAATTTCGAGATATTTCGATTTCTGGATTAATTTCATCGATTCCTGAACCATGTGGGAAGTCGCTTAACAAGATTCTACTACAGTTCACCCAGTATTTAAAAGACTTCTCGGGCAATACTTTTCTCGATGAGCTAGGACTCGTTGGAGCGAGACGGAACGTTAACAACCTCTGCCAAAGTCGCCCCATCGCCGAACAATGTACCTGCCAGTTCAACTTTATTCGCGATCGTGATCGGACCTCAGTGAACGCGTGAGCATATAATTTCGAGATATTTCGATTTCTGGATTAATTTCATCGATTCCTGAACCATGTGGGAAGTCGCTTAACAAGATTCTACTACAGTTCACCCAGTATTTAAAAGACTTCTCGGGCAATACTTTTCTCGATGAGCTAGGACTCGTTGGAGCGAGACGGAACGTTAACAACCTCTGCCAAAGTCGCCCCATCGCCGAACAATGTACCTGCCAGTTCAACTTTATTCGCGATCGTGATCGGACCTCAGTGAACGCGTGAGCATATAATTTCGAGATATTTCGATTTCTGGATTAATTTCATCGATTCCTGAACCATGTGGGAAGTCGCTTAACAAGATTCTACTACAGTTCACCCAGTATTTAAAAGACTTCTCGGGCAATACTTTTCTCGATGAGCTAGGACTCGTTGGAGCGAGACGGAACGTTAACAACCTCTGCCAAAGTCGCCCCATCGCCGAACAATGTACCTGCCAGTTCAACTTTATTCGCGATCGTGATCGGACCTCAGTGAACGCGTGAGCATATAATTTCGAGATATTTCGATTTCTGGATTAATTTCATCGATTCCTGAACCATGTGGGAGGTCGCTTAACAAGATTCTACTACAGTTCACCCAGTATTTAAAAGACTTCTCGGGCAATACTTTTCTCGATGAGCTAGGACTCGTTGGAGCGAGACGGAACGTTAACAACCTCTGCCAAAGTCGCCCCATCGCCGAACAATGTACCTGCCAGTTCAACTTTATTCGCGATCGTGATCGGACCTCAGTGAACGCGTGAGCATATAATTTCGAGATATTTCGATTTCTGGATTAATTTCATCGATTCCTGAACCATGTGGGAAGTCGCTTAACAAGATTCTACTACAGTTCACCCAGTATTTAAAAGACTTCTCGGGCAATACTTTTCTCGATGAGCTAGGACTCGTTGGAGCGAGACGGAACGTTAACAACCTCTGCCAAAGTCGCCCCATCGCCGAACAATGTACCTGCCAGTTCAACTTTATTCGCGATCGTGATCGGACCTCAGTGAACGCGTGAGCATATAATTTCGAGATATTTCGATTTCTGGATTAATTTCATCGATTCCTGAACCATGTGGGAAGTCGCTTAACAAGATTCTACTACAGTTCACCCAGTATTTAAAAGACTTCTCGGGCAATACTTTTCTCGATGAGCTAGGACTCGTTGGAGCGAGACGGAACGTTAACAACCTCTGCCAAAGTCGCCCCATCGCCGAACAATGTACCTGCCAGTTCAACTTTATTCGCGATCGTGATCGGACCTCAGTGAACGCGTGAGCATATAATTTCGAGATATTTCGATTTCTGGATTAATTTCATCGATTCCTGAACCATGTGGGAAGTCGCTTAACAAGATTCTACTACAGTTCACCCAGTATTTAAAAGACTTCTCGGGCAATACTTTTCTCGATGAGCTAGGACTCGTTGGAGCGAGACGGAACGTTAACAACCTCTGCCAAAGTCGCCCCATCGCCGAACAATGTACCTGCCAGTTCAACTTTATTCGCGATCGTGATCGGACCTCAGTGAACGCGTGAGCATATAATTTCGAGATATTTCGATTTCTGGATTAATTTCATCGATTCCTGAACCATGTGGGAAGTCGCTTAACAAGATTCTACTACAGTTCACCCAGTATTTAAAAGACTTCTCGGGCAATACTTTTCTCGATGAGCTAGGACTCGTTGGAGCGAGACGGAACGTTAACAACCTCTGCCAAAGTCGCCCCATCGCCGAACAATGTACCTGCCAGTTCAACTTTATTCGCGATCGTGATCGGACCTCAGTGAACGCGTGAGCATATAATTTCGAGATATTTCGATTTCTGGATTAATTTCATCGATTCCTGAACCATGTGGGAGGTCGCTTAACAAGATTCTACTACAGTTCACCCAGTATTTAAAAGACTTCTCGGGCAATACTTTTCTCGATGAGCTAGGACTCGTTGGAGCGAGACGGAACGTTAACAACCTCTGCCAAAGTCGCCCCATCGCCGAACAATGTACCTGCCAGTTCAACTTTATTCGCGATCGTGATCGGACCTCAGTGAACGCGTGAGCATATAATTTCGAGATATTTCGATTTCTGGATTAATTTCATCGATTCCTGAACCATGTGGGAAGTCGCTTAACAAGATTCTACTACAGTTCACCCAGTATTTAAAAGACTTCTCGGGCAATACTTTTCTCGATGAGCTAGGACTCGTTGGAGCGAGACGGAACGTTAACAACCTCTGCCAAAGTCGCCCCATCGCCGAACAATGTACCTGCCAGTTCAACTTTATTCGCGATCGTGATCGGACCTCAGTGAACGCGTGAGCATATAATTTCGAGATATTTCGATTTCTGGATTAATTTCATCGATTCCTGAACCATGTGGGAAGTCGCTTAACAAGATTCTACTACAGTTCACCCAGTATTTAAAAGACTTCTCGGGCAATACTTTTCTCGATGAGCTAGGACTCGTTGGAGCGAGACGGAACGTTAACAACCTCTGCCAAAGTCGCCCCATCGCCGAACAATGTACCTGCCAGTTCAACTTTATTCGCGATCGTGATCGGACCTCAGTGAACGCGTGAGCATATAATTTCGAGATATTTCGATTTCTGGATTAATTTCATCGATTCCTGAACCATGTGGGAGGTCGCTTAACAAGATTCTACTACAGTTCACCCAGTATTTAAAAGACTTCTCGGGCAATACTTTTCTCGATGAGCTAGGACTCGTTGGAGCGAGACGGAACGTTAACAACCTCTGCCAAAGTCGCCCCATCGCCGAACAATGTACCTGCCAGTTCAACTTTATTCGCGATCGTGATCGGACCTCAGTGAACGCGTGAGCATATAATTTCGAGATATTTCGATTTCTGGATTAATTTCATCGATTCCTGAACCATGTGGGAAGTCGCTTAACAAGATTCTACTACAGTTCACCCAGTATTTAAAAGACTTCTCGGGCAATACTTTTCTCGATGAGCTAGGACTCGTTGGAGCGAGACGGAACGTTAACAACCTCTGCCAAAGTCGCCCCATCGCCGAACAATGTACCTGCCAGTTCAACTTTATTCGCGATCGTGATCGGACCTCAGTGAACGCGTGAGCATATAATTTCGAGATATTTCGATTTCTGGATTAATTTCATCGATTCCTGAACCATGTGGGAGGTCGCTTAACAAGATTTTACTACAATTAACCCAGTACCTAGAAAACTTCTCGAGCAATACTTAATTCGAGGAGTTGAGAGTCATTGAAGCGAGACGGAACGTTAACAAGCAAAGACCTCTACCAAAGTCGCCCCATCGCCGAACAATGTACCTGCCAGTTCAACTTTATTCGCGATCGTGATCGGACCTCAGTGAACGCGTGAGCATATAATTTCGAGATATTTCGATTTCTGGATTAATTTCATCGATTCCTGAACCATGTGGGAAGTCGCTTAACAAGATTCTACTACAGTTCACCCAGTATTTAAAAGACTTCTCGGGCAATACTTTTCTCGATGAGCTAGGACTCGTTGGAGCGAGACGGAACGTTAACAACCTCTGCCAAAGTCGCCCCATCGCCGAACAATGTACCTGCCAGTTCAACTTTATTCGCGATCGTGATCGGACCTCAGTGAACGCGTGAGCATATTATTCCTGATATTTCGATGGCCGCATTAATTTCATCGATTTCTGGACCATGTGGGAGGTCGCTTAACAAGATTCTACTGCAATTCACCCAGTATCTAAGACTTTTTGATCCACTGCTTAGGGACATTTAAAAACGTGCAGTGCTTTATATTTAAAAACATGAGATGGCTATGCGTGTTAGTAGTATCATACGCGAGTGTAGAGTCAGTGTTTTTACGCGTCTTGAACTATATAAGAGTCTTTTGATCGTGAAATTAAAGTGATATATTTGTGTGTGTGATACATTCTATTCGGTACTACTGTCCTTGACTACTGTGAACCTGCCGAAGGAGCTTCCTGTCTGCATAGATAGCTGTAGCGAGCACAGAGACCATGAATACATACTAGTAGTTATCGTGAACAGTAACATTAAGGCGGGTGCTTCCAAATGTTTAATACAGACAAAAGCAATAAATAAATTTCAAATTCGAGGTCAAAGTTCTAATATCGCGTTTTAAATATTCCAAATAATTTTTCTTGAATTTTATAATCAAAGCTTGATGCTTTGAATACGAGGTACAATTCTGAAGTTTAATTACATTCGAGTCATTAGATTCTCTTAATAAAACGAGACTGGAAAGCATTATAATCCATGCCATTAGCGCCTAAACGAGGCTGCTTTTTTCAGATTAAAATTCGGAATTATTATGCGCCCAAAGCGGCTGCTGTTCTTCCGTCTTATAATTAGGCATCCTTGAGCGCCCATAGTGACTGCCGTTTCTTTTTTCGTTAAAATTGAGAAGTATTACACGCCCAAAGGGGCCACTCCTTTTTTCTATCAATGTTCAGAATCATTAAGCGCCCAATGCGGCTGCTCGAAATTTTTCTGAATGTCCAAATTCCGTGGCGCTCGATTTGTAAATTGCGGATTTCAAATGATCTCTGTTTTACCCGTGTTGAATTCTAATTCCTACCACATGTAGCGTTACAATCTTATTTTAGGCTGAATCGATAACGTTGGGTGTGACATGAAGATGGTAAGGGGGCTCGCGAGCCCCCCGAGCGTGTGACACAAAATTACATTGCGCGATGGGTCTATCTTATACTTCGTCTATGATCGTATTTTAGATTGAGTCGATAACGTTGGGTGTGACTCGAAAATGGTAAGGGGGCTCGCGAGCCCCCCCCCCCCCCCCGAGTCTTAACGCTAGGTGGAGACTGCTGTTCCATAAATTGAATAAGAGGAACTTAGATCGGCCACGATAAAGGGGGAATTCTGTACATCATGCATTATGTAACGTAATTTACGTTCTTTATTAAATAGTAATTGCAATATACTGTACGTTCTTTCTCAGATGGCAGCTTCTTCTTCGTAACATAACATCCGCAGCAGTTGACGGATTCACAACGCTGAACGCGGGAAAGTCACTAATTTTCTTTAAACGGTGCTTCGAATTATATAGTAGATACGGAATACAGATTAAAGGCTGCATTAAGTGAGATTCTGTATCTGGTAAATTAATATTAATATTGACCAGTGTATCGAGCTGTTTAAATGTATCTAAAATTAGAAATTGTTAAACCACTGCATGAAAATTTCACGTTACTTACAATTAGCATGGACGCTTCATAATTCAATTAGCAACCATTCGAATAGAATTTCAATCGCGCGCTCCGGAAATTACAAACAAATTTTAATTATTTTCAAATCGAAAGTAAAAGATTGGACTGAGAAATCGCGAAGATCTTTCAAAATTGTTTTATTAAACGGAATTTACGCGGTTTCGTTTATATTTATACAAAGTACAGACCATTAGAAACTATATGTTGGTAGTCCTGGAATTAATTGGGAAACATGAGCGTCCGGAGGAGGTGCAAAAAGGGCAGTTACCCCTCCCTGGCTTTTGTGGAAAAATCGCTTTTTTCAAAAACTGATCTTTATTAAGTTTATACTAAAAAACTGAATATTTCTAAATTTCGAATTGAAATTTTTAATTAAATTGGCACCACAAAATGGGTTAAAAAATCAGACAGGCTACTCGTTTTTTCATTACTACATTTTTCTTCATCGTCAAAAGTTGCCCCCTCCTGGAAAAATGTCTACGGACACCCTTGTTGGGAAATACATCTTTTTTTACATTAATTTCAATCAATTTATATTATTAATTATCCACTATTAACAGTATGATGTATACCATTAACAGTGTACCATACTATTAATAATGAAAATGATGAATCCAGCATTATAAATCTTCCCCAACATTATGCACAAATTTTGTCAAATTTGTGGCGAACTTGTTTCATCGGCAAAGATGTTAGAAGCAATAATATCAGCCAGCCAGACAGCATGTGTCATGCACCACAATCTATGTACAAAACCGACCACTTGAACTTAATACCTTAATTAACATTAATATAATTCGCACATTGTACTAATCCTTCAACAAAATAACTGGCTATCTAAGTCTATACACACACTATACGCTAAATGGACCTAAGAATTTCTTAAACTGAATTTCATCTTTTATAGAATTATAGTCAAACGTTATTTCTGCTTGACCTCCGACAAACACAAAAGAAAATAAACACACTCCTTATACAGTTATCTGATCTGATATACTTAATTATATCTCTGTATCAAGATTGGATTGTACTGGGTATCAAAAATTCTCAGTTAAGTTGCACGTAGAGTGCTACCGATTTACATGCATTCACGAGTCTCCTGTGGAAGAAAATTAACCCAGTCTACGCTCGCTCTTCAATTTAGTCCCACAGACAAATACAAATATTTGCATGTTGCAAAGTGAAAGGTGCTTGCCTCATGGTACGTGCAATTACAGTCTCATATACGAATTCCCATCATGTTCACTTCTGCAACATAAGCAGCAAATAAACGTCTAACCGATAATTTGATCAGTTTATCAATCATTTGTAGAGACCCACTTCTCTTGGAACGTATTACAGTGTGTAAATGGTTTCGCGCGTGTAGGCCAGGAATTAAGACACATCTGAGTTGTAAACAGTGGTAGGGACGAATGTCTTCACTCGCGTAAGCATGCCATCTAAATAAAACGTCACACATGAAACGAACATATCTTATTCGATAACCTAATGGTCAGTCGTCCGTTGTTGGTCAATCCAGTTCCACGCGAGTGCTTCCTAGCGACTTAACAGTTTGGATTGCAAGGAGGTGAGTGTTTAAATTCGTTTAAATAATCATTCTCACGTCGCTTTTCGTCTACTTCTACCTTAAATGCTATGTCGTAGCGATGGTGTGACCTAAGCACTCTATCTACTGCCATCTACAATGGTGTGCGTACTGCGTATATTGCGTTGCTGCGCACACAGCCACGATATATCCCTGGGCAAATGTGTTTTGGAATTCTCTTAATTTTTCTGAAAGCCTGACAATAATCTGACGAAGCAGATATTTACGTTAGATGGTTTATTATATAATATAGATCATCATTTGACTAGTAAAAGATTGTAGATTAAGTGTGAAATAGTATTGTTTCAAAAGAGGGGATACAGTAAAAGTTTTCTTCTTCAGTATTGAATTGTTTATTGCACGATAGGCGTGTGTTTGGCGATTGTTGGCTTGCAAGAAACTGTTCAGATGGAAAATATTCACACAGAATGATTGTATGATGTGCATGTTATAGCTTATAGCATTTACAGGCAAAGTAGCACTCTGTAGTTTTCTTCTTTTGTAAGGTTTCTTTGGACAGGCACAATCGATTTTCATTACCTGGTCTGCTTTAATTATTCGTGCCGACAAAGGCAATTAATATTAATTGCTTAATTTGTGCTTTCTCTCCATAGTTGTTTGCTGCAGTTCTTGTAAATGGCATAGGTCATTCTTATCACCCATCACTTAAGCAATACACATTTTAAAAGAATTGTGTTAGATAGCTATTGAGGGGACTGCAAATATCTCTGTGTATGTACATGTGTATCAGTATATGTACCTCCAGTGGAGAATATTGTAGATAAAACTGCTTCAGCTCTTCTTGATAAGTCTCAAGTTTTGATGGTGTAATGGATTTGAATGTATTCAAGTAGTTTGTTTGATTTATACATATTTGAAAATGAAATTGATTGGTATTACATATGCGTAGTGACAGTTGTTCAGAAATACAATCTTCCATCAGGGATTCCGTAACCAACTTGAGATAAGGAACAGAGTATGGAATTGGAGATAGATCAAATATTAATGTTGAAAAGTCCAGCATTTTTATTAATGTGCAATCCAGTAATACAAAATACATAAAATGGTTTTACTTTAATTACAATATAGTTGGTCTGAATATGATGCCACTATAACACTGTACATATGTAATACATACAAGGAATGCAGCTGAAACATACAAATACAGATTTATAATTATTTTATTACTAAATGCAACTATTTCAATATTTCTTCCATGAGCTTTCAGTGCATTTTGTTACATTCTATATACAGGGTGTTCCATTATAGGTGTTTGATAAGCTCTTCAGTGTGCTGGAAACATTGTATACTTTATGAAAAGTACTCTGAAACCGAAATCATAACTATACCATTACATAAAAATGTTCGTGGTATGTCTGTATGCTGGAAAGCGCAAAATTAAAAAACTACTGAACCGATATCGATGATCCATATTCCCGAAGAATCTTTGTTTTAATGGGACTGCCATGCAGTGATGCCAGAATGAGGACGGGTCCTCTCGAGAATTTCCCCCACCACGCATGCACACTACGCCGGAGCGGCGTCAGTGACTCACGGACACGCCGCTCCGGCGTAGTGTGCATGCGTGGTGGGGAAAATTCTCGAGAGGACCCGTCCTCATTCTGGCACCACTGCTGCCATGGGCTATAGACTAGTTCCAAAATCCAAGTGCAGAGAGCGCTACACTTTTAAATTGAAATATTAGAACGGAAAGTCAAATTTATACTGTAGCGAAGCGCGGATATTTTGTTAGTAAGATATTAAAAAAAGAACATCCTGGGTTTTTAAAAATTTTCTATTTTAACTGCAAGAATAATAACTCATGTGCTCTAGAGTATATCGCGTGTACTCGATGATTCGATTTATATTAGTAGCTATCGATTTACACAGTAATAGTTCTTGGAACTGTTATCTATATACGTTTATTTAACGGGATAGGTGGAGGAGGCCGCGTCGAAGGAAGAAATTGCTATTCGATCTAAACCCACGATGTCTAATAACACGACTCTCGCGAGAATATCGCACACATTGGTATTTTACGTAAATGGAAAGGAGGTATGTGTATTATAAAATATATATTATAAAACTAGATGTGCGCATTTATGAGAAATGCATTCATTACATTCGGCAGTGTGCCATTCTTTTTGGTTCTTAAATATTCAAGAGATTCCTTAGAATAAATTAGTTACAAAACTTCTGTTCAAGAAGTATTCAAAATTAAAAATCAATTCTACAATAACACTAAATAAAATAGAAAGAAGGAATTGTCAAAAAGAGTACTTCTATAATATTTTGTACTCTTATAATATTTTTAATTTCTAAACTTTCTTGATTTGTATTCTTGACAATATTTTTCCCTCAACTCAATGCCAAATGATTTCGAAGCGTGGAAGATTCCTCAAGTCTTCACTTCACTTTACAAATACATACCTTACTATTATAGGTAATAGACGACAATATAGATCCAGAATGGACTTTACTATGGTACTTAAGACACAAACGTATCCTTTTCTAATAGAAATTTATCAACAATTATTAATCAGAAATTTCAACAATTTTACCAATTGACACAATTAGTAGAAACCGCGATATAAAATGTTATGTAACGTTTAAACTTTCTAGTAAATCGTGTTTCATTTAAAAATTCTAAAACGGTAACAGAATAGTCTATTGAAACTAGGAGATGGAGACAGAGTCCGCGGGAACTTTTGCAAGGCCTGGTTTTAAAATTGTGCGGGGGCCAAAATTTTTTACAAATTTTATAATAAATATCTAGTATATAATGATAAATATCTGCGGATAAATATCAAATTTTTTTTTAAATTTTATAATGATAAATATCTGAATATGCATGGGGTCCCGCTGAAGTTGCTATGAGCTTCTCGTAGATCGCAGGCCCCTTTAACCCTCGGTTGTCACACTGGGTCAAATTGACCCTGCGATTTTTTAAGCAAAATACCTTTCTGTCGAAACTCTTATTCCTTCAATTTTTTTTTTATGCATGATGACACTTTAAGTGTCAACTTTCAATGATGGGCATATATTCTACAATGTTCAAACATTATTTTAGAATTTTTGAGACTTAATTTAACAAATAGTTTTTAAATAACAACTGATTGAAAATTGACAGGGTCAGATTGACCCAGTGTGACAACGACGTTCGAAAAAGTAGGTGTGACAACCGAGGGTTAAAGAAATTTTATAATAATAAATATCTGTGCATACCTAAGGACCCGCATTTATGATCAGCTTTTCGTAGACCGCGGGCCGGGTTCCGGCGAACGCGCTGAAGACGCCTCGCGGAGATGATTATACTTGTATATGAATATTAATTACAATGATCCTTAACTACAACAATTCAGTGCACCTAACCGGTACGAAGCTAGGTTGTGCAGAAGGTGGTTGTGGGGCGTGCACCGTAATGATCTCAAAATTGGATCGCGTGACTGGGCATATTACGTATCCTTTTAATCGCTAATCTAATCTATTCCTAATATTCCAGTATCTCTGATAATAGGAAGTACGAAAGAAATATTGATTTACGAACCTATTTGAAGAGGCTACGAGTAGCCCGAGTAGGTATAAAATCGAGCTTGTAAACCACTTGAAAATAATACTTTTTTTTAACCATTTACTTTGTTACTTTGCTATAAATATTATCATTCTATTAATTTTTCTATTCGGAGCTTCTGTTACGTCTTGTTCTTCTTCTACTATAGTATAATAAAACCGAAACTCGAAACCACAGACAAGTAAAATTTTTATTCCGATATAATATTTCAAATATCGAATTGCTGAAAAATGAAAAATGTCTTCACTCGTTGTTTTTTAAATAACAGCATTTATAGTAGAGCTTCGATAACACGGGGCACGTGCGGTCTAAACTTTTTCAAATTATTTTAAGCTCAATTAGCTAATTGTAAGATAAAGCCATTAATATTCGATTCTTTCTGGATAATGGTTTTCAATATACAGAGGACTTCCACAGTTCCTCGAAAACCGATTATCACTCGTTGAAGAAATCATTCTCCTTGACTGTTCCCTCCGATTACGATCGTAGACATATGGCCGTGAACGCTTGTTTAACACCAGTCTGTGCTGTCCACGGTTTAGCCGTGACTACGGTGGAGGGTATCGGAAGTGTGAAAACGAAACTTCACCCTGTACAGGAACGTATAGCAAAAGCACACGGGTCGCAATGCGGCTTTTGCACTCCAGGAATCGTGATGTCCATGTACGCGTTGCTGAGGAGCACTCCAAAGCCCAGCATGAAGGATCTTGAAATCGCGTTTCAAGGTACAAAGGCGGAATATTTCACAAGCTACTGACAAGCTTAACTATTTTAATACAATTTTAAGGATGTAATCGTCACAGTACTCCATCGTGAGAAATTGTACAGGGTGCTTTAGAATTATATGATTTAGTCTCTTCTTAATAAGAAAAGGACCGGAATCAAAATGACTTATAAACTTTAACAAATGTAGGATTAAGTACCAAAGACTGCTTTTTATTTATATAAAAATCAATCAGTTTAAATATCAGTCGAAGTTTTAGTATCATTTTACAAACCGCTCCAAAAGAGCGAGCACTTTTAATCCAAAACACGATTCTGATTTTTAAAAGAATTGCTTTTATACCAGAGTTTCATTGCAACGTAAAATTCAAATTCTAATTGCAAACGTAGGGAACTTGTGTAGATGCACTGGGTACCGTCCGATTATAGAAGCTTACAAAACATTCACGGAAGAATGGGAGCAGATGCAACTGGCGTCACAGCATCGGGAGAATTCTTTGCCAAATGGAGATTGCCCGATGGGGGAGAATTGTTGCAAAAAAGTACTTATTTCAGAGCCTACCCAGATTTTCAATTCGAAAGAATTCCGTCCGTACGACCCCTCCCAAGAAATTATATTTCCACCCAAGTTACAAGTAAGTTAATATTCTTCATTTAATTGAAACTTACTATTATCATTATTATTTATGAACGGGTTTTAACCCATTTCATAACAAGCGTACATAACACTGTGTCAATAAAATTATAAAAAATATACCATTAAAAGAAAAATTCAAATTGATAATTCAAAATGAAACATGAAAAATGTGAAATGAAAACTGAAGAATGTACAAAATGTGAAATTATGCCTATATTTCTTAATACACATTATTAATAACGGAAAACGGACAATTCTACAAGTATATAAACTGTACCTAGAATTGATAATCGTGAAGTAGATTATTAGATTAGAGATATTTAAATGTAATCTACTACTCACTCTGGCCACTTAAAAATGTTTTTGTAATAAATTTGAATCTTCAGCTTTCCTCGAATTTAGATGAAGAGTATTTAGTTATTAAAGGGAAAAATGTTGCTTGGTACCGACCGAACACGTTTACCGAGCTGCTTAGTTTAAAGGAACAACATCCGCATGCAAAGATTATTTGCGGAAATACAGAGATAGGTGCGTTTCCTTTTTTGAAATACACTTTTACTGTACCTACTGTGAAAATTACGTTAAGAAAGATACATTAATTTTTTTATACCTTTTTTAGGAGTTGAAGTTAAGTTTAAGTATCAATGCTATCCAATTCTTATTCAACCTACTTCGATCAAAGAAATGCGAAGTATTGAAGAGTATTCAGAAGTGATGAACGTGGGTTCTAGTGTCACACTTATGGAGTTGGAAAACGCATTGAAATGCCAAATTGATAAGAAGCCTGGTAATTGATTAATTTCGAAGACGTTAAATAAAAATTAGTCTCTCCGTAGACATCATTGTACATTTTGCTAATTTTACAGAACACAAAACGAGAATCTTTAGTGAAATAATCAACATGCTCCATTGGTTTGCTGGTAAACAAATCAGAAATGTAGCTGTGAGTCTTTTGCGTTCCTACAAATCCATTTTGATGAATCTCTCTTAACTGAACTTTTTAAGTTAAAACTGATAGTATACTCGATTTCTTAACAGGCTGTGGGTGGTAATGTAATGACTGGAAGTCCCATATCAGACCTGAATCCAATTTTCATGGCAGCTGGAGTAAAATTGAATCTATCCAGTTTAAAAAATGGGAATCGTGTTGTCCCAATGGATCACAGTTTCTTTAAAGGCTACAGACAAAACATCGTTTCACCAGAGGAGATTTTACTTTCAATTCAAATACCTTTCTCAAAGGAGGTAAAAAAAATAACATCTATTTTAAAATAAATTCATCGATTCTACCGCTATACAAATATATTAATTGTTTTCCTGTTTACGGGTATTAAAAAAACGTGGAGGAAGAGAATTTTCTTCTATAACATACAACTATGATCTTCGTTTAACGGTAATCCTGTCATTGTCTTTTAGGATCAATATTTCATTGCGTATAAGCAAGCAAGAAGACGAGACGACGACATAGCTATTGTTAACATGGCATTAAATGTATTTTTCGAGCCTGGAACTGATATCGTACATAAATCATTTTTGGCGTTCGGTGGAATGGCCCCGACGACAGTCTTAGCCAGGAAAACTTGTGAAACTATGATTGGAAGGTATTTTGTTTATTTATATAACTGCGGCAGTGGAAATGATAGAAAATTGCACAATTTTTGATATCATAAAACTGTTTCAGGAAATGGAACAAAACCCTTTTAGAAACAGTCTATTCCTCGTTACTGGATGAACTTCCTCTTCCAGATAGTGTCCCTGGTGGGATGGTCAAGTATCGTAAATCTCTTACTTTGAGGTACATATAATTCTATTCACAAGAATTAAAGTAACTAAATTTACTACTAACTATAAGTATGATCCTAACTATTTAGTCACGCAGTATCTAACATGAAGACTTGCGAAGGAAGACGCGCTTAAGATACAGAACTAATGTTTCCCTTCATTTTCCCAGTTTGTTTTTTAAAGGCTTTCTCCACATAGCTAAGAAACTCCAAGCCCTGACAGATTGCCGGTTGTCGTTGGCTGAAGAAATCGAAAGCGCGGTGGATGGATTCCATTACAGGGAACCGAAGAGTTCGCAATATTTTCAAGAGGTATGTTATTTTATATTAAAATTATCAGTTGAACGATTGAAATGCCATTGCGCATAATATCTCTAAATAAATTACCCGTTCACCCCCTGCCTCACTAAAACAAGTTCTCTCTTATCCTCGAATTTTTAACAGCAAAGAATTGTAAATTATCTCGAAATTGCAAATTAAAAGTACATACTGGTTTTTTTAAATTGCCACTCAAACACCTTACTCATTTGAACTCAAGCATTTTTCTCCCACAAATCTCCTCTATAAAATATCACAATTACTAAGCTATGATCTGGGATATTGTAGTACAGGTCCTGGTGTATGCACTAATTTTACCAAGCGTCCACTTTTGTTTTACACTTCGTTTTGTATATGAATCGTCAGGTTCCAAAGGATCAGGACACAACCGATTTAGTAGGGAGGCCCATGGTCCACCTCAGCGCCCTTAAACAGGCGACAGGGGAAGCGATCTACTGCGACGACATCCACAGGTTTTCTGAGGAGCTTTATTTAGCATTAGTTTTGTCCACCAGAGCCCACGCGAAGATTTTGAGCATCGACGAGAGCAAGGCGTTAACGTTGGAGGGCGTAGTCGCTTTCTTCAGCGCGAAAGACATACCAGAGAAGCAACGTTATCACGGCCCTGTATTCCACGATGAAGAGATCTTCGCGTCAGAGAAGGTAAATCACACTTCTCTCGCCATATTTAACGAATTTTTAATCTTGTATTCAAAGTCTTGAAGGTCGCAGTGATGCCAGTAATCAAAGTTTGAAAACAATGCACATTATCTGTTGCTCACAATCTTTGGAAACAACAGACAAGAATCTATTAATCGGAGAGGTTATTTTGTCTAAATTGCATAAATTAAGTGTGTTGCTTTTGAAGGTGACTTGCTATGGGCAAATAATCGGAGCGATCGTCGCAGTGAATCAGTCCATCGCTCAGAAAGCAGCCAGGTTGGTTGAGGTGCAATATGAGGACCTAAAGCCATTGATCATATCCATAGAGGTGAAAGAATTTGATTTTTGAATGAAGCACTGCTTCGCGAAATCTCGGTTTTTATATTCATGGTCTCCGTTTCGTAATTCCAGGACGCCATTGAGCACGGTTCCTTCCTTAACAAAACGCCGAAACATCTTCAGAACGGGGACCCTGAAGAAGCGTTCGCCAAGTCGCGCCACATTCTTCAGGGAGAAGTTCGAACTGGGGGGCAGGAGCATTTTTACTTTGAAACGCAGGCGACACTAGCGGTTCCCAAGGAAGAGGACGAGCTAGAAGTATACTGCTCCACTCAGCATCCCAGCGAAATTCAAAACCATATAGCGAGTATGCTGAACGCCTGCGCCAATAAGATAGCCGTGAGGGTGAAGAGATTGGGCGGCGGTTTCGGTGGTAAAGAGTCACGTTCCACGTTACTGGCACTTCCGGTTGCTTTTGCCGCGCACAGGTATCGTCACGTTCCTTCGAGCGAAATAAACAATGTATCTGTACTTCTTAAAATACAATAAGTCTGTATCAACTGAACAGTTACACCCACTGCCGATCTTTATCAAATTCTCCAACCACGCATTGTTTTTTAAAGTTTGAATGGTGTAGCTTTATGAGAAATACATATTTTTCACATATTTATTTTATTTATTTAGTATGAAGCAAAGTTAGCATTGTTAGGCCCGCGGAGAGTAATAGATCGAAACAGTGGAATCACGCATGCGCGGCAGTGGTTGTTAAAGTGTTAAAAAAGAGAAAAAGGAAATTTAACTTGTGGTTCCTGATAATATATAGTGGTATTTAGCAGTTTCGTTTTACAGATTGAGGAAACCAGTACGCTGCATGTTAGATAGGGACGAAGACATATTGGTAACTGGAACGAGGCATCCGTTTTTAACTAAATACAAAGTTGGATTTGACGACGATGGCAGGATTAAAGTGGTGCAGGTTTACATTTACAGCAACGCTGGTTGCTCGTACGATCTCTCTTACGCGGTGAGTTTTAATTAAGTGATTGGCATGTTTACACTTGATTTCAGGGGTGTCAGAAACGTATTAATTTTGTTCATTTATTTATTTCTTTCGTAGGTTTTAGAACGCTGCATGTTCCATTTTGAAAATGCTTATAAAATACCAGTCAGTGACGTTTATGGTTTCGCGTGCAAGACGAATTTAACATCGAACACGGCGTTCCGCGGATTCGGGGGACCACAAGGGATGTTTGTGGGCGAGAGTATTGTGAGACACATCGCGGATTATTTGAATATAGCCCCTGTTATGGTAATTTACGATATTATACAGGGTGGTCCATGTAACTTACACACCTAGAATAATTAAACGATGATATTGAATCTCCAACTTGATATTTACGCAATGTAAATTTTCAAGGATTGAAACGAAATTATCCGTTAACTATTAGATTTAGGGCTAATAAAAGTCAATACATTTTTTAATATAAGTATATAAAAATATAGCAATCCACTTCTAATGACGAAGATGACCTTGAAATCCTCGAAACACTACCACGTATAAAAAAAGTGTATGCACTACATGATGTTCCCCTCTAAACCATTCAAATTTTGTAGGAATTTTTTTCCATACAACGCATAGTTTAGAAGTTATTCGAGGGTTGTAAGGTCCGTGGACCACCCTATATACGCAGTGACATAAAATATTTTGATAGAGCTGAAGTAAATGTAATTTTCGCAGGTTTCAGAATTGAATTTGTACAAAGAAGGAGACACGACACATTATAACCAGGAACTCATTAATTGCACGATAGGTCGGTGCTGGAAAGAATGTATGCTATCTTCTAATTATAGTGAGCGGCTGGCTAAAGTCCAAAAGTACAACAGGTATATTCAAATATTTCTGCTTTTATAGTGTTACATCTTCTTTTATGCCTTTTGTATCAACTTAAATTAAGTTTCTTTATTTTCTTTTTTGTGTACATACGTCGAAACAATTTTCAGTAGAAACAGATTGTCCCAAAATGAACTTTTGCACGTCAGTGGGTTTCTTAGTTCCCAGCTCTATCATTAAAGTTTTAGATTTCTCAAATCCTGATTTATAGTACTAATAAACTATATTACAATAGAGAAAACAGGTACAAGAAGAAAGGACTGGCTATAGTCCCGACGAAATTTGGGATCGCCTACACTTTACTCTTTTTGAATCAGGCGGGAGCACTTGTTCATATCTACACAGACGGGTCCGTACTCATTAGTCATGGTGGTGTTGAAATGGGCCAGGGCTTACACACAAAAATGATACAGGTAGCATTTCCACCCCTAATGATACCTGTTAATATATTCCTTGAACATCTGATACCTTCTTTTCTTTACATTTAGGTAGCCAGTAAGTCGTTAAAAATAGGAGTAGACAAAATACACATAATGGAAACTGCCACAGACAAAGTGCCAAATACGTCTGCTACTGCAGCTAGCGCTGGTTCGGATCTGAATGGAATGGCTGTCATGGTGTGTAAACCTATCCCTACAAAATACAATTTAGCTCTAATATTATGCATACACCATGATGACGAAAAGAAAGATTAAAAATGATATTTAACATGAATGCTAAATTTCGCTCTTCACGTTGATATCATTGGTCGATTCCTGGGAATCCCGTGATTCAAGGCGATATAAAGCTACTATTAACTATGAAAATGGATCGAAAATGTTAATTCGTCATTAACTGATCACTACTTCATTCCACGTAGTATATGCAAAGATTCGTTGAAAAACAAATATCTTCAGTCTTTATGGAAAGCTGCAACAAAATTTCAGTACGCTTGCGAGGAGATCCTGAAACGACTGCAGCCAGTAATGGATAAAAATCCAACTGGGACTTGGGAAGAGTGGGTGGCAACAGCTTACACTGAAAGGATCAGCCTCTCTGCTGCAGGCTTCTATAAAACGCCTGACATAGGATACTCCTATGAAACGAACACTGGACAGCTATTTAATTACTTCACATACGGGGTTGGATGTTCAGAGGTTGAAATCGACTGTCTAACTGGCGACCATCAAGTACGAATTTTATTCTATACATTATATGCCTCGAGATTGAAGCATGCAAGATCCAGTGGACTCACTCAATGCTCGAAATTATTTTATGTACTATTATACCGATATTTCGCAACCAGGTACTGCAGACTGACATAGTAATGGATTTAGGGCAAAGTATTAATCCTGCGATTGACATAGGGCAAATCGAGGGAGGTTTTATTCAGGGGTACGGCCTATTCACGTTGGAAGAAATGGTGTATTTAAGAAATGGAGTTGTGTGCAGCAGAGGACCAGGTGCATATAAGTTGCCTGGTTTCACGGACATCCCTCAAGTGTTCAATGTGTCTTTATTGAAGGGGGCTTCAAATCCTAAGGCCGTCTACTCGTCCAAGGTAATGGATCACAACTAGTGTAGCTGTATTAAGAGTAGTGTGCACAGTGGAAGAGGAGTTGAACGGATAAGAATATTTTCCATGCAAATTCAATCAAATTCATGGGGTGATTATAAAAATTTATTTAAAGAATGATATCCAGTTTTCTTTTCTTTTTACAAAGCCGCTTCTTTGGGGGGTGCCAGGGCCCCTTGGCTCCCCCTCTGAAGGTGCCATTGAATGTGAAGTATTATCAATGAGCAATAAATTTAACTGAATATACCACTTTGGAAGAATATTATGAGTTATTGTAAATACTGTTAAAGTAGATGCAGGTGTGAACAGTTTAAAAGATTAATATCCACTTGAAATATAATGATGAAAATATTATTCAGGCTGTTGGAGAACCACCACTGTTCCTTGCATCTTCCGTGTTCTTTGCAATAAAGGAAGCCATTAAATCTGCACGTAAAGATTTTGGCGTGAATGGCTACTTCAAATTCGATGCACCTGCAACTGCAGCTCGTATTCGCGTGGCGTGTGTTGATGATCTCACAACAAAGGTCAGTTGAAAGTTTCATATTGTTATTCGAAGTGATAAAAAATCGTGAAATCCTTTTTACCTTCGAAACCAGAATTTATATAATCATTTTTTAATATAATTTATGTTACAGATTCAAGATCCAGATTTAAGTCACCAGTGGAACATCGTTCCCTAGAAGTATCTTATTTTAATCAACTAAAAAATAAATATCTTTATATGTTTATTACTGTACATTCAAATATTGTAAATACGTGGTGCCAATTAGGTTTATGCTGCTGTTCGTAAAAAAGTTTTTTTTTTTAATTTAAAGACTCATTTACTGCTAGGTGGTAGCGCTCTACTCAACATTTTTATATTAATATTTTATTTCTATTGAAGATAGAGCCTTTTGATGGTATTTGCTATATAGTAGCTCCACATATTGTAAATGAAAATATACATCAGATACAATAAAAATGATTTTCTCTTTTACAGTGCCTCATCTTTATCGTCGTTGTGGACGTTTCACTATATTTTTTCTTCAATAAAGATGACTTACTGTAAACCATGTTACAATGCTACACAACGTCCTAGTACTGGAATAAACAATTTTATAACGACATAATCTAATCAAAATCGTGCACTCAATGATCCACTTTCTCAACTTTTTGCAAAGGATAATAATACGCGGTACTAAATGCATACAGTTATTAGGTAGAAGAGAGAGATAATTGTATCATATTTGCAGCCCAACGTGCATCAGTGAATACAGAAAGCTGGTGGAAGTAGATGTAAAATTCTAGAATGTATTTCTATTACTTATATACTTTTTCTTTTATTTATATACTGATTATTTTGCTCACACTGTAGGTTCTGATTTTTTTTTCTTTTATAGATTTATAATATTATTTTACATTCTTTTTGTCTTATCGATTATCATCTTTGATTTACAATTTCAAGATGATGGTGAAATGGTCCAAGTTATTCCATTTTGCAAAACTCGCGACGTACGGAACCGTTTTTAAACCACTTTCAATCTATGCAGATAAGTCTCCTTATCCATGCTTCATGGAGGGAGTACTATACATATCTTATTCGATAACCGAATAGTCAGTCATCCGTTGTTGGTCAATCCAGTTTCGCGCGAGTGCTTCCTAGCGAATTAACAGTTTGGATTACAAGGGGGTGAGTGCTTAAATAACCATTTTCACGCCTGTGCTTGCATCTACTTCTACCTTAAAAGCTAAGTCGTAGCGACAGTGTGATGTCAGCACTCCATGTACACTAATCTAAACTTCTGTAGGTACACTAATAGCGAATTCGGACGGTCGCACTGGTGCGCACTGAGTGCGACTTTTAGCCAATTGGAAACGAGAAAACTCGCACTCAGTGCGCACTAGTGAAGGTCAGTGGAGGTTGCCGAATCTGCTATATTATCAATGCGTTTTTTTGTCAGTGGTACCCCCTGGAGGCCTATTTCACTGTGTCGCATGAGAAGTTACATATATTAAAAAAAAAATTGCACTAAAAAGTAAAAAATAATTTTTTCCCTTATTTAATCTACGACTCTCATATTTTTTAAATCGGTGTCAGATTTACACAGTGCAAATGATGAGGCACCGAATGTACTCCGAAATCCAAATAATATCTATAATATTACATAAAAATGTTCGTGGCATGTATGTATGTTTGAAAACGTAAAACTCAAAAACTACTGAATCGATTTCGATGAGCCATATACCAGCAGAAGAGACTGATATAGGCTATAGACTAGTTCCAATATTTCCGTGCGAAGAGCGCTACATTTTTAAATTTAAATATTAAATTAAACGAGAAAGTCCAATTTACACCGTAGCGAAGCACGGGTATTTCGTTAGTAGGAAACAAAATAAGTACATTTTGCGTTTATAAAATTTTTCTATTTTAATTGTGCGTACTCGAGGATTCGGTTTATATTAGTAACTATCAATTTACACACAAATATTTTTTGGTACTGTTATTTATATACGTTTATTTAACGGGATAGGTGGAGGAGGCCGTGTCGATGGAAGAAATTGTTATTCGATCTAAACTCACGATGCTTAATAACGCGACTCAGGGGAAAATATCGCGCACATTGGTATTTTACGTAAATGGAAAGGAGGTATGTATATTATGAAATATATATTATAAAAATGGACATGTGCATTTATAAGAAATACATTCATTACATTCGGGGTGTGCCATAAATTAGTTACGAAGGTTCTGTTCAAGAAGTATTCAAAATTAAAAATAGATTCTACCATAACACTAAATAAAATAGAAGGAAGGAATTATAAAAAAGGGTACTTCTATAATATTTTATGCTGTTATAATATTTTTAATTTCTAAACTTTCTTGATTTGTATTATTGACAATATTTTCCCCTCAACTCAATGCCAAATGATTTCGAATCGTGGAAGATTCCTCAAATCTTCACTTTACAAATACTTACGTTACTATTATAGGTAATAGACGACAATATAGATCCAGAATGGACTTTACTATGGTACTTAAGAAACAAACGTATCCTTTTCTGATAGAACTTTATGTAATCAGCAATTCAAATAATTTTATCAATTGATAAGAAAGTAGTAGAAACCGAGAGATAAAATTCTACGTGAACGTGTTTAACCTTGCTAGTATGTAAATCGTGTTTCATTCACACTTGAAAAATCCTCTAAAAAATTCTAAAACGTGTAACGCTATGTCCTAATTAGATGTCGCACAGCGACAAAATCGTTATCGTCCAACCGACCGATTTCAGTCGGTCGTACGACAATGCGACAGTGTCCATATACGGCCAGCTGTAGAGTATTATTTGCAACCGCTTTTGCGATTAGTTTACAAGATGTCTTTGTCGAAATTATACATTGCTTGTTGCGACATCGTGCGTGCGATACGACAAAAAAAACAAACTGGTTTGAAATTCAAATAAAACGACCGACATATACGAAGTTGCCGCATCGCACGCTTTGCCAATTTGGACAAGCCCATAGAAAATCCTTTGTTTGTTTATAGTTGTGTTGGTTGGTTGGTCGGACAACAACGATTTTGTCTCTGTGCGACATCAAATTAGAACATAGCGTTACATATCGTGTATCAGAGATGGGAAAATAGGAGATGGGGACAGGGCCGGCGTGAAGTTTAGCGGGACCGGGTTCAAAAATGGTGCGGGGTCAAGAAAAACTTCTAAATTTTATAATACTAAATATCTATGCATAGTACCCCGCAAAAGTTGCGATGAGCTTTTCGGTGAACGTGGGGCGTTTTAAAGCGCAGGACTGGATTCCGGGGAATGCGCTGAATCCTTCTCGCGCCGGTTCTGGATGAAGATGATATAATTGTATATGAATATTAATTAAAATGATCCTTAACTACAACAATTTAGTGCATCTAACCGGTACGAAA
Organism: Andrena dorsata; assembly: GCA_929108735.1. Lineage (NCBI taxonomy): Eukaryota > Metazoa > Arthropoda > Insecta > Hymenoptera > Andrenidae > Andrena > Andrena dorsata. The sequence goes on from OV815488.1 coordinate 8,922,193, forward strand.
CTAGGTTGTGCAGAAGGTGGTTGCGGGGCGTGCACCGTAATGATCTCAAAATTGGATCGCGCGACTGGACTTATTACGTATCCTTTTAATCGTTTATCTAATCTATTCTAAATATTCCATTATCTCTGATCGAACATTGCTTAACGAACCAATTTCATGGGGGCATGGGTAGTCTGAGTAGGGATAAAATCGAACTTGTAAACCTTTTGAAAATAATTTGTTTTTTGAACCATTTTTTTGCATAATTTGATATAAATATTATCGCTCTATTAATTTTTCTATTCAGAGCTACGGTTATTTGTTGTTCTTCTCGAACTATAGTATAATAAAACCGAAAATCGAAACCACAGACGAGCAAAATTTTTATTCAGATATGATATTTCAAATATTGAATTCCTAACAAAATGAAGAAAGTCTTTACTCATTATTTTTTAAATACCAGCAATTATAGTAGAGCTTTTCGAATTATCTTAAGCTCAATTAGCTAATTGTGAGATAAAGGAACTAACATTTTTTGGATAATGGTTTTAACATACACAGGACGCCTACGGTTCCTCGAAAACCGATTATCACTCGTTGAAGAAATTATTCTCTTTAATTGATACCTCCGATTACAATCGTAGACATTTGGCCGTGAACGCTTGTTTAACACCAGTCTGCGCGGTTCATGGTTTAGCCGTGACTACGGTGGAGGGTATCGGAAGTGTAAAAACGAAACTTCACCCTGTACAGGAACGTATTGCAAAAGCACACGGGTCGCAATGCGGCTTTTGCACTCCAGGAATCGTGATGTCCATGTACGCGTTGCTGAGGAGCACCCCGAAGCCCAGCATGAAGGATCTTGAAATCGCGTTTCAAGGTACAAAGGCGGAATATTGTACAGGCTACTGACAAGCTTAAATATTTGAATGTAAATTTAAGGATGTAATCGTCACAGTACTCCATCGTGAGAAATTGTACAGGGTGCTTTAGAATTATATGATTTAGTTTCTTCTTAATAAGAAAAGGACCGGAATCAAAATGACTTATAAACGTTAACAAATGTAGGATTAAGTACCAAAGACTGCTTTTTATTTATATAAAAATCAATCAGTTTAAATATCAGTCGAAGTTTTAGTATCATTTTACAAACCGCTCCAAAAGAGCGAGCACTTTTAATCCAAAACACTATTCTGATTTTTAAAAGAATTGCTTTTATACCAGAGTTTCATTGCAACGTAAAATTAAAATTCTAATTGCAAACGTAGGGAACTTGTGTAGATGCACTGGGTACCGTCCGATTATAGAAGCTTACAAAACATTCACGGAAGAATGGGAGCAGATGCAACTGGCGTCACAGCATCGGGAGAATTCTTTGCCAAATGGAGATTGCCCGATGGGGGAGAATTGTTGCAAAAAAGTACTTATTTCAGAGCCTACCCAGATTTTCAATTCGAAAGAATTCCGTCCGCACGACCCCTCCCAAGAAATTATATTTCCACCCAAGTTACAAGTAAGTTAATATTCTTCATTTAATTGAAACTTACTATTATCATTATTATTTATGAACGGGTTTTAACCCATTTCATAACAAGCGTACATAACACTGTGTCAATAAAATTATAAAAAATATACCATTAAAAGAAAAATTCAAATTGATAATTCAAAATGAAACATGAAAAATGTGAAATGAAAACTGAAGAATGTACAAAATGTGAAATTATGCCTATATTTCTTAATACACATTATTAATAACGGAAAACGGACAATTCTACAAGTATATAAACTGTACCTAGAATTGATAATCGTGAAGTAGATTATTAGATTAGAGATATTTAAATGTAATCTACTACTCACTCTGGCCACTTAAAAATGTTTTTGTAATAAATTTGAATCTTCAGCTTTCCTCGAATTTAGATGAAGAGTATTTAGTTATTAAAGGGAAAAATGTTGCTTGGTACCGACCGAACACGTTTACCGAGCTGCTTAGTTTAAAGGAACAACATCCGCATGCAAAGATTATTTGCGGAAATACAGAGATAGGTGCGTTTCCTTTTTTGAAATACACTTTTACTGTACCTACTGTGAAAATTACGTTAAGAAAGATACATTAATTTTTTTATACCTTTTTTAGGAGTTGAAGTTAAGTTTAAGTATCAATGCTATCCAATTCTTATTCAACCTACTTCGATCAAAGAAATGCGAAGTATTGAAGAGTATTCAAAAGTGATGAACGTGGGTTCTAGTGTCACACTTATGGAGTTGGAAAACGCATTGAAATGCCAAATTGATAAGAAGCCTGGTAATTGATTAATTTCGAAGACGTTAAATAAAAATTAGTCTCTCCGTAGACATCATTGTACATTTTGCTAACTTTACAGAACACAAAACGAGAATCTTTAGTGAAATAATCAACATGCTCCATTGGTTTGCTGGTAAACAAATCAGAAATGTAGCTGTGAGTCTTTTGCGTTCCTACAAATCCATTTTGACGAATCTCTCTTAACTGAACTTTTTAAGTTAAAACTGATAGTATACTCGATTTCTTAACAGGCTGTGGGTGGTAATGTAATGACTGGAAGTCCCATATCAGACCTGAATCCAATTTTCATGGCAGCTGGAGTAAAATTGAATCTATCCAGTTTAAAAAATGGGAATCGTGTTGTCCCAATGGATCACAGTTTCTTTAAAGGCTACAGACAAAACATCGTTTCACCAGAGGAGATTTTACTTTCAATTCAAATACCTTTCTCAAAGGAGGTAAAAAAAATAACATCTATTTTAAAATAAATTCATCGATTCTACCGCTATACAAATATATTAATTGTTTTCCTGTTTACGGGTATTAAAAAAACGTGGAGGAAGAGAATTTTCTTCTATAACATACAACTATGATCTTCGTTTAACGGTAATCCTATCATTGTCTTTTAGGATCAATATTTCATTGCGTATAAGCAAGCAAGAAGACGAGACGACGACATAGCTATTGTTAACATGGCATTAAATGTATTTTTCGAGCCTGGAACTGATATCGTGCATAAATCATTTTTGGCGTTCGGTGGAATGGCCCCGACGACAGTCTTAGCCAGGAAAACTTGTGAAACTATGGTTGGAAGGTATTTCGTTTATTTATGTAACTGCGTCAATGGAAATTATAGAAAATTATACACTTTTAAATATCATAAAACTGTTTTAGGAAATGGAACAAAACCCTTTTAGAAACAGTCTACTCCTCGTTACTGGATGAACTTCCTCTTCCAGATAGTGTCCCTGGTGGGATGGTCAAGTATCGTAAATCTCTTACTTTGAGGTACATATAATTCTATCCACTGGAATTAAAGTAACTAAACTTACTACTAACTATAAGTATGATCCTAAATATTTAGTCACGCAGTATCTAACATGAAGACTTGCGAAGGAATACGCGCTTAAGATACAGAACTAATGTTTCCCTTCATTTTCCCAGTTTGTTTTTTAAAGGCTTTCTCCACATAGCTAAGAAACTCCAAGCCCTGACAGATTGCCGGTTGTCGTTGGCTGAAGAAATCGAAAGCGCGGTGGATGGATTCCATTACAGGGAACCGAAGAGTTCGCAATATTTTCAAGAGGTATATCATTTTCTATTCAAATTATAAACTGAAAAATGAAATGCCATTGTGCATAATATTTCTGAACAAATTGTCTTCACGCTCTCCTTACTTCACTAAAAAAGTACTTACCTTCAACAATTTCTCAATTCTTTGAAAGGAAACAATTATAAATTATTTAAAAATTGCAAATTAAATTGCCAATCAACCGCATTCATTTGTACGCCAATCCTTTTACTCTCTTAAATCTCCACTATAAAATATCACAATTACTAATTTATCATCTGGGTCATTATAATATACCCTTGGTGTATGAAACAATTTTATCAAGCACCACTTCGGTATATACACTTCTTTCGGTATGTTAATCGTCAGATTCCAAAGGGCCAGGACACGACCGATTTAGTAGGAAGGCCCATGGTCCACCTCAGCGCCCTTAAACAGGCGACGGGGGAAGCAATTTACTGCGACGACATGCACAAGTTTTCCGAGGAGCTTTATTTAGCATTAGTTTTGTCCACCAGAGCCCATGCGAAGATTTTGAGCATCGACGAGAGGAAGGCGTTAACGATGGGGGGCGTAGTCGCTTTCTTCAGCGCGAAAGACATACCAGAGAAGCAACGTTATCACGGCCCTGTATTCCCCGATGAAGAGATCTTCGCGTCAGAGAAGGTAGTTCACACTTCTCTCGCCATATTTAACGAATTTTTAATCTTGTATTCAAAGTCTTAAAGGTCGCAGTGATGCCAGTAATCAATGTTTGAAAACAATGCACATTATCTGTTGCTCACAATCTTTGCAAACAACAGACAAGAGTCTATTAATCGGAGAGGTCATTTTTTCCAAATTGCATAAATTAAGTGCGTTGCTTTTGAAGGTGACTTGCTATGGGCAAATAATCGGAGCGATCGTCGCTGTGAATCAGTCCATCGCTCAGAAAGCAGCCAGGTTGGTTGAGGTGCAATATGAGGACCTAAAGCCACTGATCATATCCATAGAGGTGAGAGGAATTGATTTTTGAATGAAGCACTGTCTCGCGAAACCTCGGTTTTTATATTCATGATCTGCGTTTCGCTATTCCAGGACGCCATTGAGCACGGTTCCTTCTTTAACGAAACACCGAAACATATTCAGAACGGGGACCCTGAAGAAGCGTTCGCCAAGTCGCGCCACATTCTTGAGGGAGAAGTTCGAACTGGGGGGCAGGAGCATTTTTACCTTGAAACACAGGCGGCACTAGCGGTTCCTAAGGAAGAGGACGAGCTAGAAGTATACTGCTCCACTCAGTATCCTAGCAAAATTCAAAAGAACATAGCGTGTATGCTAAACGTCTACGCCAATAAGATAGCCGTGAGGGTGAAGAGACTGGGCGGTGGTTTCGGTGGTAAAGAGTCACGTTCCACGTTACTCGCACATTCCGTTGCTTTTGCCGCGTACAGGTATCAACAGGTTCCTTCGAACGGAATAAACAATGTTTATTTCTAAAAATACAATAATTCTGTGTTACTGAGCAGTTTCACAGTGACGGCCGCATTTGTTCCATCGAACTTGCACCCACTACCGATCTTTGTTACATTTCCCAATCAAGGATTTTTTTTTAAAGTCGGAATCGTGTAGCTTTTTGAGTAATAAATATATTTATATATTTATTTTATTTATATAGTATGGAGGTTGGAGGTTGGAAAGTTGCATTCTTAGGTTCGCGGAGAGTAATAGATTGAAATCGTGGAATCGCGCATACGTGACAGTGGTTGTTAAAGTGTTAAAATGTTGAAAAAGGAAATTCAACTTGAGCTTCCTGGTAATATATAGTGGTATTTAGCAGTTTCGTTTTACAGATTGAGGAAACCAGTCCGCTGCATGTTAGACAGGGACGAAGACATAATGGTAACTGGGACGAGGCATCCGTTCTTATTTAAATACAAAGTTGGATTCGACGACGATGGCATGATTAAAGTCGTGCAGGTTCACATTTACAGCAACGCTGGTTGCTCGTACGATGTTTCTTACGCGGTGAGTTATAATTAAGTGATTGGCATCTTCTCACTCGATTTCACGGGTGTCAGAAACGTATTAATTATATTTTTTTAGTTATTACTTTTTTTCATTTACTTATTTATTTATTTCGTAGATTCTAGACCGCTGCATGTTCCATTTTGAAAATGCTTATAAAATTCCAGTTAGTGACGTTTATGGTTTCGCGTGCAAGACGAATTTAACATCCAACACGGCTTTCCGCGGATTCGGAGGACCACAAGGGATGTTTGTGGGCGAGAGTATTGTGAGACACATCGCGGAGTATTTAAATATAGCCCCTGCTATGGTAACTTGCAATAATATACAGGGTGGTCCACGCAAGTTGCACACCTGGAATAATTTATCGATGATATCGAATCTCCAACTTGATCTTTACGCAATGTAAATTTTCAAGGATTGAAACCAAATTATCCGTTAACTATTAGATTTAGGGCTAATAAAAGTCAATACATTTTTTAATATAAGTATATAAAAATATAGCAATCCACTTCTAATGACGAAGATGACCTTGAAATCCTCGAAACACCACCACGTATAAAAAAAGTGTATGCACTACATGATGTTCCCCTCTAAACCATTCAAATTTTGTGGGAATTTTTTTCCATACAACGCATAGTTTAGAAGTTATTCGAGGGTTGTAAGGTCCGTGGACCACCCTATATACGCAGTGACATAAAATATTTTGATAGAGCTGAAGTAAATGTAATTTTCGCAGGTTTCAGAATTGAATTTGTACAAAGAAGGAGACACGACACATTATAACCAGGAACTCATTAATTGCACGATAGGTCGGTGCTGGAAAGAATGTATACTATCTTCTAATTATAGTGAGCGCCTGGCTAAAGTACAAAAGTACAACAGGTATATTAAAATATTTCTGGTTTTATAATGTTACTTCTTTTATGCCTTTGGTATCATCTTAAATTAAGGTTCTTTATTTTCGTTTTTGCTAAATTATTTATTCTCCTCGTATTCATATTAACATCATACGTTAAAAATATTTTGTAATTTATTACATACTTCGTTGTGAGACTAACAGAAATAGAATTTTTAGTAGAAACAGATCGTCGCAAAATGAACGTCTGCACATCAGTAGGTTCCGTAGTTCTCAGTTTTTTCATTATAGTTTTAGATTCCTCAAACCCAGATTTCTAATACTAATAAACGATATTGCAATAGAGAAAACAGGTACAAGAAGAGAGGACTGGCAATAGTTCCGACGAAATTTGGCATCGCCTACAGTCTGCTCTGTTTGAATCAGGCGGGAGCACTTGTGCATATCTACACAGACGGGTCCGTACTGATTAGTCACGGTGGTGTTGAAATGGGCCAGGGTTTACACACAAAAATGATACAGGTGGAATTTCTTTATTTTTTATCATAATACTCGACGTAATGCCTTTATTTCTTCATTTCTTCAACCTCCCTTTACATCCGCTCCTACTGCGACCTGTTAATATATTCCTTGAACATCTGACGCCTTCTTTTCTTTACATTTAGGTAGCCAGTAAATCGTTAAAAATAGGAGTGGACAAAATACACATAACGGAAACTGCCATAGACAAAGTGCCAAATACGTCTGCTACTGCAGCTAGCTCCGGTTCAGATCTGAATGGAATGGCTGTCATGGTGAGTAAACCTATCCTTAACACATACAATCGTGCGAAAATATTATGCATATACCGAGGTGACGAAAAGAAAGTTTAAAAATGATATTTAACCTGAATGCTAAATTTCGCTCTTCACGTTGATATCATTGGTCGATTCCTGGGAATCCCGTGATTCAAGGCGATATAAAGGTACTATTAACTATGAAAATGGATCGAAAATGTTAATGCGTCACTAACTGGTCACAACTTCGTTCCACATTTATGCAAAGATTCGTTGAAGAACAATTATCTTCAGTCTTTATGGAAAGCTGCAACAAAATTTCAGTACGCTTGCGAGGAGATCCTGAAACGACTGCAGCCAGTAATGGATAAAAATCCAACTGGGACTTGGGAAGAGTGGGTGGCAATAGCTTACACTGAAAGGATCAGCCTCTCTGCTGCAGGCTTCTATAAAACGCCTGACATAGGATACTCCTATGAAACGAACACTGGACAGCTATTTAATTACTTCACATACGGGGTTGGATGTTCAGAGGTTGAAATCGACTGTCTAACTGGCGACCATCAAGTACGAATTTTATTCTATACATTATATGCCTCGAGATTGAAGCATGCAAGATCCAGTGGACTCACTCAATGCTCGAAATTATTTTATGTACTATTATACCGATATTTCGCAACCAGGTACTGCAGACTGACATAGTAATGGATTTAGGGCAAAGTATTAATCCTGCGATTGACATAGGGCAAATCGAGGGAGGTTTTATTCAGGGGTACGGCCTATTCACGTTGGAAGAAATGGTGTATTTAAGAAATGGAGTTGTGTGCAGCAGAGGACCAGGTGCATATAAGTTGCCTGGTTTCACGGACATCCCTCAAGTGTTCAATGTGTCTTTATTGAAGGGGGCTTCAAATCCCAGGGCCGTTTACTCGTCCAAGGTAATGGATCTCAATTAGTGCGGCTGTATTAAGAGTAGTGTGCACAGTGGAAGACGAGTTGAACGGATAAAAATATTTTCCATGCAAATTCAATCAAATTCATGGGGTGATTATAAAAATTTATTTAAAGAATGATATCCAGTTTTCTTTTCTTTTTATAAAGCCGCTTCTTTGGGGGGCGCCAGGGCCCCTTGGCTCCCCCTCTGAAGGTGCCATTGAATGTGAAGTATTATCAATGAGCAATTTAACTGAATATACCACTTTGGAAGCATATTATGAGTTATTGTAAATACTGTTAAAGTAGGTGCAGGTGTGAACATTTTGAAAGATTAATATCCACTTGCAATATTATGATAAAAATATATTCAGGCTGTTGGAGAACCACCGCTGTTCCTTGCATCTTCCGTGTTCTTTGCAATAAAGGAAGCCATTAAATCTGCACGTAAAGATTTTGGCGTGAATGGCTACTTTAGATTCGATGCACCTGCAACTGCAGCTCGTATTCGCGTGGCGTGTGTTGATGATCTCACAACAAAGGTCTGTTAAAAGTTTCAAATTGTTATTCGAAGCGATAAAAAATCGTGAAATCCTCTTTACCCTTGAAACCAGAATTTGTATAATTATTTTTTGATATAATTTATGTTACAGATTCAAGATCCAGCTTTAAGTCGCCAGTGGAACATCGTTCCCTAGAAGTATCTTATTTTAATCGACTAGAAAATAAATATCTTTATACGTTTATTACTGTACATTCAAATATTTTAAATACGTGGGATCAATTATGTTTACACTGTTCTTAAAAAAGTTTATTTTTTTAATCTACAGTTTTATTTACTACTAGGTGGTAGCGCTCTACTCAACATTTTTATATTAGTATTTGATTTCTATTAAAGTTACTGCATTTTGATGGTATTTGATATATAGCTCCACATATATATATTGTAAATGAAAACATACAGTTACGATAAAAATTATTTTCTCTCTTCCTCTGTCCCTACCCTTTCTCAATGACTTCATTCTATCTTACAGTTGCAAAGAAGTTGCAGGAATCCAAAGGTTCGGTTTATTCAAATTTATTTCACACATGTGTACACGCTATATATACATATTATTTATTTCACAGTGGCTCTTCTTTATCGTCTTTGTGGACGTTTCACTAAATTTTTTCTTCAATGCACTTGACTTAATTACTTTAAACCATTTTACAGTGCTACACAGCGTCCTAGTAGTTTAATAAGCGATACTTCGTAGCGTAATAAACAACAATTTTATAACGACATCAACTAATCAATATCTTGCAGATCCACTTTCTCAACTTTTTGCAAGGGTTATTAATACGCGGTGCTAAAAACTATTGTAGCAATTATCCTTGCATGGAATAAATACACTTATTAGGTAGAAGAGAAAGATAATTGCATCATATTTCCAACCCAACATCCACCAGTGAATACAGAAAACTGGTGAACGTAAATGAACTATACACCATAATCAATATTCTGCCTTCCACTGAGCGAAAATTGTTTTCATGACTGGGGGAGAGATATGTAGAATAATACAGTATATCCCCGTTATAAGCCCGACGAACGGGGTTAGCGGCGCGGCAGGCTCATAGTGGGTTACCTATATGATTCTCTCTTTTGTACCCGACGGCAACTTCGTGTCTGACTCTTTCGTTTCCTCTCGCTCGTTGTCCGGTTCTCTCACTCCCGTCCGCAGGCTTCCAAGAAAAGGTGGGGATAGTCGCCGGGCTGTCAACGGGAGGTAAAAACGGGCTCATAACGGGGATTTACTGTAATTCGAAACAGGGAAAGCGGAGCAGAAAATTTAAAAGCAGGTTAAAAGAAGAGGAAGAAAAGATTTTGCCTGCTCAAATATACTTATACTAAATAATAATTCCTTCTCCTCCCCTGGGAGCTGATTCCCCACAAACATTCCGAAGTACCTGAGCTATTTCACTTTAATATCTAATTATTATAACGCAGCGCAGAGTAACACTATATAAGAAGTTCTATATAAAAACCACTAACCCACTCCAAAATCATCATGATTATTTTAAACGATAATATATGTTTATAAATATGTACATTTGCAGTTCATTTTTGATCAGTAAAATGACTCTACACTGCCAAGACCATGCCAAAATTATAATAGAAAGAAACTGATGGAAATATAGGAAACGTTCACTATTTTGTTGCAAAAATGATGTACTGAATTTGAAAAATAATACATTTCCAATGTGATGCTGGACCTCACCATTTCACCGTCCTATGTAACTAAAATTGTTGTAACAAAGACGGAAAATGAAAATAAAAATAAAATATGTAGCATCAAAATGGTCCGTTTATTAGTAGGATATTTCTAAGTTAATTTGAAGCGTAACGTTAGACGCGAGAACGTGTTGCTCTACGTCTGACCATATACTCGGCGTTTCTACTTGCGCGTCTTGCATTGTAAGGCAGAGGGCCAACAAAGAAATTCTTTCCCATACCCTACTCACCGTTTCTCCATTATAATCTTGGTACGATTTCCACTGTGTTTACCTACATCACTCGCTAAGGAATGAATTATAAAGCTACGATAATCAGAAACATGTGTTACGATTTCAGAAACAATTATGAACTCAAGGTCACGTTGTAAAAAGTTTTTTGCCACTAGTATATTAAGAGCTTGGATACACTAAAATGTTGGGCCTCTGGAGTCTCATAATGCATGAGAAACTCATTTGATGACTTGGACACACAAGGCCACCGCTTGAGATAGCCTTTAAGAGCACCTCAAGAAGCTCGTTGTTTTTCTTCCACGAAATCTACTCTATTCAACTTACCAAAGACCCTTGTACACATTGAGTTTTCTATCAGCTGACAAATGAGCTAAGAACTTTCAAGAATTTTCAAATGCTCACCGCTCACTTTATACCTTTTACTGTCTTTTATTTCGTACTTAGCTTTCGGCTGACTACTGTGCTACAACAAATATTGCAGGTGGCCTCTTTGATCGAACTTTAAATGCCCCCGCGCATTTTTACCACCCACTCACGCTGCTAGTGTGTGTCTCTCTCTCCCCTGCAATTGTACTTTCTAATTACAAGTTACAGGGTTTATACCATTGTGTTTTTGCCACTCTGATATATGAATGCTAGTGATGCTAATATTTGTGTGTTTTATATAAAATCTGTTTTAGATAATCTGTGCAGATTTGTTTTAGATAAGTTATGACAAGAAGTAGGCGTTAAATTAAATACAACACAATGTTTACAGTTACTGCGTGGACTTTTTCCGATGTACTATTTTATGGGATTTGAAGATAATAATAATTCTTCTTCAGAATCACTCATGTTTAAATAGTTCATCTTGGCGAAACCTTAAACGACTGAAGCTAGACTATTATTACAGCTCTGCTATAAACACACCGAAGAAATATATTTTTGAGCAGATTTTATCGCCGCTTGATCGACCGTCTTATAGTTTTTATCGCAGGCTGCGATTCGCAGTTCGAATATAAACGTGCCATTGAGGGGACGAGTGAGGTACAATATTAATTACTCAAGTTGTATTGTAGAAGGGGAATCAACTTCTGAATAGCTTACCTGTAACTAGGGATGGCGAGCCACAGCCCCCGAATTATATCCAATTGGTAATGAAACAATTCACATTCACCGAAACTCTATAAGGCTTCGAAATTCTCGAAACTTTCGAAACTTGACGTGCTGATTTTATTTGTAAGTGGAATATTTTGCTTTAAGAACTGAAATGAACAATCATTTTTACCTAAATCTTTATTAGTCATAGTTAAAAAAAAGTACAAAGAAAAATATAATAATATACAAATTCTCGAGGCATGCTGCGAACGATTCTTTATTCCCTGACTTTATACGTTTTCTTATCTGGCTTTTGAGAGTTTCGCATCACGAAAGAAGGGCAAAATTTCGAATTTCCAAAACTCGAAACTTTCTTAGATCTCTGGGTGTTCGAGATTTCAAAGTTTCAAGAACCCCATCCCTAGTACTAATAATACTTAAAACTACAGACTCTTGAAATCTCAACAAAATAGTAAAGTTGTAATTCTCACAATTTGAATTGACACAAAATTATTCTCAATTAATCCACTCAAACTTCACACCTGTTACTCCCATCTCACACTAATTACAAACCCCAGCCACAGGACATCCTCACTACGCACCTGTTGCAAGATAAAACTCTCTAAAAAAAATCAGGTAATCTCCCTGCACTTATCGCACAAAGAACAAGAGTTTCATTCACTTTACATTCATATTCTGATTCCAGGAAGCCCAGAAGGATGCAGCTGTAATTACTCAACAGTACCTTACATTATCTACCAATCCAAACATTTCAAGCATCACCAAATTACAAAGCTACCAAGGTTCTCCCGGGTCCCGGTCAACATCGCGCGAAGTCTGCAAATTTCAAAACCGAAAGAAACTCCCACAAAGAGCAAGCACCCAATTAAAAGAAATCTATCCCTTCTTACACTCATCGAGCGCAGCATCTTGCCGGTCTCGCTGCAAACAGTGACTTAGACTCCAGCTTCCAGATAAAAATTCATCTGTACACGGCCAATTCTGTTCGCCGTCGGGCGCGTGGTGGGGGTAGCGGTGTTAGGGGAGTTCGGTGGCCGTGGTCGATACCAGAGATCCATTCGCGCTCGCGTTCAGTCGGTGCGCGCTAGCGGCACGGTTCGGTCATTCCGTTTGTGTCCTTATCCCTGCGGTTGTTGTCCTCGGTACACGGCCGAGCCGCTACGCTTCTCTCCTCGTTCTCAAACCGCGTTTCCGTCCACGGTCGCCAAGTTCCCTGACCAACGACACCGGCGTGGCCAAGTGACACGGAAGAGAGAGAGAGGAAGACAGGGGCTCGGTGGTCCCGCGGCGCGATGCACCGATCTCTGGCCCACTGATCGGAAGCTCGAGCGAGGTACGTTGGGGGATCAGGTGCCACGCTAAGAAACACGTGGACCATTCCACGCAAATTCGAGCCTCGAGTGACGTTCCACTCTTCCCAGCATGCATTAGTCGGCGGTGCTTAAGAAATCGGCAGACACGCGTGCAGAGTGTCTTCGGTTTTTAAGTCGATGAGGACCTTATCTCTGCGATCGCCGTGACTGACGAGTTCGAGACACTCGCGAGTGTATCTCTGACACGGGCCTGGGGGGGGCGTTTAGTTTTACGTCTCCGTGGGTGATACATCATGACGCGAGATTAAGTTCAGAGGCTCACCAGTGAAGATAGCGTGGCTTTGAATTTATGTAAGGGAAGAGCGAAGCGACGTGCCTCTCTGAGAGTCGAGGGGCGATTTTGAAAAGGGTGGTCGTCGCTCTGGCGCGCGTCTTTTGAAATATTAAGGGTTACGTTGGGTTGGTTTAAAAGTGGCCTCGAAGGTTCGGGTTTCTTTGAATTTTCGGGATGGTAAGTTAAATGTTTTTATTGAGTTCTGGTTGAAATGGAAGAGATATGCAAAGTTTTTCGGGAAATGTTGATGAGATATAATAATAATATGAACTACTTTCTTCTTTAAACAAAAGGACTGATATTAGATTTTAGCTACTAGTGTAATATAATTCTAATAGATTTTTATCCCCCCTTGATTTCTTCGTTTTTTCAAATTTCTTAATTTATAGACATTGGTTGGTTCGAATTAATAATCGAAGTATTCATTAGCTTGGTGTCCACGATTCGAAAGCAGCTAGTACGAATGTTAAGCTAGATTCGGAGCGTTGTTATCGCGCACGGTGCTTACGTAATATTTATATATTTTTTAGTTTTAGTGTAAGACGCCGCAGAGGAGATCGTAAATCATCTTTCTATCATTGACATTGACAATCGCACGTGCTGTGCGAGAGATAGCAGTTTTAAATTTAACCGCGTTCTGGTTCATGTTGCTCCGCGCGGACTTTATTGCCCGCACTATACTTTCTTTATTATGTAACGGCTAGAAAAATTGGGAAATCTCGTGGCTGGAGAGTGAAAGAAGCTTCGCAAATTTTTGTTTGGTTCGTAGAGATTCTATGGTTTTCGAAATATTCGAGTAGCTGTCGAATTAAATCGAAATTCTTTGATTCTTTGACTCGATTTTAGGAATTATGATCTTGTGGAAAAATGGCAGATTTAAAAATTCTCTAGTTGAAGTAGACACGTTTACTCTAAATGGTGTCTGAAAGTAGATATTTAAAAAATACTCGAGGTGGTCCTCGTCAGAATTCTTCAATTTTGACACTTTGTATTTCGAGAATATCTCAGGAAAATTATTTTTTTAACTATTTTAACCAATGAACATAATTTAAACAGGTTCATAATATTCGTAAAGAATACAATTAGCCATTCAAGTGATCCCAGAAGAGTAGTACAGCTCCGAATTTGGAGGAAGTACCTACAGCAACTCGTTGTATACGTATACAACTTAAATCTACAAAAGGCATTTTTTAAATTTTCATTACGAGCACTGTCAAAAAAGTTGATAAACACGACACTTACTATTTTTTTTTCGCTATTCCAACCAATTGCAATTTTTTTCAAAACGAAGAATGACGTCACTTAACAAACTAATCCTTCTAGCTTCTAAAAAAACTCAAGTCGTTTGGACTAATTTTAAACAAGTTATTCAGTTTTAAAGAGTGGCCGAATACTTTGGCACGCCACTGCAGTTACTCCAATAGTATCCTATCACCCAAAGAAATCTTTTAATCAAATTTCCCTTGCAATAAAAAATGAACACATGTCAAATAAAACTAAGTAATTTTTTGGATTTGGAAAATTTCATGGATTCAAAATTGAAAAGATGTTTAGCATTTCACAGTAGAACTTTAGAATATTTATTCCAGTTCATAAGATCTTCTGAATTTCTAATAAATGATTAAAAGTATTAATATTATTTCCGTACTTGTCAAGCTTTCTAACTGAAAATTAAAGTAGAAAATGAATGTTTGCTATATGTAATTAAATAATTAAGTATCAATTGCCTGATAACTGTTAATGCTTACGGTTCACTCGATTGACTACACGAAACGAAGTCGATCGGAACGGATTCGCCGGCGGTGTTATTTATAGCCTCCGTTTTCCAAATTATCATCTCACATAACTTTCGACCAGCTGTTTTAAAATCCCAGCAAATCCAGAAGTTCCGCGCGCGAGGCTAGTCTCGCAAAAATATTATTCTCTTCCACGTTGCGTTCCGTTCGTCAGCTTTTTCTCCTGACTTTTTGGCCTGTAAATTATTCGTGTTCCCGTGCACGACCGCCGAAGGCCGTAAATAAAGGTTAATCGAGGCTCGTGGTTTCTTATTAGTCGATCCAGAAGTCGATCAAAAACCGACGACAACATGACAGAGGCTGAACGTCGCGATTTCGAAAGTGAATCTGTGTTGCACTCCAGTTCCTTTTTTCAACTAAACAAGTTGTCAGCATGTGTTGTTTATGCGCCTCAGGGCAACTTTGATTAAACTGTATGTGAATTACAAAATATTTTTTGTAACACCAGAGTAGCTTCTGGTTTTAACTTCTTTTTGTTTAATACTTATGAGTTGTATCTACAGTCTGAGCAGAAATTTTTAATAACTCAAATTAAATTGTTGGAACACCCATCGAGAGAATTTAGTGTGATGAAACATGTTTTTTATGGTTTCTTTTATCCTCAATTTAAAAAGAAAAGAATTACTAATTTAATTAATTTAAAGAGAAGAAGAAATATGTTTGAGTCTCTGCTTTTATGCTTAAAAATTGTTATTGGAGTAGTAAGCTTTAATTTTTCCCAAAAAACTCGCATCGTACTCTTGCTGCGTTACAAAAAGTTACCAGAGGTTCCATTTATGAAAATGCAAGTGGCCTTGGGGTATCCTCGACACGCCTCCGTTTACTGATATTTCCTCATGAAATTCTAATGACACCCTCCGTGTCTCCTTTCGATCCCCGATACGAAATTTTCAAACACGTCTCTCAACACAGCGAAACACTGTACACAGCTGCACTATAATTAACTAATAACCATTCAATCTACTCTCCCAAATTTTCGATCACTTGAGTCAACGACCCCATCGAGTCACTTCAAATACAAATTCCTAGTGTCTTCGGACAATTTATTCAAATTTGAAAAATTGCACAGAAGTTCAGATTGCTCTTGAAAGTTTTTTTATTCGACTACCTCACATTAGATGCGTGTATGTGTCTGCACGTGGCATGCGTGTTAAAGCTATTTCCCATTGCCAACTTGTGTCATACGTCGATTAAGGAACAAAATGGCCTTTGGAGACATTTTTAAAAATTCGGGACTTATGGAGGCATTTAAAATTCTTTAAATTTCAAATGTTGCTGGAAGTGAATGGAACTTTCTGCCACGCGTTGCGACTGTATTGCAGTCGTTTCGGATTCATCGAGGAGGAAGGAACAAAGTGGACGGTCGCTAGGCGATATTAACGAATTCAAAACGGACACGTTCGGATCTAAGATCGGCGACGAGTGTCACGTTACTTCGCAATGCTTCGGAATGCAAAATTAACGCGCGCTCGCGCACGCTAGGTCCCCGTTGCTTACGAAGGCCTCTCCGGGCTCGTGTAATGTCGAAAGAGGAGATGCGAGGCGAAAAATCGGAGGCACTTGGCGGTACACGAGCTAGAAATTTGCTGGTCTATGCGTTTCACGATTTCAATCGAGGGTTTTTAATGAAGTTTGTTATGTGGTAGGACTTGATCGGCCAAAGTGATTTTTGAGAAGGAGGCTTGGATAGTTAAATAGTTTTATCTTAGAAATTGAAAAATTGAATAATTCTATTTAGTTTTCAGATCCCTCCAAAGTATGTTAATTATTATCAAGACTAATTAGCGAAGAGGATTCTTGAATAATTTTTAATTATTCAAGCATACTCACTCGCGCAAGATGAGGAATAAATTTTTTTATAAATATCTTTCATGTTATGCTCCAAATTTCTGATCCCTTTTGAGCTAAGTGATAACTTTTCTTAAAAGTGAGTAGGTCTGCTAGTTTCACAATTTTAATATCACTCTTAGTTTCATAAACTTTCCTCGTCGTTTTCGCTGTACCTACTGTACACTTATTCATGCAACTTTCTCTTAATATTTTGCACTCTGGTGACAGTACAACATACAGTGCTATACAAAAGAAAGTTCAAAAGCCAAGCCATAGCATAGTATCGGAATTTGACAAGCAGGTAACTATTTAACAGCAATAAAAAAACAGTTCCACTACATCTCCCTTAAGAAAACACATCAGAATTTTTTAACAACTCATCCTATTACCGATTCCCATTAGAAATCCCTCGTTGAATTTCACGAACTTTATGAAAACCACAAATCAGATATACAACGTCTCCACTAATGATCCACTGAGCCATACATTTGCATACATAACGATCGAAGAATGAACATAGAAATCACATGTAGTTGGATGTTTGGATAGAAGTTATTCCTGAAACATCGATGCGCGGTGATCGATCTGCGTTAACGAAACTCCGCTTCGGTATGCTAGGGGCTGGCAGAAATCTGCAGATAGAGATTGATCGATCGATGGATCAACCTAGGAAAGGTACGCGACAAGAATAGTTTGACCCAGACCTTAAGCGACTCCGAGGTCAGCAGCCCGACGTCGAACGCCGCTTTTATATTTCACTCGGCATCGTCGACGTTAGCCGCAGACTTACACTGCGCCTCTATAATGCTCCCCTCTAGCTTTCATTACGGCTACGCTCATATAGGCCCGCGATAGCGCCGTGAAGAATAGTAGCCGCTATGTTGCGTGCGAACCGCAAAACTACTAGGTCTGGCGCTTTTATTCGGGTCGTTAAAATCCTCCGCTATTAGTTTCGATAAGTTACGAGCACGGTTGAATTCTGCCCACCCGATAGAAACCTGTAGAATCGGGCTCCACGTTGGTTTGGAGCAGTAGAGTATTGGCATTTCGAATTACCAATTGTTGAATTTAATATTGGTGAAGTTATTGCGAGCCACTTTGAATTTCCCGCGAAAATACCCACCTTGTGATATTTGAACTCTTCAGTTGAATTCGGAGATTAAAGTAAATTTCAATGGGATTTGTTTTAGTAAATTTAATACTCTCGAGGGGGGCTTATGGGTAGTAGAAATTATTCATTTTAAATTGGGAAAATGGATGAGGTTTTAGAGAACCTTGAGTTTTCTTAAGGTGCAGGGCAAGCTTTAATAATGACGCTATGTTTATGATAAAGGTTGAGATTAGGGGAAACTTGGTACCATTAGGTATTCAGTTATTGGAAAGTGGAGTGGAGAAGTAAAATATTTACTCAAAAAGGACAAATTAAAAATTTTTGATTACCTACATTAGTACTTTTTTAATTACTTTAGTACTTTTACCCAGAGAAACCTCCTTTTTATATAAAAATGATTAGAGAGGTACATCGAATATCCTTCTATCCTGCGTTTATATTCATCGTCTATCAAAATTGAATACCGATGTCGTTCACAAGGCACTGATTTCGATCATCATTCCTTTCGGTCGGCTCCCAATTCTCCAAAAGCACCCAAACTAATTCGAGGTTATTAAATTACTCTTAACGATCCATAAAGAAGCAGTGCATCGACCAATCCACGGTTTCGATGCGTAAGTTTTTTTCTCTTTGCCCAAGACGATTCGTGGCTGGTTGTCGTAAATCAGAGCTAAAGGGTTACCATGCGCTCGGCCGTAGCCGCAAACTGAGATTCGGTAGAAACTATTTCGACGATGGTGCAAGCGTGAAATAATTTCCACCGCTATTTTTGTCGAACATTCGATTCCTTCGTGGATCCAGTGACTGCGTCGCAACGCAAGCGATCTGCAAATCTACATCAAAAGAATATTCTTTTAGAAGAACCTAAACTCAACGGGGTCTGGTCTTGACGACAGTGTCTCGAATACAATTTGTGAAATAATATCGGTAATCAAGCCGCCAGGCTCGAAGATCCATGAACACATTAATTCATTAGGATAATAGTCGAAGATGTCCAGATGATTTGCTGTTTTAAATAATTAAGGGGAATGGTTATACTCTGTGGCCATTGTAAGACCTTCACTTTCACTTTGATGAACGAGGCAATCGAGATGTGAAGAGCAAAAGAGGAAATGCTGTAGACAAAGATGATGAATAAATGGGATGGGTATTTAAGAGAGAATTTCTAAACACCTTCCTTGCCTTTGGACGTATGAAGAGTCTCGTTAGAGAAAGATCGGACGTCTCGAAGAGCACATCTTCTTCAAGATCGTCGGTATCATCAGTCTTCTATAATCGACGACAATCTATCATCTGATCTCGATGCAACGGAAACCAACGCGGGAAACTTAACGATTCTTCATCAACCTTCTCATTACGACAAAATAAAAGAATTCCAACAAAGAGAAGCATCATCAATAGCAACATTCCACACTGAAATCGCAGAAAGAAACCTTAACGCAGCCACAAGTCTGATCTAGTAAATAAACTCTTCCCCAGACTTCCTTCAATTTCTCGAAACTCCTCTCATCAGTTTTCATGCCGCATAGAAATACTTAGAGTCCGCTGCAACGAGCATGAAATTCGATTCTACATTTGAGGACCTTGCAGCAAGAGGAGTGCAACTCCATTAATATTCGAATATAATATTAGAAATATTAGGAATATTAATGTTAGAGATATTAATATTAGAAATATTAATAATATAACAATATTAATAGTAGAAATATTAATATACTTGGAGTCAGCTGTAACGAGTATGAAATTCGATTCTGTATTTGAGGACCTTGCAGCAAGAGGAGTGCAACTCCATTAATATTAGAAATATTAATATTAGAAATATTATTTAGAGATGAATGATATTTTCATTAACATTATTAATATTATTAAAAGAAGTATATTAATATTTATATTTTTATTATAGAATATTGTTTCGCCAAAAATAGAAATAAAAACTGATTCCCTCAATAACTACTACTTATCGCGTGAAAATATGTATATATATATATCTGAATTAGTATTCTCCTTTCACTGATAAGTCAAAGCGACAAAATTTATGAACAGTTGTTTCTCATTTTTGCGAAATTAGTAAAGATGCGATGCGCCCCCTTTGCTACAAGGTCCTCATTTCATTTACACAAAGCCTCTGCGTTCTGACTTCAGCCATCGCCTCGTTGCTGCCACGTAATGAAGATAATACATTTCCCCCGATGTGAGCGCGTTCTTCCGAGGGTCCTGCAGACGACCAGGCCATTTTCAACTCAATTACGGCGAAACGCGAGTCGATTATTTACGAATTAACGCGGCTGCTCGATCCAATCAGCGAAAGCGTCGATTAATCGCCACCCTCCTCTTCTCTGGCCACGTCTCGTCCGGTCACATCTCGTCTCGTCCCGAAGATACGATCGGGAATTTCTTTGCGCGGTAGGTCCACCGTGTCGCGCGAGCCTGCGAGATAAGAGAACGACGCGGCGCGTCGTAAATGTTTTAACGCGGCGCGAATCGGTTTCACGGTAATTCGCACGGCTAAATTGCACGGCACGGCGGGAAGAAATCATCCTCAGCCGATGACCTCATCACCGGGGAAGCATTAACAGCGCGGCTGCTGGAACACGCGCCTCGTCTTTGTCCTCCGACATTGTGTCCTCCCTTTTCTCATTATTCCCTCGTTATGTGCCTTTGTGCCACAAGAGACGCCGGGGAAGTATGTACTTTCACGGTTAAGTTTAATTACGGCTGAATCATCGAGAACCGATTGCGGATCTTCGATGTGTTCGTGCTTGAAGGGTCGTTGATTTTTGGGGATTGTAGTGTAATTTGTCGGGTGTAGCCTCTTTTTTAGGAAGTCTTAAAAGGGATTGATGGCGTTGAGAGTGACGCGGCTATTTTAGACGAAATTGTGAACTTGATGCAATTTGTGTTAGGGATTTTGATGTAATTGGAGTATGATGTAGTTTGTGTGAAATTAGGGGGGGTCATCATTTTGATTGTTTAGGGTTTGTTTAAAAAATATAGATCTTCAAAGTTTGGAGATTTACTTGTTTCTAGCGAAAACAAGGTTTATAAATCAATTTTTATCTTAGACACTATTAATTAGATGGAGTTCGTTCTGGATTTATTTTAATCCAGAAGGATTAGACTTTGTGAGTAAATTTGTTTCTGTACTGAAAAATCATTTTTACAATATAAAAGTTATAAACAAATTCTTCTTCTTTAAATATTGATTCAAGGTTGCGATCACAATAATTCGAGGAAAAACATTTTTCTTCCCTCAATTAATTTGTATTCTTTGATGCCTCCTCTACGAAACAAGACCATCCCTAAAATTATTACATTAAAATTAACTCTTTGTTAATTACTTCACGTGTTTGCCCCATGCAGTAAGAATTAGAGCCTTTGACTGCGAAACCAGCAAACTGATGACTTAAACCCCCCCCCTAATTTCCCACGATCTACAAAATATATGAATTTCATCAAAATCCCTCCTACGTATATACTGTAACTAGAAACTAAATTTCTTCCTACTTCAAACAACCCTCAAATCCACCCGACGTATCCTCACAATCATCTTTCTGCTTTCAGCAACGAGGTAAAAGGGTTACCCAAACCGGCCAACTACTAAAACCGAAGCCCATCTACACCACGACCAGAATACACCATCGATGGGTGAAACGTATCACAAGGAACCTCCACAAACTCACCATGTCTCGCGAAGCTTCGCTATGACCCTTTCCTAAGGAAACAAAGAAGCATCCCCAACATACTCCCCGAATCAAATGCTCGACGCAAGGGCCATCTCTATCGAAAGGGAGCTTGCTGCAATTGTCTCTTAATGGGCATTCCACAAATCTCAAGTGGATTTCATTGGCCAGTTCACTGGACTAGGGAAGTAGGACCCGAGAGGAGGCAGAGGAGCCGCTAGATTTCAGCTCGAGGACTCAGCGGACACTCGAGGGTGGTGCACAGTGGGCGAATGGTCTTTTGAGTTGATCCTCTGCTCCTCGTCCATCCCGCTCCCAGTCGCCAGGAAGATGATCGGCTGACCGCTTGAATGGCCGGCATCGTGTAACAGAACGAGCCAGGGTCGTTCTTCCGACGTGGACACTGAACGATAAAAGCGTGTAAATGTGCCTGGTGATCAAGGGTGACGCAGACATGTCGCGGACCTCGAATCGCGCCTCCACCGTCGCGGCAATACTCAGCATCGTGCTGCTAGTGATATTCCTAGTGATACTATGGACCGGCGTGCACATCGCGATGCTGGGGGACGATGACGCTAACGGGAGCCACGATTCTGCCTTCGAGACTTTGGAGGGATTCCTGGGGGAGCGCTCCAACGAGTCCACCACCATGCACGTGACCGTCGATGAGGGGAGTTTCACGAACGAAGGTGAGTCCGATTGAATGTTGCATGCGATTTGTAGGAGTATCAGGTCGAGGCGTGAAGACTTTTTGAAACCGAAATCTAACACCTAAGAGCGCGTAAATTTAATATTAACGGAGAGGATTTAAGAAATTGAAAAGTCAATTGCTCGAAAAGGGTGTTGATTAATGTGTGTTTGAAATTCATACAAAGCTGATCTGAGGTGATCAGTGATGGGGGATAGTGTTAACTCTTTGAAATTTAACTTAGTCCCTCGTCAATTGAACAGAGGTCTATCAGTTATTCAGAGGCGGATTTACCAGTAGGCGCACTAGGCCCGACTTCGGAGGGGCCCCACAAAAACCAACTTTCCACTTTTTTCTAATGACACCAAATTTGATTTCATGAGTACATAATCTGTTTATGTGTTTAAAAATATGGTTAACGTGATTTTATTCTTCCTGTCTTTCCCTCTTTTGTAAGGGGCCCAATATTTTCTTTTGCGCCTGGGGCCCCAACCGACCTTAATCCGTCTCTGCAGTTATTTAAACACAGAAGATTGGAACAAGGGGGAGTGTAGTGTAGTGATTTTAAAATTAATCCTTCAGTTGTTCCATTCTTCCAGATTTCCATTAGAGTAATAAAGACGATTAATAATAATACTAATAATATTTTAAGTGACCGTGCTTTAAATTTACATCCCCTGAGTAAAATAAGGGATAAACAACCCTTTGCCTTTTTCCACGGTTACTACAATATTCTTATCCCGTAGCAGATGTATTGTGCACTATTTAGCAATATCTGGATATAAGAATGAACAACTTCAAGTCTCATCCTCACCTACTAATTACATTCAGAATAAGTATAATTCAACCTTGATTTTCTTCCCTTTCCTTCTTTCCCTAAATCCCTTCCCTTTACTTCTTCCACATCCCCTTATTATCCTTTTATTATTATTATTAAACGTCTTTATCGCACAACGCAAGCAGATAAGCAAGAAAGAAAGAAAACAAAGGCGAAGTTTTGTCCGAGACTGTTTTTCAACTTAACGTAAGTTGAAACGTAAAATCCCTCATTCAACTCTATGTCTGCACGCGGCACCCTATGAAACATACACTCAAACGAGCCCCACGGATGCCGTCAGTAGTTGTGAAGTAATTCGAGCATCGTCGGGTGTCGTGAAAGATCCGTTAACGCGTTTAGTCTCAGTCAAGGTGTGCAACGAGCTCTCAGGGAAAGCTAGAACGTCCAGACGTCCTTGTAAGGCCGCTGCACCAAAGCGTCCACACCTACACCCACACCCACAGCCATTGCTGCGAGAGCATGAACCTTTATCCCACAGTCGGCTCCGTACTCATATTCCTACCCAACCTGTACGCCCCTACGTCCTAAGTACGCGAGGCTACGCTGCCTGGCGAGCCTTTGCTCTGCACCTGACGATGCTTCGGGGAATCGTGGTCAGCATTCCTTTCACAGCTGAAAAATCCCCTCCCATATTAGTCACTCCACTGAAACTTTCGTTTCACGAGGAAGGACCCTTTTAATAGATGTAGTGGTGTAAGAATGGTAGCATTCTTTGTAAGTGAAATCTTGTTGATGTATTGTGGAAAAGGGCTGTTTTTAATTGTTGAAATAGATGAAGGGAGATCGTGTTTTGAGTTTTTGTGTTGTCGCGACTTTAATAAATAAATTATTTCAGCAATTGAAAACTGTAATAAATAAAGTTATTCAATTGGTAAATTTCTGTAATTGAAAACTTTAATAAATAACGTTATTCAATTAGTAAGTTTTCAATTACAGAAATTTACCAATTGAATAACTTTATTTATTAAACATTTAACGCCTGAGGTATCATATATGTATTATACATTCCCTTGGTAATTATTTATTTTATACTTTTGTAAAACTTCACATTTTGAAAAAACTTTGGTAATTATTTAGAAGGTGCCCTTCCTCACCGGACTGACAATATTTTGACAACATATTTAAAGGTTATTAAAATCTGCGAGGAATCCCTAATGTAAATAATTAGGGGAAGTCGGGATATTGTGAGCCACTTTTTTTATTGCTAACAAACTGCTTTAAAATCAAGTGTTTCTTCAAATTTCAAAGCTGGATGTTGTAGTATGAAGATTTACCTTTCTCTTAGTCACAATAGTGGAATCGAATATTTGCAAATTAGATGATTTTCAGACTATTACAAAAAATTTGCATTTTCGTGAATCTGAAAAATCTTGGGGAATCATGAGCCACTTTATAAATTGAATAAAAATGACAATGCTTGTTAGAAAACACACACAAGCTTTTTGTACCCCTTTTTTTTTTTACTTTTTAGAGTCAGTGGGTCATGAAACGTTGAGAATTGCAAAAAACCGGGGGGTCATTTTTGACACGATCTACATACTTTCCCTCTGTTATATACATAACAGTCGGGAAAGTAAAATTTATATTGTGCTCAAATATTACATAAACAATCATAAAGAAACATCAAACACGTGAGGTTAGTTCTTTAAATGTCAAGAATCAAGTGGCTCACAATTCCCCGAACCATTATTTTTACAACATGGCCACAAATAAATAACACAATGCTAACTTAATGCCAAATTCCTATATTATTTCGAAAGCTTGAAGTCACACGAGTATTATAAAAATAGTTACCTGCGTGGATTCACAGAAGAGAGTCACAATAATAGACCACACACGAATTGAAAATAATACATCGAGATCAGCCAATTTTTATCTGTTAACAGAGCAAAGTAACAATGTGGGTGCGTACGTTTACTGATCGGGGAAATATTAGCTTATCATAAGACAAGTAAATAACAGTTGTTGGAAGCTGTCATTATTCACTAGGGAAAAAAATATGGCGCTGGCTCACGATTCCCCGTGGCTCACAATACCCCGACTTCCCCTACCATTTCCTTTCTTTGTTGTTTCGCAGTTTCTACTAACAATTCGCTGTTTGCACCAGATTCAGTAGTGTATGTTTAGAGTAGTTTTATTCATTGAAAAAGGATGGACTTTCCTGAACCTTGTATCCATTTGTTTTAACACAAAAATAATTCATATGAAAATATAAAAATTCAGACCATTTGCAACGATAAAAAGAAAACGGGATATTTGTCATTCAACGGGATTAAAGTCGCGGAAGGTGAGAGTGTCTTTTATTAAATTTTTTGGTGGTACAGATTTTCATCCCCCTGCTAGTGGGATGAATGGTTTGATATTACAGTAATGCCTCGTTAGTATTCTAACGCGGTGCGGACACTATTTCCTTAGAGTAGTATATGCTCTAAGACTATTCCGTGCAGCCGATGCCGCGAGTGAGAAAACCCCAGAGCCGAGCGAGAGGGAACGAAACAGTTGACATGAAGTTGTCGTGGTCTCTTTCGTCCTCTCACTCTCGACCGAAGGATTCCAAGAAATGGTGGGGATAGTGAGCGCGATTATAACGCATGGTAAAAACGCGACACTAACGACGAATTATTGTATTGCAAAACAGTTTCTTTGGAAAAGTGAATAGTTGCAGGCATGATTTCGTAAAATTAGTTTCTCAAGTGGAGGTGTATACTAAATACAATAGTCAGTGGTGATCGTCATTCATTAGTACAAAGTATTTGTGTAGGTGCACCAAACAGACATTAACATAGTAGATATTTTAGTTACAATGTATGTTTAGAAATTTAGTTAGTCTAATAAGTTTTCGACATACACGCCTCAATACTTTATACAAAGCTCCTTTTCCCAATAGATCACACTCCATCAGAGTTGGACAAAATGTAATCTAATTACAAATTACAAATTACGATTAAAATGTAATTGTGAAATTGATTACACATTGTTTTCTGTAATCGTTAATTTAGGTAGTTGACAAAATTGTGGTCAACTAGCTAAATTATTGATTGCAGAAAATAATGTGTAATTTATAATTTGTAATTAGATTACATTTTGCTCAACTCTGCTCTCCATTAAGAGGACATTCTACTCTCTCGGCCGAAAAATCGACCACTTTTCGATGTTGGTTTTTATAATGAAATAAACACTTAACGTTTTCGAATTTCTGGAAGTATATTCTACCACTCTTGAAATACACTAAAAAATCTTTGTTGTTTGTTTATTTCATTGCGGCTTCAGAATTTGACCCTTTGTTGGTGGTTGAAATTTCGGACGACTGGATCATCGTAAATAAAAAGCCCAATCATATTTATAATTCGCAGGAGTATGGTTATCTCGCTTTCCATTTTGGACCAAAATTGTTAAAATGCCGGTCGATCAAAGTAGAAAGTACCGAAAGTGACACTTCTTTTCTATATTTAATTGATATAAAATGGGGGAAAATATTAAAAATCTTAAGATATTTGTGGTTAGCGAGTTAGCCATACTCTTGCAAAATAAAAATATGTTTGGTTCTTTAATTTCCAATGATCCAGTCGTCCGAAATTTCAAATTCTGAAAACGCCAACTTCACTGCGAAATATTTGAGTAAACAAGTAAAATAAACAAACAATAACAAGAGTGGTACAATTTACCCCCCGACATTCGAAAACGTTAAGTGTGCATTTCATTAAAATAAAACCATCACCGAGAAGTGGCGGATTTTTCGACCTAGAGAGTAGAATGTTTTAAAATTCCACTCAATCCTTAGCAACCACATCCTACATACCTTCTATCATTCTACACCCCCAAAGTCTCCAAAGAAAACACATTCCCTTCACCAGCTACATCCCCGTCGCGGTCCCCAGCAGATACCAAGAACCCTCAGCGAAATTTACAACGCCATTCCAGTCGTAGCTACTTCCCCCCGGCGGATCACTCTCCATTAATCAACATTTCGTCGTAATAAAATTCCCAGGCAGATCCCTATCCGCCCGATACGCGCGAGGCCAGCAAAGCCCCGTATAATAAACGCGCGTGCGCGGCCCTCGCGACGACTCTATCCGCGGGTATAGACGCATAATTATTCCCACGGGTTCGCGGATAGCTGTACACTCCATAACGTTCCCTTACACCTTCATTTTCAATCGCGTTCCCGACCAGACCCGCGCTCACCACCGCCACTAATTTCAAGCGGTTTATTAGTTTCTCTGTAGCCCGTTATCTCGCCGCATCTTTCCTCGCTGGCGCGCCACCGCGAGGCCCGATCCGGGGCCTCGGTGATCATTAACGACCGCTAATTGCGTGGGGTTATTTCCGCGAGCTTTCCCTCGATCTCGATTCGTCCGCGACTGGTCGTCTCCCTTTTACCTGCTCGAACCGCTCCTCTTCGATCACCAGAGATAATTGGAATCGTAATTTCGTCGTGTAGGCTGGCAGAGTAGTTGGGACGATTCGAGCATTAATTAGAACGTGAAATTGGTGATCGGGTCTGGCGTACTTGTTAGGGGAGCTTCCAAAGGGTTCTTGTTTGAAATTGAGATGTCTTTGGAAAGGGATGTGGGTGGAAGAAAATTAGACAGACGAGTAGTTTGAGCGTGTAATTTTATTGAATGAAATTTGTCTCTGTACAGAATTTAGGAGATGTTTTTCTAGAGTTTTATATGTGTTTGAGGTTGCTGCTTTTTCCCATGAATCTTCGTATTGACAATGCGCATCGCAGGAACATAGTCTTCGGGTTATTCAACTTTCTTCTTTATCAATTTTATCTTCCTTTGATTGGGTAAGAAGGCTCGTACTGATATCTGAAGTTAGCTTGTGGGTTAATGTTGTCAGTTCCACGGTGATGCAGTTGAGGTAATTATTTGCTGAGGAATAGGAGTACTGAAACATGAAATAGAGAAATGTATGAGCGTGTAATAAAATAGGTTGATTAAGTTATTTAATGTTTGGATTTCTTTCATACGAGACACTTTTGTGGTTTCTCTTTTCGTTATGCGACACTTGTGGTCAATGTGAGGGATTTTGATGAGATTGAAATATGACGTAGTCCATGCGTAATTAGGGGGGGTTTAAGTCATCATTTTGCTGGTTTGGAATTTGTTTATAAAATACAGATACAAATACAAATTAATTTTTATCGCCGAACTTATGAATTATACAAAGTTCGTTCTTTTTTATTTTAATCAAGAAGAATTGGTCTTCCTAAATAAATTTAGATCCCAATCGAAAAATCATTTTTGCATCATGGAAATTATAAACAAATTCTTCTTCTTCAAATTTCACTTCAAGATCGCGATTTTAAAATTCACCCTATAATATAATGAGATTCTTCGAAGCCTCCTCTACGAAATAAGATTTCGTCTAGGATATTTATTTCAAAATTGACTTCGCAAGGAGTTGCATCATTCTTCAGTTGCACCAAAATCCCTTTCTCGAAATGCAAAATATGACAGTATTTTTACACCTTTCCATAGAAAGCAGCTCTGCTCTCCAACCAAATAAATCTTTGTTCCGATCAATCCACAAGACTCCGAATTCTAAAACCCATTTCCCTGCTTCGAAGTTCTACGAGAAACACCTCCTTCGAAGTGTAGCGTGGAATCGTCGAACGACAGGTAAATTCGACACTATGGATTGTGTGTTGTAACTCGACGTCACAGAATAGCCGAACTTACAATGGCGCTGATAAGTCGCGGAGATAAGAGCGCATGTATGTTTGAATATTTACGATGTACGCCGGTTCCTACCTTCGTTGCCCGATGACGATTATATCATGACGACTCTGTAATTACAGAGTTACGTTGGAAAGGCAGCCTCTTCGTGCCTCGTTGTACAAAGAAAGGAGAAAGAAGAGTGCGCGGCACACAAGGAAGTGAAACGATCACGACCCGGCTCGCAAGCTGCAGAGGAAGCATAAGATTTTTTACCCGGGACACGCGTTCCGGATCTTTTATGTTTCACTTTCAATTCGTCAGATAAGAGTTTAATGACTGCTGATAGCGTAGACTCCCGTGTGTCTTTCCGGCACGGTCTCCGAGTGGAGCGTTCACTCGTCGACGGTCAACATTTGCATATTCGCCGCGCCTTTTCGCACCTGAATTCATTTTTCCAACGGGGGAATATAATACTTGGCGGGCACTCTCGGCGGTGTGGTCTTAAATCAAGCGGGATTTAAAGGAGGAACAGGTTGCAGTTACGTAACGCGCAGTCAGAGGGGCGTATGATTTGAACTTGAGGATGATGTAGCGATGGTAATTAGTGTGCTTTATTAATCTTCCCCTATTTTTCATTGAATCGGTGTTTGCTTAGCGAGAAGCAATTGTAGTTGAGGCGCCTGTATCGCTGAAGTGGTTTGCTTTGATGAACAAACTGCGAGGTGATAGATCACATACATACACACGTCTTATTCTTTATGTATCATTCATGTCCCACGTGTTGCGTGTATACTGCGAAACACATTCTAGATGCGACTCTACACACATTACGTCTATCCATCATGCCCTACATCTCTCGTTTATTCCATCCTCCTATGCATGTGTCTTGCATATCCCAGATACCATACATTTTCCACACATTCAACATTACTACATAACAGGATCTATATATGTAAATATCTCAGACACCGCAGAATCTCGTGTTTCTCATATGTTTTTTTATATTCCATATGGATTTGTGCAGTATTTAATCGTACAACAAAGCTGCAAACTTTAGTAGTACTAAAACTTCTCACAAAATTGCAGTGAATTCGTACATTAGTGTCATAGTATTCTAACATTGCCAGTTTCACACCATAACCACAAATCACACAATACACACCGTAGTTTGTAAGGTCACAAAACAGATTTTAAGCTTCCCACGAAAACGCAACAAAGTTGCAAAGAGCGAATTTGTTCAACAATGTTGCAAATTGAATTTCGGCGTTGGAGAAATAAAACCCCGGTTTGCAACTTTGTTACAATTCTGCGGGAAGTCAAAATTGGGTTTGCAACTTTGTTTGCGACTTTACCAATCAGTACTTCGAATCATAATTACGCGTGCTCCCTTACACAATCATCGATACCTGTAAACGATCAGTTACGAAAGAAGATATCTTTACAAGAAACTTGCATGAAGTCAGTTTAAATACAATACCTACTCATACTCGTTAAATGAATTTCTGGAATTAAGCACTCAACTGTACTTGTAATTATGTTCCCCATTGTTGAGAAGTCTTCACAACGAGCCACCTTTCGTCCACGGTGGTCTTCGCATGTGAAATGTGTCCATCCTACTCGCTCATATCATGCAGAATCATTATCATTAAGTCTCCGAACTTTCTGAGGAAAGAAGACTCCACCTTTCACACTCTTCGATTCCCCAAGCTATACTTCCGCCGGTTCTAGGCTACCGCCACGAGTGCTGGTCTACGAAAAATGGCTTCGAGAGAGCTCACGGTTGTTCCCCGCGAGTGCTGCGAGGCGAAATCGCGAGCCGAGGGGGCGAGGGATGGAAAACCGTCTTCTATAGAATTACCTCGGTAGTTTCGTGCGGGCTTTCGTGTATTCGTTATGCGGCGTGTATAATGCGCCGATCCGTGCACATCGGCACGTGTAACCACGTCTGCACGAAGGCTTGTAACATCGTGCATACGCTCCACGCTACACCTACAGGATGTGAAAGAAGAAGTGGTCGCGCTTTTCACAGACGAATCTATGTATCTCAGTCGATAGGCATTTATTGAAAATGCAGCTGCTGTATTATTTAATTGAAGCGAACTCTAGAATGACGAAAACAATTGTTTGCTCTTTATTAATCTATGCATTCTACTCGATAAGAGGATAAAAAGTTGCGAAGAAACCATGTGTCGCAAATCAACTGTTCTCTCGCAAAAGAGTGTTGAAGTTTTATCCAATCAGGACGCGCGGATTTGTTCTTGGGGGCGGAGCGTTCCCCCCACTTGGCCTCCCGACGCGAGGCGTAGAGCTTGCCCAGGGGCCTGTGGGACGTCTACTTTTGGAGGACATTGATTTGTTGAATTAAATTGTAATGCTGGGTGCAAAGAATTGCTGTTGAAAACTGTGACCATTATATTTCTTTCACCCTGTATACCTAGGCACGCGTGCATATTCAATGTGTTTGAGTGGCTCCGTTGAGTGAGGAAGTAGTAACGTGATATAGACGCTAAATCGACGGATTTACAATGAAAAATAGCGGGATTAATGCGAATGCAAAACGACGAGGGTGGGGAGACAGCAGGCGAGTTACAATAGACGGGGCTTTTAAAGAGGAAGAATTAATTTTGTTGAATGCAAGGGTGCTTCGAAAAAGGTTTAAGCTATTTATATACAGACTATTCAGTACTTAGGCAATATAAGTAGAAAATAATTTTCTCAGAATTAAAAACAATGTTCAATTTTAACAACTTCAATTTACAAAAAAGTCACCATTTGTTCGATTTACTTTATTTCTGTTAATTTTTAGCATCAAGTTGGAACTGTGTTATGCTGTACGAAACCCAGTTAAAGATGTGTTTATTTAAATAACAAATAAAAGTTTTATATGGCATTGAACAGGACAATACATTTTGTGGTTGACAAAAGAGTTGACACTTTTGGTAACTCTTTAGGCCATTCTAAAAGCAAAAGGTGCCTCCACAAAATATTAGATGTTTATTACTTTTCGGATTAAAAAGTGGTAACTTTTTGTCGACTTTAAAAGTGTGTGGTCTTGTTTAATATTATGTAGGGGTTTTTGTTTGTTGGTTAAATAAATTCAACTGTAATTAAGTTTCATAGAGCTTTCAATCCTCCATCAGAATATGTACATTAAACACATACCACAGTTCCAAGTTGCTGCTAAAAAATAACAGAAATAAAACAAATCGAAAAAATGGTCATAAAGCAATTAACAATAACTGTTAATTTGTAAATTTATAAGAAGACCAAATACTAGCCTCTACCGTCTGCTTCAGTAAGTAGAAAATGCCTGACACGAACAGACCACGCATCCTCAAAAAATGACACAACTAAATAGCACAAAAGTATTCCAGCATCAATGGAAATAGGACCAGCATACTAAAAAAATAAAAATAAAATAGAATTCCCAATTTCGAATGTCATGTGGAGTCATTGAAATACTAAACAAATGTCATCATGAATAACCACAGTTCCCACGCCACTCGTATTTCTGCTTACACTTTCATATCGCCACAATTATTCCGATCCGATGCGAAGAATTTTAATTCAGAATATTCTCCTTCGCTATCTTGTTAGGTTTAAATGATTTTTTTTTAGAAATTCAACCTGCCTCTCGATTAGAGAGCCACTAAACGCGCAGCTGGCGGTTAACACAGCGAATCGAGATTGGAATTAATTGCGCTAATCGGATACAAAAGAAGCGATACCTGTTTCGGTCGGCTGTTTCAGCGAGAAGATAACTACGAGGCCTGGATTTCGCTATTATGCAGCGAAGCGGCTCGTTTAAGTGTTTCGTAATCGGTGTTCCGTTTAAATTTCCTTACGCTCTATCTCATTTGCATATCGAGCACAGCTGTGATTCCGAAATAGCCCGATAATGGTAGAAAATCTTTCAGAACTTTCGGAATATTTTCTCTCGCGCCGGTTCTATTATTAGATTATCCCATAAGCGACACGACACATTTTTATTTTCCTCCTTTTTTTTTTGTCAGTACACAAGATCAGGTATGTAAATTCCCCTTTCCTTCGTTCTGGGATCCGTTCTCATCCTCCCGCCAGCCTTTCTGCTGCTTCTTGGAATAATATCGATTTCATAAGAAGAATTCGATATCCTTTTATAATGAACCCCTAATTTCCAGGACTTCGGCAGAGGTATAAATCTGACAACTCTGAATAAATAAAAATTTGCGCAATGACGCCTCTGTCGCAAAGTGTTCGAAGTGACATCATTTCGCACAATTCGCGTGACGCGAGGTTTAGTCGGTCCGTTCCGAAAAATGCGATTAAACTCTGCAAAACACGTTGTCCACGGTGGCGTTGGATATAATCTATTCGAAGGTTTTCTTTCGGATTGCATTTGAATAAAATACGAGCAAAATTTGCATGGAAATTTCAAGTGGCTGAGAATTACGTTATATCGAACGACGAAATGAATTTTGGGGGGACATTTTGCCATATTTAGAATTAAGTGGTGATTACTGAAAATTTGAAACAAATATTAGTATTAGTAATAGAAAGTAACAAATGAGGAATTTAGAAGACGATTGCGTGTTGGGGGGGGGGGGGGCGGATTTGAATAAATATCATCAAATATTTTAATTTAATTGTCGTCAAATATTTTGGCATTGATGGCACATCAAATATTTTAATTTAAAAGAATTATAAAATTAATACAAACTGACAACACACACGAGTTCTTTCTAATTTGCTACATGAAAAAAGTTTTTAAAATTGCCTGAAGCCTCTTTGTTTAAAGACCATCCGGTCAAAATGGCCAAAATAAAAAAATGATTCTTTTCCACCCTTTCTATTAAATTATGTTTAATATTTTATTCGCATATTAAGCAAAATAAACAGGCATGTAAGTTGTCGCCCTCCAAAATGTGCCGCCAACTTAACTTACATCCTCCATTTTTGCACATGTCTATTGCAAAATGAATGGGACGAACGAGCCCAGAACACAGTGTAGATGCTTGATTCGCGTTTCTTGGATGTCGGCGAGAGGGGAAATCGCGCGGAAAGTGCGTACGTCGTGGCGGTTCGTATTTCTGCGATGCTTAGCAGATACAGATATCACGTGTTTAACAAAACACCACCTCGTACGACCACGGAATCTCGTCTTCCAATTTCTTTTTCAACGCGTTTGCGTTTTCCTTCGTATATACTTTTCCATCTAACTCTAACATGCAAAAATCTTCGGCTACCTTCGATTCCGTAGCGGTCAAAGAAACTTTAAGACTCATATTTTAACATAAGCTACAATTACAAATTTATTGAGTATTAAGAATATTAAGATGCAATTCTTTCTAATGCAGCAATATTTTATTTCCATTTTTAAATTCCGCGTCACGTTCCACGTAGTTATACATTTACGACGCACGCGTGGTTAAAGGAAAATGGAAGGAGCTATGCGCGTTAATAAATTACATTTCCGTTT
This sequence comes from Andrena dorsata, assembly GCA_929108735.1. NCBI lineage: Eukaryota > Metazoa > Arthropoda > Insecta > Hymenoptera > Andrenidae > Andrena > Andrena dorsata. The sequence continues at coordinate 8,956,657 of OV815488.1, forward strand.
CCTCTTTCACTGAACGATTCTGTGCGCCGAGAACAATCTCCACGCGATCGTTGAACGTACCAGGAAGATTTACACGATGCTTTCGATTGATAGCAATTGCTTAACGAGTAATTAAATTAGCCATGAAGATATAAATCGTTTCTACCTTCGCTTTCATTAAACCACTTTTACCATCCCCAATATATTCCCCTTTTTGGTCACAGAAATGTTTCCTTTAACCCTACATTATTGCTTGCAACACGTGCTCTGGAATAAGTACATAGATCATATTTACCAGGAGCTATTATATATACAGGGTGATTCACATAGATGTGCTACTAAAATTACTTGTAAACTATTTGTTATATGAAAAAATTGTTCAAACAAAAATTGTATGGTATCAAGAGAGCACACAATGTAATAAGTACTTAATCGACTACGCACTTGTATCGATTGTAATGGACAACTACTTAAGCGTTACTTACATAAAAAATTGTGTAAAGAATATCTCAGTAATTATTAGTTTTTCGACCCATACACTTTAATATATTTTTACTCAGATTTCATACTCTTTCCCAACTGCAGGGTCAAATTTTACCCGTTGCGATTAAAAAAGTGAAGGTGACCTTCACATCGCGATAAAAAAGCTAAATAACAAAAAGCTAATTATTACACTGTGTGCCCCCCTTGATACCATACAACTTTTGTTTGAACCATTTTTTCATATAACAAAAAGTTTATAAATAATGTGGGTGACACACTTAGATGAATCACCCTGTATATTTAGTAGAGTGTGATTAGTGTATCCAATAGTGTTACAAAGTCCGTAAGTAATATTCAAAGTATATTTAACATTGTAAAGTCATCTGGCTCAATTTGTACAGTGATTTCATTTCACGTATTGGTCGGGATTATTAGTTCTCCATCGAATGATAGTTAAACTCGTGGAAAAGGAAGATATTTGAGGCTGGAGTGGTCAGAAAATCGTTCGAGATACCGAAACGATGCCGTATTTGCACGGGCAGACTGCACGGCGACGACCTCCAAGCAAACCGGCCGATCTGCTTGAGATACACATTCAAGCAACGCATTTTTAGAAACGAAGCCCCGGTACGCTTCTACTCGATCCGTTTCCTCGAACCAACCGCCCGAAGGTATTTTAACAGGGCCTTGAAATTTGAGGTAAAAGCAATTTTGTTTGGGACAAAGGTGACCAACAAACATCTCGTTGAAGTCTACACGCAATCTAGTGTATCGAAATTTATGGTGTTTCTTGGTACATTCAGGGGCAAGTAGTAAATGAAACGTCCATTGGAAATGTGGAGGCTGTAATGGAGAAATTAATTTTATAATAAATGTGCTGGTAATTTTGTATTTCAAACTTTTAATGGAAATTCCAAGGGGACTTTCGCAGGAGACACCTTTGTGACTTGTCATTAACACTGTGAACATGTCCATTTAGCAGAGTTGGTATAAAACAGATAGGGAAGTGTGGAAAGTGTGCGAATGTGTTGGAAATATCAGTTGCTACACGACTACTTTTTCAATTCACTTTTTTCTACTTACCTTTTCCAATTTACGTAATATGATAATTATAAATATTTTTAATTTTGATATTGGAGTTATCTTAATTATTCCAATTGATCCTCTATTTAAATATACCCTGACAATACGAACAAAATGTACATTTATAATATTCATACCATTAATTAGTAGATTATGAATAGAATGATTATTTTCTTATCTTGAGCCTTTCCAAAGAATTTTGCTCAAAGGAAACTGGTTCCCTCTGTATTTCCATACCATAATAGAAAACTAGTACTTATTCCCTAGTTGCACAGTTATCCGACACGATTCAAGAGATTTTAACCCCTCGAATCTATCACCTAATTCTACAAAGATCATCGTCCTTTACAAGATTCATGAACAGTAATCACGAAATTATACCAGATTTGTGAAGTCAACGAGTTTCACAAGGGTCCCTAGTATTTTAGTCTAGTTGGAGCCGGATGGGGATGCGGCCAAGGCAAACTATGAAATTCTAATGCATTCATGGTGATCACTGTTCCATGAGAAAGGAAAAGCAATGATCGTTTCGATGGAAGTTGCTACATCGCCACGGTTAAACACGAGTTTGCAATCAACGAGACAATTATCCATGTCCACTTGGGCAGTCCTGTCGGTCGAGTTCCATTTGTGGCTGGTGTTGGACTATGGTCTTGCAATTAGACGCAGCGAGTTACCCGTTCGAGGGACCTTGATTGTCACAGTGTACATTGACTCATGCGAAATGACTGCACACGACACAGAGGCTCCTTATCTGCGAGCTAGAATTAATAAGTAATTGTCGGGTTGAACCTTATTGGAACCTTTCCATGGGCCTCTGGTTGATCTCGAAGGGGCGCATAATTTGCTGTATGCATAATTGGATCGTAGTTGTAGGACTTGGGAGTCCCAACAGTGTAACCACTTCTGAAAATCTACTGCTCTACGATTCTGGAATTCTACTGTTACCAAATAGTGGAATGTTAACGTTTCCAAATTCTGAAAGGCTACTTTCCTCAAATCTTTTGCTGGTGGCTAGGTTGTTGCAGGACTTGGAAGGTCCAAAACTATGGCTGCACGTAAATTACCTAGTATAACATATTGTTAGCAACTTTGAAATTTCGTTGTTTGGAAATTCTAAAATTCTAGTGCTCCGAAATTTTAAAATTCCAATTCTCCAAATTTCTAAAATGCTACTGCTTCGAAATTCGGAAATTCTACTGCTCCAGAATTGAAATATTCGAAAATTCCCCAGCTCCGCAATCCTAAAATTTCAATGCTCCGAAATTCGAAAATTTTACCACACCAGAATTACAAAATGCTACTCTCCCAAAATTCTGAAATTCTAGTGCTCCAAAATTAAAAAAAAAAACCGAACACAGGATACCAATTCCCCAATACCCAAACAGCTCCCTTATCAAACTTAATTACAACACTCCTACATAATCCCAGCATTAAAAAAAAAAAAAGCAGCATTATCCATGCAACAGCCTACAACCCTCGACTCTTCCCACCGAAACTCGGTGGCCCGAAATTGATGAGCCACTCACGGTATCGCAGTCGGTGGTCCCAGAGGTTCCCCCGAATCCTATGACTCTGTTAGCCCACAGTTCTCCAGATTTCACTTTCCGCGGGTTAAAATAGCTCGCCGCAGCTATGTGCATCTAACGAGGACCCTAGATATTAGAGGGCAAGCGAACGTGGTGCATTAGGTTGCATTAAGAGGCGTCACGCGATTCGCGGCGGATTTACGTCCCACGTGTTACGGATAGCTAGGAATAATGTCTGGGATTAGATGACGGTGAAGGAGAGAGTGTCGAGCAACGAGGATGACTCGTCCCCCAAAGAAGGCGCCATTAAATTCAATGGTCGACGTTTATCGTCACGGCGACTTGCTCGCGAACTGGGGACGCTATTTACACGATTACAACAGGTGTCTCTGGATTAAAGAATAAAAACAGAATGAAAACAAATCGCACGAATTTCAGATAAAACACTTCTTTCTAAATGAAATCGCGGCTACTCCCAAATTAACATATTTCCGATTTCACTAAACTTCGTGAGAAATTCAAAATCAAATGAAGTAGGTACTAGGGTCTGAAATTACTCCGCTATATTATTCCGGAATTCTCCATTTAACACTTTCATATACCTCTGTCACTAATTTCGTGGCATGGTAAAAAAATAGCACTTCCTTTTTGCACGTCCAGATCTTGAATAAAAATACCACTGCTTTGTTGGTAAAACTGACAAAGTCTACTTTTTCTCCAAAATGAAATATTGATGTTTAGCAAATGTTAAAGACCAAAATCTCATTCTTGAAAAAAGTGGACCCGGTCAGTTTTACCAACGAGCCATACTTATACATATAACTATTACAATGGTGATGGATAATTTCCAATTTTGTAGAAAACTGTATAGTACATACAATTCAATAAATGGAGCATCGCGTAAGTGTCTGTGGCCGAGGAACTTTGGAGTGCAGGGGGTTGAAACTGGATCGCGTCGTTCCAGTTAGGCGCAGCCTGCGATGGGCAAATATTATGGCGCGAACGAGGCTCGTATTTGAATGGGAATATAAGTCAAGTGCTTGTTTGCAGGCGCGCGTGTGCACGTTACCTTCATGCTCGTACACGGGTGCGCAAACAGGCGGTGCCGGCGTATGAGGTGCACGTAAAATGTTCTCCACGTGGATATCGGGTGTCGTCGCGGCGAAAAAGATGAAAGATCCACGGAAGTGGAGAGGATCGTTTTACGCCGCTTTCTGGATCCGCGAGAATCAGTTTTCCCATATCGAATCGCTGATTAATCTTAACCGCGCGAGGCGGGGTCAAGTTCGGCCAGCTTGCTGGAAGCCGCGGATTGGGCGATTCGATAGCGTCAGAGGACAGAATTCCTTGCTGACTAGAAGGTTTCGGCTAGAAAAGTGTGGCGTTGTAAGACTGAAACTGGTGTCCCACATTGGTGTCTCCAGGTGAATTGGAGGACCCGTCGCATTTTGAACAGAAGCTACTGAAATGGGAAATTACAGTTACAGCGTTTCTGTAATTGGGGAGGAACACATTCAATTGACTCAAGATTACTGTGTTCTGATAAATCTGATAAAAATGCATATCTGGAAGAATAGCTCCTTAAACCCATCTATTCCAAAATCTAAGAAATCGCTACAAATTGCAGAATTGAAAATAATATCGAAGCCCACTCGCACGAAAAATTAAAATTCCTCTGTTTCCATATTTAAAACAGAAAGATTACTGCGTTCATCTGATAAAAATACATACTTATCTGAAATAATAATTGCAAATCTAAGGAATTGCTTTCAAATTGCAGAATTTTGAGAACAGTATCGAAGACTACTCGCAGGAAAAATTAGAATTCTTGTATTTTCATATTTACACTAGGGCTGGGACTATTTGTCAAATTTTTCGGTATTCGAATATTCGAATACTTCAGTTGCTCAATTATTTGGCGAATATAATTCGAATATCCAAATATTCGAATACTATTCGAATACTGGTGTATTCGAATAGTATGGTGTGAATTATAAATCAAATTCTTTAGGTTCATTTGTCAGGGTGAAATCTTGTAAACTAATTTTGACGCACTTCACACCATACTATTCGAATATGTCAGTATTCAAATTATAAGTCTATGATTCAAATAGTATTTGAATATGTCAGTATTCAAATAGTATTCGAATATAGCAGTATTCGAATAGTATTCGAATAATAACATTCAAATACTGAAATATTCGAATTTATTCGTAGCATTCGAATACTGAAATATTCGAATTTATTCGTAGCATTCGAACACATACTTGTAAAATATTCGAATATTAAATTATTCGAATAGTCCCAGCTTTAATTTACACTAGGAAATATTCATACAGTACTCAAGCTCACCGCCTTCGTCTGATAAAAATACATACCTGTCTATCTAAAAGAATACCTGCTCCTTGAAACCACCTATATCCAAGAAGCCACCGTCCCCTCCGTCCTTTCAACTGACATCCCTCAGAATAGACAGAAATTGCGATCCCCCGCAGAATCTCCCTCGCGGACAGGCCTCACTGTTCATTGATAATGCAAATGTGGATTGCGAAAGCGGCGCGGTTGACACGTTCCGCGGTAATTTCGCATTAGGTGCAATTGTCAGCGGCAGAGGAAATACGATGTCGACGGGGGTCAAGTATAATTGGCGTGCCAGTGACATCGGCGAAACGATTGCACCACGGCGCAATTCACCGCGAAGAAGCGCGTCAATTTTGAAATCTCGCGCGCTCCTCTGCGAATTGGAAAAGAAAGGAAAAGGTCAACAGCAACCTTGCACGGGTGTGCGCGCGCGAGCGTCGTGGTCTTTTACGCTTTCTTTCTGCTACATGTCCACGTGCATGTGGATCTCACCTACGACTATGGATTGCTTCCACTGGAATGTCCTTTGCGTGAGCGTCCTACACGCGTATGCACGCTTCGGCTCTGTTCATACGGTCGTTAATATCGCCGGCGACACAGACGGTTCCCTGTCGCAGCTTTTAATCGCGTGCGCGGTTCCCACGAGCCACTATTAATTAAAATACTCGGGGAAGGTAGACACGGCTGTTCGGATCACTTTTTCACTATTCTCTGTGTAACTATCCGAAGGGGACACTTGTAAAGAGGATGTAGCCAAGAAAGCTGGTTGGTCTCGTTCGGGATAGAATCAATGGCCGAATCAATTCTACGTTCACTTTAGGATGCGAGAAATGCAAATTGTATTGTTAATTCAAAATAGGGATTTGTGGCGCATAGGCGTTGCTTTTGAGCGGTGCATTAAATGATAATATTAAATGAATTTAAATGCACTAGGAATTAATTACACAGTACAACAGCCATCTGGACTTGTAACATTCAATAACCGTTTCTTATTGGTTTTCGTGCCCTGAAAACGAATCCGCAACCCGTTTGTCGCCATCACCCTCAGTTTTTTAGAAAATCGATTTTGAAAAAAAACTGCAAATTTTCAACTTTGAACATTTTTTTTGTCGAACCGATAATAGTTATTGTTTTTTAGGTGGTCAGATTTCGTCTCAGACCCTTAGTTTTGGAAATAAATTGAAAGATATCCGCAAAAATTGGTGCATATCGGCTGTCCTTTTCCCTATGATCGTTGTTTAAACATATTTAAATGTTCATAATGCAATAATAACTTATATCGTTGTATTCGGGAGGGTTCATAGAATAATTTGACGCAACGAACAATCGAATAACTATTACCGTTTCGACACAAAAGATGTTCAAAGTTGAAAAATTGCAGTTTTTTTTCCAAAATCGATTTTCTCAAAAACTGAGGGTGATGGCGACAAACGGGTTGCGGATTCGTTTTCAGGGCACGAAAACCTATAAGAAACGGCTATTGAATGTTACAAGTCCGAAAAAAAAGTCAAAATTTGTTGTACTGTGTTATTGAATATATAGAATAGTTATTTCTTGTTCATGTTCCCCTCTTTAATTGAAAAGCACTTTGAATGAAATGTATGGGAAAAATAGGGAAGATGTGGTGTAGGGGACAAGATAGGGTAAATACTAAAGATTTAGGTGACAAACTAAGTGGTTTAATCATACAAATGAATAAAACTTTAAATCATCCTAGATATCAATATTTTCTGTAGTATACCTACCAAGGGATCACCGCGAACCCGAACTGCCCGATTGGAACGCAACTTTGTGGGTTTTTAGAGTGACTCAAGACAAGACCAACGGTGTGTTTCATTTGGACCCTATTGCCCTTTAAGGGGATGAAAACTAACCTCAAAGTCAAATTGGCACTTCCACTTTTTCGCGTATAACGCTCAAAGTACAGCACACAAAAAGGTTTCAAACGTTACAGAAAAAAAGGTTTCAAACGAAAGTTTAATGTTGTAATAAGCGCTACAAACTTGCGTTAACAAAATTTTAAAAAGAGTTTAAAAAAAATTACTGAATGAAATAAAGTTTTTTCAAAATTTTGTTAACGCAAGCTTGCAGCGCTTATTGCACCATTAAACTTTCGTTTGAAACCTTGTTTTCTGTTGTACTTCAGAAGTTACGCCCGAAAAATTTGACTTTGAGGTTAGTTTTCACCTGTTTAAAGGGCGATAGGGCCCAAATGAAACACACCGTTGTTCTTGTTTTGAGTCACTCTAAAGACTCACAAAGTTGCGTTCCAATCGGTGAATCCGGGTTCGCGGTGTTCCCTGTGTTTGCTTACCGTTTTGTAAGTATATTATTTCTGGTATAAGATGTCTGAACTGAATCCTACACAGATCAAATACGATACCCCTAGTGATCAAGATGTTAAATGATAGGCTTCGTATGAGCAGAAAAATGATTCTACGAGGCGAAAGAGACTTTATCGTACAAAACTATATGATATATTATCTACTGACTTTCTGTTCGTGCATTCCTAAGATCGTATCCTACCCGTGGAGAGTGTCGGTAAGGTTCCATGTCTTCATCAATGATGGCTAGATTATCAAGAATGAATTGCTCAAAATCTTCAACTAGTAGTTGGGAAATTTCTAACATCTTTCTCGAGTGAAATATTTAGTTGAAGTATCATTACATTGATTTCACATTGGAGCTATAAAAATGTTAATTATTTTTAACAGCAAATGATTGATGCCCAGTTTCAGCAAAACGAATTCTCGAATCTAGAAATTCTGATCTACTAGTAGACCACACACGGTTCGTGCACGCTATTTATGATCTATGATATATTACGCGTATCGCCCGTCATACCGATACACGCATCAGCGCGAATCATTTATCAATCGTTATCGATTGCATCCATCGAAATTCTTATTCGACCACTGTACTATCTATATCCCTCTGGAATGAAGAACTGAATCTTTTGTGACGAACGAATTTACCCTGGTAGAATGCAATACAACTGGATGGTGGTATGTGTCTAGGTGTCTTTATCAGTTTGATGCTTTTATACGTAAGTATCGAGTACGAGTAGAACCACTTTTGAACGCGGTTGTTCACAGTTGAGTTGCTTGGGAATCTGGGCATACATTCATGCGGTGAGTTTTAAAATTCTACCGCTTCGAATGGTTTAAATTTCTCTGCCTCGAATTCTACAGTTTTGCTGCTTTGGAATTTTAAAATTCCATTCCTGCAAAATTCCAATATTCCATTGTTCTGAAATTTTGAAATTCCTTTTCTTCGAAATTTTATAAAATTCTATTTCCCCAAAATTTACAAATTCCACTGCACCGGAATATTATAATTCCACTGCTCCAAAATGCAAAAATTTCTTACCTTCAAAATTCTAAAGTTCCACTGCTCCTAGGTTATAAAATTCTACTATCCCAAAATTTTAAATTTCACTAACCTAAAATTTCGAGATTTCACCATTCCAAAATTTTGAAACTCCCTTTCTTCAAAATCTTAAAATTCCAAAGTTTTAAAATTGCGCTGCTCCCAAATTCTAAAATTTCACTACCCCAAACTTTTAGAATTCTACTACTCCAAAATTTAAAAATTTCTTTGTTCCAAAATTCCACTGCCCAAAAATATAAAAATTGCTTTACATCAAAATTCCACTTCTGCTAGATTCTAAATGTTCTCTACTCCGAAATCCTCGGCTTCTGGCTTAATTGGAGGCGCAAGATGCAGGTTCAAAGGCCCGTTCAATCTGATTCATTTTGCAAGACACCCCCAAGAGTGCTCCCTGACAGTGGCGGTTCGCCTGTGGCGCAACGCGTAACCAGAGCTGTTACATGTTTCTAGACAAATTCCGCGGCGCGACGTTCAAGCAGAAATACGCGCTGATCCGAAGAGGCAAGAGAGCACGCATGTAATTTCACCGCGGTCGCACGTGCGTGCATGTCATTCCCTCCTCCGTTGGAACGCATAAAGAGATCCTATTAATAGGTCGCATGCTCAATCGACAGAGCTCCCGTGTAATTTATGCGCTGCACCGTGACAGTTATTAGGAACCGGCCGATGCAATAAGGAAGCTGATCGACCGATAACTGTCGTTGGATATTTCAGAGTTTTCAAAACTCCCAATTCTTCTTTGCATTCATATTATTCCCTCTAATCGTCACAATCCTTTCCACTTTCTCTGCAATCTCTAATTTTCCAAATTAAATATAGGCAATCTAAAGTATTGCTGGAACTATCTATAAAATCGAAAAATATTTCAGACAAGGGTTGAATGGTTTCGAGAGTTGCATGATCTGATATAATTAGTCCTTTGTTAGTTTCGTGTTTTTAAACGAAATTGCAGTTCTTCATTTATTATAAAACAGTATTAAGCTACTTGTGGCAAATTGTTATTACTTCAGTAGATATTTGAATTTTAATCACACTTTCGTTTCTCGAATGGCTTCTGGACGCAACACCCTAATACTCTTCTACTGAATGACGGACTAATGCATTGAAAAGTACATATATGGCCCCATTTAAAAAAAACGAAGTTGCCCTTCATATCTCCCCTTTCAGCCCCCCTTATCAAAAAGCCTATTGACACCAGATTACACCCCCTCGAAGCTCTCCTCCTTTCCACTTCCCGATATCACCCAGGTTCAAAGATACCCGCGTGAGTCCCCTTAAATGGAACACCCTGTGCAATCGTTGGTGTATCGTTTTCAGGTATCGCAATAACCGAGCAGGATCGTAATTTATTTCCCAGCGTGTCCAAATTAGTTATATTGCGTCGATCCCACCTTTACGTAAGCTACCGAACCGCGCTCAAAGTAAATGTGTCTGGCCCTAAGGCTACTGGAGGAACTAGCTCCTTAACCTCGCCGAACCTTTGACTTTTTCCATTCACCTGGCAGCTTTCGATTTAACATAAGGAAAAAGTCAACGAGGAAAACAACGTATTTTGAAAGAAACGTGGCCATGGATTTGATTACGACCCTCGCTAATTAATTGAACGATCAGGCTTGTATGCGCAATAAACTCGAGCTACTGATGGAAGGGAGACTTATCGTCTTCTTTCTGGCGACGAATCGCTCGTTTAGGCGGTGTATTAACTCCAATTGAATGTTTATTAAGACCTTATTTTTGTCCAATTTCTCAAACGTCGTGGCTAATCGAACAGGCAAAAATAACTGCCCCGTTTTATCGAACCTGATTAAGCGAGCAAATGGATCGCTAATTTCGTTTCGTCGATGGGGATATTGTCTGAGAAACGTGTTATTAAAAATCACTATGTTCTGCAAGAAAATTGAGCCTTAGGCGGTTCTTTAATTTTTAAATTAGTAATTATGTATGTACTTTCTGTGAAAATAGTGTTTGCTTCGAAAGCGATGTGATTGAGAATGATTTGTTAATGTTAATTAAATAATATTATCCGTTATGGCACACCCGATGACACCGAAAAGCTTCGCAAGTTTTTTGGCGCCACCTTGCCTATCAGTGGCAATGATTTCAGTGACACTTTCCAGTTGCCCTCGCACGTGATAACGAGACGAAGGAGTTAAATATATCTTGTTTTATAAATATTATTTTTTAGATTCAGCTATTGTATTGTGGTTCACAGTTTGGTAATTTAATTTTCAAATTGCATTTCATAGAACTAGATGGATTTAACTGTACGTCATCAGAAATGGAACGAACTCTGTTGTAAAATCAATTCTAACTTCGTCGAAATTAATTAGTCCATCTTTATCTTCAAAGACAAGTGTCTAAACATAAATCAGAAAAACAATTCATTACATTCTGCATATTACTAGAATAAAGTGGCGCTTTATCATCCCTATTTCAATTCTTGATACCTCCACCACTATCTTTCAAGATAATTATTATAAATAAATCCTTACGTAACCACGTATCGAACTCTCTTCTCTCATTTCTTCGACTCAGAGGTACACTCAAACCACCGCTAACATTCACCGAAGAAAAATAATATTCAAGACTCTATTCCAACACCTATTCAGTAAAAAGAGATATCTAAACAATTGCAGTACAGTACATTAATCAGGAATTATCATAGTCCGTTCCCTGCTACTTGACACGTTCGAAGAATATACACGTCACCATACGTGACGCTTCGTGTCGAACGTGTTGAATAAAATTTTCATTAATCAATTCTTCTCGAGGGGAAATAGAAAATGCCACATGCTTATGATGTTTCATTTGTAATTAAATGGTAAATAGGCTCGTATGTGCGTGATTTATCGATACAAGATGCGCGGAAATCGCCGTCGATCCCCTTTCATTATCTCCGCGGTATCGCGGCACGGTTTGTCATTTCTCCGGCTAAGTATGTCAAAACAATTATTCCGAAGTTTATCGTGTCCGACTGGAGGCAGTCCAGCTTGAAGGTAAAGAGACGACACGAGTTCATCTGCGCGAGATACCATTAAGTGGAGCATCGTCGTCACAGGGATCATTCGTCACTGTCAGGCGGAGGGTGGACAGAGAGAAAATGAAATCTGCTTCTTAACGAGCGCTCAACGGGTATCCCCTAATTAGATGATGCTCTGACCATTAGAAGACAGTTTGTCACTATCCACGCATTTAGTGCGTATTTAACAATTACCATTGTGCGTCTAAACTCTTGCATTCAAGTGAGTAATTAAATAAGTGGATGGAAGTATTTTCGAAATGCCAGTTACGTAGAAATAAAATTCTACTTAATACTTTGAGTGGCGAAAGAATTTAAAAAATGGCACTTTAAGCCCAGAAACGTTTTGTGTATGTAAAAAGTAAACTCCGAATTTAGTTTCTATTCAAAGAAAATTCGGGGACGGTGTTAAAGGTTAGGAATCCCATCAACCGAATCTCTTAATTAAGTAAAGTAATTACTAAATACAAGTAAAATAATCACTAGATACTAATTAATACTAAATACTAATCGATACTAAATACTAATTAATACTAACATACCTATCAATACTAATACTACTTAATACTAAATACTAATTAATCCTAATTACTAATAATTAATACCAATTACTCAATAAATTTCAAAATTAAACGAATGACTGCAAAGTTACTTGAATAAATTTCGAACACAACGCTCTATTTACTGGTTACAGTAAATGGCTAATTACCAGAAAGTTCATTCCGCAGTAATTCCAGTTTACCTCTGTATTAACATAAAATCCAGCATAATTTTAATGCTTCCCTGTATCCCTATTACTTTTTTTCCTAAACGCATGCACTGCCGGAAAAATGGCGGACGCGGTCGGATAGCTAGGATTATCAGTCACAATCACGGCGTTATAGAAGCTTAATTCGCGATTACCAGCGGCGAAGGGACACGCCGACCGGTTACAGCGATAAATCAGGGCCCCCCTCGCTATTGTAAATTATAACATTCATTAACGGCGATCGATCGCTCACCAGTCGCGGTCGATCAATTCGTTTCGTCGCGGTCGAAAGATCTCGCCGCACTCGCGCTCGCGAACTTCTACGCGCGTATCCTTGGGACGATTAGATACATCGGAACGTTGCAACACATTTCGCTCGCCGGACATTCAGAACACTGCGGCCTACTGCTCTTGTTGCAGGGCTTATTAAATAAAAGGCCGCGTCGTAAAAAGCATCGAGCTGCCTCGACGACGTCCACTCGTTGCGGACTAAAACACTTCAGTCTAAAGCCGGGTCGCCACTTGCATGAAGCCTGACGCACTTGAAAAGAATACTTTCTCGAAAAGTGCACGCGGCGCAGGCGTGGGAACGCGGCTTTATAAAGTAAACAATAGCTTTTTCGTAGATCGAAGAATTTCGTGGATGAAATTGTGGATGTCGGAGTTATTTTTTGGAAATTCTGATCTGTAGGCTTTTTTAGGGAGAGTTTTATATTTCATTTTATTTGATTTTGTAATTATTTGTATTTATATTCCCTTTCTTTTATTATTGTATCTTGTGAGTAGCAAATTGCTCAATCTCGCAAATTACTCATCTTAGTGTTTTTGGGGAATGTAATAGTTATATTATTATTATTATTATTTATGTGGAATACATTGGTGATCAAAGGAATGTTTAAAACTATAATGTAAGTATTCTATCGATACCACAGCTCTACCCAATATATAATTAAACCAAAGTCTTTGTGTAGGAACTATCTTAATTTTGTTACCGGTCATAGTTTAAACTTTCCTTATACTACTACTGTAGCAGTTTTAGGAAATACGAGAAGAACGATATTATGCAATGTTATTCTGGCAATTTACTGCAGTGGGTACTAAACAAGTTGTTTTTGAAATACCTCGATCACTTTTTACTACTTAACTAGTTCTTTTTTAAACTTGTATTGTGATTAAAAAAAAACAATACCTACCTAGTTTGGTGATAGATGAACGAACATGCATGCCCTGACTAAATAGTTCTGAATTCCATCACTCAAACTGGCCGACGAAGGATAACTAGAGGCGAAATACGCTCGACGTCTACGGAGACCTTGGAGAAATTCGGTGTTGGAAGATGTCGAAGCCGTAAAATCCGCGCAGCTCGTACGCTACAGCCGCCAGACGCTTGACTTCTCGCCCGTAAACATGATCGTCAGGCCGCGAAACCCGAATCGCCACCTCGCAGCAGGATATATTCGTCGTTCGCTTGTAATTTATTTCTAAGCCGGTTCGAGCTAAAATAGCCGATACCTATGGCCAGCTGCCTATCGGAACGGGCCGCGGTATCGTTCGATGCTCTTGAAACTTACGCTAATGCGTTCCACCTACGAATTATTATACGGACTCCACGCGGCCCGATTAACGGTCGAAATAAATCGACGCTTCGCTCGAGCCGCCATAATTATTGCTAAAAAAATTATTTCGATACAATATATCCTCGAAGCTTCCTAAGATTAAGGATGACAAAGTTGGGGAGGGGAGCTGTTACAAAATTAATTATAAAATTATAAAATCGAAACAGTGAAATTGCAATTGGGACTTCAAATTAAGGATGACAAAGTTAGGGATGGCAAGCTGTCACAAAATTAATTATAAAAGTATAAAATCGATACAGTGAAATTGCAATTGGGACTTCAAATTAAGGATGACAAAGTTAGGGATGGGAAGTTGTCACAAAATTAATTATAAAATTATAAAATCGAAACAGTGAAATTGCAATTGGGACTTCAAATTAAGGATGACAAAGTTATGGGAAGTTGTCACAAAATTAATTATAAAAGTATAAAATCAAAACAGTGAAATTGCAATTGGGATTTAAGGTTAAGGATAACAAAAATTATTATATAACATTTTTTTCACCAGGTGCAATTCGTAAATATTTATCGTCATTCCATAGCAAAGTATTTTGTTGAGCTGTCAAGCTATCTTCGATCAATATTTCTTCACTATCACTTTGAGGAATTAGATTAATATAACCACCATTGAAAAAAGAATCGTCTATTTTTATATCGTACAAACAATAGAGTGGAGCTTTTAGTATTTTTTTTCGTTTGATATGAACATTAATACAATGATCATTGTCGATATTTCTTGGCAAAGAATTAAGCATGGTATTTACTGACACAGGGGCATTGATGATTTGTCCAAAAATGCCAAATTGACCATGCACGTGTCGCAAACGTTGTATTTGCATAAATGGTATGCGTGGAGAAATCAGCCGCTCTGAGACTAAATCCAATTTAGATAGATGCGGTGGTATTTCTGAGTATTTAAACCCATTGAACTTCGATAATATTGACACGTTATTTCGGTTCAATGATTGTTTGCAACTTTTACATGCGCTCATCGCATTAACAATACTTTGCGGAAAGGCGTTGCGTTTCTTCATGTTCCGGGCTAAGAGTACTTAAATCAGTTTTAAACCATAATCTGTCACAAATCGAACACACTGAGCTAAACGAGTTGTCTATAAATTGTTTTTTGAACTGGTTATGAGCACTTTTATTTGCGTTGAAACGAGTGTATGGTATATTTGTTATTTGTTCGGTAATTAAATTACAGTGAGAATTTACGGATGTGTCAATGCTAGTCGATGGCACAGCAAAGTTTACTATTGTTTGAGTAATTTCTAGTAGTACTTGTGTGGTTGCACTATTATCAGTTGACGTTTTCGGCATGATAAACACTAATTGTATTAAATATCATACACAAACACAATAACACGCACGAAGTATTTCATTTAAACATAAATCTCTCGAATTCTCTCGATTAACGGAAGAAAACTGTTTTGGTGTTAGAACAAAGGAGTGGGTGTAGCGCAGGGCTGCCAGGGAATTCCCTACCGTAGCGGAAGGGAAACACCTACATTGTCGTCGATGGTGTGCGTCTCGGCGTCATCGCACACGCATACATATACCGCAATGCTGTGTATGTGTTCTCCCTCCACTGCGCGTCAGTTCCCCCTCCACTACGACAGGGACGTTTCGTTACACGTTCAGCGGCATGAGGCCAACTCGCTCTACCGCGCGTAAGGAAGTTTCACTTCAATTATAAAATTGAAATAGTGAACTTTCAATGGGGACTTACGGTTATGTAGCGCTCTGATTGGCGAAATTAAGGGCCAGAGATTATGAAATATGGCGAGTGCGGGCGCCCTCTGCTAAGGGGGCCACAAGCGAGACCGCAGGGGCCGCGCGAGCGTAAAGCTGGGTAACTAGTGGCGTTGGCCGTGCCCCAAACGGACGCTGATCCCACTCGTTTCGTCCACCGCTCTCAGCCCCATTCAGTGTTGCTTGCAATACCAATATTTATTCACGTTAAATTCCTATCGAGTTTAATATTCATGAAACGAAACCAGCGCTATTTATAGAGAATATTTTCAGCGTGTTTCTCGAACGAGGAGCTTGTGTATTCACTCGAGCTACGAATAATTCCCTTGCAAACAGGAAAAAGGTTGCTCGCGATAGCGGCCGCTCCAATTCCGCGTGCGCAGCTTCTATTTCGCCGGCGCGCGTATTTCAATCGTCTGAAAGTGGGCTGCATTATTCGGTCGCCGGTAAATGCCAACGAGATGCGGAACAAATGTAAAGCTTGATAGTTTACCCATAGCAGCAGAATTTCGTTCCTATAATCCTCGGAAAAAGACTTTGTGTTAAATTCTTAATTCTACTGATAAGTATCGAGTAACAAAGTACTGATAAAAAGAAAGTTTAACCCTTCAACGCCGGATAATTTGACCATATCTTCGATAGAGAACCGATTTTGCACCGTAATTTCATTCCTACTTTGTCATATAATATGAAAATTAACATTTTTATAACATTGCATCTTTTCTGATTCTACTACAAGTGTGAAAATGCATAAAATTTTTGTCCTTTTCCTTCTTTAATAAATGATAATTAACTTCCAATGTTTCCCCACTTACCCCGCGGTAACTTTTCGCGGAACCCTGAAACTCTTCGCAACCACGGTGCCGCGGAGCACCAATTGGGAGACGCTGGTCCAGACAATTCATAGACACCGAAATGAATTCCAAAACGACGACGAAGACCAACGTCTGCCCGCGTCTATTTCGCCGCCGTGTAATTTGGACGACAGTGTCTGCTGGTATCATCCTGACCTGGGACAAAAGCGAGGTGACTTCGGTGATGCCGGAAGCCGGCTAAGTCGGTAGTGTCTGGCGTGTCACCACTTTTGGCGGCACAGTGGGAATGCACCAACTGCTTTCGGCCAGAAATAGTGGGCCAAAATCACGTTCAACTAGTATCAGCAAGAAAAACATGGGAACCAAATATACCACTTTCGCCGTGGTTGAAAATAATTCTATAAAAAAAAACAGCGGTAATCCTAATTGGACACGCAATACTTTTAGTCAGCGCTATTAGAAGCCACGTTGGATCTGCTCTAATGGGAAGATCGGGCTCGGTTCTTTGTTTAATAGCGCCTGGCGCAGCAGACGCTCGTCGGACCAACGTGCCGCGGGGAGGACTTTTATTCCCTCGAATAACATCCGTTCCCTTAACGCCAGAGGAAATTCGACGAAAGCCCGTCTGCCAGCGGCTGCACAAGACGAAAATGTTTACGCAAGAGAGGCGAAACGGGCAGGAGAGTTCGATGCAACCTAGGGCCAGGGCGTTTAACTCGTCAAACAATGTCGTCCAGTTCAACGACACGTGGTGCGCGCCTGGCGCCGCTTGGCGCAACAGACGACACACTCCACAAAAGCCCTTTCTAACGAGCCCGTTCTTCACCTCCTTTCGAACGTTCTGTTAACGTTGGGCCCACATGGGACCATTAGCGGGCGTCATAAAACGATAGAGCACGGCGAAAGTAACGAGCAATTAACCGCTAGTAACGCGAGTCTGCCAAGCTGCGAACGGCTGGCCGCGGGTTCACATAGAGCTGCTTCTTCAAAAAAGGATTGGGTAGATAGCTGCAGAGAAAATAATTCGGGATTGGTATGCCTCTTTGGATAGAGAAAGGGAAGATTAGGATTGGAGGATTAGGAGGAGAATGCTGGAAGCTTAGGTGGATGTTGAATGTTCACAGAAGTGCCATTCTTGGAACCAGTTTGTAGACACAATTGGCTATTGTTTCATTGTACTACTATTCTAAGCATAAGATATTAAAAAACGGAGAATTAAGGGCCGAAAAAGTGTCATTTTGAAGAATTTTTTGTGGAATAATTTACAGTTTTCATATCAAATTTGTATGACATATGTAGCTTTCGTACAGTGTCTTAAGAAACTATAAAAAAATAAATAGAAAAACGTGCATATATTTTAATATGATATTAATTGATATTTTAGACCCCTCAGAAGTATCATTTTATTTTTATAAACTATAGGAGCGTAGTTTCTGTTATACTTACCGATTTTTTAAACAAATTATTTTTGTAGAAATGGTGCACTTTAGAAGAAAAAGATTCGTAAACCCGCGAATAAGATAGACAGTTTTCGAGCGTATTTCAAAAAATTTGTTATCGTTCCAAAAACCCGTACGTGCAACGGAATATACACTCATATAGTTTATAAAAAAATGAAATTTGATTTCGGACCTGCTGTTCCATAGTTACACATCCTACCAGCACGCGTGAAGGGTCTAGAAGATTAATTAATATATTAAAATTTATCCATGTTTTTCTACTCATTCTTTTTTTTATAGTCTCTTCCCCTACAGCCCACTTAAGTTGCAGGAACGTTGCAGAAACGTTGCTACACATTACAATGTCACCGTTTTGTTATAGCAAATTCCTTGAAACGTTTCGGGAACATTTCGAGTAATGTTCCAAATGTTGCAGCGCAACGTCACTGAGGCGTTCCTGCAACAAATTGTGCTGTAGGGGTTAAGACACTGTACTAAATGTAGGTAATAAAACTTTTATATGAAAATTGTAAATTATTCCAGAAAAAATATAATAGCTAGTAATTATGTGGGTGATTTAAAAACAATTTATATGTTTGATGCTTATAAATTCAAACATGCATTACCTAGTTTTCTATCACTTTTTCAAAAAGTTTCCCTTTTATATTGCTTTTTATTGATTTAAATTTTCTCTTTCTACCCATTTTACAATATCCCACAGAAAATTAGAGTAAAATTCTCTCCGTTCCCAATTATTAATTCTACTCAGAGTTTAATCCTCCAATTAAGATTCTCAAATACAGCCTGCCATTACTGGAGAGACTCTGGGTCCTCCCTGACCCCTACACGTGGCTGTCAGGTTGAGTTTTCGGTGTCCCCGGGGTCAGCAGAACTTGCATGGCAAAAGAATGCGCTCTGGTTGGTTGCGTTCCGAGAAATTTGTCTCCCGTTTATCGTATTTGTCGGACAAGGCATCTATCAGTGTCCAGCAGTGGTGAGAATCGCTTAACCTTCCTATATTCACGTGATCGGCAACGCGTGTCTCTGGCTGGTAAGGCTACCACTATACACCGCGTCTATCATCCACCCCATATCCTGTATACTGTGTCGGGATATCGGGTTATCACGTGGTAAGCATTTTTCTGCGCCTGCACGTTGCCGCTTCAGAGTCCTTTTCAGAATCATCTTCTCACCGTGTATCATTTCGCCTCCACTTCCTCTCGGGGAGGACAGACTCGTTCCTCGTTCCTTTCCCTTCTTCATAAGTCGCGAACTTCTTCTTTTAATTACTTTGAAATTATAGGAAGGTTAATATCGATAATTTTGTGACAATTGGTAGCTCGTGGGCTACTACAGTACTGGAAATATTTATTGCTTCATTCGAATATTTGCCGGGCATTCGCCTCCACATTAGTACCTAGTGTTTTCTTTATATTATTAAATTTACATTGCCTTACAATTTATATGAACGAGGGTGCCGCAGGTTCATTGAATATTATAAAAGGGGTCGCGACTCAAACAAGGTTGAGAAACACTGCATAACAAAAATGTTTCTCAGGTGCTTGTCTCCGAATGCTTTGGTTTTTGGATATGTTTTTTCACATGAAGTTTTACTCAACACAATGTTGTACCCCTCATGAACTTCGAGGAGTTTCAACCCCTAAATATGAAAACGGGCCGATATAAAATACATACAGGTATCTTATTTTTCGGTCGTTTAAAATGTATCCAAAAATGAAACCAATAGGAGGCGAGCATCTGGGTAACTCTCCTTGTAAGTAGACAATATGTCTGAAAGGGTCTATTTCTGTGTCCACCAAAAAGTTTCCTAAATTGAAAGTAGATTAAATTGCTCGAGGTTGATCAGCCGTTCAGTGAAACGACTTACAATCAGAGCAAGAGGAATCAGAAACGTTGAATAAGTATCACAAACTTCTCGCGTAAACATAAAAGAATAATCGACATGCCGTCCCTGTTTGTACGGTAGTAGCGTTCGTCATCTGCGCGCGATTGACGTCCAATAAATCTCCTGCCGTCTGAACTCGCGGGAGTCAAGGATTGCCTGGTTGCAACGGGGGATTCCAGAAACGAAAGTGTCCAATGAGAATGGCTCATTTTTATGGCTGGTTAAACGAAGCGGGGTTCCACGGGGTGGTCGTCAAGGTCGAGCGCGACGAAAGGTCGAGTGTCTTTAAGAAAAGTATACGATTTCTTGGTTGACCGCATATTTCTCTCGGCTCGCCCATCCTTTCGCGCGATAAGTTTCTCGAAGGGGAAGCTGCTTCCGGATAGGCTTCGTGGAACGATTACCGATATTAGTTGCCACTTCGCCGAAGCATTAATACAGTTTCAATTAATCAGTCTCAACGTTTCGACTTTTATAAATGGCGCCTTTGAATGCGCGCGCAGGAAAGCCCTAACGCTTGTTTGGGCTCTACTTCTGGCTTGATAAGCAGTATATAGATTGGCTTTTCTAAATAGTTCTCTTGAAAACTAATGACAAGAAATGGAAATATTTTTCAAGGGATATGAGATGCATTAAAGTTCTCTAAGTAAGAAAATCAGACATTGCTACTCCACCTGTTAGAAAATGGAGTTTTAATAAATTTCAAAGTACCAAAAATAAGATTATTGCAACTTAATAGTTTCTTCAGAAAAATCGTGTTTCGATAAATCACTAGAATAGTAGAATTACGTATATGGACCATTTTATACAGTATCGTTCAAATTTTAAAGAGAAAATATCAGTGGATCAAGTCAAAGTTCAATGTCCCAAAACCAAATTAATATTAGTGCCGGTGATTATGAAAGTGGTGTAACTGAAAAATCTAAAAATACTGAACTCGTCACTTATTTTGCGTTACCTTACACGACAAAATAAGCGATAATTTAATTTTTTTAAATTTTTTATTTACACCACTTTCATAATTTAATATCTCGGAAATCGTTTGAGCAGAGTGTTATAATTTTTACACAAGTATTGCCAATAGTTTCCGAGAAAACAGTTTGAAACAGTCCGTGGAGCCCACCCTGTACGAATAAGAGCAGCGTTTTCAATCCTATTAAATTGTCTGTCGATGCATACAGCTTTATCGATCCGGATCGAGGAAGGAATAATAGAGACATTGTATGGTGCAGAGCCAATTTCATCGGGCAGTTTAGCTGTTTTATGGCACGGTACAAAGCAAACAACACGACTAAATCGACGACAATATTGCGGTTTAATAGTTCCAAGGTGCTCGACCTCAATCTCAGCCTCAGCACGCGGACATTTTGCAATTTTATTCTAATGCCGTGTTAAGTGTTGCTCAATCTGTAATACTTATAGTAGGCTAGAACAAGTCCTGCCACCAAAAGCACACTAGAAACTCTATATTTTAAATCCATGGCATCGTAGGTCATTTGTAATATCTAACCGTCACTGTTCCTTGGTCTCCAAGTGGTTCCTTCCCCAAATATTATATGAAGAGTCTATGAGGAAAAATTAGAGGATATACTTGACTTTTAAATTTACATAAAATATAATATAATAGCTTCCACATAAAGGAGGGCTATAAATGCTGATTAAAATACTAATTACAGACGAAGCGTACAGTGTCCTGTGATCTCTATGGGAATACTTTACCGTCAGTCCTAGATTGACACATTCTACTTTGCAAACTGAAGCTACCTTTGCTTATTTAAATGACTGATCTTTCTATTTAAAACTTCTTATAACGTCCCGTTGTATTATCTATACGATTTTACAGAAAATTAAAAACTATGCGCCCTAGCTATTATAACCATAAAAAAAATCGTTAATGAAGATTCAGAAATCCCACAAGATACTACTTTCTTAGCGTAGGTACACATTACAGTTTCGTTGCCACACCAAAAAATTAGATAACGGTTGTGCATATCCCCTACCGCAGAAAATGTGTTAAAACCCGGTTGCTAAGCTAATTTTCCACTAATTCCCTATTCACAAACTAGGGTGAATGTATCAGTAAATGAACACGTACCAGTGAATGGACATTATTTATTAAAATGAGTAAAATAAATTATTAAAATAAGGAACCAATTAATTAGAGACTTCTTCTAATTTCTTGCATCATATTCAAACAATTTTTGCAACACGTGGAATGCATCGCGCTGCAAACATAATTGTATAAAAGTGTTCATTCATTAGCCTTAATGTGTTCATTTACTGGTGCGTTTGCCCTATTTCTCCCATAATTTTCCGAAACAATTTTCTATATTCTCAAACTAAATCGTTGATATTATATGTTCAGGCTGTTCCACAAATCCTAGATTTCCGGTACAGTTAGTAAACGGTTTAAATACGGCCCCGACTGAATATTTCGTTCGTCGTTGCGGGTATCGAGCGACATAATCGGTAACGACGTTGTCCCAGCATTGCCGAATCCTTTTTTTCCCCCATCCGAGCGTGCCGTGCATTGTTATGCAATTGTACAATGCGCGTACGGAGCCGCGGCTGCCGCCCACGCGTCGACATTTAGTAAGCGCGTTTAATCTCCTCGGACATGACGTAAAGTCCCTTTGTTCCGCTACGACACGGTCCACGGATACTGGCGGCGGCGAGTGGGACGTCAAAATTTTCACCTCCCATTGTTCCGTTTCAGTCAAGCTCTCGCTCAAAGTTCAGCTTTGCGAGTTCCTCGCGACCCATCGCTAGAACGCGCGGAGTCCCGGAAACGAGGTACTAGGGGAGTGCAAGCTCGGTTTGAAATTTTGAATCATCGATTTAGGTTCGTGGTTTGAAAATTTCGAGGGGAGATAAGAACGGGGTGGATTTGTGTAGGTAATCGTGGAAGCTGTTAGGAATAATAAAATTGATATGTAATCTGATTCTAAAAAAATATATAAAAAAAAATTATGTTAACGATTTTATTAAAAATGCACTAAAAAAAATTTCTTATATGTACTACAATTTCGATGGTAATCGACTTGCCAACCGATACTTCAACTGCTAATTGCACATTGTGCCCCACGAGTTTACTTAAAGTGACATCACCATCGCACTTGTAGTAGAAGAAATGACTGATTTTTTAGTTTTTAGTGCATTTTTGATAACATCGTTCAACATGCATTTTTTTATTTATTGTTTTATTATATTCTTTTTAGTGTCTAAGTTTTATCTGTGGTTATAGGAGGCTGATTTCAAGTCGTTTGTATTTGTGGTGATGGGTTATATTTATTGCGGACCGGGTAATGTTTTAAACCCCTCGGTTTTTTTCTTAATTTTGTATTGTCATCCAAACTACGCATGTTTCAAGTCTATTGGATAGTTGGAAGTGGGTTAAAATTGAGTTTCCAGATTGAAACCAAAGATACAAACAGAGGATCGAAGCTAAACAAAATCGTTTAATCGAACAAGAAGAAGCTGAAATTATGTAGAATATAACGCGAGTAGCTACTATTTTCCTACAACCGAATATCGTAAACTACTTTTTCCGTCACATTATACAGCCCCAACAAAAATCCGAAACTTGTTAAACAGTTAAACAAATAATTATGTCACAAAGGGATGTATCTCATAATACCATTTACCATCTCCCTCCATTTTTTAATCATCCTGTAGAAAAATACTACAGCTCACCCCACTGTCTAAACTCTAAAAGCACCCCCTGCAGGCGTAAAATTAAAATCCCCTACCCAGAATCTCGAAAAATGCAAAATTTTCAACTGAATTTTCCCGCCAAATTCTCGACAATGAATCCTAAGTATTTATTGCATCGTTCTAAATACAGAATGATGGCGTCAAATATAAAACGGAGTCTGCTCCCTTGCCGTGCCCTCGCGCTTTCCCCATTTCCCCCCGCCGCGCACCTTTCCCTTTTCTGCTTCTTTCCTGCGAGTTATATGGGTCAGCGAGCCGCAAACAAGCGGAGCGAACTCGAAGAGGCAAAGCGTGTAATCTCCCATTGTCGTGCTTGGTTTGCTGGGACAAGGCTCCCTTATCTGCGCGCGTGTTGTTCCACGGAGCCGAAAGAGTTGACGAAACAATGCGCGGGAATCGCAGGCGCGACAAGAACGCGAGAAAACGTGGCCTGGGTCATCGGCTGACCCGTGGGAATCTTCTACCCTCTGGCAATTAATTAAGCGAATCCGCGGGTTAAACGATCGAGTATCGCGCGGCGGACGCGATTAGCGGTGTAGACACGCGGATTATCGGTCAAGCGATGAGTTCGGATCATTGGGAGTCCCTCTGGCATTATTTACAAAAATAACGTCGGCTCGTTGGAACTTTATCGATGTTGCCGCGGAGAAGATTCTCCTTTAAATAATATGTCGGGAGGTTTGGAGACGTCCTGGGCCTAGTTTTTTGCTTTTAAATTGGGGAAAGCGTATATACTGATTTTTGGACGTGCACTCCGCGGAGAAAAATATTTTTTAAATAATTTGTGGAGTGATTTAGAGACGTTCTATGTGCAAATTGCTTGAGGATTGGAAAGGGGGTAGTTTTTTGCTTTTGAATTGGGGAAAGCGTATATACTGATTTTTGGACTTGCACTCCGCGGAGAAAATTATTTTTTAAATAATTTGTGGAGTGATTTAGAGACGTTCTATGTGCAAATTGCTTGAGGCTTGAAAAGGGGTGTTTTTTTTTATTTTTAATTGGGTAAGGGATACCGATTCCTGGACTTGCTGTCCTGTCACTAAATTGCTGTTGAAGGTATGAGAGAAAGTTTGAAATACTGCGGGGAGGTTTGACTCGAATATCCTTATGGATATTTAAATATTTATAACGAAATATATGATAGTTGCAGCAGTTTTGCTTCACAGTGAAGTGGTATTTCAGTAGTACCTACAGTTCGCGATAAGATCGTACGACCATCGCACAATACGATTTATTGCACCATGCAGTGCCTCCTTCGATAATCTGTTTCATTTAATGTAACGACATCGTGATTTACTGTACATTGTGACCCAGTGGAGGATTATTATGGAAATGGTATCTGTAATTGTCATTTTTCATGAACGTCACATTGTCAGTCCCAAAAGAAACGTAAATATAAAACACTAAATATGTTCCGTGAGTTTCGAAAGCAAAATGGTGGCTGTCGACTACCCCTAGTTCTTCAAAACTGAAGGGAGACTTAATCCCTTAAAATTCATTTTATCTGGCAGCACGAATTCTTACACAATTAGGCAAACTTATTGGTACAAGTGCAAATCCACCAAAGATGTTCGAAAGAACTTTAATTGATTATAGGAATACGAGCTTCTTCTCAGCGTTCAAGTAAAATTCCACGCATCGCCAGTTTCCGCTGACAAGAGTACACAGGAAATCAGCGGCGGTGTTTTTCCTTGCTTAAACACCATCGGTAATTGCACCTTCCCATTGTACACGATCACCTGTTGCGCGTAATTAACGCAAAAGAAAGAAAGGGAGGGGTTGAACATTTACAGACGCGATTCCATGAAAACCACCGCAGTGCTTCTGATTAGGTACTGCTTCCGCGCAGATTCACAATTGCCAATCGTTAGACGGTCTCAATCGTCCGGCGTCTAATTAGAGTCATGCTACGAACCCCGAGGAATGATTTCGCGTCCCTGTCCATGGAATTCCGGCGACGTCATTAATCAGGAAATCGATTCTTTTTCGCCGTTGCGTGCGACACTCACAGGGGAACATTTCCAACAGGATAATCGTGATTTTAATAATACTTCTTGCAACAGTTTTTTTTACGGAAATTCAATTTGGAGGGATGAAAGCAGCCCTTAAAATTCATTTCGTGTTTTTTATAGTGTGAAATAGAACAAAACTTTAATTATAAGAATTTTTCTAAGCTATATGTGAAGAAGAAAAACGATTCATCCCTTCAACGTGATTTCACCCCTTCAGAGGAAATTTCATAGAAGAAAAAATTGCTCTTTGCATACTTTAATATGTGCTACATTTACGCGAAGTGTGATTGAAATTAGAATTTTCGGGTTCGACCGTTTCCTGGTCAGATCGGTTCAGTGGAATAGGTGGACCGATTATCGGACCGACCCAGCGAATTCGTCGAAGGTGAACGTGGAGCCTCGCCCCTGCACTTATTAACAAAACGAGTCATCCGTTAATAAAACCCAGGCTTTGTCCGTGATAACTTTGTCGGGGAACATTATTAAGGCGAGGCACTTTAGGTGTGGGTGTAGGTGCGTTGGCTATAGTCTAGGCAGAATATTTTGGGTGTTCGATGTTAATAGTACATAGGGTGGATGTACCAGTAACTGA
This sequence comes from Andrena dorsata, assembly GCA_929108735.1. Taxonomy (NCBI): domain Eukaryota; kingdom Metazoa; phylum Arthropoda; class Insecta; order Hymenoptera; family Andrenidae; genus Andrena; species Andrena dorsata. The sequence goes on from OV815488.1 coordinate 8,983,098, forward strand.
ACACGTACCAGTGAATGGACGTTTTTTACTAAAACGAGTAAAATAAGTTATTAAAATAAGCAACTAATTAATTAGAGACCTCTTCTAATTTCTTGCTTCATATCCAAACAATTTTTGTTCATTCATTAGCCTTAAGTGTTCATTTATTGGTGCGTTTACCCTAGTAGCTTATCCCTTCCACATTCTTTTTGAAAAGATACTAGATCTCATGTCATAATTCGAACGTGCACAACGTTCTATGTTTCTTAGAAACGTTAAATTGATATTCTTATCCGTAATAAAAGAAAATAAATAGGGCACCACAAAGAAATACAGACAATTTTCAGAATTGGATATTATGTCGAAGCTGCTTCAGTTTCAACTATTCAAGTTTATATAGGTATATTTTCGATATATTATTCTAAATAAGTTTATATAGAATCTAGTAAAAAAAAAACTTTAATCTAGTAAACAAAAAAAGTGGAACAGGATTGGGCATTGTTGATTTTTCGGAGAATATAAAATTCAGTTACATGTGATTTGTAATAGAGAGGGGAGGGGGTTAACACTGAGCAATCATTTTCTCGTGGTGAGACTATAGCCAGTGTTAGCAGATGTCCAGCCACCCTGACGTGGTTCTGGATCTCGTCACGAGGTAAAGTTCAAAGTCGTTGACGTAGCTACAAGATTTTTCACGCGCCAAAGTTGACGTAGGGCTAGATTCATTGCGACTTCTTGTGTTCGTTGACGCAGAGCTGAATCTTATCGCGTGGCAAAGATCACAGTTTTTTTGCAGAAGATTGGAGAACAGTTGGATTGTGTTCGTGAAGAGTAAAAGATCTAGAATCTTTGACCTAGAATGAGATTTTTCAAGCGAAAAGAAATTTCGCGTAGAATTAAATCACATCGAATGCCTCTATCGATATACAATCGTGCTCCAAATCGCAGTTTCCTCGAACTCGATTCGAAACGAGAACGTCGATCAGGATAAATTCGACGATTCAGCATGGAGGTACAAAAGGATAGCGAATCGATCAGCCTGTTCCTCCACCGTTTATTTATAGTATTTCGTTTATACCATCGGCCACTCGAGTCTTTCGAGTGTCGACGAAACGAAATCTAAAAGCGAGCGCCCAGGATTGTGCTCGATAATTGCCACGGTTGATTACATTTCTACGGCTCAGTCTTCGTGGTCAGTTTAATTTTTAGTATTCCAATCTGAGAGGGAAAAGAAATACTATTTTTATAATCACGGTATTCTTCTATTGAATTGAAAGCTAGGAAGAATAAAGTACCTAGAAGCTCTCGAAATGGGTGGTAACTAAAGGAACTTCAATTTCTTAATAAATTAGTATTGGCGTAATAATGGAAAACTAATAAAATTCCAGAAAAAATTGCTATATAAAAAACTCAGAAGAAAATGAGAATGAAAATAATTTAGAATAAAATGAGAATACTGAAAATATGGAATTAAAATAATTTCAACTAATTCGTCGCAGATTGTTTCTAATTGTTTCTGATATTTCTAATTTTCTAAATTTAATGACACACGCATATACTTTCTCTGCAAGACAAGATACTTCAACCGAACTTAAAAAAATAGCAGAAATCTGTAACTCGTCTTTCGCAACAAAGATTTCTATTCTCCTCCGTATCCATATAACTCACTGTTTGTAATAAAAAACTTATCGTTATTGTTACCATTATGCTCATTGTTGCAACATTGTTCCCCGGCTGCAAGCGTGACAAATCGAAGCAGATGAATCGTCAAAGCATCACGATGCACACTTGCAGCCTCCTCGGTCAAGGTCGTTGAGATTTCTGAGAAGAATCCCGATTTTTGCACGCGACGAACGGCTGCTAATCGATTCTAAGCAGCCACGTTGCGCAACCGTCAGCGCTGTTCGCACGGTCCACCCCATCGTCCGTCTTTCTTTTATTCGGCATCTTATCTGGCAAGGTTAAAGACTAAAAAGTGCTCGGACGATTAATCCAACTCAACGTAGCGTCGCGGGGTTATCGCGCGTAAATTCTCGTTTAAATTTGTACTAGAATATTTTAATGCCGGATCGGCTCGATAAGACAACGAACGTACTATCCACGATCGGGCGCATGGATGCTCGACACGTCGGGCTTATCTCGAGAACAATGAGCGCTGTATCGAAATTAAAGCGGCGATAAATACTCTATAAACAGCCCAGCTGAGAGATTTTCACTGTTCGCCGTCACATGGAGTGACGCTTTCATTTTTGGTAACTGAGAATTAATTGGAAATTGGAGTTAGGGGACCTTATGATGCTTTTGTCAGGAAATAATTTCTATCACGTCGACGTGGCATATTCAAAAATATTAAAAAGGAGAATTCAGGAAGAAGGACACACGTCTTTACTTCAGAAGAACTTGACAGCAACAGTTTTTTTTTATCTATTTATTTATTTAAACGGGACTACTAGTGGCAGGTTTTGTCTACATGACATTTGCGAATCTACGGTCTTTATACATAATGCGATGCAATTGCAAATGAATAATTTCCATGCTTTAACAGTACGTTTCTTTATTCTGTTGCAGTGATACCGAATAAGGAAAAGGAGCCAAAGGATCGAGAAAAGTCGACGAGCAACGTGAAGTCGGATTTGGAGTACGTCAATCTGATGAAGATCAGTGAAAATCAGTACGAAGATCCACGTAAGTCGATAACATTAGTTTTCGCGGCTTTTTGTTGGATAATTGATCACGTTGAGTCTGCCAGCTGTTGAGGGAACGTTAAAACGATTGAGGGATCAGCAATAATGGGGATATTGATAATAGATAATTCTATCAGATTTTTATACTCGAAGGGCTCAATTGCAAAGTTCTGAATTCCATTTCGCGAACAGTTATAATTATCGAGTCATTCAATTTTGAGAGAACTCAAAGAATTTATTACTGGTAGCAAGTTAGTAGATATTTACTATTAAATATTGACAAAATATAGGTGCAGATTGAATACTTTCCACTGCTATTAATTTAAAACACCAATTGAAGCAAAATTTGTTATTTAGAATTCTTCAATAAATTTGCAACGTTTCTCTATGAACGGCAGTGTAACTGTGTAGTGAATGTTAAAACGACATAAATTGGGACTTTAGCCGCGAGTACCTAGGATTCAAATGACGGTGCAGAACGGGTCAAACGTCGGAGTGAATTTTCTCAGGGACCCGGTTTACACCCGGAAGTTACAAGCAACGAAATTATATAACGCTTTCCACGGATAACGTGCAGAACACCGCTGTAATAATCGTTAATAGGCGAGTGGTGTTGCAGCGGAATCTTTACCACACGGGGGACTACTTAGGTTTAAGTGATTGCGAGGGTTCGATGGATTTCTTCGAGGATGGTTCGTGCATCGACGTTAGAGAGCAGTAACGCGCTCGCAGTTAATATTACATGACAATGAAGTTAATGGAAACATTACTATGCGGAGAAATTAATTACCCTGAACCTCTGTATTCTATACTACATATATGAATTAATCTAATCAATCTGACTATTTTCCAAGTAAGTATCTATGTAAACTCATTCTGCTAATAACCGAGAAAGAAACTCTCCACGCGTCTCAGGAAATTACTGTTTTTCAATTGGATCATAGCAGACTGTGGAAAACGCGAATTATTAACGCAAGCACAGAGACAAATAAATCTAGAATAGAGTTGTATCGTAAGCAACTTCCATGAGATCTTTTAGAACATTAAACATATTAAAGAAATATTGGAATAGAAGATAGACAAATTTCCACCCCCTTAAAGCTACAATACCAAAAACTCTGATCAGTGAATCATATGTATCAAAGGTGGTAAGAGGATAACCATAAACTCTAAACGAAAGACACTTTATTCAGAATTAATCCTCCCATATCCACATCGACTCGTTCTACTAAAATCAAGAAAAAGAAACTACCCCTAGATCTCGCGAGATTATCACACCCGTCGCTGTCGTGGCGCGCGAAAACGGCGGCAATTCAAATTAGCGCAATTAGAACGGGATGCGCGCGGACGCATTCCGATGACGGGACGTGTACGGGCGATCCCCGAAGCGTATCGGCCTGGCACAGGCGCACCACCTTTATCAGGATCACGTTCGCCTCGTTAAGCTCTCGATTGTGTGAGACGAGGCGGCGCGTGCACTACGAGACGTCGGGCAGATAAAAAGCAGACGACGCAAGCGGGGCCAGATATTTATAAAGGGCGCGATCGAGCTTCGATCCGCCATCTCGATTCTCGGAAGCGTAAATCGCTGGTACGCCACCACTTCGTGCTGGCAATTTTGACCCTTTCCTAACGAACGACCGCTAATCCGCGCTGAAAAGTCGCGATGTTATTGGTGGGAATACTATTTCATGTCAGCATTATGCAATTTATTATTTCGAATATATTTGCCACCTACCAGCTTGTGTATCGTTAGGGGGCAGAGGGTTGCAGAGTTTGGTGCACGATCGATTTCTATGGGCCTTAAGGGTGAATTCTCGTCTAACAGCCCCAAAAGTAACTGGTTATTAAGAATTTTTGCGGAAAATATTTTTTTATGTCGATCCTTGTTGTTATTTCTTAATTATTGTGGAATCTTGTCCACCTCATTGCATAAATAATAGAAGTTTCTTAAAGTTAGATAGTTCACGCTGATACTGGCCCAGTTTAAAGAAAACAAATGAAAAATTGAAAGAGTTATAGCGTTTGGAAGAAAAAGTGTGATTTTTCCATATTTAATATTATTCTTTATAAGGTGAATGTCCCAATTTCTGCTCATGTCCACATTTCTGATCATTTCGTATTTTTCTTATTATTATATGCGTTACGTTTGTACTATAGTTGCAATAAAATAATTCTAAATTATTTAAACATTTACGCGAGTGTTGCACGAGCTTGGGGCAATACATACATCGCTATTTTTCATGAGCATAAATACGGACATTTAGAGCATTATATATTTAATTACAAATTACTAATAGTTTTTGAATTGGTTGATATATTATTAAAGAATTAATCAATTACTCTACAAATTTTGATCACAAACAAATTTTTTACACCTTCTTTATTGCGAATAACCTCTTAAATGAGCAGAAATTGGAACATTCACCTTATCCTAGAAAAAAGTATTATAAATCAAATTAAAATTAAAATTCTAGGTGAAGCACCAGCATAAATTATTTAACTTTAAGAAAATATTCTTCTTTTTCCAATCAGATGACTGCGGCAGGTGCGTCGAAGAGATTCCACAGTACTTAATAAATAATGAGAAGGATCGACATAAAAAAAATATTTTCTGCAAGTTAAAAGATGCCTCCTTGTATCCCGAAAGAGTTTAAGGCAATATTAAGAATAGCTTTTTAAAAAAATACATTTCGGGGGGCTGTTACACAAGAATCCCCCCTTCTTTACGCAATTTTTTAATTGGAATAACGTCGCTTAAAACTACGTAATTTTTACACGGTAGAAAATTTTCTAATAAGATTTACAGTGCGATGAATTTAATTTTCGGCCACAGAACCATAATGCTGACACCTTCGAATTTAGCTCGCGATTAAGTGGCAGTAGACTCGCGGCAGTAGAGGATGCATTCAGAGGGCATGCGAAACTCTAGACGACGAACTGGAGTAATGCCAATGATTTATCGGCGCCGTGCAGGGAAAGAATGATCGACGAATATTAATAGTCACGCGAGCGAAGGAACAGTTAACGAAACAGTAGCGTACGCTGCGAAACACGCTTCCAGAGGCTTGAGAAGCTAGACAGGCGGCCGTGGCCGATGAAAAAGGATCGGTTGAACGGTAAAAGCCGCGCTCGCTAATAAACCGTCGCGTTTTAACGCAACGCCACGGCACGGGCATTTTGTCACGCACCGGCCACTCGCCGCTTGCCAACTTTGCGCCACTGTCACCGATTACTGACAACAAATGAACCAGTTGCTAACTAGCACGAACCCCTTGCTTTAAGTATGCGAGACGGAGTCGACACGTGTACTTACAGCGGGTTTCAACAGCCTAGCTGCAAACTGCTGCGGTGGCTGCAACTGCTATAAACGCATATACCTTCTGCGTGCCGTGGTGGGTAAGAAGGAAACGAACCGTTTAGCTGTGGTGGAAGTAAGTGGGTACAGGTATCGATTCTGGGCAAAAACGAGGCGGATGCTCAGGTACTAGGAAAGACTGCCCGTTCTTGGGTAAAATTTTCTGAGTTTTGAGGAGGGTGGGAGGTCTTTTGAATATTATAGGAGTAAACGTGTTTTAACTACTTAGGAATTAGTAAATTAGACTAACAAGGGAAGCTTGGCAAAGTGAGAATTAAAGAAATCTGAAACTTTGCAGAAATGCAGCTTATGTTATGCTAATAATATAACTATTTTTTTATTCGACAATGGAACGGTCCTAAGGGTGAAAACACCCCCCTCAAAGAAATTCTGAATTTTCGATATTATCATGCATATCTGCGAAACCATAAAAGATATAAAAAAAAACAGTTCAATTGAAAGTTTTATGGCTTTAGATATCCTACAATATAGTTATAAAGAATTGTGGGGATAAATTTTGAAAGAAATAAATTTTGTATTTGAAATAATTTTTTCATTTTTAATTTTTAACTTTGAATTTAACTTGTTTTTGATATCTTTTACAATTTCGTAGGTATTCACGATAATTTGAAAACTCACAATGTCTTCGAAGGGGTGCTTTCACCCTTAAAACTGTTTTATTTCCGAATCACAAAATAGTTACCTTATTATCATCACTTGAGCTACATTTCTGTAAAGTTTCAGATTTCTTTTGAATATTCGAGTCGCCGAAATGCCCTTGTAAGTACCTATCTTTTTTTCCTGAAAATAGTTTCATTGCTTGACTGTTAATTCCCGTTGTTAAAAAGGTGTATTTATCTGCTTACAGCCGAGAAGTACTCGACAGCCAAAAGGCACCACAGCGGCCACTTTCGCCACGCCACGGCGGAAGTGTGGGACCCGCATCCCCAATACGAATTCACCGCGTTCGGTAGACGATTTCGTTTACGTCTCGCGCACGACTCCAGCTTCGTGTCGTCGAATGTCAAGGTAAGCCAGCTACCCAAATCGATTTTTAAACGGCGCCTTTCGCCAGCCCATTCGTTGAACCCAACCGGGTGATAATTTAATGTTTCCTGTCGGTCTAATCCCTCGGGATACGCATTTATTGCTGCTAATTCCATTACGGCCATCAGACGAGTCATCCCGCGTTATTACTATGCTAATAGAAGATATCATCTTTGATGCATCGACGCTGAACAGCATTAGAGCTTGCATAACGCTACTTTCGTGCATCGCTGATCACGGTAGCCGAGGTGTTAAAACGCAGCATTGCGTGCAATGTTACCGCTTTTCAATTATTTTCTCATCGTTTGCTGCGAGTGTTAAGTGACTTGGCGTCGGACTCGATTGCGTTCTTTTTTTTTTTTAATGTTCAGGAAAGATAATCGATTGGCGGCCTGGAAACTAATTTGCAGATGCTGACACTCCTGATTTTCCTGCACATACTTCAATTTTATTTTAGCCAGGATAGTGAGCTACACATTTTCGGAATAAGATATTTTCCTCGTGCTATTAACAATGCGATATTTTCTATACATTCTATTTGCAAAACATTAACACTTTGAATGGCGCCGGGTTTTGGGAAATGCTGCTTTAAGTTGATCAGGCCTTTCCAAGGGATTATGTCTGCTGCGGTAATTTTATACAAAGCGAAGTTTCGTACCGAGCTTGGTTTGTTTTCACAGCACGCAAATCCCTCGACGTGAAATACGTCGACGCCATTCAGAGTGTTTAAATTAATGCCGCAGCTCGGGGAATTTTCTTTCACTAAATATTTTTAAAGATTTTCGCCTTTTATTAAGAAGAATCATGATACAGTATAGTAATGTTTAAAAGTTTAAATGGTGGAGATAATAAAGATCACCAAAGTTGAAGCAGGAGGAATTTGTATAAGCCGTATCTGTATTTGCTAAAAATTAGGGGATTCTTGTGTATCCAAAGCATTAGTTGAATTAAAAGAACGTCGTATTACCATTGAATTTATTTTTGGATTAACTATACTGTAATTGTTTCGTCGATGTTTGCGCAGATAACTCACATGAGTGAGAACACAACTAGGAGGGAACGCCCAGGGCACGAACTTGGCTGCTTTTACAGTGGGACTGTGGATGATGATCCACATTCTGCAGTTAGTGTCAGTCTCTGCCACGGAATGGTGAGTTGAAATATGCAATTGATACATTATTCGAAAGCAGTTCAAATATTTATACTGTTTGACGAAAGTGGGGACTGGATTTTTAATATAGAGGAGTTCTCATAAGTTCTACTCCTTTGGAGCTCTAAACTGTAAATAACAGCATACCTAGTAGCAACAAATTAAAATTGAAAATTTAAAAAGAAAAAATTATTTTTATTACTATGAGGACACCTTTGCGTTAAGTGATCGTAAAAAATCTAAAATGTATATATTCAAAGTATCTCATAATCAGAATTGTTAGCAACCAATTAGAAGATAAATATGCAATTTCCTAATTTTATCGTACACATCTCTGATTCTGAGAAAAAGTAGTGTTTCTCAGACGTGACAGAACATTTCTCTCAGTAGTTGCAGTATTTCATTAATGGAAGCCATTAGTTTTCCCTCGTAAATCCTGATATTTCTAAAAATGGCGGAAGTGGTCAAACTGCGAGCGATGGATGAAAATATTATCCCAGGCTTGTCGACTAAAAATACACCTCTGCCCGTTGCATCCTCCTTAGAAGTCATCGTCCAAGTAACCTCTCTAGGGAGGCGTTTCTACGCGCAAGCGGATTCCTTTTAAAACTCGTGTTACCAGAAAGAAACACTTGTGAAAATGCCGCGCGTGTTTCTGTCGACCTGTATACAGAGGTGTATTTCAAACGCCGTACATGGAATAGGCATTTTTGCCTTTTTCTATGGCGTGTTTCTTCAGTTCCCATCGTCTGGCCAATGCTTCAAGCACGCTCGAACTTTGCGTGTCAGATTGGAAACGATAGTCGCTTCAAGTACTGTTCCTAGTCAACGAAACGATGTCTAAACACTGGCTGGTCTGAAATTTATGAATCGAAGTGGACTGGGTTATCTGGGAATTGATCGGATGATGGTGGAGTGGTGATCACAGAAATGTTGTCTCCCTGGTTCTTACTTATCCAGACATGTAATCAGGTGCTCTTCTACTCGAGACGTGGAAAGGTCTCTGCTTATCGAAGCTGTTTCATCGCAATCTATAGTCAATTAGATATTTCTCGAGTAGTCAAACTTCCAAGTTCTGGACATAGCTTTCGAGTTGGGGACAATGAGCTGTCAATACCTGGCTAGTATTCCAAGTTGTGGATGTTCAGCTCTCAAATTTTGGGCGTTGAATCCTTAGGTTCCGAATCTTCAAGCCCCCAAGTTGTGGATATTCAACTTTCAAGTTTAGGATAGTGAATCCCCAAGTGCTGAACAAATGGTCCACTCTCTCCAAGTTGTGGGCTCTCAGCTTTCAAATTTTGAACATCCAACTCTCTAAGTTCTGAATCCTCGGATATCAAGTTATGCACCCTCAGCTTTCAAGTACTGAAGTCCTTATGGATATCCAGCTTCCAAATTCGAAAAACCCAATCTCTAGAGTCTGAATCCTCAACCCTCCAACGTTATGAACACTTAGCCTCCGCGTTTAGAAAACTTAGCCCCTACATTTGAAGCTCCTACACTTCAACTTCTGAAGAGTCCTTAGAGTCTAACTTGAAAATCACCAGGATAATGCAAAATAACATATAAATACAATCTATAAGCACTTAACGTGTTTTTACAATCGCATTCTCAATGCATTTCGCAGTGGACATTATTTGAGTGCATAGCACACGGTCCAGGTTGGACATTTGCCATGGTAACGCTAGAACGTGTTTCCGGACTATCTTGGCAAACAAGCGTCCTAGTGGCGCCCGACATCGTGACCGATTTCGGTATCGAATAGTAATACACATTTCCCTATTAATTGATTTCTACAAATATCAAATTGACTAGCTATTATAGGAATACTGGTCCTACCATGGAAACTCAAACAGAACTTTCATAAATGAGTCCTCAGAATTTGAAAACGAAACTGTTACCTCAACCCCAGCTTTCCAGATCTTCCCATATTTTTCTCAAAGTTCTGAAGCTCAGGTGTGTTCCATTTTAAAATTGACACGTCAGACGGCCGCTACAACGTCCAGTAGTATTGTTTCAGATTTTTCACATAACTAAATTACTTACACTACGCTTGCAGAAACAAGCCAAGAGCTCCCAAGTAACTATCACCTTCTCCTCCGTTTTTACCAGAAGAAGATCGGCAGAACTCGTAAATCTCGAGTCCTAGAAACGCGACGAGGCCGCGCAAACATCGTCGACCTTCGATTATTATTTTCCTTCCGCGGAAATTCATTTCCCCAGCTAAATCGGTAATAAACTTTCGTCGTTGCGAGCTCGATTCGAGGAACTGTATCTGCATCGGTCGCAGCTTGTGCAAGCAATAACAATTTCATGAAATCGCGCGTACATCGCGGTGGAACGCGCTCGCCCAGCTGTTATATTCTGCACTTATCCGGACGGGCTCGAAGTTGACCGATCGTCCGCGGCACCTTCGATTAATTATCCACGGTTCGTGTTCGCGGAACCGGCGGAAAATCCGGCTTGTCAAAACATAAACTCTCGGCGGACTTCTGCTCGTAACTAACGGGAGGCAAATTTACCAAGCAGCCGCCTCGGTCGGCTCGTTTAATCTTGCGCCTTCGATAGATTGATTCACGAGGGGACTGGGCAACTCACGCTATCGTACGTTGCGCTTCTACTGGCTGCAGAAACACAGAGCGCCTCGTTTGAATACATCAAATGGCATTATCAATCGCCTCGCTCGCCGAGGAATCGCTCCGATAGATAGGAAGCTCCTTGAAGCTGTACCGGAAGATGATTAATGCGTAGAGTATCGCACGGAATGATCTGTGATCACTTGTCGATACTCGGTGGGTTGAATCAATGGGACAAAATACAGAAAAGTTATTGTATAAAAATAGGACTTGTTGAGCTCTACTTTACGCTCTTAGGAGCTTAGAACTCTCTAATATGGAGCACTGAAAAATATTCAAGTTTCCACCTTTACCCCTCTTAAAATTGATATTGCTTAAAAATAAAGATATAAATATCTGTCACGTTGGGTTAACAGTAGCAGAAATCTCTACTCGAATTCTGTACCATAATTTTAATTTTTCACATATTATTTTTCCCTTTTTTTCTATGAAAACCAATTTGATAATTTTAAGGGCTGATTTCGCCCCCTCAAAGTGAATTTCCGTAGAAAGTAAATATTACTCCTTGCATACTGCAACACGCTTTAAATTCAGAAGATGTTTCGTTAAAGGGGGGATTTTCGAGTTAGGAACGGTTCGTTGTTAGTAGCGGGGCAACGAGGGAAAAGTGTCGCCTCGAGTTAATAGAAACTACTGTCACCTCGTTAGAGAACGTTACGGATGACCGTCGGCTATCACGAGAGGGGCCATCCGGCAAATAGGGGAAGGCCAGCGAAATCGCGTCACAGGATGTACCTTTAATTGGCGGTAGGTTGTAACGGAGACGCGGGGCGCGCAGGCTCCTCGCCCTTGCCGACGTGCCAGCTGATTTATCGGCGCCGGACGTTTCCCTCGGTTTTTGCCCGGCCGTGGAAAGTGGACATGCGACGGGAATCGAGAAGGTCGCGGCTGCGCGTCACGGGACGCGCAAAAACCGCGTGCATTTCGAGGAACGTGTGTTCCTTCGTGTTTTTAAACCGTTTCCTGGACACGCTACGCTCTTCGGCTTCTCATTCAGCCGTTATTTTCTGCCCGCCGGTGCCCGATTTAATTTACGCGCCCTGGACGTGTGGCCGCAGCGGCTCGGAAACTAGGAATCGCTGAAATTTTGTGAAGGTCATTTAAGAATTTCATTTTTGCTACTATGATTTTTTGCCTCCCCTTCGGACACCCACTTTGTTTTTTAAAAACGACGTGTTAATTACTGTGTAATAATTTAGATTCTTAACATTTGTGTGGAAATTCCTTCTTTACTAATGCATTATTTAGACTGAAACTCCTTAAATAACTAATAACCGTCAGTAAAAGTACATAATAATAGGTAATAATAATTTTTTTAACGAAAATGTTCATTAAAATATATTGAAGAAATTTAATATGTTTTTAAAATATTAAATCGTAATAATTAAACTGGATTTTATTTTTGCATGCTTTTTTGTAAATATATGATGCTGAGTCGATTTGACCCGAATTTACTTATCTGAATAACTTTACAAATTCTGTATAAGGGTTAAGTGATGAAAAGTACTTACCCTAATGTCATTTTGGATTTTTAAGATATCTAAATTCGTTAATATAGTCACACTGAACTGAATTCCTATTTTTTCCATCTTCCAATCTCATCACCCATCCAACATCCTTACTATTATCCCCTTTGCCTTGGGAGCTCCCCCAGGACTTAAAAAATACTTACACTGCCATTCGCAATTATTAGGACAGCTGTTGTATTTCCACAAAATGTGATTTTTGATACAGATCGAATACTTTCCACTGCTTTTAACTCCTTAAGGGGACTAGGCAGTCCAAAAATCGATTTATTTATTGCATTTTCCAAAAGTACTATCCTTTCTGAATAAAATACCGCTTGGTTTATAGTAAAATTCGCAAAATTATAGATTTGACTGATAAAAACGTCAAGCGGCAACCTATAGCGTTGCCTTTGCCCAGAAATTTTAAGACCCACCTCTGTAATATTACATTTCCTGCCAATAGTCTCACAATTCCACCTTCGTAATATTACGATCGTTAGAATAAAATATAAACGCGTTTTCGAAATACATACAGAGTTTCATCTCAGTTTATAAACATTTATATAGTAAAAAATAATCATAAAAAAAGGTACCAAAGTTTTAAGATTTTTCTAAAATTTAGATTGTCCTCTTAAGGGGTTAAGGGGGGGTTCTGCCTTCTGAGACCGAAAAAGTGGGTGATATTTGCGAAATTTTTATAAAAAAAACTGTTGAACATATTTATTTGAAATTTGGCAAGCTGTTTTATTGTATTTTTAAGTATTATTACAATTTTTTTTGAGGCTATACAATAAAAATGTGCGTGAATAGATGTTTGATTGCAGAACGTTGAAAAAATATGGTTTATGGTCCTATGGTTTATCTGAAACGCAAGGAGGAAAAGGGTTTCTTAATCTGCATGAACATGGCTATCAATGGAACTAGAATTATAGCTGTATCTGTTACCGTCCTGTTTTTATTTAAATAATTCCTTGCGATTTTTTGACGAAATTCGAACTTTTGTCTCAAAAGGCTACCATTTTATCAATTTTTCACTTTTCTGAATTGTTCTAGTTCCATAGATAGCCATGTTCATGCAGATTAAGAATCCCTTTTCCTCCTTGCGTTTCAGATAAACCATAGGACACTTTCCATCAACGCAACAAAAAAAATCGTAATAATACTTAAAAGTACAATAAAACAACCTGCCAAATTTCAAACAAATCCGTTCAACAGTTTTTTTCATAAAAATTTCGCAAATATCACCTAATTTTTCGGTCTCACAAGGCAGAACCCCCCCCCCCCTTAATTTAAAATACCAAACAAAGTAAAATTTGTGGTTTAGAATTCTTCAATAAACTTCCAAGGTTTTTTACAATTATTCCACGCAGAGTAGGTGTCCTAATTAATACCTACTTATGAACGGCAGTGTACAGCATTTAACGAGATCTCTGCTTTCTACTTATACAACAAAAGCAGCAAAAAAATCCCCACGGTGTCCAGCAGGTTGAGTCACAGAGGTAATCCCCATCCCTCCCGAATCCGTCAGGTCGTAACTTTTTAAATTCCCCATAAAATGTCGCCGTAAGTAAACTGTCCGACGACGCACAGTTATCTTCACGATTTAATTGCCGGCGATCGCCAGTAAACTCGTTAATGGGGCGTAAATCAGTTCGAGAAGGGGTCCCCCTCAGCTTTCGACGAGCGCGTATCGGGAGTTTCTGGCAGAAGCTGGCGCGTTCTTGCCCATCGGCAGGACTCGGGCGCGTCCACGTTCTCAAAGTGCGCGCTGAAAAAGCTTTACGAGCGTGTTTTTACACGGGCATCTCGTATTCATTCGCACGGCTATTTTCAACGAGACGTCGGGGGCCCCCCCCGAGGATTTAATGAATGAAATTTGAACTTCCTCGCGGGCTTGAGTTCAACGACACCGTCCCCGCGTTTTCGTTCGAACCCTCCACTTAGCCTCGTGGCCACGTGAATTTGTTTTATTCGGGAAAAGACGAAGGCATATTCAGAAAGTCGTTAAACGAGAGAGTAATTAAAAAGTATATACACTTTGTTGTTGGTGATGCACGATATTCTGCTGCGCGATTATCTCAGGTAATTTACTTCACGATAATTAAAGTATAAATGGATAATTGGCGAGTTATGTTAGGAAAATTATTAACTATATTTATTTGTTCGTGGAAGAGAAACTTTGAAGGGTTAAATAATTCTTACCTCGCCATTTTCACGAAGACATATGTTTCCGTTTGAACTTCCCACCCGCTGAGAAGTGGAACGCATAGGAATAAAAGGAAATGTAATTTATAATCGTCCTGAATGGGAATGAAATTCCCCCACGAAGTCTCCAGCGATTTCAATGCGCAGGTTGATCTCTAAAAGCCGCGGCGATTCCTCTGTCATCCGGTGCGAGCAGGAAGCCGATCTTCTACCCGAGTAAGCGCAATGTCAAACGTCCACTTATGCGTGCACGGTGTCCAACAGTCGAATAAAAGTCTCGAGGGAACTGTCACTCTCGCCGATGCCAGGCAAGTTGTGCAACCGTGAAACTCTGCTTCTACGCGTCCCATCACGTCGAGGTGTCCTCTGGGACGCGAGCAGACGGACGATCAGCCAGACAGATTTACGTCTGGTCATCGTTTAATCGGCAGAACGGAATCGCTCGCGACCATGACCGTGCCGGGGAAGCTGCGGCCACGTGGAACTGGGTCATACGCAGTCATGGTTATTTCAAGCGCTAGGCGTCTTCTTTCCTTCCATCTCTCCCGTGCCTCGCTGCTTTGCATTTCTTTTGCAGTTTGTGCTGCTTGTCTAACGCCTCCTGTCCCCGTGCACGGCACTTGCTAATCGAAAAATTCCTGGCTCGATCGCGGATTCTTCTGGGGAGCCCACCTCATCTTCCTTTAGGAGTGGTCTCAGCAGTGAGTTGAACGTAGTAGGAAGTATGGATGGCATTTTCAATTTACCCACTCGTCGTGGCAGAGATGTGTTTGAATTGTAATTGGAAGTTGGGCGCCGTCCTTAAATTACGTCAGTTAAAGTGGTAATTTTAATATTTTACACATTGCATTTTTAAATTATTAAAGTTTTTTTAAAGGATTATATAATTTCATTAACTCAGTTTAGTTTTTTGAACTAAAGTTACCTTTCTGGGACATTAATAATAGAATTTGTGTTTATTGAAAATTAGGCTAAAAAATATTATGCAAAAAGCTATTACCCAAAAGCCTTACGTAATTTAAGGACGCCCCTTTGGTAGAATCGAGGGATTTATATCGATACTCATTTTGCTCGTG
This sequence comes from Andrena dorsata, assembly GCA_929108735.1. Taxonomy (NCBI): domain Eukaryota; kingdom Metazoa; phylum Arthropoda; class Insecta; order Hymenoptera; family Andrenidae; genus Andrena; species Andrena dorsata. Next base: position 8,998,741 of record OV815488.1, read on the forward strand.
CTTCGTCACTAATTTTATGTAAAGAAACTAAAGAGTTCCCTGAGGATTCTATATCAGTGCTCGTAAACCCTCGAACGTAGGTAGCGAAAATTTTTTAAAATCGACTTAAAGGAAATAATTAGAATCTGTATGTGATATATTTTTCCTTTTAACAAGGACCTTGGTTCCACAAAGTGAACGAAGCTTTCACACAGAAGTGCAACAGGGGAAGTTAAAATTAGAATTACTTCAACAACCCAGCTCTGAACCAATCACACTCGGTAGCTACAACTCCCTCTGCTCCCGCTCTACAGTGGCCTCTGCATAATGGCACTAAAAAACTCCAGCTACACTTACAATTAGACACGATTGTTTGGAAAATTCGATACGACCGACCCCCTCCACGATCCCCGGAGCAAACATCCCGCGAGTCTCGCCAAGAAGGGACTGAAATAAACGAGTACAAAGAGGCTGGTGATGGATCGCGTCGTGGAAGGAATATTCCTCATTGCTGAGCGGAATGTTTCTCGGCGCGCCAAGGTTTCGCGGCGGAACCGCGGACATTCGGAAATTAGCATCCACGATCACTGTCCACGGCCGGACTTTCATAGGGAAGAAGTTTTGGAGGCGGTCTAAAAATAATCGCGGTTCAAGGCACTGCTAGGTCCGCGGGACGGACGGTGCAACAAGCGCCGCGAGGCGGCCGCTCGTTTTACGAGACTTTTACACCCCTAACCTGCTGACGCGGCTGACTGGGAGTCATCAAGCGCCTTTGCGCGTCACCCGGAAGCGCCTTGGGCTCCGCGCCAGCTCGTTCTCCGGAGAAAGAGGATCCTGAAAAACCCTCGAGGACTCGATCGTATATCAACAGCTCCCAGATTTACTGGCGAACCGCGCAGATACTTCGAATCGCTGCCAGTGCGCGACGAAAGCCTGAAACTGTTTGAGAAACTGCTGGGAACCGAGAATCCTATGCAGATTTCTTGAACCGCGAATCTTGGGGGCGTTTTAACGAGCTTAAAGTGTCTTCGGAGTCTCAGGGAGCGAGTGGGACGGAAGCTGGTCTCGTTAGGAGAGTTTAGGAAATGGGTTTAAATATCTGGAGAGGTTTAAAGAGGTAAGGGGCATGGAAATCTTCAAAGATTTGAAGGGCTCGAAAGCTCAAAAGGTCTTCGAGCTTTCGGTAATCTAAACGATCTTGACATCTTCCCAAGAATTTTGAAATCTATTGCCCTTGAAGGTCTTCGAGGAAGAAAAATCTGGACTCTTTAGATGAATGTGAAATGTCAGAAAAGTATGAATGACTCCTAGCAACTTTAAAGTTCTTGAAACCTGAAAAACACCTTACAACCCTCAAACCTCCCATATTAACTTCCAAACGCCCCTAATAATGGGAAACTCTGAACCGTCCCACCAGACGATCTGCGAACTCGAAATCTGATAAGTGCGCGAGTCACGAATGCCTGGGAGTTGCACAGGAGCCTTCTCGGAAGTCTGAGTGATCTCGAAACTCTATGGTCCAGCGGTCGTAAAATCCTCGCAGCCTGCCGAGCCTCTATTACGACGAAGATTGCTCGGCGACCGGCAACGCAGAAGGATCGTGTACACGTCGCTGCTTGGATCGTTCGCGGCCCTCGATCCCCGCGATGGAGGCACGAAGACGCAACGGGCACGAGCCCCATGGAAATGGCGGCGTGATTGCTATTGGATTTTAAATTGCGGCCCTCGCGCACCCTTCGGGCTGCCGGCAGAGAGTGAGAATTATTTGTGACCGTTCCATCGGAATTTATCGCTGGCCCGACTCGTACGTCATAGCGTGTCTCTGCGCATCCAGCCGATGATGAGACTTCCTCGGTGCATTATCCCTGGGATGGATACCCGCGAAATACCGAGGGAACTAGGATCGCGATATTTTGTACCGGCGGCGACACTTCGCAGAGTGATAAAATGCAATAACGCCCGAGGAATGCCCGTGTGGAAAATTCTTAGAGGCGTATTACACGAGACACTTCTCTGCTTTTTAATTCTACGCACTTTTTTTTAAGTCAGAATTGTCTTTGGTAAGGAAATGCACTGGGTGTATTGGAAATCGTGGATCAATCAAGGAAGAGGTGATTCCTCGTGCAAACTTGAGCGAAATATGTAGAATAAAGTTTTTTATGCGAGCCCTCGTTGTCGAGAGAATCGATTTTGAAAATTTGTTTGGTGCCTGTATATTTGGCTAAGAGTTGGGAAGAATGGGAACGTTGCCGGTGAAGTGGGTTCGTTAAAAATGTGTCGAAATTGTGGAATAACTTTTTTGCGAATGTAGCTTTGTTTTTTTTTAGTCCAGTAAATTTTCGTAATCGATTTTCTTGGAAACAAAGCCTCGACGAAAAAATTTCGGTCTACATTTTCGACTTACTTTTGCATGAGGAATCACTTCCGATTTTAAATTAATAGATTATTAATTAAATTTATTAAAGGTGGTGTTTTTTACACGTTTTTCTAAAATTCAGTGAGACGTTAAACGGTTAACTGAGATTGTTCGAGGGAAATGGTAATCCCGAAAGAAAATAGAGCATGGCTCATTATATTTAATGCTCTGCATCTCGAGTCTGTTGTCAAAGTTTCTATTCCACAGAGATATCGAAGTCGTAAAGCAACGAAAGCACATTAACCTACGCGTTAGGAAACTATGATCGATAGTTTCATCATTTATATTTATAGAGCAGAAGTGATTACTCCTTGCCTTTGCTTGTGCGATAAATGTGTCACTTTAGATTTATATTGCAAAAATTTCATAGCCTACATATTGTGTGTAAGCATACGCTTCGCGTGAAGAAACTTAAATGTTTTACGAAAACTTTTTAAGATTGACCCTTAAAACATTCACAGCTCCTGGTACGGCCCACAAAGAAACTTAAACTATTAACTGAGAAAAACAAATTAACTCGTAATTTAAAGATAAATTAACTTGTAGCAAAAGTTAAAAACATTCTTTCAAAAAAGTTTCATGTAATTTATCAGACCATGCGACCTGGTCTGTGAAAACGCATAATTTTCTCTGCCCTTAAAAACACAAAGCAACCTCCACTTTCTGAGCCTCTTCAAGATGCACAAGTCCTTAGCGCACCATTCGCACTTAAGCCGTCGCGATTTTCCTAAAGACCTCCCAAATGGCGCTCAGGGTCCGCGGAAAAGGGGGCTTCAGATTTCCTGGTAGCGAAAATTCAGCCGTGACTGGCAAGAAACAAAGGAACAAAGCTGGTTCAGACGACGGCGAGCAAGGCTACGTTGCGAGCGTGTAACCCACTTTCGCAAAATTAGATTTCGCAGGCGCGCACCAGAGACGCCGGGGATCTAGGCGTCGGGCTCCCCGCTGATCGTTGCTTACAGCTCGCGATCGACTAACGGCCCCGTGAACGTTCTGCAGACTCCGCCGAAGGTTTACTGTGCCCGCACGTGCCGAATAATCGGTCGTTTCACGCGCTTATCGCACGTGGGATCCTCGCGGAACCACCGATCTAACACCCCCGAAGACGGGCTGGTCTGACGCAGAAAGCTGGTCGGACAGGTGTACCTCAACAGTCTAAAAGGAAAACATTCGGTCCTCGATGATTCATCGACCGATGCGGCGACCGAGTGATCGGACAATCGAAACGCGTTGAACTGTGGCGGTGAACGTGATATTCTTAGAAGGGTTGAAATGATGCTTGCTTGTCTATTAAAACGCAATGTTAGGCAGCTGTTTGCTGGACTTTAAGGTGGTTTCCAAGCTACATAAATGATTATAGTAGTTTCTTGAAGATAGAATGATTTTGGTAATTGTTTTTTCTTTTGACACGAGAGGATACTTTTAGGGATGGCAACGATAGATTGATGTTTTGAAAATATCGACATTTTCTCCCGATATATTCATGATTTTACCGTCCATATTTGGAGTTCGATATATCGATGTTTTTACCATCAATATTTGGATTTCGATATATCGATATTTGGAGTTCAATATAGTGAAACCATCGATGTGTTTTATGTACACCGATGTTTTTTTTTCATATACTTGACAATTTCAGATCTATTCGATTTAGCGAGCCATTGTAAAATTTTAAAAGAATACGTGGTAACATTTTACTAACGCTGAGTATCTCCTTCGGTGTAATGTTTGTATGAGATTTTATAGAATCATTATAAAGGTCTAATTAAAATTTCTAGAAAAGTCCCTTTTAGGGTCACTTTAACCAACGTCGATTAACTTCGATCAACGATTAACTCGATTAGCAGTGTAGCCAACAGCACACGTTTTAGCTATATATTTACTGTGTATTTGTGCTGTTAATTACACTCCTGATCAAGTCAATCGGAGTTGGTTAAACTAGCCCTTAAGTCAGGCCTGTACAGGGAGCCTTTTTGCAGCGCCTAGCGCCAAGCAACCCACCTGTCTCGTTGCTAAGGTTATAATCGGTGAGAAGAACTGTACATAGTTATGTACATAGTGTATGTACGTGCTCGAAGGCTCGTAGCGTCAGTATATATGGCTGGGTTCAAGTCATACCAAATGCACGTACACTACTGCAGTTGTGGCAAAAAGGCTCTCTGTGCAGGCCTGCCTTAAGTGAATTTAAAAAAATATCTATAAATATTTATTAATTATAAAAATATTTATAAACATCAATGTTTTACTACCAATATATTAGGTAACATTGATAGTAATCAAACGATGTCACTTAGTATCGATGTATCGATGTGTTTGCATTTTTTACCATCCCTTATGGGTACACCTGACTATCCCTTCATTGAAAATATGATTATCGCAGAGACAAATTAAAATTACAATAATGTAAATATGAAACAGTCCTCACAGCCAATTTGTGCCTTCGACTGGATCCTCGCTCCGTAGTTCCAACGACGAAAATTAAATGAAGCATCTTGTTTACACCGTCCTAGAAACCTATTTCTCTAGCATCTTCACTATGCCATTAATATCGTAGCTCCGCGTTTTTAAGTGAAGCACACCCTCCCTCTGTTCACATCGTCAAATGCATGTCGAACATCTTCCAAACACCCTCTCAGAGCCGCCTCGCGAGAGGCCCGCATTGCGCAAGTGGGAGCGCGGCTTAAGGGCCCAACTATCGCCTTGCGGCCCATAAATCCGCGGGCTCGTTAAAAATACATCCGGGGATAACGATAATCGGAACACGAGCCGAGATTCTCCGCAGAGGAGCGAGCCAAAGGGCTCGATAAAAGCTTAATCGTTCGATTAAGCCTGATCCTTTGATCCACGCGAGCCACGTGCAGCAAAGCCGAGGTACACCCCGATGCTCCTAAGCGACGCGTGGCTTTCTAAATAGAACGAGCACCGTGGATACGGATCGATCTAACATCAATTACGAGCGAGCATCCTGCCAGAAGCTATTTTCAACGCGCTGCCAGCTCGTCAGGACACAAGGTCCATTTCATCCATTTGCTCCATTACGTTTGGACAGGTGGAGGGCCGCGGTGTTAGGCGCGGACATGAATACTAGGCATTCTGCTCTAATGCGCCCGTCTGAAGCCGATCGAACCGCGATCTGTCCGAGCCCCGAGGTCGCGCGAGGTGTATTCTGGAAGCTTGTGTGCTTCCAACGGGACTACAATGAGCTTTCTGTGAGCTAAGAATACCTCCACTCGGACTGTTGGCTGCGAGGCATCGGCTTCGCAAAATATTGCATTTAGCGCGCGCCGCTATTGAGGCTATTAACACCCCTTTAGGTATTTAGAGGGTGAAGAGGGTGGGTGAGAGCTTTCAAGAATTTAAGATTCCGAGCACGAAGGGGCAGTGAAATATTGGGGGATACGTGAACATGTAAGAAATGCTGGTACACAACGCGCTTTCAAACAACTCCTCGCGAAATGAACGTTTCTATTCGCTCCACACAGATACGCGCGCGCGTGTTCCCATTAGACTAAACAGATTCTCTTAAAACTAACTAAGCGTGCGTATGCTTAGTCTAAAGGAGGCTGTAAACTAAATTCGCTAGTAGGCGATGCCAGCGAGCAGAGGTTTCGAAATCTCGAGGAAAGAGTAACGCTTTGAGTGGCGCGAGCTTTGGAAAAATGACCCTTTCAAATTCTATGCAAAGCATGGAAACCGAACTGCTTGTGCTTGGTTGAGTTTCAAACTAAACAAGACAATACTTTCAACGCTTTCCAAATAATATCGAATAATAGCCAGCAGTCGACGCCTGGGTCAATTTTGACCCTTATTAACCAGGGGCCCCATCCTTAAAAAAGAATTATGATTTTATCCAAACTATATTTTTTTCTGTACTACCACACTTAGCCCGTTTTTAGTAAACTACCTCTTCATTTTCCTCCTTCCCCCGAAAATGAACTCTTCAGAACGTTTGCCACCAGGGCCTCTTTCCTTAAATCCCCCACTAGTATTAACTATCCTACTACATACACATTTTAAACAGTGATTTGTCTGACTTCTGAAGTCTTCCCAAATAATTATTATTTATCGCACCAGTAGACATTACGAAAATAATAAGAAGATAAACAAACAAATACATATAAAAAACAGGAAAGAGAAAACTAGTGGAGTTAGAAATTATCTCGCCCTAATTATCTCACTCGGCAACGTCAAACTTGGGTTCAAAAAGGCCCCACCTATCACTGAAAAAGAAGAACCTACACTAATTAGTTGCGCGAGCTTTGCTATAAAATCTCCGAAACGTGACAAATGCTGTAAAATTCCGAAACAATGTTCCAGAAATAACTCCTGCAATGTTACACAAGGCGGACATAGCAATTTCCTCGAAACGTTTCGGGAACATTTCAAGCAACGTCACTGAGGCGTCCCTGCAACAAAGTGTGCTGTAGGGGAAATTTAATTCTAAATCCAACAACTCATACACTCGCATCTCCGTAATTCCCTAAGCAAGAATATAAAACATTTCCTAAATATACCTACACTTTTCCGTGATACCTTTGGCGACCCGTAAAACCGATATTCCCCGAGTGATTTCCAGAAAAAATACAGATATGTAGGTTGCCGAGGCGCAGTTGGAGCGCCGTTGCTCTAAAATATGGCGCCTGGTCTGCCGGGTTAGAGCCCCCACTTCTTTTATTGCCTCCTAGATGCTTGTTACACATACGGTTTTCGATAATCGAGGCCATCAAAGTCGCGTCTAGATTTCAGACGAGCCGCGATAAATTAGCCGTTCTACACGGGAATCGGGACGCCCCTGTGGAAAAACGCCCAGCATCCGGATGTGCATCTTTTACTACCGGCCCACGTACGATTTTCGCGTGGCAGTCCGGGGACAAGCCTTTCGAATCACCATTCTCCGAGGCGGGACAGTCGAGACGGGGAGGATATCCTTATCGGGAACGCTGCCAGTGGAAAGAAGCCTCACCCACGTAAATCCGTTTTTCTTCGCGACACCGCTACGACTTATCGCGGTGATAAGGGTCGGGGGCTATCATCGGAACGACGGTTTCTAGCCACGAGTGCTCGGTTTTTCCGATATCTGCGAAGTGTGAGATACTTTCGCCGAGCTGGCGTATATCTTCGCTAGACTGATCCTGTTTATTCCTATCGTAAGCCGGTTGCCCTGCACGGCTGCAGATACCATTTCGGAGCGTTTCTACAATCGTTTTCGAGCTTCGAGATGGTTTCAGGTGTTTGGGGAGGTGTCTGGAGGTATTGTTGTAGTGGAAGCTGTGGAAATTGTTTACAGTGATTTTGGAATGGTAGATAGTTGGCTTTTGGAAGGTTCTATGCAGGAAATTCTGTTTTAATTAACGGGGGGGGGGGGGGGGGAATTTATTTCAACCAAATAACGCATGTAAATCAATTTATTGCTCAGTATAGTGTACATATCGAAGGGTAAGAAATTTTTTTTTCAATCAAATTCGTAAACCCGTTTATTGTAAATTCTTCGTCAAAATTTGCGCTGCGGCAAAAACATGCTAGTCGCGTTGACAGTGCCCAGGCCATATGGTTAATCCGATTTCAAAAAACAACTAATATTTAGAAACTAGAAGCTTGCCTCTATTACGTGACGATCGAAAAAAGTCAAATTTGTAAAAAATTACAAAATGGCTTACCACTGAAAAAAAACTCATGTTTTCAGGGTATAAAATTGGGGAAATGTTAATAAAAAAAAATAGAAGCAGGTCGAAAATTGAAAAAAAACTGATCGTCACGTAATAGCGACGGGTTTTCCGTACAATAAATGTCCTTGATCATGTTAATTGGACGTATAGTTTTCTGTGTAGACTGTCAACGCGGTTGAAAAATGTCATTCTGAGGAAAACGCGTTCAATGTTCCGCGCGGCTCAGTCGCGCGTTTGACACCGCTTCACGAAAAACACCACATCTCCGTCAATTTTGCGAATTTCTTCATAAAATTTTGAGACCTACGTCTTTCGGAAAACGTAAAAAAGAAAAATCGATTTTTTCAGATTTCCGACAGTGGCCTCCCCCCTTAAGCCAAGTTGCCAAAAGTGGCATAAAATTATTTAAACACATACTGGTCGAATAATTTTGTGATGTTTATTTTGCAAAAAATTACCAACCCATGGAGCAACTCTTACATTATAGAATTATTAAAACTACCTACCCATTGTTCTATTTTAGGCTTAAATAATAAAGACTGCAGAAAATTTAAAGTAATATTAATTATACTGCTCACTATTAAATAACTCATTAAAGAACATTGTAAAACACCAGCGAGAAATAACATGCACGGTGTTTTCTTCGAGAGTATGAATTACGAAACGAATGATAAGGAAGAAAAGGTGGAGGAATATTGTGTCTATCAGGCATCGTCATCAAAATAAACGTGAATATGTGTGTTTCTTTATCTCTGTTGCGAGAAATAAACAAGTTTGAAAGACATGAATATGGACACTGGATTAAAGTAATTTTCTTTTTGAAATATTTACTTTGAATCGCCGAATAATATTCAAGATATATTTCACGAAAATTAAATGCCTCTCACCTCTCAGGGCAGCTGAAGAAGAACTAAGGTGGAATTGCAATGTCCCTCGCATCCTTATTCGGCCAAGTATCGCGGAACTCGTCTCGGATCACAGTCACGACCCGTATTAGCGTTCTTATCACGCTTGCGATCCACAGATCTTGCGCAGATCGCGTCTCCTTCCTTTTCCTCGCTGGTCGGGCAGTGCAGCGAGGGAAACGCGTTGTCAGGGTATTTTTAATGTAACTCTTTCAATTCAGCTAACTACTAGAATACGCGATTCATTAGTTTGAACTTTTTCCAGCAAGCAGATTTGTTCGTTTTTAACGAATTTAATGGTTGATAAAATTTAAGGTAAGGTTTTTCTGTAACTAGCGACGATTTTGTTTTATTATTTAAAAAAAAATCGTAATGATCCCGGGGTATAATAAACTTTGGTAGTTAGTGGATGGAATGTTGACTGCAGAGGGCACTGACACCGTTATTTTCAGCGCCAGAATATAATTGGAGATGAGCCTAGTTTGGGAAGTGGAGCCACCCTTAAAGGTCTAGTTCAATTACCACGTGGTGTAGCGAAATTTGGCAGTTGAATGGATGGGACGTTGACTCTATAGGGTACTGACATCAACATCTCGAACGCCAAGATATAATTGGCAGTGATCCCAATTTAAAATGTAAACGCACCCCAAGAGTTCAATTTTTGAAACTTGGCTATCCTAAGCGAAGAAACATTAACTCTATCATCACTTTAAACTCCAGGAGGTAATCTAAAGCGTAGAAACATTCAGGAAAAAAATACGATGCTACAATATCTCTTAGTAATCCAAGTGCAAACCCCAGTAACAGCCCACTGACCAAAAAATCATCATCATAAATTCCAAAAGGCAGTTACCAAAACCTCCAAGTGAAAGCACCCCTACCCCTACAGCACACTTCGTTGCAGGAACGTTGCACAAACGTTGCAGTACATTGCAATGTTGCCGTTTGGTTGCAGGTTGCATTGCAATATTACTGCAATATTGTGGAAACATGTTTGTGCAATGTTTCGGGGACATTCCGTGCAATGTATCTACAACGTTCCTGCAACGAAGTGTGCTGGAGGGGTAAAGGTTAGCCCCTTAAATTACCAAATCGTACAGTGAACCTTCCTAATCGAAGTAGATACAGAGATTATTGCCTGTTGAGGGAGCATTATCATCTTAAACCCCAAAAGACTGTCACCAATACACCCGACTTAAAAAGTGAAACCACCCTCTAAATTTTATCTTCAAGAAACAATCGACAAATCAGAATAGTGCAATACCCTTTGGTATCTGTATTGGTCCACGAACTATCATCTTGAACGTCAAAACACAACCAACCCCGATCTCAAATAAAAAACCGAAACCACCCCCAATGTTTCACTGCCCGTAGCAAAGCCGCGATTGTCGCGTCGCCCAGTAAACTTTGGTATCCCGAATGCCAGGGATGTTGACTGTCCAGGGGGCAGTGACATCACCGTGTTGAACGGCTGGCTGGCGATACGATCTCGTTGCTGGTGTCTCGTAAAGTAACGCGACGATTTATAGGCGCGCGTGGGAGACTTTTATAAAGCCTGATTATCCTCCGTCCCCGCGTACCCTTGTCCTCGTTCATTAACGCGATTCCAAGTTTCGACGGGTGAAATCTGCGGACCCGCGTTAATTTCAGCGGGCTGCTCGTAAAATTTCGCGAGCGGCCGTAACGAGCGACGGGTGGGGATCATAAACCAGATTCGAGTAACCCGCGACGATGATTTGTTGCGCAGCTCTCGGCTCGATTGAAATATTAAACTGTCAGCGGGCGAGCCGGCCGGAACGATGAACTCCCGATCGATGACAATTACGCCGGCAGAAACCTCGAACGCAGCGACATCATTCAATCCTTCAATTACAGAGTGCCGAGTGAAAATGGCCCCGTCTGTTTATACGCTCGAGGTACCGACTCGAATTATCTTCGATGCATTAAGTCTCATGGCTCCGCTGTGCGGTGTAAATCTTTGGCGATGCTCAGCTTTGGAGCTTTGGAATAATCCGAAAGAGCGACACCATATACTTTAGGGTTCCATGAGGATGATGGGCAGGAAGTTCGATGACATTTCGTGGAGAAAGTTCTATGTGGAAAACATTTAGGTGAAAACTTCTAAGCAGTTGTGTCATTTTATGCAAGTCACATTGGTTTTTGGAATTTTAAAATATATGGAATGATTTCGTTGGGCAGTGGATATTTGGACTACTAATATCACCGAGGAAAGTGTGGCTCTTGATGATCTTTTTTGCTTGATACGTTCCGTGAGAAAAGTAAGTCGACCCATTTTTTAGTCGACGCTTAGTGACGTTAAAGAAGCGTTTCCGGGCACATGTTTTCGACGCTTGACGCATGGTCGTAAAGCTTGTAAGAGGTGGAGAGTAATAAAGACGATGGAATCGAGAAGTAGGAGGGAAACAATTGCAATTAGAAATACTCTCTGAAGCATTCGACTGGCTCCAATGTTTATATTGGCTCGCATTCCTATTCGAAACACTGACACCTCTATTAGCTCCCATTGCACAAGTATTTATTTTAAACCCTGCTCTCACTCCTCCATTTTCTAACACCTGAATGCCCACCAAACTCATTAACTCAAATTCCAATCCTCCAATAACCCAATTAAGCTACAAGAACGAACTACTACTAGCAGCTAGCTCCCACTACCACTGGAAACTTAATCAACTATTCATCCCACAAGCTGCAATCACGTTTATAATTACTGCCAGAGCACAAAGGACATATCTACATGGCAAACGACTGTCACCCGCGCTGAAACCGAAAGTAGAAAGTTTGACTCGTTAGAGGGGAACCGGTTGACACATCGATCGCACCGGGTGCCATAAATCAGCTGGATGTATCCAACGCTTAAACCTCGGTTGTCACACATGGTCCAAAATGATGGACAATTTAAATTTGAGATAATATGCCTTTGAGGTATCATTGAAAATGGCACTACCGTTTAAACCTGATGATACTTTTAGTGTTAATTTTCAACGATGAACATATATTCTATAATTTTCAAAGGACAATGTTAAAAATAGGTTATTTTTGGCATTGACGACCAAAGAATAATTCTTTCACAGATCGATTCTATACCTTCCAAGGAAAAAAAAATGTATTGGCCATTTTGCCGAGAAGTGGCGGGAAAGTTGTGAAAAATGAGGCCAAAGTGCAAGAACATGACTGAGACCAGGGCGCGAATTTTTCGCTTTGATTCTCTTCGGAGCATGAACTACTGGCAGAATAATCACTTAAAAAATCATAACAAGGATTATTTATATCAATTATAATGAATTAGTATTCTGTATAAACATCAAAGTGGTGATAAATAATGCTTTATCGATATTGTAAACATCGAAAACAAGAAATTCTTCTAGTAATACATTTTTTGTTCCTTGGAAGGTATAGAATCGATCTGTGAAAGAATTATTCTTTGGTCGTCAATGCCAAAATTAACCTATTTTTAACATTGTCCTTTATCTCTGAATTTTCGCGAATTGATTTATTATTATTATTAAACGCCTTTATTACTCAAAAAATAAGAAACCTGAGTATTTACAGCTAGCATAGTCAATAAGAGTAAAGGCGAGGCGGCAATGGTAACACGGTAGTGTAAAAAGTAAAGTAAAAATTAAAGTAAACAGTAAAGTAAGCAATAAAGTAAAAAGTAGAGTAAGAAGTATAGTAAAAAGTAAACTAAAACGTAAAAGTACATGGACTAGTACCTACAAGACAGAAAGAATTTAACAGATAGTTTTTAAAAAGCCTCCGATAGAAAATTGGTTTGTGTCGAATCGACCCAGTGTGTCAACTACATTCCAAAAAATAGATGTGACAACCGAGTATTAATACCACAGCGAGAATCCAATTACTTTATCCCTATACATCAGACAATCGATTTGGCGAGGCTAGAGCTCTCCAGGGGCTCATCCTTATTAGCGCAATTACTCGTGCGTTGTATTTGCACCTGGTCGTGGCATTTAATTAACAAGGACACGGTCTTCGAGATTACCGGGACACCTGGTTGCGCGGGGTCTTTACGTTTTCATAATCCCATCGAGGAGGCAATAAACACCCCGATGCTCAACGATCGAGGATCCCAGATACGGCGGATTGCCTCGGAGATGCTCGGTCTGATCGTGGACCAACATTCGTACTGAGACTCGCGCGTTATTATCGTCGTGGAACAGGTTTTTCTATCCATCCGTGTGCTGTTTCCAGTGTTTTCCACGGGCCGCGCGATTTACGATTACAGATTTGCCGCGCGAATGTCACTGCGCGCACGAGCGACGCGATGGGGCACCCGTTATTGGGGTATTTGATCTTCTATAAGACCACAGGAATATTTTTTAAGAAGAGATTTAGCAATTTTTTTCTTTTAAATAATGAACTCAATAGAAAATCTGATTAATGGCATTTTTTATACATCTCTTGAAGATTAAAAAAAAAATTCACCGCGATCTACCACCGCTCAAATTTTTTTTAATTTTTAAGAGATGTATAATAATTGCCATTGATCCGATTTTCTATTGAGTTCATTATTTAAAAGAAAAAAATGCTAAATGAACCTACCGTTAAGGGTATGTTTTCTGACAAACAGAATAGTCACCGATTTAACGTTTCTATTTGAGCATTAGTGGACAAGTTGATTATCGAATTGTTACTGTTTAAGTGGAAAATCGCTCACCACGAAGCATTCTATACTTTTATCAGTTTTACTGAATGTAGTGCATATTTGCACTCGTGCACCGATAAAATGTATTAACCGTTCTGTCTGTGCGGGCAACGCCCATCGGCGTTCACTAAGTACTATTATCAAACGAGAGTGGAGGATTCCCGCACGTGATGCACGTGAAACGTTTCTCCGTGCTCGGAGAGACAAATAGACAAACTGAGCAGTCACACGTTATACTGTTCTTAAAATGCGACACAATCGCTGGCACGCTTATGTGGCGCCAGTCTCTGTGGTAGAATCTCTGCGTCACACATACGTGACACTCGGTAGTGAATCTTTTAAGCTAAACTGCAGCTAATTTTTCATGATATTACTTGTAAGTCTGAACGTGGTGCTCGTGATCCTATTAATAGTATCGTCTCGTGTGCTGCCTTAGATTCTTAATTTTTACGAGGATTAAGAATTTTCAAAGTATCTTATACTTTTTGAAAATGGATCTATTGTATGCAATAAATCAAAATGGACTTTTCGTTCAAGCCTAAATTAGGCCGCTAACAATCAATCGATCTGTAAGAATTAAATGCTTACTCGACGATGAGTCAGGTTTCCAAATAACTTGAGAGGAACTTGGGCCCATTAGACCCAACTTCTAACATACATAAATGTCGATCCTAGTTACGTCAGGTTATTTCATTTCATTTCCATTAACTTTATGAGAGTTGGTTGCGTCATTGCTTGATTAACGCCTCGAATAGTCTCCTATTTCTTTCTCTAGGTGCCCAGCCACATAAATTCCCCTTTTCTATGTTTATTGGGGAAATAAAAGTGTTCGGATGTTAAAACCGTGTCTTCTGAACGGTTCTTAACAAATGGTGTATATGTTGATACTTTAATTACTCACTTTCTCCGTGTCAATATTTTATTGCACGCTTGAAATCGAACAGGGAAGATGTTATCCTTTCAAAATTACCGTGCAATAAACAACGTGAAAATCGTGCTCCCTTTGCGACTCACAATCAGGCTGTCGTCATCGAAACCACGTACGATGAACACTGTCCAGCACGAAGGTGAAGACGGAGATAATTGTAATACGATTTGACTTAACGACTCGTGACTGAAATTCAAACAGACGCGAAGTCTTGTCATATTTAAAATAACAATCGTGAGTCACGAGCTCCTCAAGCTTTTCTTTTGTAAACACGTTGCCCTTTGTGTTTGTCGGTATCGATTGCTTTCGAAAAATTGTTACGTCAAATGGAGCCAAACAAAATTTATAATCTTATTAATATTCTTCCATTATAACAACAATTTATTACACTGCTATGAGAAATGTAGCACAAGCTGCTCTCAACTAGTTCCTTGATTCAGAAAAATTCTTGTCGTGAGACCTGATGACTTAAAACGAAGAAAACGTGTATCAAGCAATAGTGAAGTGATCGATGCGCATGCTTCTATTAACTCCGCCTAGAAACCTCGCTATTGGTTGGCTGGATATACCTAGTAAAGGTGCGAAACCATGAGACAATAATATCGTGCCTCACAGTAGACTTTAATCTCGTGAGACAATTATTTCACTATTGTATTATATTATTGTATATAATGTTATATATTTGTTTAATTATGTAATTATTAGTTTCATAAAATTAGGATCTCATGAGACAAGTTTAAAATTATGCTCTCGCGACTATTTCCATTATTTACATTTATTTGTTGCTCAGATTTTTGTCTCATCTAAAATCTCATTGTGGATTCACCCTTAAGAATCGTGAAATTTCTCAAAATAGACTATAAATACCAACATAATATATTAAAAATATTCACGCCAAAATAAGCCGAACATTAGAGTGATATATAGAATTAAAAAAGAATATTTTTGAAAATTTGTCTCGACCACAACTCTAAGTGCCTCTCCTCCATCCGTTTTCACTAATTGCTGAGTCATTCAATAGACACAAAAGGGTTCGCGAATTACCACGCTTTAATTACACGTCCCAAGGTTTTTCGTCTGATCACAGTTTCTTTCTTCCACCACGCGCCGCCGAATGTTTATTCGCCCGACGGTGAATAGAAAGTGAAAACGTTATAGCTACATAATCGAACCGGTTGATTGATAGTTATAGTAGCCAGTCAGGCTACAGTTTATTTACTTATCGAATCGTTAAAGTACCAGCCCATGAGCAACAAAGATTTTTCGTACATTTGTCGCTGAATCAGGAAGAGAAACGCGTCCTGTTCGGGTTACACAAATCGCGTTCGTAACGCTGGACAGTGTCGAAACACCCATTTCCCTGTGTTCACTTGGGTTAGTCTCATTCAAATACAATTTCAATGCAAGTCCATTTAGACGTAAAAGATTTCTCAATTTGATCATGAATCTGGGGGTGTCATTCGTGGAAACCTTATATGATCGTGAAATTCATCCTCTTGGATGTTCTATTTTCATTTACCTACTTCACAAGATCGTTTATCTTGTTGGACTTGTGGTAAGAGAATCGGAGCCAATGACAACCATAACTGACAGCTCTGAGCTCCTTATACTAATAAAGTACTACTTCCACATCGATAGTCAAACGTATGTAAACTTTTTCTGTGAATATCAATATGATTATTGATATATTATTCAGAACAAGACAGGTTCACTGATTGAATATCCGTCTGACAAGTTAATATGCAAACCTGGAAGGTTTGAGCTGCTCGAGCTCCCTTCCTCCTTCAAAAAACTGCTTAACCATGCAAGTTTGTGCGCCCCACTTCAATCAGCTACATTCAATTTTTTATATATTGATAGTATTTCATCAAATGTTTCGCAAAGAAAACGTAAATTAGCAGCCGTTCCATGTGTAGGCTAAGTAGGTTTCAGCCTAGAGCGGCAGATTTTGGGGACCTACAAATTTTGGGGAGCGACAAATTTTTGAGAGGGGCAAATTTTGGAAAACGACTTTGAGGGAGAGGCAAATTTTGGGGAGCGACAAATGTTTGAGAGGGGCAAATTTTAGAAACGACTTTGTGGAAGAGGCAAATTTGGCAAAGAAATTAAACACAGAGGCTTAAACACAATTTACTTTTTTCATGTAGCAAAGTTAGCAATAACTCATATGCGAGTTATCATATAGAATTCATTTTAAAATCGAATCAAAATATTTTATGATATTTCACAAAAAGTACAGCAGGCGTTTGTTATTCTGGGGGCGTCAAAACTCCAAATTCGCCTGTTATTTTTATGCCCCCTACGGATCATTGGTTTTTTCATATTTGGTCCGCTGCAAACAAAAGGTTGCTTGCCACTTTTCTAAGCGATTCGACATTTCTCATGTAAAGTAAGTATCGCTCTGCGGGAAGTCTGAGCCGTTTTCTGCCTCTATCATCCTCAATTTTTTTCACGGTTCCGTGATTCCAAGCTTGCTTGGCCCATCGAGCGAAAGAAAAGGTGTTCTTTTGTCGACTAGAAGCCTTCCAGACCGCTGAAAAGAAACGATGCTCGATGGGCTCCAGTGGTCGTTTTTTAAATGAACCTCCATTTTCACGGTCATCTTGTCCAATCAGTCAATCGTATATCACTCTCAGCTTCTGCAAGCCTGAAATCTGAACGCGGAGCGATACCCCTCGTGTTCGGCCTCGCGTGCAGCAAAGCGGAATGACAACTAAAATTAGACGTTTCATATTTCGAGTATATTTCCCGTCCTCTTTTCTTCTGGAGTCGCGGGACGTTTTAGTGTTGTATTTTAAGGACGATCAAAAATACCTCCGCTCGCGAAATATCTTTGATGACAGTTTGCACATGTTGCCCGCGGAGACAACGAGCAACGAAAAGCTGTATTTTATGAAAAGGATTAAAATTACTGCTATGGGTTTGGAAGCTCCAACTAATTATAGAAGGTGGACGAGATTCTTTAAATTTCCTCTCTTTTTATTGAGTTTCCAAGTCCTTTGTGAAACTGTTTTCGTGGAACAAGTTGTAATACAAAGTACCATATTTTTTGGTAAATAAGAAAATTGAGTAAATTTAAAGATTTTAATTGTTAAAGGAAAGTTCCTTTATATTTCAGTTCCTGCTAGTGTTTTACAACTTTTAATGAGTTATATAATAGTGAGTAATACAATTAATATTATCTTAAATTTTCTGTGGTTATCGATTTTCAAGCCTAAAATGTTTCTATAGCTTGGTACTTTTAATAATTTCATACAAAATATTTTTTGTAAAATAAAGATCACAAAATGATGGGATCCGTATTATGTTTAACTAATTCTCTGTTATTTTGAGTGTTGATAGCTTTCTGCCTAACTTGGCTCTATTAGAAGACTTGAAAAAAGGATCCAAAATGAACTTTTATAAAGATGTTACATAGAATGATTGCACGAATGGTGTCCTACCGAGGGTAGAAAGACAGCTTGCAGATGATCCGATAACGTTGACAATAAATCGCTGTATTTGACACGTTAATCATATTTGATACGTCAGGCGAAAGTCAGCCCGTGCACTGTGCCCCATAAATAATTCACCGTAGAATCATGTTCCTAAGCTTCATGAATTACCTGCGATGCATCATCCGCGAGTAAATGCGTATACTAGAGTACAGTGTGCCATCAACTGACTCCATGATCCATATTTCTTGCGCTCTTGTGTGGTCTTGGACGTTCTGTCCCACTGAGAGTCACAAGACACTTCGCTTTTTCACTTGAAACCTCTATTCGAGCAATTATTATCGAGCCACGAAATCATGCTGCCACATGTTGCAAACGATAAAGTAGAATAGAAATATTGCACAGAAATAATCGAATTATAATGAATAATGGAGCTGCTCAATTACCTACAGAAAATTAGACAAAGGGGAACAGAAGTCACTGCGAACGGAAAAACTGCTTTCACTGAATGTGCAACATTTTTTACTGCAAAATCAACACACTAATCCTTTAGTTTACCAATTTATCCATTTTTTTCACCTCCATTTCCCTCCCACTTGCGCCACAATGTTTCCCCCACCTCCATTCGAAAAGAATCGATGAAAGTTCTACGAGAACCGAGTCCCAAAAGAACGCGACGTTTCAGCGAACACAACGACCCCCGTGAATCGAGGCGGTGGTAAGGGAATCGTGCGAGGAAACCAAAAAGACGAGGCGATCTCGGGGGAAGACGAACGAGCCCGGGGAAGAAAGGATAGGAAGGAAATAGGCGAGATCCTTGGCCGTGATTCTTCAGACGTTCTCGAGGGCGAGGTCGCGTCGAGTTGGTTCTGCTCTCGGTACAGGGTCCGCGGCGGAGCTTTTTCCCCCCTTTGTCCAGCGGTTCCTCTTCGTCGCTTCACCGAGCTCCCGACGGAAAAATCCACCGTCGACCGTTTTGGTGCGGCCAGGAAAGAGAATACGCGGCTGTTGCACGCTGGATCCGCCGCGACCAGTTCCCTGCGAACCTGACGGCCTTGGCAGAAATGCGTAATATAATAGGCGGAATTAATTGGTCATATTTTTTTTTCGGATCTAAGATGACGCTTCTCTGATCCATGCAGCGACATTCGCGCTTCAAGTGGCGCAAGGTTTGGAGATATGTCCCTTCGAGTCGGTCAGACCCTTCCAAACGAGCGCTTCTGAAGGGAAAGTTTTGCACGAAGTGTAGGAACTTGGTTTATTTTTGGAATAAATATTTGGGGTGCCTTGGATAAGACTCTGGAGGATACTTTTTAATAAATATAAAAACTAGGACGAAAGTTTGCTAACCTAATTGATGGGACATCGACTCTATAGGGCAATAATATCGTCACTTACTCCAGGAGGCAGTGCCGCACTTAGGATTTAATTCAGGATTTCAGGATTTTTAATGCAAATTCAATAAAATTCATTAGGTGATTATAAATTTTTTTTTTTAAAATAAAATTCAGTTTTCTTTTTTTCTTACAACGTCCCTTCTTTGGGGGTGCCAGGACCCTCCCCCCCTCTTCTGAGTGCTCTACTGCCAGGAGGTAATTAACAGCGTGCATAAGTAAAAAAGTGAAACCACCTCTTAAAGTTTAGGTTCAAGAAGCAAATCCCAGTGTTAAAATACTTCTTGAGAACCCAAGTACAGGGAGCACTGATTGTCTACAAACTAATAACAATCATTTTAAGAGGGCAAGCCCAAACTACAAGCGCAAATTCATATGAAAATTTGTGAGTGTTTTTTTTCGGAAACTAAGCAGAGAATCCATTTCGAATTGCGAAGGTATTTTTTATACCTATTTATTTACAAAATAAGAAACCATTAATTATCAGATAAATATTAATTCAAAGAATTCTTTATACAATTCTCAGGCACTCTGTGTCAAAAGTTTCTGTGCGGCCTGCAGACAATTGTATAGATGTAATTATTCAAAGAAGTGTAATTTGAGTGTGTACATGGTTTCGTATCGGGTCTTCAATTTCACAAATAACGTGAATTTGAAATTTCGTAATTATGTTTGTTTCGACTGAACAAATATTATAAATTGTAATTGAAATGTGTAAAAACTTATGATCCCAATTCAGTTCCCTTTCGCAGATTATAGGAATACGTGTAGAGAAGAAGTATCTAACCGCCAACAAACGCTCTTTGATCAATTGCACAAACTAGGTTATCAAAACGATCCAATGCGATCAATGCAACGCATGCAAACCTCTCGGCGCGATCTATCGCGATCTCTATCGATGGAGGGACGTTGGCAGATCGTTGGCTGCTGAAAGAAAGTGTAAAACGCTGACAATCGGGTCACTCGTGGGCACGAACCGCTTCGTTTAGTCGTCATTAATCAATTATGCGGTTGCGCAACATTTACACGTCGTTGGCCGATTAACGCAGGCACCTTTGTATCGACAGTGGAACGATCTTGGATTGTGCAAACGCGTAGTCCTGGCTCTCTCGCGTGGAACAGTACAATGACTATTACATCCAGTAGAGAGCTCCTCAAAGTATCCATTGTTAGATCTGTACACGAAATTGCAAAATATCGTTCCAACTACCACAAATGCAAGTGGGGGAGGAAGTAGCCCAACTTCGCATTTTTTTATTTTTAACGCAGGTTTAATCTCCGCGAAGAGATTACTCTGCAAAATATTCTACACTTATTACAAACTTGTTATTTATAAATACAGTACCTACATAGTTTCTTAAATCACTAAGTCGCATTCGTTTCGATACGAATAACTGATTTGCACATTGACACAGAAATTACATTTATTCATTTATGGAAAACTTTATTAAAAAATAAACTTTAAAAAAAACTTGTGCTTGTTCTCCTCTCGCCGCAGCACATTTATAAGGGAAGTTAGGCAGCCCGGAAATTTAGAAAATTATATAACTTTGTGTCCAAGTAGAGTAATTCATCCCTAAAACAAAACTATTTTTTATTTATGCCATAGTGCGGTTTTAGGGGAGAAATCGCCCCCTGAAAAAATGCAGAGGTTTCTTTATCGTGGAATATCTCGAGAACGGTGAGAGATATCGAAAAGAAATTTAAAGAAATGTTGCATCTTTTTTTGTGTCTACAATTTGCATAAAAATATTTCTCAAGAAATCCATACTTTTCAAGTCACCTGCACCGCGGATTCTTGATTGTATAATTCCACCACCGTTTCACCGGTTGCGGGGCACTGCTCCAGTCTATCCCCGAATCATGATCGCTTCCACCCCTTCCCTTCACCCATTAAGACTAGGCGGGGCGCGGGACTCAGAGAACGCCACAAGTGGAGGCTTTCGCAAGCTAGGATCGCTAGTTCCCGGCTTGAGGTCTTGTTTCTACGAAATAATGCACGAAGCAAGCCTGAAAATCTGAGGGATTCGTCACAAAACAATTCGTAGTTTGTGAATGAAGGTACATCACTGCTCTTTGCATTTTAATATTGAATTAACAGGTGTCGGTGCTTGATCGTCCACTATTTACTGCACAAATAGACTCAATTGAGATTGAGGGGAACGGATCGACTGGAGAACAGAGCTTCGTGGTGTCCAGAGGATCACCGCACAGTGGATATAATGATTTCATTTCGCACTTAAGTACTTAGGTATTCGAACGCGGTTCTCAAGCGACAAATTACCGCGCGACTCATCTCTGTCCCTTTTAATACAAGCTGCGTAAACGTACGGTACACGCCCAGCCTCCCTTTATTATGATGTATTGCGCTCTGCATATTAAGTTCAGACTAAATAAAGATCACGTGTGCCCATGGGACCACGACTGCCTTTAATTCAGCGGGATGGTTTCGCGCCTGCGGTCACTCTGTTCACGGTTGCTTTTTTCGCCTGGAAAAGAGTGATACGTTAAGTGTCTACTTAAGCGTGGCCTTAAGCCACGATCCCACGTGAGCAACATGTTATCCTTGATAACAGAGGTGCAGAGCATAGTTGGAGACTATGATGCAGTTTGTTGTTGGAAAAGTATCCTTTCTGCGAGATAACTTTGGATTAGGTGACCTAAAGTCACGTCCCCACTTGAGGGAATTTGTAATCTTCCTTGGAGTTTTTTTTTTTTTAATTTTTTGTTATACAGGATATGAGTTCGATTGGACGTTTTAACTTATGAAGAAATTCATCTGGGTTAGGTATGAGTTCGGTCAAGTTAGAATGTTAAAGCTCAAGTTAAGTTAAAAGTTTAATTAAAGAAATTGGTGAAGATAGAGGGGTAGAAGGATTAAGATAGTCAGCTAAGTTTGTTCTTGAAATTAATTAATGAAATTGTAAACCTTTCGAATCAAGAAAGATATTTCTTTTCTACTCAATTATTCCGCACGTTTAGAAAAAGAAAATCTGTTAATGGTACTGCAAACTTGAAAATCAACATTTCAGGTACGTTCAAGTTAGCAAGACGCGTTCGTATTATTTTACGCGATGATTAGTACTTTCGAATATTTTTCCGTGAAGGCGATCGACCGTGCCCGAGAGCCGCACACATCGATATCGATTCCTTTTGTAGTATCCTGCGTGCACAGGATGCAGAGACCTGCTCTCTGGCTTGCATTGGAAACTTTAAGGCCGGTAGCCCACCCAGAAGCCGCCATTGTATCCTCGTTACCCATCGAACGTATAAAACATATCGCATAAAGTCGTGTTTCAAAAAGGGACACGATGAAAAATCCTCTACCCCGGCTGTCTTGCCTTTTTCAATCGGGCTACAGCCTACTGTATTATAATCGTGCAACCACTTCGACACAACTTAAACTTCCTACGAATAAATTCAAACTTTACGCAAAATCTTTGGAATATAAAAAAATTCTCTGCTATTTTTTTGCAGCTAGGTAGT
The DNA here is from genome assembly GCA_929108735.1 of Andrena dorsata. NCBI lineage: Eukaryota > Metazoa > Arthropoda > Insecta > Hymenoptera > Andrenidae > Andrena > Andrena dorsata. The sequence continues at coordinate 9,021,633 of OV815488.1, forward strand.
AAATTGTAGTGTTAACTTCTAGCAAAAATTGAGTTCTGAAGATAATTGAAAAACAATGTTTTTTACTATTTTTGGGGGCTAGTGGATTGTAGTCTTAAGTTTTATCAAAAAGTGGGAACTGAAGTTCCTGTAGATTAAGAAGATCTCCTAACGCGATGATTCAAAAGTGAATTTCGAGCGAAAGGTAAATTACACAGTGAATGTCACTTGGAAAGTAGATTCTGTGGCTAATATTCAGCAACGGGAAATTTCCTGATCGGGCGAAGCTCAAGTTTCACGTATTGGAAGAACTGACTTGGAGAAACGTAGTACGTGATTCCCGGTGGATTGGCGGTCGCCATCTTTGCCAGTGGGTGCCGAGGGTGGCGAAAGTCAGACTGTAATTCGAGTGGAGAGAGTGAAACTACGTTATAAGGTAATGAAAGTGGGACTCAGTCCTGAGGGTGGCGATCCCAAGACTGGTTCCCCTTAATTTCCTTCGAATTTCGACGAAATACGTCTGACGCGGCACGGTGCTGGTTTGGTCGTTGATTGCAGTATCAATCATACTCTTAATTGCACGTTTGGGTTCAGGAAATGAAATGAGCGCTGGGGAACAACGAGTGTCAACATTAGCTGGTGCTTCATGAATATTCAAACAGGATCCACAGGATATCCTCGTAACTTCTCAATGGATATTTACAAAGTACTATAAACTACAATGCAGCGCACAATCTTAAGAGAATCTTGTCGAAGTTGGCGCTTCCATATAGGTACTCAAATGATTTACGTTCTTTCCATATTTCGGTAGTTGACGCTTTATACTTCCTCGTCTTTTCCGTTTATGTTCACCACGTGCTCTCGCTGCTATACCTTCTCTATTTCTTATTTTTCTTATTATAATCCACATTTTTTTGCATGTAAAATGTTATTCCAACGAATCTACTTGACACGCCTACCTTCCTAGTACAACAAAATTTCATCTGTGGAATCTGAAAAGTTTCCACGCCTTGACAGCACGTTAGTAACATCCAATGAGGGGCCATTTTTTCACTTTTCGTCAGCTACATCCTTCGTTGCTCGATCAGGGGCGCTCCAAGGAAGCCCAAAGAAGGACTCCAACTGGCAACGTAGCCGCAGCTCCAAAGCAAAGTGGAAAATGCTCGCTGGATGGCGACTCTCGTTAAGGAAAAGCATGCACCGAAATGGACGAAAGGAAAAGCGAATTGGAATCAGCTGTAGCCGTCGAAAGGTCGATGAGTCGCTCCAGCGGTGTGGATTTCGAGGTCGTTGCCAGCGTGCGCTGGTCGAAAAGGCAAAAGGAGAGAGATAGGGGGAGTGTGGAGGGAAGAGAGCCGAAGGAGGGGAAGGGGGGGCGGAGAGGAAGAGAAAAACGACGTTCTTGCCAAGAGTTCTCGGTAACCCTGAAGTCAGTCTTTGTGCCATCGGATAGCCACGGACGAGGAGGTGCACGCCTGCAGGAATGCAAATCGCAAATGCACCGGGCGTATGATACCACCGATGGCCATTCAATCCCTTTCTTCCTCCCTCTGCTCTATTACAAGCTTTCGAGCGATTAAACGGCGCGGAGCATTGGGTCGCCTCGAATAACGTTCGAGTGCCGTAACTTGGGAGGATGTCGAGTGTCTGGGCTAACTGGTGCACATGATCATTGGAGGATCGATGCTTTCAAACGCAACTAGGGAGAACAGAAGTGGTGCATATGGATCAATGCTTTTGAGCAGAATTAGGAAGACAAGTGGAATAGGTCAAACTAGACAGACGTCTGTTTGAAGGAAGATCTTGCATCGAGTCGAATTTACAATGTATCCACTACTAGTGATGGGATTCGAAGCACTTTTGTATTGTATATCAAGCGACTAATTCCAAGCACTTCGAACATGACTCGAAACTTAAAACTCTTGAAAAACTTGATAAGTCTTGAGTCTTGACAGGTCTTGAAAGTTTTGGAAGTCTTGAAAATTTTGCTTCAAAGTCTTAGCAAGCTTCGGACATGTATGTACATCCATCGCGAACCTGCCAGGACCCTATGGCCGACAAACCTAGTTTTTGGCAACCAAGTGTTCATTTCCAAGACTTTCAAGACTTCCAAGATCTTTCAACACTTTCAAGAGCTTTCAACACTCAAGAGTTTTAAGCTTCGAGTCATGTTCGAAGTGGTTCGAAGCCATTCTTGCAAATATCTTTCGCTTTCTCCTTTTGCAAACAAAAAAAATTCCAGATTACCATATGTCGAGAAAACACGATGAAAATCTTGAAAAAATTGTAACTTCCACAAATTTCAATATTAGAAACTAAAAATCAACAAAGTTGTTGTTCCGATATAATATTTTCAGAAAAAATAGTTTGTAAGTCGGCATTGGACAAAACATATTTATTTTGCATATACAGCGTCAAAATCTATTTAAGGGTGGCTCAGACCCAGAGTGTCAACGAGGGGTTAACTGAAGTTCGATATTTGAATTATTTTCCCAAGAAATCTCTGCTCGCCCGCCTAGAAACTAGCTGAATGAAAGCTCCAGTGACCGGAGAGTGAGAATTTCTCGGAATACAGCGATTAAAAGGGAAGAAGGGTGGAAGAAGCACGGGGGAAGCCGACTAGAAAAAGCGACGGAGCAGGTACGGTTCTGATGTAAGTACCACTGCCGTGTCGCCGCGAGGAGCAAAGACAACGTGGGCTTTCAACTGTCATTGCCGTCAGTAGATTACGACAGCCGTAAACGGCCCTCCTCGCCGCGTGGTATAAACCACGCTGGAAAAAGAAGTTCACCTTTCGAATGTCGGTTCGTTCATTCAGAAAGCGGCGAAGACTAGCGGGAACGAAAGACGATGGAATTCGCGGGACGCGGCGACAAAGGGGGGGGGGCGGTCAGGCGAGGCTGAAGAAGGGGGGTTGAAATTTATCGACCAGCTGGAAATCCGTCTTATTGTCGATCCTCGTTTCCTTTTTCGATTGTTACACGGCAATGTTTCATACCTTTTGCGTGCGCGCTCTCGCGCCGCGCGGTGTTCGTTTTTTAAGGGAAAAAAATATTGATCAAGATAACACGATCTTTATGCCCCCGGCGGCACGCTTCAACGGTGGGAAAGCGAGGTAATGTGTTTCCTTAGGAAGATATAGTGACACTTGGAATCGCACGACATGGTTTCAAAAAGAATCGGATAAAATAAACAGAAGATACTGAGTTATGGTACTGAACGAGATACTTATCGAATTTCACTATCTTTTATAGCTGGTTATCACTGTAGGGGACTCTTTCGATTTGTTTGACTTTGCTCCTCTGGCGCTGCTCGATTTAACACATTTCACTCTGCGTCTATGGGAGCCGACGCTTATTAACACAGTGGCTTCGCTTGAGTACGATTTTCGGAAGAACAAACGTATCCTCGTTGTGTCAATAAATCGGCTGCTCGAGACTACGCGATGCGTGCACTGTCATAGAGATGGCGTGCAAAATCAGTAACAGCGATTTATTACAGTGATCGCAGAGTCACGACCAAGGTCGTGATTTAACTTCGTTTAAGACCGTGATCGTGATTTCTTATCTTGAGTGATATTGCTTATTATGATCGTAATTCTTCATCTTGATTGAATTATTTTTTACAAAGTACTTCGATATTGGGAAAGCAAGTGGAGACGTGGATTAGATTTCACCACTGTTGGTGAACTATTGAAAGTAGGCCCGGATCCCACCAAACATTCTGAATAAGTATTTATTAATCGAATAAAATTTTTAATCGTGAAAATTTAGTGTTCAAAAAAATTTAAAAACACTCGTTTTTCACAACATGTCTATATAAACACTGATAATCGACGGCTTTCGGCCTAGTCACGGTAGTTTTTAAGAAAATTAGAAAATTAGGTAGTTAGAAAATTTAAATTTGAATTTTCAGTTGGCCTGGGTGCGGGATAGTTGTTTTTTCATTAAAACACAACTGTAAAGAAATTTTGGAAAAAATATTCATGTCTGCAGGTTCCTTTTCCTCTTAAAAATGTAAAACATAAGGTTCACAATGTCAGATTTTACATTCTTAAGAGAAAAAAGGAACCTGCAGACATGAATATCTTTTCCAAAATTTTGTTACAGTTGTGTTTTAATGAAAAGACAACTATCCCGCACCCAGGCCAACTGGAAATTCAAATTTAAATTTTCGCCTATATAGTTTCGCTCCGCCCTAATGCACACACTGATTTGAGTGGCTAAAATATTCACGTATACATTATATTTTTTAACTGAACCGAAGTAATATTTGTTATATTTTAATAGGAGGATTAGTAAAAGTAAATAAAGAAAAATTCCCAGGAAGCACAAATTAGTGTATTGATAGAGTGTGCGCATGTCCAGTTTGGCAATGACAACCTAAAAATGACACGAACTAATACAACTTATCTAATAAAAAATAATCCACAATATTTACAAAAATCTTTAGAACTTCTGCGCTCAACTCAAACGATGTTACTAATTTGAAATAAATAACGACAACCGCGTCAAATTTCTAATGCGTTGCCAACTTAACTATTTAACCCAGTCAGTGATGTATGGTGCGATCGAAAAATGCAAGCTTTATTATAGCTGCAGAATAATTCACTGCTTTTTAAGATTAAAAGGTAATATTTATCACATTCCTGGATAAATAACGAGCAAAACTGTGAACTGGAGAAATGTCACCAAACCTGGAGCCTCAAGGCGAAAATTGCATTGTTGTCAACCCTAGACGAAACCGAACATCCAAAGAAACCTGACATGTTTTATAATTGATTTACAAAGGACAACAAACGGCTGTGTGGATGCTGTGTGAGCAGCCTTGCGAGGCATCGGCATTTGTTGACACTTATGGCGTCAGCGGAGCAGGCTGCACCATTGCTGCACAAATTAAACTCGGTCCACATAGAATTAAGCGCTCTTAACCCAGATTTTCTAAATGGAATTCGTCGTGTCCGAGATGACGATTAAGGGGCTCGGTGAATTTAATGATGCCCGGCAGTGTGTCACGGTGGTATCTCAACAAAGTCTAGTTTTTTTTTTTTTATCGAACTCCTTGAGAAGCCTGCTCGACGCACCTTTAAGGAATCCTCTTAATTTTCATGAAAATGCCCGTTTTGTTCCGCTAACAAGATAAATATAGAGTCTGTGGTTTACGTCAGTACCTTCCACTTGCGATTAATTTCAATTTCAGGGGAGTAATAAAACTTCTTTCTAATTTCCCCGCTCAAATAAACCAGCTATTTACGAATGTATTACGTAAATTTCACTTGCGCACGGAATTCTTCAGCCTGAAATCACTATCAAAACCCTAACACAGATGACCGAGCTGACTGTTATTAATCTCCTACCATTACGCTCGAATATCGTGGATAATTTTTTTATAATATTAAGGTAACCAGGTCTTTTGGTTAATAACTTACTAAATAAGAAATCATACTACGCACCAACCTCGTATAAATAATCTATCTCCAACTGTTGTCTACTTTCGTTCAAAGTTCAAGCTTATCCATATTCGCAAAAGCCACGTAAAAAATTGCAAACTTATTTTACTTAATAACGGAAGAACGTCTAAAGAAACTTTCGTTCCATATTTTCAATTTCTTTTTGCATGCAAAATAATAATATAAGGCCCTGCTATTTAGGTTACACTACGATTACTACGATATACCCTATATAATAATAATAACAATAATAATAATCAGTTTTTATTACATCACAAAATTCATATTGCGTTGATTAAGTAACGAATACCGATAACGAAGCAAACATGTTGCATGAAAGATCGACTGTGAGTTACTGAAAAGCGTCATTGAGTCTAAAAACTTGAAACATTAAACGATAGAGAGAGACTTATCCCACTTTTCAGCTTTATCGTGCGTTCCTCGTATCACTGATCTACATACGTGAAACTAGGGTGGAAACTGTGGAATTACAGGCACAAGTACGTTAAGCAGGCGTTGATAATCGATAAGCAACCGTTGCTTGCCCGTCGGCCAGTTGTCAGCAGCGTATCATTACACCGCTGCTGCGTTCTCGGTTTACCTCGTCCACGGCCAACCGAGATTCCTGTAATTAGGGGCAATAATTAATTAGGCCGACTTTTTCCTGGTCTCGTTGAACCAGTTCGCCCCATTGCTTTCGAGAGGCTGGGCCATCGACGTGGCTAATTATAAGCTTCTTAATTAGACCTGCTTCTGATTGTCCCGCCTCTGCGCTGAGAAAGGGAACTGGCGTTAATGTGGTTCCTCTGGCTGCAATGAAACGTTATGTTTCTCGCAGCTCCTCTCTCGAATGATGCAGTTGTGATATTGAATTTAATGAGCCCTTTCATGGAAACTCGAGTGAGGGGTTTAATTTCTGTGTGGTCTTGCGGAGGGTGGTTCAAAGTAGGGCTGGGACTATTCGTCGAATTTTTCGGTATCGAAGTATTCGAATACTTCAGTTGCTTAATTATTTGACGAATATAATTCGAATATCCAAGTATTCGAATAATAACATTCGAATACTCAATTATTCGAAGTTTATTCGTAGCACTCGAATACTTGCAAAATATTCGAATATTAAATTATGCGAATAGTCCCAGCCCTAGTTCAAAGTAGGGGAGGGAAGGTTTTCTGAGGGAAATGAAAAACATTTACTGGTGATAGAAGTGTGTAGAAAATTTTATCATAGATGGAGGAATAGAATTAAAATATTAAAATACGAATACTTGAAAACTGCAATTACTCTTTTATAGGTGATTATTGCAGAATTATTTTAATTATAGAGTAGGATGATTGGAACTCTACAATCTAAATTTTGGAAAAAGTCAATATTTTTTAAGCTTGTACTACTTAGTGTCCATAAGAGATTAGGAACACTATAGGTACTACAGATCTTTAAAATACTATTTCGCATGGAAATGGATAATACACTCACTCCTAATACACCACCAGAAGAACAAATGTAAATGATAAAATCTCGCTTCTCTTATGATCCAAAAAGCGCCAACACTAAGCAGCTGCAAAGGAACCTGCTGATCTCAATATTTAGGCGAATCGCGTCTGCTATCGAAACGTATATTCTCGGGCAAATATATCCAGGGTACCAAAATAAACCACGACTGCAATATCCATCGAGCAGCATGCACATAATAGCAACCCACCCACGCGTCCTAATTGACAATCTCCAAATAAGCTTGAACAAATATGGTTTCATGCTCAATTATGCATGGATTTCAATTATTGTCTCCAAGAGCGATTGCCCGAATTGTCCACGCAGTACACCGTCGTAAAATTATTAATAACGTAGTATGTAGTCATGCACGAATATTAATCTGCCTGATTTTGGCGCCCACTGATTTCAGTCCCTTTGGTATATACTTCCACTCCACAATTATGACCAATATGCGCACGGTTCAGATCGCTTTCAATCGATTATTTTCACCTGGCTCTGCTCGCGTTCGTCTGTTCCGCGGCTTTGCCCTCACACGGAATTTACGTGGGTGGTATATATTTAGCGGGGGCGTCCCATGTAGACCGGTGTGTTTCACATTCAAATGGAGGAAGTTATGTCAGGGCAGCGCTGCATGTATAAATAAATCGTAACGAATGCGGTAACTAATCCGCGGAACGTTTCGCTATCTGCGACTTTCGATCGCATTTCGATATCCGACTGACCGAGGGCCGCTCCAACGAATCGAAAATCTAGCAATTTCTCTCAAACCGCTTCTTTGTATTAATTGCAATTTGCTTGGACTATTCAAGCCTCTTATCGATTCAAAAATTTCTGGAGTTCTTTAGAAACACACGAGTTCGAGACAGGGAAATTGATTGTACGGTGAAATCTACAGCGACTTCGCAAAAGCATTTATCGCAATGAAAATCTCTTGTAGTTGGGAGGTCGAGAAAACATCGAGCGATATTGAATGAATTAAAAAAGCCCGCACCCCGCCAATTTACGAGCAGCAATTAATCGCTTTCATGTAGACTTTGTAAAGCAGTCGGGAAGAAACGGTGCGGACAATCGAAAGGAATTTCACGGTTCGGTAGTCGGGAGCCGAGGAGTTGGCCAGTAGGCAGCGCTCCGTCCGGGGGATATAAAGGTCAATCATGGTGGAATGACTCACGAAATTTTTCGCATACTTCTTTTTTTTTCCAGATGGGCCACGTGAGAACGTCGACGGGAAGCTACATAATTAAACCCGCCGAGCCGTGGCGGGAGAGCGACAAGGATTCTCTGGAATACTCACTGCAGCATGCCATCCAAAGGGTGAGGACACCGTCCGCAGACTCAAACCACTTGCACGCCATCGACGACCAGCCTAAAAGCCAAAACTGCGGCGTAATTGGTGAGTCCAATTTATTCCAACGTTCAAATGAGGCATTGAGAACAGAAACGGAGTTGACCTATATCGAACGAAATTAATCTTTCCTATTTTATATGATTAGTACAACCTATTGGCATACATTACTGCTATTAACTGAATTTTGCAAAAAATCTGGGTTAGTTCGTTTTAGTGCTCCGTGCCTCAAATAACAGAGACCCTGTCGTGTCACTTCATTTATACGTGGCACGCGTGCCAAACTTGACAGAGGAGAGACTTTCGGCAGGACGCCAAAAATATTAGAAAGCCTGTAAACTCCTTTTTTTCTGTACTGAATCAAGTTCATTCAGAGGATAGAAACAGGTTGACACAGGAAGATTCGGCGGCATGCAGTACCTTGCAGTCGATGACATATTAGGTCTGATTGAACAATCTTCAAGCTTACATTAATATCTCCACTTTTAAGTCTACTTACAAGAGAAGATCTCTAACACGGAAATTCCAAACCTTGGGGATACCTATGTAGAGGATATATGGATATGGATTATGCAATCTTTTGCGGCCCAAATTAGCTGGAGAATTAACAATTTGATATAAGTTACGAGGATTTAGTTGAAAATTAAATAATTCGATAGATTATTTTAAAATTTAATTGAACGATTAAAAGTTGTATATAAATTGTGAGACAATTGATAAATTTTAATACTAAATGATAGAAGCAATTAAAATATGTAACTTTTGTCTGATAACTTTTTTATCTCTAACACTTCGCGAGTTATAACACAAAAGTACCCGGATTTTCAGTGGTCAATTTCAACCCCTTAAAGTGAATTCGGGCAGCAAAAACAAATATCCTCTACATATCCCCAAAACTCCATAATGTTTGGAATTACTAGTTTGGGAGTCTTCCCTTCTTACTCAACATTTAAAATCCCTGGCACATACCGATCGAAAAATCCAAAGAAATTCCTAAAGTCTTCCCAAAACCATCGATCCCCCAAAATACATAGTTATCTACCACAAAGAAATCCGCCACCAAAGAAACCCCTGTAAAGACACCACCACAAAAGGGAGACTAAGTTACCGGAGCCATCAATAATGGAAGCTTGACTGGGCTTGAAGAGCCGTCTGCAGGCCGTCGCCACGAGCGAGCGCTGCTAGAGACGAGTCTGCAGAGCGTAGCGGGGTCCCGAGCCCCGAAAACGTATTAATAATGCATGCAGTCCCCGGCGTACACATTAGGACACGAACGCGCACGTGCATCGGGGCGCAGCGTGTAGTACTACAAATGCACGCTTCCACTCGATACGTATCGTTTTATTCATGACCGTTCCTTAAACCGCCACCGTGTCGCACGGCGAAAGTTCGCCGTGCTTAACGCAGGGATCCGCGAATAATAAATCCGCGCCGGCTCGCGTCGGGCCCCGCGTCTCTGCGGAGTTTGGGCCCACGACCGGTTCCGCCGGGCCCCCATTAACATTCCGTTATTGAAGTATCGCATTGTCGGCCGCAGCCAATCGCCTGGTCGTATTAATTATTTCGTCAGCTCGGCCAATCTAACGTTGCTCCTCGCTAAACGTTTAATTGTTTGCCCCCACATCCCCCTCCCAGAATCTTGTAAACAGCGATTTCTCTTTCACGTGCGCGCAGGTGGTCGTGGGGATAAATCGACCACCCTGTATGCAGGGTGCTTCAGACTTGAGGGAAATTGTTACTTCGGGTAGTGGGGGTGGATGTGGATTTGATGTTTTTTTTTTTTAGTAACGTTTGGATGGTTGGATTAAATATGTACAGGGTGGTACAATTGTGGTGGGCCGTTAGGAGAAGGATAACTGTGGAGGGGAGAATGTGTTGGGTTAGAAGAGAGAAAATTTTGATGATAGTGACGTAATGTTTTCCTGGGAAAGTTTAGAGGTAATTTTTTTTACGTAATGTTTAGAGTTGTGCTTTCTTAAAATAATGTGAGGTTGGGGAGAAGGTGTAGGGTTTAAGGAAAGAAAAATTTGATGATAGTGACGTAATGTTTTTTGGAAAGTTTTAGAGGTGGCCTTTTTTAAAATGATGTATGCTTTGTGCAGGTATTTGGAGTTTCAGCTGACTTGTTTAACAGAACATGTAGAATTATTTGAAGAGATCACTGCAAGCATACCAACATTTATAGAACTCTTTTTAACTAATTGATTAATAGTTCCTGAGGAAGGAATTGATCCTTTAGTTTCATTCCTTTCTACACCTGCCTAATCCAAGGACTGGCTCCAATTCATTTAATCATTTCTATAAGATTTCTGGCTGACGTACGCTTTCATCTGCTTAGGGAACCACCACCGTGCTTAATCGGCGGCTACGAGATGATTTTTTAGTCTCATTCTCGCCTCGGCTTCCCCCATACGCCTTTATGCCCCAAGGCAAGCTCGTGTGTACGAATTTAAAGAACGTTAACCCTTGGCGGTCGAAGACCGGGATACTAGCAGCGCCTTTGGCGTAACATCGGAACCTCGGCATCTTTTCAGGGAAAATAAATGAACCTTGGTGCATTCCAAATGAAATCCAAGGCTTGATTTTCAGCTTGATTTGAAAGCAAGCGTCTCATTCGTGTCGTAAATAGACGGCAATAAAAATAGAATTGACGGAATCAATAACTAAATTGATAGAAGGAACCCTAATCACGCGATCCATGAGTGGTTCTATATTTAACATGCTGGAACACAGGTTTCTTTCTTGATCAACTAGACGAAGCATAAAATTTAATGAAGACTAATGAAAGCAGACGCTTAACTCGACCATTCATAATCGTAAAAAGAAATGTCAGATCAATCACTAAGCTGCGCGCCCTCGTGGTCGCCATATTGAGATATGTATGCTTATTTAAGCCGAACAAAATTCTGAAGAACTGAGTTCTTGTATTTGCAAACAGAGTTGAATAGTTTAATAACTCCGTGTGCTTCCGAAAATGTTGTGCCATTGTGAGGAAATCTATCAATTTAGTGCTTAGTAGTCTTCTTCTTGAACAACTGATAATAGAAGCTTGCCTTAAACACAAACTTGAAGAAAATCAATAAAGATTTTATATGAACAATTATCCAAGCAGACCAGCGAAATTTCCACCAGAATCAATGTTGACCTTATTTCTCAATGAGGCATCGAGAGCAAAAACAGACTAACTTACATTGGGAAAAAAAATTAATTTATTCTATTTTATATAATATTGCTACTAACTCAGTATCGCAAAAATGTGGGTTGGTCCGTTTTCGCTGAAAATGCTTCAAATCATCTGACTTAAAATTTCCTAATTTCTCTGTAATTCCTCAAAACATATACTTCCACTACGAACTACCTGCTACCCCAAAAATTCGCAGAGCTGACGCTCTGTTTAACCCTCCACTGGCAGATACAGGGTCCAGTTAAACCGTTCCTATTACTTTAAAAAAAAAAAAAAAAAAAACAAGACGTAAAGCGTGAGAGAATTAGAATCTAATATAAAAGCTTATTCCTAGCCCTATATAAATCAAATTATATGACCAATTGGGCCCCGCATTGGTCAAACGATCCAGCATCCAAGGGCTAAAGGACCCAAAACAGAAGCTCACTTCCTGTTTGAAAACTACAAAGTTCCCACAACACGCAGCTAAATAATCCCACTTACGGAACGTTCACTTCGAAATACAATCGAGTGTCAAACAACGCTTCTTCACAATCTTCCTTCGCAATGAAGAACGAGAAGAAGGAGGAGGAGGAGGAAGAAAAAGCCACCGCGAATCTCCACGGCTATCTCCATTGAACGTTCAACGGTCCATCGGCAGGAGGTGTATTACCCAACAAAAGAAGCCATCGTCATCGTTGAAAGTCACAACAGAGTGCTCGTACGTTCGCATGAACTCCCGGCGATCGTGACCTAATCTCGTTTGAAACTGAAGGGCGTAACCGCGCGCGCGCGATTCCGAAACGAGGGGGCCGAGGAGAGGCCGTGGCGAGGCATTAAGAGCTCTCGTAGCGTACCGTCGACCACCTGTACCGAAACAGGTTCAGCCATTTACGGATCCCCTCGGGCGAATTCTGACGTTCCATCGAGACAGCTTGGCGACGCGCGGCTCGCACGGCGACGAAGAACGCGCGAGCGGATAACGCTGTCCAAATTCGTGTCCCCGGCCCGCACGACGCCCTGGGCCGCCAGAGCTCGCGCGCACAATGTTTTCAGCCCGAGTCGAACCGATCGACCATCAATCGCGGCCTGCGGGTGGGACGTTCAACCGAGAGACGCCGGATGAAAGTGTTTCTTTTATAAATAAAAGTTATTTACTGAACTTTTAACTCTGGGATCATTTCTTTTCCGTTCTAAGGTAACTTTGACCATTAATAGTTTAACTGTGTCGTTCAGTTTCAACAGTTATTTTGTGTTCAATTAATAAAAGTTTTGAAGGAATTTTTTAACAGATATTTTAAGGGAAAATATAAAAGTTAGGAGTATGAGTTAAATTCCTTTGTGTTAACTTTGAGAAAAGCATTATGTTTCAACCCCTCTCAGCTCCCTTACAAATATTTCTGTACAAAAAAAACTTCACCGAACGCACAGTGGGGAAATTTTACGATTTTATTTTACTTTTCTCAAATTACTTTCGGGTTTTTTAATACTACGGTATAAATGTTTGAAGTATACGAAACTCTATTAATTGTAAGTAGTTGCATTGATTTCTTGCTTTAGAACTCTACCTTCCCTTCAATAGAGGGGGAAACCAACACCAGAGGTTACAGAGTTTTTATTTACATAAAGAAGCCCAGTGAGAAACAGGAAGTGGTTCATTCTTTATTCTTTGAACGAAGATAATTAGGGTTACTTGAACCTTTTGACATCATTTATCCTAACTCCTCCATTTTCTGTAACTTCTCTATTTGGCTAATCTTAATATATAAAGCAGAAAGTTTATATGCTCGTGCGCTTGCCTGTCGCCCGAAAGCTAAAAATAAAATATTTCATTTCTATAATCAGAATCTAAATTCCGAGCGACGCCGAGTAGTAAAATTAGTATGATACAAGAATGAAGATCGTGTATTATTCAGAATAGGGCTGGGACTATTCGAATATTTTACAAGTATTCGAATGCTACGAATAAACTTCGAATATAATCAAATAATTAAGCAACTGAAGTATTCGAATATTCGAATACCGAAAAATTCGACAAATAGTCCCAGCCCTAATTCAGAGAGGGGGCAGTGGGTTCAGCGACCACTAGATTTTGTCCAGCCTATAAGGAGCTGTCCATGCAGGTTTGACAGTAAGTACGAGGGGGCATACGCGTTTCGTAGACGGACGTAGGCGGGAGATCGCAATCGATCGAGGATTCACTGTCGGAAATCAGGCCCGAGGCACGGCAAACCTGTTAAGCGGATGAACCTGTAATCACGCGCGAATTTCGAACCGGGGATGCCAGCCCCTTCGAGCAACAAACCGAAATCGCCTGATTAACTGGGGGAGAAAAAAGGCTTTTCAGCGTTCAAACATGAAAACCTACGCGTCGAACGGCAGGCTGATGACAGGAGCTCTGCCTTTCGAGAAAAAGAACACGATGGAACCTACAGCGATTATCTCCTTGCCGAAGCGAACTGCTCGTTTCGCAGGTACTTTCGGGAGGTTCCTTGCGCGAGTTGACTCCAGATTCCACGAAATTCTGTATTCCCTACTGCCCTCTATTTACCTGGCATTCTCCTCAGAAAGAGTTCTTCAAGAAAACGAATACCAAGATCTAAAAAATACATTAGCCAAAAAACCTTATTACTACCATTAAATTAACCTTTACTTATCAATGTTCCAAAGCCACCAAACAACTGATCTGCTGAAAATTGATACGATTCAGCACACACATCTAGTAACTTACTCGGGATTTAATCTTGAAGGATGCCAAGTTGAACAGATAAAAATATTCGTAATGCAAAAATTTCTTTAAAGAATAAAATCCAGTTCTCTTTTCTCTTCACAAAGCTCTCGAATTACTTCAGTCGTGGTTATATTAACCTCCTTTTTTATTTTTCTATGGGGGAAGCAAATTGAACGGTATAAATATTTTCAAAGCGAATTCAATAAAATTCATTAGACGATTATAGAAATTTGTTTAAAGAATAAAATCCAGTTCTCTTTTTTCTTCACAAAGCTCTCGAATTACTTCAGTCGTGGTTGCATGAATCTCCTTTTTCCTTTTTCTTCGGGAGGTGCCCCCCTCTGGGTGCGCCGCTGCACACATGAACCATAAATATTCCCCGCGAATAAAGCAACGCAGTTTCGTTCTATAAAGAAGTAAATCTGAGGAGTGAGTGGAAAGAAGTGAAGGCGAAGCTGAGTCGGGGGCGTAGGTCTGAGCCACGCCGGGGCACGGAGGTTTAGCGAGAAAAGAAGGCGAGCGGAGTTGTAAAAAGCACCCTGGGCAAGAAGCGCCTGGTTAAATGGAGGGCGTGGTGAGATGCAGAGATTTCTTTGCGCACGGAGGGGCGTGTGCCCTTCGAGGGTGGCCTGTCGAAGGCAGGCCACCACGTGAAACAGATCGTAGATCGAGGCGAGCGAGGGGTTAATAACGATTGAAAAGCGGAGTGAGAGGGTGCGGCCACGTAATCGTGCGATGACCCACGGCTATCTATGTAATTACTAATAATCGCGCGCGGGCTGCGCTTAGGCTGCATCGCCAGGGTCCCCCGACCAGAGGCAATGACCGTGGCTACCTTGGCTGATATACGATACCGAGTGTCGTTGCGCAATACCACCGCCGAGAAATGGTACCGTTCGTTAGGCATCATTGCTTTGCATCTTATCGGACCGCGATATGTTCGAACTGATAACCCTGCAGGTTCCTCCGGCACCA
This sequence comes from Andrena dorsata, assembly GCA_929108735.1. NCBI lineage: Eukaryota > Metazoa > Arthropoda > Insecta > Hymenoptera > Andrenidae > Andrena > Andrena dorsata. Next base: position 9,036,770 of record OV815488.1, read on the forward strand.
TTTGAAAGAACCTGAACCGGATCACCTGGGACGCCTCTTTTGCTGATGAAAATGGTCCCAACTTCCTACACAGTGCTTTAAACTTCGTGACGAATTCTAAATACCGAACTATTTAGATTAGGGCTGCGACTATTCGAATATTTTACAAGTATTCGAATGCTACGAATAAACTTCGAATATTTAAGTATTCGAATGCTACGAATAAACTTCGAATATTTAAGTATTCGAATGCTACGAATAAACTTCGAATATTTAAGTATTCGAATGCTACGAATAAACTTCGAATATTTAAGTATTCGAATGCTACGAATAAACTTCGAATATTTAAGTATTCGAATGCTACGAATAAACTTCGAATATTTAAGTATTCGAATGCTACGAATAAACTTCGAATATTTAAGTATTCGAATGCTACGAATAAACTTCGAATATTTAAGTATTCGAATGCTACGAATAAACTTCGAATATTTAAGTATTCGAATGTTATTATTCGAATACTATTCGAATACTGCTATATCCGTATACTGATGTATTCGAATAGTATGGTATGAAGTGGGTTGAAATTAGCTTACAAGATTTCACCATGACAAGTGAACCTAAAGAACTTGATTTATAATTCACATCTGTATTCGAATACTTAAATATTCGAATAGTACTCGAATACTTGCATATTCGAATTATATTCGTCAAATAATTAAGCAACTAAAGTATTCGAATACCGAAAAATTCGACAAATAGTCCCAGCCCTAATTTAGATACGTATACTGCTTGTCATTGTTTTTTTAAAAAGTATGAGAATTTTAGACGACAATGAAATGAAAATCTAATTTTTAACAACTTATCCCGAGGTGTATATGAAATTAATTATGCGGGAAATCGAACCTAAATCCAACGCGTGTGTCAAATTATGTAGCTGTCCACCGTTGATGTCTTAAATCACTGTGTTTGAAGAGCAAATGATTTTCTCGAAGGAATCTGAAGCTTATTTCAAGTAGGATCTCCCAGTATAGTATTTCCGAACCTTTTTTCTGCCGCGATCGCGCTTTATAGTATTCAAATAACTTGCGACACCCTTTCCATATCTATAAAGTGAGGTAAACAAAAATATGTACATAATAATTACCCAAATAAATTGTGTTTGAATGATAAAAACGATAATAGCGATGGAGAAAAGCTGACGAGACGTAATCTAATATCGTGTTATTCGAAACAGAAAGAGAAACGACTTTATTTCATTTCTCTTTCTATTCGCACACACTTCTTTATATCACACAACACAGTATTTTATTTTTAGGGAGTGAATCAAGGTCCGCCAAGGTGAAAATTTAAAAAAATATTAAAGGTTTATTATATTTCCTTCCGTTCATTTATTGAAAATCTGTAGAATCTGGCAATGTAACCATTTTAAAATAAATACGTGCTAAAAATCGTCAACTAAAAATAAACACGTGGCGACCCCCTAGAAAACACTCACGCGACCCATAGGTTGGGAGTCACTGTCCCAGTAGTTCCTTCGAATAATAGAACACTACTTATAGCGAGTTTAATTCAATTTCAAATATATCAAACAAATACCTATCTTAAATATCTCATAAACAACTACTTAACCTTCTACATTTGAAACCCTCATTAACTTCAATATTTCAACCTCTATCACCCTATCAGTGGTGCACCCAGATGGGGGAAGAGGCGCTGCCAACCCTCAAAGAAGGGGCTTTGTAAGAAAAATGAAGCTAGATCTCATTCTTTAAATACAGTTTTACAATCACCTAATGAATTTGTATTATAAATATTTCTATTCCTTGAACTCATCAAAATAGGTGATCTTTAGGAATTTATTAAAGAAAAACTACTACATACAATTTAATGGGACTTTTTGCATTGTATTAAGAATGTCTTAAACTATAAAAATAATTTCTTCGTTTTATAATTAATCATTGCAGACGGAACTGGGGAGTCATTAACCCTCTAGGGACGAGTGGGACTCTAGAGTCCCATTCAGATTAACACATTTTTATTTACGTTCCATCAATAAGATCGAGATTTCATAGGTATAGTGACCTTTAGTAGGCAGAGAAGAAACTGTTGTACCATCAGAACCCGAAATTAAACTTCTTTTTGTTATAAACAAATTAAAAAAAAAATTTTTTTAAAAATTAACGAGTAGTTTCCAAATCCGAAGTATAAAATAGACTATTTTAACGCTCAAAAAAATTCTACGTTAAGTTTAAAACATCTCCGTCCCTAGAGGGTTAAAGTCGAGGCGTCAAAAAATACATCCGAAATGGTGGAACCTGTAGCACCAAAACCATTCGTCTGAAATAAAAAACAATGCCAGATTATTAAAGGGCATGAAACTCGCTCGTGGACTAAGCAGGAAAAATGACAAAAAACGACATTTTTGAGAAAATAACACTTGAAGTTTGAAATCACTTGTTCCCTATATTTTTCGTCGTTTCATAATTTTCTACTTTTTTTAAATTTTACTGGTCTGTCGACGAGCCAGAAGTATTCACTTCAAAATAAAAAAGTTTCAGTCGAATCGGATAATAACTTTTCGCAATATAGGTTCCACCGATTTTAAGAACACTCTGTTTCGATAGAAACGCGTTTAAAGTTTTACATGAGCGCCGAGTGGCGCCGCTACTCAACTGTGTATAACCTCGGAAACTTTACGAATTCCAAAAAATCCTATTAAACACGTATTCTTAAAAGGTTAAACGATCGAAAAATGAAATAAAAAAATACGATTTTTAGGACGGAACCTCACCTTAAATCCTAACTGCTCCACTGTACTCTACTAAATACTATAAATACTATAAATACCGCAATTTTGTAGTAATATTGCAATGCAACTCGCAACCAAACGGAAACATTGTAATGTACTGCAACTTTTGTGCAACATTTCTGCAACAAAATGTGCTGTAGGGGTAGCAACGGAAATTCGTCCAATTCTTCAGTCCCCCAACCAGTGCAGCCTTCGTAAGCCCACTTACAACAAGCTGTACACTGCACCCACCCTTCATTTAATTTCGATGAACCATAGGATTCTCTGCAATAATTGCAAATGTCTTCGTTGCTCCTGTTATCATTGTTTCCATCACTACTACAATCATTATCTTTCAGTCTTTTATTTAATTTTGTAGTTTTCTTCTTTTTTAGTTGTGGTCCTTTACCAAAATTTATTTTTAATTTTGATAACTTCCTCTTTTTCAGTTCTTTGTTATTTTCTTTGCACTCCTCAAGTTCCTGTTTATAAGGAGACGAGGTAATAATGGCGGTTTTTCCTCGACGTCTATTCGTTTGAATTTTGCGAGTCATACGTGGTACCCGATATTACCCCAGCATACAATTTTGTAAATATTACGGATTATCAACAATACCATGGCGAAGTACAAACAAACTGTCTTAGTTATTTACACTTTAATATGCAACAATTAACATAATTCATACAAAAAAGTACTTACCTGAACACTGTCAAAAGTATTGTAGGTTGTTTAAGTATCGAAAATTAGATTGTAAGACGATCGTCTTTTGTTGATGGAACAATGCACATCGCGACAATATGTGGCTGCAACGACGCGGGAAAATTTAAGGCTATTTTAATAATAATAGCACGTCCCGGTTTTACCCAGGTACCCGTTTTTGTCCATATTTCTAGTAGCAATAACATGTTCCAATAGGCTCTACTAACCATATAAAATAGGAAAAAAATTTTTTTTAATGTGGGTTGGTCCGTTGTTGCTCTGACTGTCTCAAATATAGTTAAGAATTAAGGCAACACCTCTGAACCATGAACCGCCCCTCTTAACTAAATCTAAGAAACGGATGTGAGGTGAACTAGGGAGATCCTCAGAAGCCTCCCGCAACCAGCGTCAGAATGCGCACCCCTCCGAAATGGAGGATCCGATGGTACGCGAGAATTTCACAGACGTTGAGTAATGCGAGAGCCCGCTGAGGTCGATCGGCACCGTTGAATGGAGTCGTTCGCCAAATTCACCGGAACGATTCGGTAGACTGCTCGGCGCCGACCACGTGGATACCGATCGAAGTTATGCGCGCCTTTATGCCGCGCGGGAAGATCGATCCCGCGATATGCAAAAGTCATTGACTCGCCACGATCGTCCCGGAATAACGGATACGGCGATCAAGATCGAACTCACGCCGCGCCCTTCCCTGCCGCCCCGCCCTCCTACCCCTCTCTCGGCGCGCTGGCTCGGTCTCGATCCCGAGATCGCGACACGATCCGATGATCGAAGGTAGAAGTCGTGTTATTACAGGCGTACGGGCGAAATGACAGGCATTATGTGACCTTTCTCGATCACCGCCGCGACCTTAAACCGCTTATCGGCTCTTACGTTGGGAATAATTCGAAGTCGATGTTGCTCCGGGAATTTTACCCAACGCACTGTAAGAAACGGGGGAAATGAGGCTTCCCGGGAAATCGAGGAGGGTTGGGCATTTGGAAGCTATCAGATTTCAAGTGGGTAGATGTCGATTCTGATAGATATTATTTGCGACTGGTAGGGTGTAGTTGTTAATTATGGTGTTAGGAGGAAAATATGAATTTGAGTACGGTTTTATTAGAAGACTTTTAGGAGTAGAGTGTGAATTTAATATGTGTGGAGTTTGAAGCAGATTGGAGGCTTGAACTATGTGCAATATATTAGGCTGACTTATATTAGTCTAAACTACTAGATTCGAGACAAGTGGAAGGCGATAAGTGGACTTAATCTACTTAAAATTTAGACTGAATTTAAACCACACTGTGTACTTAAAACGATAAATTCTTTATAGAAAATTCAGCCACGTAATCAGATTCGTAATACGTCGATTTGTTTAAACAATATACTAAAAATTAGTCATTTTTCACTGAATCTGATCACGTGGCTAAATTTGTCATTAAAAATACATCATTTTGCCTAAAAGATTTTTCTCTGTAGTGCATGGATCCCGAGATATTCGGACAAACGTGTTTTTCACCCTCAAGAGCAACCACTTTGGGTGCTGATTTCACCCCCTAAATGTGGACGTTCGCTGATAAAAAAAATACTTGTCAAATATTTTTTCGAGAACTATAACCTCATCAAAATTGTTATTAGAAAAATTCAAGCAGCAGCGGACGAGCGTAACACAGAAATTATACAGTGGTGACCAGAGTTGGGCATTAAGTAAATAAAAAATTATTTAAATAACGAGCCAATTAAAAGTTACTTTAACTTTAGATTATTTGACGAATTAAGTTAATTTTTTTATTTTTCGAGCGTTTCAACATCAGCGTTGAATCACTTTTTCAACTTTACCTTTATTCAACGTCGCATAATTTTCTGACATGATGAATAATTTTTCTACCTTTTATTCGTTATTCGAAATTTTTATTTAAATAAAATTTTTGCCCATCTCTAGTAATGGCGAAAGTAAACTTTGAAAAACAAATTGTCAGCACAATGAGACTCTTTTACTGCCTCTGTAAAGTGTAGCAACATTCCCGACAAGAATCGTGTTCAATTTGCTGTTCCATACTAGAGAAAGTTCCGGCAAACTAAATGCAGAATAAATTCTGCAAGGAATGATTGAGTCACTGCTTGCGGTAACAGGTTCATTAGAAACTTACGTTATCGCGATAATTGCAGCCCTCGGCTGCCACGTTAAGCACAACTACTGACGCTAATAGAACGATTTAGAAATTCATCGGTGCGTTCACGCCGCGATTGCAATGCAAAATAGTGGCGTGAAGGGTGTTATTAGAATCGCCGTTTCCGTATTATTAACGACAGCGCGCAAAATAGGTGATAAAATATCGCCGAGTCGAGTTCCCTGCACACCTACTTGCAGCGCGCCGCGAGATTAACCAACAAACGAATCGGTAATTCGCAAAGACACCGAGGGCCCCGAGAGGCGTTTCGTAATACCGCGTCCTTAACTTTTATCGCCGCGCTTAATACGGAAATCGCGCAACTTTTGATCGTACAAATTGCAGGTGCGCGTGTGTTACTCTCGTATTCGGGGGAACAAAATGCTCGATAATTGCTGGAAAGCTACATTGCACGCTGTAATTTCGGGTGAAAGTTCGTATCATCCGTAATTTTTAGGTGTTCGCGGAGAGACTCGCGGCGCTGGAACGAAGTGGAGGGGAGTAAGGAGCTTATGAAATTCCTCGTTTCCTCAAAACAACGTGCAATTTGATTGCATGTGAGATTAAGTCCGTGTAACATACTTTAACTCTTGATATATATTTTCAATTATAACGATCTTGTATGTAATTAACAAAGTATGTATAATCGTTAAAAACTTTATTTTAACTTTAATACTTAGTTGTGTTCAGAATGAATATTAACCCTTTAAGTGCTCGCTGATATTACCAAATGTGGTGAAGAAAAGGTTCACTTTTTTATGATTTAAATTGTAAGTAATACAAAAGTTTAATGCAAAAGTGATGTAAGTCACTTTTTGCCTATTTACTTTAACCCCTTAACGACACACTAAATTAAAAAAAAAAAACGTAAAAAATACAACCTTTTTTATGTTCCTATTTTGCTATATAAGTGTTTAGAAACTACATAGGATGAAAAACTGTTTTTCGAAAAACGCGTTTAGGTATTTTTTATTCTATCGAACATAATATTACAAAAGTGTAATTTTGAGACTGTTCGCAGTGGGTATTAAGGGGTTAACGCCACATCTCGAAAGTTTAAGCTTCATTCTATTTTATGCAGTAGTGGTATCAATCTAGCTTTTTCTAGTTGCAACACTTCTGCATTAAACGGCTCATATATTTGCATATTTCCTTACATAATATATGTATAGCTGCTTAGGGTTGCCTGCACGACTTACGAACTAAACACTCTAAGGCTTAAAAAGCGTGGAATTAGAGCTGGGACTATTTGTCGAATCTTTCGGTATTCGAGAGTCGAATACTTCAGTTGCTCAATTATTTGGCGAATATAATTCGAATATTAAATTATTCGAACAGTCCCAGCCCTACGTGCAATAACCGAATAACTCATAGTTGAAATAATTTACATACTCGACAATTTCAGAAAGAAGGGCTAGGTAAATCCAAAAAGCCCATTTACGCCATATTAGTCGACCATAAAGAACACAACGTTACGGTGGTTAAGAAGATTCGAAAGATTTTAATTTTGCACGAGAGGTTAAGATCGGTTATGACAGAAGTCGTTTCGATACGTTCTGCATTGTAGCGTCGAATGGTGGAAGCCAAGGGACGGAGGAAGCTTAATAAATTTCACGGCGAGGCAGGTTTATATGCGAGGAACCCCTATAGCGATTGGTTAAAACCTACGAATAAATCAGCGTGCCCGTATGAAACGAGCCGCTTGCCTCTGAACTCGTCCTCTCGCCATGGGATTCCACCGTCTTTCGGTCAATTCTAAACGTGGGCGTGTTAAAAGAAGCTGTAGCTTCACTTCTCCAAGTTCAATCTCTTGGCACATATCTACTATGGTGATCGAGAGAAATGTTTAAAAGATGAATGACGACGAAACAGTAAGGTTAAGAATAATGGATAGCCAGGGGATGCCCATCAATAGACAACTGATACCAAGGTGATAAGCAAAATAGGGTATTCCTTAGATTCGATTTTTTCATTGAAAGATACTAAAATTTACGACACATTACGACTTTCTGAAATCCCCTTATATAGGGTTAATGTTTCCTTTGGTTTGAGGTCACCAGAAATTCCTGTTAAAGGCAGGAGATTCTCCAAATTGACCAATTACACCAACATTATAATTAAATTCCTGCATGCTAGAGTTTCCTAGATACACAAACCTATACGAATATAATTTTTAAACTTTCTTCTGACCACCACTACGTAATACCATTATATCTGATAGGTGCTTCGCAATATATTCTAACAATTATAAAATACGAAAATGATTTTAACCCCTTAAGACCACCTTCTTAATATTACGTTTGTTGCAACCAGTCTCAAAACTCCACCTCTGTAATGTTAAATAAAAAATAACTAAACGCTTTTTTTGAAGAAACGGTTTTTCATCACAGTTTATAAACATTTATATAGTAAAATAGAATCATAAAGAAGGTTGTAATTTTTTAACGTTTCTCTAAAATTTAGTATGTCGTTAAGCGGTTAACAGAACGCGATATTACTATTGCATTTACATTCCCGCCGACATTCGTCTATTGCTATCCCCACGATGCATCAAGAGGATCTAACGCCCCAACGTCAATCACCCTGAAAACCACCCCATAACTCACCCCGCATCAAAAGTATCTGACAAAACTATCTGACCAGATCCTCCCGCCGCAATCGCAGCGTGAGCAACGTCTAAACACAGCTCCGTGCATGATGTACGATCCGTGACGAAAGCCTCGGCCCTTTTTCCCGTCCTTTCGGTAAGAAACCACCGTACCACTCTCACGATCATTCACTCCGACGTTCCACGGTACGTCTCAACCCTCCCTTTAATTAATCACTCGTCCCTTTGCACGTGCCAACACTCTCGACTCGCAGGGACAGTCATATTCAAACAAACACGCAAAAATAAAGAGCCCTGCGCGGGAACTTTCTCCCCCTCTCGTCATAACTCATTCCTCGTGCGTTCCGCCCCTGCCAATCCAGCAAACAGGAATCCTTCCACCCGTCCACCGATCGTAGACCGTAAATCGAAACCAAGGTGATCTGGAAGTTTCCTACGAGGAGTGATTAACATCGCGATCTTCGGCGTTGAGTCAATCCGATTCGCGGTACCGTGCTCAAGAATCCGGAAAACGGTCGATACCTGGTATTCGAAAAGAGGATAGCGGAGACGGTGCGGCAGAAAATTATTCGACGTCGAATAAAGTTATGAGTAGAGTTAACGGTAAAATTAAAGTTAAAGTTAAAGTTGAGGAGTTGAGGAGTTGAGAAGTTTAGAAGTTGGGAAGTTGGGAAGTTGAGAAGTTGAAAATTTGAGAAGTTGGGAAGTTGAGCAGTTGAGAAGTTGAAAGTTGAAATTAGGGTTGAAGAATTTATACGACGCTGAAGTCGAACCGCCCGCCGAAGAAAGAAATTAACTTTAATTATCAAATAATGTTAAGCTAGAATAACTTTTATTTGATCCGCTATTTAAATAATTGTTTAATCAGCTAATGCTCAACTGTGGCGCCAGAAAAAATATAGTAATGAAAAAATAAAATTGGAATTTAAAAATATTCACTTTTTTAGTATAAAGTTAATAAAAATTAGCTTTTAAAAATGAGCAATTGTTTCTCCACGGGGGGAACTGTTCCCTGCGGTCCGCTCATTGTCGGCGTTTTTCCGCCGCTGCACGCCGACTAGACGCGGAATTCCGCGCCCAGCGTCAATTAAATCCTCCCGCCGCGCCGGTTCCTTGAACCGGAATACCGTGGACGATCGCGATTACGTCGGGCCGCGATTTATTCCCCGGTTTCCACGAATGCGTAGTGGCTGAGCAACGCTAGAGCCGCTGGTAGGACGCGTGACAATAAACGCGGATAAAAGGCAGCGCGCGGCGGCAGCGGAGGCTCCTCTATCTGCAAAAGGGAAGCAACGAGCGGGCAACTGAGTCACGCACGCGCGACAAATAAGCTGAACGCAACCCGCGACCGCCATTATCTCCGCTGGCCCGACGTACGCTTTCTGTTCCGGGGGTAGTCTAACGGTGGGACGCGTGGGCGTCGCTGACATAGATAATCGTCGGCTGGACCCCGATTTTTCTTCCCCGTCCCATCTGACTCGGGTCAGTTGCGACTTAGGACTCCGTGCTGGAGCGGAATCATGTAGGCAAAGCTGGGATGAAGTGCATTGTCTGCTTGACAAGGAAACGCTCCTAATCTGGAAATTCTAATTTTAATGAAGCTTTGTGCGAATGTAGAACATCTTCTTTTCCTGCGGAAATTTTATTCTCCGCCTTTATTCACCGCTTTGGATACAGGATGGTGAAAACGCGGGGCCCATCTGTAGCTGCTATTATGTCTAACCTCTGCATAAGTGTCGGAGCCAGGGCTGGGACTATTTGTCGAATTTTTCGGTATTCGAATATTCGACTACTTCAGTTGCTCAATTATTTCGCGAATATAATTCGAATATCCAAGTATTCGAATGATATTCGAATAGCATTCGAATGTTATTATTCGAATACTCAAATATTCGAAGTTTATTCGTAGCATTCGAATACTTGTAAAATATTCGAATATTAAATTATTCGAGTAGTTCCAGCCCTAGTCGGAGCATGACATTAGAAAAGAAAAGATACAAGAAAAAGAAATAAGCTGAAACTAAACTAAAACTAAGCTCAAGTTGAACTAAACTAAATTAAAACTGTCACTAAAGCTAAAAACTGACTAAAGGTAGGAGCAATAATAAAAGCAACAGCTCAATTTACTCTGATGGGGTGGAAACCAGCTCTTAAAAAGTTATCGCGTTTCATCGATGATTTAATAGAACATAATTTTCAGAGGTGATTTCCTGAATCAAAAAACCCTCGATCCGATTTATAATGATTAGGATGAAACTCGGGTTGTGCCACCCTGATCGGGTTAGCGGGGACACAAAATTTAGATTCCTCTCAAATTTTGGGACTGCACATCGAGCCATTGACCAATCTGAACTTCGAATTTTGAAGATAAGTAGCAAGTAAAAAACAATTTAACTAATTCCATTCATAACGTATTATCAATACTTTAACACCCTAAATTCTTTCACAAAATTCCTGCACTAATGCAATCCTCTAGAATGAAGACTTCTAGACCACCGAACTCGTTAAAAGCGCTGCTACAATCTGCTTTACTCGAAACTGTTCGGTGATTTTATGGCTCCTCTGTATGCACCGCGTAACGGGCGCGCCCAGCACAAGTGGAATAACTCAGCCATACGAAAAAGCAGTGGGTACCAGCTGGAGGAATGCACACCTGAAATTAGAATGACAAAAGCCGCTCCCTAATGGGCCAGACGGGAAGGATCGTTAAAAGGCGCGACGTCGGAAGAGGCTGGGAGACGAGTAGATCACAGAAACACGGCTACCGAGATCTCGACACGGTCTGTCTTGTCAAAATGTAGCCGATGTTTCGCCTTTCATGCGCCCCCCTTATCCGGGCACATCTGAAATGAACACAATTTCGTCTTATGCGCCCGGTTGCCGGTGGAATGCAAGTTCTCTCGGTCGATCGCGTTAGATCCTTTTTATGCCTTTTCCGCTAGCTCGCGCGGGCACACGTGATCGATCTGGCTTCTTTGTATCGAGTGCTCGAAATAGTAAGGAATTTTTATCGCTAATGGAGCTGAGCAATCTCCATACCTCCGTCGACAGGAGGAAAATTATTGTACTATGTAGAACTTCTTCAGAGAAAAGCTTGCCAAGTATTCGTACACATTATACGGAATAGTTCGTGGGAAGCAGAATTCTTAAATAAAAAATAGAGTAATGTTTGTACTAATGTTGTCGTATTATTCTGCATTATTATTATTAATTATTCATATTTCTTATTCTTCTTCCCAATATTATTTCTCCATGGAAAATAAATTCTTGCATAAAAAATAGAGTGGGTCATATTTATTATTCTACATTATTATTATTAATTATTTATTTTTCTTATTCTTCTTATTAATTATTTGTCCATGGAAAGCAGGACCCTTAAATGAAAAATAGAGTAATACTTGTACTACCGCTCATTTTCATTATCAGTTACTTATTTCACTTAGTCTCCTCATTGCTAATTCTACTTCCCTAATTACAATATTCCGCATCACCACTTTTCATCCCCCAGATGTACTTACCTACGTATCGCTATAATAAAAGCTAACGCGATCGGCGCGACAAAAATGACACCATTAGCAAATCAGCTAATTCTTCCAATCAACGAGCTATTCGAAGCCTTAGGAACGTTTCAATAGCAATGCAATCACGAGCAATGCGTCTGACAATTAGTCAGACCCATCAAGTGATTAAAGCATCGTTCCCACAAGACCGTCGGACATAGGAGCTACATACTAATGACGCATCTGTAATGCAACACGAATGGCACTCGAATTATTCCCCAGCCGCGTACCAGAAATCGCGGGACTCGCCAAACCGTGGCCGTGAAACAATATCCCGGCAATCCCTGCCAGCGTAATAATGGCAATTACAGCGAGTAATAAAGCTATGATTACGATTGCATGAAGGTGCATTCCATCGGGGACCTACCGCAATGCGCGCAGCGCGCAGCCGTGCTTTTTTTGTTCATTTAGCAGCGCGATCCTTGGGCCCGAGGCACGCGTAACAGATCGCGGACGACTAGTTGTCTCTCGATATTATTATTGCATTGTAATTCCGTTCGCGTTCCTCCATACCGTGCGGTATACCACCGTCCGCAAATTATACGCTCGGCTTCTTTATTCGCCGGGATATCGGTTTCGTTGAAACGATAACGAGTCTCTAATTTTATATAATGCTTAGGGACTTGATTGCGCGCGACTGTCTTCACCTGCACTTATCGCGCCATTCATCTCCTGTTTAGTGGAGGTTGCTCGATAATGTTGCTACCAGCATCGCCAGCGACGCGTGGGTATTTTTCATTTTGTTGCCCCCGGCTCGTGAGATCCGAGCGCGAAGGGGCTCCGTTTGCAAATAAAACGTATGAAGCTGTCAGGCATCGAGCGGTTCGCGTTTCATGGTTACTAGTTGCAGACACTACCGTTTATCGGCATCGAAATCTCACCGCGGAGATCCATCAAGCGTGCACGCACACGTGCACCGATAGGGCCGATGCTTAATCGATGCGGGCTAATCGATTTAACGAAATCATTAAGCAACCGTTCAGCCGTGATTCATTGGCACGCGTGAGATCAGCGACTGCCATTCCACGCTCTGCCCTTGCGAAATTTTCGAGCAACTCGCGCGCGGCGAAGTCCTGGGCGCGGAAGGGTGGGGGGGGGGGGGGAGTGGCGATTGGAAAATGTGGGGAAATAGAGGAAAGGCGCGAGAAAGTTGGGGGTATTCAATTGGTAAATGTGAAAGAATGTCTAAAGATTTCGAGATTAGAAATAGTATTAGGACTAAACTGGAGCTGTAAATTTGAATAATTCGAATAATTCAAAGTGTTCGAATTTTTTATTGTAGCGAATGCGAATCTAAACATTTCGAATCGGTATTCGTAACAGCCCTAGACTGAAACCCTAGGCCTAAAGTATACAAATTATCTGGACTGCGGAGACCATTAAGATTACCTGAATGATCAAAACTGCGATTATAATATTAAAGGTATTTAACTGTAAAAGCAATGGAAACTATTAAAGCGGTCCACCAGTAATCTTGGAACTATCAAGATCTTCAAGATTACTAGTAGCATCAAAGTTATCTAAAACTTCCCAAAACTATCAAATCTAGGGATGAGTTTTCTAATCCGCCGAAACCTCGAAACCCAAAAAAGTTTCGAGTTTCGAGTGCCGAAGGTTTCGGATTTAAGTTTCGAGAATTTAAAAATTAGCTCCGAACCCACCCCTAATCGAAACCATCAAACTCTATTTACCTATACTTTACGTATTATATTAAAATTTTCATTACATCCAAAGTGTTAAAACTCCAAAGACAGCCAGAACCCTTGCAAGCCCTTTTTCTCCGTCGGTTTCTCTCGCGCGTCATTTATTTACAAGATAGACGCCGGATAGCAACAACGTCAACACAGTGTGCACCAAGCGATTGGAAGCGCGTTGAGGCCAGCACTGCGCGGGACACGGGAGGAAAATCGATCGCACGTCCTGAAGATCGGATAGCCGCGGCATGAATGGCGCGAAGGACATCAAGATGAATCGCGGGCGCCGTCAGGACGTATCGGTTTCTCTCGAAGTGTCAACTGCGCATTCAATTAGACGCGTATGATCATTGCCTCGATTCCGCGGCGATACCCGTGGCTATATCGGGAACAGTTGCGCGTTGTTTTCCCTCGTTCCCAACTGGCCCCCGTCCGAACCCCTTAGCACAGAGGCATTTTTGTCCTCCGCGATTCTTGTTTCGAGCCAACCAAGGCGGAAAAATCCTGGCTCGCTGGAATTCCAGCTATGGGCGCGCGCGCGCGCGTGCAATTAGGTGGAACTTATACGCAGATTGACACATTTTAAATGGTAAAAAAGTGTCTTGTAAAAACGGTAACGCGTAGCTATCGATGAAACGAGGTAACAGGAAATCAGTGCCGAGCGCTCCAAGGCTTGAGACACATCAAGGCTTTCCGTGTATCAGGACTTTCTAGCCTTGGTGCATGTGCATCGCACTGTATACTTGCTTTTTGGACATTTTTCACATCTTGCGGGTGGTCGATATTTTACAGATGTTTCGTGGGTGGTAAATATTTTCAGAAGTTTGCGGGTAGTCGAAAGTTTTGGGACTGAAAATTCTGTATTCTCAAAGTTTAAAAATTTTAAGGACCCAACACTGTTTAGAGTTTCACAATATTCGGAACAAGACTTTTCATGTTGAACCGTATTTTCTTGGCGCTTCCCTTTTAAAAATATGTTATTATTATTAGAAATAATTAGAAATCGCACTAGATGTTTAATTTAAAATATCTTTTTCATGTTTGTCTTCTAACATTCTTTATCTGTAAATCAGTATTCCTCGTTAATTAAATTTATATGGAATTTACATTTCATTACATAATAATTACATTTTAATTTTGGAAGATTTACGTATTTTATTACAAAAAATTTAAACCCCCTCCCACCGGATTTTCAACTAATAGGGTCCTCGGAGGATTGATAGCTCCAAAAATATTAATCTGGCCCTGGCTGTTAGTACCTAACACAAGGTTTCGAAAAACTCTCCTTCGAAGCGCTTAAACACGTTTAACGCTTGTACGGAAATTGGGTCACTTTGGCCCAAAATCGAGTCACAAATCCTCATTTCTCCTTCATTAATGCATTACTTCGACTGAAACTCCTTCATAACTTTAAATAACTAGTAATGAATAATAAACAATATTTTTAAATTCTTTTCAACATAAACTTTTAATGAACTGAGCTTTATTTTTGTATGCGCGTTTCTCGTAAATATATGATATTAGAACAATTTCGCCCAAATTTACTTATCCGTGTAACTTTACAAATTCCGTATACTGGTTAAAACGAATTCAGTGCTTAGATTATTCGCAAAGTGACATTTGTGAACCTCCATCAATATTGTTAATACTTCTAAAAAAATATCTCCGTAAAAAAACACCAAAACCAAAATGCAAAATCCCTCAACGTCAAAACACGCCGACGCCACTCAACCTGATAAATTAGAATCATCCTCTATACTCCCTAATAACAGTGGAGGCAGTCTGCGCTACACTGTGAGCATTGTCAGACACTCTTCGATTTATCGCATGGAGCCTGAGAAAAAGTAGATCCCTGACTCCGTGGTTTTCATTCGATCAGCTCGAACGAGAATTTCTACTTGCTTGGAAATGATTAATGATTTACGTCCGCGAGACGACGGAAGTCACTTTTCAGACAGATCGAGCAGAACGTCTGTTCGTATAGATGACTTCATTCCAGCTCCTCGACGATCCCTCGCTGAAATTCATCGAAAGATCAGGCAAATAATTCAAGCTACTAGGTCTCCAAACCTATCTCTATCCATTTTCAAAATTATGCGAGCAAACGTGTACTATAACTGAATTATTTGAAAAACCAAAATCACAGGATTGAATACTCACTATATAGTCAGCTGGATTTGCATTCTTTCTGGTACAAAATTCTTTTGAAGATGTATTGGCCTGCATTCGGGGGACAACTACCCTAGTAGCATTTATTTGTTGGGAGTTTGTTGGGCAAATGACGTGTTAGCCGTTGGCCAACTGTTGAAGTGTCGCGTTACTTTTAAATGGACCAACGATTGCAACGTCACTTAACATATACGCCCAACTGAAGGTTTCTTTCCAAAAGACGTCTTAAAAACGTCCAGAAGGCGTCTTAAAGAACTTCAAAACACGGGTAATTATTTAGAAGTTTTCTGTCCTCACCGATTTCAGTGATTTTTTGGATATATTGTCGGGAACACGATTCTGAACAACTTTTTCCTATACATGTTACCGCCTCTCGACCTTCGTTTCCGAGATATTTTCGAAAAACTGCTACTACTACTACAATGTATTCTGCCGTATACCTACATTAGAGCTCGATTCTTTCGGGTAGCTCGATTTTTTCGGGTAGCTCGATTTTTTCGGGTCGTTCGATTCTTTCGGACAGCTCGATTTTTTTCGGTTAGCTCGATTCTTTCGAGTAGCTGAAAAACGAAGCGATCTGAACATTCACACGACGGCAACAACGACGGTACCGTTTAGAAGATGGAATTCAGAGTTCACTTTTTGACACTTTGACGCTGCGTATCTCCTAAACGGCTGGTCCTACGTCGTTTTTGACGAAATTTGGAAAGAAAACTGAAGCAAAGAAAGCTATAATCTCCTCCTGTTAAAACGTCCCATGTACTTTAAGCAAGCAGACTGTCCGGCACCGTCGGGTTGCCCGGAATAGGTACGTTCGAACTGTTGGAAAAAATCGAGCTACCCGAAAAAAATTGAGCTATCCGAAAAAATCGAGCTACCCGAAAGAATCGAGCTACCCGAAAGAATCGAGTTACTCGGATCCGTTCGGGTCCCAGGCTCGGTTCGCATTTCAAGCTACTCGAATATTTCGAGTACTCGAACAGCTCTAACCTACATACCTTCAGGTCTGGTTTAGGAAAAAAAAATTCGCGACGAGGAGGAATCGAAACCTAACTTTCCGCTTACGAAGTCACCTCTGTTCACAACTACCCAAGACACTTCCTTGTACACACTTGTAATTTATAGTTATAGAATTATTATTAATTGTACGAAATATCACCATTCGACCTTTAGACTCTTTCCTTAAAATTTCACATTCCTCCTAAGACAGGCGTCCTCATTACGTATTTATAAATAAGAAAAGAAAAATCGCGACTTGGAATATAATAACAGGTTTTTGGATGTACGCAAATTATTTCCAGATTGAGGAAAACACTTTTGAGTAAATTTTTTGACGTTTGTAAGACGACATTTAATCATCGTTGTAATTTTTTTGTTGATTAACCAACCATGGTAATTGGAATATTCGTAGGCAAATTGTAATAACTTTTTGGCCTTAGGCCCTATGTTGGGAATTTGTAGGCAAAAACACTAACTATATCCGAACTGTAATTCCAAACTGTTGGCTACTGTTGACCAACCAAAAATCCTACTAGGGTATGCAGTATCGTTAACTCAAAGGTGCCACGAAAAATTGCAAAGTGTCGAGGCTATTCCAAGAATATTCTTATACGACCATTGGATAACGTTTAATCGAGCCACGTTTTTTTCTACCTTCTTGTTTTTTGCAGATGACGACGCGCCAACTCCCATTTCAGACGACACGTCCGGCATTAAAATTTACGTCGGTGGCCGGTCCCGCGAGCGCAGATCTCTGACGGAGAAATCGTTCGTGGACATCTCGCATAGCGACGAGGAGGAGTACCAGCAGTTCGTGGGGCAGGGGGAGAGGCATCGAAATTTTTTACGAAACGACGAAAGATACGAGAGGTGATACATATCTTCCTACTTAATTCGCGGTAAAAATCGCAGCAAGTTTTCATTCTGCGTAAAAGCTGGGTTCTTGGGATTCGAGTTGAAACGTGTTTCGTTTATTCTAAATCTTGTTCTGATTCACCTTCCTCCGTCCCCCAGTTTCCAAACATAATTTGTCCTTGGTGTCAAATTGACAAAATGGTAAAAAAATCAATATAATGAAAAGATAAATAGTTGACGTTGAAAATTATTTTATAGAAACTATAAATGAAATCTCTGTATATTCTGTTTGCCTCAAGTAACTTCAGTGATTATTTGATAATTGCAATTTTACATTTAGTAAGCAATTGCCAGATAAGTCATGCGCCAGCTCGCTCAATTTCCATTTTAATGTATAAATTCAAAGCTACTCGTCTAGCAACTGGGAGCTAACAAGATTGTAAGATCTCCCCTAAGTAAATGTCTTCTAGCTAATATATCACTGAAAGTTACACGCCTCGAGATCTGTGGTTAAGATCGAGTTAAGATTTAATCAAGATTCGTTTGCAACCTCGAATCATAGCACCATCAGGCTCACAATTAGCCTATTGCCACGCGTTAGACTTTGGCCCAGGGCGCAAATCATCGTAAATAGTTCCACTCGAAAACGTAACAACTATCGCCAAACTAATTGCATCACCTAATTCTCGCTGCATAGATAAATTACACTATCAAAATAGAATCACTTTGCTAACTGCCACTGAAGTTCCAACGTTATTTTCGGATTAGTTTTAATCGTGGATCTTAGAAGGTTGTAAACAGTGTCCTTTAGAAAGTCTTGTTTCAATCTAGAATAGAATTCGTCAAGCTTGTTGCCCCTTTTTAAAAAAGTGTGGTACTCGGAAGGAATAGTAATTTAGACCCCCAATGAAGTAGTCCTACTTCTAGATTCAAAGGCTAAAAAAATGGCACACTGCTTGAAAATTACAGGTACTACTCTGTGGAGAGGAGACGAAATGAGCCAAGCGAGGAGTACAGCCAGGACTCGGAAATGGAATCGGATCCCTTCGTGACTTGGAGACCACGCCGAGCCCTGCCACGTGAATATTTCATCGAGATCATGGTGGTGGCCGATGCCAAGATGGTGAAGTACCATGGCAAGGGTTTGTTCGGCTACATTTTGGTCCTGATGAGCACGGTAAGCATTTTACCTCCGGCTTCTCTTCTATACAGGGTGAACTGGATGAACCGACTAATCGTACCTACAAACTTCTCAATTTTCATCGAAGTTTCATAAAGTAAATTTTAAGGAAGTAGCTTTCTTCCTATTCTTCACTTACTAAATTAGATTCCTTTCCTAAAACTATTCTTCCGTTAAAAACGACTACTTAAATAGCATAAATTCGCACAGAATGATTCTCGAAATAAGATGATCGGAAACACAAGTGGGAGCCAAGTATGTAATGAAGAGTTTCTGGATTCTCTTCAAAGAACAATCTTCAATTATGAAGACTTTTTGGGGGGAAGGAGAATGACGCAGGGCTCGCGATACACCCTGTATAAGGGCCTGGTATTTATTACACAGCATAGGTCTGACATTCGTTTGAAAAAAGGGCAGAAAAAAGGGACAAAGGTCGACAGCCCGCGTGGGTGTATCACTTTGTCCGAGCATGGTTTCGGTGAAGAAAAAGAGAGGAGGCGAGGTTAGGTACGACGCGAGCAGGATTAAAGGAGGTAAGGATCCTCGAAACAGCGGCGGCTGTGTTCCGTGGGATGATCGATCTTGTAAGCCAGCGGGATCTGTCACGAGCATTAAATATTATGCAAATGGGCCCGATGCGTTCCTAGTTAATTTCGACCGTCGAAAAGGTAGCGGTGCGTACCTCCGATCATCAGTCATTTTCTGTGGCAACTGACTGCGGTACTAATTCAATTGTGGCTCGAGAAACTTCGATCGGTGGAGGCCTCGACCTTTCTTTAATTTAAGCAGTGGGTGGCAGATCGAACGAAAAACTATATTGTATTTTTTTTACTATTTATTTGTTTATTAGCCTTGCCTTTCGGCTTTGGATGGCTTCCGCTTACATCTTCACTTATATTTACATTTACATTTACATTATCCTTTTACCTTTCCACACCCTTCTCTTTGATTATTCCATCAGGCTTACAAAACCTATAATCTTGCCCTAAGTTACTCCACTGCCTTTGCATTAAAAACTGTATTGTACAATAATTTATGATGAACCTGAAAATATCTACAGGATGTGAATCTGAACGCCACTAGGTTCCAATAGTTGTTCCTTTGTAGACAACTAGTGCAAAAAAACAAGGAAGTAGAAAAGCTTCCTATTTCATAATATATTAAAAATTCGCCACTTTGAATATTAACTTAAGAATCAATGAATATGAGAACTCGATTTAGGAATTAATAATCCCTCCGCTCTCCCTCCACTACAAACTCATATTCCCGGAAATACTTATATAACAAAAAATAAATAAAAATGGGCTAAAAAGTAAAGCAATTTTGTTCCTTCTTTATCTACGACTCTCGATTTTTTTATGTCGGCGCCTCATCATTTGCACTGTGTAAATCTGGCGCCCACTTCAAAAAATTGAGTGTCATAGATAAAATAAATAAGGAACAAAATTATTTTCTACTTTTTAACGCATTTTTCTTTTTCTTTTGATTTCTTTTAATTTTTTTTTATTTTTACTGTTTAGTTACTTAAGTTATATAACTACATTTATTTAAATCAGCGATGAGCAACCCGCGACCCACCTGAACATCGTCATATCTGTTTTTCACGAACGATATTATATTTATGTATTTACTATTGCGGCCCACGTAGAGAAGCAGGTTTCCACTTGTGGCTCACTTCTGACAAAAGGTTGCTCGCCACTGATTTAAAAAATAAAGTCGGTCAATAAAACAGACTTCTTATTTTTTGTGTAACTTCAAAACTACTGAACCGATTTTGATAATTCTTTTTCCATGGCCGAAGTTGATTGAAACTAAACTAAATGCAAAAAGCTTCACGAAAATCGGTCCAGTAGTTACGGAGAAATCCGCGGACAAGCATAATACATACTAACATCAATACATACACATCTTCCTTTCCGAAGTCGGTTGAAAATGTTCGACTCGCACAGAAGGTGCAAGCGAGGGAAGCAAATTCCAAGCCAGCAACGGGCCAAAGCAAACTGTCCGCTTGGAAGATTAGACACTGGAGACCTTGTGCATTGCACCGCACAGTTTCCTGCGCGGAGTCGGTTGAAATTAATGAATAGGAGACTTTCGTTTCCGCGGCGCGAAACGCGTGGGTTGCCTTTCGCAACGGAACGAAACGGCCGCGGGGGTCGTTAGTCATCTTTAATTAGCCAGGCGGATATTCGAGTTTTATGGGCGAAATTTTCAGCGGGAGCGCGGGATCGGCGTGCCAGCCACCGGGTTGGCATAATGGACGTCCCTTGTTGAAGGGGAATGTAATCTGTCGGCAAAGGTGGATCGCGTTTTCGCGGCGTGGCCCGAGATAACCACTGTGCCGGGGCTCACGCCGTGGACACTTAGAAGCTGTTTATCCAACGGGCATAAATTTTCACAGCGGCACCGCTGCAGAACGGTTCAGATGGCGGTCGCGATTCATCATCGAAAGAATAGAAAGTACAACTTGCACCTCGAGGATTATAAATCGTGCTACCGAGATACGATCGCCGGACTACCTTTTAACCACCTTTAACGCCACGTTGACATTTCGGGCTGGCCATTTGGGAGCTCCAATTCAATTCGATCCTTGCCGCTTCCAAGCGCCGTAAATCACCAATCGGTGTGTATGTATGTACAAGCCAAGTCGTTTGCTCGGGTTGCGTCACTGGACACTGTTTCGGAGCTGGGGTGTCGGTGGAGCTGTTCTACTGGAGGAGCGAAAGACACCCTGAGAATTTTTTAGGGGGCTAAAGATTGATTAATTTCGAATAGAGTGATTGTGTTAGGATTTCGAAATGTTTGGCGATCTTGTGAGTGGTGAGTGGTCAATTTAAGGGGTCGTTCCGGTTAAACGGGGTGAAAAAATCGATTTTTTTAAAACATTTTTGTGGTATTTTGTAGGGAGCGCAGAGACTCGGCCTCTATAGATGAAAACTTTGAACGGGGTTTTCTCGAAACGTCAGTTCTTCACGTCGTGAAGATAAACTCTCACAATCTATGAAATCAATTTTGCTTTATAAACTATACTGCTTCTTCTGCGCACCTATGACTCTCGCAGGGAATACAACCAAGTAGTTTCATTGAGACTAACCTGCTTTTAAAATCGAAAACAGCAAAAGAAAAAAGGTGAAAAACATTTTTCTTGCATTTTGCCCGCCATTCTGCTAATTTTGAAAATAAATCACTAATTATAGTCCGAGCGATAGCGACAATCGTACTGATCCAGAACCTGTTTGGATTTTTGAGTTCAGATAAGTCTAACAGCTGAAATCACCTTGACGAGCGAGGCATGAATTTTTAAACATGTCATCAAGACTGCTTTTGAAAGCATTTTAAAAGAAATACTTTTATTACTTTTAAATTTTTTATTTACGGTAGAAATGTAGTTTAATAAATAGAATAAAGGTTTAATTCAAAGGTACATTGTTGAAAATCGCTGAATTTATCGGCGCGCTAACCAGAATGACTCGCGGCCAAGAAGCACCAAGGCCCATCTTCAAAAAAAAATTGTGGTTTTATGCAAACTATATTTTTTCTGCATTACTCCACTGAGCCCATTTCTAGTAAACGATCTCTTCATTTTCTCGAAAAATGGGCCCCTCAGAATATTTGCTACCTGGGCCTATTTGCTTAAATCCGCGACTGTGAGTGGTACTAGAGTTTCCCATGATTGGACGCTTTGGGGGAGACTTAAAAATGCAAGGGTATTTTATAATTAAAGAAATACACAATTCCACAATTCGACTAATATAAGTGGACTCTCCCTATAAAGTGAGTATTGAAGATTCACGAGGGTCATAAATAATATCAGCACTTCGTCTGGACGTGCAACTTACACTACACTGGAGCGTTTGAAGTATCGATGAGTACCGAGTATAAATAATTACGTAGCACCTAAATAATTACGTGCCAAGGCGGCGATTATCGGAAGGATGAATAAACAATGGACAGTATTGTTGGCAGGAAGTAGAAAAAGGGGCAGTGAGCTATTCGAATTCCTAGCAGCGTGTCCACGTGAAAATCGCGGCCTAACCCAGCTCGTTTGCATTCAATCAGTCTGATGCAGAAAATGGAATTTGCATTCGAATCGAACTGCCTCGCGGGGAGAAAGATCGATCCGGTTGTGCGTGCACTGTGGGATGAGCAATTATATAATCGATAGTCCAGGATCTTTAAATAGCGCGTAACGTTTACGATCGCGGGGCACGTGGGACGTGTCGCAGTGTTAAGTGGATGGACTCTTGCACCGTTTTTCCCACTTGCGAGTCGCGCTTTAATTTATGCCTGTCGGGCTGGTTTCGCAGGCGGCGCCTAGTAGACCCAGGAAATTAGACGACGGAATGGTGATCCGTCTCGGTGCGCAGCTTCCTTCCACGAGATTTGTGTAATTGAAAGGGATGAGACCGAAAATATCGCGAATTGCCTGCGATTATTCACTCGGGGCACTAAATTCGTTTTCAAAGGAAATGGGTTCAACTCGTGGGTTAATTTACTCGGATAACCTTTTTGCAAATTGTGGAATACCATGTTTCTATGAAAGTTACGGGGTACTAAAGGTTATGATACTTAGCTAAAGGGTGCACGAGAAAAACCTACTTTGATTTAGCTTGTAAGTTTACAATTTTAATTTAGCATATTCAATCTTATTTCAAACTTCATGACTAGTAAAAGTCGCTGATTAGGAGACCCCTATTCTTCTTGCACAAATGTCACTGGGAATTACTAAAATATTAGTGAACTTAATAATAATAATAATAATTCTCTATTGCACCAGTAGACATTAACCCTTCGTTTAGAAGAGTTATTGGGCAAATAGGGACAAACGTAGCAAGCTCCTTAAATCTCGGATGCTGAAATACACCAATCCAAAACTGCTCCGTTTGAAATAATTTAAAAGAAAAATGTTTTAGGAAAAGTATTGTAAAAAAAAGCTAAATGAATTTTCCAACGCCAACCAAGTTGAAAAAAAAAAACAACAGATTTCTGAAATTTGGTGTGAGAAAAGCCAAATTGGCAATCCTGCTAGGGGTTGGTAGAAAGTCGGCGGAGGGAAGAACGTGGAAGGAAACTCGATCGTTGCTTGATAAATGAATGATTCATGTAATTTGACGGTTAGGCTCGTCATTGTCAACCAGGTCATTACCATCCAGTCGGTCGAGCGTCCCACGCGAATCGGACCACACCTCAGAGGAGAGGGCAACATCCCACGAAGCGTCCGGGGCTCACTTTCACGTGCCCACGCCCGTCATTCATCCGACGATTCAATCAGCTTTCCTGGCTGTCGATCGTCCGTTGATATTCATGACTTCTTTCTTTGGCCAATCGATGAAATCTAATTTGACGTTGCGTCGAGGGGCCGCCCCGATAAGCCGAGTGGCTGTCGTACGTCTTTCGAGACGTCTCGTTACGGGACGGATGACGCACAGCTGGCCCATCCTGTCGTTATTATTTACAGCTTCGAATGCTTTCGTTTTCCCTTCGCTGATTGATGCGAACGTCCAGCAACTCTTCTTTCTGCAATTTGCGCATTACGAAGCGCAGCGAACGGGCTGGGTGACTTCCGTTCAGGCTGGACTATTAGGACCATTGCGAGAGATTCGTGTGATTTATCAAGCTACGTATTTGTGAGAGAATTGTTTCTATGGGTTGTGTGTGTATTAGAGAAGTTCTAATTGCACCCCAATTTTTTTTGTAATCTTTCACCGTTACGAGTAAGTAATGTGGTATTTATTTAATTTTTTCAGTCACTTATTGAGGGTTGCTACCCCCTTGCTTGGGAGATGCAATTTTCTTTTCGACGTATTATATTTTTAATTACTGAAAAGTGCAATGTAAAGAATATTGCGTAAGGAAACGGGGAGGGGGTTGGAATATAAAATCTTAGGAATTCTTATAGGGGAAGGAGGAGTAAGAAGTTGCTAAAATGAGCTTTAATTTAAGAACGACCTCTAATATAGAATTTTTATCTGAAAAACAATGACCACTTCGTCAATTATAAATCGTCGATTTTAAACTAATCAATCAAAAACAGGATGAATGACTGCTTTTATATCTCACATCCATTTGAATATTTGATACTACAAGGAAGAAGAATGAACGAACTACAGTTTCAAATCTTTGGTCTTAATATAAAATAGGAGATACTGAAGAAGCAGCAGTGCATGCCGATAACAGAATATTTATATAATGGGGTGACATAAATGATGAAAACGGAACAAGCGTAACGAAGTGCTAATGATATTATAGTAGTAAACTGCCAATGATACCGACGCCAACAGTAATAAAGCGCAAACAAATCTGGGGCACGAAAGATATTGCTTCTTAAGCGTGGGATGTGGCATCCCAGAGTTATAGTGGACATTTAAACATTCAAGTAGACAATTCAACATCACGTCGAAAGGCACCGCCACCTTTCTGGCAGTACTTATGAACAGTTTCCCAAGCAATTCTAT
This sequence comes from Andrena dorsata, assembly GCA_929108735.1. Classification (NCBI taxonomy): domain Eukaryota; kingdom Metazoa; phylum Arthropoda; class Insecta; order Hymenoptera; family Andrenidae; genus Andrena; species Andrena dorsata. Next base: position 9,061,925 of record OV815488.1, read on the forward strand.
TTTCTGATCAGAAATAAAAAAAATATGAAGGACATAAAATTAGTCGCTATAAAAAATTACCTTTCCTCTAAATTTAGACTAAATTACCAAGAAGATCAAGTCATACCAAACTAATCAATATAATTGATGAAAGAAATCAGAAATCTTCAAAAAGGCCCTGGAAAATCCTTTCTCATATAAACTCTAAATAAAAATTACCATGGAAACGCAGAATATTTTCCCATAAATTCTGTTTTAAATTTGGTACTGTTTTTTTATTAAAGAAAGTCTTAATGAGAATTATCATAGCCCACTGCACAATGTTTTCAAAACGATTTCTCCCTGGATTATTGCAAATATGATCCCACATGAAATGAAATCAGGGAATCGTGCTACATCCGGTAAGTAGCTTAGAAAATCGATCACGAATCTGTCAGAAGGAGGACCATTAATCTTTTGTTTATTACAAAAAGTCTGAATAAGAATTATAATGCGCTAAGAAACATTTCACCACGTTTCCGGGACGATTTCCCACGCAAGAGTTTCCCGCGACGGACTTTGCAAAGCGCATTATGCAACCGCCACTTCCGTGGCTATAGCTGGTGCTCCTATTAGCTTTTCCCAGCGCGGGACTATCAAAATGTGCCACGCATCTTCTGTCCCCGGATAATCGGAGAGGGTCGACAGTGCATCGAGCATAAATTCACCTCAAAACTCGGTCAAACGCGGAATCGACGCTAAGTGCGCGCGGAGTAGCTTGTCGCGCGTAACGAAGATGCAGTTGGGTAGCTGTGTAATCTTATCACTCGGATGTAACGAGGCTGAAAGCTGTAAAATTTAATGGCCCGCGAGATTAAACGCTTAAGTGATTCTTCGGAGCGAAATGTATACGAAGTAACTCCAAATAAAGGAATTCTTTGCGTCGTACAATCCTCCTCCTCGCTACGCGTATCTACTATCTACTACTGTTGCCCTTAAACCGCGCTCCCACTTACGTGACTCAAGTGAAATAGAAAAGGGTGGCTCATCGACTTGGTGCCACAAGAACCACGAAACTGTGAAACGGATAACTCTGAAAGACACGCTATTAATTAATGCCAGGGACGAATAAAATTTCAAAATCGCTAAGCTTCAATTTCTAAATAAAGAACCTAATTCCCAAATTGTGATTATCACACTTTGCGCCATTTAAATCGCACTAACAATTAATTAGTCGTTATTTATTTACGTTAAATTTGACCTCGCAAATGAGAAAATGGATTATGACGAAGCAGGTCGTTTATAGTTTCCCCAGTGGTTGGAAATTCGAGGCGATGCACTGGAGCACCGGCTCGTGGGACGAATGGGAAGCGGGCAACAAGCGGGGAAGAACCGTCGCCAGCGACGACGATAAACATGAATTTTTGTCGCCGCTATAACCTATTTAACCATACCTGTACCAGTGTAAGACAGGCTCGCGGTAGATATGGACGGTGCTTAAGCATCACGAAGCCGCTCACGGATGACCACCTCCATGGAAATGAAAAACTTGTCTCTTTGCGCGCGTCTGACATTGCGATCTCCTGGTGACACGATTGAACCGCCGTGTTTCTCGGTCGGCCCCTCTAACCGGTCCAGTGAGATTTCTTTCCGAGCCTTTCTTTACATTTTTACGCTCCTCTGATGCCCAGTTGATCAACCCCCTTCAGCTTTCGGAACGACCACCAGCGCGCGTAAACGACAATCGGTTAATAATCTCCTCTCAACTATTTGTGACATTTTTTTTCTTCGTTTTATTAAAGCCGGGTGTCCAAGCGGAAGCTAACCTATGCTATGCCAAGTTTTAAAAAATTAGATTCGATACATCTTTAGGGAACCGTTTCCACCAAAAGCTAAGCTAACCGGTGCTATGCTTTTTCGGATGCTAAGTTAGCTCGAGGCAGTTATGTTTCTGCTTAGCTTTTGAAAAAAAAAAAATATAACACTGCTTAGCTTGGCTTTTAGTGGAAACGGTTCCATAAGGATTCACTGAACCTATTTTTTTTTAATTTAGCATTGCATAGCATAACATAGCTTAGCTTCCAGGTACATTCCTAGCTTCCAACCGTTTAATAGTAGTAGTAGTAGTAGCAATATTAATAATAATAATAATAATAATAATAATAATATTTAGATTCCAAAAAAATATAGCACAGCATAGCTTAGCTTAGGTGGATCACCGGCTTAACTGTAATCCTTGCCACATATTATTTAGAAATGCTTAAAATTCTGCATGTCAGTAATAAAATGAAAATGGTTCCTTGAACTGTCAATAGAGCGCAAACTTCTCATAGTTTTCAAAATTTCAACACGTGCAATGTTTACGCGGTCGATTCTGCATTGCCTAACCAAAGTGATCAGAGCAAGCGTTGTCGACGGACTCAACGCATGTTCCAAGCTGAAATCCGTTGGTGAGGAACAAGAGCATGTTTGTAGGCTGCCATAAATGCGAGGGAACCTTCATCGGAGCGATTAGCCGTGAAGAGCGAGTCGCGAGGCATCGCGAAGCAGCTTCATTAGATGAAACGAATCGGCCCTGATGCATTCAATTGGAGCACCGCCTCGGACACGTCGGCCTGACGTGTCACTCCGACACGTCCCGCTCTCGAATGGAGTGGTTACAACAGATTCACGCATACAGAACGGCTGCTTGCCCGTAATTGATTGATTAAGCGCCAGCTCGCGCCTCGGACGCTCGCCTAGCGCAACTCCCTTCGCGATGCTATATACAGATTCATCTCGAAAGAAGATAACCGCCGGTCCTGAACGTCCCGGAGTTCTTCTCCTTTATTGCCTCGTCGCGTGGAATGAGAGGGGCTCCGAATGAACGAGGGAGAGTAACATGGAAACGATCCAAACAGAAATTCTGATTTCAATGAAACTTCGTGCGAACGTAGAGCATATTGGAGGAGGGTAATTACGGGAGAGATGCCGAATACACTTTCGGCATTGCAGAGTTGTCAGTGATGATAAAACACAGCACTATCAATTTTATTTGTTTCAGGTTGTTGGTCTCCTTTTTTCACATTTAAATTTAGAAAAGCAGAAATAATTTCTGTAGGATTTATTTCTCCAATTTTGTTGTATTTTATAACTGTATAAAGTAAAAACTTGTTTCATTGCACTCTGCTGTTACTATTTTTATAAATAAAAGTTAAAATTAACAAGTTTATTAACGCCTGGAAGTGGGGTTAAATTTTTTAAGGGTGATAAATATTAAAGTTTAATTTTTTTTATGCAAATAGCAGCACAAGATGTTCAACTATAATAATATCTAGCCCTGCAAAAAATTTGCGTTACAAAATTTAAACACGGTAAAAATTTTGCGTAAAGTGCGGCATCTCTCCCATAATTATCCTATGAGCAACAGAAGTGGAGGGGATAGCGACCGCCTTATTTAGGGGCCAGAGACCCCCTCCTTCCTTCGAGGCGCGTTTTTGCGCACCGCGTTTCGAAATGCTCCCCTTCGACAGGCCACGGACACCGGTGAACGGCTGATCGGAAGTCACGATGGTATGCGAACTTTGGAACACGCTGCTCGCCTGTAATCGTTAGCAAAGAGGTATCTCCCAGCGTCTGCTACTGAATGCAGACGCTGAGATGAATGCCAGGTAACGTGGGATTACAGCGCGAGTGGATTATGCTGGAGACGAAGAACGGCTGTTGCATAGCAATACATGATGAAAAAGAGTGAATTCTAAATAAGAAACGTCGATGCCAATGGTGACGAAATCCGATTGTGAGCTACATCGGTAGAAAATTAATACTTTCAGTGGCGCGAGCGTTTGAAAAAATGTCCCTCATGTCTAAGAATGTTTTGTGCAAAGCTTCGAGGGCTTCACAATCAGGACAGACTTTCTCTATAAAGGGCCCCGGATGCAAGAACTATTTTAGGGGCCCAAAAAATTTCTCAACGCTAAAAAAGCATTACATCTTTTGACGAAAAGAAGTATAGTAATAATAATAATACATTTAAATTAATAATACTAGATTATTATATTAGAAATAATATTCTAATTTGTTTGCCAGTTACCACAACAGCAATTGAGCCATTTATGCAGAAAGCCACCAACCCCCAAAGATTTTATTTATTAAAGAAAAGTAGCTTTATTTCTACTGGATGCATCTTATTTCTTGTGAGTGTTTTAAAATGTTCTTTAGGGGATATTTATTATTTAACAGTCAGTAGAATAATTAGTATTATTTTTAATTTTCTGTCGCTTTTGTTTTTTAAACCTAAAAGGGAACTATAGATTGGTAGTTTTAATAATTGTAGAATGTGAGAGTGGTTCTATGGGTTGATCTTTTTTTGAAAAATAACACTCACTTTAACTTTTTAACTTTTAACCATCTCTCATCATTCGTAACTCAACTGTTTAACTTTTTGTCAGTTTGAGGGTTGGTAATTTTCCACATAACTCGGCCCGATTGTGCTGTGTCCGTAGTATTGCCAGTTCTATATTTAAACCGTGAAATTTAAATCGGTTTATAAGATTAAATTAATTTCAATCAAACAAAAAAATTTCCTTTCTCCGCGGCCCTGTACAGTCCTGTACACTTTCCGAAAAACGAAGTGAAAACACGCCAAAACCGTTTCCATGCCGTCGCCACTAAAAGTGTTAAGGAATACAGTGGAACAGGGACCTCCGAAGGTGTAGACAAATTAAAGACACTGCTGGCGGATAAAAATACACTGTCCACGACAACGCTGGACCACGTGCAGCAATCGCGACTCAAAAAGAGCAGCACGGTTCGGTCTGGCGAGTAATTAACCATCCGCCATATCCCAGCGACTCGGCGCCGTATCATCTGTTCCTCCCGTTGCAACGTTTTTTAAACAGCAAGAGGTTTCCGACGTTATCGAAATGGAGGATACAGTTTCCTAATTACACATTCAATTAACCACCACCAAACCCTAAATAAATCCGATTACTCTTCAAGAAACTTAAAAAACAACGTAATCATCCCACGTGGCTAACAGCTTCGTGGAAAAATCGCGAAGCACCTACGCCAGTTAATAAGGTCCTCGCAACAGTTTCCACAAACCCCCGCTCGATCGCATCGCGACGAAGCGTTAAGGGGGCATCCGTGCACGCGAAGAAGGGGGCAAGGGCAGAGAGAGGCTGGGGGAGAAAAGTACACGCACCGGAGGAGAAAGGAAAAAGAGGACGACCATGCATAAACAATGCAAGACACAGTTGACTCTTAATTAGCGGCGTGCCTCGCATCCCAAAAGGCAGCGTCCAATCTCCGTGGAACGAATCCGTGGGTACGGACGGACGAGGCGCGGAGGACGCGCGGCTACTTTTCGATTACATCGCTTAATCTCGCCTTCCCTTCCGTCACTTTTTTAATTACACGCCAGTTATTGCCATTTTCCACCGCGAGCAAACAGCCAGAGACAACTGCACGAAAAACGCCCTGCGATTGGCCACGCTTCCTGAATCCCTTCCTCGCAATCTGTCTTCTTCCATTTGCACTTCTGTTCTGGAGTAGGGCTGGGGCTATTCGAATATTTTACACGTATTCGAATGCTACGAATAAACTTCGAATAGTTGAGTATTCGAATGTTATTATGAGATTTATAATACTTATATATTCGAATACTATTCGAATACTGCTATATTCGAATATAGCCATATCATTATCCAACCGAGGATAATGATTATTAGGTAACCAGAAAAGTGCCGCTACCGAGTGGTTAAAGGAAAGTTAAAGGAAGAAGGGACTGCGCAGTTTTGCACTCGATAGATTCCTAACGGCAGTGATTAGCTGCTGGGCGTTATCGCGCGTTTCACGGCGAATGTATAAATTAGAAACTTGAATGGAAACGCCGGCGCAACCGGCAAATTGCTTTTTCACTCGACAGAGATGTAGTTCCGGAGCGTTTCCACAAGTTTCTCCTTTATGGTTATGCGCACTCGTGCGAGGGCGGTGTTTTGCAAGCGTGGTTGGTTATTAGGGTTGGATAATTACTGTGATTATTGTATTTGATTTGAGTACGTGGTAACAATTTCAATTTTGTAGAGGGACGTGATGAAATATGTCAGGTGAGATGCATTGGGGTTTGAGTTTTTGAGGGAATTTTTTTTTTAGTAAGAAGAGAGATGTGAATTTGAATTTTATAGAGAAAAATTGATACGTAGGTATACCTGTTCAATTAGTTTAAATGATTTTGTTTTATATTAAATTAATAAGACCTTGAAGTTTAAATTTGTGGGATTTTGAAGTTTAATTTTGTGGGAGTTTGATATTTAAATTTGTGAGCTTTTGAAGTTAAATTTGTGGGATTTTCAAGTTTAAGTTTGCGGGATCCTAAAGTTTGAGTTTGTGGGATCTTAAACTAAAAATGCTTCGTTGCAATTTCGTAAAAATTACTAGAATTACTTTCCACTTTCGAGAATCACTCTGAATATGTTGGTATTTGAACCTAATATTTATTTTCAGTAGAATTAACCATTAAACACACTATATATGAAATATGAAAATTAAATTTTGATCTTCGGTAATAAAAATGCTGTGTCTTTCTTTTCCAGGTCTCACGAATCTATAAAGATCAATCTATCGGTAATCCCGTAAGTATTTCGGTGATGAAAATCGTGCAGACCGACGAGCTATTCGCGACTAGGCGCAATGGAAGAGAAGGAATAGCCGCGGCTGACATGTTGAAGAGGTTTTGTCACTGGCAGAAAAACAACAACCCAGATGAGCCATCGCCAGAGCACCACGACGCTGCTCTCCTTTTAACGAGGTGGGTAGCATTAATAATTCCGATGCTTTGAAGGTATCCATACTTTTGGTATCACTGATGTCCGATTATGTTAATAGTGAAACATCTTTCATACCATATTTCATAAATAAAAGATAGAATTTTTTATTTGTGAGAACAATAATAATAATAAAAATTGAAATAACGATTATACTGTGAAATGAACTTGTTAGTATACAAAAAAAAAGTAGAATACCAATAATACTAGTCAAATACAGTTTAAAATTTTTTGGAAAAGATGAATGAACGATACTCATACAATGAAGTAATTATTGAAATTTTTGAAGTGCCTCCATGACAGCGCATTGTAACTAAAAATTAATTTTTAATGCCAGCTTTAAACGAAATGAAACGATTTCAGGGAAAATCTCTGCCACAATCCCGACGAAATGCGATGCGACACGTTGGGCCTAGCTGAACTGGGCCGAATGTGTTCACCAGGATCCTCGTGCGCCATAGTCCAAGACAACGGTTTGGCAGCTGCATTTACGATTGCTCACGAAATCGGTCACGTGTGAGTAAAACAAATGGCCACTTGAAGCTATCCAGATTGTCGTAACTAAGTACTTATTTATCTGAATCTCAACAAGAGTTAGTGCACAAGGTGGCCCAAGCAACTGGCGCCAGCTGGATCACTCTATAAATATTGTGGAGTGCGGGAAATATTCTAATACCAAATTCCTATTTCAAGCGAATTGTTGGTCGACTTTAATTTTAGTGGTGAAAGAGTACCTATCTTAAACTCTGATTAGTTTGCCCTCAACCACAAATAATCCACAATAAATAACCACGAATTAACAAATCCGTCCTTCAATAAATTGAATTTCCTCCTCTCTCTTTTCACTCGACTCAGGCAAAGCTATAATCACAGATTTTAACCGCTAGTACCACCAGCAATGGCCCCTACTAACGGTTTTCATTGAAGTAAGTGTAGAAATGAATATCCCACGCGAAATGAGAGCAACTCTTTATCAATTCCAGGCTGAACATGCCCCACGACGACGACACCAAGTGCGCACGGTACAGAAACGACTCAGGCGTGCACAACATCATGTCCAGGATGCTGGACGACAACACCTTCCCTTGGGAATGGTCGAAATGCTCCAGGCACTACGTCACCGAGTTCCTAGAGTGAGTCAGCTATTACCTCGGCAGGCCAATAATAATCGACGGGCCTCGCGTGCCCGGCCCATTTTTAAAAGCGTCACACTGACAAATTGACCCCTGTCTTCGCGTTCAGCATCGGACATATCTCGTGTGTCTCGTTAGGATTTACTTTTTCTTCGTTAAGCCCTTTACACGTGCCCCGGCTCAGCGTTTCCATCGGGTCTAAACGCTAACTGACACGCGAGTCCAACCTCTGTTAACTCGGGCCAAGTTTGTTTGAATCAATCCCTCTCTTCTATCAACGAGGGAAGCCTGCTTTATGTTACCACGAGTAGGCAACTGTTTCCAGTACTTAAGATTTTAGCGTGCTTCACGTGCGACTAGACGAAGATATAGGCGAAGGTATTCAGGGGGAATCGTTTGAAGTTCAAACTTACTATTCTTTCAAATCCTAGATGGTTACCATTGCAAGACTTCAGGCGAAAAAAAGCAGGAGCTTCTTGACTTTTATACCCCCTCTCTCTGCATACTTGAATCTCATACTACCCAAAATTCTTCTACCAGTTGCTTCCTTTACGCAAAACTGAGTTACGAGACTGATGTAAATTCGCGGTCTTAACAGCCATAAGAGAGTATTTTGCACATCAGGAAGAGAAGTTAGAACTGTAAAGGAGGTTGAGAAGGAGAAATTGAAAAAGGGTTAAAGCTAGAGGCTTGAGACAAATTTAGGGGAGCAGCAAATTTTCGGCGCGACAAATTTTGGAGAGCGAAAAATATTCCGAAGCGATAAATATTCGAAAGTGACAAATTTTGGGGAGCGACAAATTTCGGGGAGCGAAAAATATTCGGAAGTGAGAAATTTTTTGGAAGTGACAAATTTTGGGTAGCAGCAAATTTTTGGGAGCAGCAAATTTTCGGTGCGACAAATTTTGGAGAGCGATCAATGTCGAGCGAAAGAATGTGGAAAAGATTTAAACACAGAGACTTGAATCAACTTTAAACACAATTCACTTATCTTTCATCTAACAAATTAGCAATAGCTCACACGTGAGTTGTCATATTGAATTCACTTGAAAATTGCCCCAACTCTGTTAAATTAAAATATTTGATAATATTTCGCAGCGAGGTCGGTAGAAGGCTTGTTATCCCAGGGGCGCCAAATCTCCAATTAGTGGAGGTTTAAAAGGGGGACTATGTTGAATATTAAAGAAATAAAAATTCTTAGGTAATACACTCCTCTGTTAAGCCCCGAAATTTTTAAACCACCCTCGTAGAATGCTAACAGTTCAAAAGGAGAACTGGCACTTCTTAGACTAATCATCCTCAGCATCTACTCTTCGTTTTACTCCAACGATATCCCCGAATTACCAAATTGAGCATCGACAACTGCCCCCTGATTTATAATTCGGAGCTCGATCGCGTCTATGCCGCAAGGTAAAAAGGCTTTTCAAAGGGACCACTCGGTCCCCAGGAAGCTCAGTCGTCACTTCGTCGGTTCAGTACGATCGGAAGAGGCGGTGCAGCGAGTTTTTCTGCGATGCCAGAGGAACTCGTGGACGGCTCCTCGCTTAGGAATCCGGTTCCGCTGGATTCTAAATGACCTGCACGCACCGGGTCCCATTTGTTTCTGACAAAAGTTTGGTCGCCGATGATACGTGGCCGTCGCTTCCCGGCCAGAACGATCCTCAAGCCTGTCGAAATTTGTTCCAGGGCCGGCTACGGCAACTGCTTGCTCGACGAGCCCGCTAAAATAATGGAGAGGGAGGACGTGAGCAGACTTCCTGGCGAGGACTACTCAGAGAACAGGCAATGCGAGCTCGTGTTCGGGCGGGGGTCCAAGATCTGCTCCCACATGGTCAGTGATGGTAAGTCACGCATTTTTCATACAAATTTACGTGGGCTTCCCTAACCAAGAAATAAAAACGGCAACCCGTGCCAGCGTATTTCGAATTTATAAGCAAGATATAGGCATCCTTTTACTTATCAGAAAATGTGAACTGAAGGGCCATCTGCAATAATTTCAAGCAGTATAAATTTGATTTCAAGGCAAGGATAATTTAAGACGATCACTTCTCTGAAGAAGCTCTGAATTTCTTTATTACACTTTTTCAGAAGTTCAACACAGGAGTGTGATATTTATGTAACATGTAGCAAAGTGTCTGAGCTCAAGCACAAGTGTATTAGATCTTCCTAAAGTTCCCCTATGTTTTAGTGCACTAACATCTCCACGATTGACTGAAAAAGTTGTCTACTTTCGTGCCACAGACCGAGTTGTTAAGTCTTGAAATTGCAAGTTCCGGACGAGTTGTTAATTAACCCTTTGGATGCTGCAACTGTATATATACATTCGTTCGTGCGGAGAACGCCCCGCAGGCGGTCAGCGCCTATGCTTAAGACACTCTAATTGAAGAGCCCCGCACGCGGCGCGCTTAGCGTTCCGATTGCCAGCACCCAAAGGGTTAAGGCTCTTAACCCTTAGGTTACTTAATTTCATTAATTAACTTAAGGGGCATGAAGGAATCTACGTGAACGATTGAGACGAAAAGTGCATACCGAATGATACTGCTTAAGAATTGAGATAAACTGAGCGGTTGGTTGGTTATCGGCCAGGCAGTGTGCAGGAGATTGTGGTGCACCGCACCGAAGTGGGATCATCATGATCAGTGTCATACCCAGCACATGCCGTGGGCCGACGGAACCGCTTGCGGTGCGGACAAATGGTGCCATCGCGGCGAGTGCGTCTCCCGCAGGAATCTCGAGCCGGTCGACGGCCAATGGGGCGAATGGGGACGTTATGGCGAGTGCACGCGAACCTGCGGCGGTGGTATTAAGAAGAAGTACCGCGAGTGCGACAGCCCTCCCCCACAGAACGGGGGCCATTACTGCGTCGGCGACCGAGTGAAATACCGCAGCTGTGGGACCAGGGAGTGCCCACCGGGAAGTACAGATTTCAGGTACTCGCAAAACCCAAATGCTCCATCCTCGATTCTTCCATCCACGAAACTGCTTAGCCAAATAGAAGCAGTGGCGGATTTAAGTGGTGGCCGATGAGCAACCGTCTAGGCCCCTGCCTCGGCACCTCTAAGGCCCCATGTTTCAAGATAATTATGATTTTATCCTTACACTATATTTCTTTGTTTTTTTTTCTGTTATTAATTATGGATGTCCCAGAACATTTGCCACCTGGGCCTTTTTCCTTAAATCCGCCACTGAATAGAAGACAGTTAAGTGGGGCAATAATGGAATAACAATTAAACAGAAGGGTTCTTATTTCCTCCTTAAGGAAAGAAAAGGAGATATCGCATTGTCGATTGATGGTTGTTCGACTATTTTGTTAAGAAGCAATTTTAGCTAAGCTGTCGATAGTATGTGCTAGGTCTTATACACCTTGATTTCATGTCTTATCTACGCTGGTCTAGCTATCTAACATTGTAATGGTTCTAATGATCCACTTCAACCTGTGATGTCTTCTGCAGGGAACAACAGTGCTCCCAGAACGACAACAACAACCGGAACATACAGAATCTGACCAACGACGTGAAGTGGCACGCTAAGTATACCAAAAGTGAGTAGTCCTTTTGGGAACCAGTGTTCCATGAGTGGTTCCTTGAGGTGTTGAGATCACCATGAGAGAAAACTCGGATGATTTTGTTCTTACAGTACTGCCGGAGGACCGTTGCAAGCTGTACTGCAAAGTGGAAAGCAATCAGTATTACATGCTGGAGGACAAGGTGATCGACGGAACGGCATGTGGACCGGACACCTTTCATATATGCGTGAACGGCCAGTGCAAGCCAGCGGGATGCGACCACGTTCTGAAGTCGACGGCGGAACTCGACACTTGCGGCGTCTGCAGGGGCGATAATTCTACCTGCCAGAGGATCAGGGGTTCCTACAACTTGACCCAGTATTATGGCTACACGAGAGTGACCAAGATCCCCGCTGGAAGCAGCTATATCGATATCAGGCAACATGGCTGGAAGGAGTCCAATAACGACAGCAACTACCTTGGTACGGTTCTTCCTTAATGAAGCAGTTGAATTGGTAAAAGATGTAACTGTCGAAGACATCAAAAGAGATTCTTTCAGTGGAAAAGGATTTAAATTCCGTGGTGAATACAGTGGTAGAGGTCATAAGTACCAAAATAGCTGTGGTTTAAAGGAAAATCCTTGAATGTTTTCACTTCTGGCACTTACATCATGTAACATTTCGACTCCTCAATTTAGCAAATAGAAGATGTGGTCAAGGTTGCTCACATTGCTCAGATAAGTGTTAAGATAGATGAACCGAGATTTAACGTGGAAGACCTACGACTCTGTAAACCGTCTTTAAAAAATTTGCTAAATGTGTAACTGAATTGAAGCCTTTAAAATAATTAAGACAGTAGTGTTTAACATTCAGTAGCAATTGGATAGAAAAAGTCCGGGTAGCAACAATCTTCTACTACATTATTCGACCAACTAACAAATGCAGGACTGACGAAACGATAGTATCCAACTGCTACTAATCGGCTACATTTAATGACTGAAAGCTACAACGATGATTTTATACAGCTCTGAGACTCGGAGAGGGCGGAGACTACATAGTGAATGGCAACTTTATGGTGATTCATCACAAGGTGATTGTGCGGTCTGGTGTCACTATCGAGTACAGTGGGCCTGAGTTAGTCGTGGAGCGTCTGAACAGCTCCAGACCAATCAGCACTGACTTAATTTTAGAGGTAGGTACCGGCTGATCAAATTAATTATGTCATCAGAGTTACATGTGCCATGCGAAGTATTCCTCAGCAAAAATTGAAACGCTCTAACCAAACTGGGCCCCGATGTTTCAGGTACTGTCGGTAGCAGAATTAAACCCTCCCCAAATAACTTACGAGTACACGGTGCCGAAGAAGATCCTGAACAGTTACACGTGGATCCTGAGCAACTGGTCCGAGTGCAGCCACACGTGCCAAGGGATGAAGTACCGTAAAGCTGAGTGCAGGAGTACAGAGCACAAGGACGTCGTCTCTGACGACTATTGCATCGAAGAGGAGAAGCCACGGGAGGAGAGTCAAATCTGCAACAGCCACTGCACTCTCAAGTAAGTGTGCATATCATCGAAACACTGGGATGGAGTCAGGAACCGGCGTCGATGGAGTTGGTTAGGCGCTTGACTAGCAAGCGGAGGATCCACAAAATCACCGGTTCGAGTCCCATCGCCCCGGAACCATTTTTCCGTGGCTCACGAAATAAGGAATTACAAAACCTATTCCTGCACTGCTTGCCCTCAACCATTGAGTAGCTATGGGGTTCTATTAAAAAAATCCCTTTAGTGTCCTGGAAGCTTAAGCCCTACACTCTCAGCTCTAAAGTCTCTAATAAGTGGAGGAATCCTCTCATTAATCAGCCAACTACTGTTCCAGGTGGCAAATCACGTCTGTATCCGAGTGCTCCAGCCACTGCGGCCCGGGAACTAGCACAGTGACTTCGCGGTGCCTGCAAATCTTCTTCAACTCGGACTACCCGCCACGTCCAATTTCCTCGCGATCCTGCGCGCACCTCCAGCGACCCAGCGAGGAGAAAGCCTGCATGGGGCCCTGCGAGAATGCCCACTGGAGTTACGAGGACTGGGGCAGCTGCAGTGTCACGTGTGGTGGCGGGGTTCAGCATAGAACGGCCATGTGCGTCAACTCGAACGGGAGACCTGTTCCTGAGGACAGTTGCGCTAGACAGGAGAAGCACTTGAAGAGGGTGTGTAGCCTGGATGCGTGCCCCAAATGGGATTTCGGAAAATGGACTGCTGTAAGCGTTCACCAGTTGCCTCTTGTCTCAATTGTTAAACGAGTACATTCACGGAAACGGCTGTGCCTTTATTCTGATTGGTATAATTCTCTGCGATTATAGTGTTCAGTAACGTGTGGCGTGGGCAAAAGACGGCAACAGTATCTATGCCACGTGGACAATCGGATTGTGCCAGACAGCGATTGCGGTGAAACTCCTTCCGGAGTTATCGAGGTCTGCAACGCTGGGCCCTGCGAGCAATGGCAGGCGGCTGACTGGAGTCCGGTGCGTGACAGACCTATCCCCTCAATATAATGCAATTTTGTAAGAGATAGAAATGTTGGAATAAAAACTTGTTCTGTCTACAGTGTTCGACCAGTTGTGGCGAAGGGACGAAGAGAAGGAAAGTGGTCTGCCACAGTTCTGATGGAACGATCAGCAATAAATGTCCCCTATCTGACAAACCAGATGACGTCGCTGTTTGCACGCTGAAGCCTTGCCCCACAGTGGTATGTCAACTATTTATTCTTCAATTTATTTTCAAGTGCAACTTATGTTCCCATCAGTTCCATTTATGAAAATCGTATTACAGGTCAACGTAACACCAATTAAGTATTCCTCCGACCCACTCCAAGAGGATCCTTCTCAGCAGGATAACGAAGTCGGTGACATCACCTTCCGTTCTGGATACCAATGGCAAGTGGGATCTTACAAACAGGTTGGTAATTTTATCCCCATGCATTTTGAGATATTGCATAAGCAATTATAATAATAATAAATTAACGAATTACACAATTATGTATTTTCCCCCCAGTGTTCTAAGCCATGCATCGAAGGCTACATGTACACCGTGGTAAAGTGCGTGGCCATCGAGACAGGTACTATTGCTCCCGACGACTATTGCGACAGAAAGAAGAAGCCATCTAATATGATAGCCTGCAATCGCCATCAATGCCCAATGTGGAATACTGGCGATTGGAGTCAGGTGAAATATCAAATGCTTTACAAACAGGAATACGTTCATTTCTTGTCACCTGGGACTAGTGAAGCTACCACTAGGTGCCATAATGAATAAACAGTATTCTCAATGAATTACTTTAAAATACAAACTGCTAAAGAACATCACTTATTACACTTAATAGTATTAAATACTTCTAAAATTCAAGCGAAGAAATGTGCTTTGAAATTGCGTTGAAGAAACTGGTATTCTGTGAAGTCACTCCTGATGACCGAAAATGTCAACCTGTTTCAATTGACTTAATATTAATTCATGAATTTGTTAATTTAGTGCGACGTAGAATGTGACACGGGCTTCCAACATCGACAAGTCCGCTGTCAGAGTCCACAAGGCGACATTTTACTCGACGACCATTGCCACGACAGTGAGAAACCGGAAGTGGTGAAGATGTGCCGCAAGGGGGCCTGCCGCACTGGCTCCACGGCTGGGAAGAATCGATTACAAACGAACATTTTCCGAAAATGGAAAGTCTCTAACTGGACAGCCGTAAGTACTGTTTTTCTTCGCAATCCCTTTTCTGTCGCTTCCGTTTCGTATCCAAGTGTAAGTCAGTTGGAATCGACCACCTTGTATTTTCAAAATTGACAAATAGTGATTGAAGCCATGGATTAAATTAGGATATCAAATGAAATTATAAGGATCACGATTTTTATCCAGCGCGAAATTATTAGTAACGCCGTAACGTGACAATATAAATGAGACTTACTTATTGCACTTACATAGTATAGCTGATAAAAGTATGATAAAGAGTGAGATTCTTTATTGTATTCCCCAAAGGTAATGTAATTATGGTTTCCTTCGTGTTAATTCTATCGATGTTGTGAGTCTAATCTCATCGTTGTTTGAAGTTGTTTTATATGGTGCGTACAATAGCATGCAAACAACTCACTTCGGAAATTATTACACCCTTTTTATCGTTCTGCGTGACGATTCAGGCATTAATATCAACTTAATGCTAATTCCATGTAATATAACAGTACAAATTAAACAGCAACAAGACAGTAAGCATAAACCCTAGTATGTAATGTGTAAATATAATAATGGTACAAGAAAAAATTGAATCCCCCAATTGACGTGAAGTGGTAAATAATTGACAAATAATCCCAAAAGAAGCGAAGTCATTAGATACAAAATACCAGCTTCACAAAATTTGAACCCGTTCTTCGTCGAACAGATTGCTGTAAAGGGACTTTAATTATCCTGTAGAGAAATAATATTCATACTTGATACGTAAAACGTGATTAGACGAAGTATGTAAGGAGGTAAATCGAGGGGAGTTCGGAAGTTGCCATCTGTCGCAGTCTGGATCGAACGAAAATATTTTACAGTGCTCAAAATCGTGCGGTAGTGGACTGCAGAGGCGAAGGGTGGAATGCACTATGAGGAGAGGAAACCACGGACCGGAAATGACTGTTAAGGATGAGCAATGCTCAAGGCTTGGCTTGGCCAAGCCAAGATCGCAGAGACCCTGTCGACGCATTGCCTGTGACTATATTTGGCAGGAAGACGCTTGGTCTGAGGTACCTTCATTAGGGTGAATGAAGGCCATTAGGACCTATCGATCATGTTTTATTTCATCGCCTGCCTCTTCTTCATTTCAACGCAGATTCCCTGAATTGTCTTGGTTTCACCCCGTTATCGGGCTTATCGATGGATTCACCTTGCATTCTGAGTTAGAAATATTCAATATAGGTTCTAGATTCGAGTAGAAAGTGTAGTAAGGTGGGGTTCGATAAATAAGGCACGAAACTTTTGGTACAGAAGTACTTTTTGAATTATTAATTAGAAGAAAAGTACCTTTTGGATTGAAAATGAGTACAAAAGTACTTTTTGAATGATTAATTGGAACAAAAATACCATTTGAATTGAAAATTAGTACAAAAGCACTTTTTCAGTAAAAAAATTGGTACGGAAGTACTTTCTGAGTGTAAAATTTGTACAGAAGTAACGGTTTGCATCAAAAGTTGCAATTGGCATACGCAGGAAACGAATTCTGAGAAAGTTTGTAATAATAATTCTATTATTCGTGAACTCTTGGAGGACTTCTAGAATATTCAATAATCTCACATATTTTTTACGAGAATATAAAAACTGTTCTTTCTTCAAGTATTTTTATTGAACAGTACCTATGATGTTTTTGGTGGAATTCATCCATAAGCTTGATTTTTTATGCTCTACTTGGGAATTGTTTGGAAAGAAATTCATTGGGAAGTCGTATTTCAGTGTGTGGTTTGAGGGTGCAGTATACAAAACGATCAAAGTTTGTTCGAATCACTAGTCACAGAAACATTCCGAATTTTCATTGTAAAACACTGTGATTATCTGCGAGTGAACTCGCAAGCGTAAGTTCCGTATCAGTGCTCGCTTTTATTCGCATTATTAGGCCAACTTTGATCGTCAAAGGATCTTTGTATGTTTCTCATATCGTAGAATTTTAATATTAATTCGTAGAACATAGTGACCCAAATTCTACATCCCTTAACATGTGTTTAATAATATCAGTGTTCTTCGGATATTCGTTCTCATCGTGAACATGTTTTGATTCCGAACACTCCTCAATATTAGATGTACAGAAATTCTGTGAGACAATGGATTATACACAGAAAATTTTGTATTCCATCAAATTACGTGAGGCGAATACATCTCGATAATTCATCCTATTAATACTAATAACTTTGTGTCACTCTGCTCAATTCGCCTGCACACTTTCAAACGTGCATATAAATTGCATAATTATTCTTCTTGCAATAATCCCTGTCATGCAGCACGTGGAAATTATCAACATGCATGACACGAAAGAATTTGCAATCAAATAATTCGATCGCTCATCGCAGTGCTAATTATTCCTGTTTTCCAAAAACCTCGATTTTACGATGCAATTGCATCCTGAATGTTGTATTTTACTGCAACTTCCATAGATGCATATTTTGACATTTTTAAATATACATGTTATTTATTTATGAATGGTGCATGGGCATGGATTTATTATGTTCATTTTTATTTTATTTTATTTTATTTATTTTTATGCTTCCTGCATATGAAGAATAATGCGTATCAATACATTATATAAACTTCCATACATAATGTATAAATATTAATTTCATCACTATTTTGTACTTACTGCGTATCACACGTTTAAATTATCATGTCATAAATTATGTATTACTAGAGTTTCACAATATTCTTTTAGTGCATAATTTTTTTATCATTTTAATAAAAGATGGAAAGAGTTATTTCACGCGAGATCGATCATTTTTGGTTTTTGCACTCGATATCAGGGATTTGGATGAAACTGAAATATCATGTAGTCCACGCGAAATTACAGGGGATTTAAGTCATCACTTTGCTGATTTCGAAATTATTTAAAAAATATAATCCATCAAAGTTAAAATTTTTCCAATTTTCGCAAATTAATTTTTATCGCCGAAATTAGTAATCGCACAAAGTTCGTTCTTCTTTTGTTTTCATCAAGAAGGATTAGACTTTTTGCATAAATTTGTTTCTATACTAAAAAATCGTTTTTAAGATATAAAAATCATAAACAAGATCTTCTTTTTTAAATATCGTTCCAAAATTGTGGTTATAAAAATATAAAAAAAATAATCAGATTGTTTGAAGCCTCCTCTACAAGATGATCTTGTCTACGATGATCGCTTTAAAATTGACTTCACAACGAGTTGTTAAAGATCACGATGTTCAACTGTCTACTTCTTTTAGACAAATTCCAAATCAGCAAAATGATGACTTAACCCCCCCTCCTAATATCACGTGGCCTACACCATATCTCAATTCCACAAAAATCCCTCACACTGAACTCAAAAATCGATGCATTTCTCGTGGAATGGCCAAATTAAAAAAATCGAGTAGAAAGCATGCCAATTTAGTGGCTATTCTTTCATCCTCACATTATCCACTAAGAATTGCAATAAAAAAGAGGTATCTTTGCTTCAAGTGTTCGGCAGAATGTGGCGAAGGAATTCAACGTCGAACAGTGACCTGCCATCGCACTAACCGTTACGGATTGATAGATCCAACACCTAGCGACAACTGCCCGATGGACCAGAAACCAGCCTCTCAGCAATTTTGCAAATTGCGAGAATGCGACGATAAGTATTATTGGACCGCCGGCCCGTGGAAGAAAGTAAGTTTCATCGAATTAAAAAAACGAAAATATGTAATCGAATGTTCCTCGAAATTTCAACTGACCTCGGATGCAAGATGTTATTATGCTTCGCAACTGAGACAGTGTCGTATAGAAAACTCGAAATCTCCATCCTCGTGGCCGTCACTAACGAGGAAAAAAATCCGAATTTCAGTGCAGTCACACTTGTGGTCAAAAGGGTCGTCAGACACGAAGACTGTTCTGCCACGACAGGTCTGGTAAGAAAACGGCCCGCGTCAATTGCCCCATTGAATTTAAGCCGCAGCGAAAGCGAAAATGCAACCAAAGAAAATGCTACCCAATGTCTTGCCTTGAAGCTAAGAAATACTTCAAAACCAATAAAGATAGCGAGTACGTGTTAGTTGTGGGTGGGAGGAGCATGTCTATTTACTGCCATGGGATGTCCAGCTCTGAGCCAAAGGAGTATCTCACCTTGCCAGCTGGGTCTCGAGAGAATTATGCAGAAATCTATGACAAGAGGTCAGTGTTTTAAGACTCATCACCGATGACCTTAGTTCGTCGAATTGATTAAATTTTAAAACTTCTTCTGCTCTACTATTACTCTACTATTTAACCCTCGCTATATGTCAAATATGACCCAACCCTACGCAGCGTGTTCCGCTACACGTGAGAATCTCCTCTGAGATAAGTGATCCCGTGCGACAGTGGCTTTGAGTACCACTGCTCTACCCCTCGCCCGACCTGGCCCGCGTGCAGCGGTGCACGCAGATTGCCTACTATCAGGTATATCTTTAAACGCTTATAACTAACAAACGAAGCCTTAACCGCAATATCGTTATTTTTTATTTTCGTCTTACAAGGAGAGATTCCCAGGTGTCCGCATCCGATTGCTTTGTTTTTTATACCGGCCTGTTTGCATGTTTGGGGGTGAAACCATCCCTCAAAGTTATAAGATGTTCAGGTTTCTGGATATATTTTAGAGGATCGAAGACTGAGAAATACGTGTTTTTTTATTTCGACCCGCTTGCATGGGTGGAGGGTGAAACCACCCCTCTAAGTTTATAAGGGGTTCAAAATTGTGTTAAGTAAAACATCATATGAAAAAAATCCAAATACCAAAGCAATCGGAGGCGGACACCACCTATTCTTACAAAATTTGAGGGGTGGTTTCACCCCCTAATCATGCAAACAGACCAAAATAAAAAGAGACCTATTTCTTATATTTCGGTCCTCTAAAACATATCCAAAAACCAAAGCAATCGGAAACGAATACTTGAAAATCTTATAACATTGAAGGATGGTTTCACCCCCCAAATATGAAAACGGACCGCTATAAAAAAACACGTATATAGTATTTTCCGTCCTCTAAAACATATCCAAAAATCAAAACAATCGGAGGCGGACACTTGGGAACCTGTCCTCGTTAGTATGGTGTCTAGAATCACCCCTTAAATTTATTCCCACGTGTAGCCGAACACCCTGTATATCAAATTACATGTGTTACTTTTCATTAGTAATCATTTTTTAATCAGATAATTCTAGATCCTAAGATTTAAGTATAATATTGAATCTTATTTTGAGATGTGTGTGAATGGAATCATGGGGCAAAGTGGACCGTGTTCCCAATTTTTAAAGCGCAAATTTCTTGAAATGAAAGATATCGCCGACTGCAAAGTTCTACACCCAGCTTTTTATTTCAGATTAATAAACCCTCAAACTTGTCCCTACAACGGACAGAGAAACGACAGTTGCAGCTGCGCTACCGATTATGGGACCATTTCTGGTAAAACAATGTTCAGAAGGGTACGAATGGATCCAGTTAAACTGTATATTCTAGGTAAGATACTGCTTGGATTTGCTGAAAGTTTTATTTTAAAATAGAAGTTCCTTTATGAGATTTATTGTGCCTTTCAGAGAATGATTACACGTTCTCATGGACGAAGGGTGCAAAGCGCGTCAAGTATGGCATGGCTGGCGACTGCTACAGCCGCGAACACTGCCCTCAAGGGCGTTTTAGTATTAACTTAAGCGGAACTCAGCTGAGATTGTCACCAGATGTCACTTGGACAGGAACGCCTGGAGCCTCAATGGAAATTGACAATATTGTAAGATCCTCATTGCACGCTATTAAAAAGTGTATAGCAAGAAATAATTTCCTTATTCAAATGCACCCTTAGAACAACCAGCACGTTACTGGGAAATGCGGAGGCTACTGTGGCTTTTGTAATCCAAAGATTGGATTGAAACTAGATGTTCTACCACCCTAGTCCACACTGTATAGAATTTAATAATCTCTAGATGCCTGTGGAATTCAGGTACGTGAAAGGAACCTCTTAATCTGCCTCTGCGCATTCAATATTCTGCTAGCAGCAGACCTTTGACTTACATCGATGTGAAAACGTGAAATTTGTAGCTTCCAGCAGGTAGAAATTTCACTTGCGGATTTCAGCACAACGCAAAAAGACTGTTTCAACGGACACAAGATGAAATCGACGGCCTGCTAACGAACCGATACCTTGGCTTCAACGTTACTCCGAATCATTCACTTAAGTTGCTACCAGCCTGAGTGACTTTTAACGATCGTTATACCGCGAAATCGAATGGCAGAGATGCATAATCAATGGGATAGCTTCGTAGGGAAGTTACAGCGAAGACAAAGAAGTACTGAACAACAGTCCACTTCGGACACACCAAATAGGGAACGATTGGTAGCCATTCACTATCGCATGATTCACGTTTAAAATTCCAATTTTCATCACAAAATAGGAATGGTAGAATTCCAATTCTTTTTACTAATTCGTCAGAGTGGTCTATTAAAATAGGTCCTTGGACCCTGGTACGTTAAAAACTTAAAGGAACGTTACTTGTTTAGAGTACCTGCACGTCTGCAGGTGCTTATTAGATTTCAAGTGGCCAGTTGCACGAATAATGCGCAAAATTATTCGCCCAGACTGGAGCAGTTCCAAGGGGACAAATAATTAGATGTTAGTGAGGAAGGGAATCTTCTGTGAAAAAATTTATTGGAACTGGATAAAAGTTATGCTTTGGATATTCAAAAAGAACGATTAGTTTCGGGGAGACCGGAACTGATCTCGTTTTCCTGAGCTACTCGCTGTATTATTACACCCGTTCAGCTAAAGAGTTCCATTAGGCTTATAAGTAACTTAATATCCAGTAAGAATTGCAGTATTCGTTTTGTTTATACTCGTTGGAACATCATGACTGCCTGAAGTATCGATATTAGGAGGCAACTATAAAGTCGAAATTGAGAGACCAAGGGGCGAAAGTCCACGAACCCAGTTTCTTAACAATTAGGGGATCTGTGTTCCATTCTACTGAAGGATCTAAGTGCATCCTTATTGCAGCAAAGTAGCATGGGGTTTCAGAACAGTCTGATTGCTCCTATCAGACGATATCCAAAAACAAAAATGTCTTCCATAAATGGGGAAACTTTCAAGCAAAAGTGTTAAGAAGATACAATCACTTTTCTTTCATTAGAATCTCGTATTTTTCCATGGAACAGATTTTTAAGAATCTAATGGTGAAGTTGAAGGGTTCGAGGATTAGGGTGACTTGGTGACACCTAGGAATGAAGATCCAAATGCGAACCTGTATAGGGTGCTACAAAAGTGGTGGTCGCTGCTTTCACGGGTAAATCTACAGCTCCGGATTGGTAGAAATGTGTAAAAAAAGCTAGCCGCAAAATTGTTTATAACATTGAAAATTAATGTAAATTGTTTTTTTATTAATTATATTATAATTATATCAACATATTCTGCTCGCCGAAAGCAAGAAAAGTTTAAAAGGAACCATATGCCGCAAGCACACCGGTCCTTAAAAAAAATAGATGAAATTTTAGCATAAAAAAATTTACATTCATTTTCAATGTTATAAACAATTTAGCGGCAAGTATTTTTCACAAATGTCCACCAATCCAGAGCTGTAGATTCACCCCTGAAAGCAGTGACCATCACTTTTTTAACACCCTGTACACACAACTTGGCATTGGACACCCCAGCTGTTGTAATGAATGTAAAAAGAGCAGTCGCATATTTCGTCACTGCCATATTTTTTCATGCCCCCTCGTTCCACGTCGGAAGCTTCTCGGTTTGAAGCGTCGATATTTTATACGAATTCAGAATTCTGCCCTACTTAAACAGTACGTAATTAGAAGCATCGGTGCATTGATAAAAGATTTGCGAGGGTCCACTGATGGGGAATCAGTTAGCACCACTGCAGAATAATTAAAAGCCGCGATTTTAGTATTCCTCCTGGCATGTAGTGATAGAAAATTAGGCGACGTATAATTTTAGCGTGGTAGATTTATAATAGTGTATTCAGGGAGCTGGCAAATTTATATCGTGCCCTTCAGCGCCCCTGATGTAGCGAATGAATTAACTTATTAACTTGAGTCCATAGTAACTCAATAGTAACGATCGTTATCGACTATTTTATACGCATCAATATTCTTCTTCTAGGAAACTTAGAGAAAACCATAACGCCACGGCAAAGATATTGTCGAGGGATTATCGATCCGTTCGCCATTTTCCAGGCTCTGTATTTGTAATTTCGAAACGACGAGAGAAACGTAAGACAATCTCCTACCGATACCGAAATACCAAAAGAATTGAGGAGTACAAATTTTTGTTGATAGATGGGCCTGTTTTCGTAGGGTATTTTATGAGAATTGAAAATGAACGTTAACTACGCATATAAGTTTTAACAGACTGCCATAGTTAATGTTAATGCGGAATACATGTATGAATAATTGTTTATTAGACAGCGAATAATTAATTTGGCTATTATAGAAGTTGAGTAATTAGACTACTGTCTTCTCAAATGGACAATTATGTTAAGAAGCCGCTCCGAAGTAGTTTTGATAGTGTAAGGGAGGACAGTGGCGCGAAAGAATGTTTCGTAAACATTTCTGTACAGCCTTATGATCAAAACTTCTATATCTGTTATATCAATGAAGATTGTAATAGATAAGCTGCATTGCAAATTGAATTTCTCTTTACTATATTAGAGTGTTAAGCGGGATTATCATCGACCAAACGAATCATATGATACGCTTCATCGTATTTGTAAATGTGTAAAGCAGAAAAGTGAATCGTGCAACTTGCCCGTGTATTTACAGGCACTAAAACAGTGCTGAGCATTTGGGAACTATTATCATTCACAATAATACATGAATAATGTTTTGTCAGTGTATACAGAACAATGACTGTTTTATAATAAATATGAAATACGTTGCATGATAGAATGTATCTGTATATGTATATTATTTGTAATCAAACAGTAGTTTCCAAACTAACACGTGACAATCTCTTCCCCCTATCATTAGGTACTTTTCTTTTTTTTTAATTATCTTTGGTATGCGCCTAAATGTATTCTTCTCCCCAGAACTCTTTAAACATCTCCAACAGTTCTTTGAAATGATTGCGAAATGTTTACTGCCAATATCGAGTATTTTTACAAATTTAAGTGTAATAATAAGCGTAACTATAAGCATTGTAAATTCGATGCGGTAATCGAATACTACGATCTCGAAATCTGAGGTTGAGCTGACTTTTCCTTTCTTTTTGCACGTTCTCGAAGAGGCAAACAATTGTTCAACGCACAGCAAAATATAACACTGTACAGTTTTGATTAGTAATTTATTAATACGTATCATTTAATATCATTAATATGTAGCTTAATGTAGAAACAATCATTAGTACCAATGTACACCAATTATTTAAATATATTAAATCCACAAATATATTCCCTAAAATCCCTTTTATGCATTTTCACCGCGAAACAGCTTCTCTTTCTCTTTCGATTGTTAACTTTCTTTTTATTTCCCACACGTGTACACAGGGCCGGCATGAGTTGTGTGAAATACTCGGAGAATTCCACACGGATAATTTTGCAGTGTGTGGAATTTTTTTATTCCATTCTTAGGCTGTTTTTTGGACTGTTGAAATTTGATCTTTTAATTTATACTCCCCCTAACTGCACACTCAGGGAAAATTTGCTCCGTCGACCCTGAGTATACAGGTTCATTCACCACTTTAACTTAAATCAACAATTACAGAATGTGCGCTAGCATTGATTCAATTACAGTACGTGTGAGAATATATAGTAAATTTACATCATGCGCACATTTAGAACAAAAATTAGAAAAACAGTTCGGAGTTTGAATACTCCCTATTATCGTGGCATAACACAAAAATGACATTCTTTTAATGTTATTCAACACTACATTCCAAAAGTTAGCACGAAAGTGACATCACTTTTAAGATCTGCTGACAGAAATTAGACTTCTTGTATACTGACAATACTAGATCTATACTAAAAATAAAATACTTCCATGTGTTTAACAATGAGAGACATGAATACACGAAGGGAAGAACTTTCTAATCAGATCATTATAAACTTTGCACGTAATCTTACACAACAATGAAAAATCAGTTTGAAAAAAAGAGAACTTACCACTATTCTGCCACTGGAGACCCATTAGAAACAAAAACTCCCTGAAGCCAGGCATTTTGATGAAATTGTTATTTGAAAGAACTAAATACATTGCGCCCAACTATCCACATTTTTTCAATTTACTAGTTTGAAAAACACATACTAGTGAATTTTTATGAGCCTATTTCGTTTACTCTCACCACTTCCCCAGTCTTTTACTATTGCTAACATTGTGGTACTTAAACTAAATACATCAACCCAAACATTTTATAACATTCTCACAATAGAAAGAACTAAAAGTTTTTTTCTTTTCCTTCTATGATACTACGAAACTATTTTCCACGTATTGAGAACATTTTCAATTCTCAAACTATTAGCTAAACTGAACCTTACACGATACCCAGGGATCGGTGGACTCGGGCTGTCCCTAGACACCTACAGGAGCGGTGGTAATGTGTGCCTGTCTAGGGACAGCCCGAGTCCATCGATGCCTGACGATACCCTATAGGTGCTGCCATCTATACGGGAATCGGTGTTCAATACTCTGTTAGGCGATTACACGAATATTCCGAAAATTTCATAACATCAATTTAATAACATCGAGGAAATTATTCTTATGTAACTAATAGAATTCTCTAACGATTGTAAAATAATACCCGCTACGTGCTTAAATAGTTCGCTTAAATAGAGTCCTTCCCGCTGGAAATCGCGTTTGACTTTGAATTTCGATCTGCTTTCTGGCTCTCTTCTAACACAGATTTCGGTATTTTAATATGCCACTTCGGCGTAGCCTCCGTTGATTGTCTATCGCCGACGGATTTCGGGGATTCTCGAGATATTTGCTTCTTCTTCTTCTTCTTCTTCTTCTTGTACTTGTTTTGCTGCTTTTTAAGTTTCTGCTGACCTTTCCGACCGATGTATCGCCTAGTTTGCTCTTCTGTCAGCCTCTCCAGGATAATCTTGCACTCTCGAGTCTTCAGCATTCTATGTCGCTCCTTGGTTGTTACTAATCCGATACCTGTTTGTTGGATATTTTCATCGTTAACAAAGAGCATCTCGCGCCTGCCCAGTTTCTCGTTCTTCTTGATCTTAATTTTAATATTCCCTTTAATCGGCCCGCTTCTGAGTTTCAGCTTTGTTTTGTGCACCTTGCCATGTTTCGTAATCCCTAACGGGTTTTCCACGTTCCTCAAGTTCCGTTTAGGCCCCTTCATGGTAAGCGGCCTAATGGTTATGTTTCGGTCCAAGTTGTTGTATCTTTGCCGCAATGCATCCAGTTTCAGCGTATCCTCTTGAATCTGTATCTTCATGTGCTTCACCTGTTTCTTTAACGCTTTCTCGTACTTTTTCTCGTAGCGGCGTATTTCCTTCCCGATATTCTCAAACTGGGCCGATAAACGATTCGCTTCCATCGTTAGCTTTTCGATCCTTCGGTTTCTCATCGCATTCTCCATCGATTTCACGTTCTCCTCATTAAAGGTGTATTCGTCTATCTGCTTTTTCAGCACATTCAGTATTATTTGAATTTTATTCACATTGTTGTCTTTTGTGACTATGGACATGTTCATTTTCCGCACATGCAACCAGTCCCAACGATGGGCACGTGTTTAATAACCGTTACTAAACTACCTAGCACAACCTAAAACCCGTAGACTGCCACGCCACCTGAAGGGACAGTGTTAAAGCTTCGCATCTACCGAAACGTTGTACTCCCGTTCTACTCCTGCTTACAATATACACTTTTTTGGGGCCGTTTACGAGTTTCTACACGCCTTGTCCTCGTTATATATGATAGTCTCGCACTTAATTCAGTCAATGGGTCTGGATATGTGCTAACTAGAGATCAGTCACTTTGGAAAATTGCCTCTTCGACTGTGACGGAGCACTTGCGTGCTATTGCTTGTGGATAACACCCCAGAATTAGCGCTACTAACTGTTCCGAAAACATAGGTGTATGTACTTATATTTGGATATCCATGAAATGCGTCATCAAATTGAGATAGTATTGTCGATTCCTTGGTCAATAAGGTTCGGAAACCTTCAAATGGGTGTGGACTTATGTTACCTGATGTCTCGAAGCAAGGGTTCTGCATCACTGCCCTTGCAGCAGGGATTGTAATCGCTGCCTAACCCAAATCGGAATCCGGGTTACGCAGGGGAGATTCCTGTAAACCGTAGTGACCACGAAGGAATATTAATGACTCCCAAATAGTACAGAGAGCGGTTTAACCTGCTCACAGCGAGTTGCAAGTGACATCGACATTCTAAGTCCAAAATCAGACTGTGGCTTTCCGTCCACTGCCGCGATGCAACCGCAATTTGACCAAGAAACGACTTGCATGCAATGGCGTAAATAACTTGCAGGGTTTTGTTTCTCGGTCTAATTTTTATTATTCCAAGAAAACATCTCACGAATTTTTTCGGGTTATACCCACGACGTTACATGCTAATCGTTTCTTGGTCAGATTCGAGAAGTTCGAAAGGTAATTTATTTATTTATAATAAAAATAATATTTTGCAACGTAACTGATATGTATGAAATTTGAAGGAATATAGTTGTATTTTATTCGATTTTAAAAACACCCAACCTACAAGGAGAAATTGGCAAAATAAAAATTTGCTTATATTTTTCCGTGTCAAAAAGATGATTTTCCAATTTGGAAAAATATTATTCAAATGGGTAAAACCTTCCAAATTAAAATAAAAAAGGAAAAACTTTAATACGATATATAGTTTCTGAGATAGAAAATCGTAAGTAAGTACAGCTCGGTTTCACGAAAATAGACAAAAATTGCGGCCCCGCAGTGATGCCAGAATCGTGAGACGTGTAACAATGCTTACCCCCACCCTGATCTACCGTCATCTACCACTTTATCCCCCTCGCACTGCACCCAAGAAAATCCCTCCTCCTGTTCTCGAGTCCGTTGATTATTCGGCTTATTTCTCCGACATTACACATTGTCGACACCTGCTGAACTCGAGCGTAAAGTTGCAATCACGAGGTCGGGCGTTCAATCCCAGTGCGGCAACATTACTTTTTTTTTTAAAGTATTCTCTAATTCACATTCTAACTTCTCAGAAAAATTAAAACCTGAAAATTATCAATTTCTAAAGCATTTTCAAATTTTGCGTAATCAAACCCGCTACGCTGACTGAAGTACGGCTTTAGAATTCCAACAGGTATAACAGAAATAAACACATAATTGAATCCATAACTACACTCCGCGTCAAAGTTAAAGAACACTATATAAATTTACGAGAAACATTTTTATTCAAACTCCTAGCAATGACAAAAACTGTACTTCGATAACTGGCATTAACCACCCAAAGTGACATAAATGTTTTTCTTAAATTTTTCAAATCTTTTTAAACGATTTTATTCAGCTTCGATCCTCTGTTTGTTTGCATGTTTGTTTGTTTAACCGCAGCGCTGTTCAAGGTCGCTTACGGCGGGCCTTCCCAAGTAGGGGAAATCTGCTCCTAAAATATAGATATCATTCCTGATGTGATACCGCAAATCGGAAAGTATTCCGATAAACCCGCGATCCAATAAACAAAATGAATAATAGCTTTTAATCAGATATACACACTTGTTAAGTGTGTACCGTCCGATTCATTGATAACTGTAGGTACGATATGAATTGAGTCATTTGATACGATAAATATCCCCAATTAAATAGGAAGTAAATACTTGAATAAACGGAGGAAGGTATTCTTAGAAAAGGATTAACGAGTAAAGCAGACGATTTCTTAACCCTCCTCAATGTACATATTATTATAGCTATATGAATGGAGTGCTGAAAACAATTCTACAAATGAATCAGAATTCAAAAGAGATGCGTCACCCTGTATGTTAAGACATTAATAAATATTCTGCAGGGAGTGATAAGACCATACTCCGGTTCTTGGGAGAGACTGACAAAAAGATTTATCGGTGATTAGCAGGCGCGTAGTTTCTGGAATATGCTTCACTTTCAGAAAAACAAGGATGTTTATCTACTACCATCGTAGAAATAAAGACGATAGCAGTAATTATACCTGGGTGGATTTAATGTCATTGTTGTTTAAATTATTTTCAACGCGTGACACTAATTTTGCAAGATTTCATAACAAGCTCTTAGATCACAAGATTTTATTTGAATTTGCACTTTTATATCTAATCAAAATGTCCACTTCCGTCAGTATCAACAATGTGCCAGATATTGATTTTAAATAAGTTACTTCCGTAATTTCAATTACTGATGTCTATGATTTGAGTAGGTACTTGAGACATTTTGATATTATCTAACTTTCCACTTTTTACGTGAAGTGATCACGTAAGATTTGTTTTCAGGTATATTGAAACAGTTTTAGTTAATTATGAAAAAATAGATTTAATTTGTATTATCATCGTCAAAATTAATAATTACGACGGCATCTATTTTCACATATTTACCTGAATGGAATGGCGCGTGTAAATTCGGTTTGCACAAGTGTTTGATTAATCTCATGCCTAAAATGTGTACGAATCAAAAAATTTAATGTTTTACTATTATTAGATGTAAAGCCACCTGTAATTGAATAACATTGTCAAATTGAATATTTATTCTACATTTTCTACATTCCTAATCTCCTAAATTTATAAACTCTCTAGCTTCCCAATTCCCAAATTTCTAAATTCTCCAGCCTCCCAATCTCCCAATTCCGAAATTGTCCAGCCTCCCAATTCCCTCATTTCAAAATTCTCCAGTCCTCCAATTTTCAGCTACCATCTTCGTAGTTCAATTCCAACATGCGCAGTTAACGGTGAACGTCGAGGGACGACTTGGAAACCGGATGGATTCGCAATAGTGCAAGACACTGAAATACCTACGTATCCTGAAATTCGACCACATCGAATTCTGCGTATCACCTGGGAACTGGGAGAGACCCGTTACGGAAATAAAACGCGACACCCGTTGCACAGTTATGTCTGGGATATAATTATTCCGTCACTGTTCGCTCGTGAATTCCCAATTTGCAAAGTCGCAGGGGAATCACCGAAGGCTACATGTGCGCGGTTAAGACACGATCATGTGTATGTGCAGGCGTTATCATACGTATCCCTTCGCCCCGATGATCTAATTCGATCCACGATAGCACGCCACTCTTTCCTATAAAAGCCAGGGGACCGTGTGTGCCATTATCAGTTCTCGAAGCCGCTCTAAAGCAAACCAGCCGCCAATTTTCCTGGAGTAACATGAAGTCATTCATCGCCTTTTGTTTCCTCGGGGCCGTTTGCGCCATGCAGGTAAATACACTGAATTAAATATACGAGCTACGTACACTTCACAAAGTCCACCCAAATTACAATTCACATTATAAACCGTGATGTGATTACTTTTCAAATAATTCGACTGGTTGTTTAATGCTGTCTTAAAAATATGTAATTTGAATTTGTAATGGGCGCACTATTGATTTTCGTTTGTATGATAAAGAGCTTAGGCGGAAGAAGCTCAATGCTTTTGTTCATTAGCATTCCAGAGACAGGAATTTCATTAGTCTCATATAAGTACTTATTATCTCCCTAAACAATTAGCACCTCGAATATTAAAGCCTCACTGATTTGTTAAATTTGATAAACGTTCGCAAGGCAAGGCAGATTATATAGCTAATGAGTTTCTTAATCAACTCGTAGCTTAATCTAGTGATAAAGATACCTTGATGAATAAAAGACGTTAGGAATTTTGGAGCAGTTTTTACAATACTCACAATTTAAGAGGATAAAACAACCAAACCAATTTCAACCTCCACAAACTCCATCAAACATATTATCCCTTTTCAGGCATCAGCCTACAACCCATTGGACCAATTGAAAGCCGCAGTGGACACCAGTAAAAGAAACGTCGAGTCAATCGTCTCGGACCTTAGGCGTACCAAAACTAATCTGGCCATGACCACAAATAACAAATTGTCCACCCTTAGGAGCCAAAGCATGTCGAACATAAATAATATCGTGAACCCGGCCCTCAGCGAAATTCGCGTAAGTACCTATCTTTGACAGAACGTCCCCTAGTAGCAATTATTGTTGGGATTTTGATGACCAACTATAACGCCTATCCGAGATATAGTGACTTAGGTGTGAAGTCCCTCAGCGGGGTCTTACCCGACACCCTACTGGGTACTGGCCACTAAACGTGCCCCCCTACTAAATATCGCGGTACATACTCGTAAAATTTTATAACGTCATCAGGCCAGCGTGGATGCCGCTAAGGCAGAAGGAAAAGACGTCGAGCACTGCTACACTACTGCCCAAGAGAGCCTGCGCAGCATCTCAAGAACAGCGTTCTCCGGAGTCCAGACATGTGAAACGACTGGGAACAGTCAGCTTCAGCAAAAATTGGCTCCACTCGACACAGCAATGGCAGTACGTGTATATCAATGCCAAGCTATGCAAAGTGAAACTAGCGGACCTACGATATAATAATTAATTCTTCTTCGCTTATACTTTCAGACTGGACAGGCATATCTGACTCAATTGAACAGCGTTTTCCTCGACTGCTACCAGTCCAACATCCTCCAAATGCAAACCTGCATCGCTGTCAAACTGGGACAAATCAACCAGTCTATTAGATCGTACCAATCGGAGGTGAATACGCTGAAACTTAACGCGCAACGCGGTGTGAACGACGTGACCAACGCGGCATTCTCCTGCAATATGGAACCCGTCTCGACAGCCCGCTCTGCGACCACCGACGTGAGGATCGCTACGAACAGATGCATTTAGAACTAAGGCGCATGCCAGATGAAAATTTAGATTTAATTTCTAGCGCCATTGGCTGCTAAAGGCTATGGCTGCTGTCGACTGAACCCGTACTTTCAATAAAAATTATGGTATTCGATGCTTTGGCAATTCAGAAGTGGAGCGTTTAACCTGATATATTCCTTTCATCGTTCTTGCTGCATTCTGATGATAGTTTTCCCGTATGACAGTCAGTGCTGGATTTTCGATTCGCGCCTGTCTTTTTCCTTCCCCATAGTCATCGTTCCTAAAAACTTCACCCGGGTCGTGACATTGCAAAGGTCAAAATTTTTGCAACAATGTTGCAAATGAAATTGGGACGTTCGAGAAATAAAATCCGGGTTTGTAACTTTGTGCGTTTTCGCGGGGAGCTCAACAAAGTTGCTAAGCGAAATTTGACTCCCCGCGAAATCTCAACAAAGTTGCAAACCGAGTTTTTTTCTTGCGAACAGGCCATTTTCATTTCCAACATTGTTGCAAAAATTTTTACCCTTGCAACTTTGTTATATTTTCGCGGGGCGTCTAAATCCGGTGAAATCGGAATAGTCTGAAGATGATATTGGAAGATTTTGGCGTTCAACAAAGTAGCTAACCGGAATCTGACTCCCCGCGAAATCTCAACAAAGTTGCAAACCGAGTTTTTTCTTGCGAACAGGCCATTTTCATTTCCAACATTGTTGCAAAAATTTTTACCCTTGCAACTTTGTTATATTTTCGCGGGGCGTCCAAATAGCTTACCTAAATACTTACCATATTTTGCGTGATCATAAGGCGATTGGTTCTTAAGACTAGAGCAATGTAGAAGTAGTGTGACGTGATGTGTTGAAGTCAATAAAGTTTGAAAGTAGGGAATGGCATGTTTAAAACAGTGCGTTAATGTAAATATTTTTAAAAACAGCTCCCTGTGGAAGGATCATTTTAGGTGTTTTCCTTTTATCATGTCTATTATATATGACTTGGAATCGGAAGGAACAAGTAGTGGAAGGAAGGCTCGTTAAATAATAATAGTCTTTTATCACTTAACTGCATTTTATTGAAATAAATGAAATGCGATACAATCAAATCTTACAAATGCGTTCGTAATATAGTAGATGCATGTGGTATGTACTTCTTAATTCAGGTAGATCCGAAATGTAGCAAGTGATACCTTTTAACGCCTTTTATTCCCCCAAACCCATGTTTCGGGCCAGATTGTGTCGGTATACAGCGCGCGGCATTACTCGTGTCTACCCCTGTAACATTTTTTCGACATCGATTTTACGCATTAAAGTAAAAAAAAATGTAAACTATTGTAAATAAAAAAGGGAGGGAAGTTGTACCGTAGAATTGAAACTCCCCGCTTGTTTCGCAAATTTCATCATTTTCCACAACGTTTTTCATCCGTGTAGCTCCTTGCATTCCGTGCTCCTGATCCCGAAGCAAAAAGTATCAAGCGTTCACAATCAAAGTTGGTGATCCAATAATTGAACGATCTCCTCTTCTTTCTGTGTTTCTGTTAACTCCAGCGTGTTTCCTGATCCGAACAATCTCGGCGTTTTAGTTTACAGTTGAGAATACCGCCCTATGTCTCGCGGCGCACATCGCTGCCGCGAGAGGAGTTACCAGTATCGCGGTAAATTGAATTCGTAAGATTTTTGATCCGTAATTTCAGATACGAACTTCCCGGGTTTATACAAATAGCAATTCCTGATAGAAAGTGATAAATTTTGGACCTGAAAAATCCTGTTTCATCCATCGATCTGGATATCCGCGTTGAATCGGATTCATTTTTGAACTGCCAAAAATCACTGCTTGAAAATCCAGGTAGTACCGCATTGAACCAGATAGATCCAGTTCAAAATTCAATGCGCTTCTAACTAGCAGTTCCAGCAGGGACGCTCTGCCTATAAAAAAAATTAATATTAATTTTCAACGTTATAAACAATTTCAAGGCAATTTTTTTACGAATCTCTACCGATCCAGAAGTGTAGATTCACCCTTGAAAGCAGTGACCATAACTTTTTGAACATCCTGTACAACATTTGGAAACAGCACTTTACTAACTTCGGTGATTTATAGATGAATGTTTTTCTCAGAGTTTTCGTTCTTAAACATAGAGTGCGCACCCCATCATTGATTTTTCACGCAGTCGGTATTTCAGTTCGCATAATACGATCTCTAATAAGATGTTAGGTCTATCCTATACCACACCTGCGATCAAAGTAAAGTTAGGTTGTGTACAAACTAACCAACATAATTTTGTAAGGGAATATTTTACGATTCCGGGAGACTTAAATCTGTGTCTGCGCATTATTAATTCATCATACAAGTCCACTATTCAGTGATCAATATTGCTTGCAATTTCAACAAAAAAAAATAACGCAGATGATATCGAATAGTTTAACATAATCGTTGGTCACTTTCAAATTAACTGTTGATTCTCGAGATCGCGATGTTACTGTAAACAATATCAAACTGTTGTCCACGTTACTAATAGATTGTTTATAAAAATAATTCGCTATTTGGTTCTAATCTTCGGTAGGAAGGAATGGTTTCCACTCGAGGGCCAAAATTTAAATTCTGTGACGGTGAAAAGGTTCTCTGTTACGAACCCGATCCTACAAAAGCAAAAGTATTGTACGACTCCAAGGTACGTTATAAAGAAAGGAAGAATTATTTGAGCAATGAAATCGCTACTAATAAATTCAATTTGCTTTCTTATCAGCACCTATTTATAACACATTGCATAGAAAACATATGCTTTCAAATCTGTAACATATAAAACCAAAATACAACTTGTATTGCGAGTCATTGAAAATTCTGTTTCATTTAATCCTTGTGATCCTGTGAACCTGTATATGTGAAACGAATCATGGCATATATATATATGCTTAGTGTTAATAATAAACAAATAATCCACGGTGCTTCCAATTACTTTATGCTAAACTATAGTTTGTGTTTTGAAGCAGAGATAAGAACCTTCGTTTTGTTAAAATAGGAAATCTGCAATAATATAGGATTCTTCTATAAACTTGTAATAGATAACAACACTAAATAAACTTTTCTATATTTTACTGTGAAATTCCTCTGTAGGTACTCGATGTAATTGTTAACAAAGATCAGAGGGGAAGAAAAGCTGTTGAGTATTTGATACATTTTCAGGTAAGTAACGAATAAGTAATTATATTCATCGATAAGTATTTTTATCATTAGATTACGTGAAATGAAATACTCGTGATGATAATAGGGGTGGAATTCTTCATGGGATCGTTGTGTAACGGAAGAATACGTATTAAAAGACACCGAAGAGAATCGCCAGCTCCAACGAGATTTAGCGCAGAAGGCACAGTTACAGTTGTATGTATACTCTAAGTAATTGTTCGGATTGTACGAAGGATAATATAGAACTATAGGATTATTTGGTTAATCGCATGTAATTGATATTATAAATAGAGGAGCTTATTTGTATCGACGGGAACGTAAGAAAAGAAGCCACAAACTGTCGGAACGTTTAAATGAAACTGAGAATCAAGAGCCCCGAAGAAGAGCCAGAAGCGGTGGCAGTCGGGCCACATCCGCGACGACCGGGTCGTCGGAAGATGGCAGTTCGGGACAGCACGCTGATTATGATACGGAAGAAGTTATCACGGAAGAGGATACGGAAAGTAGCTCTGACTATGTTGGGGAAACAAGCGACGACGAAGATAGTGGTGGCGGCAGTCAATCTGGTGCCAGCATAAAGCCTGGAATCGATCTCGATATAGGTACCACCCTAAGAAGATTTCTGGATCAAGATTACGATCTGATAACTAACAAAAATAAGGTATTCTCCTCGAACTTAATAACGTTAACATTGCCAAATGTTTAAAAATAAAATGAGGTATTACGTGTATTTTAGCTAGCCGTTCTCCCAGCGCAGCCCACTGTTACAAATATTCTAGAATCATGGGTGCAACACTTCACCACAACACAGCTGACGAGCATTCCAGAAAAGCCTCAGAGGAATAAAGTGAATAATACGATCGAGAAAACGATTAATGAAATAAATATATGCAGAGAAGTGGCGGATGGACTACGAATATATTTCGATTTCACGTTACACGATCTCCTTCTGTATAGACACGAGCAAGAACAGTATTGTAATTTGAAATCTTCCTTCTTGTACAATGAGCAGCAGACGCTTGTGAAAGAAGAACCAGTCGAGTATGTGATTTCGAATTTGAGTGGCAGGATTACTAAAATAATGTTCAACACGCCCTATCTATTTTTTATCACAACATTGAATTTGATGCATATTCTTCCTTTAAGGAATTCGGAAGTGTTAGTGAAGGAAGAATACGAGGACACCGAGTATGCGCACTTGCCGCCTTTCCAAGAACACGACCCAGATGTAGATGCCACGTCGAAAACTCTGACAAATTCTAAGCGAAGGCTAAGATCGTGCAGAGTGAGTTCTATCGATGAAAATAGGCAACTAAGATCGTACGAGGACATCAAACAGGATACGGGAACTATGTCCAGGTAAACAGAGATCTGAATATGTCGTCCCTTCTTTTCGCGTTACTTAAGTAGTTACAGAATTGATAGTTTCTTTTTTTCTAGTATTGCAAGTACAAGTTCTCGTTGTTCTAGCCCACGTGGTGTAATACTAAGGCTACCGGTTGTTACGTCTGCACAAGTGAACGCCTTGCTGCAGCAATCGAATAAATGGAGATTAATGCCCGATTCTTCGAAACCCGAAGGTCCCCCTAATCCTTCTACCTACTATGGTGCCATTCATTTAACCCGACTATTTGGTGTGTAAGCACATTCTTTCGTTAAATACTTCTAAGCAGAATTGTAATCCAAGGTATTCTCTCGACGTTTAGTCAAATTGCCAGACTTACTCCACTCGGCGGACATACCGAATAAAAAGTTGAAAGTTCTGTTAAAGTATCTGGACATGTTTCTCAGGTAATCAGCTTCTTTCGCCGCACCTCGGGTTGTTGTTTAATATTCCTGGCTGACCATTGCATTCGTGACATTACAGTTACCTAGAAATGCATAGAGAGTGGTTCGGGGAGCAATTTTATATGCAAGTGGAGAATCAACTAATCCCCCAAGCAAGCAACTCCTAACATTGCAACGATAAATCCGCGTACCTCCTCCATATTCAACTGCAAATGTGATTGTGTATATATAAATGTGGGTTCTGTGTGATGTACAGCAAGAATGTATATTTGTGAAGTGTAAGTGATAAACACATTTTTATAGCAATTACTGCGTAGCGTTCCTTTATACATTCCCATAATAAAAAGGTATATTTATTTTTGCGAAGCAGAAGACTGTAAAATAAGTATCACGGCACGGCAAGACTTAAATAGAAATCTGAACGCAGAGACGACGTTGCACACAGCAGTTTCGTATATTGTAAACAATTACGTGTCTAATATTATTTTTCTTAAATAAAGTTTCCTAACAAAATATTGACGAGTACTCCGGCGTTTCTTGCTTCCGTTTACCGATGGATAAATTCCTCTTTCAATTCTATCGAAAGTATACGATAAAATACGAACGATACGGGCTAACTTGAATGCTATTTCAAATTTTACTTCAACTTCGGAGCCAATGTCATTTCCGAGAAATGGATTGGCTGAATTTGTGCGCACGCCACACCTACGCTCTACGTTATGGCGGCGTATCAGAGGAGAAATGAGATGAGATACACAGTCTGTCGGGGAGAAAGGACTGTGCTCTGCTGCGGAGTCGGTGTTCGTTACAGTTTTTTGAATACAGACGCGGCCAATAGCGCGCGTCGGGAATGGTGAACGGTGATAAATCGAAGACGACTCGCAAGTAATCTCACCTCCGAATTGTGCGAGCTAATTCACTGCAGTGGGCACAAGATATTCCTATATTGTGTCATTGACTCGAGCCCAAAGTGTCAAAATCGCTCAGGCTCCCCTTGGTGTTTGACAAAACCTCGTCGGCGATAAATATTGAAAGTTCGCTGGTCCAGTTTCGCCCGAGCGTCCGAGGTTCAGCGGCTCGAACTGTATATCTCTTAGCGAATCATCATTACTAAGCAGAAAGTTATTGTTGCTTCTACCGCAGTTCGCTCGGAAACGAAAAAAAGATGTATGTGACGCCAATGATTTTGTTTTCTTCTTGCGGAGTAGCCTCTCGTCGCCAGTGTGTTACGTTCACGCAGAGTTAAGCAGCACGTTCGAACGAATTCTCGTTGAAAGGAGGCGTTTGAATAAAAGTCTATTTCGATAAATGTTTTCCGCGGTAGCGAATAAACTGGATATTACTCATGATTAACCAATGATTTTTTTATTTGAATAAATTTCCATTTCAATGAATCTGTAATCGAGTGAACTTACAGTCATAACAGTAGATATTCCTCGTTGACGAATAATCTTTGCTTGCGAAGGGAGAGTAACTGCCAGAGGTCTTTGGTTCTCGATCGGATGCCATTACGTAATTACAGAAACTGTTCTTTGTAACATTTAACTCGAAACATTGTCACAAGAAATGTTTCAGAGTCCAGCGTTGGCTATGCGCGACGCTTAAACAAGGTTGATTCGTACGAAACGGATAGGGAATCAAATTTCATTTGAATGGTCCTCGATGCGAAGGGGAATAAAGATGTAGTTGGTTGCTAACGAATAAGAATTGCTTGGGACTAGGATTTATTTATTATTTACAAATAAATCTCAAAACTTTAGTCGGCATTCGATATGCGATTCGTGAACTTGAAAGCTTTCCGTTGACAAAGTATATACATTGTAACACTTTGCGTCAGTAGCTTTCGATATGCTCCTGTGATTCTGACTCGATCTTTATGGACTCGAATGACAGAGATCAAAGTACGCCATTAGTTCGATGCGGATGGCTTCGTGTCTCTTTCTCGCATTCCGTGCAATTACTATGTAACTGACATTACCAGCAGACTCTGTTTTGCACGGAGATTTTACTATTGTGAATAACCATTATTTATGTTAATAAACACTTTTCTTTTATATTTGGTATATCCATTATCTTTTAATCTTCACACAATTTATATCGAGAGATTAAACGTATCTGTAGAGGTTTTTTAATAAGTAGTCAGTTAGTAGTAGAATTTTATATTAATATTAACACTTTATTGGCTGTATGTTTCGCTTATAGCAAGCTCACCACCAGTCTCGTTCAAATTCTCTAACTCTTCGTCGAGTTTCGAAGACATTTACGAATGAGGCTGAGATCACTCAGTTTTACATTTCTACTACTCATAAATTTACCATGCATATGAACGACCGAAAGTGTTAATATGACGATACGCCGAGTTTTGTACAATATTTTGTAAGGACTAATATATAATTGCAGGTTGTTAGATGTGCATTGAAATTAAATGTTTAATACCATGGCAGAAAGTCTCTTAATATGATTAACTATTGATTTATGCTTGAACATGATACCGATGGGGAAAAATTACCAAACATTCGCCAGGATGAGTCTCCTTAATGTTGTTTATCACTGATCGCATCTTTGCTGAGGTCAGAGAGTGATGCCGGTTCATCAGATCAATGTTAATCCGCCTGACTGGCAACCACCTCTGTCGCTTGGTCCTTCCAATAATAATAGTCCCGCTGGTGGCGAAGGCTTACCAGAATGGACACCAAGGGTAAATTCTGTCATCGTTACCCACTTTTAGCTATGTCTATTTACTTCTGCTTCTCCTAAATTAATTCTCTCTTATTACATTTCCCAGAGGTTTAAGAACAGTTGCTTTATGTTAAGTACCATTGACCAAATCAAATGTATATTTATGGGAAAAATTATGTTTTAGGAATCAGCATATGCAACAGTAGTTACTATTATACCGGACCATTGTCACTCATCTGTAAGCGCACTGTCCTCGAGCAATCATGATATCTGCAGGTAAGTATAATGGTGTTATAAAAAGGGTCCCCATGGAATTAATCGATATATTCTCTAAGAAGTTATTACATGCATGGAGCTCCTGTATATCGGTAACGGAAAAGGCAGCATTTAACGAATGTTTCGTTTTATCACAGAATATGTCACTGCGAAGGCGAAGAAGGTGCTCCTCTTTTAGCACCTTGTTACTGTAACGGCAGTTTACGTTACGTACATCAAGCTTGCCTACAACAATGGATAAAAGCTTCAGATACGCGTGCTTGCGAATTGTGTAAATTCACATTTATCATGCACGCTAAAACAAAACCATTTTGCGAGGTACCATCGTCTTTGCATTCGTAGGCGTTCCTTGCATGCCATTGTTTCTAACTTCGTTAGGGATATGGAAAAGTCAATTAACCATCTTTATTCTTATATTTTCCAGTGGGAGAAACTTGAAATGTCGGT
The DNA here is from genome assembly GCA_929108735.1 of Andrena dorsata. Classification (NCBI taxonomy): domain Eukaryota; kingdom Metazoa; phylum Arthropoda; class Insecta; order Hymenoptera; family Andrenidae; genus Andrena; species Andrena dorsata. The sequence continues at coordinate 9,102,245 of OV815488.1, forward strand.
CGTAGAGGTTCGTAAATTATGGTGCACAGTTGTTTTCCACGCAGTAGCTGCACTCTGTGTGGCTTGGTCTTTATATGTACTTGTCGAACGATCGGTGGAGGAGGCTCGACGTGGATACGTAGACTGGTCTTTCTGGACTAAGCTGATAGTTGTCGTAATCGGTTCTACAGGAGGCTTAGTTTTTATGTACATTCAATGCAAAACATACATTACGCTGTGCAGAAAATGGCGAGCACTTAACAGGTGAATTGTGCATGTAATAATTCTATGAATTCTTTTTTTCTCTGGTCATCTTATATTTAATCCGTATTATCAAGCAGAATGCTTCGCGTGGTAATTCCCTGTACTTACGAGCAACATTTTCTAGAGTAATATTTATTCAAAATGCTCCCGAGAAAGTGGTGCTTCCTCCTTCACCTACAGACTCTCTGAGAGAAGTAACATTGCCTCTAAAGGATCCAACTGCCTTGATGCCCGAGCTCAATCACACTTTGTTATCCCGTAACATAGATCCTCCGTGTGCCTCGCAGATGGGGAAACCAGAGTCTGCCGCGCCTCCGCAAAGGCACGACGCTCAATTGAAACTTTACGTATTCGATAAACTGTCCTCATCGGAAGACAACTTGTAATACAGCCGTCAGGCTAACGCGGGCGGCTGCTAATTGTGTATTAATGGATTAGCAAAATGTAATGCAAGCATAAGCATATGTCTAGAAATGGGGCGTAATTCTGGACTGCAAAACGATTTCGGAAATCGGAGTTTCTGTCTCGAAACTTTGTCAAGTGTCCGCCCTTATGGAGCACCTTTATCTGAAACTTAGTACTTCAGTGCTTACATTGACAATGGGATAGCTGAAAGTGTTTAGCCGCGGGGCTAGCATTTTCTCAAACAATTGTGTACATAATTATTGTATCTGTGATGTTATTAAATAAACTTTACCATATTTAAACGATATCGCTTCGGCTTCTTGGCAATTTTTTACATCATTTCGATAACAATACTGTATATGTACAATTCTTAAATATTAATATAAATATTGATATATACTTTCTATTTTCAAAATCACTTGATACTTCGAGGTCTATATTCGCGGAAAATACCTTTTGTTATACCCTTAAACAAATAGCGCCCTACGAAAATTAAAAGCAGTTTGCTTTTTAACGAGACAGTCGCCAGAAAGTATTACAGATTACATCATTTTGTGTTAAAAATATAAAATTGATGATTAATTGAATATTTTAAGTTCACGGGTGTTGCTGCAATTTTATTTAAAAAGCGATGAATCGTACCATTATTTTATTGTTTACCAAGATGAACGCATAATGAAATACAATACCTCACTTAGATGTTGAGATCTTTAGAATGCAAATCAATTATTTATTGTAATTACATCATAAATTATATTATATATATAATTATATAATTTTTAAATTCAAATTCAAATTAGTGTCAGTTTATACAATATCTGTTTTAATTATTTCTCGTTCTAAAATGGTATGTTTGTTTACAATACTTTGCAGATAATGAGAATATTTCTCGTCCATGTAAATATCTTATCGTGTCGTTATCAACACTTCAGTTTCTGCGCGTCAAATGTGTATGCATTCCGTATTAAATTTACTGCAATTTCGCCGCGCGCGTCATTTCAGCTCGATTCGTCGAACTTTGTCGAGCTATAAAGAGGGGGGGGGAGGTATGCAAATTTTTCTTTCGTAAGGCTACCACTGTCGACGCCGCACGTTTTGCCAAACTATTTCGTTTCGGTATTGAAAACAAAACGCGATTTACCACTTCTGTTGATGTTTTCCGGCGGAAAAATGTCTGCAGCATCTCGTGGAGTAGTCAGAGTGCATTTCGGGTGTCCTTTTCCCTTTGATTGTTGTTAAAACATATTTAAATATTCATAATGCAATAACTTACCTATACCGTTGTATTTGGGAGGATTCGTAGAATAATTTGACGGAACATACAACTGAATAACTATCACTGTTTGGACACAAAAGATGTTCAAAGTTGAGAGTTTGCATTTTTTTTCCAAATCGAATTTCTCGAAAACTGAGGGTGGTGGCGACAAATGGTTTGCAGATTCAATTTCAGCTCACAAAAGTCTATAAGGAACGGCTATTAAATGTTACAAATCCGAAAAAACGTTACATTTTATCAAACAGTGTAATTACTTATTTTATTTCATAACATTACAATTATACATACATCTGAAAATGAATGGGAACTATAACTCTCCACGCCTTTCCAAAAATAGCTGCTTAACTTATTTAAAAGCGTATGGTATTTTAGATATGTTTGAAGTATTAATTACAACGTTATTTATTATCAGTATTAGGATTGCTGAAACTAATATGCCAGCAAGCGTTCATTAGAGTCATTAAATCTGCATTATTCAGATAATTAATTATTTTTTCAGTACAGTCATGTGGTATACCAAAGAAATTGGTAAAACGAAAATGGAATATTTCACTACATCGTTCCATCAACACTTTCCTTCTTTCCCCCTTTCTAAAAAAACTATTTATCATAGTTGCATAGTCTGACCACATTCCTCTGTACTCTCCATGGAGATCAGGAACTCTACCCCATAGACCTAAAGTCCATATTTTAAGGTGCAATGTTATGCTAACGCTCGGCGCTCGTTTTGAGCGCCAAAACCAGTCACGTGATCGCTCACATACTTTGCAAAAACCCAGATAACACGTAATTTGTATAAGCTGTTTTTAAGACATCTTGAAATCTGAAATACGTCTTAAAAGCGGCTTATAGACAACGTGTGCTATCTAGGATGTATGTAATAAATAGAAATGTCTGCTTTCAAATCGCGCTCCTACTTTACATATCGATTGCGTACAATTCTCCAGCTACGTTCACGCAATAGCATAACGCCGGCTTTTATATTTCCCTAGCCTAAAGTGTTCTTTGTTCTTCCGCGTCCATTTTAGTTCGCACTTTTCATCGTTACGTGGTGATAGTGTCCGGTGATCTTCGATGATCCTTTACGATCCATGAATTAAACAAATTTCTGTTCAGCAGTAAAACGCAATGAATTAACAGGATTTTTATTCAATATCGTGTGCAATGAATTTTTAATGTGCCTACACGAAGATTAAGATTTATCGAATGAATAAATAACTAATTAAATCAAGCTTTTCTTGACTTACTGTGTAGGCGGCGCCACCAGTCTTCCGGTACGTAGTTACAAGGTGTTGCAACGAAAGTATTGACTATAGTAACAGCGAGCGTCAGTTTGTCGGAGTTGTGTTTGAAGGTAAGTTGTGCCATTTGTAATCCATTCTCTAATTACTTCTTAAAATCGATCCGCGCAAACGTTGTACTCAGTTACGTTCAGAATAATCTCAAGTTTCGGATCCGTTTATTCGTTTTGTTATTTCGAGGATGTTCCATTACAAAAATTCAATGATGCGCAAGTGTCTTGTAAGCGTGCGATTGTGAACGAAACGTGAGCGGGTATAGAAATTTATAAGTTTCATATATTATAATTGCATAATTACACATTTGTTGAGCACATATTTATGCGTGAAACGTTTTATAGATATCCAAATTCCAGGCATCGTATTTATCTCAGAATACTCATTTTTCTGCGGCAAATGGTATAGCGTCACTAAAATGGCGGTTACATTACGTGTACAGTTTGCACAAAAATCGTTACCGTTGTAGGCAAGCGCGTTCATGTAGAGTATCATAGAGGCTCATCTTCTTTCGATGCATTTGGAATTCTGTAATCCATTTGTAACAAAAGAATTACAATAATCATTGCTGCTCGCGCAAATGTACCCACGCTAAAGTACTTCCGAGTGTAATTAATCGTTATAAATATACAAGTCTCTCTCCATGCCATAATTCACTAAAAGTTAGAAGAATTCTTATAATGGAATTATGTAATCACTACTTGAATATAATATAAATCGTTTGAGTATAAAGTCGGATAATATGGATATATACTATTCTTTTCTTTTTAAGCATAGAATTTAAATCGTAAGTTCGATGAACTAATTGCAATTCCTATAATTTAGCTCCTGTATATATTTCAGCAGTTTTCTAATAAATACACGCATAGAAAAATGGCGGACAACGATGATCTTCTGGACTACGAAGATGAGGAACAAACTGAACAAGTAGTCGACGGAAGCGGAGATATACCTGCGAAAAAGGAAGTCAAAGGCACATATGTGTCTATCCACAGCAGTGGGTTTAGGGATTTCCTCCTCAAGCCGGAGATATTACGAGCAATCGTTGACTGTGGCTTCGAGCATCCATCCGAAGGTAATTGTATTTTATTTTTCCATGCCGTTATTAAATGCGTAATATAAGCAGAGAATATCTTTGCAATCTTTTGCATGATGACAATATATGATAGGGACAACTGATATTTAATGAACGAACATCATAAACGCTGATCGCTCGTTCCAGAAAATATTTTATGCTCTCCTTTAGTTGCTGACGTTAATCGTGTATAAATATTATTTACAGTACAGCACGAATGTATACCACAAGCAGTGCTTGGCATGGATATATTGTGCCAAGCGAAATCTGGTATGGGCAAGACGGCCGTATTCGTGCTGGCAACCCTGCAGCAATTAGAATTAACCGAGAATCAAGTTTACGTTCTTGTCATGTGCCACACGCGAGAGCTCGCCTTTCAAATTAGCAAAGAGTACGAAAGATTTAGCAAATATATGCCTCATGTGAAGGTAAGCTTTATTGTTATTCTTTATATAAATTTCAAAATCAGAGAATCTTCATATGATGAAAAACTTATCATATCAAAGAATGATGACACTCTTTTTTACTACCACCTACCGCTGACGAAGATTCTAACATCTGTTATAATCCTAGTTCACATAAAATTCTGCTTTTAATTAATAACGGGTCTTTGGAATTACAGGTTGGAGTATTTTTCGGTGGCTTGCCGATTCAAAAAGACGAGGAAGTTTTGAAGAACACGTGTCCTCATATTGTCGTGGGCACGCCAGGTCGAATCCTCGCTCTTGTACGAAATAAGAAACTAAATCTGAAGCATCTGAAACACTTTATACTCGATGAGTGCGATAAAATGCTTGAATTGCTAGGTAATTATATTTTTAGCGCACCTTTTTTGTATGCTCGTGAATTTATGGAATGTAACTTATATCTCCATAAAAAAAATTGACTTTTGCAGACATGCGTAGGGATGTACAGGAGATATTTAGAAGCACTCCACACGGCAAGCAAGTCATGATGTTCAGCGCCACATTGTCCAAGGAGATACGTCCCGTCTGCAAAAAGTTCATGCAAGATGTAATTAACCAATCTTCCTCTTCACTTCGATCTTCGATTGCTCCTACTTCGTTGGCTCTGTATTCGTACCCAGGACAAACCTCGGGCCGTACTAGAAATATCGTTGACGGCGCACCCGCGGGTTAGGCTAGTTAGAGACGACACTTTGAAGAAGTGGCACAGAGTTCGATAACGAAAAACAAAATATCGCCCCCTCGATGTCTTTGGATTTTCAATCGGAAAAAAAAAGTCAAGTTCTGCGAGTTGAAGCGTAACGAGTTTCCACTCCAAGGTTTCCCTCCATTTACCGTATGACACGGTATCTGCTCGTAAAAGGAACGAAAAAAGCTTCGTTTAAATCGTTTCCCGAGTCGATCGAGATGGCAGTCGGCGAGAGCTTTATAAAAATATACACACAAAAGTTTATTTAGTTCTGATCCTCGATGTTGCATAATATCTTTTGTCTGCTGCACATCGTGATCGCCAGAGTTAAAGTACTATGTTCGGTAATAATGTTGGGATGGGGTTGGGTGGAAAAATAAGAAAGAGTTTGTACGGGGGAGGGGGTAGATTCTTAGACGAGTTAGAGCAGCGTTCGAAGTTGCTTGTCGATCGTGGGTGGGGGGCTAAGAAGACATCAAGACTACCTGAAGACAGAAGAGCGCAAGAAAGAAGATGCAAGAGGATATATTGGGATGCTGGGGTTAGGCTAGATATCGAGGGATTTAATACGATGCGCATCGCTGAAATCACCGTGGGGAATAACGCCTTACTGTAATTTCCTCGGGTCCGTGTTAATCGTAATCGGGGCAACTGAATTTGGTAATTCGCAATAAAAGGGGCTAGTGGAGGTCGATAAATCAATTGATAGGGAGTGAAAGTTGGACAGCAATGGAAAGTGTTCATAGTTCACGATCGTGGGCCACCTGTACGTGAAACGAGGCGATCCATAAATCTGTTTGTGTAAAACGAGATAATTAAGTCGCGATGTTAGAGAGTCCCAGAGGCCTTAAGTTTTGCGATAGCAACGGGCATACCAACACGATAATCGAGAACCGATTTCTGGGCATGTACCGATCGCGCCAGAATTTTGGAGAAGAGGTTTTGGCATCGAGTGGCCAGCGGATGTGACAGAACGTTCATGGGTGCGCCTTCTTAGTTCTGTTGGGGTGACAGCCGAGTTTTCGTTGTTGGCACTACCCAGAGATATGGAAGTCGCCGGACCGTATGTAACCAGTATGACTAATCCGATCGAAAAATAAGTGAAAAGAGAGAGATGGAAAGATGAGAGCTCAAGTGGAATGTTCTCGGAACCAACTAATACACTATTTTCTTTTATAGTCAATTAAGGAAACTAGAGAAATTGGGACATTTTTCAGATTAACTGCTACCTCGCGTCATATTTCTTTCATTATTTCAATTATCTTCTTTTTATTTTTTATTTTTCGTTTTCTTACAATTCGTTTCGCGTGTTTCAAAATTACTTGTCACTTTTTAATGTTTTCTCTTGATCCAATAGTGAGAATTGTATCTGTAGACACATTTCTGACTTCGATGCCAATTGAAGTTTCGTTTAACGTATTAGCCGACGAAAAGAAAAACAGTTGTGTTGAGTCTTGACATTATCAAGGTGCTAGAATCGCCAGGGTGAAGTAGGTGGTCTTATAAAAGAACGTTCTCTGCGCAGCCCATGGAAGTCTATGTGGACGACGAAGCGAAGCTCACGTTGCACGGTCTACAGCAGCATTACGTCAAGCTTAAGGAGAATGAAAAGAACAAGAAGCTATTTGAATTACTCGATGTTCTTGAATTTAATCAGGTTTGTCTGCAGGGATAGGTCCAATTATTGCTACCATTTTTATCCCAAGGTGTTTGTGCGTATAAAATCATTGTAACCGTTTGTTTCTGTCTCGAATCGTTCTGTAGGTTGTTATCTTTGTAAAATCTGTACAAAGGTGTATGGCTCTGGCTCAGCTCCTAACGGAACAGAATTTCCCCGCTATCGGGATACACAGGGGCATGACTCAGGAAGAACGATTATCGAGATACCAGCAGTTCAAAGACTTCCAAAAAGTAAGCGCCCAGTTGGATATCTAGCCTCATTTCAATACAAATGCTCGCCACCCGTGCCGGAGTAATTGCTTACGAACAGCAACTCGTTATTTTCAGAGGATTCTTGTAGCAACGAATTTGTTCGGTCGCGGTATGGATATCGAGCGTGTAAATATCGTATTCAATTACGACATGCCAGAAGATTCTGACACGTACCTGCATCGAGTGGCCCGGGCTGGTCGTTTCGGTACCAAGGTGAATATATTTATAATCTTCGATAGTTTCTCTCGATGTTTTTCTCGCTAACGTTCCCTTTACACTTCGCAGGGTCTTGCTATTACGTTAGTAAGTGACGAAAGTGACGCTAAAATATTAAACGACGTCCAGGAAAGATTTGACGTTAATATCACAGAATTGCCAGATGAGATAGACTTGGCATCGTACAGTAAGTTTTCCACGGGAAATCGTTTCATAGATCTTTATTATTTATACTGTTACATCCTATATTAATCGCTGTCTTCTTTTAGTTGAAGGACGATAAAGGGATTCCATTTCCAACGTACAAACATTAAAGTATAATTAATTAGGTACGTATCAATTACTTGGTGAGCTTCGCTGTTTTTTCTTCTTTTTCTTTTACGTTCTTACATCTTTATTACAGTGATATATGGAAAACAAAACGCAGCATACAATACACGTGTCATTTGTGTATCAACGTTAAGTATAAGTCATATTTTGTATCAATTTACAATTTCTTTTTCATTCATGTGACAAACTTTAAGAACAAGTGACGGAATAGAATTATAATAGCCGAATTATTATTCTTTCAAAGATGCAATAAATAATTCACGTTAGCACTGTACGATAGTATTTAATGTTTATTCCATGATTAGTATGTAAGAACTGTGTATAATAGATTTTACGATAATACAATTTTGTGCCCTCTATTTCGTGTAAATCAAAAATAAACGTGTTTCTTTTTATAAAAAACGTTATTTATTACATCCTAAGTTTATTATTAAGAGTTATTTATCGTATCGCTGCTGCACAGGATGCAGATAATGCTTGGTTACATTTTAGAATCGTTATTCGAGGAAAGTTATGCAGTATTGCATTGTCTTTTCAATTTTGTATTTCAAAAATTCGAGTGAAGGTATTAGAAAAGAAATTAACAGACCATTACATATATTGCGCTAGATTATTAACAAGCTTCATTTAGTTCTTGCTTTATTTTGCGATTGATTTCCCCCGCCGCGACCAAGCGGTGCAGGACCTCTTCCGCCACGGCCAAAAGTGCCTGCGAAACACAATACAATATTAAATGTTATATAATTAAAAGCAAAAGCATGATTAACTGTACCTCTTCCACTACCACGGCCCCTTTGATTCTGTCCACGTCCTTTCATTTCCCCGCGACCCCTCGACTTCATCTGTACATCCTCCTTTACCATATCTATGACCTCGTCAGGTATTCGCAAATATTTGATCGTGCTGCCCCGAATGTAACACTCCGGCATCCGCCAAAACTTGTCGCCATCCTGGATAATACGTCACGTCTCCACCATTCAATTATTCCAATAATCAACCCTTGTGGCGCAAAGTATTTACAAGGGAAAAAGCAGACATGGCTCGCACCGATTTCAATGAAACTTGGTGGTGTGATACGTCTATATTTACAACACAGAGTGATCGTAATTTTAGCAGGAGATATGCAGGCAATTTTGAGAAAATTAAATGTAAAGTTTGTGAGAATCAAGTAATCTGGTATATTTGAGTATTAGAGTGGTTCGTTTAACAGCAATATGCATTTAAAATTTGGGAGTCTTTCAAATTTAAACTCTCTACGCTTTCTACTCTACGATTCGAGTGTACCGGACTGCGTGATTCTTACAAACTTTACATTTAATTTTCTCAAAATTGGCTGGATATCTGTGGCTGAAATTACAATCTCCCTGTGTTGTAGATATAGACCAGGGCTGAAGAAGCCATAGGAAAAATTCATCAGAGTAAAGCACTTTTTTGCTCTACAGAACAGGCAAAGAGAAGGAGCCACTGTGGCAAACCACTTGTTCGACACCCCTGATATAGAGGTATCGCCTCACCAAGTTCTGTTGAAATCGAAGCAAACCATGTCTACTACTTTCCTTGTTAGAATCCGCATGGATTCACATATATAAGCGAAACTTCCAACGGCGGATTTAACAGGGCGGCCGATGAGCCTAGAAAGCCCTCCAGCGCCCCATCCTCAAAAAAATTATGATTTTATACAAACTATATATTTCCAGTACTATCCTTAGCCCGCTTTTAGTAAACGTTTGGCACCTGGGCATTTTTTCTTAAATCCGCCACTGGTAACTAAGCGTAAGGAGCTCCATGCTACCAAAAGGGTTGAAACAACGCTTAAGCAATTTTTAAAAGTTCACTACTGTACCCTGGACGTGCATATAACCTCTCTGAGATTTACGTTCATCCAACTATCACAGCTAACCAAATGTCCGTTGTATGTTTCTCCATTTTTCAGCTCGACGAGCTATGGAAAAGTAACATTCGATTATTTAAATGCGCAGGAGAACCGAAATGTACTTTTTCTTTTACAAACGAATGTAAAACGTACCATAGGATGGTTCTGCGCTGTCCTTAACAACGACAGGGGTAACTAAAGCATTAAATTAATTACATAAGTAAATTTGATATTATCGTAACGCAACTTTTTCCTGCAATAATTCATAAATATACCATTTTTTATCTGTCTAACGTATATCCAAATACCGCACGATGCACATCAAAACAAATACTTTGGAACAGTTTTTGTACTCAGTGTAGCCAACTAAAGTGAATCAACGTCATTCTACCAAACTACGAGTTCTGTAATATCTATAATGAAACTGAAGAAGTAAATAAGATTTAAATAAATTGTTCTATTCGAATGTAATTGCGATAATTAATTTTACATATGTATATGAATATAAATATAATATAAAGATACCTATGCCTTAAATGCAAACAATGCTGTTTTTTCTGCGTCAACACCTGCACCTTATAAAATATTTTTAACTCAAGCAAGTCTCTTCTAAACTACAGAGAATTGTTTATTGTCAAAATGTTGATTTTCCGGAACTGCGTCGCGAGAAATCAGTTTCTCAAACTGTTTTTGACAAATAGTTTATGCAAGCAAAAAGTAAGTCCAACGCAAGGAGTTTCGTTTCATCATCTTCCTTTGGATAGTTTGAAGATCGAAGCACGTTTCCTTCTTGTATTACAAATGTGATTTTGTTCTAGCAAATAATAAAACAATGTTCGATACTAATAGCCCACACACATGATCTGGCGATCGAGAAGCAAGTTCTGGCGAGGCAAGATACACGACCAGTTAATAAATATGTTTCGAGGACTCACACATGTGGCGAACTATATATTCGAAATATAGGAGATAATGTTCGACTGTACGGCTGGTTGGAGTTCCAGAGACTGAACTTTATGACATTGAGGGATTCTTATGGTACTACGCAACTTATCGTACCTGCCCATGTGAGTTGATACAGATTTGTTTAAAAAAAACACGCGACGTTAAAACAACGGACACGTTCTTCTTTATGTTAGAGGAATGACTTGCAAGAGATTGCTAAGAACTTGAGCTATGAAAGCGTAATAACCATAGTGGGCACAGTATGCGAGAGACCGAGGGGCCAGAAGAATACGAGCATGGGCACCGGAGATATCGAAGTGCAAATTGAATCTTTGGAAGTTCTGAACACAGCGAAATCGAATCTTCCGCTTTTCATCAGAGACTTTAATAAAGCGAAGGAAAGTACGCAGATGAAACACAGGTACCTATCTCTGAGGTATCCAGAGTTACAGAGGAACTTGAGATTGCGCTCTCGAGTTATAGCGAGAATGAGGGAATATTTAATCAAAGAATGTGATTTCGTTGATATAGAAACTCCAACGCTGTTTAAAAATACGCCCGGTGTATGTATTTTGTAATAACACTCTTGTTATAGAGCCTCTCGGGTTTTACAATATCTTTATATATACAGGGTGCCCAAGAATTTGTAGTCCCAACGAGGCATCCGGGGCAATTTTATTCCCTGGTGCAAAGCCCTCAGCAGTTCAAACAGATGTTGATGGTGGGCGGTTTCGACAGATATTTTCAAGTCGCCAGGTGCTACAGGGACGAGACTGCTAGACACGACAGGCAACCTGAATTCACACAGGTTTGCATTTACTTACAAATTGTATGTAATATACAAAGGCGGAACTACATAAACGTACTCTTTCGTAGCTAGATATAGAAATGTCGTTTATCAACTGCGATGGCATAATGGAGTTGATTGAAAATTTGTTAGTGTATTCTTGGCCCGAGGAATCAGAAGCGATAACTAGTCCCTTCAAACGCGTTACGTATAACGAAGCAATGGATTTATATGGCACCGACCAACCAGACTTAAGGATACCACAACAAGTAGGAATTTGATACATCTTTAGTACAAATTTATTAAATAAATAACGTTGGAAATAATGTATTTCAGCTTCGCAGACTTACAGGAATAACGAAGCATTCAGTATTAGAAGAGACTTTAAAAATGAAATGCGATGAGAAATTCGAGATATACGGTCTAGTATTTCCCAATAAGCATGTACGTGCATTTGTAAATTGTAATTAATCTGTTTAGCTTCAGTCTTTATACATTTACAATACGTTTGTAGAATTTCTTTACGAAGTCCGCGAAGGAAAGTATTTCTACGCTGCAGCGTGATTATTTCCCGTCCGTAAAGTTGATTCAGTTGAAGGTACCCAGCAAATCGTCAAACGCGGAAGGGAATAAGATTTATTCGAACATCGTGAAAGGAGGTGTAGAACAGGAATTGAATTTAGGAGAAGGCGACGTTCTGTTCTTGGCTTGCGGAGAGAAACTTCCCACAGTAAATATCAATTTGTATACTACAAAATGTATTTTCAAATGTATTAACGTTGTTCTTGATATTATAGCAATCGCTATTGGGAAGAGTGCGCGTTGAATTCACAAATCTGTTAGAGGGTAAGGGGCAAAAGATTCGCTCTAGTGGCAATGAACTGTTATGGATCACAGATTTTCCATTGTTTTCGTTGAACGCTGCTGAGAATAAATTGGAAACCATGCACCATCCGTTCACGCAACCCCATCCGGATGATCTACCACAGCTTCTCGAAAATCCGACAAAGGTACTCTTTTAGATGATGTGCCTCCTATTTCTACGATTAAAATATTTGTTCCGTCACAGGTGAGGGGATTGCATTACGATCTGGTTATGAATGGATCGGAAATCGGAGGAGGATCGATACGAGTCCACGAAGCAACGTTGCAGAAGCAAATATTGGAAATGTTGGGCATAGATAAATCATACTTAACCCACATGCTCGATGCTTTAGAATGCGGTGCCCCACCTCACGGTGGAATCGCTTTAGGTAATTCACTTTTCTTCGAACGAGTAATTAAGGGAGGAGTTTGGTGTAACTAGCTGAAAATCGAGGCATTGCTCGGGAATTTTTTTTAAAGAAACTATTTAATCGATCTTTCTGAAACTTTCAGGATATTGTATTGTCAGATTAAGGTAGATAAAAAAAAATTATTAAAAAGAAGCGGCAACGTAGCGTCTACTGTATTCATCTAAAACCAAAAATCGAACAATTTTTATTTAGTTTACGAGTGCACGCACAAATCGTATAAATTCATAACTTAAAAGATGCAAAATTGACAAATGGCGGCCTCTTGAAAAAAAGTCCACTTTTTCCAACGAAATTTTGCCTTAAATGTGTAAAAAAAGTTATTTATTTAAACAAATCATTACACCAATAGCTAAGTTCTGTGAAGAAAATATTCACAAATATCCGTGCCCAAGGTCAAACCGACCGGTTGAATATTTTTGGAGTTACATTGCCCGCCAGTTGTAAAACTGTCGTTTCGAGAAAAACACATTTAAAGTTTTCTGGTAACCTGGTTCTCCGTAGCACAACCGGCTATATCCGCTTTAATTTTTCGAATTTCGTTTTGCGGCTTTGAGAGCATATTATCGTGATGTTCAACTATTGATTTATGCAAAAACAAAATCGGTTTCTTCGCCTCGCTACACCAGGCTCCCCCCTTAATGTACTCACACGAGCAACGTTATAAAAATCGCGTTATCCTCCAGGGCTGGATCGGTTGATATGCCTACTGTGTAAAGCGGAGAGTATAAAGAGCGTAATAGCGTTCCCGAAAACTATGGAAGGTCGAGACTTGATGTCAGGAGCACCAGTCTCGATCTCTGACGAAGAGAAGGCGCTGTATCACATACAGACAACAGAGGAATGAAACAAATTACAAAGCTTCCTTTATACTTTAGTGTATAATATGAAAATAATTTAAAAGCAACGGCACTTAATATACGTTTGTACATACTGTTGTATTCATTGAAAAGAAACGATTGTATTTCAAAGAAACTCGTGAAAACACGTAGCTCGAGGGTCCGAGATGCATTCGAAGTGGAAAATATAATAGCTGATATTATTTGGATTTATTTCAAGAATCTGTTCGACGATTTACAATAACCATGTATACTGTGTTCGCGTAACTACGGACAATTATAAACGAAACGTCATGAATGCAATCTACAGTACCCATTTATACTGCACCGACTGCGACGCGCACGGATAGTCGCAGCTGGGTAAAAAGTAATTTTCGAGGCAATAACGACAAGCGTGGCTGATGTAACTTACAAAAGTATAAAAATAAACTGTTAGTCATTACCGAGTTGAACGAAATTTACGGCCACCGTTATGCACCGCGGACGGTAAACGGTGTCCTGTGAAAAATGGAATAATTGTACGCCGTGAAATTATATACCGTTACGGCACGCGACGATTGAACAGCTCTTTAATCACTATAATCTGAACAGCATCGACGCTTCCTCGATCGCGGTCACGAACATTTGCGTCGCGACAGAAGGACAGCGTAGGGGGTGGGCCTTCGGCGACCTTGAGCCGGCCGTTTGATTTGATTCCGACTACAGATACTCCAGCGATTTACTTCACAAGCGTATATAATTACAGTAGATTTACAGACGCGTTACGTAGCTCCGATGGATTGAAAATCGCTGTACGGCGTCGTGTCGTTACCGAATCTTGCGGAAAGATATGAAATATTTCAGAAACCAGTCTTAGGCGAAAGGATAACTACTCCGTTCGCCGTTAGAAGCGAGCGCAGAGATAAAGATTGATAAGACAAAATTTTGATGTACAAAAGAGGTGTTTTATTGGAACTTTTCTTTTTTTTCTTTGTTCTCTCAGCGAAGTGTCGTAGGTTCTGTTAAAGTGTCCTCAATGGAAAATGAAGAAATTTACCCCGCGCGATTAGCTTGTCAAGCCGTGACGTTATTAGCAAGGGAAATTGAACGAGTCGTTAACCGTGTTCCTCGTGAACGCGCTGATATGTTGTCACGCTTATTCGTCAGCGGAAGAAAACTTTACTTTCTCGGCGCCTGCAATGTTCGCCCGACTCGGCGGTTTTCTAACACAATACGAGCCCGGTCCGCGAGACATTTTCTCTTTAACGAAGTTCCTGCGACGAATCCGCGTAATAACGCGAGAAGTCTTTCCATACCTGTACACATAATACAATCTACTAAATTGTATCGCTACTCACTTTTACGTCTACTTAAACTATAAATAAAAATATACGGCTTACGAGGGAAAAACGAATTCGAAGTACACACACCTGTGAAATCCTGCACAATTCAAGTTGCATTTGAAATGTTTGAATGATCATGGATGTTCGATACTTGAACGAATAATAAAAGAAAAGGAAAAGAGCAAATGGAAGTTCCGAGGCTTGATTCTGTGCGTAATCTAAGTTACACTTGGAAGATGCCGCGGTGTTTCTCGACCGACAACTTATTTCGTTACGTATGTTCCTGTTTCTCTAAGGACATCTACAATTCAACGCTTAGATATTCTACATTCCGGAGGAATATTTGAAATCCAATTAAAAATTTAGTAACGAACGTTACCACGCTCCGTTTACAGTGACGCTCGTCGGCGACTCGTACGAGAAACTTAACGTAGGAACTTAGAGGCGTCGCGAGATCGTAAATCCATGTCCCCGAAAAGCTAGACGCGCTGCAAGGTGACGTGTTTCTTTTCTAAATACAAGACAAAACCAGACGAACCGTTTCGGTGACTCATCACATTTAATATTCCCCCATCTTTCTCCGTTCGTAGCGCAGCTTAATAAAACGTACCCTTAATTGCTAAGACTGTTTCGATCGACACGGCGTACACGCCTATCTTAAACTCGATTTCTAAATCCCTATGTTAAGTGGCCGCATGAATCGACGATTAGGACAGGGGCGTAAGCGGATCTCGCGTGGCTCTCACAGCATTCTTCTCCCGATTCTGCTCCTCGTTTCTCGGCTAAGTCACGAATAACCAACTCGCGCATCTTTACAAACAATAACTTAATGAAAAAAACATTTCTGCGATTCACGCAACGTACCAATAGCTTTCGTTATCAGCCGACTCCCCGCGACAATAATACGACATGCACGGGTCAATGAAAATGAAAATTTGTAAAAAAGTTTCGTATTTTCTCATTATTTTTTTCCTTAAATATATACAAAACGACGAGGATGTCGAGCGACTTTTATAAAAAGGAAACCGCTAATATTTACGCCCCTGGCATTAAACGTGAGTGCAGGATTCAGGTGGTTCTTTCACCACCTGAAGATCCGATTGATCTATTTCCACACGATCGTCGACAAGTACCGCCCGTAACTTGTCAGTGTATATATACACACAAGTCCTCGTTATTTTTTCCTTTTTTTTTTTGAGAACACAGTGTTTCGCACGTTACAGAAATTTGTCGTATTTAAAGATACTCGGTTGGACATTCACTCGATTATAAGTTGGCAGTATGACATGTAGAGTGTTGTTTAATCTATACACGTGGATCGATCGTGGTACTTTTCATGACGATTTAGATCTCATAGAGTCTGCCTCTCTCTCGGGCCGCTCGTTAAAATCTCCTTACTCCGTTTTTTTCCGCAACTTGTTCTCCGCGGTTTTCTTCCTAGACTACGCCTTCTGCCAGTCGCAACGGACACGTCCATTTTAAATAACATCGTAATTCCATCGCTCGACGTATAGATATATCGCGATACAATTGCGCACGTTGCTCCGCCATTTAGAAAAATACTATTTTACAAAGACGAGGCGGCGAACTCCCGCGCATCCGTCACGCGATGCAACGCACTCGAGCCCGCGCGGTACTCGGGAACAGATACACAAGCGAACACGTTTACACACAGAGAGGACCGCGCACATTTCGTATGCACGCGCACACATGCATGCCGTGGATCATACATCATCGTAGAATCAATAGACAAGTACAGAAATATGCAACACAATCGCACCACACACGCATTCATACGCGCTCTTTCGTATAGAATATTAAAACCGTCTACTCTTGCATAAAGTATGTTATAAGGAAAACCGTCTAGAATGGTCTAGAAGACATTGTGTGTGTGTATGTAAGTGTGTGTGTTTGTGTGTGTCAATATAATGATATATACACGTATGTATGGATGAATGCAGGTCTGCATAATCGAACAGACAGAATGTGTACAAAAGAAGTCGTAAACACGAATGCGAGCGTTACACAGAATTGTGTAACACCTCCTATTTTTTTTTTTTTTTTTTTTTTTTTTTTTCGACATGCGATCTTTCTCGCAAGCCCCAGCTGATACTGCGCAAACAGTGTACGATAAATTGACGGCAAGACGAAACGAACGTCACTTAGCTGGAGTAATTACGTTCGCGTGAAAAATGATGGATTGTCGAATTCTTCTCTTTCGTCCCTTTTTTTCCTTTCCAATAAAACTGCTCGCAAACATTGCCTGTCCATTCGAATGCGCCTGTTCCCTTAATTAGAGATGAGATGCCATGTCATGATGACATAAAAACATTTAAAATTTACTGAACTACCGTGAGATGATTAGACTTAACTGGACTCCCCTACCGTCGTCGAATGTTTCTCACCCGGCCCGCCGGTTCCACGCATGCAGATTAAAAACGATACCGTATCTAGAATAATACATATATAATAACGTAAGTGCCATCATTGGCAGTATACTTTCTGAATTATTATACCTTTATCGCATGGAAGTCGTAGAAATACGTGATACCTTACTGTCGTCAACAAACTCTTGCCTATTTTAGACGTCCACCGCGTCGCGCATCGCGCGCGATAAGCTATCGGCCTGTTGCTCTAACGACGCTAGAAATTCCGCGCGTCGCCACGAATTTTCGAGCGGGTACTCCGTTTCACAATGAAGTTCGAAATGTATAATCCCTGATTTCGGACGGCCACTGGCGGGATTCTTTTTAATCGACACGGGACCAATCGGTTGTTTAGCAGGCATTAAAAGTGCGACGCGGCCAGAAGAATCTCTCTGTCCGCGACATTAGCGATTACAATTCTTTGCCCTTTCGGATACCAATGCAATTGGAGCTGGTTGCGCGTGTACATAGCATACGATAAGAATTTTTGCCCTTCCGCTCACCGGAGCGTCAATGCGAATGCCGCACTTTCGTCCCTCGTTTCTTTTTTTTTTTCCCCTCTTCTCGTCTCGCGCTTAGAACTCGTTTCAAGCGAGCGAGCATATTAATTGCGTGACTTTGCCATTGATTGGTCTTTTTTTTATTCGTTTCTTTCTGTTTTTGACGTTGCAAACGAGAATGTACATAGCTCGATCTGCCCCTCGTAGACTCTAGTAGTAAAACGCGCCCGTAAAATCAGCGATCTGCTCGGAAGAGAATTAAATATACAAGTCAAAGAGTTTTCGTAGCGTACAGTAGATAATTTCGTATCGTTATACTACACACAGGTACACAAGAAGGAATTATGTACACAAGATGATACATCCAAATACTAGCCATATTTGTAGTATTACTTTGAGAAAGAAGAGAAGCGATCGTATCCCACGGTTCTTAAATATCGACAAGGTATCATGATGGTCACGTTCATCGCACCATAGAGTACATGACGACGAAGACGGCGATGATACATAAAACAGCGTGTGACGTACACGAGGCGAGTCGACGAGCCAAGCGGGCCGGCCTCCTGGATATTGCGGCCACTCCTCTGCTCCTTGGGTTCGTTCCAACGTCATCGCCTCGTACGTCAGCCACCCTATTTTCTACCTAATGTAAATGCAATTTCTGCTCGTTCGAGATACCCAAGAACTATCCACTGTCGTTTCTTCCTCGAAACCGATCCCAATTATCAGTTCCCCCTTCGCACAGAAATAGGTGACTTCTTGCGAGCGTTGCCCAGCATTTAGCACATTAATTTTATGCACTCTCGTCGACGGTAGGCAGCCAGAATGCCATATTGGTACAGGCGGACGTCAGCATCATGTACTTGGGATTGAATTGGATACACTGGACCGGCGCCGGATGATCCCCGTTGAGGACGCAGATCTTGTAGCCAGTCTCCGCGTTCCATACGTGCACCCTGCCGTCCGTGGAGCCACTGAACACAAACTGCGAGTCGGGGCTGAAACTGGCCTCGATCGCTATCCCTTTATTGTTCAAGTAACCGGTAAACGTTTGCAACGGCGTCCCGTGAAATGCGTCTATCAAGCGAATCGTGCTGCCGTTCGTCGAGATCAGGATAGTCTTGCCGTCTCTGCTGAACTTCAGCCCTGTCCAGTCGCACTCCTTCTCCTGCGACAGCTTGAACGTGACGAACGGCCCCTTATCGAAGCTGCGCAGGTCGTACAGTTTTATGAACTCCGAATTGACGCCTGCCGCAAAGATCAGACCCTCGGGGTCGTAAGCGGCGACCGGACGCCCGGAGACGTTCATGACGCCATGGCAATTCGGCGAGCGCAGGTCCCATAGTCTGAGGGATTTGTCTAAAGAGCCGGAAAGGAATGTGTCCTCTATAGGGCTGATGCACAGCGAGACTACCTTCTTGGTGTGCCCCGGGAAGTATCTAATGTACTTGTTGTCGTGCAGGCTCAAGTAACGGATCGTGTCGTCGATCTTGGTGCTGCTGTGTATCGCAGTGTTCTTGGCGTGGGTGAAGTGGATCAGATCAACGCCGTACTTCTTGGAGTTGACCGTACGCACCTGGGTGCCCTTCTCGCAGTCGTATATGACTATCTGGTCGTCCTCCGAGCAGGAGATCAGTGTGTCCCCGTTCGGCGAGAAATCGATGCTGTTTATTCGATCGGAATTCTCGCGGAATACCTTAGCCACCTTGAAGCTCCTCACCACGTGGTCAACGAGCTTCATGGTGATGGACGGCGCGACCTCCCTTTCGTGCCGTCCTCTTAACCTCCCCGCTTCCGCAATTTCTTTCTCTTTCCCTTTGATGCGGCCTAGGCGCCGAGGCGCGAACCTCCCCTCTGGAGGGGTCAGGGGGTTCGCCCTGTGCACCACTGTTATTCACCTCTCGCCGCAGAGAAGAAACCCGCGGGGGAGTTCAAGAGGTCAGATTATCCGAGGAACGAAGCTCGGGCCACAACCCGGTTACCCTTGAGACTCTCCTTCTTCCGTTCCTCGCTATCGGGTCCTCCGTTTCAATCGAGTCGCTTTACTTTAATCTGACAAAGGGCTCCTGCGATGCCTTCTCTCTTTCCTATGAACAGACGCCGTCGGCAGACTACCGCACACCGCACGCACAAATTCTGCCAACTGTTTAGAGAAATGGATGACGAATTACCGTGAACATATTCTCAAGATACTGTAGATTCCGTACCGTGGCCAGAGCTATCGATCTGCGGTGACGTCGACGCGACGCCCTCGCAAGGTAACCGTTTTATCGACGGAGCTGGCTGGAATTTCAAATGGTGCTGTTCGAGATTTAAAATTCACGAATGCGGTGAATGAAATCTCGAAGTAGGGGGAGCTATTTACTAGCTGAGGAGAGAACTTTATTCAGCCCTGTTTATGGAGAGCGTACTGAATATGGAGCTTTATTTCAAAAGTAATCACTTACGGAACTTCACCGAGATTTCCAAGTAAAGGCCTCCGCGCACAGAGCCGCCCTTAGCACCGCGCTTGGGGATTTTATTTTGTAAAAATTAAACGGATTAAGTATAATTGTCGAGGTATCAATTGTTCTGCAATAGATTTTCGGCAAGTTTAAGTGACACGTGAAGTAGAAACATAAGGTTATCTGTTTTCAATAATATCGACTTTTGCCTTGGACCTCCAAGGGCAGCTCTGGTCGCGTATTTTGACGAAGCGAAGCGCGGCGATACTAAGAGAAAAGTTTATAAACAATTGATTCTCATCGAGCAGCGACAATTAATTAATTATTATTAATTTCTTCGATTCGCTTCGCTAAAATGCGCGACGGCTTTAATACGTTTTTAAGGTTGGCGTTACGGTGGTTTCAATTGCGATCTAAGTATTCAGATTTTATTTCAATGGAATGCTAAAGTAATGAGTGATAAACTTACTGATTAATCACAATTGCAAGAAAATTCTGTAAGAAAGCTTTTATAAAATGCACTTAGGTTTGTATTCTATACATAAAAATTGTTTATAAACCTGTATAGACTTTGTTATCACTTCTTCGCCTTTTTCAAATTTTGTCAGATAGAACGTACTGTACTATATTTAAATAAACTTTAATATTGGCACTCCTGTTTTACTATGAACTTTCAAACATTTGGTAGATGGAATTCGGTTCCGATTTGCAAGTTAAAATATAAAACCAAAAGATCTTAGAAAAGCAATGGTACAAGAGGTATAAACGAACATTTTACCATTTATTACGCAAACACTTGCTCCGTTTTGTGACTTAAAGTTTCATACAATATTCCAATGCTTAAGGAACGATTAGATACATTGATAGGTATTAAATCTTAGTGTGCAATCCCGTTATACAAATTATAAATATACAAAATTCGCGTTATCACAAGATAAGGTCTTTACTAGAAACCTGTTCTTCGTAAAGAAGGGCCTTTCTGTTGTTGCGAAATTATAATTAGATAGCACATACAAATTTAGGGCTCCGTTTAACTATCACTTTGACATCGTCAAAGACATCATTGTGGACTATTAGTGAAACGATTGTTAGTATCTTCAAATACATAAGGCTTATGTTCTTTTTATGGATCACTGTGAACTTCTTATATTATTTGGTTATATGAAACACACGCACGATAGTGAATGCAACTTTTGTTACCAGTCATTTTCTTCAATCAACACTTCTTTATGTATGTTCTTGTATTAAGAAAAAGGCTTAGAATCAATTCTTTAAGAAAAAGAATGCTTTAGAGTCCCGTTGTACATTGATCCATTGTAAACATAATTTCTGAATTCTCATTAAAGTATATTGTATTGTTTTCATTCTATATACATTTGTAGCAGAGTTGGGAAAATGTTGTTTCGAATAACGAATAAAACTTAGATTCCTATCTCACTTTTATTTAAAACATCTTCATTTTCAATCGTAAGGGAATTCGTACTATTTTCTTAGTAACATTCTAATTCAATATTTTCTGCAAGTACATAGACTAGAAAAATCAACAACTGTATAGATAATTGTTTGTTCCTGTGACCGAAAGTTATTCATAACTTTGCTCATAAGTTTCATTAATTTATTCGAATAATGCCCAACTCTGATTCATAATATTAGAACATATGTATTTATGTACACACGCACAGACACGCATAATTTATCACGGAGCAGCTAATACCCTTTGAATTCATAAACTAAATTCTAATTTTCCTAATTTTCTACGTCAATTGTTAAATGAATAAAATCTGTTGTATTTTATATGACGCATCTTTTAATGTGCAAACTTGAAATGCAGTATTTGCTACATCGAATTAACCCGAACAGCGTGTATATCATTTTCCTTGAAATTATTATACGTTGCTTCCCGGTCATGGAAAATCCTTGTTAAAAATTTCACAAAACCGAACGAGAATTTCTGCTTAATAATAATACAAATGTGAATACATTAAAAGTGTTTCTTTATAATCATACGAAAATAGGTGTGCCTTCTTTGCGATTAGAGCTATGTATAAATATCCCTTGATTTATCAAATTCAACGTATTTACAGCCATCATTTTGTTTTTCATTTGAACTATGCGGTTTAGACTTCTCCTTTATAAATTCAAGCTTAAAAACATATACATATGTATTTACATCTAAATATGCTGCCGAAGAGTCAAATCGATTAATACAATTTCCTAAGATTAATTTGAATTCGTAGCAGTAAACTCTATTCGCTTTTTTCCTTCAGAAATTCCTTAGTATACCTACATTGTTTCTAATCTGGAGACTAACATTTGAAGTAGATATAGCCTAAAAATATTAAAGCTTTTATTAAAATTTTTCGTTCGCATTCACTTTATAAGGCTGATGTTAATATTGACTGGCATTAGGATAATATATATGTACAGAAATGAATCAAATACAATAATTTATAAATTAACATCGATAATCTTTTTGCGTTACCACTGAATACGTGTAAATAAGATTTCTAGACACCTAATTCGTAAAACATTAGTGTAATAAATACTTTCACGTAATTGGGCTTATGGAATGTAAACGAGACACTTTTATTTCAATGAAGATATACCGTGCTGCAATATTAACTCAATCGATTAAAGTTAGGTAATTATCGTACACCTATGCTTTCGAACTTAGTTCATTACGTTTAAATAGTCTTTTCTTTTCGTTGTAATGAATATCGAGAGCTCCCGCTTCGAATTGCCGTTCTGTAACACATGTGGCGTGTGATTTAAAGCACTCTGTGTGAAGTAAGAATTGTTTCAATTCCTTCCTTTCCATCGGTTCCTATTAAGGCGAGATGTACAGTTCTATTACCGTACCATCGTTCTGAATTCTGTCCTCCAAAGGCTACATTGCAAAAAGGAATCCGAGTTTGCAATAACGGTAATGACATTAATATATATATATTGCGTAGAAAACTAAATTAGCTAAAAATATAGCTTTGTGTTTCACTTTGCTTCGTGTAGTTGTTAGTTAACTATTAAATAGATTTTTATAAAGAGAAAGCTTCAGTTCTGGCACGCATCGCTATATGAAAAGTTTGTTTAAAAGTTCATACCCCTTCTTTTTTATAACAATAACAACAACAACAACAGTTACGGCACTTATAATAATTGCGATGCCTTATAATTATACTTTTCGTTTGTTTCTTTAAAACATTACTGCTGATCTGCTTTGCGAGGAACATATTATCGTGGTAAAGCTCTGCATAAAGTATACTGAAAGCTAGAAGGCGTTCAGAATACTAAGCGATAAAAAAATATAATAGTCGTAAGAATCAAAGCCGCCGGCATGAACCTCGACGATCGTTGTTTTATAAAAGTTCGGTCATCCTTCGATTCCCGTTCGCGCATCAGTATACTTTACCCAAATCGAACCAACTGTTTAAAAGCCTGCTGCGTCCGACCAATAGGCCCCTGTTTTTGGTCCCTGAACCTAAAACTTGTACTTACATTTAGCACCTTACAATCTTTGCGTCGGATCATTTGTCGCGAGCTAAGAAATGCGATTGGTAAAAATATACTACAAATCGGTTTACGCCGAATAAATGCCTAAACCAATTTGTAAATAACGCTAACTCTGCTTCCTCATATTATTTTGTATAATAACAGCTTTTTACGTATTACAGTGCATATCCTGTTATACAAATCTTAGCTCACATTACAACAATATGATCCAACTTTCTGAACGAAATTAGGATCGAATACCATATTGCCAATTTTGTAGACTACACATTCGATACTGTGAATGAATTATATATAAGAAGTATGAATTAGTGTGTTTATAAAGTTGTCAAAGAATATTAGTCGAAGTTTTTTTGCTTGTAAAATAAGAAAGAGAATTCTTGACTTTGGTATGTGCGTGTATAAACAGGTAACAGTTAAATTGACAATATTTGCTTCCGATGGGATATTCTTATCGCGGATCGATATAACTTTTATTTAATTTCAATGAGTCAAGAACTTCTTCGAAGGTTCAGGGAAATTGATGACTGTACTTAACGAGTTACAGCAGATTGGGCTAGTGTAGATTACTTTAAATTAGAAAACGTTTCCAAAATTACATTCTTTAAATTCATGTGCGAATAAATGTAAGCAAAAAATATAAATTAATTCGTATATATATATATATATATATATATATATATATATGTGCAAATGTATATCTCTATGTATAGTATATTCACACGTGTGCACACGCGCATGTATACCTGTATACATGTATACATGTACGTGTAGATGCATCTTATCTTTAACATTCAATTTAATTTCATAGCCACTGGACACTGCGTTTATAAAATCATACAGAATACGTTGCAGCACTTTGATTTTGGTTTCATAATACTTTACGAATTTTTTACATAAAATGTTAAATTAATACTCTCCTGCTTAAGTTTCTTCTACTTACGTAATGATTGTGCAGTGCGTAAACGTGGTGATTGCTTAATTCGTCAGGCCAATCGTTAATTCATCGTTACACAAATCATGATTTCATACGTACATTTCTCTTACGTAGTATATATACATAACTATGTTATTGCATATACGTATTATAAATGTGTAAACTTCAAAAGCATGTTCCGAGTAATACTAAATGTCTTTAATCACGCTATCTATTTTGTAGGAAAGGCCTCGTAGTGCTAAGTATAAGAAAGAAAGAGTTTACATTTCTGGATTCGATCATCTTTGTAGCATGTCCTATCTGAAATTGTTTCCTATGCTCCTTTCCCATGCGGCTGTTAGCGCATGGAGAATTTCGTCTCTTATTGAATTTCCTCCCCGCCCATGAAAAATGCATAAAACAATAGAATAAATTAATTCTCAAGACCGCTTCTGTGCCCACTTCATGTCGTCTGCTCTCGGCTTGTAGCCAGTGGTTTTCTCTATTATGGTTTCGAGAATGTACCAGAAGTTCAGTTTCTCTAGTGGCCAATTCAGCCATCCCGTAGTTATACAGAAGTAAGTTTCGTGCGGTGCGACGTGGTGCACACGATGGTGCTTTCTGGGTAATATAATTCTGTGCTCCTGTAACCAGACGACCCAGGCTGGTAGCCCAAAATATGTGTGCGACCATTTATGAATCTGAAAAGAATCTTACGTTAAATAAGAGAACTATAAGCCCTTGCGCTTTATCGAACACAGAGAATCGTATTTACCTGATTAGTCATTGCTACAAAAATTGCAAGCAGAAACCAATAACAAGTCCAAACGAACTTCTGTTGGATCTCTGATTCTGGGAGAGTTAGAAAATCCCACGTTAATTTACAAAGGAATGGTATCGTCACCATGAAATTATCACCGTTAGTTTCTATGAAGTCGTGCCTGGTTATACTCGTCGGATCAATATGGTGCTCTCGAAATGGTCTCAAAAAGTTCTGTAAA
Source organism: Andrena dorsata (assembly GCA_929108735.1). Classification (NCBI taxonomy): domain Eukaryota; kingdom Metazoa; phylum Arthropoda; class Insecta; order Hymenoptera; family Andrenidae; genus Andrena; species Andrena dorsata. Next base: position 9,128,021 of record OV815488.1, read on the forward strand.
CACACGTTTCTATATTCTCGCGCGAAAGAAGTAAAAAGAGCAGGAAATACATGATTAAGCGAGTGCACAGTTGTTTTTCTCAAACGTACCTTCCCAAGGATTGGAAGTTCCACAGAGCCCCATGTATCTGCGGCCCAATGAACTAATCCAGATCCGAAATCTGCGGTAACGATGCCGCAGAACGCTGCCATAGCTATCGAGCTTAAATTTTCTAATCGTATCCTGATGAGGATAAACAGTGTATTAGCCACCACGAGTGTAATACAGATACCAACACAAATGCATTCTTGTGTTCTTTTTCCTGGAACAAGTAATGGTTTCAATTCCCTGCGAAATATGCAACTTAATTGTAAAACGTATTAAACAGTTTATTAAAAAAATTACAATTTACAGAAATCACCGGTCAATAAAAATTACACCTTAACATCTGCTTTTAAATATTGCCTAGTTGATTCAATTTCTTGTCTATCTATATATGGATTGAATAAAGAGTAGCCAACTGTTAAGCCAAAGAAAATAGGTTCTTCCCATGGACATAGGAATATAGGCACAGAACAATAGTTGCGACTTAGGCGAGGGGAGTGAAGCAGCTTCGGGGAGCATCCGGTGCCGCATTGGTGATTGGTTCTGTCTTTCACCCTGGTTTCAATTGGTCCCATTGGTTGGCGCTTGCACGATCACAACCAATCGCCAATGCGGCACCGGAGTACATACCACGTGACCATGGTTCCCCGCACCCCCTGAACTGCTTCGCTCCCCTCAGCCATTGTTCCGTCCCCATATTCCTATGTCCATGGTTCTTCCCAAGTTATTGCACTTGTACCAACATATACAATTTTTTAAAAACTCTGGTTTTCATTCATTCACATTCACGATATTTATTCCTAAATTAACTTCATCGTCACTATTTAATTACGATACTCTGCGAATAAAAATCTCATATTTCAGGCAACACTGTACACAGTGGCGGATTTGACGGGCGGCCGATGTGCAATTGCCGCCGGAACTTATACAGAATTCCAGTTAAGAGTAGGCTCGTTCCCCGCAATGACTCTGAGGAGGCTGTTGATTGGTAGGAAACCAGCAGAGAAAGCGCTAGGACCAATCGCGCGGCAGTAGTGAGAGCTGCGCAGATCGGTTGCAAATCGGTGGGGGCGTAGGTCTACTCTTATATGAAATGGTACATAGCAGAGCCGCCCTAGTCCCGGGCCCCGCGCTTGGGGACTTCAGTTTGTAAAAATTAAATGAATTAAGTAGATATAATTGTCAAGGCACCAATTTTTCTAGAATAGATTTTCAGCAAGCATAAGTGACGCATGAAGTAGAGACGTAAGGTCATCTGTTTTTAATTAGATGTTTTCAATAATACCGGCTTTCGCCCCGAGCCCCGCAAACTCTTAGGCCGGCTCTGGTATATAGGGTTGCCAACCGTACTATAAAATAAAGTATCTTACGTTATTATACGTAAATGTACTCTATACTTTTGAATAACAATAAAGTATGCGAAAATACTTTATTTCACGATTAATGATATCACGTGAAACGTAACGCAATATTATTGTTCGTAGTTCCCATCGTACACAAACAATGATCATCACGAATTTCTTATCTTCTGTCTGTTCCTGCCACCTCAGCATTTACTGAGAAAGTTTTCTCTGACACGAATGTGAAGTGGCGAGATGAGAAAAACAAGGCTTCTCTCAATATGATAAAGAAGAAATTATTTATATATTTTAATATGAATATCCAGTGTAATAATCCCATTGAGTTATTCAAAAAGGATAAAAAATAGTTCTATAATGCTAAGAGCAATAAAAAATATGTTTGGAAGAAAATACAAACTACTACGATTAAAATTATGTACTTTTAGTTCTTTCGAGCGTATTTTTTTATACTCCACTAAAGCAAATTTACGTTACTTTTCTGTAAGAAAAGTGGCAACCCTGCCTGGACCCAGGGTTGCCACCTCTCGGGTTTTGGTCCGGAGACACCGGGCTTTAAAGCAAATTTCCGGGCTACGGTTTTACAGAAAAAATTTCCGGGTTTTAGAAAAAAATGAGATAATAAGAAATTGTGGTATTATACAGTGGTATCAATTTTATATACAATAATAAGGTAGTTGACTCAGTCGTCGATGATTTGAATTAATATTGAGATTTTATAAGGTTTTTGAACAATATTGTGTAAAAAAATAAAATCGCAAGTTAATATTTAAGTCTTTATCTACATATATCATCACAATATTGTTCAAAAACCTTATAAAATCTCAATATTAATTCAAATTATCGACGACTAGGCCTATCTGCCTAACCTATCGGCGACTGGGTCAACTACCTTAGTTATTAATTAAAAAAAGAGATACTTTTAAATTCTGAATTGTTTGAGCTTAAAAGAATCGCACATCTGTTTTCTGGATATTCGAGAACAAAACCTTTTTTGCTTTTTCCATCTCCGAGTTTATATTCGAATCTCCGGGTTGAAATGTGTAGCACTCCGGGATTTATATGATGATAAGGTGGCAACCCTGCCCGGACCCCTGCCCAGAAGGCCCCCCCCCCAGGGCCCCATCTTTAAAAAAACACGATTTTATCCAACCACTATAATTATTTTCTACACTACTACACATCCCATTTTTAGTAAACACCCTCTACATTTTCCCAAAAAATTTGGGCCCCTCGGTACGTTTGCCGCCTGGGCCTTTTTCTTAAAATCCGCCACTGGCTGCACGTATCATCGTTCTAAGCATGTGTCCAAGAACATTGTAATAATGTCTTTATAAGTGCCGCGCTATATAGATACAATGATACGTATTGTTAGCCGCGCTCTTTATTTCTGTTCACAAGCGAGGATTCCAAGGTGCGAGCAATGTATAGCAAATGTCTTGGCAAGTATTAAAATCAGAAAACGTGCGATGCGCGCACGTACCGTGCGATATATTTCTCGGATATGTCGGGTCAAATTATCACGCGTTCCGAAACATTGAAATTTAAATACAAAGTACGCAACATTCTATAAATCATCAATGAGAGAAAAAAAAGATATACAATTACCGGTGCTATAGAGATTTGCGAGTTCCTGGGCGCCTTTGTGATTGGGACCCCATCTCGGTACTGTTCTGTCCTCTTGCGAAGTCGGCACCACCGAGTTGGCATTGGGATCGTCCTCGAGCATCGAATTCTCGTAGATCTGCCGTTCGGTTTTCACCGGCGCCAAGAAATTCGTTGCCATCGAGCACGCGGCCGCCGAAGCCGCTTGGCCCAGGTTCGCTACCTTTATTTCATCCATTATTATTACTCCGTTATTATCTACCGAATAGCCGCGGATACGCGCCACTTTCCCGTTCCTCCTCTTTCTGTTCTTTTTAAGAATCGATCCTGCCCCGTTGACGGTTGCCCTCCGACATCGCGGGATCCCTTTTCCTGTCTCGAAAAGGCAGCGCTGTGTTCCTCCGTGCCCGTCCTCTACGTTCCTATGTTAGATTTATGCGTCACCGTCAAATAGTTTCTTTACGGATCGTGAACGATCTTTTAAATTTTGTATGCAGAAACGGCCGTAACGTGTTACACATCATTCGATGGATCTTCGCATCATCTATCGTTCGATCCATCTGCGTCCCGCACAATTCTCCCGTCACCCGTCATCGTGCCATTTCTTTCATGCGTCTCAATTGATCCCGTTTATGATTGTTGCGACCTTTTTCTCGGCTCTCAGCGGACCCTTGTGCTCTGCACCACATTCGACGATGTTGGCGCTGTGTGAGGGGGGGAAAAAATAATACATTCCGATTAGTAATTAAGATAGATCGTTTTGAAAAAATCCCTATCTTATCGCGATATTTGCAAGTGTAAGATATTATCATACGTGACACGTGAAGAGCTCGAGCAGCGCCAGGCTACCGTTATTTAATATTTTCAATTCAGTTTGAGCCTAGCACGCAGCTTAAAGAATAACACGTTACGCTACGATGATGTATTTAAACTGACGACCGCAAGGCCCGACCTTTCCTTGTCTGATAACACCTCTTCTACCGAGAGTTTCATTCGTATTGCAAGTAGAAATTGCCAGGACACGGCCCGCGAGACTCGAGATTCTTAGAAACAGATATTACTGCACAGTAATAAATCACAGGACACATTTGCACGTACGAATCAATGAAGTATAACAGTCCCTTCAGTCCAATCCTTTTTCGCTGTTTGTTTTCAGTCTAGACGCCACGGGGAATTAATATCGATAAAATATAAACACACCTATATTCAGTCCGAAATTTCTAAACCAATAATCCCGCGTCAAGATAAATTTATAGAATCTTACAATTCTCCTTACTCACTTGTTTCGCTGAAATAAAGCAACAGTTCGCGATCGCCGATACTGGCAACTATTCAATTAGACGTAAAACCCGGCGGAGACGCGAAACGCGTTAATTACGAGAACTAATGATAAGGATTCATAAGCATCTAGATATTCTAGATCGTTGAAGAGTAATAGCGGCACGATTCAAGCCCGTGTGTGGGCACGGTTGAAGTAGGTTAATTTCGCTTTTACACGAGCCCGAGAAACAATTTTGACATGCACGTAGCCTACCCTTGTCTCTGCTTTCGCCGCGCAAGTAACAATCGAAATAATGTATGGGAAACGTTGCCTCGCGTACCATTCTTGATTTCAGGCAGTCAGAGCAACAATGGACTAACCCCACATTTTTTTTCGAAATTGAATTACTAGCAATAACGTGTTCCAATAGGCTCTACTAACCATATAAAATAGGAAAGAAATTTTTTTTTTAATGCGGGTTGGTCCGTTGTCGCTCTGACTGTCTCATTTATCAACCACATTCATATCCATGCTACTTCCTCTAGCAGACCAAAATTTAGCCACCATAGTGTGCGAATGGTACGCGAAATTTGATCAATTGAAGCTCAATTCTACCGTTAACAGATGAATAATAGAAACAGCTTTGCTCGCCGGATTTCTTGCGACAACTTAATTTCGCGTATGACTCGCTCGGAGATCGAAAGTCCCCTTCGTTCCTCAATATATAAAATTCATTGTTACACCGTTAGCGACGGGTTTTTTAACACGTGCGTGTGCACACGCGATTATTCGAGCCGGCGTGCGTAGCTACCCACACGCGACTGGCCACATTTACGGCCTGTGCGTGTGGGCACGCGCGCGCGGCACGCGTGTGCCTGTGTTGGTCGCGTAGAATAAAGGCACCGGGTTACACCTGAGCGTCGAACCGGGGTTGTCGCGGGTCTAAGTTTAATTCAGTGTTCGTACGACGTGGAGGAGCTAATTGTATTTCAACGGCGGTTTAAACAACGAGATGTGCCATACCCACGGGGCGGGCGGTGGGAGCAAGTAGGACGGCAGAGGATCCACGGTGAATTCAGAGGATTTCGCAATGCCTCGGTGCTCGGTCGTTATCCTGGCCGGCGCATTGTCCAGCCATAGAGCCGCTGAACGTGCACGCTCAATTAGTCACTGGTAGGATCGAAAGAGGCATACGACGACGTGACACTATCGTACCTCGTAGCGACGTAACCCGCACACATGTTAGGAAAGCACGCATGACGTTTCACGCGCAATTCCGGCCGTTTCGCGCACAAAGTTCTGTTCTTCGGAGTCGCTCCCTTGTTACCGCACTGCGAGATCACCGCCGGAACAGAGGAAGGGAGAAAATACGAGAAGCAGAGGGAAGGAGGGAAACCGAGAGTAACAGGTTACAGGTTTACATATCCACTGGCGGGTGCGACGGGTGCCCGATCTAGGGGACACGGAACCGCGAAATCGGAGTAGTGCGGTGAAATAGGCAGAAAGAGAGACAGGTGGGAGACGAGCGAGGAGACGCGGTTGTCACGACTCTGGCATTTAAACACCAGGGAATTGTGGCGGCGTTCTCCTCGGGCCGTTCGCCACGGAGCAGCAGCGAAAAGGAGCGTGAAACCGGGCGCTGCTGGCTTCGCCGTGCCGTGGCTTACTAGGTACACAAGTTCTATTCGCGATTCTCCTCGGTTCTTTCTCTTTTGCTCGAGTTCACGTTGCGTGAATTCGCCGCTACTCCGTTCCTTCTCCTTCCTTCATACGGCCTCCCCTTCTGCAACCCCGCCTCGTTTCGTGACGAACGACCGGCGCCGCCCGACGACCATAGCTCGCGTCGCGACGCTCCCGTGGCGCCGTCACGCGGCTACCCTCTCCCCGATTCTTTCAGACACCCGTAGGAAGATTTCCGCTCGGCCGAGGCGGGACAATTCGTTACGGTTACGGTCACTTTCTCGTTTCGGTTAATTCAGTTTATTCGGTGTCCTGCCTACGACCACGGGCGTCTAATACGACGCCCCCCCCCCCCCTCTAGGGCTCCAATTTTCATTGGGCCCACACGCATCACTTAGCAACGTTTCGAGTGCGGACTGTATTACCGAAGCGGGGTCAGTCGCTTCGGAGGGGTTTTCACCAGAACTAATCCAAACCGAACCAGATGCGGCAATAGCGCGGGGCAATGTTATTTGAGGCAGTCAGAGCAACAACGAACCAACTCACATTAAAAAAAATTGTTTTTTCCTATTTCATATGATTAGTAGTGCCTATTGGAGCACGTTATTGCTACTAATTCAATATCGAAAAAAAAAAATGTGCTTTAGTCCATTGTTGCTCTGACTGCCTCATTTACCGCGGTTAACGCTTTCGTAAAACCACGCATCGAGTAATGTGTCGCGATACGGCGATAGGACGGCCATCGCTCGATAATTGCTTTATCGCGATTTCCATTCGGATTACCGGCAATTATGATGCGCATTGTTCCGGCAGCACGTCTCTGATCTTACAATTTATTTTCACTCGTGACGCGATCGCATACTTCGCAGCCGTATCGTTTCGCAACTTCAACGCAGATCATGATTACTTTTCAACCACCCGCGTGGCTGGCTGTACGTGAAGCCGCGGGTAGTATAAGGCCACGCGAGCGCGTGTATGCGTCACCGATTAAACATATGCAGCACGCCATGACCATTCGTGTGTACACCGACACGCTCGGTATATCTATCTGGTTTGATTCGAATCTCCGTGCAACCGTTACTAAATGCGTAACTTGTCTACGCTTATGGTTCTGTTTGCATTAAAATATTACGTTTCGCCCAGTGCCATTTATAATGCAGCGACCGGTATCGCTTTATCGCCCGCTGCGAACGTTCTCGACCGTTAACTTAAACCTTAAGCATCTCTCGTCCGCCGACTTCCACCGGTGTCGATCCGCTGATAACGCTTTATCAGATATAAATGAAACTATATACGCGAGCACACATCTACCAGGTAAGTTATGCGCGATAAAGGTGAAGAACCCGGGGGAAACTAACACTTCCGACCAACTGCTATGACCTAAGAGTCCTTTGGACTAGGACACGTGACGTCTCGCGGAGCACGGTCATAGTTTATTCAAAGGTAGATCGACCGAACCGCCTAGCCCCTAAGTTTTTCATAAGTTATATCACAGGGGTATGCAGACCCCGCGATCACGTAATAGATAATGGCAAACACGATATTACGGTGATAGCGATTCTGTTTTTCAAGCTCTACGAAAGCCTCTTACATAGATTTCTGACTTAAGTAAACGTGGTAATTATCGATTCCCTGCATCGGTACCAATCTGTTATTCTGAAGTATTCTTTCTACGAACATGATCCATTCGTAATTAATATGGAAGCGTGTCTAAATAAACAGACATACTTACTGCGTGTAGTTAGATACGATTGAATCGAAATCAGAATCGAACGATCCCCAATGAGTTTTCAAATTGACATTGTTCTGCAATATTCAGCGGAATCCTCTTCCTTAATTTATCCTATTTGAGGTTATATCTGTGCTTCTTTTAGCCTTGTACGACCAGCCTAGTTGCCAAGTTACAATAATGCCAAAATAAACTCAGAAGTGTGAAACTTCGGTTGACATAAATTCTCAAGCGTGATAAACGCGGTGCATGTACACAAGAGATGTTCGTCGATCAAAGGTAGAGAGGCGTCTCTTTCTCGTTCGATGCCGGCAGCTAAAGGGACGATAAATCCGGCCCGGCTTCTAGGAGACAGAAGTACAATGGTGTTTGCTCGGGATCTGTATCGCGTGATCCCGCGTTAATTACCGGGCAATCAGACGTTCGTAATGCGAACGGGCAATAACAATGTTTCGCGGTTATGCGTGCGAGCACGTAGGAGGTGAATCGGTGTCGGAAGCAGGCAGGTGTGCGAGCGTGATCCCGGAAGACAAAACGAAGATGGCATCACTCGGCCGCTTGCGTAGAAGCTAAGACCACTTTTATTTTCGTCAAGCAACGTAGCGAAGCATCGTCATCAAAACGACAATCCCTGCTGCACGCTACGCGCATTATGTAATTCGCGGGCTTAATAATAAAGCCCATCGGGTGGAATAAATAAACGGAAGCGATACATCCCTATTTCGAGGGGATTAATTTTATACATACGTATAATTAACATGAAAACGGCGCGGTATTCTTATATAAGTTAATCTAATTCAGTCCTCTCTAACCTTCGCGAACCAAGTTCTTTATAATCGTGTCGCATGGTGCGCGTATATATTTTTACCCGCAAAAAGCAGATTTGTTAACTTATCGGAACACTTCGGAGCTGCGTGAAAAATTCCCGCCAATTTCCCTTTCCCACGATCTTTCTTTAAATTCACTGTCGTCGATGAACCAGTGCCTTTGGCATACAGTTTCGAAATATCCGAAATAATTCGGCCGATGGAATAACCGACGGAATGCGCGCGACAATGTTACGAAGCCCAACTTTGTATATAATTAGGACGTGGAAACGGTAACGTTTGCGGTAGAGAGTGAGTGCTATTCACGTGATTCCTACGGTGATTTAGATAGGTACTTTTCAGACTTACTATTTAACATTTAGTTAAACCATGAGCGGTCTACGGATTTCCTTTAGCTTCGAAAGAGGCACTGAATCGGCTACGTGCACGCGACAGCGTCAGTCGCGGCGAGTACGAAGCACAGATGCACGAGGTAACAATACACAGCGGGCAACGTGTGCAACGATGACAAACCGACAAGTTGATATTTCTCGCCTTGGATCGAGTACGTATCGGTCATTCGCGGACTTGCGTGCTGCGATATATCTAAGGCACGAAGAAGACGGTGCGGTGGCACGAACCGTGGGAGAGAGTGCGCGTACACCTGACATAATTTCGATTCTTTCGAGCCGTCTGCTCGAAACGGGGTGTCCACCGGCAGCGCTTGCCACAATTTCTTAATCGCGTCCAGCGTTTCGCGAAGAAGAAACATTGAAAACAAAAGCGAAACATTGCTGAATTACTCTATTCTTGGTACAGGAAACCGAAGCAGTTCTTTTTTTTTCAATTTTAAGAAATGCTTTTAAGGAAATGGTTCAGCTGAAAATGGCGATGCAATAAAAGTTTATAGTTGTTATTGTATTATGTAACTTGGTCTCAGTTTCATGCACCAAATAAATGATAATAAGTCGGATTACTTTAAACGCTTGGTTCCCATGATCGATCGAACCATTCAAGGAGAAGCTTAGCTTATTTATTTCGCGAATGCTCAACGAACATAAAAACGGAATCGTAGAGTGAATTCACGATGCTAAATTTGGAACACTGATCGACCTATTGTGTAAAAATAGTTTCATTCATTCGCCGTGCTGTATTATATCACGAACTTTCGTGTGTCAGCCAAAGGAGGTATTCCCGAAACGTAAGGGGAGCTTTATTTTAAATTCTTTCCATAGTGAATGAGCACAACGTCTTTGCGCTGCGTAGGGCGAAAGTATTTCTTTATAAGGAAATCGTATAAAAAATTTGATTTATTATACGTAGGAGGTTTAAGTTACCGAAGTTACAAAGAGTCATCATTAATGTAATATACGCGTAGAAGGATCGATGTAAATTTTCAACAGAGTTGTTTCCGTAAACATCTTTCGATCGAACTTACGAAATAATGGAAATATAATGATACCCGTACTTTGAAAGATTTTTCGAGAATTTCGATTGTTGCGTAAAATTATAAATTTCAAAATACCTAGTTCCATTTTCAAAAAGTTAGTATTACGATAAGTGACACCCTACGCTTCAGCAAGTTTTAAGTCACTTCTCCGAATCGTATAAATGCTGCTGTTTACTCTGTAATTATACACGATTATGTTTGATTGAGAGAAAAATAACGAGAGGGCATTACTTATATTGCATCATAGCCGTCAGAGTAAGATAGGACTATTAGGGTTAGTTTAAAGATCCTACTGTAAAAATACCTGTACCTTGTCCAAATATAACGCTATTTACATTTTTCGAATTTGTCGAAACTGATTCGTATTTAATTATTTCGTGCATTCCTTCTTTTCTCGTTATTCTATTACATTGTTATCAACAAATTGTTACTAAGTTTCACGATAATCTGTAACATGAGTTAAAGAATGCACACTGAATCACAACACTGCTCTTTGTAAGGTTAGTTACTGTTCCACAGCGAAGCTAAAAAATTGTAGTACATAAGGTAATCCAGTCTCGTCTTCTTCATTTTAACAGCAGTAGTTCGATGTGTTAGAATTATGAGGCTTACTGTGTTCAAAGAAAATGATTCCGTGCTTCTAGTAGGAGAAGGCAATTTCTCCTTCTCCGCTGCATTGTCTCAGTTAAATTTAAAAATCAATATCACTGCCACATGTTACGAGTCTAATGTCAGTCAAGATATTGGAAAGAATAACATAGAATACTTAATAAGTAATGGTCAGTATCTTTAGAATGAAGTAAGATTACACATTTATGTTTTAATACAATTACGAAGTATTCTATGTTTCTCTTTTCAGGAGTTCGTGTATTACTCGGCATCGACGCAACTAATCTAAAGCAACACCCGACATTAAACTCAGAGCTGTTTGACAAAATTATCTTTAACTTCCCTCATGTCGGCGGTAAAATGCGAATAGAAAGAAACAGAGAATTATTGAAAAGCTTCTTCGTAAGCGCAGCAAAGTCATTGAGAAATAATGGTCGAGTATTAGTTACCCTCTGCAATGGCCAAGGTGGCACGTCCTTTGATAGTCCACCAAGACGTTGGGACGATTCATGGAAAGTCACGGAAATGGCGGCATATGGAGATTTTCTATTAAATGCCGTCGAGCCATTTGCATGGTTATCTTTCCGAAGTTACATAGTGACTGGGTATCGTAGTTTAGATAAATCGTTCCATTCTGCTGGAGCTTTGACACACATATTTGTTCAAGCCGAACCTCCGAATCTACAGAATATCGCCCTTGAAAATGAAATTAATATTTCCCAATGTAATACTGATAATATCTCGTGGAACAGTATTAGTCAGATAACAGACGCATCGTACATAAATGCTGCAGACATGCGCGCACATATGTACACATTTGATATAACTTTTAGCATCGATGAGAAATTTAATTCTGCTAAATTTTATATGCTTTTGTGTAATTATGCAGGTCGCATTATAAGTAACGTTGATTTCGTATGTTCCTATAAATGTCCTTTACAAAAAGTAGAGAAGAGGACTTACAGAATAAGTTATAAATCTTATTATTTTCCTTTGCATAGAAAAAGAGTTATTGACATACACCAGAATATAATAGCATCTATTTTGGAAGATAATTTAAATGTTCTGGTTTCGAGATAGCCCTGTTTTACATGTACAAATTTAAAATATAACTCAATGTAATTACAGTTTAATAAACTCATTCATTTACACTTAAATATTTGATTTATTTCTCAGTGATGTAATTACTTTCAGATGCACTGTTTTCGTCAAGCGAGAAGCATAATTTTACTGAATATTACTTGGAAGCCAGATATTGCGAGCACCGTTACTATAAATGTGCAAAGATGTAGGACCACGAGCAAAACTATATTCAACTCGTTCTGTACTTCTAAATGGCTTCGTGGACAAGAGCATGTCCCCAGAGCGCTGCGAAATACGAAGCCAAAGTCGCAGAGAGATACAAGTCGGAATATCCTTGACATGAAGCAAGTATGAAATTAAGTGGCGTTTCTTTCATTTCCGTGCAGTGTTTACGAATATTAAGTTGTGTAACTATTTAGGTAAAAACTGTTGGAGGAAATGGTGGAGATGGAGAGATATCGTTTCTCCAATTGTGGTCCAACGAATGTGCTGGGCCTGACGGTGGAGATGGTGGAAACGGTGGTCATGTAATTTTTAAGGTAGGATATTAAGAAATTTGTATATCCCCACTGAAATTTAACTTAAGTTCAAAATATTTCGTACCATTGAATTTAATTCGAGATGTATATCTAAAATGTTACAGGTGACGACAAATATCAAAGATCTTTCGCATATAAGTAGCGTTCTTAAAGCTGAAGATGGAGAGAGGGGACACAATAAAGATTGCTTTGGGAAAAATGCTAAGCACACCATAGTAGACGTTCCTGTAGGTACCATAATTCGTAACCCAGAAGGTAAAATAGTAGCTGATTTAAACGAAGAAGGACTCATGTTCGTTGCTGCACGCGGCGGTGCTGGAGGACATGGAAATGCGTTTTTCAAGTCCGATGTTCAGCAATCGCCAGTCGTGAGTGAATATGGTGCACGAGGAGAAGATCTGCAATATGTATTAGAAATAAGAAGCATGGCGCATATTGGACTGGCAAGTACTCAAAGCTTTTACCAATAGAGGAAGTGCAGTATATTTGGAATACCCGTTTGTTTAAGACGAATAAAGAATTACGGTAAAGATATTAAAAATTAATGTTTTGTAAAATTTATACGCGTGACACAAAAGCTTGGCGAAGCTTTGGAATATTCCAAATTACCTTCACCTTCGGTATTCCGAATTATCAACATGGCATTGAAAGCTAAAATTGCAAGCCACACTTTGTATTCTCGAAATTATCGCGAAAGTGACACGGAACTATAGAAGGAACGCGCAAATAAGTAGATTAAGCGTTTAACTCTAAAGTTTTGGCATATTTTAACCACGATTGGAACGTTTGAATAGTTGCTGAAAAAGTTTTGCAGATTGACGTTTTCTTACTCTGCAGATTAAGTCGAAAATGTCAAAATGGCGGTTTATCCACAAATGTCATTAGTTAACTGGCAGGCGTGCACAGCTGAATGCCCGCCGGGCAAAATTTTTTCGGGCGCGTGCGGAAAGAGCATCGAAAATCACTAAGCCACGCCTTCATGAACAACAGTGCCGTGAGTGCCGTGGTGGGGAGTGTTCGTGAGTGAAGTGTGCCGCTGAACATCAGCAACACACCTTACAATTTACACGCATACTACAACAGCTATTGGCCACAGGGTGGGGGAACTGCTCATGGCGTCGCTCTTCGCTTTGCTCACGAGCAATCGAGAGCTATCGCATTAGATAGCGTTAGTAATTTATTAGATATTTCGGTATTCCAAATATGCTGCACTTCCTCTATAGGAATTCTTCTAATTCTTCGAACGATAACTTAACTATTTTAGAAAAATCTATTTTAGATTGGCCTTCCGAATGCAGGTAAGAGTACTTTATTAAGGGCCATATCTAGAGCCAGGCCCAAAGTAGCACCGTATCCATTTACGACACTGAGGCCTTACATAGGAATGATATTATACGATGATTTCGAACAGATCGCAGGTCGGTGATGCAATTAACAAATTAATTTCTTATCGTGGTCATATGTCCAACGAGAAGCATACTTTCGGTTTATATTTCTAGTGGCCGATTTACCAGGACTTATAGCTGACTCTCATAAGAATAGAGGCCTTGGCATACAATTCCTTAAACACGTGGAACGTTGTAAAATTTTATTATTTATTCTGGATGCAAGCTCCGATGAGCCGTGGGCGGATTTTGAAACCCTGAGACATGAAATTACGCAATTTAACGTGAAGCTACACGATAGGTCGCTTCTTATTGCCGCGAATAAGATGGATGTACCAGAAGCAGCGGTGAGATATACTTTCTGATGAAACTATAAAGGTATAAAAGTAATAGTAACGTGGTCTGTTGTATAATTACAGAAGAACCTCGAACTACTTAAGCAGAAAATTAATCCACCAATTATTCCGATCTCCGCCAAAATGGGTACAAATGTATCTACTTTGTTAAGGGAAGTCAGAATCTTGTACGACAAAGAAATGGAGAGCGAAGAAAGAAAGGCATCGGAGCACGAAGATTCTACTTAATTTTCCTATGTATTTATAACAGTTTGTTAATAAAAACATTTATAAAAATGATATCCCGGTTGTTTTAGTGTTTCACGGCTTTTTCACACAGCTTGAAGTCTTTTATTACAGCCGTTACTTGAGGTTGGTTTAGGATAGTAAGGAACCACCTGTTTAAATTCGTGTAGTCTTTTCTACACGCTGGATCGAAAACGTGTTCGTATAAAGGTATCAAGGCAGTGAAAACTGCGATGTCCGCCAGGCTGATCCTTTCACCGACTAAATAAGTTTTCGCGAGCAATGTGCTGTTTAGCTTCTTCAAAGAAGAGAGAACATCTTCTTTGGACGTTTTAATATTCGCTTTCGTGCTATTTGGTGTATTCACCGCGAGACTGGAGACGACCCACCCAGACACTGCCGGTAAAATATGATTATCAGCATAACTTAGCCATTGTAGAACTTGACTGAATGTAAAAATGTCTTTTGAACATCTTAGCTGGTCATTTGCTAAGTAAAAGGCAATTGCATTGCTGTCGGACAATTCGAAATCATTTCCTTCTAGTCTTATGTCTCTGGAGAGTATACTATCCTTTTTATGTGGCGAGATAGTCAATTCTCTGCCACTATACTTAGCTGCTATTTGAGCACGGTAACACTTTGTACCTCCAGCGTTACAAAAAAGCGTTAACTTGTTTTTAGAAGACTTGGAACATATAGACTTTTCGCAGACTTTATCGCTCTCTGAAAAGATACCATTTTTAAGAATTTGGAAAGAATATTCCTAGGTACATACTATACAGTGGTAGCTAGGAGACAGATTACAAAAAAAAATGATGGGAAAAATACAACTCCATCGATATCATAAAATTAAAGTCTAAAGACTTTTGGCTACCACTGTATTTTCATTAGTTACACTTTACAGTATTTCAAGGGGCGGATTTGAAGATTTGGCACCTCTAGGCTAACAAGCGCCTGCCGCCCTTTTCGCGAAATATCATAAAATATTTTAATTTAAAAGAGTCGAGACAATTTCAAAGGTGATTCAATACGGCAACTCACTTGTGAGTTATTGATAATTCGCTAAATGCAAAAAAAAAAGGGAATTGTTTTTAAAGTCGTCTCAAGCCTCTGTGTTTAAATATTTTCCCACTTCTTTCGCTCAAAATTTACCGTTCCCCAAATTTGTTTGTTTCCGAAAAATTATCGCTTCTTAAAATTTATAGCTCCATAAAATATTTCGCTCCCCAAAATTTGTCACTTTCCAAAATTTGCCACACCCCAAAAGTTTTCGCTTCCCAAAATTAGTAGCTCCCCAAATTTTTTTGCTTCCGAAAAATTACCGCTTTCCAAAATTTGTCGCTCCGCTAAAATTTATCGCTCCCCTAAAATTTGTCACTTCCCAAAATTTGCCTGTACCCCCTAGAAATAGCCTATACTCAAATCCGTCCCTGAGTATTTCTCTTTACCTGTTATTCCAAGTTTCAAATTAGCGAAGTTCTTGGCGGTGGCCATCAATTTGCTCAAGCACGATACATTGGTACCCGAGGCCTGAGCGGACTCAGCTTTCCCACCTCCCTTGCCTTCCATAAGCGGAGCAATTTCACCAATCCACTCGTTTGCTTTTAACCCTTTACTCACAGCAGACTTTTATGTTTTGCAACACAATGATAATCGTTAAAGCCTTCCTTCTTTCGAACAACTTCATTCTCGTATGTACATGTTCAACCTTACCTTGGACACAGCACTAAGCGCAAAGATCTTCTTAGCATCAGGATCTATGCTTACAAGTAACGCACTCGTTTCGGGGGACACACTTTTTATTTTTTTCAAAGCAGCATCCAAAGCTTTCGTATTACTGTAGGCCTGCAGAAGCTCGACCAATATCGGGCATCCCACGTTCTGTTGAATTATTTGTTGAACAGTCTCCACCACTGTATTAGCGATCGCCACTTTCGCTGCGCGTTCCTTATCATCGAGCGTCTTTTTCATATCCTTCAACATCTTGCGCATTTTGTCCTGCGCGCGAATAATGAATGTATACTTTGTATCTACACGTATCATAACAATGATAGATAATTATTTTTTCAAATACACGTACCTTTCTCCAGCTTGGAATCGTAGCATGCGATACGTCGTCTGTTAATTCGACTATTTTCTTTACGTGGTCTTTCGCATTGACACCACTTTTATCAGTAGTTATGGTGGCTTGAAGTTGTTCCAAGTGACTCTGCAGCACGGCTGCCTTTTTCTGAGCTTTCGTTGCTTCGGGGCCACTGAGAGCTACTATTCGCCTGATACCTTTAGCAATGGCCTCTTCGCTGGCTATGACAAAATCTCCAATATGCTCTGTATAATGTAAATGTCTAAAAAAAAATCAACTTAATAAGTATACATTACTTGAAGTATTTTCTATTGTATAATCCGATGCTGCTTACGTCCCCCCACAAAATTCTACACTGGTTTGTGTTGCACTAGAACTCAAAGGGTCCTTCTCTAAATCTTCAACGGGTATGCCGATGCTAACTACTCTCACGGGGTCCGGGTATGTCTCTTCGAACATAGCGCGTAAGCCTTGAATAGTTTTAGCCAGTGCTAGATTACTTTCCTTAGCGTACACCTTTCTATTCTCTTTTACCATGCTGTTCGTAATTTCTTCTACCTTCTTCACCTGCTCGGCAGTCATAGCTCCTGTGAAAGAAGGTGTGAAATTATATTTGGTGCCGCATCAGTCAGAGTCAGTTGGGGATTGAGCAGTTAAAGGAGAGACAAGATACCGTGGAGGAATTAAGGGAAAGGTATAGAGGAACTAAAAAAATGTGCAATATAAGCAAATAGAGAGCGCTAAGTACAATATAAGATACAGATACATAAAGACAGGAATGTTACATGAGTGGCTGGGTAAAAAATGGAAGGAAAATAGTCAGAGTTTGATAGCGCGGGCAAGATGCGGGAACGTGGAAAACTGAAATTGATATTGGGAAGCGGGTGAGGCAAGGAGCTACGATTTATGTGATAGAGGGGAACGTTAGACCATATGGTTTAAGATTGCGAGGAGTTGAAGAGAAGGAAAGTAAGGAAGTGGAGAAAAAGTAGAAAAAAGATAAAAGGTGGATAAAGGGAAGTGTGAGAGTATGTAAGTGATAAGAGTACGTAAACCAAGTCTTTTTTCATGTCAAAGTTCTACTCTAAGTAGCTTTATTAACAAACCTTTATTTGTAAAATCGAAACGGAGACGGTCCGGCGCGACTAAAGAACCTTTCTGATCAACTTCCGTGCCCAACACTTTTCGGAGAGCGTAATTGAGAGCATGAGTCGCAGTATGGTTGCTCATTACAAGCCTCCTGCGTGTAGTATCTACATTTAAATGCACTTTGTCACCCTTTCTCAACGCCCCTTGGCCCACGGTACCAATGTGTAACACATAGCCGCCTCTGACTTGAACATTCTTTATTCGAACTTCAGTATCCTTCGAGGACAACGATTATTATTCATACGTACATTAACACGCGCAGATGTAACTACATTATTTACTTACCTCATCGTCAACCTTCACTAAGAACCCTTCGTCGTATATTTGCCCACCTTGCTCCGCATAAAAGTTCGTTTGATCTAACAGAATTCCAACTTCCTCTCCTGACGACACCTCGTCGACGAAAGTCTTAGAGCGTCTAAGAGCGATCACAGTCCCAGTGCACGGAGAAAATTCATATTCCTCGTATATCTTACTATTGGTTACTGTATAATTGTACTTTAGTAAATCATTAGTAGGCTTGATCCCTTTATTTTGCAATTCGGTAATTGCGTGAACGTCGAGATTTATCTGGTCATCTACACCGCCACTTTTACTTTGCGACATAATCTGGCGTAAACGAAGCAATTCCAATTAACTTATCGAACGACACATGTTCAGACTATTATTACCAGAGTGTCTTATATAATACCTGGGCTTGCTTCCTCGCTTCTTCGTAGGCTACCATATCCACCTTCAATCCCATCTCTTCGGTCATCAGCTGCGTCAAATCAACCGGGAAACCGTACGTATCGTACAAACGCCACGCGACATCGCCCGGCACTGTACTCGACGATTCCAATTTTGTTATAGTACGATTCAATAAATTACGACCGCGCGATAATGTTTTAAGAAATTGAACCTCCTCTTCGTTGATAACGTCGATTATATACTGCGGATCTTTAGTTACTTCTGGGAAAACATCGCCTGTGGAATGAAAAAGTATGAAATGATGTTATCGTATGTTATACTAGAATTTTGAAAATAAAAACCTACCGAGAAGCTCAACTACTACGTTCACCAGTGTTCCAAAGAATCCAGGCTTCGCATTCAACTTCTCAGTGGCGTAACGCACAGCACGCCTCAGAATTCTTCTCAGCACGTACCTAAATTACAATCAATGTTCAGATCGATGGACTGAGATAGAAATTAAAAGAATGTGCACCGGCACATGTATTTAGTTTACCCTCTTCCAGTATTGTCCGGTATACCGCCATCGGCAAGTGCGATAGTAAGAGTTCTCGCGTGGTCTGCTAAAACTCTGTATGCCATATCTATGCCGTTTTTATCATCCGAGCCTACTCGTCCTTGATAAGGCGGTGCTCCTGTGCCTTTTTGTATGGCATCGAACAGTGGCACGAATAAGTCCGTGTCGTAGTTGGCACGTTTATTCTGAATGACTGACACTAATCTTTCTAAACCTAGGCCGCAGTCGATGTGTTTCTTCGGCAACGATTTCAAACTTCCATCAGATTCTCTGAAATAATACAAAACGATGAAGCGGAATAAGTAAAATTTGTTTCACACGTTACGAGCTACTCACCTATTAAATTGTATAAACACGAGATTCCAGATTTCTAGAACGTCTGGGTCATCTTGATTCACTAAGTGAGCTGCTTCTCTGTTCCCAATGCGATCGTAATGCAGCTCGCTGCACGGACCGCATGGACCCGTTTCTCCCATTTCCCAGAAATTATCTTTCATGTTTCCCGGTAACACGTGACTGGGAAGGACGCTAAAAGGACATCGTATATATTAATAAGTTACGGGTGGTTCCTAGAGCGCGATACAGATTAGTAATTATTAAAGGGATAAATGTGGTGAGAATAGATGTGTGATTACCCTAGAGAAAGCCAGATTTCTTTGCATTGTTCGTCGGGACTTAAATTATTCTTCTCGTCTCCGCCGAAGTAAGTCACATATAATTGAGCAGGTGGTAGTTTTAATGCGACTGTTAAAAATTCCCAGGCCCAAGTACAGATTTCTTTCTAAGAGACGAATCATAAATACTATAGGGATTACAGTAGTGACTTTAAAGTATCTTGTATGGGTTATGTGCTTAAGATCTTACCTTAAAGTAATCCCCAAACGACCAATTGCCCATCATCTCAAAGAATGTGTGATGGTAGACATCTTTTCCAACGTCGTCCAAATCGTTGTGCTTTCCTCCAGCTCTGATACATTTCTGGCTATTGACAACTCTCACCCACTTTGCCATTTCACTGTTAGGATCCACGGTTCCCAGAAATATTGGCTTGAACTGAAACAGGCTACAATGAATAAGGGGTTGAAGGGTGTAAAAGATGAGATACTTGAAATCGACGCTTTGATTCATTTTTCCAAAGAGACATGGCTGCAACTTAAATCTTCGTTAAAACCATCTTTCTCCAGAAACAATGTTACAAATAGGGATGATAATTTCAAGTACCTTATCCTATATATTAATTCTAGGCCTGGGTTTGAACCTAATTTTTAAATTCTCAAAATTCGAAGCCAAAACTTTGTAGGGCTACGAAACTCTCAAAGCTTTCGAAACTCGGAACTCTTAAAACTTGAGTTGCTAATTTTGTTTTGTAAGTGGAGTGTCTTGCTATAAGAACTGAAGAAAATGTTTGCATAGATCTTAAATAAAAGTAAAACAATGTACAAATTCTTGAGACATGCTGCGAACAATTTTTTATTCATTGAATTTATACTTCTTCTTATCTAACTTTCTAGAGTTTTGAATCACAAAAAAAGTGCAAAGTTTTGAATTCTTGGAACTGGAGACTTTCTCGGGTTTCTAGGCTTCGAGAAACTCGTCCCTAATTAATACACATAACGGATAATATTTTCACCGATTCATCATACCTGGTTCATTCCAGCATTCGTAAAGAGTAACGTTGGATCGTCGTGAGGTATCGTAGAACTTGAGTGGACATATTCATGGCCTTTACTCTTAAAAAAGTCGATATAAGCTTGTCGAATTTCCTTGGCGTTCATTATTGCAGCCATATCGATGCGGTTACTAGTTTCTCTTCTCTCCAAGCTATTTCTAAAATAAAATAATATGCAATGAAGTATTTTTCGAAGTCAATTACAACATATGGCATGTACTGAATCAAGGAGGAAGCAACACATTTGAATACATAATGTTAACTGAGAGACTGTGTATTTATTTCTTTTGTAACTGTTGATAATATCTTAACCTTGTAAGGTTCCTCAAAACAATCACGTAATACTGTAGGTGTTAAAACTTACGTCGGTTTTTTCAAATATAGCACTTTATATTAGGACAGCTGCCTGCCATGCACATGCATGCACAACACTTTTACTGACCTAAACTGACCTGAACGTTGACCGGGTTAGGCAGTACGGCAGTATTAGTTATCTATGCAGTACGGGCAGTACACTACACCAGCGTGGAGATCTCGGGCGGGTTTTCTCGCACATGCGCGGCTTTTGCAGTACTGTATCTATGTTGGGGCGCAACCAATAGGCGTATTGTAATTGGCGGGAAAGCAGTGGGGTGATCAAGGTACCCCATTTTATCGAAACTTGTACTATACTGATGCTAAAATCGCCGCGCATGCGCGAGAAAACCCGCCTGAGATCTCCATACCATGGACATAGGAATACTGACTACAACTCTATATGGGGTGGTGGGGAAAAGGATTACTGGTGGTTATTGGTTACTGCAAACTATTTGTTGATTGGTTGACATCGCGCCATCTCGGCCAGTCTCGACTCTCAATTCGAACACTCCGTGTAGAACCGTCGCAGCACACAGATGCGGTAGGTGCGACGCAGAACAAGGAATTCAAAATGATTGTCCCACGTGTTGTACCTGGAAGTTCACGAAGAATAGCAACATCCTCTAAACAACAAGGAGAGATATGTAATTATGAACAATTATAATTTCAAATTATCTTGAGTTTTGTCGCGCGGGCATTTCTGTCGTGTAAGACTTGTGTAAGACTTTGGCGAAATCTTTTAGAAAAACGTTGGCATCATTAGGCTTTTTATACCCATGGTATATGCCAATCATACCTACTTCATTGTATCCGGCAATGCAGCCTAAAATGGGGTAAACTTGACTCTTGGAACTTTTACAAAGCGGTAAACCGTCCACATTGATATTAATATAAATTGTGTTGTTTTCGATACGGGATAAATCTACGGACTGAACGAGTTTTAAAATGGTGGATTCTAAACCAAAATGGTAATACTGACCTGGATCGACACATTTAATCTGTACATTCCTGGGTGTTTTTAAAAGAGTCCTGGCATCCGAGGGTAAATGACTTGAAAATTCGCGCGACAGAAAGCACCACGGTCCTGTCCGCGCGCCAACCTCGACTCCAGAAGAGTTTATACGTAAGAGACAGAAAAGGTAGTTGGAAAAGGACAAAACGGCACTTGAAACCAGGCTCGCCGCGCGCCTCAGGTTTTCCGCACTGTCTGAAATCCTGAAGCGCGCGCCGAGCCTGGCAGCCAAGCCTCGGCCGACCACAGCGAATCTAGGCAGGCGACTCACAATGGGGGGTGAAATATTCATTACAGCGTATGAAGAAATTCTTTATTCTTTATCGTATCGATATGAAAGTAACGCCAATGGATTCCTGGCGTTCTCCCAATTAAAATTATGCAAAATGTCGTGCAAATCGGAGTACTTTTACGCAAGCAATATTTGCGAAAAACTTCTATTGATTTATTCCGACGGAACGTAATAGCGGAGCGGGCGGCTCGCGAGGGAAAGGGCGAAAAGAGCAGAAGAAACGAGCGATATACAGTCGAACGCAGGTAATGGAAAGAGAAAAATCATTCCGAGGAGATATTCAAGCAGTGAGGAGTCGGGGCAGAAATTAACGCCGCTACGATACCCAACTCCAAAAATGGTGAAACCAGTTATTATATCAGGTGTGAAAATATGCTACATACAACTTATGTACTTACCGAGTATAAGTAAAATGAGATGAAATATAAAAGTAAAATCCAAATGGCACTTAACTATTGAACTTAAAAAACACACGATAAATATATATAACACGCACTAAATATATGTAATACACACTAAGTATAAACAATACAAAACGAAACTTAAACTGAATAAAATGAAAAAAGAACTAAAATATAACGTAAGTATGTAAAAATTGCTTCAAATGTCTCGCTGTGCAGTTCCTGATGGCACTGATTCAACTGAATGCAGACAGAATGTAGAGGATTTAGTCAAAGGCTTATCTACAGAATAGCATAAACGTCTTTTGTCTATAATCTAAACAATTCCTTCGAAGGGTTTCGTATCACCACCTCACGGAGGCCTGGCGAGCGCGACCGTACAGGCGCGGCGTACGGTAAACCGCAGTAGTTCTCGGTTGTCATTTCTAGCTAAATTAGCTATAAAACTTGAAACCGGACGAAACCGGAACCGTTCGCTTTTGGATTGTCATCACAAACCTTTGTCAAATGTAATGGCACCACTAAAAGCAGTTAACACGGCTTAACAGTATAACAAAATCGTTAATGAAATCTTATAATCGTAAAGAAAATTTACTGAATTCTCGATTATCTTCAAATGTTAATAACTCTGCAAATATATATGATACAAAATAAAACTTTTGGGAAAATGTAGTAGGGGAGATCGGGCCATAATTAAGGAAAATACGTGAAAAATTCATTTGCATAATTTAAAATTAGCTTCGTTAAGTAGTCCGATTTTCAAGACATTTTGCATGATTTTAATTGAGGAATATAAAATTTATTGAATATAAAATGTATTAAGAATATATTCGATTCGGATGGTGATCGTTATGTCTGGAGAAAAGCTAACTCAGAAATACGGGGCCGCCCTTACTTAAATTACGTAAGGGTAATTTTGGCGATATCTTGCTCGCTCCCCCAGTATAAGAATTCGTAAGATTTGATATTGCAACCCCCTTCTTACATAATATATTTTACATTGAATTTTTTCAGTTATTAAAATTCTTTTAAAGCTGTTTATATACCTATTTAATTTGAAATTTAAACTAAAACAACTTCTCTGGAACATTAATGATAGAATTTGTATTTATTGAAAATTAGGTTACAAAATATTACGTAAGATGCTGCCTGACTCCCCCCCCCCCCCTTGTAAGAAATTCGGGACCCCCTTCCCCCCAAAAAAGCCTTACGTAATTTAAGGACGACCCCTAAATACTAAGAGTGTACGTTCTACTGTAATGTGAGGCGATGGTTTCGTGATGTGTGGAGGGTGTATGGTTGCAATATATTTTTAAATATTTTAAAAATGAACATAAAATTGTAGAAGATATGACGATATATATAAATCTCGCGGGCCACCAACAGTCAGCAGCCGCGTATAATTAGCAGTTTTAGCACACGCTTTGACTCGTGGTGCCGCGCGAAATTTATATATATCGCCATATCATCTACAATTATTTATTAATCAATGTGAAAAATTTTTATATTAAGGAAAAAGTTTGTCACTGCAAGTTATATGTACCTCAAAATTGCCTCGATACTTTTTAACGGCGAACGGTGAAAAAAATCTGTTATGTCCAGTACCTATTACTTTTTAATTAAATATTATTATATTTTTTAACATAAGGGTTTTGTACGTACATTTTACGGCTTCGTTAGAGTTTGCTGAAGTTATGTTTTAAGTATCATAACGATCCGTTAATACACTCCTGGAAAAAATTAAAGGAACACTATATCTTCTCGAAAATTTTGGTCATTTACAAATGGCTGTATCTCCGCGAAAAATGGCCGCAAAAAATATTTAAAAAAGCATTTTAACGCTTAAAGACTCTAGTTTTTGAAACCATCACTCAATTTTTTTTCGTCCATTATGATACTGTTTTATCAAGATGAAGCGCAGAAAACAAAGTTACAGAAATTTTTGCCAAGTTTGGACGTATGCACGGGCCAAAAAAATTTTTTTCAGATAAATCCAATGGAGGGCTGTTATAGAGCAAACATTTCTCTGTTATTTAGTTTTTTTTTTGCTATGTTGTATGATTTTTATTGACCGAGTTATCCGCCAACAAAGCAAAAAAGGAACCAAGAAAGCAAAGGAAGCAAAGGTCGGACCAATAAGATTTTTTTTCCGTATGCCCTTGATGGTCAAACATGCGATATGGTCTGAAAAATTGGAGGATTACCTGTTTCACGTTATGTTTCTCTGTAAAACCCTTTCTTTTGATCGACTTTTGAACGATTGTTGCATGTTTTTCTTGTTAGTTCAATGTCATTTTAGTAAAAAGAAAAAATTTCAAAAATTTAAGAAAAGCAATTTTATTCAAACTCCTGGCAATGACAAAAACTGTACATCGATAACTGGCATCAGCACCACACAAACCGATAAAAATGTTTTTCTTAAATTTTGGAAATCTTTTCTTTTTCCTCAAATCAGCCCAACTTGCAGGGCTGTGTGAGTATTGTCCGTGAACCCGTCTGGGCCGTCCTCTCTTCAAATTACAGGGAAATACATGTTATTGGTGTACGTTATTACCTTTAAATAATCGTGTCTCAAAACTTCATATATGGCGTGGCATGTCTCCGGTATTATTTTTCCTAATAATTGTGGTGATACCGCACACGTAAATTTCAAATCTTCGTATGTACGACCGGTAGCTAGAAAACGCAATGTGGCAATTTTTAAAATCGACTGGTTCACTTGATCTTAATTCTTGCAATAAATTAATATGGCTACACTTCGAACGTTTTGCAAGTCACTTTTTCATCCATAACCTTTTTTCAACACGTTCCTCCCCATCTATCAACAAATATCCGCCTATAAGCGCAATGGTTTGGTTCAAATTCATTCTGACCGTGAGCTCGCGACGCGTTCGGCACAACTGAGGCTCAAACAATCAAGTGGTTTCGGCGCACTGGTTCGGTCAGTTAACAATTTTTAATTTTATAATTTTCCGACGTTTCGGTCTGCGGTTTAGACCTTTTTCAAGGAAAGATTTAAAAAGTATTGCGTTCGCTTTAAAGTCACACGTTTGGTAGGACGCGTAACCCGCGAGTCGGTTGGAAGGTGACTGAAGTGAACATAACGTGGGGAGACATTTAAAGGTGAAGCAAACTGTGGCTAGAAAGGAGTCAAACGAAAGACCGTTATAAAGTCAAAACATATTTAAAAATTACCGATCAAACGAACATTTTTACCTCACAACAAAACTGTCAAAATACCACTAATTGATGTTAATGTGGTAAGAGCCCAACAACATTAGGATATATGATCGGTTGATTACATAATATAATTATGTATAATTGAGTTGATTTTATTGGCCAAATTGAAATGACAACTCCGTTGGAAAAAATTACATCATAAAGCCTTATTGCTTTAATAAAGTTGCGTAGTAATCTTGTATTTTAGGTGTTTCAGGGGTGATAAGAAGATGTTCCTCCAACATACTGCCCTAACAAAACACGCATTGGAATTTGATCACAGATTTTACCTTGATAATGTTAAAATTATCGATAGAGAGGCCAATTGGAGTCGCAGAATTCTGTTGGAGACGTTACATACGATTAAACAACCAAGCGTAAATCTTAGGTATGAAAGGAATTGAATGCCTGAATTTGTGGAGTGATGGCTCATCGGCGGGCGAAACTCTAACGCCCAGGGATTCACAGTCATAAATCAATAAAGTAAATATTTATTTTCGTGTACATTAGTCCCGCTCCAAGAGCCGAATTGTGAGCCGCAGAACACTTTGGTCACTTCACATGTTTCCGTTTTGTTGTAAAAATATTGATAGCTTGCAGAAGGAAAAGATACAAGAAAAGTAATGTTAGCAATAAATCCGTTACGTTTTGAAGGATATTTTCTTATAAATTTTTATGTTCGCAGGCGAGGGTCGCGACCTCGACTGCGTACAGTCACCCACCTAGTCTGCATCAGTCACCACCTTCTTCCGTGTGAAGTCACCACCCTTTGACCGTGTGGGGTGACCACCACCTTACTGTCATATGTTTCGTTATAATTTTAGCTACTTAGAATTTGTTTTGCCCTTTTATAAATATCTGTTTTAAACGTTAAATGATAACATGCGGATTTTTAATCTTTTTGAATAATATTACATTGTAATACACATTTTATGAAAAAAATAAAATAAAAACTAATTAAAAACATTTAAATTTGTATTTTGAATAAATGGAACAACACAATCTGCTCGATTTTTGCCGCCAACTTGCGATCGGTTTTTGTAAGCAAGATCTGCTCGAAATCTGATAACAATCTGCTGTCAGATCCTGACATCAGGACCTGCTCAATTTCTGGCGCCAATCTGCGGTCGGTTTTTGTCAGCAAGGTCTGATCGAAATCTGATATCAATCTGCGGTCAGATCCTGATTCGTTGAGGGTAAAGGTGTGAGATTAAAAACCATGTGATTATGTAGCCACAGGGGCTATTATCGTCCACTCTTTGTGACTTCAAAGAAAATCCCGTGAGTGGACCATTGTTCCTTTCACAACACTAGCTTCTTAAATGTGACCTCGAAAAGGCTCCCGAGTGTTTCATTATCCGCAGCTCTAATTTATTTAATTATGAACTCAGCAATGAAAATTGAGTTAAATGTATACTCAATATTTTCTTGATGAATAATTCCTGAGGGCCACCACGCGGAGTGTTTCGTTATCCGCAATACTAAATAATTCTTTATGTATGGAGACAAAAATCCCCATGACAATCGCACATGGCCCTTCATCATTCACAACAGTTCTTCATCAAATAGGAAATGAAACGAACTTTCAAAAGCAGCCGCATATAGCTTATTATTTTCCACAACGCTGTTTTATCAAACAGCAAATGCAAAGAATTCGCGAAAAAAGTTACACAGACCTCGGTATTTTTAGCAACGCTAATAACATTCTTGTGCATCCATGCTCAAAATACCCAACACTATTTAATTCCACGTGTATCGAATGCAGCCATCCAAGGCTGCTGCGAGAATCAGCTTTGCAATTAATTCGGATGCTTTTTGAAGACCGCAGAAATGATGAGGCAGGTGATGCAGGCTTTACCATTGGTTGCATACTGGCACTTTATTTAAAGTAAATAAAATATATTATTTCACAATATTAAAATAAACACATTTCAGAATTAACATAAATTATATCTGTCCTCGCTTTTCCGAACATTCCAGCTTAATTAATCGTATGATATTTTAGATATTTTTGAAGTACTAATTACCGCGTTACTTATTGTCAGTATTCGAAGTGCAGACACAAATAGGGTAACAAGCATTCATTATAGATCTTAAATCTTTATCGCTTAGATAATTCATTATTATTTCAGTACAGACAAGTGGTATATTAGGGAATGTGGTAAAACGAAACTGGGATATTTCATTACATCGTTCCATCAACACTTTCCTTCTTTTTCCCTTTCTAAAATTACTATTTATCAGAGTAGCGTATATTGGAAATTTTATTTTATAATCATCTGATCCGAAGACCTTTACTATATCTTCATTTCTTGCATATCCTGCTAATTGTCTTACATCTTCTGTCAAGATATTATAAAATGAGATATTAGTATTATCAACCTTCTCACTCTTCATGCTTTTTACTTCTTTCTCACATTCATTCCGAAAATCATTTAATTCTTCATCATCGCCACTAATTAATAAATTTCTGTTCTTTACATATAAATTTGCAGTTTTCACCTTAACCACGTGACGTTTAAGGATCTCAGTAAGGCCTTCATGATAATTCCATTCACTCATAATAGTGATATCAGAACCGTGATCTAGGAGAGCTGTAACTATCATTTTAGCAATCTTGATCATACTGTCACTATAAACCCATGTTCTACATAGAGAAGCATAGTGAAGTGCTGTGTTCCCATGTCGATCTTTAGAATCGGTGCTGGCACCATATTTTAGGAGAACGTTGACAATTTGTATGTTATGCTGTTCAGAAGCAATGTGAAGTGCTGTGTTCCCATGTCGATCTTTAGAATCGGTGCTGGCACCATATTTTAGGAGAACGTTGACAATTTGTATGTTACGCTGTTCAGAAGCAATGTGAAGTGCTGTGTTACCATGTTTATCTTTAGAATCGATGTCAGCACCGAATTTTATGAGAGCCTCGACAATTTCTGAACCAGTCCTTTTCGATGCAATGTGAAGTGCTGTGTTACCATCGTCATCTCTGGAATCTATGTTGGCACCAGATTCTAAGAGAACCTTGACAATTTCTAGTTTACCCTTTCCAGAAGCAATTTGAAGAAATGTTTTACCGCGTTTATTTTTAAAATCGATGTCGGCGCCAATTTTTATGAGACACTCAATAATTATTCTATACTTCCAATCATGTCTACTTCTGGGACATCCTGGATCATCACAATGAATGCCATTTGTTAGATCAAGTAATTCTGCAGCATATCTCCAATCTCCTTTCACAACAACGTCATGCAGCAATTTAGAGTAGGAGGGGCGGCGGGGGCGGCGTCTAGACGTCAAGCACATGTTTCGACCTCCTGTATATGTCGACTGTCGCTACCGCTATCTTTACTCGTCGCCCGGCTAATCCAACCTAACCTAAAATTTATTTTATTAACATCTCATCACGCCTGCAATATTTTCTAAATTTAAAGGCATTTTTCTTATGTAAACCGCATATCAGCTTTTGAATAAGGTCAAATTCAATAAAATCGGTCCACGCATGACAGAGATATCGTAATATCGTCTATCATACTATAGTCTATCGTAGAAAATTCTGTTTTTTCCTACAGAAATAAATTGGAACTCTTAAATAACTTTCGTTAAACAATGCACATACAATGTGTTTTAACAAACCTCTACGGAAGTGCCTACGCTTCACCTTCATGCACAAGCGTGCACAAACGTGCAGTGCCGCACCTGACGCAACTCCAGACCGCGTAGTGCTGTGCAGTCTGTGCAGTGCCGTTTCTGATGCAAGTGATGCAACTCCAGACGGTGCAGTGTAGGGGTGTTCGATTCACCTCAAAGAATCGATTCTTGAATCGATTCAAAATCGGATTATAAGAATCGATTCAAAATCGGATTATAAGAATCGATTCAAAATCGGATTATAAGAATCGATCCTTCTAAGAAATCGGAACCAAAGACTCGATTCTGGAAGAATCGAAATGGAAAGATGAGTCGTAAAACTTTTTTTTCCAAAATTAGTAGACACATATAGAAGTCGGTATTGAATAATTTTGAAAGAATCGATATAAAAATTACTTTTACAAGGAATAATTTGGGATAGATCTTATTTTCATTAATCTTCCAGTCTTGTAATATAATTTTAATCGCACTTATATTGTCGGACGTATGTCGGTTTGTCAATTCTGTCAGACCAATTACAGTAGATTTCATTTCATCGCCAGGAATATAATGGATAGTCACCCCTAAATAACTGACTGTATTTAAAATATCGGTCAAAATATCGGTAGTGATCGAAAAATAAGTGATGTTTTTAATCTTTCCTTTATGCACAAGGATAAATACTCATACTTTTCCTCTATATTTTTTGTCACGCTTTTCCTGCCAGGTACCGAATATAATGGGGCAGCTGTTTTCATGAAATTCCGAAAACCTTTGTCATCTACAGTTTTAAGAGGCATATTATCTTTTGCAAGCATGTAAAGGAGCGCATTTGTTATCTCGTCTGCCCTTGTTCCTCCTTCTAAAAAGTATAGATTTTTGTACGTGTGATAAAATTTAAGTTTTCCTTATTTCAAAAGAAAAACATGTATAATTATTTATGATATATAATTTACATTACCTTCATGTGATTTTATTTGCTTGAAAACATTATCGATTCTTGGTTGAAAATCTGATGTGTGGGCGGAATGAGACGGCGAAGCAAATGAAGTTGTTAAATCAAAATCAGATAAATCCATGACTGTATATGGTATAACTCTAGATGTAGATGTAGCTGGTGTAGACACAAAATTTTGCATTATGTTACTATCAGTTGCAAGAATCTAAAAATAAACAAGAATAAGCAAATCATATGATACAATAACTAATGTATCTAATGTAAAAAATAATCTAAAATATTAATTTACAGAATTGTCCGTTTCTTCTCTATAAGGAGCCTTACCACATTCACTTTCTAATAAGACAGTTTTCACTTCCTTATGCATATGATTTCTCTTGGAATGATTTTTTTACATTTGTTGTGCCATCACTTTTATCACCAGACTTCACCTCTCGATTACAAATTTTACACAGTCCACCATCTGCGTTCTTTACGGTTGTTTACATAAAATCGTCAAACAAGAGATTGCTTTACTTTTGGCACTGAAAAAATATTCTACATTTTTATATGCAATCCAGAAATACAAGTTGCAAATCTAGCATATCCACCAATTTAAAAGATATGCATATATAAAGCCAAATATTTTTATAGATTTCGCACTTTTTCACTTTAAAGCTGAGAGATTAAAAAAAAGTGTTATGTTTTAAGAAAGCAATTCCAACATTACTTTTCATACTGTTTTCTGTGTATCACACAAAGTCAACAAATCAAAACACCAAAATATAAATTATAATTTTGTATAATATAGTGCTCGACACTATTTCTTGCCGAATATATGATTATGTATACACTAATTCAAACATAAATGCCAAAGAAAAGGCATATATACTCTTCATAAAAATAATATAAGAAGTTAATGAGACGGAGATATCAATTTTAATTCACGATATTTACATACAACTTTAGAAAACTTATAACAGGGGCTAATTTATTGCGACATTTTTTTACCGATAAAGTTTGTCACTTTGAATAGTCACTTGCTCACTGGTTCCTTAATTTGAAACAATTTACTTTACAGGAATTTCGTTAAACTTTTTACGTGACCGATCAACAAAAAATAGTGTCCAGCACTATTCAGGAAACAGGCTGTAGAAAGGTAAAGTAAAACATTGGAAATGGAAGTAAAAATGCATATAGAAACGAGTAGGTTATATAAATAAAATTATGAAAGAGCACAATATTAAAAGCCATACCAAAAAAGATATATTTATACAATATTTAATTGTAATTCAATACGGACCAACTTCTGTATTAATTTATTGTATTCCGTAAAGCTTCTAGTACCTATATAATCAGTAAAACAATAATCACTCAACCACAGCCGACTCTAGGGTGTTTTCAATTCACACATACTCACACATACTGCCACAGCCGACTCTACTATTTACTAGCCGTGTTGTACAACGTGGCAACAACGCTCATGTCAGGATTGGGAGTCCTATTTGCAATAATCGAGTTTTGTACTCAGCATTATAATTAACGTTATTTTGTGATATAAAATTATACTAATATACAGTATTTTTTATTAATTATGTATAAGAAGTACATAAATATCATAACTATAGTAAGTAGGAGTAATATATTAGAAGTACATATATCGAAGCCGGACTCTCGCGGTGTTGCCATTTTGCCTTCAGTACGGCTAGTTACTAGAGTCGGCTGTGCCATAAATTATTTCCGCCACACGCTGTACACATGTATGCATAGCAAAGTATGGAAACGTTTATATGTACAGTTTGTTGAACAGCAATATAAGAATATTATAAATTAAAATCGTATGATGACGAACAGAGGATATTTAAAATATAAAGGGAACCTTTGAAGACAAACTTTTCTATTCAGAAATCTGTGATAGGAATTTTGTATTTTAGATTGATAAACACACCTGATTCGAAAACAATAGTAATTTGGTTCCTTGGTACGAGTTTTATTAAGAAACAGCCAAAATGCCGTTTATGATCGGTCCGGCGCCTATACGTAGGTCATTAAAATATTTAGAAGCCGGCAAACTAATTTTAAAAGATGGCATACAAGTATTTTCTGTGAATTATAACACGCATGGGAGGAACCATAAAGGAACCAGGTAAGTTTCAGGTTACCTTTACAAAACTACTTAATTCGCTTAAACTGTAAACTTAATATAATATACGATGCAAGATTCGACATAAATATGGTTTGTATTTAGGGATTTCGTATTCTGGAATCTGCAACAAGTGAAATATAAAAATCCAGAGGTGCAAGTTGTTACATTTAAAAATTTAACACCAACACCTTTCATAAAATGTTATTATGGTACGTACAGAAGATTTGTATTAACTGCTTTGTCAAGCACGTTATATTATCATATATCTCGTATAATGTTAGAAAGATAGTAATCAAGCAAGGAACAAAACATTTCATTCTTGATACAAAAATTGCTCTTTCGCTTTTACACAGATGATGGGAAATCTATGTTAATCGACATAGATAATCAAGAAAAAGAAGATATAGTAGATCACCTTGTAAAAGTAGTCGGTAAAACTAAAGAAGTTTTGAAGCAGGAAAGCATCAGATTGGAAAAGAAAGACAACCCCGCAAATTTCGGGGTCGGCTGCCCGAGGAGCTGTATATGCGTAATTCCTGGTCAAATACCTTGCCCTGGCGTAGTACCTTTGCCGTTCCATATGCGTGGAAAAATGAAGAATGCTAAAGAGTAAATATAAGTATATTTTTAATATCGTACTGTGTATATAATAAAAATAATTGTATAGTAATCGCACTTGTCTCATTCGACCGCGTACCCCTCATACAGATGTGTTTCGACACTTTCGAATAAAAGGACCACTGTATTCTGCGTTATTTTAAAATACATATTTAAAGTATGTATCTGTTTATTATAAAAAGATATCATAGATTATGAAAATACACGTACGTTAATGTACATATTAAGCATTGCGGTATCAGTGAATTAAGATACACGTGTATCCGATGCGCGGATGCGCCACTATAGGAATCATGTTCGATTAGTACAAAAAGAGATATAAATATCAACTAAAAAATACAAGACTTTATGGTACAAAAAAAACTTAATCGTTACAGAGAAATCACTTAAATAGAAAATATAAATAATATATCAACTATAGTCATGGAACAAATGTTGGTCTGAAAAAGTAGATTATTCTTAATCACAACACTATGAAATTAAAGGGAAAGGGTTCGAGTTATCTCCTCGGCTTGTAACGATTATACGGTTTGTTACTGTGATAATGATTTCGATTATAACGAGTCGACGTGGACGGTTTTGGATTTTCCGGTTTTTGATATAACTGTATTATGGGCGAACCATTCAGAGGTTTATTTAGTTCAAATTCTTCCTCGGATTCATTCATTAATTTAAGCTTCGCCTCTATAGCCTGGATCGCTGTCTCGCGGCTGTTGAGAAAATAATATGTTTGTATAAACAAAGTTTGTTGATCATCCGTTTTAACTCATAGAGATATTTCTGTTAAATGATGTACCTTATTCTTTTATCTTCTTTCTTAGCCCCGGCTAAAGCAGGTATATCTATCTTCGGTTTTGGCTTATCTATATCAGACTTCAAAATCGAGTAACATTAATACCATTCACGTATCGTAAAACAATTATGTGTATTTTAGCAATTACCTCTGTCACGCTGTGAGCCCATCTGACGATAATATTTTTTGCTCCTACTTTTAAGTTATGTAAAGCATCTTT
Source organism: Andrena dorsata (assembly GCA_929108735.1). Lineage (NCBI taxonomy): Eukaryota > Metazoa > Arthropoda > Insecta > Hymenoptera > Andrenidae > Andrena > Andrena dorsata. Next base: position 9,161,963 of record OV815488.1, read on the forward strand.
GGCCGCTTCTGCGTCTTGAACAGTTTTATAGGTAACAAATGCATATCCTCTTGGCTGACCAGCTTGTGGGCCTGATCGGTGGAACAGGAGGTCGAACTTTTCTATCGTTCCATGTTGTTGGACGAGTTTTAGGAGTTGGTACCAGTAGACAGATAAAGAGTTAGTTTTTTCAGATTCCTTCCATCGTACAGAAAGATCATACCGCACATGAACCGTAAAAACAAACACTTTTCGAATGGAATTGGTAGTATCTAATTCTAAAATTTAACGACACTAAAGGTGTTAAACATTTCTAAGTTTCCACCTTGCGCGTTCAAAGCTTCTCGCAGAAAAGTGTCAGCGTAAAAGCGAGAACCGTCTCTATTGACACCGTCGACGCCAATTTATAAACTGAAATGATGACTGAGAAACGCATGAATCAAAGTTGCCTCAAGTCGTACGAACGTGTCGGTAGCACTTTATAGTATCCCCCGAATTCTCGTCGATCGATCCCATTCAAAAAGTTGCTATTTTGATCACGACCTCTCCCCCTAGCGGACAATTTAAGTAAATACTTACTCATTAATTCTTAAATCTAAATTGCCCACCCACAATCTTCTGTCCTCCACCTGATTCGACTTTATGGGTTCTAATGGTAAAGGAACTTTAGTAACTGGCTACAAATGAAAGAAAACAATATTACTAAGCCCCTAATCCGCGTACATTTCGCGGCGCTCGATGAATTTTAAATACGGTCCCATAACCTGTGCATAACCGAGAGTATAAAGGATTAATTCTCACCTCCATGTCAACGGGATCCTAAATGATATTAAATTAACACAGAGACGCCTCAGTTGCCGCTATCAATCTCAAAGCGTGCTCCCGTGCATATCGCGGCACCGGACTTTAAATATTTATAGGAAGCCCCACAAACACAGCGGACCATTCGCACTGCAGTCAACGCACGGCAGTATAGCAAATCGTTCATCGTTACGGGCGATAGTTATAAACGACATAATACCTGTTCCTAAAAATAGTTCAGACGCATCAGGCAAACATATCCTCGCATCTCCTAATAAACATTAACAATCCAATTCAACCTGAGCGTGTACTTTATCGTGACGAACTTCTCTCTGTACGTACTTCGGAGGCATGTATAAGCTTCAGCAACCCTGCATTGATATTTACAGTGTTGCGCTTAGAATAACGAGCGCAGGTACGTGACCGTAACATACATGTACGCACTTGCGAGAAACCGAGTAGTTTTTCAACACGCAAATTAAGAGACGTGATTCTTTCATCTGCAGACGTACCGAATGTAGCACTCAAGTAAACAGCTTTATGTCAACTTTAACTCTGAAGTCTGAACTGTGACTGGCAGTGACAAGTGACGATTACGCATTAGGGCAGTGATTCCCAACCTGTGGGTCGCAAAGCGTTTTCTAGGAGGTCGCCACGGTCTTTCGTTTTTTTTTCTTCTAATTTTATTATTAGCGTATTCGGACGGTCGCACGGAGTGCAAATTTTAGCCAATTGGAAGCGAAAGAGTTCGCACCATAGAAGTCTGTGGTGCGCACTATATAGTGCAGGTTGCCGAATGTGCTGTAAGTTGGAATTGGGAGAGATATCCCGATTACGGTGCCTTTATAATAAAGAAGCCGTATAAAAAATTCGCATAAATAAGTAAGGGAAGAAATTTTTTTAATTAAGTTGAACTATTAATGTATTTGTTACAAACTGGAAGGTTGTATTTCTAAACAATTAAAGTATAGTAACAATAATTTAAAAAGGCAAATGAAAATTTTGATGGATTTTGATTTGAATAATATAAAACGGGATCGCGTTTCAAAAAAGGTTGAGAAACACTGGATTAGGGGTCTCCGCGCGTTCCCTGGCATCGGCGTGTTTCCACGCCGTGGCGGTAGGGACAGTTCGGCCCGCACGTTTGACGTAGGGATATTTGAATTTCAAATTTTGAAACCATTATTAATTACAACGTTGATCTTATTAGGCTGCGTGGGCAGAATTCGCGGCACCGAAGTCGTGGTACCTTTCGATGAATAATAAATAGAATTACAGGAGATGAGAATTGTGTTAGCATAGTGGCATGGCGTCGTTTCGATCAGATCGCGAATGATGACAGCATGGAGTAGCCGCGATATTGAATCACGGTGAACCTCTTATACGTAGCTTCGTTGCGTTACTTCGGGGAACAGAGATTTCGGATGGATAGGTCAACGATGTCCGAGCAATCGGCACCTCAGACGCAAACGGAAACCGTTTTGGAAACGGATGTCACAGACTCTGGATCTCAGGTAGGCTCCGTTTGTATTACAGCTATGTCATAATCCTGATAAAGCTTTAAGGTCAAAACATGATTTTTTTACGCCGCACCTGTAAAAGATAGCGCGCAAATGGTTGGGCGGTATCTGTACAAAGAGTTTTATATACAAAACATTATAAAGTTATCGATGTTGCGCGATTCGACTGATATTCCGTGATTCTGTGAGTGTGCTACAAGTTCCTGGTAAAAATCAAGTTAATTACTGTGCGTCTGTAGTATATAAACTAACAGCATGTATGCTTTCTGGTCAAAGTGTGCAATAAAGACTAAACTCTTACCGAGTGCGTATAGTATTAAGAACCAGAGGGATTTCTCTGCGACTGCCGAAGAATGCAGGTCACCGCTGTCTGGAATCCGCGTCTTGGATCTGACAAGAATCGTGGCTGGCCCTTATTGCACTATGCTTCTCGGCGACCTTGGCGCGGAGATCTTAAAGATCGAGAGACCAGGAGGCGGCGACGAGGCACGGAAATGGGGCCCGCCGTTCGTTGAAGGGACACGGGAAGCGCCTTATTTTCTCTGCGTTAATAGAAACAAAAAGAGCATGTGCATTGACTTGAAAAAAGGTAAAGATATCATTTACGAACTGGCAAAGAGGTCCGATGTTTTGATAGAGAATTACGTTCCGGGGAAATTGAAGCAGATGGGATTGGGATACGAAGACATCTCCAAGATAGCGCCGCATCTTGTATACTGCTCTTTGACCGGCTATGGATACGAAGGTCCTTACGCTAATAGACCGGGATACGATGTGATCGCTGCCTCTATCGGAGGGTTATTACACATAACGGGGACGAAGAATGGGCCACCGTGTAAAGTCGGCGTAGCGGTAACTGATTTGGCGACGGGTTTATATGCTCATGGAGCTATATTAACTGCATTATATCAGAGAATGAAAACCGAGAGGGGGCAATGGGTTCAGTGTAATCTATTGGCGACGCAAATCGCCAGTTTAATAAATATCGGTTCTAATTACTTAAATGCTAATAAAGAAGCAGTGCGTTGGGGTTCCGAGCACGAGAGCATTGTACCTTACGAAGCCTTCCCCACGAAAGATGGGTACCTGACTGTCGGGACAGGAAGCGACGCGCAATTTATGGAACTAGTTAAAAGAATGCGATTAACGGAACTACTCGACTGTGAGAAATTTAAAAACAATGCATCTAGAGTCCAGAACAGAGATGAATTATTGGAGATACTTAGAAGAGAATTTAAAAAGAAAGATAACAAAAGCTGGGCAGAGATATTCGAAGGCTCTCCTTTCCCGTATGGTCCGATAAATACGATAGGACAGGTACAAGTTGATAAATCTTTATGTTGGGATAACTTATATGATCTTTACATACAACAATTTTATAGGTTTTCGACGATCCTCATGTCAAGCACATGGGCATCGTACAAGAAGTAGAACATTCCACGGGGAAGAAGATTAAAGTTGTCGGTCCTGCTGTGACTTACAGTTATGCTACAAATAAAGTTAGATCAGCACCTCCCATTTTGGGGCAGCACACTGCAGAAATATTGAAAAGTGTTTTAAATTATTCCGACGATAAGATACAAATTTTGAAGAACACTAAAGTTATAGAATAGAAAAGATCCTTATTTATATTTTATATATTATGTATGGAATTTAAAGAGCAATAAATATATTTTCAAACATAATCATAGAGCTCAGTACAATGTTTCTGAATATACCCTGTATCAATTGATATGTATGAAACAATAGTTATTCTGTTTGTTATTCTTTCAGGATGTAGCACCAACCGTTCGGCTACGCCTCAGGAAACCAAAATGTAATAAAAAAGTTCAGTGGACTCAAGGTACCGTGGACAATGAACACATGAATAAGAAGAAATCTAAATGTAAGTTTCCATTAAGGGGGGAGGCTTACCTAGAACGGTCAAAACAACATGCTTCTTTGGGACTTTTTTCTAGAAAAACCAATAAACTTTTATATTTAGTCTCGAGTAAATCGGTTCATTAATTTTTGAGTTATGTGTGTCACCGACTTCGAAAACATGATTTTGAGGAAAACGCGTTTAAAGTTTTTGGTATGAGCACTACACCGAGGAACACCAACCTACTTACGCGCGCATAACTTTGTCAATTTTGGTCGGATTAACTTGTCACCTTCAGGTAATATTTTGAAAATGTACTTGAAGAAAATATAAAAATCGTAAAATCGATTTTTCTGAAAGTTTCTAGGTAAGCCTCCCCCTTTAACTGACTATTCATTTATACCTCCCGCAGCTATGTTTATATCATCGCACATATCTATGTTATAGGTTGCTGCATTTACGAAAAGCCACGAAGCTTCGGCGAAAGTAGTTCCGAAGAGAGTGAGGATGAATGCGAGCATTGCCACGGACACAAAGATGCCCATAAAAAGGTTCTACATCATAACGCAGAACCACCCAAGGAAGAAATACCTTCTAGCGCTGGTAATTTCATTTCGTAAAGCCAGCATGCTCGTAGGAGACATATTTGTAAACGTATACGTAATTCTTTCGCAGAATGAATAGTAAAAGCATCTACATAAGTGCACATTGCTGGTATAAATAACTTTTCCAAACGAAACAAAAAAAAACACGTTACTCGTACGTTTCTTGTGTCAATGTTATTTGAAAGAAAGCGACGAAGAATAGGTACGTTATTTTTGTATTATATGAAGTGTACAGTGTAACGATAAGTACGTGATTAAATTTAATTTTACAGGGAATTTGAAATATCAATGGAAATATTACAGCTCTTAATGCAATTGCATTATTAATGTCTATATTAATGACATTGATATGTTTGAATAACTGCTACGAATCAGATTTGTGGCACTTATAATTCCGAGTAAAGAAATACTGGTAGGGCATATCATTATTATTAAACGAAAAAAGAGAAGGGAAAATATTGACTCTTGTTACTTATGAGGTCAATTCTTGTTACAATAGATAATGGTTTTATAGTATGTTGGGTTGAAATGACTGTGTGCGAACGCACATACATCTCTTTAGTTGATTAATAGAAGTTTAATACTTAATAGTTCCTATAATATAGACTCTATATTATAGAGCATGCATATTGTCCTAGCTATTTTCAAAGCGCTAAAAGCCATTTAAAGCGAGTCGCATTATTATAGGTATCTAAAAAGTTTGCCAACGAATTTAAATACTCTAAATGAGAAAGAAATTCCTGATGTCTAATGCGAATTCCAACAAGTTTTGTGTAACATTTAATTATATGTCGTTTATCCTGTGACAGGTATATTGCTTTAAATATTTGTAACATGAAATAGTGCTGTTTATTAATTTTACATTTCGTTACAATAATAGTTGCCTACATGTACTCCCTTACCAGCAAAATATCTTTATTTCGAGTAACTTTATGTTACATATATACGATTGGTATTAAAACACTGGTTCGATTTTAATTTAAAGCATAGTTCCTTACTTCGAATACGTCTACAATTCGAATTCAACAACTACAATTAGAACAGTTATTTGTACATTTCTGATGATACATCATATATATATATATCAATTAGAGTGTGTGTTCCGTTTTCATTCATTTTCTTTTTTGTAGAAAACGAATGCTTGAAATTACTGTGCCAAAGCTTGGGATACATTTCGAATTTTATATCCTGCGAGCGAAAATTGTAATACAGTAAGACACGTAAAAGTGATAATTTTTTTATTTAACACACGTAATAAATACTCGCGTCCCATCAAAGTTTATTCTAAATTATCAGTCGGAATAATTACTTAAAGGCAAGAACTATCGTCAATTAAAATCCGTTACGAAAATGTTTTAAAAAAATTCTCACTTTTATGCCTTGTAAATGTTTAAAAATATACAACTTATCTTTCCAAGCTATAAACCTTAAGTACACACAGGCTACGATAGCAGCACTAGAAAAGACACAAATCGATACAAAAAAAAAGCAATCGCGAAAAACAGTTTTTGTATGCGCTTATTAAATTACCGAAACAAGTGATATTCTAACTCTAATAAAACGATGTTACATAAAAGAATAGATCTCTCTCTCTCCGAATTATTACAAACTACACTCTCTCCTTCAAAACGAAAGTTGTGCGAAATTTTATAAAACATTTATAGATCAGGATTTGCAACGTCACGTGTTCTTTATTCTAAATTCATCGAAAATAGAATTTATACTTTTATACGAATTCGTAGAGGTATTAATATGTTACAAATGTAAGTACACGGTGTAGATACAGTAACTTAATATACTGTCCAAGACTTTAGAAGCATCTTTAAATTGGAAATTGTATAGTTTTTAGTCAATCGATGTTACAACTACTTCTATGAAACTTGCGTCTATTTCGTACTTCCATACCTCTACGGAAAGCGTCTTCGTTCGATCCCAGTGCCTGTACCATGGCTCGACTACGCCAGACTTTAACGGTATAATCGTCACTAGTAGTTACCAACATTTCGGGATCACGCGGATTGAAGGCAACGGAATTAACGACGTCAGAATGGGGGAGCTTGGCTAAACATACCCCGTAATATCTGTCCCAAAGGTAGCCGTGCTTGTCCTCGGCTCCACTAATAACAAATTCGTATTCAAACATAAATATATAATTCCAAGTATCGAACGTTTCATCGTAAACGAGAGAACACGGAGTTGCGCATTATGCGAATAAATTTCTACTTCAAAAATTTAACAGTTTATTCGAATGATCTCGAATAATAATTGCGAATGAAACGAAGTTGCTCGAGAATATCGAATGAAAAATTATTCGAATAACGCCCAACTCCGAGAGAACATAACACGAACAACTCCTAACTGCGTGAATTTTCTTTTCAGCATGAAAAGCATTGCTTCGGCTGATATTAATCGGGAGATGACAGAGGGCCAAGATTTCTCCACCATCGGGGAGATAGGAGTTCTAAGAACGAGAAGAGTGTAACAGATTGTACCTATCGATTAAATTACCTTGCCACGTATTCGTCGCACACGTCGAGGAAGATGAAGAAACATTCGTTATTCGGCGTGTAAGCCTTGTGAGCTCTTAGCATGGTGCCAACTTGTTTCAATGTTACTAAATCAATTACATGTATGTCGATCTCTTGAGCTATCGGGGGAGGTTGTAACGGGCTTGTAATAACGTAACCCCACGGCCATGGTCTTGTATTTACATATAAATATCTGGAGATAAATGTTTACCGTGAAAGAGAAAACTGGTGATTTTATATTCGTAGTGTAAACAACTGACCTATGATCCGGCGAAAGTCCCATTCCTATAATATGCCCGTGCAAGTCAATTACGTGATCTACTTTGTCGAATTTATCGGCTACAGATTCGTAATTCATCCAATTAGCATTGAAGTTCAGTAATCCTCGTTCCCTTTCTCTTTCCGCGAATCTTTCGCGCAACGACGGCTCCGAGACCAATCTCGTTGGGAACTTGATATTCTTTATTCTCTTGAAACCCACTTGATGCGGTGTGTAAGTTTTCGATCCAGTTGTGAAAATGAGGTACTTGTCGCAGCTATTTGTCAACTCATCGGTATCATCTTCCAAGGGGGAATCTGACGAATAAAATTTCACAATGGGATTGGCGCAATAAAAATATTGTGATAACTTTGTAACACACTCCTCGCATTAATTAGTTAATCACCGCTAGGAACCCGTAAAACGTTAACTTCAAACTTAAAGGCCACAGGTAAAAAAATTATCGCAGCGGCTTTTGGTGGAACTCAAAAGAATCAGCAGACTCTCCGCTTTAAAACGAGCTTAAGACATTAATGTTCCGGTCATCCCTCGCGGAGCTGTAGCAAGTTGAAGAAAAAATGGAATTTGTGGAATTTTTAAGCATATTTTCGAAAGGGCATCGTAGACTGAAGTTTTAACCGAATCGAAAAAGTCAAAGATGCGCCTTAAAGAAGACTGATCTTTCTATTGCTTTTTCATGAACGTTCTACGATGATTCCAGCGCTTGCTACAAGTAACTAAAGTAAAAAAAAAAAAAATTTATTACTCTCTTTTTACACAGGAAAGTAGCCGTTTTCGACTGGTGCAAATGCAATTTGTGTAAAAAATTTCATACTCCTCGTGGAACATTCGCAAGTTGGAGAATTTTTTTAAAATTGACGAAGCGCTCTTCATATCGTTATCACTTTGCCGAAAAGCAATACAGCTAAAATCTGAGAAAATGCAGCTGAAAGTAGGGATTCCACGGTTTCAAACCATATTTTCAAAATATCGATACGACTACTTCTGCCGGAGTTATGACCATGTGAACTTTCCCCCTATTTTTCGGGTTCCTAGAGGTGATCCTTTAATTAACGCGAGGAGTGTAGCTAATTGTACCATCGGTCTCATTATCCTCGTCCCACTGAGTACTCTCGTTCTCATCATCCTTCTCGCTCCCTTGAACCTTCTTCTCCATTTCCACTTGTCTATATTCCTGATTGTACTGTATAGGATTGGCATACTCAAAGTCATCGCCAAGCTTTTCCCAATTCATAAATATACCTTCCAACGTGTTATATCTAGTTGCATATAATTCGGTTAATGTCGATCTGTGCATACGTTGCTCAATTACGCATATACTTGCTGTAATCTAGACGACGCGTGTCGAAGAAGAACTGGTTCTTCTGGTTGTTGAATGGCATCGTTTGAAGAGGTAGATGAGATGTCTTTATGACTCGGTGGATTGCCCTTTTCTTCTTTCTCATTGGAGGACGAAGGCTCGCTCTGTTCTTCTTCGGATTCTGCCTGTTCAGGCGTCAAGCAATTAGCTACCATGATCGTCCGAATCGACGACGCGTTGCCATTGTAAAACCTAAAATACGTAAAACATCCACAGTCGCAAAGGTCCCGCGGTTGGAGAATTGTTTTCATAAAACTGATTCGTGATACCTAAAAAGTTGCGACATGATAGGTACGTGTTCGCTAGATGTCTCCTGATTCGCCTTATTAAGCCAAAGGACGCTAGTCGTAACCAGATGCGCCAACCAAAATAGGTTTCCGTTTAAAAGATAATGTTCGCTGTACCATGTGCCGAATATATCGTAGGGTTTATTCGAGACTCTACATTGGAGATTAAAACTAGCTGCAACAGCGAGAGTCAAGTAACTATACACAAGCCACTTTGTATCGTTAATCATAGAAATGGTAAATCGTTGATACTCTTACGTGCGAGTCTAAATACTGCTATCTCTCCCGAAGTACTAAGAGGACTTCCAAAATGTACGCCGGAGACGAGTAATAAAGTATCGGAGGAATTGAACTGGGAATATTGCGTGTACTTCCAATTAAAAGTTTTCATGTCACGGAGATACTTTATGCTGACAGGATATGGGCTATCCCAGACCTATGGGAAATTCGTATGACTGGTTTTATGTCTTTAAATATAATTATACATAGCGGAGAAAATCATATAATAATTAAAAAGTAAATGAGAGTAACCCACAAAAATATATGCATCTTTTGAACATGTTGCGAACATTTTTCCATTGTGCGAAAAGCTAACATGTAATACTTGATGAGTATGTGCTTTAAGTACTTCTGTTTCTACAAGCGGTATATGATACGTTAAACGTTTAAATTCTTCTAACCAAGAAGATTTCCCTATAAAATATAATGAGTTTTAGATGATAGTGTCAAGTGTAAGACAAAGAATATAGAGCCGAGTTTTAATGCCAGCAATAGTTTTATATAAGATGGGAGCACAATTCATGGTACTAAGCTGCACTTTGTCCCTCGAATTTCCAAAATCAGTTTCCTCGAAAACAAAGCCTTAGGACAAAATTTCATTCAATACTTTTTATTTATTTGTACATAAAGAATCACCCTGCTTTTGGTTGTACCGTGAACTGAGCCCACCCTACGTATCAGTGGCGCACCCAGAGGGGGTGAAAGAAAAGAAAATAAATCTGGATTTTATTCTTTAAACAAATTTTTCTAATCACCTAATGAATTTTATTAAATATTTCTATCCGTTCAACTCGGCTCCCCGAGATTAAATACTGAATGCGCCACTGCTACATATTGCGTTCATATGGATATGAAATATCATTTTTCCAGCTGTTACAAATTATATCAAATTTGCAAAAGAATCTTTTAAAATACACGCATGTCTCAAAAATATTCTGGATTTATGATTCAATAAAGAGAATTGTTTCCTAAGAATCCAAATTAGGTCCTTCTGTCGCGAACCCTGTGACAGGAATGAATTCAACATTTCGCAGAAGTTGCATTCCCAAGAGAAGCATTCGCCACTCATTCCTAAAACATAAAGCTGTCGACGCATCATTAATACTGAAACTAAGGGGAACAAGCAATGAGAATTCAAATAGATTCATCTCGACTACTCTGAAACCGAGCTAGCGAGGTACACGGATGATTGAGAAACTCGGTATCCGATAAAAAAATAATGACATTTCATACACATGCTATGGGCTCGCAAAGCTGTTATTCTCCAACAGTGTCAGTGTTTATAAATAAACAAATAAAGTTAACCTGGCTTAATGCCGATATCCGGGTCTATTTTATAGATCTGGTAGAACAAATCTTTCCAGAGGAACTCGTCGCGAGACACTCTGTGCCATGACCTGCACACCTCCCCAGTGATTGTCAGTTCCTTCGGTGTCAGGTATTTAAAGATATTGAGGAGAATGGAGTCGGACATGTAGCACCAGTTCGCGTTCCCCTCGAACGTTTCCGACAAGCAGTCGCTCCTGTCCTCCGACGTGGCCGCATCCTCGTCGCTATTCTCTTGATTCTCCGTCAGGCTGTCGATCATCTCCATATCGCGGCGCGACTTTTTATTCCGCGGAACAGCTGATGCAGCTATCGGCGCTACCTGGCCCTGATGCGAGCACGTCTGGCGATACACCGTGGCAGACAGAGATAAAAAACACTGGCATTTAGGCGTACCGCAGGTGTGCGACTGGCCGTTCCGCCCGCGAATCCTCGCGCGATGAAAAAGAAAAAGCTAGAGCCGACGGTGTCTACTGTCTAGTACATTTCCAAGTCGACCAGCGACGAATAGATCGCACGGTCGGAAATAATAATGAGATTCCTACTATTCTTTTTTCCCCTCCCTCTTTCTCTCTCTCTCTCTCTCTTAAAACCGATCCTCGAGGATCGAAACATAATTACAACGTTACGCGCAACCTCTTCTCGCGAATATAGTGAATGCGTGTAGGGACGCGAGTTTTTAACACGCAAAATATATACTGCGTGCTTCCTGGAAATAGCAAAGCACATTTTATCTATTTGCCAAGCGACAATCGGCGAAGCCTGGATGTAAATATGGAAGCGGTAAATGCGACCAACCATCGCTTGCTGCGAGCTTAGAGCATAGCTGCGAGCCGATGGTATTTAAATCGTATTAGGTTGGTGCGTGCGGAGCAATGTTTTCTCGAAGGATCGCTCGCGAGATATTTCCTCAATCCAAATTTGGTAATGCTGTGGAATAGTAGAAACGGTAGCTCAGCGTGTGGTATATTATAATTGAAAGAAAACAGTTTATTTGTTTCTGTTAGTATTAATGTAGTATAAAAAAGTAATATAATAGTATTCTCTTTAACACAGTTCCTTAATTCTATAAAAATAGTAGAGATTCTCCAATTTCCTAACTTTATGTAACACCTAAATTATTTTCCCTCGTGGACGATATTAAATCAGCTTCGTAAAATTCTTCGGACGAACTAGAGGACGAGATCCTTTCTCCCTTTTCATAGTTAGACTGTGAAATATTGTTACATGTGACCCTATAACTTGCACTTTGTAATATGTTCGAACGAGTCGTAGAACTGTTTGCGTTCCGAATATTGGTGCAAAGAGAGCTATCGTCGACGTGGGAGTTGCTAGACAAATCGTTAGACGTTTCTGGCACTTCTATGCTACTACTACTTTTCGCGTCTTTTACGTTACAACTGTCCGTGCTTTGGATATTTATTATTTTCGAAGGATCATTATGCTCCGCATATGTTGAACCAGGACTGTTCGATTGAGTTACGCACAATGGTTTACATCCTTCATTTTGGGTGTTAGAGATATGAGAGTTATTATATTCTTCCTCTTCCTTACGATCCAGGAAAAGTTCATCAGACAAGTTATAACCAGCGTTGTTTTCCATGCTCATATTATGTAACTGATTATTATTGCAAGAGATTTTCTGTACATTTGCACACTTCTCTTCCGGAACGTTGTAGTTGATATTACCTTTGAAATTGTTATTCAATTTTGTCAAAGAAGTTGCAGCTACTGGCTGCTCTGTACGACTTTTATTTTCATATCGAGACGCGCTTTGAGACCGCGTATGACAATGTATATTTTTATGAAAATATGGGTTATGAAAATTATCATCCTGAGAGTATTTGTTTACATTTTCGCTTTCTTTGGTAGGGACTCCAGATTCTGTGGAAATAATAATTACGAGTATCAGCAATCAGGGGAGTTCCTTACTCGATATAGAACACTAATAGAAACTTACCAAAACTTTGAATCTTCGTGGTGGATTTTGAAAGTAACTTTCCGACTAATAGGCCAGCTATGAATATAAACAACACGATAAAGGTATCCGCTGTAAGAAAATACATCCACTGGGAATGTTTAAAGTTCCGATTACCTGCCATTCCAACTGCGGTGCCTCCGAGAAAATATCTCATACTGTTTTCCTTCCTCTTGGACATTTCTTAATTACATTAAATCAAATGATATGCAACGCTACTTAAATTATACAGCTATAACGATAGACAAACATTATCTGCTTAGACTCAGAGAGGACATTACAGTCTCCTTTGTGTTGGGCCATATACATCCTGAAGGACACTTAAAGGTGGCAACAAAGTGTAAACATTGAAATTGCTTCGCAGAAAGATACGCCGAGCTCGTTACATTTGAATGCCCCTTTTGCGAAAATTGTCATTAAAAATCATAAGCACACTGAGATCTTACTAAACTATTACAACGAACGCGTAAAAAAATTGACAACATATTCTGCATATTCTTTAAAATCTATATTCGTTTAAGGTATCAATGTTTGTGTAACTAGACTACCTCTTACTACCTCTGCCCTTTTTTAAAGAATTAAAATAGATTAAAATCAGATTTTGTTATACTAATACTGATATATATACATATATGTGTACAGAGAGAGAAAGTTGAAATGTGAATAAATATACAAAAAGAACATGTAAACTAGAAATATAAGCGGGTACAAGCTCGGTGTTTAATGGGTCTTTGACACGTCGGACATTTCCTTAATTTACGCATAATTTGTTCTAAGCAACGCGAGCAGAATATATGCCCGCAACGCGTAGACATAGGTTCCAGTTTAGAACACAGTTCTTCATAACATATCGGGCACGTCAACACAAGTAACTTTCCCGCGGTGGAGTCATTGATACAACACGTCCCGTCGTTGCGAGCTGAATTATTATCAACGTCTATGACTTTTGCCGGTTTTGCACCTTTGTGCGTGCTTTCGTCTGTTATTTCTCTAAAATGAAATTTATACTGTTAACGATACCCGGCTGTGTTTAAGGCGAAAGAAGGGGGTTGAATTACAAATCGATACGTACATGATCGAATCGCTGAGCTGTATCGGTTGTTGTGGTTTGGAAGAGGTGCACCTTCGTGACTTTGTTCTTACACTATTATTAGGTATGTTTTCAGCATTGCTGTTTCTATTTCTATTTCTGTTTATGTATTTCTCCGCCGACTCTACCGTTAAGTCAATAAAATCGATTGGCTCCGACATGGTCTTTGACATGATTCTTGTTTATGCCCTTATTTATAGCATGCGTTCCCACTCCGCGTGCACGTGTATGCGGCGAGAGTATCGAAAGTTTGGAAAATTACTGATGTACTTGAACGTATTGGGTAAATGTTTACAATAATATTGCGTAGTTGCTGTATATGGTTATTAGCGATTGAAAGTGGAAATAGTGTTCATTCGTAACTGAGGGAATCTGAATCGTTAAATTTGTTTTCGAATTTCCGTTGTACTAACTGTGTATTATTATGAACTTTCTTCGAGCACCAACGTTATTCGTAACTTTCGTAACGATCGACTCCAGTGCACTGGATCACACAAAACAATGCCGAACGGTTTACAAACCGATTCAGTGTCCACAGGAAAGGGCCTGATAGCTATGAGCTACCCTCTGTTGCGCATGCCCGCGACGAGCTGTGACGTCAAACCAATCAACGCCAAGCTGGTAAACGAACCGAATCGACGCCAGCGCCAAGGGAAATGAAACGGCTTGAACGCGAAGCCGAGCGAGTGACGCCACGCTTTCCAGTCGTGATTGTATTAACCTTTAAAACGCTCGGCTTCGCGTTCAAGCCGTTTCGTTTCCCTTGGCGCTAGCGTCGATTCGGTTCGTTTACCAGCTTGGCGTTGATTGGTTTGACGTCACAGCTCGTCGCGGGCATGCGCAACAGAGGGTAGCTCATAGCTATCAGGCCTGTTACGTATTTTGGCGGTGATTTTAAAAACAGAACGCGGGTTGGTGCCCGTGGGGTCACGTGGGGTGCCACAGCACCCTGCTCGCGAAGTGTGTAGGAGTTTTAAATAAAATGGAATTGTTCACTGGTAAAACTTCGATATATTTTCTATATAGTTTTAAGAGATTATTCAATACTGAGAACAAGTTTGGACTTTGTCGATTGAGAGTTAAGATCGTTCTGACTTCCCGGAGTTCTCCGTCGTTGCTCCTTCGACGTCCATCTTTCCTTCTAGTTCCGGGTGGTGGTGGAAACTCTGTGGAAGCGCGCTTTTCCGTTACACAGCGGGGTGTCCACGTGGGAAGAGAAAGTTAGGCTCTGCTCCGTGGATCGAGCGTACAACCCTTGAAAGAAATTTATGACTTCCCTCGCGTCGCCAACACATCAAGAGTCAATTGACACTGCTAAAGACTAACAAAGGACAAGGCCTTTTCAAGAGATTACGTGACTTATAGCGAATTCGGGAGACCCGCACCGGGCGCACTGAGTGCGAATTTTAGCCAATCGGAAGCGAGGAGTGTGAACTTTTTCGGTTCCGATTGGTTAAAATTCGCACTCAGTGCGCCCAGTGCAGCTCTCCCGAATTCGCTATTAGAAGAAACTCGCGATTCGTTTCGGGTCTGTTAATTGGTGTCCTCTTCCTGTTTTCGAGCTCTGCCTAAGATCTTTCCCACGTATGCCACCCGCATCGCGCATCCTTAATAATACTTTCTCAATCACGCGCATACATCTGCTTTCAAATTTCGCTCCTAATTTACCTATCAATTATATATATATCTGTGGCTACGTTCAAGCGATAGCCTAACAGGCCCTTTGTCGTGGACACTGATTACCGATTCTGTATGAACAATTTAACTCGAAAAATCCCTCGATAGTCGATACCTCCTCTTCGTTTGAGAATCGATATTGACATCTTCAATCGAATCGCGATCGAAATGATGAAATCATCGAGCGGGAAATACGAAAGCATTCACCTAAAACAAGAATGATTTTCCGTTATCGAAATAGCAAATACTATAACTTTATTTAATTGTTACTTTGGAATTCGTTTATATCATCTGACTATTATACGGAAAATGCTTATTATAATAAAACAGGCATTTCTTCGTTATATCAGATATAATTAATGTTCTCCAGTATATTTAGAAAATATGTGTCATAGTTACAAACTATTATAAAAATACAGAAAATACATAAATAGTTCGTAACGCGAATGCTTTTTAATACTTTGTAATACTTTTTGAAAACCTCTTGAGCATAAATTATAATAGAAATCATACACTTCCAAATTATATATATTAATAGCTAAAATATGGACTTTATTATATACAAAAATTATATAAAGAAGATATGTAGGCACTTCACAGAACATCACATCGTGTACAAATGTGTGTGTGTATATATATATATATTAATATAAAATTATTTATAAAATACTATCAAAAAGTCTATAACGCAGTACCCTTTCAATGGATTTCATAGAAATGTAAATTATATTTCTATTTTACTAACTTCCAAGAGCACTTCCGTTATTTTTGTTCGATATTATTCATTAGCTTAAATCTTTATATACATATAAAATAAAAAGACCATTCTACGCCAGCATTTAAAGTAGAGGTGGCCGTTTAAAGATACTGCTGCATACACGAATCGATCTAGATATCGTAGAAATATTTGATGCTTCGTGGTCCATCTAATCAACCCCCTTTGTTCGCCAGAAAATGTACAATTATAAGCTTCGTAATAAGGTAAACCAACCAGTGAATGATCGAATTGTTAAATGAGAAACCCAGTAAATGACTGCATACTTTTAACAAGAATTGTACTTATTAATGTTTGTTTAATACGCGTAACTAAAAATATGGGATATTAAAAATGCAACTATACTCTCTATTTATAAACATATAATAATTTTTCAATTTATAATTGACATTTCTTTGCCTAATGGTCATTCACTGGTATGCGGTCAATTACTGGTTGCTTTACCCTAGTCGTTTATGTAAAAGAAGAGTGGCCTCGTAACTTTCTGCGTGTAAAGATGTTTCCTTATTAATTAATATAGAATTACATAATCCATATACAATGAAATATTTAGTTTACATAATACCCTCTCGAAAACACTTCGAGAAGTACAGTAAAACGTCTCGAGTCGCTTATTTATGCTAGAAATAATTACAAACAACGATAATAAAAGGAAACCCCTCGAATTAGATACAAGTAGTATTCCCCGTACACCTAAGAAGGCAATGGTACGCGATAATCGATTTCAGTCGTCCACTCAGCCGACGTATATTACACTCGACTCGCGCCGTTCTGAGCGGATAGTTTATAAATTTCAGTTTATACAAAACGATTTTGATAGCTCTCGAATGGTCATAAAATGGACGGTTATATTCCAATACTTCGTGGAAGAATACTAGTTAGACTCTTAAGAATTTCTTACACAAGACAGCTGATTACGTTAATGAATAATGAAAGGAATTATCTTTGGCTGTTGTCGTCGTAGATCCAATGAACTACGGTATGGTATCGCTGGTTAATGGGGGTCCCGGTTGCTTTTGTTACGATTACGCAGCAACGAAGCGTCCAAAAGGGAATAGGTTCCGGGCTCGAACACCGGCGGGTACTCGAGACCAGGGTAATCGGGCGGCGGTGAGGTGGGTGGTGGTATGTAAGGCAATGTCGGCGGGTTTAATGAGTTTCTACCTGTGCTGGTGAATCCTTTCTGACACAACAGATGACTCGCGCCGCCCTGAAAGCAAGTTCGTCGAATTACAGTAAGGGTCCCGTTCGAAATTCATACGCTGTTCGAGCACGTACTTTTGATATTAAGTTCGAGGCAGATGGCGACGGCGTATCTGGACTCCAATCACTTACAGAACTCACTGAACTGAAACTCTGACTGAGCGTTTGAGGGCTATTTCCACTGAACGAGCTAACAGATTGGCTGATCCCACTGTCGCCGGGGCTTTGGCTGTTCGATCGGCTGGGCAATCGGGACTGATTGTAACATTTCTCTCGAAAAAGGGCTCTGTGCAATCTCGGCGATCCTGGAAATGTATATTAAAGTTAGCATAAGATGCACAGCATAGGAATGTAAAACGAAGGCAGTCGTATTCACCCAGCAATGTTTTCTGACTCTCTTTAGGCAAATCCAGCGTGCAGGGCTTTTGCTGGCATTTATTGCCGAATAGATTTCTCAAGCGACTTGGCTTCTGGACTTGCTCGCCTTTGTCCAAATGCATCTCGAACGCAGCCGTCATTCCTTCCTGCTCGAATGGAGAAGACGGTATAGGTGGCGGTTGGTACTGCGCTGCGTTCTTTAAACGAGTCTTATCGTGATCTACATCCTTTTTATCAGTTCGCCGTAGAGAATCCAACCAATGCTTGTCCGATGGACCGTAATCGCGTCGGTTAGTCAGGTTGAAACTCCCTTTACGACTTACAGACGCATCTTTCTTTGCGCGCTGCAACGCTTCGTAAGAAGCGTGATATGTAAGATCACTGCTGGACCCAGAGCAACCTGAAACATAAATTTGTCGCAGTTTTTCCCCCCTGAAAACTATCATTTCCGCGTAGAACTTACCATCGTTTCGAGCGAGTCGCTTTGGCAATGATTTGATATCGTCGGTGAAACTGTTGGTCTTCTTCGACGAGTAGTAATCGTATACTCTAGAGGTTTCATTGCTGTTTGACGGCTGTGCCTGATACGCACAAGCGTTAGTATTATATTCACCCACCGCGGTTGCATGTCTATCGAACCTTTCATCAATATCCGATGTGTTGTGGTACAGAGAAGTGGAGCGTTTCTGATCGTTCGTGGCATTTCTTGAATGACTCGAGTCGTACGACTTTCCTTGACGCGAACTTAATCCATCCTGCGTCTTTTTCTTGTGAGCGCAATTAAATTCACCTGACTTTTTGTGAACTGAAAACTTCGACGATTCCCCCTTGTTCTCGTTTCTTTCTGAATCAAAATCACCAGTTAATTGCCTCGCTGCGTGCGAACTGTCTATATTACGCATGTAACCGTAGGAGGATGTAGCGTTATTCACTATTTCATCGTTAGTTTTGCTTCGAGCATATGCAACATCCTTATTGGCGGATGCTTCGGTGTTAGCTGCTCCATTGTCATGGAAATTTCTATGTTGAACGTGAACGTGATCGCTGGTTAAAGGCGTCATTCGTGGCGAAACGGATCTATTCCTAGTTAACTGTCTTCGATCCTCCCGTTGGGATAGCATGAATTCCTCTAACGTGATGAAACCCTGCAGGTCATCGGGTCTCCTGTTTCTGCTATTAGAACATCTAAGCATTAAACATTGCTCAACCATCTATTCCATTACAGCATTATGAAATTAATAGTAAACATTGTTTCCAAGCCAATTGAGGATAGAGTACTTGGGAGTGATTAAAATAGGGGAAGACATGCACAGAATATAAACATATAAAATAAATTTAATCAACGCTTTGGGTTAATTATTTTATTGTAAATTCAAAGGTATAACAATGTTTCTCACTATTCCTTCAAGTTGAAAATCTACGTTTGCGATAAATGGGATAGTATATAGTAGCTCGAGTTTAGCGAAGTGTTAAGAAAGTAAATTACTAGGATTAAGAACAATGGAATTAGTATTGGTATTACAGCATGCAATGTAAATTGTTACCTGTCCGTTGTGCGTCTGTAATCGCCCATATCCTGAGTACTACACGACATATCTGTAGTGCTCTGTGAAGCGCACAGCCCATAAAATGTGCTTCCTGCGATTGTCATTTGCAAGTCCGGCGAATTAGGAACAGAGTCTTGTTTCCTGAAAAGCAGAATTAACGTTACAGGTTCACTGCGAACGGGGTATACATCAGCCTGTACATTTATTTACTTGTTCGGCGTAGATGTGGGGAGCACTCTCCTGTAACTCCTAAATTGTGCGGTTGGGACCGGTACGTTGTGATTCCTTGTACCAAGAAACTTTAAGTATTTCCTATCTAAACTAGCACCATTCATTTCGTGATCTTTATACCCAGTGGAGTCCTTGCGAACGACTTTCTTCAACGATCCGAACGATTTGTCTAGGTTCGATTTATATTCCTGCGTAAGAGGATTCTTAACTTTACTCTTTTGCTCGCCGTCGCTCTCGTCGGTCTCGCTGAAAAGAGCGCTGTTCCGACTGTGGCCGTCTGCGCCCAGAGTTGCTTTGTTGATTGCCTCTAACCATAATGTAAGGGAGTCTTCAGTGTCCGCAGCGAAGTAAAATACCGTTCCCGTGTGGTAAACTTTGAACGCATATTTTCTAGATTTCACTTCAGCGGCTCGCGACACAGTGAATCCTGGCAAAGCTATCAGACAATCCGCTTTCATGCTGCTTTGAGCTTTGAACCTGTATTTACAAGCATTATCAAATAACTACTGGTAAATCCATAAATATGAGTGCTTATTTAACAAACCTGTATAAAGAGGAGCACTTCAACACGAACCAAGCTTTGGCCCAAGCACCACCCGCACCTCTTGTGCGATACGTTAGCCAGCCTTCTAAATCGACTGTACCCATATCTTTCACAGAAATATTTCTTTTTCCTAAAACAGAAATTAATGTTTACATACGCAGGCGTAGTAAATGACTTTTTTTCTCAACGTAAGTTTCTTACTCGCGAATAATATGCTTCGTTTCCTGCTACTCCTGGGACTACTGCTCGAAGATTTGCTTAGACTCCCGTGCAGCCCGATACTTCTGGCTACCATCATGGCTTTATTGACTACGCCCTTTTCGAAGTTCCTCTCCTTCTCGGAAATTTTCGATTTATGTTCTAGGGTTTGCGATTGCTTCGAAGAGCACGAACCATCGGGGGAGTCCGTATTTTGAGTGTAAGACTCGTGATTATAACTCTCCATCGTCGAACTGGCGTAAGCATATTTCTCATTGAACGGCTCGTACTTATCACAGACAGATTTGCTTTCTTTTATTTGCTTATCATTGTATTCTATATACGATGAGTCCATGTTTAAACTAGGTCTGCGTTCGTTACCTAAAGCGTTCGTTTCGTCTATAAATTCTATTGATCTCTCTGCGAAGCTATTACACGTATCAAAATAATCTTGCCTCTCTTGAAGATCCAAGTTACTTTTAATATGATGTTCCACAGAGAATTCTGGTCTTTTCAGATCCCTCCTGACATTGGGTCTTTGAGATGCGCGATGCTTCTCTTGGTCTTCGGAAACCCTTAAAGTATTATCTAAAGAGGAGTTCGCTGTTGATTTTGAAAAATATTTTCGTGGAGGAGGATCCGGGGGTATCGAATGTGACTTAAGTTCCGACTTCTTACTAGATTCGACCTTTGTTAGCTCTACATATTTACAGGGCTGTGCCGTATTCCCTTGACAAGTCGCATCTTCAGTTTTTGTATTATCGTTCTGCATAATCTTCTGGGAAATCTGCATTTGTGGCGCATGCTGAGTAATATTCGAAGCATCGATCGCAGCTGAATTCAAATCACAGTTTGCTCGTGACTTCTCTTCAAATTGCAATTTTTCTTTTATGGACGCGCTGGAAGGTTTCCTTTCAATTAATTTCTTTTGTTCCGTCTGAGTGCAGTTAAATGTTTGAAGAATCTTTCCGAATTTAGTTAAACTTTGATTGCTTCCGCTGTTACTTTGTACACAGCTATTCAACGATTCCAACTTATCTTCATTCCTTTCGTGACTCGAGCTCGAATTACTTGCAAAATTTTGATTACTAGATGCCATCGATACATTCTCGAATTCGCCGCTTAAGTTATCCATTACGTTCTTCTTGTCGCCCTTATTTACATCCGAGATAATACACTCTTTATTGCTTTGGTTTGCTATACTGTTTCTAGGACTTACATCACTTACGTTACGTACAAAAGTTTTAAGCGAGTTTGAGTGTTGGGCTGCTTCGACAAATTGCTCTCCTTCGTTATTCTGTACAATATGTCTGTCGGTATTGCTAACATTTTGAACAGCGCTACTGGCGAAGCTTGCGCGAGCGCTTTGCCTTTGATCGTCGATATCCTTCGATTTCTGTTGGTCTTCGGTATTCGTAGAAGTGAATCGAATATCAGTCTTAGCCGTGGATACATTGCCGAAGCTACTTGCGGACGATTCCAGCGTGTGAAACAACTTCTGCTTCCTCTCCTCTATACTCTCCGTATCCATTAAGTCGTACGCTGGTGTGCTGTAACTCTTGTCCAACTTACCTCGCTCTTTAACGCTACATATACTAGACTCTTTACTGCAATGTATAATTTTATTATTACTATGCCTATCTCTAATGAAATTGTTGCACTCGTCTAAAGGCACGCTTGTATCACTCGAATTATTGTTATTGGTAACATTAGTGGATGCTTGCGAAACTTGGCTAGGATTATTCGTATTACTAATAGTTAACGTTTCCTCGCAATTTTCAACGGTCTTAGATTCATCTTTCGTTTCGTGGGCAACGCTATCTATTTGAGGAACATCGGGCTTAAGAAATTTCTCTTGGAACTGCACTTTCTTATCGTCGGCTTGGCCGTCGGGCCTTTTCTTCCGTTTGCTCTGCTCTATGCTCAAGCACGATTGCGGCCGTATATTCGAGGGTACGTTATCTAAACCGTGAGCGCAGGACGCCGCTTTGTCCCGCAATTGAGAGGTTGTACTGTGCTCCTGTTTCAATTCCCTCCAAAACTGTTCGATATCAATTCCATGCTTGGTAGTAGGACTAGCACCAGTTATAGTCGCTCGTCGTTGAACCGAATTCCTTGGCTTTGTTGAATACAATCGAATGGACAACGGCGGTTCCGCTTCGCTGTCCGAGTCGCTACTGTCTATGATCATCGTGTCTAATATATTCACCGTGTCTAAAATACTCGCGGGCTCCGGACTGGGATTCTTTGGCATATGCCTAAACAGATAATACAAGGAAATTAATCTTCATACTTCCACGGGAGCGCCAAAATGATGGGTGTATGCACGATACCTTGGTAATGGCATTGTGAAATCTGGTATGGTCAATAATTCTGGCCTCGGCGACGGAAGATTGTGCTGCCATCGTGTCGTGTACGATGTCTTCTTATTGCTTGGAAGTCGATATGGCTTTATATAAATTTGACCGTATACTTTTGTATGCCTCGGCCTGCGCTTTAAAGTTAATAATACTTCGGCCGGACTCTCGCGAAATAATTCTAGAAGATTTTTCCGTTCCCAGCCAACTACCGTCTGATAATTCACCTAAGATATTTATTCGAATTATTAACACGTAAAGCATGAAGTGGAGGAGTATCGGGGGAAAATACCTGAACTATCTCATCTCCCTCCTCCATTTTGCCGCACTGATGCGCAGCCGAGCCAAATTTAATTTCGGCGATTTGATGAGCTCCGTGAAAAGATGGCAAAATGTAAAATCCCTACGAAATAAAAATTCTTCATAATATACGATTATTCTTTTACTACATAGTTAACAACTCAGTTGTATCCTACAGAAGAATTATCTAAGCAGGATGTTAGGGTTGCGTTGAATCAATGGGTGCGGCATTATCTGGAGAGGATGTAGCAGATAACTTCTTCCATGCTGATCATAAAGTGTAATACTGTACGACTCGCATCAGTACAATATATTACATATACTAGGTATGTACTTTACAGACTTCTTTAAAATAGAAGAATGCAAAATAGACGAGAGTATTCTGTTTAAAGTATAGTAATTGAGAATACTTTAATACTCACTAAGTCATCTCCAGGCTTCTTCTTCAAAGTAGCCAGGTCTAAACTAGCGGGTTGCAATATCATAGGATCGGTAATATCTTGTATTATATAATCCGCCAATTTCGCCAGCTGCCCGCAGATCGTCCTAATTTCTTCTATCGGCTTTTCAGCGAATCTATCCCTTTGCGCGCACGTGGCCATTTCCAAGGCCAGCTTCATCAGCTCGGCTTTTTTGTCATTGTATTCTAGTTGCCCACTAAAGGGAGGCCGATCCAGCCACCTTACTAATGGCTTTACGGCCGTTATAACCGACGCTACGTCGGATAATGTTTGAGTAGTAACAGGTTTAGAGTCCGTCTGCCGAGACAGCTCGTTCTGGAGGCTGTGCGCTTGACAAGACAATCGCAGCGCCAAAAGTTGCAGATTCTCGCGGTCGAGTTCATAATGAAAGTTTCTTAAATATTCTACGGCTTCGAGAATAATTTCCTGGTGGCCGAGCTTCAATACTCCGAGATGCTCCAGGTCCTCGGGTCTCAGACTTAATAGTTGCTGTCCACTGACACCGTGATTCGTGAAACTATGCACATAGGGTAGCACAGAATTATCCAAGCCTGCGAAACAAATTGTGTCTAAATTAATCTGAAATTGATATTACGTTTTTTCTTTCGTGTGTCATATACAGTGTTTGGAGACTGGACGATGTTAATTCGCTATTCGTCCGAAGCTACCAAGTGTCCAATGACCGATGGACATGGCAGTGTACGTAAACAAAGATATTAATGAGTACTAAAAGGAACGGAGCTATTGTTTGTGGTAGAAGAATATTTGTAAATAGAAACTGGCTGACTAGCCACCAACACTTTCCCTCTTCGAGATAATGCATCATTCATGAATTGCGCATTTGCTGCAAACGATTAAACCAATCAACACTGTTTGCGACCAACGCAAGTGAGCGATTAAATTGGGAAGAGGGAACAGGAGAGAGGCTGCGGGTGTACGTTACAAGTGGTATATTCACACGGATATCTCGGCGATGCACCATTTCGACGGGTATGTGAAGTCACTCGGTTTCACGAGATCTAGTGAAGGATGGACTGATTTCAAAAGGGATTAGGCTTTTCGCACCTTTCAACCACTCGCACACTTGATCGGTTTTCCATTCGGCTACATTAACATACGCCATGACCCGATCATGTATCGGTTCACAAAATACTAAAGAGTAAAGATTCCACTCGTCTTGTTCTCACTCGGTCTAATTTCCACTTCGCCCCGTCGATAACTGTTAAATACTTGATTCAACCACGGACGACGTATAGAATAGACCATGCATCCTATGTAAATTTTTGCTACACAAAGCGGGGACCTCTTGGAATCCTCTTACTATTTTCATGTCGCATGCGATACTGTATTACCGACCCATAATTTCAGGACTGAATGTAGCGGCCTCTGTTCATGAACAGCGTCCAACTCAGCAACTACTCTGAAATGTGTTGAAATGCTGAAAGGTGTGTTGCGTGCTTGTAAACGTGTGACTTGTTTAAAGTGTAACTTTGACATAGGTAGGCTTTCGCTGCGCTACGCTTTGACTCGGTTTGTCAACGACTCATGCGGATTTCTCTCCGAAAATCCATTTCGGGGATCAAGACACTATGGCGCTCAAAACTGATATTTCTTCAAAGCTCGTGCAAGTTATAAATTGCAAGATGACAAATTGTTTTGTTAGTACTTTGCGCGTAGTAGAACCCTTTCACGTATCGTACGCCGAAAAGTATTACAAATCGACGCTGTTACTGACATTCTCGCAAGTTTCTAATGCTCTGTTTAATCATTCTAGTGAAGTAATAATAATTGGATTCTATTTGCCGCGAGTATTAGTTCACCGCCGACATTGAAATTTACAGTAAAATCTAATTCTTATAATCCTTGCAGAAGTTGCATGATGCATGATTATCTTGGGGTGCATGGATGCAACGGCAAATCGAACATTCTTTAATTTCACAATCATACGGGATGCTTAAGGGGGGAGACCACTGTGACGGTCCGAAATGTAAGGGTGTTTTCGGGAATTTATTTCAACCAAATAACGCATGTAAATCAATTTACTGCTCAGTATAGTTAATAGTGTACATATCGAAGGGTAAGAAATTTTTTTCAATCAAATTCGTAAATTCGTTTGAAAACATTGCTAAACTTAGTTTAGATTTTCGACCTGACGCTCGTTCGCTCTGACTCGCTCTTTCGTTGGTCGAGCGTCGGTCACGTGATTGGTTTTGACGCTCAAAGCGAGCGTCGACGCTGAAAGTCACGTGATTGGTTTTGACGCTCAAAGCGAGCGTCGACGCTGAAAGTCACGTGAATGGTTTTGATGCTGAAAACGGGCGTCAAGCGTCACCATGAAATTGCACCTTAAGGGGTCATATACGTTTCTCGGCGCTAAAACGTGGTTAATGTTTGGGAGTAATTCAGGGATAAACTATTAGTCCGATTGGTTTAATTCTTTTTGTGTTTTGTAGGTATACGTTTATAGATTATAAAACATGTATGAGAATTCCAAAATTTTTAAAAATGTGGCGTCCGCGGGCAGTGGCGTAGAACATGTTTTCTGGCGCCGCCCAAAACGGTGGGCATGATTCAACCCGTACGAATGATCTGAAATAAAAATCACTAATTTTTTAACAATCTGTGGGATCATAGTTATCGTGTGACGGCGCCATTTTTTCGAAAAAAAAATTGCGGAAATGGTAGCACTTTGAAGAAAAGGGTCGTGATTTTCGCTATAAAACTCGTACGTTTTTGCTTGTTATTAAAAAATGGTTCAATTTAATTGAAAAAGTTCGACGTCACACGATAACGAATCTTATGTAGAATATGTGTGTAAATGATGAAGTTAATCGGATGAACGGTGAGGCAGTTATCATGCCCACCGTTTTGAAAAATGCTGTTTCGAAAAAAATCCACATTTTTAAAAAATTTCCAATTCTTATACCTGAGGTATATAACTATAGGTATATATACATATGCCTGTAAAACACAAAAAGAATTAAACCAATGGGATTAATAGTTTATCCCTGAATCACTTGCAAACATTGACTATGTTTCAGCGCTGAGAAACGTAGATGACCCCTTAATGTGTCGAATACGAGTTACCTACATTTCTGAAGTTGAATTCTATCGTGTGAGTTCTTTCAAATCTTCCCTCTTAACAGTAATTATTACATTCGAGTCATTAGAAATTGCGAAATTTCAAATTTTCAACTTGCATGGGAAAGAGTCGAGGTCGACGGCAGCCTCTACCAATGTGACAACCTTGACGAAAGGTGTGAGCTATCAGTTCGACTTTATCCGCGATAGAGATCGGATCGGTGAATATCTGTGAATGTCACAGTGCATATTATTTCCTGATTTCTCGATTCCTACATCAATTCATTCGACTACTGGACTAAATAGAAGATCGTTTAACAACATTTCACTGGAATATACCTATCATCTAGAAGACTTTTTGACGAAGCGTTGCCTAGTGTTTGATAGTTGTGAAAAGTGAACATTTTGTAATGGACATTGCTATATAATATTATTTCTGGCCTTGACGAATTTCAAGTTGGCTGGGAGTCGGCCGAGCGCGACAAAAACATCAACAACCTCTACCAAAGTCACTATATTGCCGAACGGTGTGCCCTAACAGTTCGACTTCGTCCGCGACGGTGATCGGATTCACTGAATATCTGTGCAGTCACCGTGGATATTACTTCGTGATTTCACGATTCCTGC
The DNA here is from genome assembly GCA_929108735.1 of Andrena dorsata. Classification (NCBI taxonomy): domain Eukaryota; kingdom Metazoa; phylum Arthropoda; class Insecta; order Hymenoptera; family Andrenidae; genus Andrena; species Andrena dorsata. The sequence goes on from OV815488.1 coordinate 9,189,236, forward strand.
ATCAATTTCATTGATTACTGGACTCTGTGGAAGGCCCTTTAACAAAATTCTACTACATTACACTCAGTATCTAGAGGACTATTTTGGAAACACTTTACTCGAGTCCGAACACATCTTCCCAATGCGATTGTAGAGTCAGTGCTTATTTCGCGATAAAGTATTTCATAGTGGACAGTGGTCCTGCGTGTTAGTAATGTTAACACGAACGTAGAGTCAGTGTTTTTAACGCATCTAGAACTATTTCAGAGCATCGGTGCTCTTATTGCTTCTTCATCGCGAAATTAATGCGACATATTTGCGAGTGTGACACGTTCTATTCGGTACTGACGCTGCAGCTGCGGGACATTGGCCTGCAGATCGAATAGCTACTGCTGAAGGGAAATGCTTGTCTGCATGGGTAGCAGTGAGACTGTTTTCAACGAACGGTGAGTGATACTTTTTCATTCTTTCAATCTTTCTGCATGCTATCGAACAAAATGATTGTTGTAGCAAGCATAGTCACCACGAATACATATACTTAGTACTCGCGAATAGTAACGTTGATGCGGGTGCTAATAAATAAATTTTAAATTCGCGATAGAAGTTTTAATTTATTTCGTTTCTAACATTCTAAACTACTTTTCATTAATTTTACAATCATTCGGGATGCTTAATGTGTCGAATACGAATTACATTTCTGAAGTTGCACTCTTTCGCTCGAGTTGTTTCTTCTCTATTCACAGTAATTACATTCGAGTCATTAGATTCTCTTAACCCTTATGTACGCAACCAGAAGTTTCACGATTGTTGGACAACCGGGGCTCCCGGGTACCCCATGTGTCTTGTTCCGATACATCTCAAATACAGAGATAATTTTACTTTCGTACTTCCTCGAAATACTTAGTTTACCATTCCTATAATATACCAAGTGCCGTTTTAAACTATAGAGCGGATAAATTAGTCGAAACTTCCTTTCATAAATCATCCAACTACAGCCTGCCTTACACGGGTACCCGGGTCCCCGGTTATCCAACAAGCGAATACATAAGTTTGAAGCTTTACTATTTAAAATCTTTTGCATAAATTTTTATTTCAAATACGTATATCGGGGCAAAAGACTTCAAAGAATGGGGATTCGGAGCGGTTTTGCGATGTTTTCACCAGAACATAAAAAATAAAAAAGAAACATAGAAATGGGTCCCCGGGTACCCGGTTGCGTACATAAGGGTTGAGTCCCTGAAGCACTGAGGTGTAGGGACAGTGAGGCCCAAACTGACAACGGGAAGCAGCGATACCTATTTGTGCTACGGATTTTTCCACTATCGTTTCGGTTGTTCAATGCCAAAATATCTGTTTTTATTAATATTTCGGAAACTGTTGAATGTTGAATATATATACATCCATATATGAGATTCATCAAAATCTGTAACACATATACCTATCGCGGCTTTCTCTTGTGTTTTGAAATGAATCGGATAATATTTGTAGAAGTTATGAAACATTTATTGCAAAGATGTAGTGAAACAGGGTCACAAAAGTATTCGAACGGCATTCCAAAATAATTGAAAAACTAGTACACAGCATGCAACAACGTCTGAAAAGCGTAATTGGAGCCAAAGGTAGCCTAATTAAATATTAATCTAAAATAAGGTGCATATAATTAATGCGGTACGAATATTTTTGTGACTGTTGCAGTACATATTTGCAATAAATGTTTCATAACTTCTACAAATATTATCTGAATCATTTCAAATTTGGTATATATAATCTCGATACCTGTGTCTTATAGTAGTTACAACATTACTTTTAAAACTTAAGTCTAACATGTATATTTTTATTGTTTTATAGTTTTAATAGCGAGCGTTCGAATACTTTCGGCGCTCACTGTATACAGAATGAATATTCATTTTATGTACCGATGCTAACACGATTGGTGTCGCGACATTCTCGAATGTATTGCGAAAATTGTAAAAAGTTTTGCAATAAGAAACTGTATATCACGTAAGTAATTTTCGAATATATACTTACTAAGTGATCTGTGTTAAGTTTCACAAGCTGAATTAAAGTACATTCCTGTATATAGATGCTAGATATTTTATAAACGAAGGAAATATATCACGCGTAATAATTCTATTTTACCGTTAGCAGAACGTGTGCGTAGAAACGACTTTTGTTATGACTGAACGATGCTAGCTTTGAAAGTCACCTCTGTTTAGACGGCTCGCCCGCGATATCTCAACACTTCGGAAATGTGTACGTAGTACGTATGCGTGTATTGCCTCGCGAGTCCTGCCGCCTGCCTGCTCTCCCCCCACCAAAGCTAATATTCGCGAGGTACAGCGACGTGGCGCGGGGGTCATTCGTTCCGTGGAGGTCGTTGAGTTAAGACGCTTCGATAGCTAGCTGCGTATTTAAATGGTACGCGTACATTATCTACCCTCATATAATTACTTCCAGTGATTATTTGTCTTCTTCTTTACTCTCTATCGTCACTTGCTGCTCCTGTTAATACAGTTTCGTCCCGAAATTGATTAAATATCGCGAGAAAACCGTTAGATGTTCGTCGCGTATTCCCTTCGTTGCCTTACCGATATTTCTGCACGTTTAGTGCACACATATCGTGTCTCGGTATTCAATTACATCCCTTTCCGGGCATATTTCAAGTTTATTTGTTGTTTAATTGCCTTACGAATGTTTTAATGCTTTTCTTTCAAACTTGTTGCATCGTTAGGTTACAGGCGTTGAGGCGGGAATCGGAAGCAAAGGGCAGACAACGCCATGACAGTTGCTGGTTAATTTGAACGGTGCTTGGATCATCCAAGTTGGATGGCGTCTGGTTTCATTCCTTGGAAAAATGAGATGGCAATACGTGTGGTAACCATATTATTCTCGTTATTTTATTGAATCAATAGCCGGCTTTAGACGGACAGTTTTTCTCACAGTTTTGGAGCGTACACTCCAGGCGTGCGCTCCAGAACTGTACGTGTAAAGTCTCCAACGTGATAAAGGACGATCGCGCGTTCCCGGCACGCGCGTCTGGAGTGCAGGTCTAAACTTGTCCTTTACTAAACTTGTGCCACGACGTGATGGGTAACTTTGCAGTCGGTTAATATCGGGATGAAATGGGAAAAGATTGAATTAGGTATGATAAATTGAATAATTTTAATCAGATTTGCTTAAATTTTTTAAAATGACGTCGGTAGATGTTTACGAAATATTGGAATGATCGAATCCTATTGCATTTCGGTCGCGTTTACGTAGAATTCAACGATATTTCAATGATTTTTAAGAATCTATTTCTATGAAGCTGTTGTAATTGCATTTCCGTTCGGTGTTGGATGCAAGTTTTGTTCTTTATGTACAGAAACTGCGTTGTTGATCAAGGACATGCTATTCAAGCATGAACAATTAACGAATTTTGATTCTTGCCATGAATTTTGGATATTTATAAAGATCGTGGTATATTTTAAAGTATTATTCGAATAATAATAATAATAATAATTTTGGTTATTCTCAAAGGACTATATTTCTGCGAAAAATGTTTGAAAAAAATATTTAAAAAACTTGAATGATTCCGTGATTATCCTTGAAGTGGCATCAAGTTTCCTACAAAATGATAAATATGTAATTTTTGGGATCATTTTAAAATTGATTTAATACGATTAAAAAAATCTCATTAAATTGCCAACTAATGCTTCTGAAAGGAAACTTTCTTAGCTTTCCAAAACGCTCTTGAAAATTTGTCTACGATCATGAGTTCGCAAGTTATAGGTGTTCAAATTGAAAAGTACCTTTTTGGTACGAAAAAAGTATGAAAAGTTTGAAAAGTACGCTTTGATCGCGAATAACTCTGTCAATAAAAATCATACAACAAAACGAAAGAAACGAAATTAAACAGAAATGTTTGCTCTATAAGTGCTCTTCCTTGGTTTAGGGGCAAAATATTCTTTTGCCCGTGCATACGTTGAAAGTAGGCAAAAATTTCAGAATCTTCGTTTCCCGCGTTTCATCTTGATAAAACGATATCATAATGGATGAAAGAAAAATTCAATTCTTCGTTCAAAAACTATGAACCTCAAAAACTGAAACTCATTGATATGGGGTTTAAATGTGCATGTAGTGGACAGTATTTTAGAATTTTTGTGTAACAAAATAAATGAACTTCTAACTTTAAACGCGTTTTTCTCGAAACTATGTTTTCCAAACTGGTTGAACGATTTTCTCCGCCAATTTTGCATGAATCAATCTCCGGTTTTGCGTATTTATTCTACACAAAACTGCCTTCAGTTAAGCGTAAGGAAATTTAATTACAATAATTTTTGAAGAAGTGACGGAACTTAAAGGGGAAAGTTCTACAATTTCGAGTCAGTTTAAGGAAAAAATCAATATATTTTGGGGTGAAAAAAATAGTAAAAATAATTTATTTTTAATTTCCGTACGCTTAACTGAAGACATTTTTGTGTAGAATAAATACGAATCGTACCCCCTGTGGATGTTATTACTTATGCCCGGAGTGCGATCAAATTTGTCAAGATCAACCGCGCCTGCTCGACGTTTGCAAATACTAGCTTTGCAATTCGGCTTCACCCGAAATTTAGATTTTGATTTTATAAAAAAAAACGTTTTTTATTTATTTATTTATTTTTTTTAAATAGCCACGTGCATCTGAATTAGGTAGGTATAATGAGCTGGGCGACACATTGCGTGATCCTTAAGTTTACCGTTCGAGAGTTTCTAGGCGACAAAAAAACACACAAACACTTTCTGCTTTATATATTAAGAAACACCAGGGTTCGGCAGTTAAACACGCCGAGCAACGCCGAATGTAAAACCTGGACTCATAAGTAATTGTTTATATGAAATTGCATGGTTGGAGGGGGAAAATTTACTGGAGTAGACGATTTTTTTCTTGGATTATTATTTTACGAGATACGATGACCAATTTTTTTTAAACGGAACTCCCTTTTTTTAAAAGATCATTTGATAGTGCGTTTCAAGCCGAATTCAATAAGGTATAATGTATACACTTTATTTCAGCCGGTTTTGGAGATATTATATTGTAAAATTTGCTAACGCCACAAATTTGTGGCAAAGTTGCGACAAAGTTGCGGTATAGTTGCGGCATAGATGCGGCAAAGTTGCGGCATAGTTGCGGCAAAGTTGCAGTGCATTCTTGCAACGCAAATATGCCGCAACTATGCAGCAAAAATTCTATGTCCGCTCCGTGCAATGTTGCACGGCAACGTCGCAGCAACCATACATCCACATTGCGCTGCAACCATGCAACGACGCAAGGTTACTGCAACTATCCTGCAACTTTGCCGCAATGAAGTGTGCTGTGTGGGCGGGTCCGATTTCCCAGTCTCCGTAATAGACGGCTGGAGTCGCATCCGAGCAAGAGGAATCGTCTGGGAAACGCCGAGCGCTTTTCCCTTTCGACTCGGACATTAGGGAGGTAGGAACTGCGCCATCCAATACTCCTTTCATGCTCACCCGTAGTCTTTCCTTCTTTGCTGAATTTAATTTCAATCGAGTGATTGCTTGGCAGTTCCCTAGATTCTATATATCTAAACCGAAAAGATCGATGAAACTTTTCCATCAATCTTTTTGGTTTAGTGGGCTAAGGTTTTCAGGTGCAGGGAGATCGATGGAACTTTGATTCTATCCATCTCTCTACGGGTCTCGAAACGCAGCAACCTCCTCGCGGTGAGACCTGGTAATCGGTGAGAACCGAGCCGATGGCTGTGATTGTCAAATATTCTTATCAGATATAAGAATTGCTTTCAAAATGCACGCATGCTGCATACTATGGTTTTTTAAAGGAAATACCATAGATATTTGAAATTGCAAGTTTGGAATTTTGATAGGAATATGTAAAAGATATTTCTGAATTATAATACAGTTTGTTTCAAGTTTCTCGAGGCCTTTACAGCGTTACAATAAAGTATAAGTCATAACACTATAAATTTTAATTTTAATTCCTACCACTTGTAGCATTGTAATCTTATTTTAGATTGAGTCGATAACGTTGAGTGTAATTCGGAAATGGTAAGGAGGCTCGCGAGCCCCCCGAGCGTGTGACACAAAATTACCTCTGTACCTCGTCTATGCTTATTCGCTACTAACTTTACGGATTTCCGTGATTGAGTTGAAGTAGTTCCCAATGTCACCATTCTGGAATGTAGAGTATGCGGCAAAACAACTAATTGTAAGGGCGAATTCCACTTACGCCCAAATCGCCCGCGCCCACGACCGTAAGAATTTCCCATTTTTTTTTGTAATAAAATGAATATCATAAATTATACATATGTTCTTGTTTTCGAGTCGTAATTTATATTTAAAAACCGATATTTTCCGATGATGACCATTTCACAGATTTCTCTTCCATATTTAAAGATATTTTTCATAAATTTTGAACCAAAAACTACGGCGTTGCGGGCGTAAATGGAATTCGCCCTGAATAAGAAGTCCGTATTTCAGTTCGTGTGACACGACTCTCGTAAGATGTGACGCCTATTCTATCCTATACCTTGATTGTGGTTGTACATACTTCGAACTCATTTGTAAGTATGTATGTGCATACATCCCCTACGGACAGCAGACCGTGTTACCCTCACCTTGCCCTTACTTCCGCGTGCCCCTCTGGCGCCATCGGTGTACGCGTATTTAGCTGAAATTCAAAGTCACTTTCCGCGAAAACGAAGCCTTTACCGCAATTTCATCATTTTTGATTTTCATCTTATTTTCGCCTGTATAAATAATCACCCCCTAGACTGTGGACTACCAGCAGAGTGGAACACCCTGAATAGCTCTTCGCGTCGTCGGCTATATCTCTATAGCTACCCCTAACGACAAGAGCCCTCTACAGTAGCGGGTTCTTCCGGCACCCTGCCGCTGAGAATTCATTTCGCCGAAACTCAAGCGCCTTGGGTAGTAGACAGAAAATCCGGATTTCAATCCCGGTGCAGAGATTTTATTTTGTTTTTTTAAATTATTCTCTAATTTCTCTTTCTATAATCTCAGTAGAATGATAAACTTAAAAGCTTGTATATCTATCCCCGGTTATCCTCCTTGAACTCGGTCCACTCAGGTGACGGAAACGATGAAGCAGGACTCGCAAGCCATTGGTTGCATATTGGCACTTTATTTAAAGCGAATAAAATATTTCATTTCATAATATTAAATTAAATTTATTACAAATTGTACATACATTATAACAGTTCCTGCTTAACTTATTTAAGCGTATAATATTTTAGATATGGTCAAAGTACCTACTAATGATCACGTTACATATCAGTACATATTATGACTGCTGACACTAATAGACCTGCAAGCATTAATCATATTTCTTAAATCTACATTAGTCAAATAATTAAATATTTTTTCAGTACAGTCATGTGGTATACCAAAGAAATTGGTAAAATGAAAATGGAAAATATCCTTACATCGTGGCATCAACACTTTCCTTGTTTCCCCGTTTCTAAAATTACTATTTATCATAGTTGCATATATTGGAAATTTTAGTTTATAATAATCTGATCTGAATACCTGTACTATACTTTTATGTCTTGCATATATTGCTAGTTGACTTACATCTTTTGTCAAGATATTATAAAATGAGATATTAGTATTACCAACCTTCTCACTCTTCATGGTCGCTACTTCTTTCTCACATTCTTTCCGAAATTCATTTAATCTTACATCGCTACTAATTGATAGGAGGTTTTTGTTTCTTACATATAAATTTGCAGTTTTCACCTTAATTGCGTGACGTCTAAAGATCTGAGCAAAGTTTTCAAACCCGTAATCTAGGAGAGCTATAGCAATCTTTTTATCCGTGCCAGGATAAGCAATGTGAAGCGCTGTTCTACCATGTTTATCTTCAGAATCGATGTCGGCACCGAATTCTAAGAGAACCTCGAAAATTTCTGGATTTCGCAATTCGAAAGCAATGTGAAGTGCTGTTCTACCATCTTCGTCTTTAGAATCGATATCAACACCGAGTTCTAAGAGAACCTCGACAACTTCTCGATTACTCTTTTCAGAAGCAATGTGAAGTGCTGTTTTACCATGTTTATCTTTAGAATTGATGCTAGCACCAAATTTTAAGAGAACTTTAACAATTTCTGTATTACAGTCTTCAGAAGCAGTGTGAAGTGGCGTTTTACCATTTTCATCTTGAGAGTTGATTTCAGCACCGAATTTTAAGAGACCCTTGATAAACTCTGCAGCACAGTAGGAAGAAGCAATATGAAGTGCTGTTTTACCACATTTAATTTTAGAATTGATGTCGGCACCAAATTTTAAGAGAACTTTGACAATTTCTGTGTTACTGCCTTCAGAGGCAGTGTGAAGTGCCGTTTTACCATGTTCATCTTGAGAGTCAATTTCAGCACCGAATTTTAAGAGAACCTTAACAATTTCTAGTTTACCCCTTCCAGAAGCAATGTGAAGTGCTGTGCTACCATCTTTATCTTTAGACTGGATGTCGGCATTAAATTTTAAGAGTACATTAACAATTTTTATATTACTACATTGGGAAGCAATGTGAAGTGCTGTTCTACCGCATATATCTTTAAACTCGATGTTGACACCATATTTTATGAGTTCTTCAACAATTTTCAAACAGTTTTTCTTAACAGCCTCATGCAGCAATTCACAATTATTTCCATACTCAAGGTTGATAGTAAAACCATATTCAAGCAGGTTTTCAATGATCTTCTTATACTCTTTTCCATAGCCATGCAGTGCGACATTAAGAACACTCCTGTTGCTCGTGTTATTCATATCAGGAGAATGCTTTAAAAGATGCTCAATAATTAATGAACGTCCCCTTTTAACAGCGAGGTATAGTATAGTTTTACCATCCTGATCTTGAGCATCAACGTTTGCTCCATATTCTAAAAGTAGCTTAACAACTTTTTGATGTCCATGCATAACAGCAATGTCCAGTGGTGTAGAACGTTCATTACCGATGTAGATACACACAGAATTAACATCAGCTCGATGTTTTAAAAGGTGCTCAACAATTGCTAAATATCCTGCAGCGACTGCAATATGAAGGCAAGTTTTACCATGTTTTTCTTTAGCATTAACATCAGCTCCTCTATTTAAAAGCAACTCGACAATTTCCATTTTCTTCCATTGAACGGCACCATGTAGTGGAGCTGTGCCATCCTTACATTTAGCATCAATATTAGCTCCTCTATCTAGAAGGATCTCAACAATCTTGATGTCACTATGTGTAACAGCATCATGAAGAGGAGTTGTGCCATTCTGACATTCAGCATCAATATTAGCTCCTGTATCTAGAAGCGTCTCAATAATCTCTATGGCACTATTTCTTACAGCAAAATGAAGTGGAGTCGTGGAAGGATTTTTGCGTATGCTGTTAACTTTGGAACCATTTGTTGAAAGTAGTTTAGTAAGCTCTGTATGGTTAATCCCAGCAGCATCACGAAGTAAATCATATCCATCTGCACAAATTTTTGAGTGATCAATTAACTCATTTGCTCTTGCTAGTCTTCCTTCACGAACTGCACATCTTAAACTGTAGCTTAAATCCCGATCACCTTGCATTTTCCACTAATAAATTTTTTCCTACAGAAATAAATTAGAACTCTTAAATAACTTTCATTAAACAATGCACGTACAATATTATTTTACAAACCTCTCTATAAAGGTGCAATGTCGTTTTGAGCGTCAGAAGTAGTCCCCAGATCGGTCTACGTGACTTTCAGCGTCGACGCTCGATTCATCTATTTGAGCAGGATTTCGCCAGGGTGGTGACTCACCAATGGTGAGCAACAGAGCAGTAGGGCAGTATTCAGATACGTGTCTTAATCTTAAATAAATGCTTAAGCACAGGGTGGCGAGGAAATTACCTGCAGCGGTAGTAGGATTAGAGTGGGGTCTACTACCGACGTCTGACCCAATCAACACTAAGAGGAAAATTCACCGACGCCAGCGCCAAGCAAGCCGAGTGGAGTGTAGCCAAGTGAGGGCACAGCCAACCAGCGTCGCCGGGGACTCGTTGACGATGCTGGTTGGCTGCGGCCTCACTTAGCTTCACTCTACTCGGCTTGCTTGGCGCTGACGTCGGTGAATTTTCCTCTTGGCGTTGATTGGTTCAGACTGGGTAGTAGGACCCACGTCACGTGACGTGGTAGTAGACCCCACTCTAATCCTACTACCGCTGTAAGTAGTTTCTTCGCCACCCTGCTTAAGCATTTATGACTATACTGGCTTGGTGAGGAAACTGGCTTGGTGAGGAAACTGGCTACGCCTGGTAAGCACTTGAGAGCAGTGTCCACGGGAAAGGGCCTGATAGCTAGTCAATAGGTACCCGCTATTGCGCATGCCCGCGACTAGCTGACGTCAAACCAATCAACGCCAAGCTGGTAAACGAAGCGAATCGACGCCAGCGCCAAGGGAAACGAAACGGCTTGAACGCGAAGCCGAGCGTTTTAAAGGTTAATACAAGCACGACTGGAAAGCGTGGCGTCACTCGCTCGGCTTCGTGTTTAAGCCGTTTCGTTTCCTTGGCGCTGGCGTCGATTCGGTTCGTTTACCAGCTTGGCGTTGATTGGTTTGACGTCACAGCTCGTCGCGGGCATGCGCAATAGCGGGTCGCTACTAGCTATTAGGCCCTTTCCCGTGGACACTGGCTACGGCTGCAAAGGGGCCTTTTCCCACTGACACTGCTTGAGAGTGCGGCCGGCTCTTAGAGCATATATTACTGGAGGTCTCATTGCCTTATGTTTCCTGCTTGGGCTCTGCGAGGGACGCGCTCGTGTATGGGGGCCTTAAGAACTGCGAAAATGAGTTCTTATGCACAGCATTGAATTCTTCATGTTCCAAATGTTCGGAAAATATACAGGAAGTGTAACACAGTCCGCATTCCATATATTCTATAATTCAATGGGAGTCCACTATTCTTGATAATTCCCTATTTTATTTCATAATATTACAATATATACAATATATACATTCCAAAATTGACACGAACTATAACGGGTCCTCACTTTTCCGAAAATTCCTGCTTAACTTATTTAAAAGCATTTCATCTATTAATTACCACGTTACTTATTATCAGTATTAAGACTGCTGATACTGATAGGCTTGCAAGCGTCCATTATAATTCTTAAATCATCATTACTTAGATAATTAAATACTTTTTCAGTACAGTCATGTGGTATACCAAGAATATTGGTAAAGAGAGAATGGAAAATTTTATTTCCTTGTTCCATCAACTCTTTCCTTCTTTCCCCCTTTCTAAAATTACTATTCATCATAGTAGCGTATATTGGAAATTTTATTTTATAATCATCTGATCCGAAGACCTGTACTATACTTTCATTTCCTGCATATATTGCTAATTCACTTATACCTTTTGTCAAGATATCATAAAGCGAGATATTCCCAATCTTCTCACTCTTCATAGTTGCTACTTCTTTCTCACATTCATTCCGAAAATCACATAATTCTTCATCACCGCTACTAATTAATAAATTTCTGTCCATTACATATAAATTTGCAGCTTTCACCTTAACCGCGTGACGTTTAAAGATCTCAGCAAAGCTTTCGGGATAATTCCATTCACTCGTAACGGTGATATCAGAACCGTGATCTAGGAGAGCTATAGCAACTCTTTTAGCCAAGTGGGTACAAGCAATATGAAGCGCTGTTCTATCATCTTTATCTTTAGAATCGACATCGGCACCGAATTTTAAGAGAACCTCGACATTTTTTGGATTTCTCTTTTCAGAAGCAATGTGAAGTGCTGTGCTGCCATCTTTATCTTTAGAATCTATGCCGGCACCGGATTTTAAGAGAACCTCCACAGTTTCTGGATAACCGTCTTTAGAAGCCAGATGCAGCGCTGTTCTACCATCTTTATCTTTAAAATCGATGCTGGCACCGAATTTTAAGAGAACCTCGACAGCAGTTTTTCGGTAACCGTGTTTAAGCCGGCGCTGCACTTGCGTTCGGCCCGTGCGAACCGACCGCTCGCGGTTTGTCCGCGTCGGTGCCACATTTGCGCTTTGTCGGTCCGCGCTGACAAAACGCAAACTTGGCGCCGGCGCGGGCAAACCGCGAGCGGTCGGATCGCGTGGACACGACGCAAATGTGGCGCCGGCCTTAGAAGCCAGATGAAGCGCTGTTCTACCATCGTCGTCTCTAGAATCGATGCCGGCACCGAATTTTAAGAGAACCTCGACAATTTCTAGATTACTCCTTCCAGAAGCAATGTGAAGCGATGTTGTACCATCTCTATCTTTAGAATCGATGTCAGCACCGAATTTTAAGAGAACCTCGACAGTTTCTGAATAACCGTCTTTAGAAGCCAGATGAAGTGCTGTTCTACCATCGTCATCTTTAGAATCGATGCCGGCACCGAATTTTAAGAGAACCTCGACAGCAGTTTTTCGATAACCGTGTTTAGAAGCCAGATGAAGTGCTGTTCTACCATCTTCATCTCTAGAATCGATATCGGCACCGAATTTTAAGAGAAGCTCAACAACTTCTGAATTACACTTTTCAGAAGCAATGTGAAGTGCTGTTTTACCATGTCGATCTTTAGAATCGATGCCGGCACCATGTTTTAGGAGAACCTCGACAATTTCTAGATTACTCCTTCCAGAAACAATGTGAAGCGCTGTTCTACCATCCCTATCTGTAGAATCAATACCGACACCGAATTTTAAAAGAATCTCGATAATTTCGAGATTACTCCTTCCAGAAGCAATGTGAAGCGCTGTGCTACCGTCTTTATCTTTAGAATCGATGCTGGCACCGAGTTTTAAGAGAGCCTTCACAATATCTGGATTGCTGCATGCACAGGCCAGGTGAAGTGCTGGTCTCCCACGTTCATCTTTAGAATCAATGCTGGCACCGAATTTTAAGAGAACCTTGATTATTTCTATATTACTCTTTGTAAAAGCAATGTGAAGCGCTGTTCTACCATATTTGTCTTCAGAATCGATGCCAGCGCCGAATTTTAAGAGAACCTCAACAATTTCAGGTTTATTGTATTCACAAGCAATGTGAAGTACTGGATAACCATATTTATCTCTGGAATTAACATCTGTGTTATATTCCACGAGCGCCGCAATGAGTTTCACATATACTTTTCCAATAGCAGTGTGGTGCGTTGTTATATCATTTTCATTAGCTTCTCTACATAAATGCAATTTAACAATTTCTTCCTTAACCCTAATATTAGAAACTTTATGAAAAAGACCTTGCAAAAGTTCTTTCACTAATACTGTTCTGCCATATTCATCGCTACTGTTAACATCAGCACCATCGTGTAATAGAATTTCAATGATCTCTCTGCAATTCTCCTTAAAAGCATAAAATATTGGATTGTTCCGAGCATTTACATCAGCTCCACAGCTTACCAAGAGTTTGGCTATTGCCTCCTGTTTGTTTTTGGCTGCAACATGTAAGGATATTGAACCTTTCCCAGACGTTGAGTTGTATAAGATAATAAAATGAGTACCGTTTTTTAAGAGTTCTTCAACAATTTTCAAATTTCCCTTCTCAATAGCATCAATCAGCAATTTACAATTATTTCCATATTCAAGTGTGATATATCTATCGCCAAGCACTGCAACATTAAGAGCCATTAAGAGCATTCCTGTTGCTTTTGTTATTCATATCAGGACAATGCTTCAAAATATGCTCAATAATTACGGAATGCCCCTTTTCAACAGCAAAGTATAGTATAGGTTTACCATTCGTATATTGAGCTTCAACATCGTCTTCACAGGTTAAACCTAGCTTAACGGATGTTTCATATCTGCGTATATAATCAATGTACACTGATGTACGCTTCATATGTGAATAGGAATCCACACTATTAACACAAGCTCCGCGTTTTAAAAGATGCTCAACCATGTGTAAATACTCTCTACTTAAAAGCAACTTCGTAATTTCCATTCTACTCCCTTGATGTGCAACTTCAAATGGAGTTGTATCAAGTTGTATGATACCGCCCTCCACGCGATCGCGTCAATGACGTCATTCGTGACGTTTACAGCGCGACCACGACGACCGCGGACGCTATGTGGAACGAAAACCACGGGCATTACGGGGGTTACGGGCGACTTGGGCTTAAGGTGCAATTTCATGCTGACGCTTGACGCTCGTTTTCAGCGTCAAAACCAATCACGTGACTTTCAGCGTCGACACTCGCTTTGAGCGTCGAAACTAATCACGTGACCGACGCTCGATCAACGAAAGAGCGAGTCAGAGGCCAGAGCGAACGAGCGTCACCGCTTGACGCTGAAAGTCACGTGAGCCGATCACGTGTCTGGATTTGACGCTGAAAACGAGCGTCAAGCGTCACCATGAAATTGCACCATTAGGAGGAACGCACCCTCACTTGTTCGTTGGTTGAGCGTCGGTCACGTGATTGGGCTTGACACTCAATTTGAGTGACTCAAATCGAGCGTTGACGCTGGTTGACGCTGAAAGTCACGTAGACTGATCACGTGACTGGTTTTGACGCACAAAACGAAATTGCACTTTTATAGAGAGGTTTGTTAAAACACATTGTACATGCATAGTTTAACGAAAGTAATTTAAAAGTTCTAATTTGTTTCTGTAGAAAAGAACATAGAATTTCCTACGATACGATAAACTACAGTGGGTCTCCTGACACGGGCTTGGCAATTTATTTCATGGAACCAGGAATAATTTATTAGTGGAAAATGCAAGCTTATACCTATATACAATTGACACTCGTTATAAGCCTGCTTTTTACCATGCGTTGTACGCCCGGCGACTATCCCCACCATTTCTTGGAATCCTTCGGACGAGAGTGAGAGAACCCGAGAACCCAATTGCGCGAGTGAGAAAACCCAAGAGCGAGCGAGAGGCTCTTTCAATTGGCTGCGCGGAATAGTGTCCACAACGCACCCTAAGCCCGCCACCAACCCCCGTTCGTCGGGCTTATAACGAGTGCGTATTGTAGTTGGTACTTCGTATTCAGTATTATATACTAGTGGGGCTCAAATTATGCTATTTTATTGTATGAACTTTAAGTAAAATACATTCGAATATTTTAATTATAACGCAAGTTGAAATGGGTTCTATACAGAATATACATATTACATTAATAAAGTTAAGAGTCTGCGTACATATATATATATATACATACAATATATGGAATAATCAAACCAACTAATGCGGCACATTATATTATCAGTGAAAGAATTTTAGATACACGATAATACCAAGTATAGCGATTTCTAACAGTATAATTAGAATTAATACGAACTTATTCATTAAAACACCTCTTCGCATAATGTTTAGTATTCTCCTTGCTTTATTCAATTCTTCATCTGTTTGCGACAGCCTTCTCTTCGCTCGTAATAACCGCTCCCTTTGCCCCCCCAATTCAGAAATCACCTCTGTCCCTATTTGCTCGTTCTCAGCAGCAGCTATTTGAGACCTCGCAACCGACTGTACCGAACGCGCCAGTACTGCATTACCTTCCAGTAAAGTACGCCTATGTTCTTCTTCCCAATTGATCCCGAAATCCATCGTGATAATATTAACAATTTACATTCACAACAGAAGATTTAAATTCCAAGGTCCATCATAATTTCCATGAATTCACTCTCATCGACTAAAATCATAAATAGACATTATACAGTTACCTACTTCATCAAAGAATAAAATAAAGTACATAACATCAGGTTTATGTCATATCAATAACCACAATCGACTTGTATTCAAATCTTACTAGAACCGTCTTGATCAGAGTCAAATTCTTTAATCATAAGTTCCATCTCTTCAACTGTCAAGTTACAGTCAAGGTTTCTATTAAGTCTTTGTAAATCTTCTAAAGTTATCCTATTACTCGTAGAATTACTTGTAAACACCTTAAACGCATATTTCATTTCGTCTAAAGAACTGCGCTTGCTTAACTTCTCTGCCACTACACAAAGATCGAATCACTGTTACTTTTAAAACATTCAATGGCACCCTATCCACGCATAATTAACAAGCATCTTCTTTCACGCACCAACATAACTAAAATCTTCGAGACTAATTTTGTTACATCCGTGCTTATCATACATTCGCATAACGGCCAAGACGTAAGATTTCCTGACAGCAAAGCCCAGAGCTTTCAACGCAGCTTTCATTTCATGATAATCTAAATAACCATCTGCGTCACTGTCCATCAGACAAAACGACTCTCTCAAGCGTTTCTTTTCATTCCCTCCCAAGTTACTTCTCGCAACAGTCGACATAGTCGGCAGAATCTATTTAATTACCAGTGAAATTCAATAATCAGAGTTTACCTTATCAGTGAAATCGCAGGGAACGATGTGGTGATTGACGTCTTTTGTTATTCGACTGGTTATGTCGCGGCCAAGTATGCTCCGCAATACGCATTTGTTTCTACTCCGTTCCCGTGCACATACGCCGTCAATTATCTTAAAATTTTCCTCTAATTTTCCGCGTAAAGAGATTTCAGCTGTAATTATGCAGTATCGTCGCTGTATAAACATTCGACTGGTGTTTCGGCGGTTTCTATGACTTTGACAGGCGCGATGATATCAGCTTCTTTGCGTGTTAAAAATAGCCTTTACAGTGACGGTCTAACAGGTGTTACCAGGTGTTACCAGAGGCCGGCAGTATTGTGGACATCGCAATCTAATGCTGTTCTTTTAAGAGGATATTTGTATTTGATGTGATTTGATTAATGAAAATGACACGAATTACATTTCTGCATCCCGACCTTGGAATCGGGGGTGCAGAGCGGCTGGTAGTGGATGCTGCGCTGGCTTTAAAGAGGAAGGGTTACGAGGTTAATTTCGTGACAACTCATCACGATCCGGAGCACTGTTTCTCCGAAACCAAAGATGGAACGATTCCCGTTACAGTGGTTGGAAACTGGTTACCCAGGCATATCTTGGGTAGATTCTTTGCACTTTTCGCATACATACGTATGGTGAGTTCATTTCTTATATACTAAGCAATCTCTCTCGCTTTAATTGGATAGGTTATCCTCGATAGCCCTTAAACAGTAAAGTAATAAATAACAGTAGTGAGAACGTTCTTTTTTAGTTTTAATCGTTATTCTAGGAGCTTTAACACAAAAAAAAAGAAGTCTGAATATCTCTATGTTCATAAAAGTTGTGAGTAAAAACGTAGTGGTGTGTACGTGGTGCACCGTTTGATGGTGAACATAAAATCTCGAAAACTGCTTCAATTTGGATGAAAATTTAATGAGAGATGCAGAAAACCATTCCCTACGATGTGTCATGAGCAGATTTTCGAGGTAAATTCATCAAAAAAGATGAGAAATATTTTTCATACAGGAAATCGATAAAATCCTATTTTCAACATAAAAATTGTATTATTTTTTTTCGTAACTCTGCCCTCGACACATCGTAGAGAATGGTTTTCTGTATCTCTCATTAAATTTTCATCCAAATAGTTGGAGCGGTTTTCCAGATTTTATGTTTACCATCAAGCGGTGCACCGCATGTACACCTTTACGATTTTACTCACAACTTTTATGTCCATAGAGATCTTTAGACTTTCCTTTTTTTGTGTTAAAGCTAATAAAAGACGTTCTCCCTACTGTTATTTATCATTTTACAATTTCCATTGGAAAAAGGCCTGTTTCAAGGCTATCTAGGGTAACCTACCCCCTTAATACGTTAGAATCTGTTGCCACATACCTTCCGCACTAGGATCACCATCCTCCATCGCCTGTTCAATGCTCTATCTTTGTTACAGATATACGCCGCTAGTTACATCATTTTCTGCGAACACCAGCCAGAGATCGTGTTCTGCGACTTGGTGTCTGTGTGCATTCCCATTCTCCGATTAAGAATTCCCTACATAATCTTTTACTGCCACCATCCGGACCAGTTGCTCTCGCAACCAGAAGGCGTTATGAAACAGTTGTATCGCGCTCCTCTTAATTATTTGGAAGAAGTCACAACTGGAATGGCGCATAAGATATTCGTAAACAGTGTGTACACGCGTAGCGTATTCAAAAATACTTTTAAGAGATTGCACACGGAGCCCGAAGTCCTGTATCCCTCCATTAACACAGACTTTTTCGACAAGACTCGAATAATTTCTTTGGAAAGAGTTCTAGATAAGAAATTACCGTCGGATAGTATTGTATTGTTGTCGATTAATAGATACGAACGTAAGAAGAATTTGGGATTAGCGGTGGAAGCTATCGCGGAACTTAAGAAGTACTTAACGGACGAGGAGTACCAGAAAGTGTACTTAATTATGGCCGGTGGGTATGACAAAAGAGTGGAGGAGAATGTGGAGCATTACTTGGAATTAATAGGGCTCGCCGATGAATTACACGTCACTGACAAAGTAATATTCCTTCGCTCTCCGTCGGACATTGATAAAGTATCTATTTTAAATCACTGTAAAGTGTTATTATACACACCGTTAAATGAGCACTTTGGTATCGTCCCGCTCGAGGCAATGTATACGAGTAAACCGGTGATCGCGCATAATTCCGGTGGTCCAAAGGAGTCTGTGATTTCTGGAGTTACTGGGTTCTTAGTCGACTTATCTGGCGATGCGTTTGCTTCAAAAATAGCTTATTTGATAAAAAATCCAAAGTGCGTACAAGAATTTGGTATCGAGGGCAAAGATAGATTTATGAAGACCTTCAGTTTTACTGCATTTAGTGCTCAGCTAGACGAGGCAGTCAAGGACTTAATTAGTAATAAAAAGGTAACATAAATTCCTAATTGTTGAACTTTTGTACGTTGCCGATGAAGATTCGATCTATTACATTTTAATTATATTTTTTATACAATGCAAATATATGGAGAATGTGACAAAGAGATGGGGAGATGATATATGATATCATTGCACGGGTGAACTGAAATTGCAATGCAAATGTAGCTTTACTATATCTTTCGATAGCATCATCATTTTACTATAGTCCTATTATGACGTTAGAAAAATTATATGTTCCTTTATTGTCTTCTATATTCCATATTTTATATATTAATGTTTGTATCGAGGGTTGAGAGTATTTATTCAATTTTATCTGTTATTCAGTGGCGGATTTAATTGCGGCCGATGAGCAGCAGCTGCCTTAGACCGTTTTTAGTAAACTACCTTTTCATTTTCCCGAAAAAAATGGGCCCCTCATAACATTTGCCACCTGGGCCTTTTCCTTAAATCCGCCACTGCTGTTACTCTTATTTATGTAGGACAAAGAATTTTTATATGTACCTATCATTTATATTTATTGTGCACATGTTCTTTATACTACATTCATAAGAACATCAGTAATTATATGATACATATGAAAACATTCAAACTATATTACATCTCATTTAGTTCTAAATGGAACATGAACTGAAATGTTTATTAATTCGTTGACTATCATGTAAATTCTGGTTCCCTTCTATCGCGTCAAGTCATCAGAGACTTCATCCACATTATTTAAATGTAATGGCATAAACATTAACTTAAAACTACAATACATTCTATACGTCTCTACATAATAGTCAACGCATTAATTTGGTACAATTGTTTTATTGCATTTATTAAATGAAATTGTTCAGTAGCATGTTAGTCCATTAACTGTAAAGTGTCAAGTTTTTCACTGGAATAAAAGCCTGCTTTAACTTGTCTTCCACCAAAGAAGCGTCCATTTAAATCAACCACAGCTTTGATAGCACTTTCTATTCTTTTAAATTCTACGAAGATCCTGACAGCCTCTTCGGCAACAGCGTCTGCCACTTCGTGGATAATAACGCGCGCCACATCGCCGTACTTTGTGTTACACTCGTCTTTAACTTCAGGTTCGAGGTCCTCGTCCACTTCTCCAGGACCAACCATGTTACGTAACAATACAACCTAATCGAAAAAGATTTTTAAATGAACAATGTTATCAAAGTGAACAGAATCGATCACATTCCATTTTAAAGGGTAAAGGTGATTTCAGTGTCTCAATAAAAATGGGCATCGAATAACAGAATATTTCCAATAATTCGCGGCATTCATTATTTCCCTTCAATATTACCTTGCTCGGACATTTCATTATTTCAGTAATACTAGGCTCTTCCGCGGATGGTACCAGAGAACCTTGTAATGCCGCTGGAGGTGGAGAAACAGCAAGGGGTGGTGGCGGCGGCATAAGCTGTTCCCTTTCCCCGACAATTCTTCCACCCCGTTTGCTAGTTTTCTCCACTTGTAACGCAACAGACATCCCTTGCTCTTTTTTACCCAGCCCTTGCCCTTCTTTAAAGCCATATTTAGCCATTATTTTAGCAGCCACGGATGATGTCGCGTATCCCATATTAGTTTGTGGCCTCGACGTGGGTGGCGGAAGGTCGGAAGATTCTTGCAAAGAAGGTGGTGGTGCTATAGCAGCTCCGCCAGCGATACCTCTCGATGTTGGTGTTCTTTCCTCATCTCTCTCAGGAGGAATCATCGTGTTGTTCGCTGAGGAAGCCTAAAGCAAGCATTCATATATTATATTCAAACATTTTCTAGACATTCAAGGTAAAATTCATACAACGATTATACGTTACCTGTGTGTCCTCAAACCTTGAGTTATCTCTCCTGCGTTTACGCATTTCAGTCTCTTGATCGTGCTCTCTATCCCGTAAATCTCTCAACTCTTTAACAACTTTGTCATACTCGTTGGGCCACATAGGATCGTATTCGTTTACTACGTTCCAATCGAACTCCCCGCCCACCCCGATACTGCTGACAGTACCGGAGGAGAGCGGATTATTATGTGGCCCATCCTCCTCCCTATCTGTGTTTCGATTCGCCTTTGATTTCAAATCAATTACGGGTGCCAATACCGCCGTGGCTTTTCTATACTGTTCACGCTTTGGCTAAACACATAGTAAAGCAATGATCTCAAATGCTCTTATAATTCAGTCATTATTATATAAAAGATTTACCTGCGTAGTAGCAGCTTTTTTTAATTGTAACTGAGATTGCAATAGCTTAATGCTGGACGACCATCCCGCCACTTTGTCAGACGTTCGATGCTTATCGAAATCATCGTATAAAGACATTGCTTTAAATCTCTCAAAAGCGTATTGCGGTTAACTTAAACGTTGCCGCTTAATAACAGATCGCAGTGTATTATTCGATCTCCTAATTAAAATTGGGGGTATGGCTAAGTCATGTATCTTACAAAACCAGTGATGCTCAAATATTTCAACAGTTTTATTAATACAATAATGATACTGTTAGTCGAGCGATTCCTAAAATAAACACGATTATATACACGCTGTTTATTTTTTTTAACATTAATTAAAATCCTTGTGTATTTGAGGTTAGTGCTAACAGCGCTTCTATGAATGTGTCTGTTTAATCAGAAACAGCGAATGTACACACACATGCGAAAGTAACTAATTCAAGCGATTTCTGTTTAGTTTTATATATATTGAACTGCGAAGAATGTAGGTTATATTCGTTTTCCAAGCTTCGGGATTTATACAAATGCAGACGACGAAAGGGTCATTTTAATGTATATAGATACCGCATTCGGTATAGAAGATTTAAACAATTGCATGTAGTGTTTGTGTGTGTTGAATTAGGTGGTAGGTGTTTTTATTTACTTAGATATGTTTTACTAGGGGTTAATATAGATTTTAATAGGGGTAAATATAAATAGTAGTAATAATATGCATCGTTAACAAAAATCGAGATATTTCCATTATGTTTAAGATCGTCGAGATAGTGGGGATAAGACAGAGAGTGGGGGTGGTTGTTCATGGAACTTCCTCCAGCTTGCTCCAGCTATTTTTTTGCCCCGGCTATACAAAGCATATATATATCGTAGTTCAAGGTTTTATCACACATAATTCGCACGATATTATTTCAAATTAAATGCGCTTATGATGCGTTCGGAGTAGAACGCAATTGGTCACAACGGGTTATCAATATAGCTCCAAAGATAGCTAATCAATGAATGCAGAGGTCGATAACTGTACTGACGATATTGTTGAGGGTATATTGGGTAAATTAATTTTCAAATTGGCCAGTTTCGAATGGAATCATAATATTTTTATTAACGCTTAATGTGTTCATTAAACTGCGCAGTACAAAGGAAGTTTGATCACGAGAAATTAACGGTTTCGTGATTTAAGTTGGTCACGATAGGCGTCCACAAGGGAAGTGACGTCCATGGTTGTGCCGATTGGCTGATCTTCCCTCCATCTGCACATCACGCAACATCATTCCACATTGAACGAATCTATAATGTAGTTCAATCTCGCAGCGATTGGTCGGCACAAATTTTTAACGCAGCTTCATAGACACGCGACCAATGAACGTCCAAGTTGATCATTAGCACAATTATACTTTCCTATTCAATATCAATTCACTTTAAACTACATTATATCATTTCAACAAATGGCTAGTTCGATCTAGTTAACATATAAAACTGGAATCTCGCTGGAGAAAATTCTTCCGCCGAGATTTCAGTTGGCTACGGCGTTCGTTGTTCCTAGGGGATGTAGCGTTCGTTATTGTGTCGCGACTGAAGTTAAGTCGGGGCAAGGAACTAAAAGGAGCGTGTTATATTAAAAAAATCTGTCAATCGCGTTTATTAATCGAGTTAATTTAATAGACCCTGTAATAGACACGAATATACTCTGCACAAGTTACAGAATTGCAATTTTAAATAGATTCGCCGGCATCGAAGGGCTCGCAAACCTCGGCTTCTATCCGCAGCCCTCTGGCGGCGAGCAGCGGAGGCGTCAGTGTGGTCGCCACAGTCGCCCACAGTTGCAACGGGAGTTTGGCGGGCAACGTAGCTAGGATTGGCCGGTCTTTCCTCTCGTAGTCGATGGTCGCCGCAGTCATCCGGCTGAGTATCGGTTCGAGTTTTCCTGGGAAAACACTACTTCCCGCGGACCCATTGTCCCCGACGCGTCGGCGAAGCCCAACGGAAGGAGGATTTATCGTGCGTGATACATCGAGCACCGGAGGTAAGTCACCGCGCCGCTAATAAAGAAATGGCCCTGTGAGCCGCCGCGATTCCGTGGCCCCCGCGGGGTTCTTTTCTGTGCGATTTCACACGTGGTCCTCGAGCTCGCTGATTCGATTTTCTTTGCCGCACGGCGAACGGGCTAACCCGACCCCATCTTCCTGCCCCGCCGGGGATATTCGTGGCCACTCCGGCGTGCCCGCGGCGGTTTTCGTTAGGCCGTGCGTGCACACCTCGCCCTCGGCCGATCTTTTCGTTCCGAGGCAAAAAAAGCGCAGTACGGCGTCAGTCTTGGATGCCATCTTCGCGCCGTGGCGTACTTGCGTACCACCACTGCAAAGTGGGGGCGATAGAGCCACGTTGTACGATGGACGGCGATTTCTGAGGATTTTCATACATGTAAATCATCGAGCGCGCCCGTTACGTTTATTACGTCGCGAAAATTCGGCCGCGCCGCGAAAATTCTCACCCCCGGGGCCGGGAAAAAATGCCCTTGTGCGCCGCGTCGCTACACACGACACGTGTATTTCTACGTACTCCTTTAGTATGGACGGATGCACGATGCCATCTTATACTGTTATTTAAAATAACTCTAAAACTCCTCCAAATATCCTCCCGGCTACGCGCGACCGCTTTTATGGCTCCCGAGGGCGAGAAAAACGTGGATCTTTCGCGGATTTTATCAATTCCGTGCCCCCGAAATACTTGTATCTTGTTTTTCATGGCTCGCTTTTTTTTCGCTTTATTTTAAGTAACTCTTTTCGGGGCAAATATCGTGTAACGAGATATATTTTTACATCATGATATTCTGGACCCATTATCGATAAATAATCCAACTAATTTCGAACTTCGACGAATTTTTGCATTTTGGAGTCCGTTTCAATGTATATTAGTATAATATCCGTATTAATAGTTCGTAATAATTCAGTAATTGTTGAAAATTTTTTAATCAATTCTTTTCATTTTCTGTCGAATAAATTCTACCCCGAGCCTCGAGTTCAGTATTCGTGAGTTACGACTCGAGTGGATTTGGGTCGAACCATGTACTTATTGTATCAATCGTAGCATGAGCATTCGGAAGCGAACATATGCGTGTATGTTTATTAGAAAGCGAGTATAGAAAGTTGTTTGACTGTTGTAGATTCATAAAAAATGAGTTCGAGCGTTTGCTATAAATGTAACCGAATGGGCCACTACGCACGGGAGTGTCCACAAGGTGGCGGAGGCGGCGCTAGAGGCGACCGTGGTCGCGACCGAGATGGTGCCTTTGGACGCGGTCGCGACAAATGCTACAAGTGTAACCAATTTGGACACTTTGCGCGTGAGTGCAAGGAGGATCAAGATCTTTGCTACCGCTGCAACGGAGTCGGGCATATTGCGAAAGACTGCCAACAGGTTATTGTAAATCTAACGCTTATCATTATTTCTGCCTTCAGTAATTCAATGAATCCTAGCACAACCGGCTCTAACGTAGCCTTGTGATTCGATACATTGCGAGTGATCCCTTGGAATATATCAACGACCAGGTGTCTCGCGCCTTAGCGTAACGTAGACTGTTCTCGATAGGGGCCCGAGATGAGCTGTTACAACTGCAACAAGACTGGACATATTGCTCGCAGCTGCCCGGAGGCTGGTAACGACTCTGGACGCTTCGCGATGCAGAGCTGCTACAATTGTAATAAGACAGGTCATATCGCTCGCAACTGCACCGAAGCTGGAGGAAAGACATGCTACATCTGTGGCAAGACTGGTCACATAAGCCGTGAATGTGATCAGGATGACAGGAAGTAGGATATAACCGGAATCCGTGCCGCTCGCTTAACGATAAGCCGTTTACCGTCGCGCGCGCTACTACCGGGGATTGTAGCTAGGTAGGGATGTGCGAACGTATGTCTCGTTGATGCGGTATAATCGCTGAAAGCGCGTTTCGTCATAATCGTTCGAATTTCCATCTCTCCCGTGCCCAACTTCCGGAAGCCCATTTTTATTCCTAGTTTCCTTCCCTCCCCCCCGCCCCACCCTCCACACATCGTTGTTCTCTTCGCCAAGGGTTTTTTCTTATGACGTCTTTGTTTTTTTTTTTATTGCTGTTACACTACACTACCGTAACATGCGCGCGCGCGCACAAAAAAGGAAGTACATTTACACGTTGAACACATCCAGCGTTACATGAATACACACACAAACACACACGCCCATAACACACTATACGATGGTAATAATATTATAAACATTCGATTGAATTAGAGTAGAGACATGAATCCTCTGTCCCCTGACCTTCAAACTATCTCGTACGCGCATTGTTTTGTGATGCAAGATGTATGAATTCTTAAAATATACTTTGTCAAAGAAATTTTATACGGTCAGCATTCACGGCAATTCTCCTTTGTCAGCCTGGCCGCTAGCTCGACGCGTACTGGCGACTCATATTGAACCAAGGATGATTATCAAACGATAAGAAAGGAAAAAGGAAAAGAAACTAATATTGGAGCAACAGTTACGTTTTTTTTTTTGTTTTTGCCACACAAGAGAGGGATACGATGATTATGAGCAGATCGTAATAAGTCAGACTTGTGTTCCTTTCTCACATCCACGCATCTTGTATCCGGTCCTCCCTCTCGAACTCTCTAGCAATTCGAGAAACAAAAGAGTAAAGAAAAAAAAATAATAAAAAATTCAGAAGCAAGTGGGAAAGGAAATGAACATGCCGGCCCTGAATACATATAAATAAGGTTTAGTAACGCCAATTTTTAATGTGTAAGGATGTAATGAGGCTCGTCGAACGCATTATTCTCTAACAACACCTAGTTTCAAACGTCAACGGGAAGCTGCACGATTGTAGGGTCGTCTCGGTGTTTACGAGTTTATATACAGTTATACTTGGGCCATTTATCTGAGATTCTGATAAACCAGGGGAGCGCACGGTGTGCTTCGTGTGTCAGATTCTTTAATCGAGTGAGAAGGAAAATGATCGCAACCTGCTGGGCGTATGATCGCCAGTGAATCATCGCGGCGTATATATGTATATATACGTATAAACACAGAGGTCTATACAAGTTTGCACATTTTATACGTGAAAAAAAAAAGTCATAATTGTACCGATGGTCATCATTGTTCATATTGTCACGGACATCCCAAATTGATACGCAGTTGCCATTTTACCCTTACTATATCCTTACATATGGTGAAATGTTTCGTTACTAGGTATATGTATATATATATGCGCATATGTGTATACATATATACATACATATGTGCAGGAGCTGTATTTTGTACTGTAAAAAGCTAGACATACTCTGGTCGTTGCTGGTGACTAAATCCAATGATTCTCTTATTTATACATCACATTAAGGAAAAGGAAAGGAATTATATTTTCATGTATAAAGTATCGCGCTAATCTTCTTTTTTTTTTTTAACAAGTTGTAGAACGAAATTTTTAGACGCGATTTGTCTAGTATCTTTTTTTGCCGAATGTCTGCTTAGAAAACGAAAAATCATGAAACGATAAAGAAGGAAAACAAACGTGTTGTGTACTTGGAAATCCTCGGATACTTCTCTTGGAATAATTTAGTAGGAGATATACAGGGTGTTTATAACTATGTGGGACATTGTTTCAGGATCGGTTATAATCGCCGAAATAATAAAAATATGCTTTGCTTTGCAGTTATAAGCATTTTTATATTTCGTAAAACGCGGCTAGCGAATGTTTATTAAATTGGTATTTAACGAAGCCCGGCTGCGGTTACCCTTTGCAGACATTTCGGGCCGGTGTTTGATAGAATATAAAAATGCTTATAACTGCAAAACTAAACTATTTTGATGAATAGCAGCGATCCTGAAAAAATGTTCCATATTTTTGTATAAATACACTGTGCAAAGCTGTTCTCCCCCACCCCCCACCCCCCCCAAAAAAAACTATGTGAAAACTAACTACATAATGGAAAATACGTTGGTGCAAATTTTTTGTGACGACGGTTATGGTTTAGAAATACGAGCAGTGTTGTTGGGATGTAAATCGATCGAGTCCGTGAGACTTTAAATAAGAATCCGTTTCCTGGAATGAGTGATTAAATTTAAATTAACAAGAAAATCGTTCACGGATCTTTGTTCAGTCTATAGATGAATTCAGCGCGTATGCGCCTTGCACGCGTGGCGGTCCGTGCAGCCGTGCTTCGAACTATTCATTCTCTCTTCCCTTACTTTTGTTTTTCTTTTTTTTTTCTAAATTCGACGAATTAAAATTACCACGGATCTTCGGCGTGCGGGGCCTGCGCGCCAGCCAAACACTTGATACTTTTGCCAGCAGCGACAAATGTGTATTAATGTTCAGAAGAAGCCAGGCGTGCCTGACTCGGTGGAACTGTGAAGAAGCGCCGTTGTGCGTTGTAATCGTGTGTAGTACAGGTGTCCTGCAACAATTTTATACACTTAACTGTTCGGGACTTAAACCGATCTCATATGTATGATTTTTTTTTTGGTAGTAGTTAATAATCAGTGCGCTAGTGCGTCTGACGAGATTTGGAGGATCAAAAAAAATTGTATTTCGCTAATGGACCGGTAACCTTTGGTGCTCTCATTGGATGCACGACTTTAACAGAGAAAAAAAAGAGAGAAAAAACGAAAAAAAAAGATTGAGAATCCGTGTAAACGTATTTTTTCTTGTTTCTTTTTTGCGATTGATTTGTTGTACTGTTCGAATGCACGTGCACGGATATATGACATATGGTGAAAAATTGAAGATAAAATAAACCGGTATCTTACTATGTATGGTATCGGGGGCGAAAAGCACACTCTGAAGTAAATTACGATTTAGGCGTTGGGGGTTCATTGGTGGCACCGGAGGTTCAAACGAGCATAAAAAATAAAAACGAGTGCGATAGGGCACCTGCGCTTTTTTGTCTCTGCTACAAGACTTACGTACGAATATTGTAAAGAATACGACTGTTACAGTGTATGAACTATAATTCGATCGGTATTATCGGCCGGTCACAGCTCGACTTATATATTAATCTATTAATACTTAAAGGAGGAGGAAGATGGAAGAGGACGAAGAGGAAGAAAGAAAAAGAAAAGAAATAAGCTACAAAGTAATAAAGGTTTGCGGAGTATTTGAAGTTATGTTTTTAAACTGAATTTTTGAAATAGAATGTGTACGGAGAGGCAAAGACGTGATCTTGTTTTTTCTTTTTTCTGTTCCCCATACATAATTGCTTATCGGGCTGGTAATTTGCTCTTCTATTTACCCCGAGGGAGTATCACCGGCATTTCTACGACTAAGAAATTGTACGATATACGATATACATTCATCTCTGTATTATTTATATTTCAGTTGGAAAAGGAGATCGATTATTAATAAAATGTAAATGTATGCTTTCCTTTTTAGTTGTTCATCCTTTTTGTGTACATGTACTGTTGCGTGATACTTCTTTTATTGTTTAATCAAAACGTTCCGTCAAATCTGCGCTCTCAGCTGCGGGCATATAAATACTGTAACGTCGGAATTGTATCGTCGGGCGAAATGAGAAATTCAACGGAACACTAAATTATTTCGTGCATAGGATGTCGGTTTTTGAGGGTTGGATTCGGCACTGAACAATAAAAAAAAAACGAGTTCGTGTAAACATCTGATTTATTTGCCATTGTTACCGAATTTATAGCCACTATTCTGCTCCTCTCTGTTAAATTCGCCTGGCCTAACCGATCATATGTACATTGGATTGTTCAGAATTAACGCTTGGTTAATAGAGAATAAGAGCGTTGCGCGGTTGGAATTTCGTAGCTTTCGCGATTCCTCGCTAAAAAACGAGGATCGCACGTTCGCAGGGTTGTATCGAGATGCGAGATGGTTATTTTAAGCGCTTCTAAAGATAAGCAGACTATAAATTGGTCAAACACAAAAAGTGGTTATAATTCGCGGAGAAGGTTAAATAGCTAATAGGGTTATACGAACTCTTTCAATGGTTTCGGTATTAAACCCAGCCCTAAAACGCATCGCGTGTACTAAATAACAGTTCGTCCGATAACGAGAGCTACGTTCATGCATTATTTCGTTCCATACGCGGCCATCATAATTCTGTATGCATTCCCGGAAGTAAATGTCTATTAAAATTCTCTCGTAACGCGTGCAAATCCCATCTACCAAGCATCGCAGGCAAATTTCAGTGCGAATCGAAGCGCGTACGCGCGTACGCGCTACGATCCTTCGAAGAAATTTAATCGTATTTGCGTAAGATAAGTACGAGAATATGAAATGTATTTCATGAGATACGATTAGCCTAACAAGACGGAGAGAGGCGCGAAGGGGTGGGGGAGGGGGAAGAATATCTGTTTTTATCTACAATGAATAAATAATAACGCTGAAACATGTACGAATGTGACACGAGAAATTCCCATTTTTAATTCTCCGTTCCAAACGAGCGAGGATCGCTACGATTTTATTCGATGAAAATAATCACGTCGCACGTATGCGAACGTGTTCGGCCGTGGTCATCATGGTGTGCTATATACCGAGGAACGGTTGGAATCAGGTGGAATTGGTTGGAATCGCGGAACGAGAATCTGGGAACACGGAATACGTGAAGGGAACAATGTATCCGGTCCGTGCGATCTCCCCGTCCGTCCCCCTCTACCCCACCTCCCTCCCCTCCCCCTCCCCCGCCCCGCGTGCTCCTCCCCGCCCGTAACTCACGGTCTGTCAAACGGTCGCGAGTTGTCCGCGGAAGATGTGAAGGGTTGGGAAACGGGCACGCAAAGGGGACCGCGTCAGAGGCTTATCCGCATGATGCTCTCATATTCGAAGTACATGACGGCCGCTGATGTTCCGACATATTCGCGGTAACGACGAGGACGCAGTTCGACGGGGAAAGGAGCGAAGTGATATTGTACGGTGCGCGCGGCAGCAATGGCCACGACAGACGGTGTTACGATAGAAGACCTCCGGATCGAGATCGAGAGGCTCTCGCGGGAGTTGGACTTGGCGTCCACGGAGAAGATACAGTCCGCTCAATACGGTCTCGCCTTGCTCGAGGATAAGTCCGGCCTGCAGCAAAGATGCAACGATCTCGAGGCCCTCTACGAAAACACGAAACACGAGTTGGAGATCACGCAAGAGGTTAGCTCGATCTTCTCGGCGTACTTGGATCGCACGTGAATCGTCTGCTTGTCAATCTGCCGGGAACTTCATTTACGACAGCTAATTTCACTGCTGGAAATTTCAAAGCCCCTTTCGATACTCTCGCCACGAGTGGCGACACGTTCGGTGCATTGTAATCACTTTGTGCTTGGACAGAATTAACGCATTAGGCAGACATTGGTTTCTTACCGCGGATGGGGTGTGATATTTAAGTCTGTCTGACATTTAGACGCGACTGTAAAGAAATCGAGGAATTCATTTGTTGAAGGTTTTTGGAGGAAAGGAAGGGTAAACTGGAAAATTGGGTGTAGAGCGTGTAGTTATGTATTTGGTAAATTTATGGTTGAGCGATTAATAGGTAATGTTTTAGAGGAAATCGTTCGCAACTTAATTGGTGGGAAAATGTTGGGGAACGATCGAGGGAGAAGCTTGCAAGTAGATGGAATATTTAGAATTCTCGGCAAATACACATAAAGCGTATTTCAATTTACCATATTTGTACGTTACTATAATGTAATTGCTGGAAATAGAGTAACTAGATAAATCACATTGTGAAAGATTCTCTCATTCCACTAGAATGATCTTTATTAAGCAGCGGATTGCCTCTGCATGAAATTAAATGAAACTAATTAAATTATACTAAATGGGATCAGAGCACGCTTCAAGTCTAACTCACAGATGCACAGTTTGTGTTACTTCATGCGCTATAAATTCAGCTCGTTATTTCAGAGAAGTCGGTTAAACCACTAACCCGATGAAAGTTTTTTACCAATGGCGAGCAAAAGTTACTTGTTATTATAACGAGAAGGTATCGGTAAAAAGTTGTTCAAATCGATATTTGGTTTTTATATTTTCACAGGCATTAGCAAAGTTTCAGACGACTACGAAATTAACTACAAAGAGTGGCATAGAGCAGGAAGAGAGTTTACTTCATGAAAGCGCCACGCGAGAAAGATCTCTGCAAACACAAATTATCGAATTAGAAAATGAAACGAAGCAAGTATGTAGCTTACCTATGAAGAAAGATATATAAGAAATCGTTTTTATGTTTATATATCTCTGATTTGGTATCGTTTCGTTTAGTTGCGCCATGAACTGGAACGTGTGCAAGCGGAACGCGATCACGCGCTGCAGGAGCGCGAGGAGGTCGGGAAAGATCACCAGCAAGCAGAGACGGAGAGAAAGTCTTTACGCGCTATGCTACGCGAATGTAGATTTCGGGAAGCACGACTCCTCCAGGATTATTCTGAATTGGAGGACGAGAATATTTCGTTACAGAAACAGGTGTCTGGTTTGCGCTCCAGTCAGGTAGAATTCGAAGGTGCCAAGCATGAAATAAGGAGACTAACGGAGGACGTGGAGCTTTTGAATAGTCAAGTCGAAGAGCTAATGAATTTAAAGAAGATCGCTGAGAAGCAAATGGAGGAAGCCCTTGAGTCTCTGCAAGCTGAGCGTGAAGCGAAATATGCTCTTAAGAAGGAATTGGATCAGAGAATTAATAGCGAATCAATTTACAACCTTAGCAACCTTGCGCTTTCAATTAGAGGGATCACAGAAGATCAAACGATATGCAGCGACGGGGAGGATGATTCTCCTGCATTGCGTAGAATCGAAGCGGATTTGAAGACCCAAGAACCAGGCACTTCTGCCACTGACAAGCAAGTAGATTTATTCTCCGAAATTCACATAAACGAACTGAAGAAACTGGAGAAACAGTTAGAACTGGCAGAATCCGAGAAGGCCCATGTGACACAAAACTTGCGAGAGTCGCAGTATGCGGTTGAAAAGAGTCAGAATGAATTACAGTCGTTTGTCGCGCGTATTGTGCAATTAGCAGCCCATGTGCAATCGTTGCATCACCTTCACTCCAATTTGCCCGAGAAGCAAACCGAAGAAACGACGTTAGATAAGTTGAATCAAGTATGTGCGCGAAATATTTTAAACGACAGAATTATTAATTCTTTATGTAACCAAATGTTAATTATTATTTCTGTTTTATCCTAGGTAATTATGCAGTACCATCAATGGAGTACTATGTCCGCACGCGAAGTAAATCAGCTGCGAAAGGACTTGGCTGATTTAGAGAATGGTTTAACTATATCCGATTCCACGCAGCAACTACGAACGGAATTAACGAATCTTAGAAACAAGGTATAAAATTTCTTTGCATTTTCACACATTGCTTTTCATCCCATAAATTCGTAAACAGCATTATTGCGGCAATTATGACGAGGGAGAGAGAAGTGTAAGTTACTCATTCGTTAAGTTCCCATTGACAATAACTTTATACGCAGAGTTGACGAGAGTTATCTGTGACTTTGGCGCGACGACGATTAACATTCAAAATTTAGACTTTGAATAGAAATTATGGCGTTTCAGATCCCCGAGTCAGAGAAGAGCCTTCGACAAAAGGTTGGGACGTGTGGTCACTTTGACGTATATACCAATTACTTAATAACAATTTGTCTTTTGGCTCCTTTTAATCATCCGTACAGATCGCTTCTCAGTGTCCTAACAAAAGCCCGTCTTTTATTGCTTCTGATATCTTCATATTCTTAACTATACACACCGCTGTATCTACTGACGAACATTTCACCGATTCATAATTCGCGGACTCCTTTGTGAATGATATCTACGAGTTCTGACCGTGTTATCGTCTTCACAAATGGGTCGATACATCTTTGCGTCTATATGAATGTTGTTATCGAATGCTCGAACAAATGTACGGATCTCAGTCGCTGTGCACTGTGGCATTAAAATAGAATGTGCTTACGAACGAGAACTCAGTGGACACTGTTATTCCACTTGTTCCACTTGCATCTAACGTGGCATGAGTTAAACTCGCAGAGCCTGTTTGCACGATGATCAAACAGACACACTATGTCTCTCTTGTACAGTCTTGCAAAATTACTACGGCCGCCAAGCATCGTTTCCCTGAAACATGAAATCTGTCTCTACGACGAAGGCTTTGAAGCTGATATACACGGAACTCTAATGAATATGCGATTACGCGAGAAAGCTAGGTTTTTAGCAAATAACCAGAATGCGATTATGCAAATTGTGTATTACATTTCAGCTTTTGGACACAGAGCAAAGAAGCATGCAACTCGAGTCTGATATTGCTACTCTCTCGAAACTCGCAGTGGAGGCTGGTAGTTTCTCTGAATCCGCGCAGAACGACTTGCAGAACATCTCCGACGAGCTCGCTCAACTTTATCATCACGTCTGCACCGTTAACGGAGAAATACCTTCGCGCGTGGTCCTCGATCACGAGAAGATCGTTCCTGAGAAGGAGGAGGAGAGCGGGAAGATAGAGTGGTGCAGAACATTGTTCAAGACTGATATCCAGATCACGGACTTGGAAAGTCTGACTAAAGCGAAAGAAATAGCGAAGCATATAGAAATCGCGTTGGATCAAATAAAGCATCTGCGAAGCGCGGTGGAGCACACGATTGTACTTTCGAAGGCCAAGGGAATACAATCGAACGTGTGCAGCGTTTGCGAGCGTGAGTTTGGCATATCTTGATTGAATTCGTTCTGGTTTACTTAATCGTATGATTCGTGGCATTCTATTTCTCCTTTGTGTGTTGTAGAATGCGATGTAGGATTTGTAGGCGAGAATAAGGCTGAAGTAGCGGACCTACAGGAACAAGTACTGAGGCTGAAGGCCTTGCTGTCAGCTAAGCGCGAGCAGATCGCGACTTTGAGGACGGTGTTGAAGTCGAACAAGAATACCGCCGAAGTGGCGCTCACGAACTTGAAGAGCAAATACGAGAATGAGAAGAGCATCGTTAACGAGACCATGTTGAAGCTGAGACACGAGCTTAGGATGCTGAAAGAAAATGCCGCGACATTCTCAAGTAAGTCGACTGTAAAATTTGTAATTAAGTTTGTATTTAGCTATGCACAGACTTAGCTTTAGAGGTTAGTGATACTTGAGTTATTGTTTGTATCCTTTAGAATTATTTGAAGTACTTAGTTGACTCAGTGAGATATAGTTAATCTATCCACTTTTTTCTATTTTGTTTTACTAACATCGTCGCATTAACAAACTAACAAAAATTAGCACTCATGTCTGTCTTATTGCTTGTAACAAGTTGCGCAACAATCGATTTCGCGGTTGCATTAGGAGGTTGCTATCAGCGATATTGCTTTGTTTCATAGCAGAACATACTATTGCAACTATTCTTTACATTTCATTAACCATATAATTCATTGCGCTGCTATTTATCGAAGTAAAACAACTGTTGCCTGTTAATAACTGACAATTAGTGCCTGATTAATGTTTCGCTTCTCTCTAATGTGCCATTATGCTCTTCGCATACTTTCCCTCTGTGTTCTACCTGTATTTGGTGTTAATACCTGCTAACCACACTTCTCAGGTCTGCGCGCCATGTTCGCCGCACGCTGCGAAGAATACGTGACCCAGGTCGACGAACTCCAGCGCCAGCTCGCTGCCGCTGAGGACGACAGGAAAACGTTGAACCAGCTTTTGCGGCTCGCGGTGCAGCAAAAGCTTGGTCTGACGATGAAGCTGGAGGAATTAGAAGTCGATAGAGAGCTGCGAAACACACGAAGGCACGCCGCCAGCGCGAACGGACGAGGTAGAGCGCGATTGACACAACAGACGAACCGTCCACACTTAGGCAGAGATTTCTTCTAGAAAATGATGAAGATGTGGAGCAAGATATTCTGAGAAAGACGAGGATTTTGAACTTTTCAATGTTTTTACTGCTCATCGTCAAACTACGTGGCTCAGATAACTTACACGCGCCTCTGAGCTCTCGAGCGTTGCACACACACACACACACACACACACACACTATTTCTGCGCGACCCGCCAGGTAATTTGTAGAAATAAGAGTAGAGATGGTACAGGGCATCGTTTTTGTACTTCGTCACGAGAATATTTTTACAAAATTCGGACAGATAATGAACGCGTTATCCTCGTCGCGAAGAGACGCTTTTGGATAACTCGCGGACGTGAAGCAGGACATTTTGGAAAGCTTGGAAATGTTCATATTTTCTTGCATCGATATTGCTCCATATCGTAGGGTTTTTAGAAAAGCTCTGCCTTCTGTTACCAATGTTGTTAGTAAAGATGCCTGCCAAGTATAGAATGTATTTCGGTTGCAAGAGTTTTTTTGTTCGGTGCGACACCACAGAATGGACGAAACATTCTGTGCTCAGAGGCTTATCCGCGGCGAATTATTTACGTATTCCCGCGGGCGAGTCGTTTATTGATATCCAATCTATTGATTTTTAATCGACTACTCTTTCTTTTTAAGGACACTTCATTTCTGTATGTACGTGTTTGTTTCTACGGTCTTTAGCAATCAGAATTCATTCGGTAGTGAGATTTACATTTTCACAGTATGATAATGTCGAGTACCACTGTAATCGCATAGAGAGTATTCTGCATGGATGGTTCATATGGTTATAATAATTATATGATACCGATGATGATGTTTCGTATTAATGGGGGATGCATGGTAAAGCGAACGTATACTGTTTTTTAGGTAGACGAACGAGATAAACGAGAATTTTACATTGCATACCATAGAGACAATATTATTGTCCGCGACAGTAGCGTTTATAATCAAAGTAGAATGGAAAATCGTAGACGTTTTAGAGTTGAAAAGTACAGAGTAGAGAAATAACGGAATTAGGGACCCATTCTCCTAGTAGCGTCTCAGATAAACAACCATTGTGCGGTTAAAAGAAGAGGCAAACGTCGTTTCACCGTCTACACGTATTCCTTTTACTTTTCATTTAGGTAGCTTTCCTTTTTCTTCTGTTATCGTTTCTGGTATGTGGCATTTTAACGTCCCTTTCGGTAGACTATTAATTGTACCATAGTATTCTACAATTTCATTATTTCCAAGAAATAGAAGATTTTATAGTCTGATCATGGAACTTGGCCTAAATAGGCCTTTGATTCAATTTTATTGAATTTGGCAGCTTTTTATTATCGTATTTATAACATTATTAGCATTATTGCTATATTGAATATAGATTTATTATTGCATTTTTAGTTGTTGTTAATTTATCTCTATTTATATATATATATTTTAACAATCTTTCCGTTCGGAACCAGCATCTACGCTTTTTATATTGACCAATTGTATAATATTAACACGATCCGAAGATATTTTGTAAATTTCGACGCAGCTATTCGCGAGAGTGACTAATTATTAATTCTGAAACCGGAAGCGGCTATATATAATCCACGCCGCTTTCTTTTGCTGTCCCTTGAATTTTTATGCGCCTGTTGATTTGTACATTTGTTGTTAACATAAAACTAGTTTCGTTGTTGCTCTCCGTTTACCATCTTTTCATTTCCGTTCTGCTGAAAGCAGAATGTTACCGAGATAAGTAAATGAAGAGAAGGGAGAGAGAGAGAGAGAGAGAGATAGAGCATAAACAAATGGCATTGATGCTTATTTGCAGTACACGCAAATAAGGTTTACATGGAAACAGTTTTATGTGCATCTAACGTGTCTCTGCGAGAATCACTAATAAGACTAATTTTTCTGAAATTAGAATTTTCGAATTTTTCGATGAACCGTCGAAGTGTGCAGGCGTGCGTGTGCGTGTGGTATTTTCGTAGAGATTCAAGCACGACGTGCTTGGTACATTATGCAGGATATTTAAATACTGTTTTATACGTACATGCGTGAGACATTCTTAGGATATATATTTTACAACTTTTTTTACAACCAAACTAATTTCCGACGTTTTACACCTGCTGTATTCAACGTTTAACCAGATATTTACAGAAATATTTAACGAGTTTACGCTTTTATTGTAACGATGTTTATTTCGCTGAGACGCGGTGAGATTTTTATACGACACAAAGTATCCTGCATGTGTACGTCATCGATGTACGATTATCGTGAACCGTCTTTAATCAAATTTGTTATTAGCACTATTAGTATTATTATCTTTATTATTATTACGAACAATATTACAATTGTATATTAATTATTGCGATATTGCTGTCGGCTTCATCGCGGAATCCAGATGAGTACCTAAAGAGAATTTATCGATCGTTCATTGACTATCAATTAATTGATCAGTTGTCATTATTATTATATTTATACCATATAGTAACACTATTGCCTGTGTCTATGAATCTAATCGGATGCCGAAGACCTTGTTTATGTTTCTTTCTTCTGACTCGAGTTAACATTACTTAACAATCCGGGGGAATAAAACTTAGCGGTTACACTTCTCTTTTGTATTACAATTTTTTTTATGTTAATTATCTCTTCCGTTACGCGCGTCGGCGCAGTTAATTAGGATTCTTTAAATATCCCGTACGGGCGTTAGAAAGGAATAGATGATGTTAGTTTCCGTAAATCGGTTTCTCTTGCATTTCAACTGTTTATTTAGGCTGAATTGTTATCGATAGACACAGGTGGTTCTAATTTGTGTCCATAAACCGAGCCAGCCTCAACCACCGTCCCTTCCTCCCCTCACCCCACACCATTGCCAGGAACGAAACAGAAATAAGAAATTCTTTCGTTTCTCGATTATTCTTTATCACGACCGTTAGTTTAGGTATTCTCCTTCTGACTTCGTCCTTAACGTAAAGAAATTCGTCCTCGACTTTTTGCCTTGCCGTCCGCGCTACTCACAAGGCGAGAGGATACCGTTCGTAACCGGAAATAAGAGATGTGAATTTCAGTCTGTCGTTTTTAAAAATGTTAAAAATTAATCGCAATATTGTATATCGTAGTGTAAGCAAGTCTTTGCAGCCTGATCTCGTTTGCAGTATCAGTTCGTTATTCTGTATCGGTCTATACTGATCACAATCAAACCAAGGCTGACACATCAAGCCAACACATACAGCATTAAACTGCCATCAACGTCGCCAAACCAATACTCACACCGGCAAACCTATGTTAACACTGCCAAAGCAACGCGGAAAACTCATTTGCGATATCATCAAGCTGATATCAACACTATCAAACTGACACCTATACTTACAAGGGATGATCTTCCTGCAAATTCACAAAATTATGAAACTCTGGGACTATGTAAGGGATAGAAAAAAGTTTTCAGACAAAAGTTACTGATTTTAATTAGGTATATGTTTTGGTAACTTAGAGTTCGCGAGTTATAACAGAAAATCTGAAATTAGCCGGATTTTTAAGGGTCAAGTTCACCAACTTGGAGTGAATTTGGGCAGCAAAAAAGAATTTTATAATTTTTTGAATCTCCTGTTTGGGGATCATCCCTTGTTAGTGGCAGTTCGGAGTTAGAATCGGACCTCAAAGACTTCAAATTATAGGCTTAAAAATGCAATTGCATCCCAATGATTGTACAAACTTCCAAAGGGAACGCTACAAGTAGAAGAGATTTTTGCGACACGGAACGAACGAGATCCTCTCGCCAGAGCGCAAATCTATAAGTGACTTTTGCCAAAGACATTCTGTCCTTCCGAGGGATCGTACTGTCCTTCACGCACTTGACGTCCTTCACAAAGTTCCTCCACTTTATATACGTATCGTCGAAGCTCCTCGTAGACGTTACTCTGTCGTGGAACATGTCCTCTTTCCCACTAATACGATTGTTCTCGGAAAAAAAGGTGATTGACCGCGTGGTTGGTTCAAAGGAGAAGATTATAATTAGGATCGCGAAGCTCCATTTCGTCCATGAGTATTTCTTCTATGCTCCTCCAAACGGCATGGGATGCTCGCGGCTTAAAACTTCTTTCCGATCTACTTCGACGACGATGAATTATTCGATGTATCCAATCGAGGGAGATAGAATTCAAAGTGGGGCTGTTACGAATATTCAAGTATTCAAAGTACTCGAATATTTGAATGCCAGTAGGATTCAAATTTGAGATTCGCATACTATTCGAATAATTAGGGGGATTCGAATATTCGGAGTGAATGAATTTCGGATTATACGGAATAAGAATTTAAATATGACATATTTCTTCACACTTTGGCGTGAAATTCTTTTCATATTGGCCTTTACAATATTTGTTTTTCAAAAGTTTAGATTCGTATTCGGTACAATACGAAATTCGAACACTTTGGATCATTCGAATACTCAAAGTTGTTTGAATATTCCGAATTAGTCGAATATTTCGAACGATTCGAATACTCCGAATAGTTCGATTATTCGAATATTTGCAGCTCTAATTCAAAGAGGAAAATTATTTTCGTGACAAACGATTTCATCTCCGACAATAAAAACCGCTGTCCACGCAAGCGGAAGTCTTTAAAAGCGTTAATAAAGAAAATAACAAGAAAAGCACATTCTGCTACCGCGGCGAAAACAAACGTACCAAATGATAACGAGCGCCTCTTCTATCTATCCTTCATCGAGCTTATACGATTAAGAGAAAAAGAAATTATCTAAATGATCGATATCGTTTAATGTTGTATCGAAAAGAAAAATGA
This sequence comes from Andrena dorsata, assembly GCA_929108735.1. Lineage (NCBI taxonomy): Eukaryota > Metazoa > Arthropoda > Insecta > Hymenoptera > Andrenidae > Andrena > Andrena dorsata. Next base: position 9,228,738 of record OV815488.1, read on the forward strand.
ATGTACCATTATATTTTTGCATCCGCGACGAGGGATGATCGTGAACGAAAATTCGGTGTAACGGAGAGAAACGAAAGTTCGTGTAAGAGGAATTGTTAAGAGTGTAAACATCGGAGTCTGCCCGCCAGCGGCGAACGAGAGTGTAGAGATGGCGGATTAGGATACCGGGGGATACTGGCGGGCAGATTTGCTCAAGGCTTCCATAAAAGCTATGATTGCGTCCCAATTCTGACCGACTTCCTGGCAATGGTCGTGCGCTTAGATCGTATTTATAATGAACGTTAGGAGTAAAGGAATGCTCGTGTGCCGAGCAAGACTAGCTGTAATTGCCGTAGGATAAGCGATTTAACCGACCGTAACTTGTGCTGGAGAGCCACTCGATTAATCGACCGTGGAAGAGTTAAGCAGGGCGATGGGTTCAAGCGACGTCACAGTCGGGGCCCTTTTCACGAAAGCGATGCCTCTGTGGTTGCCGAGTAGTATTTCAGACTTATCCACTCGCTGAAATATGACTGTCGCGTGAAATGGCCCCGAGTGTAGCCGTGTTCCCGAAGAGTCGAGACGTCCTCGGGGACGTTTCTGTCTCTCTTGTACCTCAACAGGGGCCACGTTGCATTTAGAAAGCCAAAGACCACCTTCACCCCGTTATGCTCTTTTCTATGACTATTATTCCTCGCCATTTTCATCGAGAGTGTCTTTCAACGGCGAAGGCTGTTACCTTGAAAGTAGCAGAACGAACTTGGCCCTTTTGGTGTCACTAGATTTTTAAGGGAATTGTAAACATTCAGAGAGAAATTGTTAGTCACTATATCTCGACATGTAGGCGATTCAAACAGTTGTAACTCTCAGGTATAATCAGATTCATCGCGTTGTAGTTCTCAGCTGGTGGAATGGCATCACAGGGGTTGAGTTCAGTAATAAAATCAGGGATGAAGTGTTAATTACGTTTCAAGGCTTACTAGGTTCTGGCAAGTCGGCTGTCCCTTCAGGGTTACTGAGCTCTGTCCACCCCATTGGAATACTTTGGCTCTTCATCCTTTCAGTTCATGCCTCTTCAACCCTCCGCGAATCTGGTGAATAATAATCACGCCCTGAACGATGTAGGATTCATTTTACCCTGAACGTTATCTATCTACAAATATATCATTTGAATAAATATGACAACTTCAATTCCAGCTACTCGAAAAACCAGGCCGCGTGAGTATATTTTGAAAAATAAATACAGCAGTTTTAAAACCGCTGGTGTTTATTGCACCTCGTATGGTTCGCGGAAGGTTAAGCATAGAGCTGTAAATATTCGAATATTGGAACAATTTGACTAATTTTTCATAATTCGAATAATTTCGAATGCGAATATGTCTTCGAATATTTGTCTACTCCCAATTATTTGAATATTAGAATCTCAAATTCGAATTCTTTGGTATTCTAATCTCAAATGCGACTTCTCTGGTATTTGAATATTCGAATTCTCTGGTATTCGAATATTCGAATCTCAAATTCGAATATCCGCAAGAGCCAAGTTAAGCGCACTTGAAAGATTTATCCACCCATTATTTAATCGGTACCTAGGCTCATCTTAACTGAACGACCAGTTGATTCTCTCCCGGCTGTAACGAAACGGCTTGAGAAAATTCCCGGAAGCTGGATAACGATACCGGTCTTCCCCGTTGATCGACATTCGAACGAAGGAGCGTTGGCTTCGCTCTGACAGCGTACTCGAGCACGGACCCGAACTCATTGTACATACTTGTAAATGCACTTTAGCGTTACGCCATTATGGAATTCTCGACGTACAAGGCAACCGGGATGCCTGAATAATCATTCATCGACGACTTATATTTTCGAGCGACCTTGTATATTTTCTCCAGTAGCCGTGCGTATTTAATACCATTGTGAAACGTACTTGTATCGTAGCGAAACCGAAACCCCAAACCGTTCGTAGTGGACTCGCGAGTCAGCCCCTTGCCCCTTCGCGCACATTTATTGAAGAAACGGAAAGAGGAGGGCGGAAGAATTTGGTCAGGCGAGAGCGTCGGTCGTGTTAATTAGATTATCCATAGGTAGACGTTAAGTAGATGTTCAGCGACACTTATTTACTTGGTGGTCCGGGCACCACGTCTGGTCTGTCGAACGTTATTTAAACTAGCCGGGGCATTACCCGCATTAGAGATTCCTTTTGTAACATAAAGTGAAATATAATCATTTGTAACGCGAACGAAATTGCCCCCGATCCTTATCTCCGCCTCTCAGCGTTAGTTTCCACGGAGGAATCACTCGTGAAAGACGTAAGGGAGGATCAAAGTGGCTTTCCAGTGAAATATCCACTGACTTTATTTTATTAACATCACTGCTGTTTCATAATTGACGCGTTGAGAACGGGAAAGGACTAATCCACATCCTTTTGCGAAATTCAGTTAGCAGCAGCAATGTAGTCGACTTGACTGTACTAATCATCTAAGATAGGAAAAATTAATTTTTTTCAGTTTAAAGGAAAAATTAATTTTCTTCAATTTAAATCCATTTGACACAACAAAATCACTTGTTGCATTGAATATTTGTGGTGCAACTGTTAATAGAATTAAATGGAAAATTAATTATGTCTCCATTAGGAAGCACTTCGAATCGGTGGCGCACTCAGGCTTTAATCTTGGGGTGAGCCGAGTTGAATGGATAAAAATATTTTTAATGCAACTTCAATAAAATTCATTAGGTGGTAAAAATGCGAGTGTCTTCTTTTTTAATGTAATAAATACAGTGGTGGCCAGGAGGAAGTTAAAATTGAATTTCCTTTCTGTTAGATTACACTATTTTCGTTACTCGTCATATTTCAGGCTTTCTTTTTGCCATTATCGTAGACTAGAGACGCGCGGGAATTGTCTAAAATTGTATTTCGTTTGGGAAAGCATATTACCGCGCGTCTTCAAGCTTTCAAGAAGACTGTTATTCCGTTTCAATGATTGCAGGGAGGCGAGGCTGAGATTTTATCAGCATATTGCGTTTAATAAAGCTTAGCAGCTGCTAATTAAATTTACGCCTGCTAAGCGTTACAAAATTTAATTACATCCTCCAGAACCGGCGGCGGTGTTCGCGCTGTCGATGAAAGGCGAAATGGATGGCAGTCTATGCAGCATTTTCAGTGCAATAAATTGACGCGCGTAATATCTACTAGGACCCTAGAGGAAAGTAGCGAAATATGGAGTACCATTTTGTTTTTCGAACGTCGTTCTTGCAAAGTCAATCTTAACAAATAAAAGATTTTTGTGGGTATTCTGTCATATATTTAAGAGCAGTCTTATGTTTCTAACGCTATGAACAATTTTCAATATTGAACTTACATTACAAAGACATACCAAAATTGTAACTGATTAGTTATTAACTTATCCATATTTGGAATAGGTCCATTTCCATGGAAATAAAACATTTTTAAATAAAATCACATAGGCTCACAAATATTTATTAATATCAGAGGCAGGTATGCCAATAATAGCAAAAGAAAACAAATAAGGATGGTGAAATAATAACAAACACGAAAAATACATCGAATTTACGCACCGTCAAAACTGTCTGAGCAGCAGCAAAACAAAACGATACTGTCACGTCACTAACATTCACTCGAGTGACGAGTGACAACGTATGCGCTGCCAACGTGAGTGAGTGAGATAGCCGATGGCCGTTTTTCAGATATCCATTTGTCAGATTTTGAAAAATGGTAGTATTCCATATTTGGCTATTATCCTCTACTCGAAATAAAACGGTAATCAATAAAATTAAAATTATCAAATAAAAAAAGGGACATTAAAAGAAACATAGCGTAGCAGCATAGTTTTTAATCCATTTGAAAAAAGGACACACAATTCCATCATTTTGTAAATTCACTATTATACAAATTAACGCATACTTTACTTATGCACAAATTTAAAAAATTATTATTATTATTATTATTATTATTGCGCTGTATTTTGTTTATACTTGTATACTATGGGGATTCCCGTTAATAGTGATATTAATAATTCTTCTTCATCGTATTATTAATAATTCTTATTATTTTTATTATTCTTATTATTCCTATTATTCTTATTATTCTTATTATTCTTATTCTCCTTTTTCATATTCTTCTTCTTCTTCTCCTTAATCGTCGTTATCACTGTGGAATACATCCACATTATACACTATATGCAGATAATTGTCAAGGTTTAGGTACGTAAAACCCATGTCGCAGCCAATGGGCCGTTATTATACCTGCCCCTATCATCGCATTTGCGAAGAAGTAGCGATTCTAATCGACGCGGAAGCTCTGTACAACGTCCCGTTTCGGATGAACGTTCAACGAGAATGATAAGACGAGCGTGTCGCCCGGGGTGCTCGGTGATCCAGCGTTCCCCACGCGAGAACTCTGCAAATACGGCGAGTTAATGATTGGAGGGAGCGCGCGAGCCGGCTGGCAGATCGCCAGAATCACGGCAGCAACACGGCGATCGGCTGGATCAGTGGAAAACTGATCGGGGGGGCCGAGGAGGAGGGGCGCGCAGCTTCGGTAACGTGGAACGACAATCGTCCGCGAGCACAGGCGCGTGTTTGTTTCACTGCGATCCCGAACACCCCTCGCCGACATCTGTCCCCGCTGGTGGACGTCACTCTTGGCAGCGGAAGCTCAACAAACCGGGCTGAGAAGGCGCTCGCCAAAATAGGCACGCTAACGTGCCTGGATTTTACGCCGCTCCTTTCGGCCGCGCGATCGATGTCGTGACTTTCCTAAAAACTGTCAAGACCAGTCGACTGGCAGACAGCAGTATGTAATTTGACGAATTAAAATTGTAAGATCGCGATTATTGCTCGCGAGAAACATGGGGCGGGAACGAAGGTCAGACTTTATTACAAAGTGTGCGTGCTCGATGACGATTCGAGCACGAGAGAGCGAGGAATTTAGGGGAATTAATTCTTTGAGCGCTATGGGCGGATGTAGTTTTGTATCCGTTTAATTGGTGGACCTCGTGCGGCGAACGCCTATGGGCGTGTGGCGGTTATGGTTGACAAATACTACTGGAGGACTTGCGCAGGTGGCGCGCGGTTACTATTTGAGTCTTAGCCAGGGTTGGGACTATTCGTATAATTTAATATTCGAATATTTGAGTACCTCTATTCGAATACTGCTGTTGCCAAACTATTTCGCTTCTGTATTGAAAACGAAACAAGACTTACCACTTCTGCCGACGCTTTCCGGAGGAACAATGTCTGCTGCAGCGAATGGGATGGTCAGATTTCGTCTCAGACCCTTAGTTTTGGAAATAAATTGAAAGATACCCGCAAGAATTGGTGCATTTCGGGTGTCCTTTTCCCTTTGATCGTTGTTTAAACATATTTAAATGTTCATAATGCAATAATAACCTATATCGTTGTATTCGGGAGGGTTCATAGAATAATGTGATATAACGAGCAACCGAATAACTATTACCGTTTCGACACAAAAAATGTTCAAAGTTGAAAATTTACATTTTTTTTCAAAATCGAATTTCTCAAAAACTGAGGGCGATGGCGACAATCGGGTTGCGGATTCGTGTTCAGGGCTAAAAACTCTACAAGAATCACCCAGTGGATATTATGGAACAGAAAAAAAGTTTCATTTTGTTGGACTGTGTAATTCACACCATACTATTCGAATAGATCAGTATTCGAATACTTGGATATTCAAATTATATTCGCCAAATAATTGAGCAACTGAAGTATTCGAATATTCGAATACCGAAAAATTCGACAAATAGTCTCAGCCCTAGTCTTAGCACTTGAAGGGTTAATTAGGACTTCGATTGCTGGGGATAGGACTGATTCGTACCGCCATTCATCGTGTTTCTGAAGTTGTGGTAGAATTTAAAGGAATTAGGTGGATGTTAGAAAAATTTGTCGAGCTCTTCGTTGACATACCTGTTTTTTAAATTAACTTTGACGTAGGGTAGGGTGGGGGTAATGTATCGAGTTTCGCAGTATAATGTATAAAAGGCGAGAAGAAACGGAGGTGACCACAGAGTCGCCAGTCGATCCTGGTCGTTAATGCGAATTATACGACGCATTTTTATTGGTTTAATATTAGACGAAAAAACATTAGGGACTTTCTACCATATGCAATGGACTTTTTGCTCCGTGCGTGGGCAACAGATATATTTTGCATTGCCAAACATTTTGTGGTATAACTCAACAAAAAATAACAGTATCAAGAAATCAGCTTCGTGAACGTAAAGCATAATAGTTATAGTTTATGCAAATAAACCCAGATATCTCTAGATTGTTAGCACTAAATTTTACATAGGGTTTTTTACATAGGAACGATTGCCAGTCTCATCTAAAGAATCCAATCGTAATGAAAAAATCATGGGTCAATTTCAAGGTCTCTAGAATGTATTCTAATTGTGTTTTGATTGAAATTTTATCACAGTTTTTGTAAAAAGAAATCTTCAAAGAATTCTAACTTTTACAAATTTTAATAATAGAAGTTAATAATCTACAGAGTTGTTGTTCAGATATAATATTTTGAGAAAAAAATAGTTTGTAAGTCTGTCTTGGAAAAAAGATATTTATTTTGCACATAGAAGGTACAGAGCGTCAAAATCAGTTTGTGGGTGGCTCACATCCAGAGTGTCAAGGAAGTGTTAAGAGGAATGAAAATTTTGTTCAAGATTTAATTTTCATATTTCGGCAGGATGCGACAGTGTTTACTGTTACTATAAGTGTCTTGGCAGTCGAAGTGTTAATAATAACAGTAGTAGTAGCTTGAAAGTAAATATATAGAAATGAAGGTTCAGTAGTTATATTTAGGTGGAGTTTAACCCTTTGTGGTGACACGGGGTGTATCACACCCCAGGATATGTATTTGCCAATATTTCTATTTTCAAAAGTTAAAAAATTCAAAAATACGAAAATGGTAATTTAGAAAAACGTTCAAATTATGATTATAAGGTGTGGCCACGAAGGGTTAAATAGTTTGATTCGAACTGTTTTTTACGTTCTTTTAAAGGTAAGGAGCGTTTGATATCGATTGGTGAAATCCGTAATGTGAAAATGGTAAATTACTGCCGCATTTTATAAGGATTCCGCCGTAGACGCATAAGAACGATGGAACGTCAAGGTTTCAATTAAGTATTCGTTCTTGAAGGCTTTTAATAACGATTGAATCCTTGAAGTTCGAGTTCAATTAAATTTGCCACGCAATCACGAGTCACTCTGCATAGTGAAAATGGAAATTCCCGTTACTCGGATGTTTCCACGCTCGCTGGCAGGAATTTTGCGTCGCCGTGACGTAAACTCACGTCTTGTAACACCAAACAGATTTGCCCGTCGCTAACAGCTTTCATTCCGAGCAAGGCTACCATTCCGATCCTCGATATTTCTGGCCTTTTCTCGTCTGATCCATAGTCACGGTTTTTCTTCCACCACCTTAACATATTTCTCATAATTCCTTAGAAAATTTAGTTACCTCGATAATTATTAATTAGCAATTTTGAGGACCTTTTAGCAAGAGGGGTGCAGTTCCATTTTTGTCAGTTTTTGATATATGACGTGTAACCTATGTAAAAAACTCTGCGTCATTCAAAATTCTAGCCATTTATTGCAAATTTTGAATCCGCACCAATTAGTGTTTTGCAGAATACAAATGCTCCAGGTTTAAAAAATTTGCCACGAATATAAATAAAAACTTATCAACTCAATAACTACTACTTATTGTGTGGAAAAATATTTTTTTTTCAATTAGTGTTACAGCAGTAATTTAAAAACAGTTTTTCCTAATTTACTCGAAGCTGGTAAAGCTGGAGCTGCACCCCTATTCCTGCAAGGCCCTCAATTCTACTTTAATTTGCACCTGCCGTCGGCTTCCTTCACGCAGAGTCTAGCATCGCCCTTACTTTTTCCAAAGCAATACTCCAAAGCCTTGTTAAAAAAGAAAGAGTCCCCAGAAACGGCCCTACTTCTTAACTGCAAAAATCAACTAAAATTTTCCAAAGAAAATATAAACATTCAGTTTGTTATTGAATCTGAGCTCCCAGTTCAATGCTCGACTAAATGCTCTTCAATTTTCCGAGTCTCTGTTTTTCAACCTTCCGTAGATACTCGATGATAGGTGACGCGAATCGTAACAAGGCCGTTGCTCGCCGCTCGGATATTCCCGTTCCGACCTTTGTCGCGTACTCGATTAGATAGGGAAAGCCGGAAGACAGCGGATGAAGCGTAGACGGCCGTTGGCGATCAAATTAATGCTTCCCAATTAGATCGGAGACGCTCGAAGGAGATGGCTGGTAGGGGAGGTGGCGCGTTGCTCCGAGAGGGAAATATTTCGCGGTTATTTATAAGTTCGAGGGTCGCCGGTTAACCTTGCCCGACGTGGACCGTCAGGCATGTCACCCAACCGTTTTATTACGGATGGCCCCCTTGTCTGCGCTGCTCCAATTGGGTCAAATCCACTGGGCTTTTCGGGAACGTGCCCTTCCCTTTTAGACCGTACCATGCGTCGAAGGGGGAGCTCCGCGTTGGGCACTGGATAATAGGTTGATCTGTGAGACTTCTTTACAGTACCTAGAAGGGACATAGCTGGGTGGTAAAAGCTGCGAGAATCCTGAAGCTTAGAGCTTTCAGGTTTTGCAACAAGGGGTGTGGAAATGGGTGGAACGAAATGGGCACAATATTTCTCATTATTCATGACTTTTAATAGTTGCCAAAAGTTGCCTTTTATAATGGTATTTAAGCTGTCCAGATCTGAACTTCGGCAATAAATATTTTGAGGTGCTGCAAGGCGGTTAAAAATGATTATTTTTGTTGACCTTATGAATTTTATTTTATCATACGAGGGCACGTATTTTTAAAAGAAGCCTACTCGTTAGATTTCCTAGCAGTGTATCCTATCTGACTGCTATCCAACAACTGAAGAAAGCTGCTGCGATGAAGGCGTGACGATATAAGTATTGTATAGACAGATGAAAACGCAAATGTTTAAACTAACAATAACTGTTCTGTTGCTTTGTTGAACGCATGACAGACGAGTAGGTACGCTAGAGGTCTGGACAGTGAACGTGTTAAGACTATAAAAAAAATTAGCACATACAAAACTTTAAAAGAAGAAAACGGTACCTAATACTTCAAGGTTCTTGCGGCACCTCAATTTTTTAGAGATTTTTTAATATTCCTAAAGGCAAGTTCTTTTCACTATCAGAAAGCAATCACACGATTTTTATTTTTTCGTTTCACCCTAGTGGAAAATCATATCTCACAACTTTTATGACCTTGCTATATCCCTTTTAGTTACTGTACCTAAAGCTGTGGATCTTAATTCCTCAAAAAAACGTCACACCTCTTTCTCTGAAACCTGGAAGATGTAAACGTTGGTACTCCTTTTAAGTACTATACTTAGAAGGCATATATGGAGGTCGTAAAAGCTTAGAGAGTTCCAAAGTTTATAGCTTTGAGGTTTCGGTACAAGCGGTGTGGAAACCTTACCTGACCCCTCCCCCCCAAAATACCAAAACTCTTGTTTCGAAACCTCAAAGCTGTAAACTTTTGGATTCCATTTAAGTACTGCAATTATACCGAAGGCTTCCTATCGGTATATGAGCCCACATTTTGAAGAATTTTTGGTAAGTTTTGTACATTTTTAAATTTCTGTTTGATAGTGCCTGCTCTGATTGTAATTTTTCCGCAGGTGTGGGAGAGTCAACATCGTTGAGACTACGAGGATGAATCCCTCTGCAGGCACGGATTTGTGAAAATTTGAAGCTTTTATATGGAATTAAGTCTGAATACTTGGGATAGTGTTCTTAGGATATCGAAGTTCCTGAGACTTTTTGAGACCGTTGAAGTAGTACTCCCCCTTAATTCACAGCTGTCGCTCTACTGCTTCCAAGGAAAGTGCTGTCGAGTCGCAATCATAACGATATCTCGGTGAACAGGTACGTGGAAATCCAGATGAAGCATATTTAGAACGTTCCACTGACTCTAGAGCGTTAGGAATAATTCATGTTGTCACATTTCGCCTCTTTGTAAACTTTCTGACGCGAATGCTTTCGAATGGAAGGATAGAAGCCCTTATACTATTCCTAAAATAAATTAAGGGCATCCGCCGGTGAAATCGCGCGAAAACATAGGTGACTTTTATGAATTTTTCTAGAAAAAAGTATACAATGTATGGGTCTAAAACTTTATGCACTTTATTCTGTTACAAATGTAGAGTATAAAACAATTTTTTTATTTCATTTTTGCCCACCTCTGCCTCTGATAATACGAGTAACTACGAGTAGAATCCCGTTTGAATTTTTAGATTCGGTCAAGAATTGCATTTTTATCGTTGCGACAGTGCGTGAAAAATTGTTTCGAAAAAAGCGTACCTACTTAAAGTTTGACGCCGAGCGCGTTCGTCTATAGTGGCAGGAACTTGTCCGTGAGCGCCCTATTTTCCAAGAGTTTATTCCTTTTAAAAAAATTGATTCTTTTTTAGATCAATAAATTTATTGTTACTTAAAAGAAGAATCACATTTTTGTCTATTATACCTGCTTCACAATTCATCTTCAGAAAACACCTATTTAAACTTTAAAGCCGTCACACTGGTGATCCCCCTGAACCGCCTATAAAATCTGTACCGTTAGGAATTTCAATAACCCAAATTTAAACTGACCATTTTTGAGATGTTGACTGAAAATAGGCAAATGAAATTTTTTCGATTTTTTGACCGGCGGATGCCCTCAACTCCTAATCCAACGTGGATTTTCCACCAAATTTGTTTACGAACTGAAAAGTCCCCGTAACTTCAGCAATTCGTCTTGGAAAAGTGTTTCAAAATAACGTGTTTGCGAAAAGTTACAGCGAGACATAGAACCTGTCTGACTGTCTGACCATAGCCTGATCACTTCCCCTGTCATTTTCTACTACTGTCATTTCACCGCACTCTTGCACTCCAATCGCATATATCAATATTGGGCCAAGTTATGAAGAAACCTATCAACCCTCAGAATGACAAAAAATTAGTTAAACAATAGTCTTCGGATCTCATAATTGTATGATCTTTATTTTGCAAAAGATTATCAACCAATAGAGCAGCTCTTACACTATACAATTATTAAAGAAACATATTTTTATATGGCTATAAAAAACATTTATAACAAATTAAAAAAATTCTTCTTAATTTTTTTTGGGGGGGGGGGGAATAATAGAGTAGTTTAATAAATTCCAAAAAGATTCATTTCCAAAGATTGTTCCTAGAATTTCAAAAAAAAAAATTTAAAAGTAGCTTAATTTTTCGATCGATCAAAGTAGAATGACCCCTTAAAGAGTTTCAAAAGTACCATTCCAGGATTAAAGTTACACCAAAATGTTCCTCGCAGTGAATTTTTCTATGACGAATTATTTCGTTCGAACGTTTCCGCTGAATTTCTGGCACTCCCGAACGGGAGAGTGTTGTGCCGCGAAAATATTTGCATTGTATCGGTGCTGGCGAGGAGATGCGAAATTTCGATGGGTCGGTCGGTGGCATAAAACGCAGCTCCGCGAGAGGCGCGGAATATTTCAAGAGCCACTCGCCCATTGAAATGCAAGCGGTGTTAAACTGTATTTGGCACAGGTTGTTTCGGGACGTCTGGGAAATTCGTGGGTTAGCAACCGCGGCGTTGCACGCCGTGCGACTGTTTGTCAATACGCAAATCGAGTTAAGTAGAAAATTGGCCCGCCGACCGTTTCAATTCTCCAAGATACGCGGCGGCTCTCGAATTGCAACGCGTGCCTTTCCACCGGGCGGGACACCATAAATCCTTGCCTCGGAAAGGTGTCTCGAAGGAAATATACGTTTCACTCGCCAAGGCGCAGCGAATACTCGGTATTCATTTTTTCCCCGGCCCTCGGATTTTCGAATATCTCAAAATGATCTATGGCTTCGAAACATCGAAACTCTTGGACGAATAATGTCACAGAGTCGTGAAACAAACGGACGTTGAAATCCTATTTCGAAAGTACTTTGAAAGATTTCTACCAAATGGGGCCATTTTTTGGCAGACATTTTTGTTCTAAAAAAATTATGATTTTATTCAATTCATAAATTTATTTGTAATTCTGTTATGTATACAGGGTATACAGATCGTTTGCCACCTGGGGCCATTTTTCTCAAATCCGCCACTGTTTCTACCCTTACTATTTTTGGTTTCGTGAAGGATATTGTATAAATAATTGTGTAATTATTTTATTGTTTTGAACAAAAGTTTAGAATCTTCAAATTCGTGTGTTCTTTGAGCGATATTGGTTTCGTGGAAAGATTAATGCGATTTATGAAACGCGTAAGTGATGTGTTAGATAAAAATGGTCCTTTTTAAGTTTCATAAAGGTTTTGCAATTTTTATGTAGTCCGAGCAGTGTTTCGGGTTGTACAAAGACATTAAGGGCGGAAGCGCTGCGCCAATAATACTACTCAATCTCTATCAGTGGGGGCTTTCCGAGGGAAAGTGGCAACAATTCCAATAGACGAGGGCCTTCGAGTATCATCGGCGTTTCTTCTTTATCCCGAGACCTCGGTATAACGCTATTACCATTTCTGTTCCAAAGACGAACGTACTACAAAACAAGTTCCTCTTCAGGAGCTTAAAGAAAGCATATTCCCATCAAAGCATCCTTGCAGCATGTGGTTGGATGTGCAGTAGCAGAAAAAAGTATACGTACACCTGCTTCTCTCGATTCTATCAATTTTTCTGTAAAGCAGAATCTATGCGCTGCAAAATACAAAACATGAAAACACAATGCAGACCGTAACGGGGAAAAGTATTCACAGCGGAGATGTATTTATGGAAACTTTATTCTCCATTTCGGATTTATTACCAAAAAACCATTTTCTCCAGAGGTATTGATTCGATCAGTTAGACAAATGTCGTTTCGAGAAAATCGCGTTTGAAGTTTGACTTGTAGTGCATTTGTAATCGTGACGCGTTTCATAAAATACACTGTACCTTCGTAAATTCTTCGAATATCGATTTGAAATTTTCAGAGAGTATTTTTGAAGTGTCAAACATTAAGAAAGTGAAGAGAAAAAGAATCGAAATTTTTTCAACTTTCACAGTGGTGTTCCCCCTTAATATTACCCTTCAGTTAGCGAAGTATTCTACTGATCACACGGAAGCCTCTGCCGGGTCACTTCGGACCCGCAAGCTACCCCCCCTCAAACGCCGTCATTTTTCCCCGTAGCACTAAAGAAGTAATCGTTCGATTTCTCAACTTCTCCCTGCTATATTAACCCCGGTAACTCAGGCCGAAGAGGACTCGTGTGACCCTCGGGTGAAAAACCAACCACCATTCCAGACCCATGGTGCCGACGGCCCGGCACCCAAGGAATGGTTCTCCAGTAAATTCCCAGACCGCCAGCCTCGCTCGCCGTCCGGAGACTCGCGAAAAGAGCGTCCGCGATCAGGACCACGCCCTCGGCGAAGAAGCGACGCTATGTCGACGCCGACGCCGTCGCTCCCTCCCCTCCCACACCGACGACGCTCCCCTTTCCCGTCACGCCGACGACGTGCCGCCGCCTAACGTCTCCCCCTCTCTCTCTCTCTCTCTCTCTCTCTCCCTCGCCGCGCTCCCCCCCCACCCCGGGCCGACCGGCGCCTAAACCCCCCGACGGGGAGAGAGAGCCTGACGGCCCTAGGATTCTCTCGTCAGAGCGACTCGACCGATCGCGCAGGGTGGCTCGCCGCGTGTCGTCCAGTCTCCCACAGACCTCGCGCCCGTCAACGTCCCCCCGTCGACGTCGTCACCGTGCTGCCTAGTGTCCGCGCGTGCTTTGCCCCGCTCCGTGTGCCTCTCGCGTGTGCGCGTATGTGCCGCCGGCCTGTCAGTGAACGAAACTGGTGCCAGTGAGTTCGTAAGGGGGGTGGGTGGGGGGAGGGATCTCGCAAACCGAGAGATTCGCCGGTCCCGTTCCGTTTCTCTCGACTCGTCCCAACCCGGGGACACCCATCCGCGAGACCCTACACGCGCCCGGGGGCCCGACCGAGGATCGAGCGTAATCGAGCGAGATTTACCGCGGGGATCGATGACGCCGGCACGCAGCCGTGACGCTGCAACCGGAAGCTGATACGGGAAACGGACACGGCTCGTTATTCCGTCGCGTGCTCTGCACTCTGTCGGGATCGGGCGTCCGTTAAACGCGGATCACCAGCGACCGCGAGTAGGCGCGTGCGGACAGCCGAGGGCTGACGACTGGCCGTCGGCGCCGCGTGCACCGTCGCTAACGGAAGGAGGGGTGATTTGGAAGGGACCCTGCCGGTCGGAGTGCTCCTTCCTCTGGCCAGCCTCTTCTTCGAGGTATGAGCCTTATGCATTGGTATTGCCGTTTGCTTGATGGACATTTTTCGGCGAATGTGTTCCCCCGTTACCCGCGGGATCACCGCCCTCGAGTATTTATTATCGTTTAGGGCGAGGAGAGGCTCGACGGTGTTACGTTGCACATGGATCACCGACGCTCCGTGTGTATACGGGATCACGCGTCCTCCGCGGAAACGGAGGATTTATGTGGCGCGTTATATGAGCACGGAGGAACATGCTTGTGTGGCGTACCTCGGGAATATAAATAACGAGTTAAGTTTGGAGTTTGAAAAATTAGTGGCCCGAGGACTTTGGCGATAATGCTTGCCGATAGAGGCTTCGAAGTTGTTTATTTGTTTATTTGTTGGCGTTAACCGGCATTCACGACTATTGGCCGTCAGCCGGGTTTAGGTGGGCCGCGGACTACTGATTGCCAGCTGCACGCTAGGGGTCTTAGATGAGCCCGTTGCATCTGAGACTGCTTTGTGTGGATTAGGCTTGGCGAATTATTTTGTTGTTGGTGGAGAAGGGAGGGAGGCAAATGTGGTTGACAGTTGGGCGGGTCGCTTGGAAGGCCACATTTTATTCTGGAAGATTTGATTTTTGATAATAGGTGGCAATAAGTGCTATTTCAAGATTTTGCAAAATATCAGTTGTTAGTTGTATCCTGTTAAACTATGTAGTTCGAGATTCTTCATAAAGATATGTTTAATAATACGTTTTCACGAATTAATAATTGTTGGAGTAAGAAAAAGATGTTAGAAATAAGAAAATTAATATGGATAATTTAATTATTGGTGGGCAATTAAATGAGGAATATGTTTCAGTGAATTAATGATTTTTAAAGTCTGTTAAAAATAAGAAAATTAATGGACAATTAAATTATTGGAGGGTAATTAAATTAGAAGTATGTTTTAACGAATTAATGATTCGTAAAATTATGTGAAAAATAAGAAAAATTGATATGGATAATTTAATTATTGGAGGGTAATTAAATTAGGAATATGTTTTAATGAATTAACGATTCTTAAAATTATGTTAAAAATAAGAAAATTAATATGGATGATTTTAGTATTGGAGGGTAATTAAATTAGAAATATATTTTAATAAATTAATGACCCTTAATATTATGTTAAAAATAAGAAAATTAACATGTATAATTTAATTAGGTATTGTAGAATTGATCACTTTTAATTTTAATTACATTCCGAATTCGACGTGTTATATTCTCAAATACCTTGCTCGTTAATTTATTGCACAGTGGCTATTCCGTCCCTTCTATTAGCAAGATTCGCCTCGGCGTCGCTATTATCGTTATTGTCATTACTGGCCAGCCAACGTTGTTGAAGTAGACGCGCTCGCGCGCTCAGATCGCCACGAAAATAGCTCGGGAGGATGTTTGAGTCTTTCGGATTTATATCGCTTTGAAAATAAGGCACGAGTACGGCTGGTATTCCGGAAACTTGAATATACAGTTTGGGGTCGTAAATTCCTTCGACGGGGCGGTACAGATCCGTAAGTGTGCGCGATTTTTGTTTATCCTTCGAGCTTTTCTCTTCGTGCGCCGACGAGTGCAGAATGGCCCGCGGCGTGCATTCTGAAATGAAAAGTCTTCATTGTAAGCGGCTATTTTTGCACCGATATCGCTTGCCAATGCATCCGCGATCTTCAGCGTCCATTAAGAAACCGGATGCGCTGCGGTTGCAAGATCGACGCGACGGTTATCACGTAGATCATTGATCACCTGCCACTTTTATACTTATTTAATTATCGCGCGACAGTGTTTAATGACAAACAAACATTATGCTTTTTAAGGAGACGCTTTGGTTAGAGTCCGCAAAAATAATTAAAGGAAAAGTAACCTCAGATAATTTAATGAGACTCTTTGCATTGTATTAAGAATGTCTTAAACTATAGAAATATATTTATATTCTTAGTAATTAATCATTGCAAATGATACTAGAAAGTCGAAGTCGAGGAGTTAAACATTCATCCAAAAAGGTGATAGCCATTAAAGGCTATGAAATTACATAGGGCAAACCTTTGAAACTTACAAAAAGTGACATTTTTTGGCAAAATAACAACACTTGAAGTTGGAAATCACTTTTCCCCGTTTGCCCCCGCAAAAAGTAAATTCTTCAAAATAAAAAAGTTTCAAACCAATCGGTTAATAATTTTTCGAGATATTAGTCCCACCAGTTTGAAAAACACTGTTTAGAGAACAATGCGTTTAAAGTTTTACGTGAAGGGGTTTTACCCCAAAAGTCTATAACTTCAAGAATTTCTCAACTTTAAAAAAAATCCTTCTAAACACATATTCTCAAAAGGTTAATTTTTCATTCGATAAATGAAATAAAAAAAGTCGATTCTTTGACATTTCTAAGTCGGAACCTCCCCTTAAGGGGGACGGCCTACCTAGAATGATTAAAACAACATGCTTCTTTGGAAATATTTTCTAGAAAAACCGATAAACTTTTATTATTAAACATTAGTCTACTGGAAAGAGTTTACACCTTACGGATATTTCAGTATGTTTTTTTGGTAAAAAAATATTGAAAGGTTTGTGAGTTATTGGCGATGCCCGAGGCGTGTTTTTTTAAACGCTTCGCGGTGACAACCGTAACTCGGTGCAGGATCATCTAAAATTGAAAATTAGAAATTGTTTAGATAATACATGAAAGTATTTAGGCGCGATTGGTCCCGATTTTGGAAAAATTATTTTGGGACAAAATGCTGGCTCTGAAACGTTGGAGCATCGATAGTTGACACAAAATCGCTCGTTTGTCGAGTGAGGGAAAAGCTTCCGATAGCGCTTACATTTTTAACCCTAAAATAACCCTGTAATGCCTCGAGTAAATCCGTTCATTAATTTTTGAGTTTGACTTTGAAAACAAGATTTTGATAAAAACGCATTTAAAGTTTTAGGTCTGAGCGCTACACCGAGGAAACTTTGTCAATTTTGGTCGGATTAACTAGACACTTTCAAAGAATATTTTCAAAATGTTGCACTTCACGAAAATATAAAAATCGAAAAATCGATTTTTCGAAAATTTCTAGGTACGCCTCCCCCTAACACATAAGTTCTTTCAAAATCTAAGGGAATAAAAACAAAAACCTGTACTTAAACGCATAATAAAAAATATTTAGTATCATTAGGTACTGTTACAAACAAGAATATCCCACTTTCTATAGACGCACAAAAAGAAAACACATGGTTGGTGTCGCTGTTGCGATACACGATTAAAACCCACAAACACTAAAGATTTGATAGTGAGTGAAGTATGATTTGTAACAATCTACAGGAACGCAGCTCGCAATATTCCACGTCGACCATTTCGGGTAATCGGAAAATTAGCTCCCAATATTAGCACAGCGTGGATTGTTATGAAGGCAAGCAAGGGTGGTTGCAGCTTCAATTTATTACAATCCCGCCAGCACATAATACTCTCCGCTTGTATAAATAAAAGGGAGCGATGCCGGAATGCTAAGCTGCAGTGTGATCTTCGCCAGGATCATTGCGAAACAATCCACTTCCGGTTTGCCAAGGGGTGGTCGGCAAGAAGAGGGATGAACGGGCCGCATATGTGCAGCTCGCGCATTTGTTTACTAAATATTATGCACACACCGTTCGGTTGTCCTATGTATGTAAGGCCACCCTTGTTAACTATCGGGGATGCTTGTACTGTAAACGGCACGCATAATGTGTACATACGTATGTAATAGGCCTTACATGGTGGGACATGTGCTCCCACGTACTCGGTATCGGTCACCGGTTCATTGTAATAATATTAAGCCCACGGCTCCTCTCCGATGATTCCAGCCCGCTTAATTGTCTCGTTGTTCGGAGACACATACCGTTCGATTATTTATTCGAACCGAGAACAGGACGACGTCCAAAGAACTCGCTGCGCACCTATCGCTTTGACGCGGAGATCTTCGATAATTTATGGATATGTTTGCCGAGCGAAAGGGGAAATTTACTACCATAAATTCTGCGGTTTATTTACTCGTACCGGGCTTCGGTATTCAACTGGAGCGAGCTCGGGTTGCGGATCGAACAGGCGAGTAGAAATATTGGGGGAAACGTGAATAGCCGAGGGGTGGTTCGTCTTGAACATTTCCTCGATTTTTGGAAGCGCGTTCGGCGGAGTCGTGGGAAATCTTGGACAACGATAAGGGCGCTTCATCCGCGATGAATCATTCTAATTCGCTTGAAAGAACTCGATTTGAGTTTTTAAAGTTTAAGGGGGCGGGGCTTTTTCGGACCAGATTTACCTCCAACTTCTTTTAGCAAAGTTTCGCACAGCTTCGGTCTGAATATTGGAGCCCTTAAGGGGCTATTCGCTTGAGAATCGATGTTTTTATATATTTCTTTATTGGTATGAAGATTCTTGAGTGTACTGTTGACTTTTTGTTTTGAGAGAGGTTCGAAATGTTAACGAAGTTACGCAGGCGTAAAGTTGAATCTTGAGGATTAACTTTAAACGCGTTTTTTTTGGAAAGAACATTTTCTAAGCTGGTCAGCCCGATCTCTCAGAAACTAACGAACTAATTAACTTCCAATTGTATATTGACCTTCTATATACCTCCCTCTATCGCCGCTACCAGAATTATAAAAGTATCAGCAGTATTTCTGTTTTATAAGAGAGCAAAGTAAAAACATTTGGCCAGATAAATGAAATTTTCTCCTTCAAGGGTTTTTTTTTTATTTCGGACGAGCAGAACCGGCACAATCGTGTTAACCGTGAAGGAGGAATTGTTGAAAATGATCGCACACTAACACTTCTAATATAATAAATATTTGTCACGTAACAGCGTGAAAGTGTTGGTAAAATATCAGCAAACAAATGTAGAAAACCAGAACTACGTAGACCGTTTATTTTGGTAGGAAAAAATTTATTCTTCTATCAGCCCCTTAAAAAGTTCGTTCCTCGAGGTCGATAAATACTATCCCCCTTTGTTTCTATCCGCCATTCGTCTACGTAAATATATTATAGCGTCGTTCGCAAATTCTGCACGCCGATAACGAGTGCGATCGTTCGTGCTCGAGATACGTGTTATTACGGAATGGTTATCAACGATTAATGGTGGAATTATCAATTCACTTTCGGTGGCTACCACTGTTCTTCGGTAAATCTAACAACGGACGGATTAAATCGAGATCGCTGTGAAATCGGTCCGACGATGTACCCGGCGTCCAGGAAATCCAGTCGCATCCTACTATCTATGGCAAGGGGGTGAGAAAAAAAAATACTAGGTTGTAACTGGATTTACTGGGCACCGGGATCATCTCTCGATCGAGTTCACAGCGATCTCCAATTAATCTTTTCTTATCAGGTTCGTATCGTGCATTGTGTTCCGTATATTGAAGCAATTCAGACAGTGTCATTAGACAGTTTAATTCAATAAGTTTGTAAAGCCCCCGACAAAAGAAGAAGGGTTTATTAATTACTATTACTATTATACTAGGGAAAGGTGCGTACCTATATTAAAGACCTTTACAGAAGGCTCTTGTTATTCAAGCAATAGAAAAATTTCACTGACTGTTGAAAATTATATTTCAAACTAATTAGCTATAATTAAATATAGAGGGCGGCCAAAATTATTTTTGCTCAGCTCCGCGGAAGAGCTGAAAAGGAGCAGTAATTCTGAGCAGGGGATTGGAGCAGACGAATTTTTTAATTGCTCAGCTCCGCTTCATGCTCCGAGTAAAACCTCTGCGCGTGGCAACGCTGATGATCAATTTCGCAGTTTTTAGGCAACGCCGGATTTGTTCGCTGCCCCCAATATAATATTTTCTCGAAGCCAAAAAATTCAGAATTAGTATTTAAAAAATTTCATTCGTCTGCTCTTATAAAAAGAAACTCAAATAAAAGAAAATCTGAAACAGTGGAGCAGTAAAAATCTTCCCCGTTTGCTCCACTGTTCGAAGCTCCAGTACCAACGCTTCGACTCCAAGCGATCCGTAGATCATTAATTATTGCTCCCCTTGAAGTTCCCTCGCAACCCTTGGAAAAATCGCGCGCCAATGGGTTAACAACACCACGCTGGATGAATAGAACTCGCGAGTAGCTGAGAGATCAGTCGTTGACGAATATATATCGAAATACTCGCGCGAGATGTTAGCGGGGAGGAGCTTTTGTTGCGGCGAGGAAGGTAGCTGACACATTGACGGCCGCTTGACACTATTTCCGAAGAGGCCCGTTGAGTCTGTTAGTGCAGATAATGCGGCCGGAGTGGTGTGAAAGCGACAGCCACCGTTATGTTGCCAGATAATCGTTGAATTTATACCTGAAGAAGGAGCGGGGAAAGAACGCGGGACTCTCTTCAAGTCTCTCGTGTCCCTCGAGGGGGATGCTCGGAGTCAACGACCGGTGATAAATTCGTTGACGCGGCATTCTTAATTTTCGCGGGTCACGCTGAACCCCTGAAAGAGGCGGGCTTCGAGCGCCTCGCGCCAGCTGCCACGTAATCACGATGTAATCGTGGACATCCACTGGGGGAGGGTGATTCAATCGGGAGAATCTCGAGTGTCCCCTCCATCGTTCCTCGACTTTTAACCGACCTCGTTGCGGCGGACAGATTCGAGAAATTACGGCTACCGGCGGTTTTTATCCCGCGGAGGTGTCGCGTTACGGATCGCTCGCGTGGGTGGTTGTGCGTGCGCGCGTGTGTGTTCCACTGTTGGTATCGGCCATCATTGGCTGGAAGCTTGTCGCCTCGATTACGTGGCTCGCACGCGGTACGTACGAGCGTGTAAATCCAGGGGCGTTCGCCGACGACGCGCATTAAGACCACCGTCGTCCCCCGGAGCACCGTAATTCTCGGGCTTAAACGTTTACCAGAGATTATTATTGTTCCGTGATGAATCCTGCGGGCCCGTAACCCCGCCCCTCGCGTCATCGGCGAATCCGTTTTATTAATTAGAGCACGGCTGGCGATTTCGGGGAATTTATAGCCAGCCTCGCTGCTCCTGTCCTTTGAATTGTTTTTCCAGGGTGTGGTTGCTGCTGGAGCTGATGGGATTCCTGGGAATTGGTGTAATGGTGGTTCACGTGCGGTGTAGTAGTAGTAACTGGGCCATGTGAAGTCGCCGCTTCTTTCGATCGAAGTAGAAGTGCTTGTAGGGACGTTTAAATTGGTGTAACTTTCTTGAGGGGTAGTTACAACCACATTAGAGATGGGCTTGTGAAGTGCAGGTTTCACTTCGCGATTTTTCTACGGAATTTGTGTACGTTGCAATGATATTTGATGTTGTAGGGGTAGGAGGGGTAGGTTTCGTAATTCCTGTGTTTTTCGGGAGCCACGGAAAAAATGACCTCGGGCGACGGGATTCGAACCCATGACGTTGCGGCTCCTCTGCATACTTGTCTGACACCTTACCAACTTCGCCAATGCCGACACTCCGGGATCTCTCTTATGGGGGTTCCTGATCCCAGAATATTTTAACAATTTTATTTTTGACATTTCGGGAAAAAATAATCGTCAAAAATGTCAGTGAAGACGTAGGTAATCCCAAAAATAGACCCTTGGAATACCTGGTTGACAGGATTCCACCATTTTTATCTGAAATAAAAAGGCGGAGTATATTTTTAAACTAGAAAAGAAAAATTGTTTGCTGCAATGAATGTGCTGTGTAGCTATGTTAATATGCTATAATGGTACTTTATATTGATAAGTTTGAGCAAATATATACTCACAATACTTGTCCATAAAATTTTTTGAAATATTTAAATCGTAGAAAATTATTTTGTGTGTTAGTGCCATTTAGTTAATATGGACTGTTGTCAGTTTTAGGTAGGTCAAACTTTCGGGGTTTCTAGTGTTAACGAGGCGTTTGATTCATTCGGACAATTCTTAGGTAGATGTTGGGGCTTAAAGAAGAATAGGAAAAAGTGTGTTGAAGTGGATAGGATTTGTTCGCGGTGTTTGATCTTTTTCTGTGCTCGAGGTTGACGGCAATGGTTGGTAAGCGATTTAGAGGAAGAATTTCTCGACCAAGAATTTAGAGGTCGGCAGTGGTCAATAACCGACCTTCGAAGCCCGAACACGACTTACAAAACATTTAAAAATAACCCGTGCACGCAGCTCTCGACCCGGAAACCTTGAGATCTTTAACTCGCCGAGGCTTCGAGACGAGCTTTCGACCGAAGTCGAAGTGAGCGCCGTTCGAATCCGTGGAGCTTTCTTCGTTTTATTCTTGGCTGGGTTTTCGGCATTTTTATTTCGCCGGAGTCTTGATTGTCTCCGACAAATAGCCCTCCTCGAATACGCTTTTCAGCGTGGGACACATTTAGATAACGTTCCCACGAAGATCAAAGGAAGGAGTGTAGTCTTTTCAATTTTCACAGAGCGGAGCTTTAAAACTGTTATTCCCGATCTAATTCTTTGACGGTTCCATTTAAATTTCTTCAAAGAGATGATTTTGCTCGTTGGAAATGAGATCCCTGGAATTCAGGAGTCGATGGTACAAAGAGTTGTCTGAAAAGAATACTTTTCTGTTCAAATTTCGTCTAGGATTTTAGACACCAGCATTAGTTCGGAGATAAAGGCAACCAGGGCACAGAAATACCAAAAACGAAACTCAATTGGATAAGATTTAATTAGAGGTTTGAAAATTAAATGATTGTATATATAATTTAACTGAAAATTGAAGATTATAATTGTATTGATGTACTTAAATTATATTTAAGATTTAATTGGAGGTTAAAAAATTAAATGATTTTATATAAAATTGAATTGAAAATTAAGATTATGATTGTTTTGATTAAAAGTCTTGAATTGCTGTAACGTAACATCGATTTTTAATTTGGGGGCTTCACGGTTGCGTAATTTCTCGTTTTCAATTGATTTTCGGGGATAAAGAGAAGAACAACGGATAATGGAGGGAATTTACGCACGGGAAAAGGCGACCTGGCGTGAAGCTCGTGAAATAATTCCGATGGAAAAGTTTTGTTTCAACGAGATTAAACTTTGTAATGTTCCTTTAATGTTAATCTCGCGTGGATTAATGTGTAGAATTAATTCTACAACCGGGGAAGCGTTTCTCTATACAGGATGGGCGTGACAATATAGTCACCTGCAAGTGAAATAGGTGTTTCGTGTCAGACACGATCGGTCTGACCACATACGGCGTCACGTTTGATACTACTTGCGCGTCCAAGACAATGCTCTAGTATTCCCAGGTGCAACTCGAGGTCTGTTTACACTGAAACCGTTCCAAATAAACTTATAGTGCTCGAATTATTTTGACAAAAAATGTACGATTATTTCCATGAACGTGTAATTAAAGCTTAGCACCTCCTTTAAAATTCCGATCTGCTTTATCAGATTTAGAAACGTGTTGATGTGAAAGCTGTTCTGTCCAAGAACCCCCCGCATTTAATAAACAAGTGTCTAGCTTGAAAAGTAGGCGAGCTATTGTTCATTCATAGTAACTTTAAAGTAGATTACTTTGAACGAGTGACCTCGAATTGCAGCACAATTTAAGGGGACTAGGAAGTCAAATCGCTAAAAAATCAAGTATTCCTTGCGAATTAATTACAAGCAGATGAAAGCAAGCACAGAATTTTCCTTTTACACAATATTTATTACTACCACGTAGAGTAAAACGATATATTTTCTTATCTTCACTGATGTACAAATACAGACTAAAAAATTTTCAAAACTATGACGTTCACTTTTCTTTAAATAAAATTTGATGGGAGGACCTTTATAATATACATCTTAAGTAGTTTCAAGCTATTTTCCTTTCTTTTCTTTTTTTTAAATGACCATTTAAACACTTTTTTCTCGGAACCACTTTCTTCAAATTGGCCAGCAGCACGATTTGACCAAATTTTATTCGATCCACTTGAAATTCATACAGTAGCTTCTAAACTACATTGTTTTTCTTAGAAATGATAAGTATTTGAGCATAAAGTTCACTCTCTAGCTCCATTCACCCACGTCCACCACTTTCAGCTAAAAAATTGTACATACCTTTAAAAGTTTTTAACAAATCGTAAAATCGATTTAAGTGGCATTTTGGAAAAAAGAAAACAAAAAAATAGCTTGAAACCACTTAAGGTAGGGTAAACGCAGCAGTAAATGAACACATTAAGGCTAACGAATGAACACTTTTATACAATTATGTTTGCAGCGCGATTGATTCCACGTGTTGCAAAAATGGTTTGAATATGAAGCAAGAAATTAGAAGAAGTCTCTAATTAATTGGTTCCTTATATTAATAATTTACTTTACTCATTTTAATAAAAAATGTCCATTCACTGGTGCGTGTTCATTTACTGATACACTCACCCTATGTATAAAAAAGGCGTTTAAACAGATTTCCCACTTATTTCGTTGTTTACCCACAAACAATTGTCGACGGTGCATTAGGTTTTTGGGCCGCTATAGCGGTGTTACCCTTTAAGTAATTGGATAACAGGCGAAATTGATGGAAGAAGAAAGCTTGTCAGAAACGGTGTCCCCGAATTGAAGAAGACATTGTCACCAATCCCGCCGCGCACAGACTCATCGCGTTGCGTAACTATTCCGGTGATATTTTCGGTGACGATGTGATTCGAAGAAACGCAGGAAAGTCTGTATTAGCGCGCTAAATATACGTGTGCACGCGATACACAGCGCGGTGTCTTCCGGTAAGCACGCGCGTACCCGGTTCTTTTATCACCCGGGGGTCTGGCGTGCGCGAGAGTTAAATTAAAGAACCAAGTAGCTCGCGGGCCCGGTGAAAATTCCCCCCGAACTTTGATTCGTTCGGCTGCGACGCGAGAAATTCGAGCCGTCTCGGGTAACGCCGGGAAATGAATAAGGAATGCGCGTGGCCCACGGCTCCGCGAAGATGCGACGATGCCTCGGATGCTCTTACTAATAGAGCAGAGATCAACGGGAAGAGATTGATTTTTCACTAGCTCGCAATTATCGCCGGATCGCCGACGATTAATCTGCCCTTTTGAGCCACGGAAGGAAGATGAAAAGGTGCTTACCCCTCGGATAGGGGCGGCAACGTTACGTAATTAGCGAGAAATCCGTGCCCCGATGAAACTAATTTTCGAGCTGCATTTTTCATTGCAGCGTCAATGTGCCCTGATTAAGGAACGAGATTAAAACGAAGGAAAACGCTGATAATTTGTGCGCCGGACTTTATAGAGAAAATGTTCGATCCGCGGGGAATGTAGGCGCGGAGTTTAAAATTCGCCCATAATGGTTGGAAGTTTTAAATAACTTGGGGCTTAAAATATCCCTGATATTTACAACTAATCTGGGAGAAATTCGTTTCGTTTTTAAACTCTAATATTCTCCCTGCTTCCTCAGAATTTAAAAATATCAGACTCTTACAAGTTACCATTAAATATCTCCGAATCTTGAATTGTCAATGATCTTTGTAACGTGTTTTGAAAAGTCTAGGCGGCGAACCTTAACAGTTATTGTCTCGTGTCCTCTGCTCGCGGATTGAAAGAGCAGCACGACGCACGCGTGAATAGCCTGGTTCTTCTTCGTTTGCCAACTGGCCGAGCTGCTGTCTTTATTCTCTGGCATTTCGCGTGCTGTTCGGGCACAGCCCTCGCAGTCAGTCAAAAGCGATGCTCGTCTAGTTTTAGACCGCCGCCCGCTGGAAATCGACCGCGAAATTTAAGGGTTTTCACGATCGACGGCGCGCTCCGGGGTTGAATGCCGATCTTGCCGCTGGCTGATTAACAAATACAACGGCGTGCTCATTACAGAAACATACTCGGGACCGAGAACTTTGCTTTCGCCGCGAGATTTACGAGGATCGTGCCTCGCGAGCGACGCATCCGCGCATTCGTGATGCTTCAAAGTCAGTCATCCCAAAAGTAACGGATATTTATGAACGTTTTTGGAAAAAACTATTGTTTATATTGGGATATAAGCAGGCACCTTTAAACTTGCAGAATTTTTTTTTATGTCGATCGTTCTTTTAGTTATTAATTAATGTGCAATTTTCACTTGTCGCAGTCATCTGATTGCAAAAAGACGAAAGATTTCTTAGATTTATAAAAAGTTTTTTTTTATAATATTTTTTTCATTGATATAAAGTAAATTTATCTAAGCAAGAGAGTTACTTCTTCGTTAAAATGTTACAAAGTTTTCAATTTTTTTATTAAATTAGGGCCAATCCCAGTGTGAACTATGTGCAGACTTCTCGATTGCGTGTCCTGTTTTTTCTTTTTATTAACAAAAGAAGATGAAAACTTAGGATGAAAATCACATGTTTGACTTTGAATAGCTGCCACTTGTCAGAAAACAGTTTTTTTTTTAAAATCGGTTACAAGTACTGGATTATAGTCTTAAGAATATTCGTAGAAAATTTTATTCAAATCGGTTCGCTAATCTCCCAGATATTTTTCGCACCACAAATAAAGACTATAACATAATCTCTTAAGATATCAAATTTATTTTTGTACAGAGTATAGCTTAATTTACACACAAGAAGGTGCATCTATTGATTTTTAAATATAACGGTTTTTTATACGAAAAAAAAAATAAAAAACAGAACCCTTTTCTCGAACCCGCCAAAGCGACTCTACACAAAAACAGAAATCGAAACTGCGGAATGATGTTTCCCGATATCGCGTTTCATTTTCGAGAAAATTGGCTTTGAATTGGAGCACCACAGCGTGGCCATTTTTCCCGAATTTTTGGCGAAGTCCCACCGTAACAGCCCCCGCATCTGCTCGCCATTTAGACCGCGCCTCATTAACAGCCATCCCCATTTGGTTTTCAGAAAATGTCGTCGCTGCGGACGCAATCGACCGGCGGCGGTGTTCTCGGTTTGAGCAGCGTCGGTTCCGATCGCACGGGGGCCACCTCGACCGCTGGCGGCTCTCATTCCCACTCGCACAGGAAGCACCATCATCATCACAGGAGCAGAAGCGCGCCGAGAGCGCCGGAGAAGCCACCGAAGAAGCGTCACCTTAATCCCGGCCACAGCCTCGCCTCCATTCCCAGCCAGATTAAGCTGTCAATGCTGAACAGCGGCCTCATCTCGTTCGGTGAGTGCTCTCCGCTTCCTTCCTCTGTCCCACGATCACCAGCGATTTCATTTTCGGTCGGGCCAGTCGCGGGGATTTGTCCCGAATCGAAGGCTCATTCCTAGGGACGTTCGCAAACGTCGAAGACCACTGTGCACATTTGCGTTGCATCGTTCGAACGGGGGATGCGATTAATATCGTCGGTTTCCGAGGCATTCCAGCGGGAGGATTTCGAATAACCATTTCAATGGAACGAGCGTCGGGACAATTTAATTCTGTGACATGTGGGAGAAGGGTGTGTTTGTCATTTCTTTTTTTTTCAGAGTATAAATCGTGCGGAGGGAAATTTCGGGAAATTCGTTTTGAATTGTCCGCGCCGCGTTATAGGAATTTCTCATTTACCGCGATCAGTGCTGGAGTGGCAGTCGCTTAACCGGTCGGTTGCCTTTAATTTATTTCAATTTAACTTCATCCCTGGATATGGTTTTTGTTGGGTTCCCTATATTTCTCGCCGGGCACTGGTGACGTCTCCTTACGCAGCGAGTGGGGAAAGTTTACGGCGCGTTTACGATGGGCGTCTCTGTACTTGCTTCGAGATGATGAGATAAACCGGCAGTGGCGCGTATGTGATGACTATTTCGCGGTTATAAAGGCCACTCTCCGCGGAATCCAGAAATGTGATGCAAGGTCCGAACAGCGATGGAATTTGTGGGGATAAATTTGCTTATGAGGCAGCAGTTTCGTTTGTTGAGTTTCAAACTACTACTGCTACTGGCGAATAACTGCCGGTGGTGCTCTGTGGTGGCATGGGTCACCGGTGACCCAGGGGAAAGCACTGCTTTGAATGTTACGAAATATGATATCCATCCACTTCGGTAGATTTGGATCGTTTTCACCCAGTAATTGCTACGCTCTGCCGAAAATACTTTAGTCGAAAAAAAAGAAGCGATTCTCCGACGATGGAGGTTTGATGAACCCAAGATCGGCGGGTTTTTGTGTCTAAATCGTAGAACTTCTGATAGATATAAAATAGAGGGATGAATAAGGGGAAAATATTTGAAAAAGTGTGACAAATAAATTTTGACCTTGGCAATCTATGTCACAGTTTACATTTCTTAAGAAAATTGTCGCTTTTCCGTTATAATGTGTGGCTGAAGTTTTTCATTGACTTGTTATACACCACTTCCTATACATTTTGACCCGCTGAATTCAAATCTGGCCGCAGAATTTGTCATGCCCCTCAGGATTCATTTTACAGATTTTCAAATTCAAAACTTGTTTGTCATAGAATCTCAATATTTTTCCCTTATTCTGCAACTCCACAAATTAGGATTGCTCGATTCTACTGGATTCTTTTTCTGAAGAATCGATTGTTTTAAGAATCAAAATGGAAGTGAGATGACTTAAATTAAATAAATTAGAACAGTATATAAAAACTAAAATTGTTTGTATGAGTTTCATGGATGTGTAACATGCAAATACACTAAAATCTTTTAAAAAGATTTTATAATAAACACTTAAAAGTAAAGAATATATATTATGTATTATATTTGCCAATATAATGATTCGATAAAAATTCTTTTTATCCCATATTTAATTGATTCTAGCAATAACTAGGTTTATTTTCTGCTTTTCGGCCTCAAAAAGGGTTTACATGTATTTTTAACTGATTCTATTTTTGATCATTTTCTCGATCACATTGTTTATCCAATCTTTTCATCGGTTCCTCGATTCTTTTTGAAAATAATCGATTTTCGTGAATCGATGTTTCAGTAGAATCGTTTGTTAAGTATCGATTTTTTTAACGGATTCGCTCATCGCTACTACAAATACCGAAACCAACCGGGCTAGGGTTTATACAAATTCTGACTTTTGAGAAAACCGGTTTTCGAATTCCACTATTCCAAAGAAACCGGTTAAACCGGTTTTCGATTTTTCACAAAAAAATATAATTAAAATAGTAAATACGTGTTTATACTTATTTTTAAAATTCTCAGGTTTTCTTCATATGTATGGAATTACAAAAATACAATAAAATAAAATATAGGTACTCTATCTCTACAGAACCAAATAAAGAAAAAAATTCGTACAAATCCGTACAAGTTTTGAGTTCATTTAGGTAATATTTATGGATTTACAAAAATATAACACAATAAAATACACTGCATATAAAACCAAATGAAAAAAAGAATTAAAATAACTAAAATCCGTACAAAATATAAATTATAAATCTTTATTTCATTAAGTATTTTTCTTCTGAAAACATAAACTCATGAAGGTTAGTATTAAGTAAACTGTTACCTACTACAATTTGCTTGTGTCCGCGGATATTTCAAGTTAAAATGTTAACGTTTTTAATTAAATAATTAATGCATTTTTACATATTAATTCTAGTATATAAAACCGATTTTTTAAATTTAAATTTTTCGAATTTTACAAATTTATTAAAAAAAACCGGTTTTTAAAAACCGACAAACCCTAAACAGGGCGTCACCCATGTGCCAATCGCGCCATGGGCCTTTCTCAAACGCTGACTGTGCATAATACCGTTAGCAAGAAGATAGTAATTTATCTGTCTCAGAATCGTTGAACCTTTTTATTAGTATTTTCCTCATGATTCCTATTATTTAAGGGATCACGACCTCCCAAGGGATCAGTATAGAAAGGAGAATACAACGTAGCGAAAGCTCTAGGGGGGGCATAACGAAATCTGCATATCTGATTCGCTACGCGAGAACACCTTTTTATAAGCGAAAGAAGCGTCGAGAGGGAGTGCTTTTGTAGAGTTCTGAAGGGACTTTCGTCCTTCGTTAGAGCGTCAGCGTCGGGATAAAGGAGAACCCTGTAACTTGATTCGATCAAGCACGTCACTTCTTCCAGGCTTTCCGAAGCGTTTTAGATGCTTTTAGCTGCTGGCTGCCTCAGCCTGCTCATTTTTCACGTGTCATTCCTTGCGATATTTCTTACCTCTCTGCCACGCGAAAATACGACGTGCAATGAAATTCCTCGGATAGCTCCAAGCAAACTGTCGATTCTTCAAACCCTCTGTGGGCCCGACGGATCTATCGTCATCGTCATTAATTCGAAGCCACAGGTAGGTAGATGATGTGTCATCGGGCGACGATTTACATTTTGCGCACAGGTTCACCAGCGGGATGTTAATATCGTTCGATGTATTCGTGGCCTCTTAGAGATTACCGTAAATCGGTTGGGACCGTTTTATCGTGTTACACGATTGACTAACGGAAACAGTGGCGATAAATACTAGTTACAAAGCGATATCCCATTCCCAGTCGTGTAAGCGGCACACTCGAACCCTGAAATTTATTTCTAAGCCCCTCGGCACACCGTGCTCGCGCAGTGGGATTTCTATGTACATATGTACAAGCGACAGTTTTGCAGATAGAGTGGCTTCGAATCTAACCGGGCTTTCAATTTTATATATTCCGGGATTTTAAACATTTTTTTCGAAGTCGACTGTGGAGTTTAATGCCTCCAGAAGCAAGTGGGGTTTCTGTTTTTTATTTGGACGTTGAAACCGTTTCAGACAGCTGTGCGTTTAGGGGTGAAACGTTTAGAAGCATGTAGTTGAAATATAATATTTGTCTTTATGGATTTTACTTGTAGTTTTGAAACACGTTTGTTAACACGAGATTCTTCTGGGATTTATCTTCACTCACTTCCTCGCAAATGCGCATTGTCGGAAATAAATAATAAATGATAATGACAGTGATGTAGTTTAGATGCTTGCAAATTTCCAGGATTTATAGTAGTGCTTAGAAGAAAATTTAACTTATATGCAAACATATCAAAGTGTGAATTTAAACTCAGGAGAAAGTTTAACTCATATGCAGACATAAGAATGAGTTTAAACTCAGAGGAAAGTTTATATGCAGACATATAACATGAGTTTAAATTCAGAAGAATGTTTAAATCAAATGCAGACATAAAACTATGAGTTTAAACTCAGAGGAAAGTTTATGTGCAGACATATAATATGAGTTTACACTCAGAAAAAAGTTTAACTCATATGCAGACATAAAAAAACGAGTTTAAGCTCAGTAGAATGTTTAACTCGTATGTAGACACAAGAATATGAGTTAAAACTCAGAAGAATGTTTAACTTAGAAGAGATTAAACTTTCTTCTGTTTATTGTAGGTAAACGTTGCAAAAATTGAAATCACAAAATTGAGTCACTAGTATTCCGAACCCCATAGTATTCAACCTGTTAATGAGACGACCAGTATTGATTCCATTGGCATTGAACGAGTTTTTGCCACGCATATTCGCATCAGGTTCCATTCTTTTGTACATCGCGAAATCACATTCAGCAGGCGTGTTGCCGTAGTTCGTTTCTGACAGGTCTGCTCTGCTCGACGCTCCGTCGAAGCTTTATAATATCATATTTCATCGGATGACGTATACGTACCACTCAGTATGCATTACACAGTTACCTGGTTCTCGCGCCACACAACTGCGGATACAAACACATTTAGCGGCGTGTAAGTAACTTTCTAACGAAACGGTGGATTCCTGCCCCGTTTCCGTATTCTGTTTGCAACTGGTCTTGCGTACACACAGAACGCGTTAGTGAAAGCTCTCCTCCGTTTTTCCCTCTTGTCCGCTAGCTCTGACGAAAGTTGGATAACTGAAAAACTGTTACCGAATATCCTCACGAGCTACCGAAGCTTAGCGTTGGCGTTTAACCATTGAACGGCGGATAGGGTGGTCACACGTAGCATGCGGGGTCCATTTTGACCCATAATTTCACTCGCGAATCCCAGAATAACATTTTACATGAGAATAATTTTCCGGAATTTCACAATTTAAAATTTTTACAGAATTTCACAATTTTAAAATTTTACAATTTACAGAATTTTACATGAGAACCTAATCTGGTAATAATTTAAATTCCGTATATCCTCCAAGAAGTAATACTAATAAGTCACACAAGTAGTTTGATATTTAGGGTGGGTCAAAACCAACCCAGCATTCTTCAGGCGAGGTTTAAATACAAGAGAATCAATGTCTGTCTGATAAGCACAGAAATGGTGTTTGAATTAATTTCTTCTGGATCTATTTCTTGGATCATCTAGCATGAATTTTTTAGTGCAATTTCTTCCTTGTATTCTGGTTGATCTCGCGAGGGAACTACATGAAGCGTTAGGTATCGATTTTAATGAAACTTTGTGAGTAGATAGACGGTCGCAAAGTACTTGACCCGTGTTGGCTCATTTGCATAGATGCTGAATAGTTTACGAGATACTTGGCAATAAAGATCGTTTAAATATAAGGGGATAGGGAGAAATGCTTGAATATTTTTATGTTCTTATGACTGAAGGAAATATCAATTTCAATTAGGGCTGGGACTATTCGAATAATTTAATATTCGAATATTTTACAAGTATTCGAATGCTACGAATAAACTTCGAATATTTAAGTATTCTAATGGTATTATTCGAATATAATACTGTTGTATTCGAATACTGCTATATACGAATACCGATGTATTCGAATAGTATGGTATGAAATGAGTTGAAATTAGCTTACAAGATTTCACCATGACAAATGAACCTAAAGAACTTGATTTATAATTCACACCATACTATTCGCATACATCAGTATTCGAATATTTAAATATTCGAATTATATTCGTCAAATAATTAAGCAATTGACGTATTGGAATATTCGAATATCGAAAAATTCGACAAATAGTCCCAGCCCTAATTTCAATGCGACACATAGAATTATAAAAAACAAATAGGGTAAATCCGGGAGACGCGGTCGGGCCGGAGAGTTGGTCGAGTCGCTATATTTCAGACTCTGTACGTAAAAACGCGATAAAGTGCAGACCAATTACTTTTCTAGAAGTCAAATAGTTGAATGAATAGCGTCATTTCGCTTCCCCCTGTGTTTTTCTGGATTTATAAGCTATAAAAGGCAAATTGAGGTTACATTTAACCTCTTTTGTCAAACAGCGGTGTACAGAATCGGATTTAAAATATATTTCTACGTTTATTTTCGGTTAATGTTGGGGATAATAAAATAGTAGAGATATTGAGGGACAATTCAGCCAAAGTATTTAGCCATATTAACTCCTCCTCTTAAAACTAACGAGAAGACCATCTCTCGTTGCAACAAGGAGAGATGGTCGAGTTATGATTTTTTTATTATTTTTGTTTATTTATTATTTATTATTATTATTATTTTTTATTATTTTTGTTTATTTATTTTATTTATTCACGTTTGCATTCATTTGCCTTGCTAATCACCAGTAGGTAGTTCATTTTCTCTTTGACGAGTTCTTTACTTGTTCAGCGTAAACAAATTAAATATCAATAAATCGATAGTTGTATTCACTCATAAATAATTTTACTTTCTTCTTTATTATTATTCCATGAATAATTATGTGAGTGGTCTCTGCCAACGACGAAAACCATTTCTCCCGGCACGTCGGGAGAGGTGGTCAGATGTCATGACTTCAATTTACAATCCGACTTACAGTAAATATTGTCTTAAAACAAATATCGACCAGTTTTTCTGAATCAGCATAAAATTCTGAATATATAGGTTTGTTGTGATAAAATAAGTAAAATCTATATTAGTTTAAATAGCCATTTTATATTAGGTCGACCGCGTCTCCTGGATTTACCCTAACTGTACGTGGAAACCAAATTTCAATTCTGGATTTTCAAATCAAAACGATTAAATCCTATTTTCTGGGCCGTCTTCTTTTTCCAATTATTTTTTAAGTCACTAGCACATGAAGATTTATAACTGAAACACGACCTCTATTGCTCGATATTTAATTGTCTATTCAGGACTAATTTAACTATTCTTTGGTCCTCCATCCAGTTCAACTAAAATCGTTGGGTAACGCTTCACGAGTTTCCCTCGTCAGTGTCTTGTACGTGACGTAAATAATCCGTGTTTTATTCAAGAAAATGAGCGTAGCTAGGAGAAACTTATTACCCTCGCGAGGACAGGAGTGTGCAACATTGAAAACGTCGAGTAAATGACGCTGTTTATTTAAGGAACACGATTGGAATGGTAGAGGAAGGTTTCGCCGCTCGATGAGATATGTAGATTCTTCCGAATGGATTGCAGTTTGGTCCAAGGTTTATTTTGAATAGCAACGATGGATGTGTCTGGTCGGTATCCGGGTTAATCCACTTGGGCTTCAATTTCTATTCTTGAGGTTCCCTCTCTTCTTTTCTCGCCCCCACCCCACCCTACCCTTTGTTCCCCGCTTCGTCTTTTGGATCATTGTTGAGCCACTCTAACGAACGCCACGAGTCAGCCGCGAATTATCGAAATTCCGTTGGCCGAATGCTTAATTGTTCTTCACAAATGAATAATTTCATATCTTTCTCGCGCGCTGTAGAACACCTCTCTCGGCGATCCCCGCTGCCTTCCCGGGTAGCTTTTCTCCCGGGAAACAGCCGCAGCATTTCGCCCGCGCATAATTCCTTCTCCGCCGCTTACTCGGCGCCTCTTGATTTTCGTGTCACTGGCGGAAAAACAGGGAGAAAACAGCGCGTTAGATCGCGCGAGCCGCACAAGAGAAATGCAGGTTGAGTACGCGGGCGTGCCTTAATTCTTGGGTGCGCGTATTCCATTCGATAATGGAACGGTTCTCGGTTTAGAGAGCCGTGAACGAATGCTTGTGGATGTGGCAGAATTATGCGCAACTGCTGACGCGGGAAGATTTCACCAGTGCTGGGTATATTAATTTTGCCGTGGCTTGCTTTAGCGGCTCCTTTTCATCAAATTTTGCGCGGGCCTTTTTCTTGTATGTAGGGCTTCTCTAAAAGGGACCAGTTTCTTAAGGGGAGCGGCAGGGGAGGTGAAGTGTATGAATGTATATTTAATCAGGTAAACGTTGCAACAAGTTTTGAATTTCGCTATCATGTTCTTTCATGCATAATTCATTTCGCTATAAAATTGTCGACGCGTTTGTCGTAATACATGTGCAGCGCTACTTTTACTTGCAGATGGGAATTCCATAATTCCTCATGATTCTCGAATGTGTTTGTGTAAATGAAGTGCTTTAGAGAATCCAGGAAATAAAAGCACGGGGTTTGAACTACGCTTGTGCGATTAAATGTATATTTTTTGCATCATTTTATCTTTCTTATGGAGAATATCTTTTTCGGGGGCACTTTGTGTTTCAATAATAGCTAGGGAATATTGCTTTTTTTTTATTTGTCTTCTGCTGGCAAAAAGTGTCGTTTTCGCAATGAATACGTTTCTATTTTACACTTAATAGTCCCTATTCTTTTAGGTCTAACTTAGATGGACCACTTTAGAAGCCCGCTATAACGACGAAAACGGTTGTGCGTTGCGTCAAGCACCGACAGCGACAATTTCGTGGAACAGTTTTTTGTCGTCCATACGGACTTCAAGTGTGGTTGATTCCAACGACAGTCGAACCACTGTTTTGTGGTTGTGGTGGGCTTCTATAAAAGTGGTTCGTCTGAGGTAGTTAAGGAAACAATGGGTTACGCATTTAAGTAGAACGTGTCAAGGAATGGTTAGACTACAATTCCTTGCAGTGCAATGAAGGAATGTTTCACAGATAGTTAACTGCACATAGTGTACACCAGATACCTGCTTTAAGTATTTGGAGTTTTTTGAATAGGGGAGAGTAGGGTAAAACGGAACGCTTAACTTTGTAGGGGGATAAAATAAAATCGGAAGCAGAAAAAGACACGGGACTTCAACAAAAGTGTTCAGTGGACCTTAGACTATAAGAAAATCAAAGCCATTGTTAAGAAAAATCTTTGGGAAGGAAGGAAAATGAGATTTACCGGAGGTGTGGAAATCTTCGCCTCGCTCAAGTGGTGGGTCACGCGATACTAACTTATTCGCAGTTCTTATTTAATTATTAAAGAAACATTGATGTTCCGTTTTACCCTACTCCCCCTTATTTTATGTTAGTTGATTATTTGAAGTATTTTGAGTACTGTGAGTAGCTCAAGAACCTTGAGTACTTTGAGTACTGTGAGTAGTTCCAGAACCTTGAGTATTTGACTACTATGAGTATTGTGAGTACTTCGAGTATTTTGAGTGTTATAAGCACCTTAAATATTTTGAGTACTGTGAGTGCTTCGAGTATATTGACTACTAGGAGTACCTTGACTACTTTCAGTACTGTGAGTGACTCTGCCAATCCTGTGAGTACTCCAAGTACTTAGAGATATTCAAGTTGGCGAACCAAAGTCGCCAAATATCAAACGCTACTAGCCATTTGTATTTTTAAGCATTTTTGGTATGGGAATGATGATGGCACGAATACCTTCGTGAAACGAAACACTTTTATGGAATATCAATGACGCAAAGTAGCATTATAATGAGTTTCGTCTTTTCCTGCCCGATTCCTTTGATCGTGGTAAATTTGAAACAGCAAGGGGAGAAGACGAAATATTAATTGAGGGGATGCTTTCACACACCACCTGCTATTTATCAGAGTGGACGGGAACAAATGCATCGGGCCCGTGTGTAAATTCTGCTCGTAGCCTTGCCCAAAGCCTGTTTATTTTCATGTCAGTGACACAAACGGGAAAGGGTAATGTCACGAAGGGTTACGCGAATGTAAGAGACACACGTGACACATTCCACATTTCTCGTTCAGCTGTACCAGCCTCAACTCGACAGGAATGGTACAGCGATGCGTACATCGCCGTTCATAAGTACTGGAACACTCGTACCTGCACTGTATAGATTGAATACTTTTCATTTAAAATACCGAATCAAGTAAAATTTGCTAGAATTTCTTTTTTCACAATTATTCCCCAGCAAACTAGGTATTTTAATACTTGTGTACGCCAGTTTATGTACCGCAGAATAACACGGATTCTGAAATTAAAAAAAAAAAAACTCGAAGACAAAACTACTAAAAGGTTGTACAATTAAAATGAAACATTTAAATAAACCTGCACCTTCCAGAACGCGAATAGCGATATAAACTGAATATATGACGTCATAAATTTTA
The DNA here is from genome assembly GCA_929108735.1 of Andrena dorsata. Lineage (NCBI taxonomy): Eukaryota > Metazoa > Arthropoda > Insecta > Hymenoptera > Andrenidae > Andrena > Andrena dorsata. The sequence goes on from OV815488.1 coordinate 9,266,036, forward strand.
ATGGAATTACACAAAGTCGTTATTCACATCTACATACGTTACCGCGTTATCCCGCGAATAAGTAAATCAATACCGTTACCTAAATGGAGCCCGGGCCGCAATATTGAAATGTCTGATGCTACATGACGTGTCCAATCAGTGCTGGATTAACCAATAAGCAAAATAAGCACGTCAGGATAAGGGGGGAGGCACCAAAGAAATTTTCTGAAGTTTAAAATCTTATTTTTGTGAAAAATACTTTTTCCCAAAAAGTGACCAAGAAATCGTGTCTAATCGCGTTGAAGTGATCACCCTGTATAAGGGGGCCCCAAAATCTTTTAAATGTTTAGTGTCTCTAAAGGACTTAATCCAGCCCTGAACCCAATCAATTTTATCATCCACGACATATGTATAATTACTTCCAGTGGTAGAATGAGGGGGGGGGGAAATATAATAGAAGTTCCAATATAGAACTTAAATTTACGTTATATTAATATTTTAATAAAAAAATTTAATAAATATTTTCCGAGGATAGGTACTTTATATTTAAGAATAAAATAATCTCCTTAGCTTTACTACTCGGCTTCTCCCGGAATTTAGATTTTGATTTTATAAAAAAAAAGTTTTTTTAGTTTTTCTTTTGTCAAAATCGTCACATTCGTCTGGATTAGCCAGGCATAATGAGCAGAGGCACATTTCGCTATCGCAGAATTTACCGTTCGGAAGTTTTTTGGCGACAGACAAACATATGAACATTCCGCTTTATACATTAAGATAACTCTGAAAAAGTAATTCTGATTCGGCTTAGCTGAGTCCAACGCATACGTTATTTCTGATAAAAATAAAATAATAACCTTATAGTTGTGGGTGGGCCCCCTTTGTCTCCAGGCAACCAATATTTTCAAACCCAAATTCTTGGACCAGAATTTTTACCCAAACAGCATCAAATGATACGCAAAGTTACTCATCAAGCTTTTTCACCAGCACCTGTTTTCCACGCTCCACTACAAAAATATAAGCCGTGACTTCGAAACACAGAGAAGCATTTCCCCTCGTCTATTCATCTCCACGCTAAATACACAATTAGTAAACGTGGGCGCGAAAGAAAGACTTCTACCACCGTCCTCTATCGCCTTCCCGAGCGCGTCGAAAACGTTTCAAAATTACGGCCGAAAATAAAATGGCTGACCCAGTGGCCTAGCCCTCCTTATCCTTCCTCCGCGTTTTCGTGTCACTGGCGCAAACACGCGAGGAGCAATAGGGTTACACGGGCCGAAATCACGCCCGAGACGAAAGAAACGCTCGTCGTGGTGCATTCCCGAGGCGGGTTCTGCGATCGTGAATTATTTTTAACGCACCGTATGCGCGCCGTCACGTGGCCGGCCGCCCTGGCTCGTTCTTAGAACCCGAGTCCACGGCGGCCGCCATTAGCGATGGGTCTCTTCTTCATCTCCTCCGCTGATCTTGACACGGATACGCGTAACCCAGTGCCGCGACAGTTGTTCCTTGCGCGCCGGGTGGTTCCGCGGCTCCTGTCGCGATCGTCCAAATAAAACTGGTGCTTCCCCGCGACGCTTGAGTCATCCACAACGCCGCTGAGCCGTCGGCCAGAGCCATTAACGTCCGTTCCCCTCCTCCCGATTGATTTACGCTTTACGAGCTCGATTTACGGCTCTCACTTTTTTCCCCGCAACCTTAGGGTGAAAAGTTGACATCGGCGCGTATAAATCCTCCTTGGGGCCTTAATTAGTCGGGGAATGAATTTATGGGGGTAAGATCCGGAGAGGAATGATACGCGATGCTGGACTGCTTGAGCTTTAGCTATGGGCTTTTGAAGTGTTTGACGTATTTTGAAGCATATGAAATTGACGTTTCGCATGGAGAATGTTTGAATAGAAATATTTGTTGCTTTTTAACTATTTCATTTTTTTTTTAAGGAATTTTTTTGACGGACAATAAGTGATGCGACCTTTGGGATTTTTTTTAAAACCAAACCATTAAATATATTTACTTCCAGCTTTGTGGCTTTATTTGCCAATCTCTCGAGAATATGAAAAAAAAATTGTTTGCAAAAATTGAGATTATATCCGGAGTTATAGTGCTTCAAATAGAGCGCCTTGCAAAAATCATGTGCGCATGGTTAGCATAAAATCAGTCGTTGTAGTTGTCTGCAATAGAAAATTTAAAAATTTGAGTAATCTGTCTGAGTGTTGCTATCGTCTACAACAGACATTGCTTTTTGCAAAACATTCACTGATAACAGACTTACTTTTAGTAAAACAGAATGAGACATCTAGTGATGATATATAGGGGAGACCGGGGATAGTTTGGACAATTTTTTATTAATAGTCTTTAGCGGGCCGGTAAGATGCCTTACGGCTATAAATGGTACAGCATTCGATAGCTCAGAATGTGCGCTATTCATTTGAACCTGATAAACGGGCCGCACATTCCCTAGTATTATTTTGAGATGAAAAAAGTTCAGAGATGCATATTGTCCAAAGTATCCCCATTGGTGGGGTTACATTGGACATAGCACGGGGATAGTTTGGACAGGTGGAAATAAATGATAATGAATAATCCAATGAATATATAATTTATTTAAAATCACAAATAGATAAGAAATAATGAAGTTTAAAAACTTTACAAGATTTGCTTACACCAGTTGGGGCCTGTTGGGCTATTAAGGGGACTAGGCAGTCGAAAAACCGATTTTTTTTATTGCATTTTCCAAAAGTACTATCCTTTCTGAATAAAATGCCACTTGGTTTATAGTAAAATTCGCAAAATTATAGATTTGGCAGCTAAAAACGTCAAGCGGCAACCTATAGCGTTTCCTTTGCTCAGAAACTTTAAGGGGACTAGGCAGTCGGATAATCGATTTTATTATTGCATTTTCCAAAAGTACTATCCTTTTTGAATAAAATGCCGCTTGGTTTATAGTAAAATTCGCAAAATTATAGATTTGACAGCTAAAAACGTCAAGCGACAATGTATTCCCATGTCTGTCCAATGTAACCCCTCATATCAAATCAAAACAAAATGATTCGTGCCTCTCCTCAATAAGGATACTTTGATTTTTGCATAGCATTACTTTATTCTAAACACATTCAGCAATGCCTCAAAAAAGTTACAACAAAATTCGTCCATAATGAAGTATCCGAATCACAAGAAAAAGTAGATGAAAATATTATACAGTAACATACAAGAACTGAAAAGTGTGACTTACTTTGTCATTCGTGGATGGAACACACCATATTGAATATCAGTTGATTTGGTGTGAGCATAGGCACAAACTACAAAAAAATTGCGATAATCATGACACTATGTTGGCAATTTTAAAACTGTCCAATGTATCCCCGTGTCCAAACTATCCCCGGTCTCCCCTACCAAGTTTGAACTAAATCAGGTGATTGATTTTTTAGATATCATGCTAACCAATTCGAAAAACATCCTTTTGAGAAAAACGCGTTTAAAGTTTTAGGTACCGTTTTTTTTACTTAAATTTTTTATAAAATGTTGCCTCTCTGTGATTATTTTCTCGAGTCGCCACCATAAAGACAGCGATCAGCAATTTTGTATGCACTAAGGCTGGGACTATTCGAATATTATTATTCGAATGCTATTCGAATACTGGTGCATTCGAATACTATTCGAATACTGGTGCATTCAAATACTATTCGAATATTGCTGTATTCGAATACTGATATATTCGAATATTGCTGGATTCGAATACTGATATATTCGAATAGTATTCGAATACTTGGATATTCGAATTATATTCGCGAAATAATTAAGCAACTGAAGTATTCGAATATTCGATTACCGAAAAATTCGACAAATAGTCCCAGCCCTAGTATGCACCGAACCAACAGCAGAAGGGAGTACACAAATCGCTGTTCAGATAAAATCTTGCCTAAACTAGCGGTCGAAGGAAAGTTCAAGCAGTAAAAGAAATAAGATAGTTGCATTAGAAAGAGTTGTACACTGGGGCGTCCTATAACGAACTGATTCGTTATAGCTCATGTTCGTTATAACCGAAGAGGCGGTAATCGTTTAACCGATATACGGATGGGAATAAAAAATTCTGTTTCCCGTTGGCCGGCCAATATGGAAGCACGCGATAACAGAGATCAGCCACCTTCGCGAGGGGAGCCGAAATCGCGTAAGCTTGTTTGTCGCGGGAGCTGTTCCCCGATGGGCCGCGATTAAACAGAGCGTGCACCGCGCGCCTGCATCGCGATTGCCCCGGCATTACATTGACGAGGAAACGTCGACTGTCAACGGCAGCCGATGGAAGAGTTACTGGAATCAGGGAGGGTGGGTGGGAGGGGGGATGCAACGAGGATCGGGGAACCCATTAACCCATTTTTTACTTTCCGTTTCACGTAGAAAACGAGGGATATCCGCGGGGATGGCTGGGAATGGCGGAGAGGGAAAAAGCGTCGCCGAGCGACAAACAATATTTCTTTCCTTTTTTTCCCCCCCGCCCGGCCCACGAGGGCTCCGCTGAACGAGATTGAATGACATCCAGCTCCCGCGCAACGTTTGTTCTTCCTTTTATTTCGCGCCGTTTCACTCGCCGCCCGCACCCCCCACCCCCCCCCCACCCGTCCCTGCAGCTCTCGCCCTTTTTGTCCCGGGGCTCGTCTATCTCCCCCGCCGATGCCCCTCCACCCACAGACTCTTTCTTCCTCTTTCCACCGGCGCGCGCGCCCGCTGCTTCTTTGTCGCCGACAAAAATTACGATCGTGACTCGCGCTTTTTTTATTTCGCCCGCCGGCCACGAATTCAGAACGCAGAACTGGCTAAGTGCTTGCTGGATCGCGTGATCTAGTCGGGTTCTAGCGGGCGGTTGGTTCGGGAGACACGTCGCTGTTGCTTCAGTTGGATTGAACACCATGTTCCATCGGGCGCGATTTTGTTGGGGAGGCGCGCGAATGGGAGAGGAAAATGCCGATTGTGAAATATTAATGGGGTGATCGGGGGCGGTGGGAAAGGGGAGTGGATGAAGATGGAGCTGGAGAGAATGTGTGTTGAGTGGAATGGTAAATGCAGGTGAACTGATTTTAGTTTTCTGGTCATTGTTCGCCGAGTTCTCAGTGGTTAGTTCGCAGTTTGCAGCTTTGAGTTCTCTCTGTTCTCAGTTTGCAACTAGTAGTTCCCTCAGCACTCAGTTTGCAACTTCATGGTTTTCTCAGTCCTCAGTTATTATTTGTCAGCTTGCAAACTCCTAATTCTTTCAGTCCTCTTAGCTCAATCCTCGGTTCTTAATAGGATCTGTATGTACTCTGGTCTCCTTAGATCTCAACCCTCTGCCATTCTCTTTGCCAATCAACTTCTGTCACCTTCCTTCCCACTACTCTCGCACAATTTCTCAGCATTGTAACGCATCCTTCGCCGAGGTTTCGCCCCAATTTATATCAAATTTTATAAAATTTTATATGCACGCGCTAACATGTTATCGTGTGCTCGGAACTCAGAAACAGTTAGGCGAATGTTTTCACAGACATAGCACATACTTAAGCAGCTGTAGGGCCCGCGATTAACCCCGCGAAGACTTCTTGCGACAGAGTTGGCAAAACGCCTTTTACGCTCACTGCCATTCAGCTGTAAGAATTTAAAACGTTCAAGTTCAATTAGCTGGGTTCGACTTTCTCGTTTAACTTCCGGTAGTGCTAAAATCGTCCCACGGCACTGTCTTTTTCGTACCTCGTTACGTATTCAGTCTGGCGCTCAGATTTTGTAAGTTTTAGCGTTCCTCGACTGCGGCAGATAAGACGGCCTTAACCGGCGATGGTTTATTTATAAGCCGCACTTGGAGTAGCATTCGTAGAAACGTTTTCTCTGTTGAGGTGATTCGCGGAGCTCGAGAGCGCCAGATACCGGAAGTACTCGAGGAAATACGCGTGCCGAACAAATCTGGCAAAAATTATTTTCTCAATTCCTCGAATTATCGGTTATAATTAACCTGCCTACTTACTTATCACATATTACTATTAGGGCTGGGACTATTCGAATAATTTAATATTCGAATATTTTGCAAGTATTCGAATGCTGCGAATAAACTTCGAATACTTGAGTATCCGAATGGTATTCGAATACTGCTATATTCGAGTACTATTCGAATACTGATGTATACTTAAATATTCGTATAGTATTCGAATACTTGGATATTCGAATTATATTCGCCAAGTAATTGAGCAACTGAAGTGTATTCGAATATTCGAATACCGAATAATTCCACAAATAGTCCCAGCCCTAATTACTATACAATATCGTGGGTTTAGAGGCATTTTCGTACAATACGCATGATTCGATAGAACACAATTTCATTCGGAAATTAATATAAAATACAACATTAGCAAAATTTATAATTCCGAAAGGACTCCTCTAAATTTAAAGAACTTGTAGATATTCAGGAAAAGGGAACTTACATCATCATATCATCATGCCATACCATCATACTATCATACGATCATATTTTCAAAAAATTATTTGTTGTCCAGTATTTTTCACTTTGTAAGAGAGATATTCAGGTTTTCAATTTCTGGGGTGATTATCTTCCATAACCACGCATACAATTAAAAGATTAGATTTACAAAGCGACGATTAATAAAGGAAAAGAACAATAGGGCACTTCGCTTTAAACTGGCCGCTGCAGCTGCACGGGAACTCGTTAAATTCGGAGGCCGAGCAATTCCATCGCTCCCCTTTCCCTTCAAGATCTTATCGAGCCCTCTCCTCTTTTTACCTCTGGAATTTTTCGCCCATGGTACTTTAATTCTCTTCTCTTAAAAGGGATTCCGATGGAACGACTCTCGCAGGAAAAGGGGAGATGCAACGCTCCCGCGCAATGGCGCGTCTTCCTCCGGCGACTGTTTAATTAAAGTTTCCTATTAGACTTCCGCGCGGGGACTCATAAATAAATACAGAAAGAAACCCATATGAAAACAAGCGTGAGAAATCACGCCGCTAAACGTGGACGTAATTCGTTTATGTATTTTCTAGCACAGTCGAAGGCCAATTTGACTTTCAAATGCCGCGCCCCGAAAAATCTTCAGCTTCTGTATATTTCAGAATATCAAATGACTCGCTGGATTTTCTATAATTCAAACATTTCCAGTCCACGCATTTTCCGTCGCCCTTCTGCTCGATAAAGCGCGGCGCTCTTTCTCGCATAATTTACCTACCTGCAGTAATATCGACCACTTCGTTTAAAATACTAAATAACTGACTTGAAATTTTATTCTTCGTAATAAACCAACTACGGATATTCACATTCCACGCGGGCGAAATCAGTGACGTCTACTTTGTCCAACTTCAGCAGCCGGATCAGCTGTGTTTCGCGACTTCATTGCGCTCTTCGTGAATAATTAAAACCGCACGCAGTGTAGCGAATAAAATTATTTAAAGTGCAGCGCGGTTTATAGAGGACGTTTTGTAAAATGCACAGCGTAAAGGGGGACGCGTTAAATATGAAAAATAACAGCAAACGAAGGTGGTAAGGGAGAACAGCGAGCTGACGATCCGGAATGAGAAAAACGCAATCATTTTAATGGCCACGATCCTTCATCCCCGGCGACAGGCACGCAAAACAAGTCGAGGGGGGCAAGGAGGAGCATCGATGTCTCCGACCCTTCGCGAGAACTTGTAACCGTGCTTTTGAAATGAAGGAGCCCCAAAGTGTTTTCAATCTCGCCCCTCGGGAAGAATTCCAGCCCCCCCGTGGCGAGTAGGGCTGGGACTATTTGTCGAATTATTCGGTATTCGAATATTCGAATACTTCACTTGCTTAATTATTTGACGAATATAATTCGAATATCCAAGTATTCAAATACTATTCGAATATTTCAGTATTCGAATGCTACTCGAATATTTCAGTATTCGAATACTATTCGAATATAGGTTCATTTGTCATGGTGAAATCTTGTAAGCTAATTTGAACCCACTTCATACCATACTATTCGAATACATCGGTATTCGAATATAGCAGTATTCGAATAGTATTCGAATAATAACATTTGAATACTCAAATATTCGAAGTTTATTCGTAGCATTCGAATACTTGTAAAATATTCGAATAGTAAATTATTCGAATAGTCCCAGCCCTAGTGGCGAGGCACGGGAGCAAGATTTGTTTCCCTTTGATGAAGAACGGAGGAAGACGAAGGAAATAGGAGCGTGAGAAATTACTGTTCCTTTTGGGATTCTGTGTTTCGATGTTGAACGTCCCCGAAACTGTTCGCCGCAGCGCGATAAATACCGCGGCTATTAAATCTTTACCGTGGTAATTAATGAACTGCTCGGTGAGCTAATAATTCTTCATTAGGCGCCGCCTCTGTTTTTCATCCACGTAGTCAGCGATTTCAGTGTCGCTAAAATTGTCGAGTTGCCCACTTTTGGCAGACGTACTTTACTGTGGAATGTGGAATATTTATCGAATTGGAAATTCGATGGGATTTTTTGAAATTGCATCGTTTGAATTCCTGGATTCTTTTGGAAAGAGTTATTTCATTATTAATAGGTGAAGTCTTGAATAATTCAATGTAAATTGTAAACTGTAAAGGGATATTCGGAGACTCGAAAATTTGAAACCTTGCAGAATTGTAGCTCAAGTGATGTTAATAGAGTGAAGAGTAATTTTTTCAAAATTTATCCCCACCACCCTTTCTCCCAAAAATTCCGTACCACTATATTGTAGGATATTAAAAATCATATAAAATTGAATTCACGATAATATAAAAATTCTGAATTTCATTGAGGGAGTATCCCCAACCCTAGGACCGTTTTATAGCCGAAACAAAAAATAGTTACATCATTAGCATCATTCGAACTACATTTCTGTAAAGTTTCAAATTATTTGAACCTTCGAGTTGCCAAACATCCTTTGCGCGACAAAATAATGATTTTCCATTTCGACATCAAGATTTTTCTCCTGAATCTTCCTATACCCTAAATTCGTCGCAAGGAAACCTCCACGCGAGGTGTCATCAAATTTCCCCGTAATTAACTTATTAACTGTCTTTCAGAAAAAATGCGTGAAAGCCCATTGAACAGTTTACCCTGTTTAAAATGCTTAAAAGAGCACGAATTCACGGACCTCGTAATGACGTTTCTCGGTGAACACTTCGTTCGCCCCGCGCGGGAATATGTTCAAAGGGTTAATGAGGGGAAGTTCGAATCCCAGCTACAGTTGCCGCGTTAATTGCATCGTTCGCGTTAAAGTTGAATCGCGAGATTAGAAAACACCGGGCGAGGAGTTTGTAATTGAAGATCCAATCAGCGAAACGCTTCCGCGAGATTCGAGGGCTCCCAGAACAGGGGCGTGGGGGGGGGGGGGGGGGAGAGGGCGAGCTTTCGCGAATTTAATTTGATCGCGCAATCAAAAGGCTGCGTTATTGCCGCACAACGAATATCCAATTAATCTGCAGCTAATATTTGCGTGCAGGACCCACGCACGAATCAGATTTCGCTAATTAAGGACAAATACGCGAACACGCTCGCCATTGAGCATTCACGTGTGTATGTCAAACGCAGATATCCACCTTGCCCACTTGATTTCAATCAACATTAAATTAATCTTCAAAATCAAAAGAGCAATTCTCAAAAAATATATATTTCATTAGATACTAACGTTTCTAGTATTAACGGTTTAAGTTAGTATTAGATACTAACGTTTCTAATGAAATGTATCTCCACTTGATGACGAGAAAATATCTGTTCGGCATTTTATGCTAATTAAGTTTCCAACCGAAAGAGCAAAACATAGATACTATATAGGGCGAGTTTTTAATCCAGAACGCGGTGGCACTTACGAGATGAAGTTTTTAAGGAAAAAGGGAAAATTTGATTTCGTTTATCCTCAGGTAGAGGATATTTCAACAATAATACGCTCGGATGTAGTTGCCAAGTTGCCAAAGCCTGCCAACGTAGGCGAAACTCAAGACTGATTGCCTTTGTCAAATTTAATTTGCATTTTGCTGGGTGGCATATTGTATAAATAACTTAACGCAGAGATCTTTTCCTTGTTTCAGTATGTTTGTGTTTCAATCTTGTTTATATAGTGGTTAAAAAAGTTAAATTAATGCTTTGTATAATATTTTTGCAGCATTTTATATTTACCTACAATCGTGTTCCAGTGTTGCCCGAAATTACCCCGTACAGATGCACAATGGAACAAAATACAGAAAGAAATTCTCAGAAAAATTCATTTACTGTGGGGGCGAAAGTATGTGGACACTTTAAAAGCGAATAATTTGTTTAAAATTCTTCCAAATGAGATCAGTTGTTTTGAGAAGCTAGAAGAATTAGCTTACAAGGTGACGTGTTTCGTCGTTTTGAAAAAAAAATGCAATTGGTCGGAATAGCAAGTAAGATTATAAAGGTCGTTTTTCGATTTTTTTTCTGAGCTTGTAATGAAAATTCAAATATCCCGTTTGTAGATTTAAGTAAATTGTATAAATGTTCAAAATTTCATCAAAATCGGTTAACGTAGCTCTGAGCTCTAAGCTTGTTTCGGGAATTTCGTGATTCTCGACCTAATTCGATTTTTGAATTTTCATTGCAAGCTCAGAAAAAAGTTGAAAATCGCACTTTACCTACTATTTTGTTGCTATTCCCATCAATTGCAATTTTTTTTTCAAAACAACGAAACACGTCACTTAGCGAACTAATCCTTCTAGCTTGTCAAAAAAGCTCAAGTCGTTTGGACCAATTTTAAACAAGTTATACGATTTTAAAGGGTTTCCACATACTTTTGTCCCCCACTGTACTTAAAAATGTGTCTGAAGCTTTACCCGAGCATAAAACAAAAGTTATTTCTCCAGTGTATAAAAAATATGTTCCAATTTAAAAAAAGCAACTTTTATCCCAGCCGTTGTGAATGATAACGCCGAGCATCAAGAGTTACAGCCAGAGAGAATTGCAGCACCCTAAAGATGGACGGCGATTCTCCACATCGAAGTCCGCGCAACAAACCGATTCCTCGCGCCGCGCGCTTTATCTCCTCGTCTATTCCCATCCGTAACGAATGTACCCTGTGTCTGCGAAACCGCCGTTGTCCCTCCTCGTTCCTGCTCGCAAGCGCGAGAGCTCTCTCTGCCTCTGAGCGCTCCTCGAGCTCTCGGGACATCTCGTTCCGTCTCTGGAGCGTCGTTCGATAAAAGCGAGCGAGTCGATATCGATTTTGCACCAGCGCGGTTTACCTCGCGCCAGGAGATGCCTTCCCAGCTAAATAGGCCGCCGCCACGGATTCGCTCGATTTCCCGACTTTCCTCGGCTTTCACGGGGACAGCCGAAAATTGGACACTCGAGGCCAGCGGGGATATCAAGGTCCCGCGCGAACTTTCCTCGTTTTTTTCCCTTCCTTCGCCGCGCCTTCTTCTTTTTTCGCCACTCCTGGAACCGCTAAGCTTCACCCGTGCTCGAGTGCTCCCCTTCCATGCTCCCCCTCGAGCAGCTTCCTCGAAATATAGGTTTTCTCTTGCGATCTTCGTGCGCGGCAGCTTTGGGCCGGGTTAGCAGTGATTTGGGTGAATTTTTAAGTGCAGTTTAGTTGTAGTGGATTTTAGTATAATTACAGGATATATAGCACCCCAGGAAATCTTTTTTTTCGTAAATTTTGAAACCTTAATATTGAAATTTTAATAAAAATTGCTTTTTTCCTCAACTATTTTTTTCAACTACAAATTTCATTATATCAAAATTTACATTTCTAGAAAAAGACTATTAGAGTATTACGAATGTACAACTATCACTGAGAAGTTAAAATATTAAAAAATACAAAAATGGTGATTAAAAAATAACGCTGGGGTGCAGTTAACCCCATGCGATCAATTTGTAATTATAAGAAGGCGTGACCGCGAATTATTTTGGCCCCAAAGATTGACCTGAATATGGACCAGTGCAGTGGGGTACATATTATGGTATACTTGGCTCAGCTATTCTAAGCATAGTCGTCGCATTAATCGATAATTTATCGTTAAATCGCCTAAACCATTAATCACTCGATCGTTAAATTGCTTGGTAATATCTGGACTCGCTACCCTACCCCCTTAATTGGCACCATCGAAATCGTTACAGAGCAGTGTGATCGATCACCATAGTTCGGTAACTATGGTGGTCGTGCAAGGTCGGAATAGTGGGCGCTCGAGGGATTCGCCCTTCGAATTACACGCGTTCTTGGGCAACCCTAACGGCGCATTCCAGTGGGAATTTTCGATACATATTCCTAAAGGTTGGTATTCGAAATTTCAGGTGCCATTTAGATCAAGATCATATAACCACTTGCGCTCGCGATTGGCAATTACCATATTATGCATTCGCGTGGTTGTTTACAAAGTAATCCGGCCTCGTGACAAACTAATACTAATCAAGCCTGTTAGATTCGCGGACCGTAACTAAATCTTAATTCCACCGTTCTCCCTTTAGCCAGGATTTTATGCTGGATACCACGCCACTCGAAGTAATTGAAATTTAATGCTATGAGGGACGAAAAAACGAGCAAGCCTGAAACTGGATTCAACGCGGGTGTATTCGCTGAAACGTGCGGGGTGTTTCATTAATCCTGTCACAGAGGGTTCGTCAAGGCTGTATTACTGATATCAGAATAATTTTTTTATTAAGTTTCATGGCACGAAGAGCTCATTTGTGCAGTAGTGGAGATGGATACTTGAAACCATTTCTGTACCACCGAATAGAAGGAGTAAATTAAGAATTTTAAATAAAATTGTAGAGCTGTACGTGCTTCTGATGCTCTCGTCAATGTGGACGATTTTTAGTAGAAACCATTTTTATTATAACACGCGCGTGAATAATGAGAGAGATATTGGCTCCCGGCACGTTGGTTCGGTAAGCGCGTCTGAGCATAGACGTGCCTCTTCCCCTTGCGCTCTTCACTTACGCTTTGCATTAATCAAACGGGGCTATCCCGGTTTCTATTTGCTAAATGCATCGCTTCCAGCGAACATTGCTTGTATCTCCATAATTTTGATAAATCTACAATGACAAATTTATCGATAATTTCATTAAAAATCCCAAGTTATACCATCATCTACTTTATCCGAAGTGTTTAAAGAAGTTTCTCCTTCTACCTAAAAAAAAATTGTTAACGCGTTCCGTGCTTTAACACGTTCTGATATTTATTGGTGGTGATATTTTTAATCAAAAGAAAACAGCGTTTCTCAATTCAGTGTTGAAAAGAAAATAGAATAATGAAGAGCTGAAATTATAGAGGACATTACCCAACTATTTTTCTCTAATTAAATATCACGATTTAGTTTTCCCATCACTTTTTATAGTCTTACTAAAAATTCGAATTTCCACTGTGGGGCGTGCCGAACGATGATGTTTGCAAAACAGAGTTATTCCAACGTCGTGAATAATTTTATAGAAAGCTTTTACAACGGTCTCAGCGAACTGTATATTCATGAATGGTTCCGCGATTTTCACTGTGTCACAGATCCCGTGCGTGGCGTTATTGAAACAGGAAAAGGATCGCGAAGGTAATACACCTTTAAGCCGGATTTCTCTAGTAACAAGCGAGCGGGGGGTAGCGATCGTGCGCGCATATATAGGCGCGTTGTATTGTTCGCGGGCAATAAGCTGGTGGTTGTATATCGTGTTGCATACACGGCCACTAATATGGTAACTGGCTTTTCACGATAGTGACCACTTATATGCATAAACTTCTGCCTTGTGTGCGAGCCTCGCGAACGGAACAGCGAATTTTCATTTAATCCCCTAGGCGATGCGAGGTGAATTAACCCTGTTATGAACTCCAGTTTAGCTATGATTCATCATGAAATATATTTTACAGAAACATGGTATTCTGGGAGTGTATTCCATTTACGAGGCAGGTGCTCGATAAGAAGGGATTTTTTTAAATTCCATCCCCAATAGGGTGGTCCTTATTTTTCAACTTTAAAATTTTTATTGTCCGATCCTCTTAAAATCTTCTATTTGACAAAAAAAAAATATCTTCGTGTTTTTTATTTGTATATTTTGATATATAAAGGTCGCTCAAGGACTTTATATTTCGCATGTACATTTTCAATGAAACTGAGCGACCTTTAATCCTTAATATAATAAATTTTAGGCGAAATTCTTTTAAACTATTTGGAAGCTTCTGAGAGGGTCAGAAGAAAATTTTAAAAACTTTGATTTTTTACCACACATACAAGGACCACCCTAATCCCCAAGGTGGTGAAAAAGGGTAAAATGTATTTTCTCGGACACTTTAATATCTATCTCTTAAGCCCGATTAGATATCAACTTGGTTTTCACTTGTAAAGGTTACTTTACAAAAATTACGTTAAAAAATACTTACAAAAAAAAACAGATAGCGTAGCACCAGTATTTTGATACTAATGTATATTTCTCTCAAAGTTAGAAGACAAGTGAGTGCTCCAAGAAATGAAAATATGATTTGGTCAAAAATGACAGGCGGGGCTTTTCGATAGAAATGTAATAGGGAATACAAAAAAGTTGCAGGCGATTGAAAGAATTCGTTATTATACCTTCACAAGTGGAATGAATAGATTAAAATTGGTGTTGTGCTGGGTTCGTTGAAACTTAGTAATACAGATGATTTTCGGAGAGTAGAATTCTCTGGGCACAAATATGTAGATTTTCGCCAAACTGGGATAGCCTATTCTCGCAAATAAATGGCCACCGATCGCGAATTCCAGAGTGGAAAATAATGCCGAAAAGCTCTCCGCGGAACCAGCAGTTACACGTGTCCCAATTTCCACTCACATATTGGTCACCCAAACGCAAACACGACCTTTAATTATGCCTCCAATTCTCGCCTGCATTTCGCATTCCGTCGACCGTAAGTTCGTGAAAATTGGTACTTTCGTGGCCATATTGTAGTCAGGTAGAAGTTTACGCTGGGGCTCGCGTGCTTGCCATTGCACATTTCTGAAGTACCATTCGTGCGTTAACAGCAAGCTACGCCGAAAAGCGAGACACCACGAAGCGGACTACTAAATGGAAGGATAAGAAGCATGAAACAATTTTCAAAAATAATTATATCCGTCTGTTGGAATCTGTGAATCTGAACAGTGACTACGAGCATTAAACTTGAGTGGTTGCCAAAAATTTGTACGAGATCTGCAAGAAGACCATTCATTGAATGGTAATTTCCATTTGAAGCTAGCATAGAATTGTATGAATATTTATTATCAACTATTAACAACTGTAGGGATGGCACGAGATTAACTCAGACTCTTTTTTAGGGAGAAAAAGAATCGTTATATATTTATTTAACATGTAGAGCATTAACGGATTCAAACGGATCGTGGTCTTTACTCTTTACGCGCTCAACAACTGCGCGTATATTTATCGACAACTGTATATGTCGATATTTACCTGTCGATATATAAATGTTTTTTATCGATAGTTGCCTGTCGATGTATAAATTTTTTTTTCTCGACATTTGCCTGTCGATATATCGATATTTACCTGTGGATATATCGATGTTTGCCTGTCGATATATCGATATTTCCAACACTAATAATTACAGGTATCGATAATTTTGCTGAACATATTGATAATTTTTACTGCACCTTCTTCAATTCAAACCAATTCAAGCTAATAATTTTCGAATTACTACGTGTAAGTAAAACGCAGTAATTCTTTTTCATACTCGTATATTGAACGATGCCCGTGATGTTTCTTATTAAAATTCTAGTTTTGTTTATAAATATGATTCTAAAACTAAATTACTTTTTTTTTCATTTTAATACTTTGAATCTTAATTTAAATAAAATAATTTCTTAATACTACATAAAAATGATTATCTTAGAAAATTCTTTTGAATCCAAAATGACATTCTCTTAAATATACGTAACTTATTTTTTAATTGGTAAATTGATACGATCTTCGTATCGATATTATCAATATTGATACTTACTGAGTAATATATTTCATATATCGATATTGAACGATAAAATATGTATCGATAAACATTATTATTAATAGGGACCAGTGGCGCACTCAGGATTTAATCGTGGGAGGAGCCGAGTTGAATGGTTAAAAATATTTTCAATGCAAATTCAATAAAATTCGTTAGGTGATTAGAAAAATTTATTTAAGGAATAAAATCCAGGCTTCTTTTTACAAAGCTCTTGAATTACTTCAGTCGTGGTTACATTGCAAAATCGTTTCGTGATTGGCAAATGAGAAGGAATCCCGTTATTCAAAATCGAGGATACTTTTTCATCCTCTGACTTCAGAAATTACTATTGAATAAAATTTGATTCAACACCCCGTAAAGATGGCGTCCCTACGACTGCCAGCGTCCTGTGCTGGCTCAGTGCACAGAAAAAGGCAGGCGAAGAAAGTGAAGCACGCGGTGCGACGCGAGCGTGACGGGTATTAGCGCATCTAAATTCAGCAAACGGAATCGGTGTCAAGGCTCGGCGCGTCGTCGATGGAAAAATCTGCGATGGAAGTTTTTCGCCTTTGGTAAACAGACCGTGGGGGCGTCGTTCTAACAGAAAGAAAGTCCCCCCCGATACCCCCGAACGAAAATAAATCGGTCGGACATTGGGATCGGGGCCAATCCGTCCGAGAATATTCGGGATTTATCGCGGCCATTCCGTTATCTCCGCGGATACGTTCCCCTGAGCGTTTGCTTCGCCTTGCCGATCGTCCAGGAAGTCGATCGTATCTCCTTAATGACCTGTATTGAAACGGGACGCGTGCGGAGGAATGGCGAGAGCAGCGGAATTTTCGATGCTCCCGCGAGAAACGTGGAAGCAGCCCGCGAGGAATAGTGCTTTTCGCCGGCGAAGTCGGGCGGAGGGGGTTTCCTTGGAGGACCATTTTGAAATTCGATGGGGTTCCACGAGACATGCAGCACCCATCCCGGGGAAGCGTCGATTTTTGAATAGGTACAATAAACTGCACCGTAATGCTCTGCTTCTAGCTGGAAGCTTTGTATTTTATCGAAGCGCTGCTCTTAGATTGATGCTCATTTCGCCATGTCGATTATACAGAGGTACAGAGCTTTGTAATGCATGGTGAATGCTGGCAGGTCTAATCTACTTGTATTTTAGATATAATGCAGATTTGTGTATCCTTGACATCATTTCTACATAATAATAATAATAATTTTTATTTAGTACATCGCAAAATCTACATTGCGCTGAAGAAGTGACGAGTGGGCGAGGTTCAGCCTTCCTGGTGTCTGTTAAGAAAATGTTAAGTATTGTACATATTCAGTTACAGTAATTTTTCTGTAATTTCAAATCGAAATGCAAAATTTTTCGCCGACGATTAAGTTGGTTTCTATCTAGGACTTAATTGAATAAATCTATTCTAACTTGAGCCCCGATAAAGGATAAGATCTAAGAAACTAATTCTCGTAACATGTACTGATTAAAATGCAGTTTACGTAGCCGTGACTTAATAGCTTCCACAGATTTTTATCAAGCAGCTTCGCGAGGAAACTCGATGCTCCAGAAAGCACAGCGTATCTCGGGTCTAAGAAAAGAAGTGCAGTGAAAATACAGAGGAATGCCGAGGAAAGCTTCTCGACCAGCCATATATCACCATCGGGTTGCAAATCTTCTATTGTTTTGTTTGGAGCTACCGATACGTGGAATTTGTCCTCGAGAGTTTCTGTTAATTCTTCGTACACGTGCCTTATTTTCTAAATACTTAATCGTGTGTTGTGGGGCATGTTTCAAGATTCATTAATTTAACTAATTTAACTCATTATCCTACTTTCTGTGCACCGTCTTGCATCACATTCTTCATTACCAATATATATGTCACAGGATAATTGTAAAACCAGTCTTTTTGCCAAAAAATGTTTCTACCTTCATTAGGCTGAGGAATCAGTATTTCTGTAATACTTATACGATATATTAGGTATGATATATGATATATGATATACGATATATGATATATGATATACGATATACGACATGCGACATACGATATACGATATACGATATACGATATACGATATACGATATACGATAGAGTTGTTCGAGTACTTGGAACAAGCGAGCCGGGATATACTCGGTTCGAATAACCGATCCGAGCCGAGCGACTCGATTAAAACGAGCGGCTCGATTAAGAAGCGAGTAGATTGCATAGCGAAGGAACGACGCATGTGGATCGTTCTAGCGATCCGATTGTTTCCAGCTGCTCGCTTCACCCGAGTACTCGGCTCGGCTCGGAAACCGAGTCCCGGCTCGGCTCGAATTTCGAGCTAGGGTAGACGCACCGTTTGTGGCCACTGTACTGTTTTTGGCCATGTGCATAATTATCGCGGTTTTCTTAGCCTGAAATTACTTGCAGCCACAATTATGTGTAGAATTTCGCACCGTAAATATTTTTTTTAGTATACCACCAGAAATAAATGGTTACAGTTCTTGCTTACACGAAAAAACATTATATTTTTTAAGAAGTGTGTAAACGGTTCGCTGTTCTTGTAACAATCGTGAAGGATATACGGTAAATAAAATTCCCATATTTACTAATCAAAGTATGTTAATATATAAATTATGGCAGATATATTTTAAATGTAGTTTCAAAATTATTCTGAAAGTATAAAATTATCAAATTCAATTCTCTATTACGCAAAAATGATGTGGCAAGACATGGTACAGTATTTTAATAACTTTTTCATTTCTGGCCATCCAGTGGCCAAAACTGATACAATAGAGTATCCAGTTCTGGCAACCCTCAGCCAGAAATGGAAACTTTATTAAAATATTGTTCTATTATCTGCCACTATGCTTTTTAAACGATTTTATTCACCTTGATCCTCTGTTTTAAAAAAAAATTAACCCCGAGCGGGTGAGAAAATTACCCAGTCATCAATAAATATAACCCATAACCACAAATCCAAACGACTTGAAATCAGCTACTCGCTTGCCTTACGAAAACGACACAAAGCCGCTGCGTTCGGGTCGCTACCCCTACAGCACATTTTGTTGCAGAAATGTTGCACAAAAGTTGCAGTACATTACAATGTGGCCGTTTGGTTGCGAGTTGCATCGCAATATTACTACAAAATTGCGGAAACATTGCCGTGTAATATTGCTATGCAAACATTTGTGCAATGTCTCAGGAATATTGCGCACACATTGCCGTGAAATATTGCGCATATATTGAGATACAATCCATGTGAAATGTTTCAGCAATAAATCCGCAATAAATCCGGAATTTCGCGGAGCGATTCCGAATTGTCGACGCGCAGAATACAGTCTAAGATTCCAAAGGCTACCACGGAGGGAACATATGCGAACGTGGACATTATCTGACATAAATAATTAATACGATTATTTAATTAACATTATAGAGTTTAAAGAAACTCATAAACAATATTCAGCAACAAAAGAGATTTGTATAAAAGTGTTACACGTGCCAATTACTGTCAGTGTCTCTACCATTGCCGTTTAATTAATTATATCTATTTAAAACGTTCCGAATTGTCGAGGGAAAATATCTAAGTCCGGATTTATTGCGGTTTAATTGCTGACATCTTGCTCATATCTTGCGAGTACTCGAACAGCTCTAATATACGATATACGTTATACGATATACGATATGTGAGATATGGTATATCATATTTTAATACGTACTTTGATACTTTAATATTTTAATACCTTAATATCTTAATACCTTAATACCTTAATACCTTAATACTTTAATACTTTAATACTGTAATATTTTAATACTTTCATACTGTAATACTTTAATACTTTAACGATTCCTGCTATGGTTCCTCATCCTAACTGAAGTAAAAATTTTGTAAAAAGGCTAGACTATTGTTAATTTTAATTTTTTCAAGGGCTCGGATTTTTCAATTGTCCTGCTACATTATATATACTACTATAAAGAAGGGAAATTACTTTCAGGAAGAAGGACTTCCTAGGGGAGACCGGGGCAGATTGTCACAAAAAAGTTTTCACAGTGTTTCCTCGAAAGTGTTTTCCTCAATCAGGAAATAATTTACGTGATTTACAACTTACATTTATGGTGAACTGATTGCGTGAAAGTACGTGACAAAATCTTGAACACTTAGATATCTAGCTTCATCTTTAACAAAACTCTGAATCTTTTTTACAATGTGCCCCAGTCAGGGGTAAATTGTAACACATCTGTTTTACTTATTTAAATACAAATATGAACACAAATAAACATTTCTAAACAATATAAATGAAAACACAGATAATTATTAAACATTTGATATACACGAGTTAAACAATCATTGCTTATTCATCTGATTCTATCAAAATCTTCTTCTTCGCTTTCTTTACTTCTTCCTTTATATTTTTTTCTACTTTTTGGATTCTCGATTCTTCTGTTGTTCGTCTAGAGCATCTTTTTTCCGGTGTGTCAGCAAATAGCTTGCTTTATCACAATTTAGAGCGGAGTAAGTAGTAACATGTTACAATTTACCCCGAGCTTAAATTTTTGCGTTTTATTTCAGCAAACGAGAAACTAAACATCAAATAACTAAAATGCGTACACATTATAATAAACCAATGCGTACTGATTCGTTTGCGACAAAAGAAGCAAAAATTCAAACCGTTTCTAATGACGGTTAATTAAAATAAAAGTGCTAAGACAGCATTTACTTTCGTGCTCTAAATACTAAAATTCTGGGCTATAACCACAAAATGAATACATAACCCTCTTTTGTCTGACTAAAACCAACGGTGCTAATATCTTCAAGCAGCTCTCGCATGTCGTGGGTTACCAGATTTGTCGCTGAAAAGATTTTACTTATGTTACAATTTACCCAGTGTTACAACCAGAGAATTATTTGAAATAAAAGTTTGTGTACGATATTTTTATTTCAAATAACTTTTTACCTATCTCTGGTTACAACCTACCCCGGTCTCTCGTATTTGAATAGTCTGCATGGATACCAAATGTTCACCCTAAAAAAACTGGAGCTGCATTTCGCCCCCGTTATGGTGCTTCTTCGGATCTCGCAGCGTTACTAATTGCATCCGCTGTCAAGAGTTTAGCAAGAGATGTTTCGAAAGTACTCGGCGATTCTTCCGTAATTTTGTACTAGAATTACTAACTACTTCTCGTTTATCCTCATCGCTCTCCCTGGCGGGCGCACGGGGCTCGTGGAAGTCGTTGCTATTCGCGAGGTATTTCTAGATACACATAGCCAGGGTTGATGTCCTACAGATCAGTCGATAAAACTCGCTAGTGGCTCCAACACTGCGGGCCTGATCTATGCGCAATATGTGATGTGAAACGCACGTGACGATTAGGCAGCGTTTCACGTTTACCCATGCATCACGAGCCACCACGCGTTGCTGTCCAAAATTCTGCTGGCCGAAGCTAAACCTTATTAGCTCGGCAACTCTGGAGCCTGGCCATTCTCTTATCTCTGCGAAACTTTTCAGGAGCTTGCGTTCGGTCATCGTTTACAACAACCCCTTTATCTATTGAACTCTCTGCCCTCTACATAATTCCAGTCCACGTTTACCCAAGCGATTATCCTGTGGTTGTGCAGAGAATTTCAATGGCCCTCAATGAAGCATCTAATTTCAAATAATTTATATACAGCGATATCTTGTATGGAGGGGGGTTAAAAAGTATCCTCTTGATCTGCAGTAGCTTTGAAAGAGTATTCAAACTATTTCCTTTACCAAAGAAAAAATCTTATCAACTCTCAGCTAAAATCGTTTTTATGACGTAGGATGACTAAAGGAGGATTTTTGGAAATTTCATCCTCGAGGGGGTGAAAATGTATTTTCTCGCAATTCGTAATATCTCTTACGCCTGATTAGATATGGGATTAGTTTTCATTTACAAAAGTTACCCACACAAATTTCATGATTTTGTCCTAATGAACCCCTAAGGGGGTGGAAATGGGTGAAATGTGTTTTCACAGATTCCTCCAAATTCTCTTCAACCCAATTCGATATCGATACTTGGTTTCAGCCTAACAACACAAATGCCTAAAAACCTAATTCCAAATTTCGCCCTAATCAACCCTTAAAGAGTCAAATCTGCATTCGGTAACATGTACTAAGTATACATTGAATTGGGGCGTGTTAATTTTTAAATAGTAGGTGTGAACAAACATATACATATCACTCATTTACTGCAACAACGACACATCTCAAAATTTGCTATTCCTGAGTTATTAATATAGAAAAAGCGGTTGTCGTAGCTAATGAAACTTTCACATCCGTTTCCCCTAAAATCGTGAATTTTGAGTTATGCCGCTTTTGCGGCAAACGAGCGATGTATAAATACAGTACAGATACAATACAGTACAATTACAATACAGAAATTATATAAATAACGATTTAAAAGAAAACAGATATGAAACTAAATCCTTTTAATTATTCCACCACAGGGAAGCGCGAGTACTTTGCTAATTCACAATAAAAAGGAAGCTGCATTGGACACTCGATTAACAGCTTCCAATTACATCCCCTCAGGATCAAAGTGTACCGATTCTTTGGTCGTTTCACCATCGATCTCGAACACCAGCGCGGAAGGCGTGGCCTTGAGTGCGGCCGCTTGATTTCACCCAGGCTACAACCTCGGAAAGGGTTAATCTCCCCGAGCAGACTTTCGTCCCGTCGAGCGTTTGAAATTTCCCTCCCACGTGAGTTAACTCACGCCCGCGTGCGTTTATCGATCGCACCCTGCATCGAGTCGCATTGTTGCACGAGTGAAGGGAGGAGGAGCAGCCCCCCCCCCCACCCCACCCCCACCCCCCTTACACCCTCCCTTAAAACCCTGCCGATGGTCAACGGCGATTCCCTCGTTAAAAATGCAACTCGATCGATTCGAGGGGCCGCTGCTCCCCGCGGCAAACGGATTCCAGTCGGATTGGAGGTGTCTGACCTGCCGCTGGGACGTTCTACTTGCTCCGTAGATTATCCGTCTTCCAGCGACGGGAAGCGCCCCGTCGCACGGATCACGAAGGTGGATGGACAATTTGCTACGAGACTCGATCGTTAGCGTGGACGGTTTCCTGAGATTCGAGGGGGGGGGGGGGAGGGGAGTGGGGGGCACGATAGGGGGACCTTGGCTTTTCTAGGTCTTCGAGGCCGATGGAGTCAAAGGCACTTTCTGTGGGGACTAATTGTTTCGTTCGAGGATGAAATGATTCGCTGGGACTCCTACCGAGGTGACTGTGTGGATGTTGGCACTGGGGGTAGTTTGTCTCGTGGATGGAAATCTGTACGGGGGTGGTTGCAACAGCGGTGGGTGATTCCTTTAAATAGATAAGTGATACGTAATTGGAAAACGTGGAATAATGTTTCTGTGCTCGAGGCTTGGTTTTGGAGAGAACGGGTTTTTGAAATTTGTTGGGTGCGTGTGAATTTGATTTGGGATTTACAGATTGCAAGAGTAAATGTGACGTGATTACTGATAGACTATTGCGTTTGTAGATGTAAATCGAAATTGTAGAATAATTTTCGCCGAATTGGGCTTTGTTTTTGTAATAAATTATTTGGAACGTGGAATCCATATTTTGAGCTGTGAACACGTATTTGATGGATCTTCAAGTCAGATTTTTTTCAAATGACGCCTCGTTTGGAAAAAGGTGGGCTACAATTTCGAGTTATTTCACAATGGTCATTTTTATCAGCGACTCTCAATTCTCAGTCCGGGTGCAAACATGTTTAAAAAAAAATGAAAATCTATTTTCTAGAATTATAAAACGCCTTTCCATATTTTCTATTTATTTCTCCACGAGGAATTACGCAGTGCTCTGTATATTGAAAGGTGGATCGAGTGGATTTGTGAATTTGGAGGTTTTAAATGGAAGAGTGCAGCTTTTAAGTATTTAACTGTAGCTTTTTTAAGGATCTTCTTAACGGAGTTTGCCTAAGAGATTATATAAAGGTTAAACTAACAATAAGTAGAGAGAGTTCTTTTATTGATACTAAATATGCATATGAAAACAGAGAACTTCTAAATTCAAATTTAATTTAATCTCTGCTTACTCATTACTCCATACCTTTTTAATCTCTCACCAATCTCTGCCACCTAACTAAACCTCTGGTTTAATTTCTAGTCAATCCCTTGCTACCATCTAACCACTTTATCAACCCCTCACCACCCTCACTAAATCCCAATCACCTTCAGCGAAACATCCAGTCACCCTGCAATTCAAACCCCACGTCCTTACAACCACAAGCCTAAGTTCCCACCACCCATAAAAATCGAACTAGCGCCTAGAACCTACTGAAAGCAGGTTCGAGTGAACGAGGGAAACAATTTGTCGTCAACAGAATCTCCACACATTTCGTCTCCCACTGCTTTTTCAGAAATTTTTAATTGCACGTTCACAGAAATCCGACAGCATCACAAAATGGCTCGTGAACCGGGGGGTGGAAGAAATAAACGAGTCGGGGCTTTGTTCGAACCTGACGTTCCGCGAATGAATGGAGCTAGAGCGACGCGGAAACTATTGAAATTTATTGCGTGCGTGCGCCCCGCTGAAGAACGCCTGGGCCCAGGAAATCTCCTATACGTTTCCCGCAAGTGCGCGTAATTACGTCCGATATTAATCGAGAAAAGGAGCAGAGCAGTGAAAAGGCAACGGCAAGGTTTCTGCTCCACGCGAGAACTGCGTTAATTGAGCGTCCCGATTAAAACATGGCTATTAATTCGCGTAATCGCCAGAAAGGTCTGTAGCCCCCGCGATTGTCGGATAGGAAATTGTCGGAGGGGGCAAAGAGCGTGCGTGGGGAAACAGATCCCGGGAATGAAATCGGAGATTGAACGCTAGCACTCGGATTGAATTCAGAATGCGCGGCATTGATAGAAACACTTTTCGATTCGGTGGGTTACCGACAAGAAACAATCGCGTTTCGATGCGTTATATTTAATGCATTTTTAGGGAATGAAATTAGTAGCGTTGCTTGCACGTTCTGCACTCGACAGATGGAATCTCCGCGTGCTGCTGAGTCGTGAAACACAGTCTCGTGCTATGAATTCGCGAGCGCTCTGTGCAGCATACTGCTTAAAGTAATTAGAAGACCAGCTGACGAAGATTGAACCAGAAATTCGATCGTGAATAAGCTGGATGCCAAGCAACACATGAAATATTAAGGAAGTGCTACTGTATATTCCAGTGCACTGGCAGTTCTGGCAAAATTCGCAAGATTATAGTGTCTTTGCAAGAGTAGCTTTCAACATTTCCATCACTGTGTTTGTCACGGACTTCTCAATATATCTTAGCCCGATTAGATATCAACTCGGTTTTTGCACACAAAGCTTACCCACACAAATCCCTAAAAATCAATTTCAGGATTTTGTCCTCATCAACCCGTAAGAGGGTGAAAAGGGGTAAACTGTGTTGTCATGGAGTCCTTAATATCTCTTAGGCCCGAAGGGAAGCGCGGGGTATTTTGCTAGTATTAAATAAGAATATTAGTAAAAGGTGTAACTACTTAGGAAGAGTTAATTTTGCAAGGGTTTTTATCAAGGGTTTGTCACAAATATTTAGGTACCTTTTTAAACAGATTTAATATTCAAGCTAATCCGATTTATATAAAATACCGATCTCAGAACCACTTTTTGACCATATACGCCCTCTCGAGTTAAGGGTAATCTTCCATCAATTCACTCAAGAAATATGTCATTTTTAGGAGTTTATTTAAAAAACAAAAGTAAATATCGTAGATTTAAAAAACTTTTTGGGCTGTATTTGGACATCATCGAAGGTAATAATTTTCTTTCAATACTTTATATAAGATTTCTGTTTTTAGGCTGTTTGTTTTCTCGAAAAAAGTTTTCTTAAAACTGGGAAAGCCCTAAAACAGAAAATTATCGCCCTATTTAAAAAATTCTTGCGGAATTTTATTCGTTACTAAATTCTCCATGGAATCATCTACATTCATAAATTTTCGACCAATCCTTCCCATTTTATACATATTTTCGTGCGTATAATTATCCGCCTTTTCGCAGATTGTGGTTCAAACGTCTGCCAAAACATGAGATTATAATATTTTACTATGACTCTAGATGATTCCGTGAACAATCTTATACACTTTAACTTTAAGTTAAGGTAAAGAATTTTTTCTTTCACCAAGTCAGTCACAAAATGTCCAAACAATTTTGTTTCTTATCCCTAATGATGTCCAAATTCAGCCGAAAAAGTTTTATAGCACTGTGACGTTTACATTTTATTAAATAAAATTAAAAAAATAACCTAGTTCTGTAGTGATTTGATGGGAGACCGTCCCTAACACAGCCTTATTCTGCGCACTGTATTTTATTCTAGCATACATATTCCTCATACTCTTCCAATTTAGAAGCGTCTTCACTTCTGCACGTGTTAGAACACAGAAACCACAATGTTGCCCTCTAATCAAGGATATTGAAACAGGCTCCTACACGTCTCTAATCAGGAAGTCTCCAGCGCACAGGCCTTCGCAGGATCCGGTTTGAAATCTGAAAGATTGCGCCAATCAGCGCAACACGGCTCGGCCGTGCAGCGAATATTAACGGGCCAGAAGGGGCGTGTGACATAACCAGACAGAAATTTAATTCCTCCCGGCCCGTCTGAAATAAAACCGCTCCCAGCTCCGCTATCCGCAGCGCCTTTCGGCTCTCCGCGCTCATCAGTTCCCCTTTTCTCAGCCAGTAATTGCGCCCGCGGCCGGTATTTATCGCCAGCACGCCGCTCTGACATTTATACGCGGCGGTGGGTCCAAGAACATAGCCGCGGAGGAGGAAAAGGGCTGGCGTACGCGAAGGGAGAAGCACCCGTTGTAGCGACTTCTGTGAAATATAAATAACCGCGGTGCCCACCCCGCCGGGGAAGCTCCACGTTCGCGCTCCACCCTCTCGCGGCTCATCAGATTTTAACATCCCCCCTTTCTTCTACTTTTTCTTCCCTTCGCTGACGAATCGTGGATTGTACTTATGATTAGTGAGACTTATCTTCGGGCAAATTGAGAAACAAATATTTGCCATCTGTAAAGCCTTCTGTGCTGGGGCGGGGATTAATGTGGATATTAAAACGCTTTGAGAGAAAGAATTTTGAATTGTGAAAAAGTTTTTGTCGTTTGAAGAAGGTGGGTAGTTTTTTAAATTAGGGGAGGGGTACCTAATATTAGTGATGGTGATGTTGGGAGGAATTGTTATTTTAATTTTAATGTATGTAATGTTAGATGTAATATTGGAAATTTTATTTGACATAAGTTGCTCTAGAAGCAATAATTTTATTTTTAAATGTGAAGAAGTTTTTGTACCCCTATAGCACACTTGGTTGCAGGAACGTTGCAGATACATTGCACGGAATGTCTCCGAAACGTTACAAGTAACTTGCTATGTCCGCCCTTGTGCAACATTGCGGGAGATATTTCTGAAACATTGTTTCGGAATTTTACAGCAATGGTCACGGAACGTTTCGGAGATTTTACAGCAATGATCACGGAACGCTTCGGAGATCTTACAGGAATTTTTCATGGAACGTTTCGGGAAAATTGCAGGAATTATTTGTTCACCGTTTCGGCGATATTGCAGAAATTAATCAAGTTTCGGTAATATTAGTAGGATCTTACGGAAACGTTAAAGAAATGGAAAGGAGGAGGTTTGATTTTTTTAAATTATTGGAGTGCTCCCTAATATTAGCGATGGTAATAATAATGGTGATGTTGGGAGGAATTGTTATTTTAATTATAGTATATCGCGTAATGTATTGTTGGTGAGATATTGTGGCCAGATGTAATATTGGAAATTTTATTTGAGATGAGTGTTTGTCAGTTTGTGTGTGTGATAAGTGCTCGACTCTGTACGTTTTATTTGTTAAGAATAATGCAGCACTCTGGAGCAAAAACGCGCCCTCGCGCTCGATATTCCGGAATGAACATAATTGTTTAAAACACGGGCTTTCGGCTCGATCGTTGAAGCGTTTCGAGTGCATACTCGACGCACGCTGAAACGAAAAACGATTTACGAGCGCTGTTTCGTTTCTCTTTCTCTTCGGCGAAATTGGAATCGATGAACGATAAATACGAGCGAGAGTGTAAAATGTGCGCTAGAGGCGAGTGAAACTGTCCCTGGAATTTGTATAAATCATCGACGCGTGTCATTCAATGAACCCCCGCGTTAAGAGGGTCGGTGCCAAGTTCCCCTCCATTACTTCGTAGAAATTTAATTAAGTTTGATATTCACGGTGCGAAAAACTTGAGTGGACCCTTTGAAAAATTACTTCAGCATTCCCGTGCTGGGAATATTTATTGCGTCACTCGAATATTAAGCACGTCATCGCTTACACCTGTTTTATTATTAATATTAATAAAATGTTGCCGCAAAATTCATTTATTCCACAAATGTGTAGCTGCCTATTTCTGCCGAAATCAGTGAAATCCGAATCATTTTAGCAATAATAAACTTGAGAGTGATGCAATAAATATTTCCACTACTGCATTTCAATTTTAAAATATTTATTGCAACAATTTACAGACACCAGCAATGAAAATTTTCAGACTTTGAGAGTCCTTCAAATTGTTTAGAAATATAGAAATAATTCTCCTTTCAATTCTTCTGCCAGACAAATACACTTCTAAGCAGGAAGAGTTATTAGCTCCACAAACTTTGGACACCATATCTCACGATGACAGTGGATTTCTTATTATTTCGTTTTTTTTTTTCATAGAACACTCCAGAAGTCTCTGCAAGCAAAGTTCGGAGGAATGGAGAAACTTGGGCTGGATAAACGCGAGGATTATCTCCGATTTCCGTGCTAGCGAGCTGGAAAACCGAGAGGTTGATTCAGGCTACGCTCGCGATGGGACTGGTCACGTTGATTGGCCGATAATTGTGTTTCCCGTGTCACTGGAATCTGCGTTTTCATCGCGAGCCATCCCCGTGGCATTAGAACGATATATCGACCGCGTATTCGCGCCCCCTCACTCCGACCGTCGCTTTCCCCATTCTTCTTGCAATGATTAAGCGGGCAAGAAGCCTGCGATTATGCTCCTCGTGTACACAGCTGGTCTTATCATCTTCTTTGTTTCACTGATGCATAATTCGCACTTGCAGAAGAGCTAATGGGATTCTAATCTGAGGATCTTGCATGTTGACTACCCCTAATTCCTAGTAATAAAAAATTTGCAACATTTCTGTCTCGAATCTTCTCTGGCTCAAAGAGTGCAAGCAACTTTGCTGTTATAACAGCGTTAATGTTTTTCCTGGTCTTGTATTAAGGAATCTTAAAAATAAAAAATCTTACCACCTTTCTATTTCGACACCACTCGATTAGGGCTGGGACTATTCGAATAATTTACTATTCGAATGCTACGAATAAACTTCGAATATTTAAGTATTCGAATACTATACGAATACTGCTGTATTCGAATAGTATGGTATGAAGTGGATTAAAATTAGCTTAGAAGATTTCACCATGACAAATGAACCTATATTCGAATAGTATTCGAATACTTGGATATTCGAATTATATTCGTCAAATAATTATGTAACTGAAGTATTCGAATATTCGAATACCGAAAAATTCGACAAAATGGTCCCAGCCCTACACTCAATATAATGGTAATCCGAGGACCTTCCTCTGCAAAGAAGAATAAGGGTACAAAGGAATAGTTTAATCCACATTTCATCTGAAACCGAAGCTACCTAGAGTTCTATTTCTCGAAAAAGCCAGACCCCAGCACAATTTTGCCTCTCAAGCATGCCGATCCCTAGGAAGCAAGGAGGTTCCACGATACAGGGGAACTAGGTTACGGGTCGATGGAATTGGACGCGACACTTCTGCCCGGTATCGGTCCACAGCCAGACGAAATTGAAGCGCACTCGATGGATATCCAGCGGCTCGGTCTGAACCACTTCGCGATGTAAACACGGCGATCCGTTTTGAAATGAAATCCCCGGGCATGCGGTCGGCCGAAATTTCACGCCTCTGTTCCGCGTGCCCCCCCCCCCCCCCACACCGTTCTGGTCAGAACCCTCAAAGCCACCGCGGCACAAGCCCGCCCTTTGTGCGCCGCCACGTCGCCATTTTAGCGTCGATTCTTTGCTTCCTCTTCTCCCTATCCAAACGACGTGACAGTCCCGATATCGTTTCTGCGAAAAAGTCCCCGAACCATTTCCCAGATGTCAGATCAACGGCCACTGGATGATCCAACGGTAGTTCCCCCTGGAGTCAAAGAAAAACCCCGGGAGTAACAAGTGCTTCGGAGCATCGTTGGGAGGATAATGAGCCTCTGGTTGCAATCAGGGATTGAAGAAAAATGAAGAGCAGGGAGAGATGACTCTGTAATTATTCCTGGATCGCTAAGCACTTCTGACTGTGTCACGTAGCTTCTCCTCATCTTCCACCCTATCTATCGGCGCAGCCCCGAGTGGCGGACCCTTTCCGGATCGTTTCCCTGAGAACGTTACCTTCGCGGAGGCGATATCGAGGCGATTCGCCTCGCTGCCTCCCGAGCAATCCTCGACACGAGAGTCTTTCGAGGCTGTAACGACTCTGTGGAACGTTTCTGAATTGACAACGCGACGGATCATCTGTTACTGGCGGCGGGAATTAATGATCTGCTCCGGAACGGTCCTGTTTGGAACACTCGGCCGAGACAGGTTCTAAGGGGAGCGAGGAGGTTGTGTTTCTTTTTTCAATCGGGGCCACTTTCAGGGCGAGGCGAATTTTCGCAAGGGCGTTAGAGCGCCGTTAATTGCACCGCAAACTGTCCACCTCGTGCGGAGCGCCGTTTAAACACGGGGGACACCCCCCCGTCGGCCGCTTAACAAGCATCTTACGCCGGCGAAACGAACGGCAATTGGGTTGGCAGAGGGAGCCCTCAGCTGTTTTAAGGGCTGCTCTGCTAAGGAGAGGAAAGAAAGTAAGAATTGTAGGGGCGGCAGTTTTCCGAGTTTCGGTGTCGATCGATCGATGGACCGGGCACACGTGGTGGCACTTTTACGCCTCTGTCCTGGAAACGCCGACTTTCCCTTATTTTCTGAGCACGACGAATTTTTTTACTGGGTAGCTTGGAACGTTACATTGCGTTGAAGTGTACTGTTTTTTCCCTGTATGTGGAATATTATTGTCATTATTATTATTGCTAGTGGGAGTATTCATAATAATAATGATTCTTTGTTGCACCAGTAGACATTAAGAATAATAACAAGAAGATAAAAAAGATAAATACATAGGGTAGATGTCTCTATTACTGCCACTTTATTTATTTTGCTTAATAAAAATGTAACGTATAAAGAATAGTGTGCAACAATAATATTATTAAATTGTGATTGTTCTTATTATTATTAATATTATTGTTGTACACTATTCTTTATACGTTACATTTTTATAAAGTACAATAAATAAAGTGGCAGTAATAGATACACTGACAGTAATAGGGACATCTACCCTACAACAAATCAAGAAAGAGGAAATAATGGTGATAGAAATTTAATATACAGTAGAGTGCAAAAGAAGAGGCCCAGTTGTCAACTGTTATTAACCTATTCACTTAATACTAACAGTGTAATAGTAATAGTACATATAGTAGCACCATTAATTACACTAGAAAGAGTAAAAAGTGTTGCAATACTATTTCAATAGCTACATAACATCTACACATCTCATTATATCTACAATTTCAACAGAAAACTCACTGATTAAAAATTCACTATCCCCAAGAACGTAATGCATACATTGGAAATACGCAGGGAAGAAACTTTGAATGTTCCCATATTTTTCATGCAAGTGATGAAAGTATCGATCGAAAGGCGAAGTAAACAGTTACGAACTGCCGTTTGCTGTGTAAATTCGAACGAAGGGTACTAAGGGCTTCATACAAAAAGCAGCTTTTGAGAAAACCGGTTTTCGAATTCCACTATTCCAAACAAACCGGTTAGACCGGTTTTCGAATTTTCACAAAAAAATATAATTAAAATAGTACATACACGTTTATGCTGATTTTAAAAATTCTCAGGTTTTCCTCATATTTATGGAAATACAAAAATATAGGTACTCTATCTCTGCAGAACCAAATAAAGAAAAAAAATTCGTACAAATGCGTACAATTTTTAGTTCATTTAGGTAATATTTATGGATTTACAAAAATAGAACACAATAAAATACACTGCATACAAAACCAAATGAAAAAAAAGAATTAAAATAACTAAAACCCGTATAAAATATGAATTATAAATCTTTACTTCATTAAGTATTTTTCTTCCGAAAATATGAACTCATGAAGATTAGTTTTAAGTAAACTGTTACCTACTACAATTTGCTTGTGTCCGCAGCGATGTCAAGTTAAAATGCTCACGTTTTTAATTAAATAATTAATACATTTTTACATATTAATTCTAGTATATAAAACCGGTTTTCGAATTTTACAAATTTATCGAAAAAAAACCGACAAACCCTAAAGGGTACCGTGTGGAAAATCTACCATGAAAATTTGAAGGCTTTGAACCCGGAGAGTTATCTAGGATATTAACCACCTTACTGCGATCTCCATTATCTCGTAAAGAATCGCGTGCCCAC
Source organism: Andrena dorsata (assembly GCA_929108735.1). Lineage (NCBI taxonomy): Eukaryota > Metazoa > Arthropoda > Insecta > Hymenoptera > Andrenidae > Andrena > Andrena dorsata. The sequence goes on from OV815488.1 coordinate 9,298,494, forward strand.
CTGCCAAGTCTCCATAAAAAATACTCCCCCTACCCCTACCCCAGAAAAATCCCCTCAATAATACCCCACGCACCCCTCAGAAATTATTAAAATACGCGAGGGGAAGGGTGGTATTCGCCAGGTGTCCCCATCGCCGCTGCCACCGTCGAGCTTTAAAGTCGCGCGAAAGTGGCGATAAAATTCATGGCAGCCCCTCCTCGCCGCGCCATGACAGTCACGGATCGCTTGTATTACTCGCATACTGATCGCGTGTTCGACTCCGCTCGCAATCTGTCCTCGGTGGCGCGGAGACCCGCCCTGACAGAAGAGGATTCGATTGGAATCCCTTTCCCCGGCTCGATCCCTCTGTTCCTGTCCCCTCGGCTGCTTCCTTCTTTCCGCGGGGGGGGGGGGGGAGGAGGGGGGCGGCGGCGGCGCGCACACCGGGCCACCCCTTCGATCCACTTGTCCCGCGCTCGTTGACGCGAGACTCGGAAAAGACGGATTTAATCTCGCTGGCATCGCCGCCTGTAACCTAATTCCTGTCCCGCGGTAACGCGAATGCATCGCCCGGGCGACGTGCGCTATAACGAAACGAATGGAGCGTTTTATCGTGATCGAGATAAATGCTCGGAGGAACCGGGGAGGAGCGATTTAAATTCATGGAAAGCCCGAGCAACCGCGGCCACCTTTTTGGCAGCGTTTCCTTCGCGCTCGTTCGATCCCGGTTCCTTGATGTCCGCGCTGGGATGCGGCGAGCCGGTGAACGGAACGCCGGGATATTTTAATTGCTTTCGGGGATGGGAGATCCTTGTTAAACGTGGAGCTACGTACGGGCGTGGTGGAGGGAGGTTTATCACGGTGATGGGGATGTTTCGAAGGAGGTTGTGGTGATCCTTTGAGTCTTGCTTTACTATTTTGAAATCGCAGATCTGGCTACACCGCTCGACACTACTTTGTTGTTTACACGCGAGAAATTCGTGTGAAGCAAGTAGTGCCATTGTTGTCAATTATCAGTTATTAGTTAGGAGAAGATGGCGTATTGTGTCAAATTTAAGAATCTGTAAATAGGCGACTATTATATAAAGTGACAAACTTTATCGTTAAAAAAATGTGTCGCGGTAAATTAGGTTTCTCTTATCTTACTTAGGTACACGATTTTTAAGAAGATGTTATGTGCCTTTTTTGCGCATTTATTTTACGACTGATGTACACGTACATAATTATATATTCGGTAAAAAATAGTGTCGAACACAAAGTGACGATCACGGATTTTGATGGGACTTTTGTGGAAAGTAGGTCTTACAAAAATATTTGGAACGTATTTTTGTTAGATGCCATCATCCATGTTGAAGGGTTGGAAATAGCACTCAAAGTTGGGGGATGAGAAACTTATTTATTCGAAGTTGTGTATTTTTTTTATAAGGAATCACGAAAAATTGGCACTTTTCTGTTCATTCTTCTGGTCAGATGTTAATCCACTATCCTCTAAATCTGTGTGTGAAAAGTATAGGTGCATATTCATATGTACCTAAGTAGAGAATACAGACAAATTAGATTTTCGATTTTTTCGAATTTCATTTTCGAATTTCAGTTCTTTTAAATCTCCTCTCTTAACAGTAATTATTACATTCGAGTCATTAGAAATTGAGAAATTTCAACTTGCATGGGAAACAGTTGAGGTCGACGGCAACCTCTACCAATGTGACAACATTGACGAAAGGTTTGAGCACTCATTGTCAGTTCGACTTTATCCGCGATAGTGATCGGATCGGTGAATATCTGTGAATGTCACAGTGCATATTATTTCCTGATTTCTCGATTCCTACATCAATTCGTTCGACTACTGGATTAAATAGAAGACCGTTTAACAACATTTCACTGGGATATACCTATCACCTAGAAGACTTTTTGACGAAGCGTTGCCTAGTGTTTGATAGCTGTGAAAAGTGAACATTTTGTAATGGACATTGCTATATAATATTATTTCTGGCCTTGACGAATTTCAAGTTAGCTGGGAGTCGGCCGAGCGCGACGAAAACATCAACAACCTCTACCAAAGTCACTACATTGCCGAACGGTGTGCCCTAACAGTTCTACTTCGTCCGCGACGGTGTTCGGATCAGTGAATATCTGTGCAGTCACAGTGGATATTATTTCGTGATTTCACGATTCCTGCATCAATTTCATTGATTACTGAACTCTGTGGAAGGCCCTTTAACAAAATTCTACTACATTACACTCAGTATCTAGAGGACTATTTTGGAAACACTTTACTCGAGTCCGAACACATCTTCCCAATGCGATTGTAGAGTCAGTGCTTATTTCGCGATAAAGTATTTCATAGTGGACATCATTTACGCATCATTTAAGCATCATTTACTAACCTCGTAGACTAGTAGAGGATGCAGCCAGGGCCCGATCTAACTCTTAAAATATATTTTTTGACACTGAACAAAATTCTTTTGTAGGTATTTGTCTACCAATTCTGCCGCCCCCAAAATTTGCCGCTCTGGGCAATTGTCCCACTTGCGCCCCCCTAGATCTGGGCCTGAGTACATATATTTAAAATTCGCTTGTATTTTGTGAAATATAGTGTGCGTATAATCCAGCAGGTAGTGAACTTTTGCGATATTTTAGGATTTAGATAATTATGTTACGCTGTGACTTGGTAGTGGATCCTGAAATGATCAAAGTTGAGATACAGTTTCCGAGATACTCGACGAAATAGGTTTCCCACCCCCTACTTCGAGGGCTATTTTCACCCCCTTAATACAGATGATGGCAGCTAAAGAAACTACGTGTCAAATATTTCTTTAAGCCTCGAGGACGTTCCCTCGTTAGTTTTGATGTAGCAAGTAGGGAAGTCAATATGAAGTCAGACGTGGAACTGTGGGGGCACCGCTCAGTGCAGTCAGGTTTTGGAAATGAAAGTTGCAGCTGAAACACGCCAGTGGGTTCCGTCACTTCTTGCCAACTTGTAATCGCAACCACTTCGTGTTATGAAACCACTCGAAGGTAAATATCAACAAGATTTCACCAAATGAGATCTGTTTAATACCAAAGTTTCGACTGTGCACGAATTGATAGAAATTTAGCTCGCTCTGGGGAGTAGTTGCTCGGTAATATGTTGGTCCTGTTGGTTCTGTTCCCCGCTCGGTAACTCAGCGGTGAGTTTCCTCGGCCACGCAAAAATCGTTCTTGGCAAAACTTCGCCCTGGTTTCCAAGCAGCTCGTAATTCGAGGTCAACCGATTTGATATTTGCCGTTACCCACGAAGCTTCTAAGTGTCTAGCCGTATTTTATTTATTATCATTCACTTTTTTAGCAATTTATTATAGTGTATTTTTATATAATTAAGGTAATTCATTTTGAACATACAATTTTGTCTTAGGTATACCTAGTCAGGCGGTCGAAAAAAGGCAAAAGTTTGTGAATTTTTTTAAGAAGCGGAAGCATATACTTTTATCGAACTTTTTGCACTTAAAACAGCAACATTTAAAGAACATTTGGTAATTTTTTCGTAGAAAAGTATTTACGTTTATAATAAAGTAACAACACACATCCATCAAGAAGCGTTTTTAAAAATTTGGTTTTGCGGTGAGCACTGCCATTTGGAACCAGATTATCTAAAATCAAAAAAACAAAAAATATTTCGTTAGTATATTAACGTATCCTCTGATTAATGGAGGGAATTTCCGAAATGTTAATTTAAAACAAAGTAGTGGCTATTTAAAGTTGAACTCATGATTCTCTTTCGTGTGATTTTTGCACGAAAAAATCAGGACTTGATTTTTAAATAGCCACCGCTTACATTTCTGTGACCTTTCTCACATGTGCTTTCGATCATCAATCGAATAGTATTCCTCATCAGCGTTCATTGCTGCTTCAATTTTTCTCAAGTGATTTTACCCGACTGAAATCAATAAGCACTCAACCCCTTTCAAGCCCATTCTAGACAGAGAAGATTATTTCCCAAAACCACCGAGCAACCGCGAAAGAATTTTATTTCGCCGGGTTTCCACTTTACAGCGAGCTGAACGTAGGATTTTCCACCCTTTCCATCCTCCACCTTGAGCTGGAAATACGAAACAGTCCGGCGGAACGGTTTCGATCAACGAGGGATTATCTGAAAGGCTTAATCTCCGACGATACTTCCCTGTTTATAGGTCCGCGCGTAATCCCTCTTACGTACCCAACGTGGGAAAAAAAGCTTGAGTCGGGAAACGATATTACGTCCCGAGCTTTTCCGGGACGTGAGGAGCCACGCCGAATAATTTCCTACGTACCCGGTGAACAAAGCGGAGATCCCCGGGCCTCGAACGAAGGCACGCCGGTTCGGTGGATTGGTTCCTTCGGTCGCCTTGATTTCCCACGATTTTTCCCTTATTGTTCTTTCTCTAAGTAGCCCCCTTCGGGGAACGATTTCGACTGAACGGGGCTTGATCGAATTTCCCCAGGCTTTTCCGCGTCCCTCGATTGGAAAGGCGAACGCGAAACCGTTCGTTTCGCTGCCACAGGAGAGGGGGTAAAAGGAGTTCTTGGCAGGCTTTGCAGCCTTCGAAAGCAACGAACAAGTCAGGCAAGGCGGAATGGACTGTTTCGTTGCTGGAAAAAAGAAGATCTTCTATAATAACGCCTTCATAATCCCAGCTTATCTTAATTCCAGTTCTGAAGCACATTTTGACGAAGTTATCGTTAACGTGCTGCCTCTCTTAGATGGATTTATTTTTCCCCAGTTCCGCCTGCTTTCTAATTTATTCTCTTATACTTCTGTCGCTGAGATGGCTTCTTTGGCAACCAAGGGGAGAGCTGTCCTCTCGAGTTCAATATTACTACTTCCTCAACTACATATTAAGTTGGCGCATATGAAATTGCTGCTTCGTCGAGGGAAGTTTGCAGGGAAATATTTTCTGCTTTCTAGCTTATTTGTTTTATTTCTTTGACTTTCTGTGAGACTTCTCGAGTCGATCAGCTGCTTTTTCAAATTTTACCTCCTCGGCAAAGTTATAGGGGCATACTACGTTCCGTGAATTTTAAATTGTTTTTTTCAACTTTGTGATGTCCCAGGGGGCGAATGAAATTTTTTCGAAGGCGACCACTTGCCTGTGTAAAATCAGTGTCCGGTGGTTGTTGTGCGATTTTTTTTCCGCCGAGTTATTCAACTATGAAGCAAAAATGGCCCTTCTGACTTTGATTGCTTCTATGTATATTATAACGAACAAGGTTTACCTACACTTACTACGTTTTCTTCAGTGCCAACATACCCTGTCATCCGAAGATAATTTCTATTCTCTTTTCAACAACAGCAGCATATATTTCCGCGACATCGAGTAGCGCCTCACCTTACCCTGTATTGCTACTCGTTTCAAGCGTATTTCCATTCATTCCCTTGTAAAGTTAATTTAAGAGGCCGCTCGGGTGGCTGAGTGGTAAACGAAGAAGCTCGATGATTCTTCTGAGCGACTGCGCTTAAACGTCCCTGCAGGTGCAACGACGGCACATTCTGCTGGAGCGTTCTATTTTCCTTGTCCTTATTATTTTTTCACCCCCTCCCCACCGCGGGTTAGAAATGTAAATACTCCCCGAGTAGGGGTACGGATTTCCATGGAATCCGTATCTGGTCCGACGACGCCTTTAAACTTGACGCCGCGTGGATAACGCGGAAGTTGGGTAATGACAAGGAAAGTACGGGAAACGGAAATAGTCGCCGCTAAAGCGGAGGCAATTGTACTCGGTGCTCGAATAACGCGGCGTACATCATGAATCCTAAATGCGGTCCATTCTCCTCCAGAGACGCCCCGGGCCTCCCGGTATAATGTGACGCGCGTTTAATGCGCCGCGCCCGTGTCGCCAAATCCTTAAAACTTCTACTTACTTTCTTTACTCTTCGATCGTTCCCCTCGCGTTTTATCGGCCCACTGTGTCGCAAGATCGCGGGTCTTAACTCAAGACTCTTAAGCGTTGGTTCAGGGAGGAATCCTTTTTTTGGGAACTTTTCGTGGTATTTTTTGGGCATTTTGGTGCCAATTTATAATATTCGTTTAGTCGAATGATACTCGCAAGGGAAGATCCCGAACCAGGAAATTAAAAAAATACTGAGAGTTTGTGAATATGTAGGGGACTTCCTTCCTGATTACAACGCAATTTTTGTTTGCCGCCCAAATTCGCTCGAAGGGGGTGGAATTAACCCCTGAAAATTCGGCTATTTTCCGATCTTGGGTTATAACTCGCGAACTGAGAGGGATTGAAAAAAAGTTTCAAGACAAGAGTTACTTCTTTTAATTAGATCCATCATTTAGTAAAAGAATTATTTTACAGTTCACGAGTTATAACACAAAATCGGATAATAACCGGATTTTCGAGGGCCAACTTCACCTCCTTAGAGTGAATTTGGGCAGCCAACAAAAATTGCGTTGTAATCAGGAGGAAATTCCCAACATATTCACGAAGTTTCAAAATTTTTTGAATTTCCGCGTTCGCCTGTCGATTCCCTTGTCAATTACTATATTTTAAATTCACGTTATTTGAAGAGTCCTTGTAGAAAACCCTAAGTGCCAAAAATCAAATTTTTTAGGACAGAGAAGAAACTTCCCTGACTTTTAATTTATTACGAAATTTGATTTGCTTCTATTGTTAAATAAACTTGAGTATAGGGGAAAGGTGGGATAGTTGATCATCGGGGATACATGATCACATCCGTTTTTGAATTAATCTATTGACAATTTGTGCCTGCTGTCGCGTTATCGTGGTAATGTTTGCATTATCGCAACATTTCATGCTGCAGTTTTCTTTCGGGAGCATAGAATAATGTAGTTAGAAAGTAAATATTTTAGTCACCTTGTTTTTCCTCCTTTTCGACTGAATGTTGCACTTTCAACGATTTAAAATATATTAAGTAAAAACAGCAGTTTCTGGCTTATTAATGCTATTTATTGATTCATCTAAATATTTAGGGTAAGTTTAGTTTTTCACCTTTTTCAAATCGAGTGCATTGAGGGATACTTGATCAGTATGTGAGGTGGGATACTTGAACAGCTGAAAAAACCTCAGAACAAACCATAGAACGGCAAATGAAACAGAAAAATACGGCAAAGAAAGTGAGAAGGAAAATCTTTTTTTTTATCATCATCTGAATCAGATGATATCTAAGTGAAATGTTCTTTAAGAATGCATTTATGTTGTTTTAGGTTAGTTTACGTTAGTCTTCGGATTTATTTTTTCAGTAATTCTTTCAAGTTAATTATAGGTTACTTTCCATTTATGATATTCCCTTTATTTCACATTATTGACTAAGATAATCAATATTTTTTGGAGAATTAATGTGTTATTTACTCTTAAAATTCACTGATCAAGTCTCCCTAACATTTTGATCAAGTCTCCCCTTTAGTGAGGGATACTTGTGCATAATGTCGCTGTCGGAAAATGTTTAAATTCAGTCATTAAAATTAGTTTTCAACTCTCAAATTTGTAGAAGTATATTGAGAATACTCTAAGAATCATAACTTAAGGTAGTTCCTGAATAATCTACTATATTACAGAATTCTTTCAAATTTCGTACAAAACTAATTTGGAATACAAGAAACCCTTGTACAAAGTTTAAAATCGATTTACCGCATAGTTATCGAGAAATTGTTAATTAAAGTTGATGCATTTTAACACGGTGTCATATGGCAAAGTAAAAAAAAAGAGGGTTATAGTTTCAGTTTTTCTTCTGAAACAGGAAAACCATATTTAAGAAATGTACCAAAATTGGCACAAATGTACATCGAAATGTCAGGAAATGAATTTATTAATTTCTGCAAAACTGACCGCATAGTTTCTTCGTAAATGTCCATAAAAAATTAGGTTTACGTGCAAATTTTTCAGAAATACGTAGAGCAATTAACGTGGCAACGTCGCGCAATCGATGTGTTTAGACATTTAAATATCGAACGATGATTCAAATTCATATGAAGACTAATTATATTGTAAGACATATTTTTCCCCTTCAATATTATTTAAAGATAATATATTGCGACAGTTTGTACACCATAATTGTTCTCCAAGATACTTTAAATCTACAATTCGGTTTCCCGAACATATTTCGGCGTTAACTTCAGCACATTTACGTTGCTGCATTCTTTGTGCCGCGATTCTAACCCGAAATTTTTCTTCCTTTTCTAATATTTTTCTTTTAATAAGTTTACTTTTATAACGCAAGCTCTCTGACATTTTGATTGAAAAAAGACGCGCCGAATAAAAGCAACGTTGTCAGGTGTGCTGCTCCAATTCACTACGCTAACCAATTTAATATTTCATTTCCGTATTACGATTATTTATATTAATATTGATCTTTTTAAAATATATATACATGATGTTAAAACTTATTATTATTATTTCCATAGTATCATACTACTTTATATTCATCGTTTATTATCCAACACTAATTTGATTAACATAGTTGGTTAGGAACTACCTTAAGTAATTAAATAGAAACAAAAGCAAGCCATTATTATTACTTTAATAAAATAGCAAAACTGTGATCAACTATCCTACCTTTCCCCTACAATAACCCAAATACGTCACAAAATTTTTCCATTTTTCGCATTAATATAGTCCATATTCATGAAAAAAAAGAATTGGCTTGTTTGAATAATCGCTCCTTGTCAACTAACTATTAATTTATAAAAAGAATAACGTTACTTAACGAAAATATAACCTAGCGGAAAAAATCTAGAAACTATTAACACGAGACGGTACACTTTCCATTCGCGTGGATGGTGGCTCTTACGTGATTGAAAATGGTAATTAATGATGATGATATTAAATCATTTCAAAAACCTTTTTGTATTTTATAAGACGCAGTTGTGAGATTCTGTGTGCTTATTTTCTGCTTAAGCCGTTCCAACAGTTGCCCTTTTTTCGAGCGTGAGTTCAGTAATGTAGCTAGTGGTGGGGAAAGAACTTTGAGCAGCCACTTGATATTGTTTCGATCATAGTAGCTATGAACAGTGATATATATAGCTTGCGAGTTTATGTCGTGCTGGAGGCGCTATAAAATTGCCAATCGACTGTAATTACAGATTCGTTAGCCAAAGGACTGCAAACGATCGCTGCACGGCCAGTAATCACTAGAAAACGAATTTCAGAAACGAATTTGACCTCGTCACACCCTCTAAAATTAATAGATTTCTCGTAATAATTGACACAGAAAAAGGTTACTAAATAATTTCTATTTCACTATTTCACCAATCTTATTTATTTTACCACTTCATTTGACATTAACTTTTTCCTGTTCTCCCTACTTTTTTTTTGGCGTAATAAAGACGTTTTATTATTATTATAAATGACAAGTATTTATTTTATTTTTCAGTGTGTCCATTTATAAATCCTTTTGGAATAAATCTTTGAAAGATCGAAGAGCTCAGACATTGTTCATGTAGTTTTTGTCACTTAACATGCATTTACACGCGGGAAAGCTTTCTTTTTTTAATGTTTCGCGATGAAACGTGGGGTAAAAAAAATTCGACTGCCATCGCCGCGTAACATTTTCAACCCGATATTACGGGACGCAAATATTCAATCCCAGGAACGCGCTCTCTTTTATCGTCGTCATTTCTCAATTTCGTCGGGAAAACTTTTTGACGGCGAAATCCCTGGAACTGCTGTTTTTGTTCGCCCGCCGAACTGCTTCCTCGTCGATTTTAACGCGACTTTTTTGTTTTTCGATTATGTAATTTCGATCGTGCGCGCGGGAAAGCCGTGGAACGTTTGAAATTTTCATGAGACGCGCAAGAAATTCGAAACGTGACCGATGCTTTTTTAAACAGGTTTTACTCCGCCGGGGCGTTTGGAAAGAAAAAAAGGACGCTCGAAATTGTATTATGCTTAGCCGACGCGTTCTGTCGAAGGTCCACAGACGTTCGTTTGCGACCAGTGAGATATTTAAATCCATTTCCATCGTAATCGGTCGGATAACGACTGAGAAATTTAATCGAGTTTCCTTTGAGCTCTGACGATTAACGAATAATCATTGGGCAATGAAAATTTCGTGCTAGTGACGTTTCTCGATAATTCGGGGGAAATAAGCACAACCAGGTGAAATATATATTTAATTACCACGAATACAATTAATTATGAATTTTGAGGCGTCTCGAATTGTTGAATATACAAAATACTGGAATATGTAGAATAGAAAATGAAAAACTATCGGGTGCTTTTTGACATTACTGTGTAATCGAACAATGGTTGTTACCTTTTTTTTTAAATTAGGGGCTTCGTCGTAGAAATGTTAAATATTCCGAGTCCAGTTTTCCAAGCTATTTTCTCACAGTTTATGCATACAGGCTTGACAATATCGATCTATCTTCCATAGACCGAGGTCCAAAGTTCGGTAAACGATGTTACAAAGTTCCCTCTGCGCTTTTATAGGGCATAACGTTCTGTGCATATTTTCAAAACACTTTGCACTTCACAAAAACGATCATTGAGAAAAATTGTCAATATTTTAAGCGTTCAAAATGAAAGAGTGCATCATTGTCGAATGTTCATGACGTCACAATGTTTGCTAGGAATAAACCTTCGGTGTTCAACTGTTTGCGATATCAAAAACCCTCGACTTTTTTCTGTACAAGTATACTTTGAACAATTACCCAGATTATTACAGACTAGATATTTTCCCAGCATTATTTCACCTCCAAGAAGCTCATCGAAAAGCAGATATTCCCTCAAAATACAATGGTAGAGTAACTTATGTTTGATATTAAAAGATGTTTGGAATATTTCGCTTTTAGAAGATTTATAACTAAATTAAGGGGTCATTCTGGTAATCATGACGGAAAATTCATTTTTTTTTCTCAGTGAATGCAATGAATAACAATGCAAAACTTTATTTTCATTTATTAGGTCACTTATAATGTATACGGAACAATTTTTTAAATACACTTTTAATCGCGTTTTTCAATGTTAACTGGAGTTAAAAATCGTGCCTTTGAAAAGACGGCGGGAGTGGTTTCAGCTCACAGACTCATCTGAAAAAAAAACCGAACTGATTCTGAATCATTATGAGTACCGCTATCACAGATGCCAGAATTAGCCACGTAAGTCAAAATTTAAAAAATTCTAAAACTCTAGGATCACGACATGTGCCTCAGTTGATTATGCCTGACATTTTTTTTTTTATAAAATCGGAATCTAAATTTCGGGCGAAGCCGAGTAGTAAGGCTAGTTACAAAATAAGTAGTAAATACAATTTTTTCTAAATTTTTTACTTACACCACTTTCATAATCACCCGCATTTATATGTAGTTTGAAAAAATGCGCACCAACCCAATTTCCAAAAACTTGATCCCGGATACTTCTACCCTACAATCAAGGGCCACACACTGAACCACGTGGGACCTGAAAGTTCATTTCGTTTCCAAAAAATCTGTCCCTCCGATAACAGAATCCAGAGATTGTGCTTAAGTGTGCACATTAACAAGTGTCCTCGAGCCACGGTCGATTCGAAACGGTTAGATAAATTCGCTTTGTAGACGGCGAATAAATAAATGAGAGACGGCGCGAGAGGCAAGGTGGGCTTGCTGTGCTCGGTCCAAGCAAACAAGGAATTACGGGCAAGTAGGATCGAGAGCAGGCAAGGAAAGCCTTTTAAAACCAGTCGAAATCGCTATGCTCTGTTTTTATCGGAGTCATGGGAATTCAGAGGCATGCAACACCAACAGAGGCTCTTTTTTTCTTCCCTCATTTCTACCCCATCGCCTTTGTAAAAGCGCGGAGGGCACGCCCCTTATTCCCGTAGCTCATTTACCCTTCGCCTTTCGAAGACGAAATCTCTCGAGTGTTCACCCCTCCGCCATGAAGATTGGAATCGCCGCACTGTGTTTCAATCCACGATCCTTTCTTTCGCCTTGATCGTGACGTAACTTTTCCTGTAACGTGGTGAATGTAAATCGCGCTGTGTACTCCGCTGCGTGTTCTCCTTTTGTCGCTGCACCGGGAACAAGTGGCTGCACCTCGGATCGAAATAATGGACATTCGGATTCGAATAAATCAGCCTTTCTTAACGCGCGTGCACTCTTGCATTTCTAGTTCCAATCTCTGGTTAAAGGAACTAAACACTTATTCACACATTTCAGATAAAATAGAATTTCAATCGGGCAATCATTACAGTGGAATCGCCATAAACCGAATTTCGTATAATCTTAATTCTAATTACACCTCGAACTTACGATAAAAGAAAATGAAATATGTCGAGCTTTGATTGATCTGCAAAGGTACCTATATTATTATTATTATTTGTCGCTATTTCCCATTATAGGCAAATACGTGTTAATTTGGGAGTCTGAACACTGTTAATTATTACGATTGTTACTTCTTTATTACTCATAGAAAATAAATAATAATAATAATACATATGAGATGAATAATAGTTTTTTTTAAGTTCTATACAAAGTTTATTTGCAATCGATTTTCGATTTACAGGAGATTGTAAACAAATATGGTGTTAGTAGGCTTTTGAAAATACGCAGTGCGTTCCTCCACACTTTTTGGAGAGAGTAATAGGAAAACTAAATAACTAGAGAAAAGTAAACGAGGCTGCAGTAGCAATACCGTTGATAAGCCCAACCATAATGTACCTAAAACTATTTAGGAACAAAATTAAAATTAACACAAATAAAAAGAAGTAAAGTTCCCTAGGCACAGTTAAAATAAACACAATTCAGAATAATAAGCCTAACCGTTACATAATTAACAATAAATCCAAAAGTAAAGCACAATTAAACTGAGACACGAATTGAAGGAGAATTGATTTCGGTGGATTCTCAAAGTTCGGTAATATCTCGGGCAACTTTACGAGCATTTAGTTCCCATAATCACAAGCGAGAACTGGCAGTGCAAGTTCGTTGCTCAAATCGAGTAATACGCGGAATGAAAGAGCCGCGAACGCGAAAATGGCGAAATCAACGCCCCGTCGAGATTCTCTTTTCCCTGCTGGCTAAATCGCGCGTGTCCGTGCAACTTGGAATTTATAACGCGTGAAATCGCCGCGTCTCGTTACCGTTACCTGGAGAACCACACCTCGCAACACCCGCGCTGACAAATCGGTAGCTTTTTAGCGATACGGCGTGCACCGTTTCACTTGGATGGCATTGAGAATATTTTATAAACAACTGGAAGATACAAAACAATGCTTCTGGCAAATGTTATTCGCTTCGAAAAGTGACGTCGCATTATGCAAACAGATTTTTCCATAGATGGAGGTGTAGAGGAAATTTTCAGAATCAAATCAACCGTGAAATCTGCAACTTTACCTACAAAGGTATTATTTGTGTACGATATTCCCTTTTGGGGCAAAGCACTTTTGCAAGAATCTCTCTGATAATAATTTTTATATAAAACAGATACACTGCATATCGTTCTCGATGGAATTCCAGGGATGAATGAATCCCCACGGGATTCCTCCGATATTTACCGTGCAGTATCACATGAGCCCTTTCCCTCAACCCATTCATTTCTTTCTTCTTTGCTGCTGGAGGTTGGTTCCTTGGTGCCGAGGGAGAAATCGAAACGAATGCAATCGAACAAGCGTGCCGATCGACCGCGGTCCTCCGCTTGCGCGTCGCGAATTGGCTTCCCTCGCATCGCCGGCGCCGTGATTGCGGATTTTCAAAGTCAGGCAAGCTTATCGATACATATATTAATGAATGAAACGAGTTTCGAGGCGAGAAGATAATTTTCTGGAGCTGTCATGCGGGATTTGTTACGGGGGGTCCAGGGACAGTGGGAAGTTTAAGTAGAAATCTCGACGCTTTGGCAGACTCAACCATTATTCCCCAAAATCTCAGTTTAAGGGGACCCTCCGGTCAAACCCCTTAAAAAATAGGTGATCTTTAGGAATATTTTACAAGTAGAGGTGGTAATTATCCTAAAAAATATTTTTGGCATTCATTGATGCACTCGTTAGAGTGCAAAAAAATTTGATGCATGTTTCCGATTTTGATGCATTTTCGGGGTGACGCTTCCCCTACAGCACACTTCGTTGCAGGAACGTGGCACAAACGTTGCAGTGTATTGCAATGTTGCCGTTTGGTTGCAGGTTGCATTGCAATATTACTGCAACATTGCCGTGGAATATTGCAATGGACACGTTTGTCCACTGTTCCTGGATAATTGCGTGACAATTGCTGTAAAATTTCGAATCAATGTTCCAGAAATAAATGCTATGTTACACAAGGCGGACATAGCAATTTCCTTGAAACGTTTCGGGAATATTTCGAGCAACGTTCCGAATGTTGCAGCGCAACGTCACTGAGACGTTCCTGCAACAAAGTGTGCTGTAGGGGGTAGTGCAGGCGCTACCAAAAAGAGATGCTAAAACGGTAACCACGAAATTTACTCACAGGATCGTCCATAATAAAAAATTCAAACAATTTCTTAAAAATTCATTTCAATACCTATCGCAGCTCACCTTGTTGGGGCAAAAAGGACCGAAACTACGATGTTGGTGCAAATTTCAATGATGTAGTGCAAAAAGTAGATTAGTTTTCCGCACAAACAAGCAGATAAAACAACGCGTTTAAAAAATTATGTAATAGTGGAGCTGCGACAGCGAGTCCACTTAAATTCAAATCTCCTGAATTCTCCCGAAACCGTGGTTACCGTTTCGAAATATCGTGTTTCGAAAAAAAACGCGTTCGAAGTGTTCCTGGCTCGTACCTCCGTCCGGAGTTTGAATTTATTATGTAACCGTAGAATCTATACCGTTACGAATTTTGGTGTGAAATTTTCACAAGGTATTCACGGGATGTTATACTACAAAAAATATATCTTAAAAAAATCGATTTCCTGCAAAATTTTAACCGGTGGATCCCCGCAAATTTAAAATAATGATTAAAGGAAAGTTTAAAGTGTCAATGCTGATAGAAATAAGATAGTTCTTTAAAAGCAGCGCTGCACAAGGAGCTGTTGAAAAGCAATTACTATATTTTAAAAGCATGTTTTTAAAAAGAATATTTTACTACAAATTATTTTTTGCTTTTCAGTGAAAATATTGTATTGTCTTCGGAACAACGAAATATGAGTTTCAAAATTTCTTTAATTTTTCCCTTCGACATTATAACTCGTAAAATCCTTAAATCTCTTCTGCGCTAACAGGAACACGTGTCCTCGATGACTGATTGCAAAATCGCGACTTCCAAACACGCCTTTACATTCCCCCATAAAGTTCGCACTTTCGCTTTCTTTTTTTAACTGCAGCTGTAACACGCGAGTACTGAATTACTATCCGTGACAGAGACAATCGTCACCAGATGCCGAGGCCACGAGGCCAGGATCCCGTTTAATTACGTTGCAACGGTGTAATTGCACGCACACGCGTCATCCTGCGATTTTAATCCACAAAGCAGACGCGCCCAGCGAGCTAATATCCAGCTCCACGGCGACTTGCCTTTGATATCTCGCTTTATTTCACGCCTATGCACACGTACACACGCTTGGGGCAGAAGTGGAGGGGAGGGGAGTGGTACAGTAAAATTTACGCGTAAGTTATGCGGAAGTGTTGCCTCGCTTCAGTCGGAAAATAAAACTCCGCGAGAAACAGGGGTCAGCGGTAAAATAGCACCCTAAAGGCACTTCTCGAATTTGATTCAAAATATCAAGTACCAGCGAAATATTTGTTTTTTAAATGGCGCAGAGTAGCAGGGTGGGAAATTTCCAAGTCGCCAGTGTTTGGTGGAATTATTATTTCAACCATTAGCAATAGAAACGGTTTCACTCTGCAAACTAAACACTCGAAAATGTATTTCGAGGCTGCCACGCGTGCAGCGCCGATGATAAACACGACCCCCTCTATTCTAGAGCGAGTATATTTCTGCGAGCCGCTTTTTCCTCTGTAATCCTCGAAGTGTTATCTCGGACTTGACGCGATAACACCGAAGGAGACGACGTCTCGCCTAATTATATTACACTTTCGTGACCTGCGACGGCTGCGATCGATTCCTCGCCCCTGCTCTTAACCCTGTGCTTCCCGCTTTGTTGACGCAAGTGCCGAAAATACACCGCGAAAGACATTCCGATTCTCGTTCTATGCCGTTGTTTGGTTAAAGTCGAAGCTTCGGAAGGCGCGCGGTGATTGTCGATCGTGGGAACGCGTAACTACGTGTTTTTTATGGCGGCCCGTTTTCATATTTAGGGGGTGAAACCACCCCCCAAAGTTATAAGATTTTCAGGCGTTCATCTCCGATTGCTTTGGTTTTTGGATATGTTTTAGAGGACCGAAAAATAAGAAATGCGTGTCTTTTTATTTTGGCCCATTTGCATGTTCAAGGGGTGAAACTACCCCTCATAGTGACCCCCTAATAACGGTGATTGGCGACAAGAACATTGTCCACACAGCAAGTTATGATGCAAATTAAATTTATATCAAGTATTACTCAACACAATTTTGCTAAATATGAAAACGGGCCACTATAAAAAAACACGTATATCTTATTTTTCGGTCCTCTAAAACATATCCAGAATTCAAAGCAATCGGAGGCGTACACCTGGGAACCTCTCCTTGTAAGAACACTTTTATTAAAATTCGATTTAAAAGTAGAACACGTATGCTTTAGCAACCTACTGGAAAGTGCTGTAACAAAGATTCGGTTTCTTCATAATAAAATAAAAACGAAAGTCATTCAAATAAGCAGATGAAACTACAGCTTCTTCAAAGATGCACCAAAACATGGTCTCAATTTCGGATGAATCGAATCGCTGGTTTCTTAAATAAAAATCTCAAATTTTGCTATGTTTTTAGCCCAAAGAATAGGATTCTCCCTTAATCCATTGTTCACCTAACACATCTAAAAAATAAAGACCTGTGCAAAAGAAGCATTCAGTATCTAGTGTTTCTTCTCGAGAATTCTTTCTCGAGAATTTCTTGAGAAATTTTATAATTTCTTACTTCTCATTTGTGGATAAATTACAGTCTTTCTGAAGAAAGTTAAGTGTAGGAACATTATTATAAATCCCATTTGTTTTAAAAAATGAATTTTCAGTTAGTTCGAATTATGTGTTACTAGTTAATCGTGAATATATAAACACATCCACAATCTGTAATAAATGTTAGCAATACGTACGAAGAATTGCGCAATTGTTTATAAACGTTTCTCTTCGTATCGCTGATGCTCTATATACAATCAAATCAACATCCACTTAAAATACCAGAAATTTTTCTACAGCCGCAGATTTTGTCCCAAAAAAAAGGAAGTAGATTGGCTGACGCGACTGTAGACACATTGTGCACTTAGAAAAACTATTTTAAAACAAAAAAGTAATGTTTCGCCTTTATCACATGTTCTTTTAAATGAATAAATTTATCAATTATATTTAATATCTGTTTTTTCATCTACACAAGTTTTGTCTAAGCTAGACACGAATAAAAATTTAGATAAATATTGTCAACATTATTCCAAAAATAGAAATTGTGCAATATTTTTTTAAATTCTTGAGAATTCTCGAGAAATATAATCTGCTTTCTCATTCCCGAGATGCGAAAAAATCGAGAAATCAAGAACACTATCTGCATCATAATTTTCTTTCTTAATCACTTTCATCATTCAGAACAATTTCTTCTTCACTCTCATCACTAGAACTTTCACTAAGTAGCTTTAGAGTTAAGTCCTTATCATTTAATGATATACAACTAGTAAGCCTCAAACTCCACTGGAAGCACTATACAACAGTATTAGTGAAAATCATTATACCCTCACCACTTTAGAGGTATTTGTAATTTAATCGAACCGCTTCAAACACTTTCTGCAACGCGTTTCAGAAATATGTGCTTGCTCGAGACGCTTAATTGATTACAATGCCACTGTGCGGACAAAACCACAAATACACGGTTAGTTAATAAAGAAATAGCATCGCTATGGCATTCAGGAGTTCCGTAGCGGAAATAAGCTAGGGTCTCATATTAGGAGAGGTCGCCATATTCGGCTACTTTACCCTAATTGCGTAACGAGCGTTGCTCGGGCAAGGTGATTTCATTAATGTAGAAACGCAGAAATTTCGTGCTCCCGGTTTCGAATGATTCCACGGGGCATCTTGATCCTCTATTTGATTTACTTGCCCGATCGCGATCGGCAATTTCACTTTGAATGCCCGCTGATTCGCGGGACGATGAAACGCGCCAATCAATCGCGGGAAGTTGAAATAGAAGGCCGCTGCTTCGCGGCGATGCTTGAGCTTTAATAATCCTGATTAGAGGAGCGGGCCAGCCAGTGACGTATGTTCGCGCTGATAAGAAACGACGCTGCTGCATCAGTCTTTCCCAGTCGACAGCCAGTCGGAGTTTCTCGTACCTGAAGAGCGAATCGTGTTTCACTGAAACAGTCGAGGGGACACGAGATTTTTGGGGCAGTTTGCGGTTGCATTTTGATTCTGGTAGTGTTTAGGGCTGGGACTATTCGAATAATTTAATATTCGAATATTTTACAAGTATTCGAATGCTACGAATAAACTTCGAATATTTTAGTATTCCAATGTTATTATTCGAATGCTATTCGAATACTTAAATATTCGAATAGTATTCGAATACTTGGATATTCGAATAATATTCGTCAAATAATTAAGCAACTGAAGTATTCGAATATTCGAAAAGCGAAAAAATCGACAAATAGTCCCAGCCCTAGTAGTGTTAGGATATTTCCAAAATTTTTGCATATTTTTGTTTGGGAGAAGAATGTACAACGAAAGAAGTTTACCTATTAATGTGAGTTGTTTATTTCTCAATGACTTCTTGACATCTGTGCATATTAATATTTTCTATTAATCAGTAAATGGATCAGTCGAAATTTACAAATAAAGCAGCAAATGAAACAAATGAATACAGTGCATTAATATTCTTAGTAGGCTGTGTAGCATTTATGGATTTGATGAATTCATAAAGCATATATTATTGGAATTGAGTTAACGGCCACTCGCTCGAAATTCGGTTCCCTGAATTAATGTTAATACTGAACTGATACTCGAAAAAGAAAACAAACGCATAAAATGTCACAACTGCGTCCTACGAAATAAACGAAGATTTTTAAAGTGCCCTGGTATTCAACATCACTGATACTGTCATTTTACTCTCTGTAATTTTAATATTTACTTATTTGAGGGATCGTGTGTCTTGATTCAAAATTAGGTATCTTTCCAAGAATAATTATTCCTAAGAATTCTTTGAGGTAATATATTATTATACCCGCGTTTTCATATTTTTCATATTCAACTATTACAATATAGGACTCCCAACCCTTCATTTAACAATAAAATGTATATAAAATGAAACCGAAATGCGCAGTAATTAAAGTGTACAATAATTTATACACCGTCTTTAAAGCCTACCAATGTCGTAGAAATTTCGGTTATAGAGGTTTAAAAACAGAAAGCCCATCAGCGTGCGTCACCTGCACTAAAATTAACTTGTAAAATATTTTACATCTTGTGCAAAGCATCGGTGAGAAAGAAGACTGCCAAATTAAAGGCTATTTTCAAGAATTAGTTGAAAATAAAAATTCCTCGGCGAACATCCTGTTAACATTTAAAAATTAATGCGGCTGACTGTTTTAATTAAACTTCTCTCAGCTGGTACTAAAGATATATTCGATTCATGGGCGTTCAGCTTGCAAACACATGTGCCATTTATCAAGTCCACGGTTTGAAGAAGGTTTATGTAACTCTGGAAAGGAGTTACGTAAGCGGTCCTGACGGAGGGACGAATCCGCTAAGTCAGTACACCGATGGTAGGACGCGGGTCTTGGGAATGGATAAATATACAGATAAGTTTACAATTGGAAATCGGTTTGTAGAGTAGGTCGCGTGGAATGTTGCACGGTATCGTCTCGAAAACCGCCGGAGGTGACGGCGAACTCCGGCGAAGTTCAGGAGTTTATTTGCGTGATGAAGAGACCGAGCGGTGAGCGCGGGGATACAGTTCGCTTCATTCGCAATTATTCCGTCGTTACGATTGAAGGAGCACGCCGTGCCTCTAGTCACTGGGAAACTTGCTTGTTCTCGATGGCAAATTAACGACACGCGCGACGCAGCAACGCCGGAGCCAAAAGTCGGCCGCAGAGTTAATGTCAACCTATACGGAATCCATATTTCGTGCTCGATGGTAATTGCACACCTGTCGGGCCATACCGCAAACACGATTGTCCAGACCACGCGCCAGAATACACCGTTAAATATGGCAATAACATTCTGATCGAATTTTAGAGTCCCGATAGCGCCGACGATAACAGTAACGCGATTATTACGCAAGAAACGGGAGGGAAGAGCAACTGTACCGTGCTATTACACCCGAATGTGCAAAAGGCAGAGTGCAATTAAATTGCTGGCAAATAATTTATTACTAATTACTTATTTTCGGTTAAATATTCACAGTAACAAGTGAAGTGAACGGAAATGGGAATGGCACAATTGTTAGTACTCATTTAAATGAAAATATCTCATTAGTCATGATTACATTTAACTACTCCATACTTTTTACCGACTCAGTTGCTGTATTTTGAAAAATATTGGCGACGCTGGTGGTAGCTTTTTTAGCTGTAAAATTGAACCTCAAATATTCTCAGATTTTTTCAAATGTGTGTAACACCTGAATCCTCAATTTTAGGTGACTGTAGTTGACTTTCTGCGGGCATTCAAAATTCATAACTTTTGAACTATTCAGTTTTCGAATTAAGTACCCTAATACTTGTTTAAAGAGAATATAAAGATGCATTGATTGGCGCATAAAAAATATACAGTTCGGTTAAAAAAAATTGAGGTGATCTTGATTTTTTATTGAGGAAAAAGTTGTTTATCAATATTCACTTTTGCAATTGGTAGTCAACTGAATACTGACTAACTTTTGTTCCAAGCATATTTTTATCAAATTCTTTTATCACGTGTATCGGTTTGGACTGTTATTTTGAAACTTAAGACAGCATGCAAGACGAGAAAGTCATGGTAGATATCATATGAACAATTGGAGACAGCAGGTGCAGAAGAAAACCACTTTTTCAAAATTTCTTGCTTTTGTCTTACAATTCTTGATTCACGCCGTTCAAAGGGGTGTTATTTACATAAAGTTTAAAGTTAGGCGAACCAAATATAAAATATAAACTTGATTCCTGAACATCTAGATTTAAATATTAAATCATAAATATCGCCCCGGAAAATATTTGATTTCTCAATTTTTGTCCTCATATCAACGCACTGCGGTTATAGTGCAATAGTTTAGGTATTTGTAGAGTTTAGAAAAGAGTAACATCGGGGAATCGATATTGGGGGAGTTGGTAACGCGTCTGGCCAGTACGCCGAGGACGCGCAGATCTTGGGTTCGAATCCCATCGCCCGAGTTTCGTTTTTTTCACCTACATTTCCTTTACTTATTGAACACCCAGGTTGTATTACGAAGCGAGACAGGTTGCCCCGCGATTTCGAGCGTGCTGTGCAAAGAAATTGTGAATTAGGGTAGTGTTTTCTATTGCCCTGGGAGAGTGCAAGAGGAGAGTTTCTTTCACGGGAGATGTATTCCTTCCTCAAAGGGGGTCGGATATGAAAGTTTCCCTCGGCTCCGTGTCACCAAACAAAGATGAAACCCTACTGTGTCGGCGATCGTGAGAGATATAATGAAGCATTCGCTGCTTGACAAAGGTATTCGACGTTATCGATCGACTGTGAAATACGAAATGGAGAGACTGCTTCGTGGCTGGTATATCTCGCCTTGTGTCCCGCTACTCTTCAAAGAATTATAGAGAAACGTCGATTCCACTATAAGCCGATATCGTAACCAAAGCGATCAGAAATATAAAGTGTATAAATACGATGAATCCTGTTTCGTGGAGGCACGGTATTTCTGGTAATTTCCCCTAAAAGCTCCCTTCGAGGGAGAGGAATCAGTAAAGTGAGGGTGGATGTTAAGAGATTAAAGGGTAAACATTTCGAGTAAAGGGGTGGTTGATGGAGGCGGCGAATTGTAGACACTTCACGTGGAGAAGGATTCTGTCGTATGTAGATAATTAAGCTTTCATACCTGGTGCTCTTTTAACATTGGTTTGCTAGGATTGTGAAATACGACTGGAGTTTTTATTTTGATTTGCAAACAGAGGACCGAGTAGGGCAAAATGAAACACTTGTGGTTTAGTAACACACAAACAAGGAGAAAAATAACAGAAACAAGGATATTTTGTGTATTAGGTATACACTTTTGTTTTCTAAAATGAAGAGTATAAAAACTTTGTCAGTTTAGGATTTGATAAGATATTAGTTCGAAAAATCTACGTAGGGGTAAAGGAAAAATATGTCAGAGAAAATTAAGTACTTTTATTAAATACGAGCTTATAAAAAATATGTTACACCCTATTTGTGAAAAATTTATGCCGAAGACTTTAATTTCAAAATATACGAATTGAAAAGAAGTTAAAATACGCGTCAAATTCGAGGAGGGAAATAATACGCTAAAAACTGGATAAAATTATATGACAAGAACAAAACAATTTTTGTGCTCTGATTGATTTCACTTTGCTCCGGGGTTGAGTAGAAGAGAAATATATGAACTTCATGATGGCTGCTAATATGTTAAAAAAGCTAATTTGAATGGTAAGCTGAAAGAAAAATAATTTCATGCATAAAATTTTAAAATATTGATATAATTTAAGGAGGTTCGATACCTCACTTCTGAGGCAGGCGGCGGGAGGGGTAAGCTAATACATGGGAGCTCTGCAGTGATACCAATCTTAGATAAAAAAAGTGACATATGTAGACAAAAATTTTATTTACATGTCTATTCCTAATAAAATTATTACTACATATTTTGTTTTGGAATTCAATTAAACAAAAAGTATATTTAATGCAGCTAGAAACACAATACGTATTTTCATTAAAAGTAGCATAAAACATTTGAGTGAAAATGCAGCAACGTCGCTTTGCGTCCATCTTTTTTTCTCTTTCCATCCCACACTTGTGGCGTCCTTTTGCGCGTTCGTACCGGTTCGCAAGAAATTACTAAATTCATGTTTACAGCATGGTAGTGTTTTTGTATAAATTTCCACTGTATGCTTTGTACAAGTATACATTGTATAGATGACTACCCGGCGTACAGTGTCGCCACGTTTCAAACTGTTCCTTCAGCCAGTTCTAAAAAAAAAGCACATTGCTGTCTATTTATTCAATTATCTAATAAATCGATGCGGTTCATGTCTGATTTTCATTTTTAGAATTTCGCAGGAATATTTAAGCTTTTCATTGCAACATTTTTTAAAACTTTCTCATCATTTTCATGGACTCTGTGTAACATTTGATAGAAATTGTATCGCTTCTCCCATAACAGCCAGTGTATAAGAGCGCAACTTTGATTTCAATTCTGTCAAAAACGGTGCGGTCAATCGACTTGAAATTTTGACACAATGCGGACTACACTTTGAACATTAGATGAAAATACTTTTCAAAGATTTCTCATAATTTTTGCTCCGGTATCGAACCTCCTTAAACAGACCACCCTTGTGGTACCACAAACAAAACAATATGTCACTTTACCCCACTTTCTCTAGAACCTCCTTCTAAATATAAAATACCACTAGTAGTGCTAGAAGTAGTGCTTCCCCATAAACATGCACCTTGAACACCCGAATTACTCAGCTCCAGCATCCGCAGCTTTCCAACTCCGTAATTCCTTAATCCGAAGTTACGCCGGAAGCTATTCTTATCAATAAAACTCCGCCCTCCAGTCTCCCATTATTCGCGCACCAGTCACGAACTTCCGAAAAGCCTCTACGAGCGCGACACGCGAACATCACGTAGAAAAACGCGGAACTTCTCGAGCCAGCTGGGCACGAAATTAGAAGAAACAAAAGCGAAACGAAACTTTCCACCCTCCATGCAAATATCCCGGGGGATTCAGTAAAATAACAGAAAACGAGGAAGGAATATCCAAGTGCCATCGTATCCAAGGAAATAAGCGTGATTCGTAGGTAAAGGACGACAGCGTTCGGAAAGAATTGTTGATCAGGGAAGCAAAAGCACAAATTCCGGGCAAGAAACGACGGGGGCTGGGTAATTAGGTGCGCGACACCGGCGAACGTGCGTCGAGGAAGAAAGAGTGCGCGGACGGGTGAGAGATGATTTAATTAAATTCCTTCACCCCTTTCGCGCGGACAGAAACGCCGGCTGCGTCCGAAAGAATCTCTGGCGATGATCGAAGACACGTGTCAGAGGTGGATGAAGCACAGCCGTGTCAAGGTACATACCCTTGTTCGGCTTTGCTGTCGCCCGGACCCGGGTTTCCAGCTTCAAAGTCTCCGCCGCAGTTCGACCTCTCCGGCTAAACGACCCGACTCTCCCCTCGGCATAGGACCGTTTGCTCTTTGTACCGTATCATCCACAGGTGCTACCAAAATAATAGCTCCCCGAGGTGCTCGTTTCATTCCCCGAGAGCTACTCGCGACTTTATCCCCGTCGATTCCCGGAAACGTTGGATCGCGCGGCGACACGTCACCTCCTTAACGACCAATTAGTTTAAACCGCTCGATTTGCTGGGTCGGGGGTTAGTATGACCTGGCAGGTACCGTGGACTAGCGAATGTACTTTACGAGGATCGATTTGAGGGCGAAGGGACGTTTGGGGTGGGTGGTGATGGGGGGCAGAGATTTGCAAAATCTTTATCTAAATAGAAATTTCAAATAACGAATAAAATGCAGGGAAAATTATATTCGTTATTCGGGGCTCCAATAATTCACGTTATCTCTTGAAGAATAAATTTTTTTATCGATATATGGTAATGAAGTTCTTATTCTGTTGGATTTTTGTGGTATTTTTAGAGACAAAGGGGTTAATTAGGCGCTCCGTTCCCGTTCTGCTGTCCTGTATAATTCGGCTAAAATCGCGGATCGCTTTTTCTCATCCTTCGCAGGGATAATAGGGGACAATGGGGTGGGGGGGGGGGGGGGGGGGCCAATGAAAACAGCTGTGTCACCGCGGCTTTCTTGCGGGTATCGAATACTGACAAAGGCTAATGAGGCTGTGGTGCTCCATCGCAGGGTTTGCGCGTCTCCTCTGCTCTCTATTGTTACGTCATTGTTATGTAATTAAGAGTACAAAGCCTTCTAAGCGTGTCCCTTAATTAATATCCGGAAATCCCATCGACCGACATCGCGGGATGCTGATGTCGGGGTAATAGACGCGTCAACATTCGTCATTTGTGCTTCATACGCGAGGGATCTCATCAATTTCTCAATAATTAATGAATATAAACGACAGATAATTGTAAAAATATCACGTAAGTGGGAAATGAGAAATAGAAACGAAACCTTTCGAGCTTAGACCCTATTTTCTCTCTGCTATAAACATTTAAAAGAATCAGGCATGAGTTTTCAATTTTTAATTTATAATGTTCAAATTATTTACTTTGGAGAATTAGGCTGCACTAAGCAATTCTTTGATCCTTGTTAGAGGTGCTAATTCCATTTCCATTCATCTAATTTAAAATGTATAAGAAATTTATATTTATCTAATTTTATAGAATCTTAAAACGCAATGCGCAACAAAAATAGATACTTTACTCAACTGGGCACTCAGTTACGTTGAACCAGTTGCGCACTCAGGACTTACTCTTAGGGGGAGCCGAGTTGAAGGGATAAAAATGTTTTTAAAGCGAATTCAATAAAATTCATTAGGTGATTAGAGAAAAATGTTTAAGGAATAAAATCCAATTTTCTTCTCTTCTTACAAAGACCCTTCTATGGGGGTGCACCCCAACCTCTCTGGATACGAATTTCCTCATGAAAGTGTGTTGTATATGTTCAGAATTAATAATAATAAAAAAATCCATTATTCGAAAATTCATTAGTCCTGTACCCCCTTAATAAATTATTTCTCGCGCTTGTTTACTCACGTCGCTACGGAATAGGGCTAGAACTGTTCGAATATTTTACAAGTATTCGAATGCTACGAATAAACTCCGAATATTTGAGTATTCCAATGTTATTATTCAAATACTGATGTATTCGAATAGTATGGTATGAAGTGGGTTAAAATTAGCTTACAAGATTTCACCATGACAAATGAACCTATATTCGAATAGTATTCGAATACTTGGATATTCGAATTATATTCGTCAAATAATTAAGCAACTGAAGTATTCGAATATTCAAATATCGAAAAATTCGACAAATAGTCCCAGTCCTACTATGGAACAGAGCCCTGCAACGGGCGGGTATATCGCGGGTCAACCCGCCCGTTACCCGTCCAGCTTTCCTTTCACTCGACCCGCCTGTACCCGCCGCGGATAAGTCGGGTCATCGTTGATCTCTATTCGCCCGAGTCACCCGAGTCACCCGAGTCACCCGAGTCACCCGAGACGCCCGAGACGCCCGAAACACCCGAAACACCCGACCGCCCGAATCGCTCGCAACATCCGAAGCAGTAACGGGTCATGACGTCACCACGCGTATCCGCCTCGCACTACAAACACTGTTACACGCAGATGAGGCTAATTTGACCATCCAAGAAGCAACCATCCGTTTTTAAACGTATTTTTGTATCTGTTTAACATTACGTCAGTAAGTTGCCGAAAGACAACCGAACGCGTATAATTTAACCTGTCACATAACACTTGAACAAGTTAAAACTGTCTTAGGAACTGATAAATTTTGATGATGACGATGAAGAATATTCTGATAAAAGTTCGTTTTCTTTAGTGCAAGACGCATGTTGGCATCTTACCACGCAAATTATCCCTTTCAACTGCCTGCCAGCAGGCAGTCCTGAAGTGTCGTTCGTTTCCGAACAGCCTCACAAATGGAGCAGATAGCGAGATTCGAGGTTTAAAAAAATGTCAAGCATCGACGAAACAATGTATTTCGTGGGTGGTCCGAGACGCAAACCAGAGACACGATATTTTGAAGCAATCGTATTGTCATAAGAATTTACGAATTCTTTAGACTTACAATTAGGAGTCCAGAGTACAGTCTCCATCTGTTCAATTTTACGGGAAAAAAAGGATTGTCTGAATGTTATTAGAGATGTGTAACAGATTGCAATTGGAAATTGTGTTCTGTGAAAGGTATAAAGGCCACGGGTATCGCGGGTTAGTGAAAGTTCGGGCGCATCGAGATACAGTCGGGTGTCGGGCGGATCAAACCCGCCCGTTGCAGGGCTCTGCTACGAAACAGAGCGGTTTTTTTAAAAAATTATTTCCAACAATTTATTATTCCCACAAGTTCGTGGACCGACCCATCCGGATAAGTTCGTTCATTATCTTTGTATATTCGTTTGGCAACGGTGACCTAAAAACACGAAAGTTTCGAGGGTTTTTCTTCGGCGACGTCGCCGAAGGAACCGGAGAATCGTCACGACGATGTTTGCTCCTCGTGCTCCACTTTCGGCT
The DNA here is from genome assembly GCA_929108735.1 of Andrena dorsata. Taxonomy (NCBI): domain Eukaryota; kingdom Metazoa; phylum Arthropoda; class Insecta; order Hymenoptera; family Andrenidae; genus Andrena; species Andrena dorsata. The sequence continues at coordinate 9,325,855 of OV815488.1, forward strand.
GTTACTTATTGGAACATGACGCAGCACCAGGAAGCTCGTGAGATTTTATACGCTCGCGACGGATGTTTATGTGCATGCACGGGACAATGTGACCCACTTTCCAAACAGTCTTTTAACACAATCGAGCAGCACACCCGAAACGCCATGATCTCCCGCGGATAAAAAGGGCGCGGAACTGGACGGTGCTTTGCTGGCTCACTCGCTCGAACGGAGAATTAAATTGCATTATGCGACGGGTTAGGTCGTTACATCGTAGCCTGTGGTGAAATTTGTTACACCGCGTAAACAATGTCTATTCAGGGAGTAATACAGTTTTTCTGTAGACCAGCATAACTGTGATAAAGAAGAAACATATTACAGAGAAACTTGGATATAATCTTAGAAGAGGCGGTCTGAATGTGTGTTGCCTTATGGACTTAAATGGGCTTGAGTTATGGCAAGGGGGTTTGCAAAAAGAAGGAAGCTTGCATTAGGAAAAGGAAATAATCTTCACTTCTCTTCTCCAGAATTAAGAAAAATAATATTCTTTAACTTCTATAGTAGGGATATCGAAAAGAGTCGAAATTATTATTATTATTATTATTACTGTCTTTATTACACTCACATTGTGTGCATAATTACGAAGAATATAATGTGAAAGTGAAAGTGCAAATGTGAGAAGGAAAAGCTGGAATTCTCTGTAAAAGAATCACACTTTCTACATATGTAGAAATTTTCTGTTTTTAATATACCAATTTAAACATATGTAAATTTTTTTAGGAATTTTATTGATAATATTAATTTATAAGAAATATTTTTTATATTAACTCATTTTGATAAAATTTTAATTTTAAAAATATAGTATTTGGTTTATTTTTAGGAATCATACTTTCTACATCTGATATGATAAATTATTTGTATTTAATACAGTTTTTGTGTCAATGTATTTTTTAAGGATTTTTTATAAAGTTATTTAGAAATGATTTATTTTTAATATTTATGAGTGTTAGATACCTATATGGTATCGCGTATGTACATATTTCGAAACCTTCGTCAACGTCCCCTTAGCAATTATTAGTGACAAGGAAAGATCGGCAACTCGAAAATTCGCAAAAATCTGAAACTTTGCAGAGATGTAGGTCAAGTGATGCTAATACCGTAACTATTTTGTTATTCAGTAAAAAATCTGTCCTAAGGGTGGAAACACCCCTCAAAATAATATTTAGTTTTCGGATTATCGTGAATATACCAAAAGGAACAAAAATCCAAAGTTCTATGCTTTTTTGTGTTCTATAAAGCGGCGATAAAGAATTTGAGAAAAAGTTACTTTATCTTCACCACTTTTTTTCCACAATTCTTTATCACTAGGTATATTATAGGATATCGAAGCCATACAACTTTTAATTGAACTTTCTTTCGATATCTTTTTCAGTTTCGCAGATATTCACAATAATATCTATGAAAACTCATAATTTCTCTGAGGGAGTGTTTCTCCGCAAAGTTTCATATTTTTTTAATTTTCGAGTTACCGAACTTCCCTTTTGAGAAATCATCGAAAATCTAGAATAATGATGCGAAAATGTCGTTTCCACCCATTTCAATTTCCCCTCGACCCAACTGCGAGCATACTGCGCGCAGAAATAATTAGCAGCAGCGGCACCGATAACTTTAATTTATCAGGCGATCGCTCATTGTCCGAGCTCATTAATCACCCGTGTAATCAGTGTATTTCCCGTGGCGTGCAGTAAATAAACATCGATAATTGGCCGTTCGCTGGAAACACGGAACATCGCTCTGCAGCAATGCAAACAATCCGTATTTTTCCCTACGAAACCCGACGCCTACCGTTTTCGATAGCTGCGCTGCCCACGCGTTCGAAAAATTCGATCGCTCGACTTTTCTCGCTCCAACCGGAGCCCTTGCAGCTGGCGCATTTTCGGCGGGCTCGGGGGCAATATTTAAAGTAAATTCCAAATGACGCGTTAACAGGCGATGAACGAGACGAAATAATATTTACGTAGCGTCGCGAAAAACGTTAGAGCAAACTCGCGTGGGACGAATTCAAAAATCCAGTCACAAAAAAATTCTTTGTGGCAAAAGAAATTAAAAGGTGTCCTTCTACCATTTGGCAATCGATACATTTAATTGCCAAGAATTTTTGTGTTTGGGATTGCCCCATAATGAAAAAATTAAATTATTATTTTATTATTTTTACATCACTTGCCCCAAGTATTTTGAATCGTATGATAATTTTCGAAGTTAGTAAAAAGGAGAGGGGAATGAATGAAATTAGTGGAGGACCTGAACACTTGCACAGCGCCGTAGAATTGCACGGTTCACCTGTGAACGCAAATTCCAGAGTATGATGAACGGGGCCCCGACCCGTATCTAGAACGTTATTGAATGTATTATCAATTCGCTGCCCACGTTATTACGCCCGTCAGTGTTAATCGCGTGTACACAACCGCGGGACAGCAGAGACGTTTGTCGATCAGAATCGACAGAATTCGCAAGCGGAATCCGCGAGATTGACGGGAAAGCGTGGGCAATCTGTAGGATATGGTCGAGCGATGCCCGTCGATGATCTTTGATAACATGCTAAAATAAATTTTCAAATTTAAATCGCTTGCATTATTTAACGCAGCAAATCCGGATTTGCGTGGAGTGTTTTAAACGGTTTAATGAAATGTTTGAAAATCGCAGGGTGGGCATTTCGCGCGTTAGTCAAGGATGGTATTTGACGTGCGACGGTTGGAATCGTGCGAAATGTCGACGAGCCCCGAAATCTCGATTTTTATGCACCGATCGGAGAGGGAAACGCTCGAAAATATGAGATAGGAATGGAAATATCGGCGCATTAACATAGAGGTATAGTTGGGGCGGAGCGAATGCAAAGAGACTGGGCGACAAAATTTTCTTTCCCACCAGCCCGTCTTCGGCTCCTTCTCTTGGCCGACTTCCTGACAGTAGTAATAGATAATAGCCTGTGTCAGACACGGAATTCAATTCTCCACTGTAACTAACGGCGCATTTATGCGAAGACTACCGCTGGGTATCTACTAAAATTTAATACATCTTTATTCGAGTGAGATTCGTGGAGTTTCGAACGGTTTCTTCTTTTCCCCTGCCGAACCAATTTATTCGGAATAGCATAACGCAGCTTCTACAATTCAGATACTCGTGCAAGAAGAATATTATAGAAGATACTCGTGACAGTATATTTACTAATTCTATACCTCCAAAAATTTTAATTGGCACAAATCGAAATCACCCCTCTAAATTTCAATGTTCCCGAAATTTTAGATACTCTCACCATAAAAGAATTTGAAAGAATTTCTGGCCCCTCGACACTACCTAATATTATAGAATGGTCAAATTATTATACGCAAAACATTTTCGTCAATCTTTGAGATCATTTTAAAATGGATTTAATAGATATATAAACTAGTTATTATTCAATTATTTTAATCAGAATATCGGTCATTATTTGCTTCCGGAATATTAATACCAAATAAGGTGGAAGTGAAGAAAACGGAAATATTGGAGTAACGCAATAAATATTTGCACCTAAAATGAACTAGACTCGGTCTCAGGGTATTCCAAGGACCAAGCCTCGAGGAACAAGCATTCCATACCTCGTTTAGTTCCACGGATATTAGCCGGCACAGCGCTTATAATTTCATGCCCCACGGTAGAACATTCGAATAACAGAGGCTGAAATAATGACGGCTTCATCCGCTAGGTAGTTCGGAGACGGAACTCTGGAAAACAAGCGAAACCGCGGTATAAACTGCTCTCGCGGAGAGGGAGCGTAGAATAGGGGAGTCGATGCAGGCTGGATACGACGGGACGAATGTCCGCTACATTAATTCTTCTCTTTTTTTTTTCTGTTTACAGGCGCGGAAGAATTGGGTAGAGGCATAAGCACCACTCTGCCGTCCGCGCCAACCGAACTACCACAATTCCCGAAGCTTTGCGAGCTACGCCGGAAGTTCCCTGTTCTGTACCGCGTGGAGTTCCAGGTGAGGACAATAAATCCCTCTGTGCACGCTTCCCGACCACCGCCTGCTACCCGCCGGATCGACGTTTTTCAAGCTTGTTTCTCGCTTTCGGTAACTTTGATGGCTCACGGGGTACACTCTGGTAACCGGGGCACCCCAGCATGGAAGATTTCTGCGTGAACCCCTTCTGAGGCTACTTTGGCCTGGCCTAGGGTAGTTAGAAATAAGAGGGCTGGTGGTAGGGATGTTACAAATATTTGAATATTCTAAGGGTTCCAAGGAATATTCGAATACCAGTAGAATTCGAATTTGAGATTCGAATAACTCGAATATTCAAATATTATTCGAATAATTAGGAGTCTCCGAATTATTCGAATACCTACTCAGAATTATTCGAATATTCCGAATTATTCGTGTCACACTCCGCGGCTAAAAGTTAATAAAACTTACCATTAATTAACGTTAAGTATTCGAATTGTTTCATCCCGCGATTAAACGTTAATAAAACTTAACGTTAATTAACTTTTAGTCGCATTTCATGACAATTCGAATACTCAGAATTATTCGAATATTCCGAATTATACTAATACTCAAAATTATTCGGATATTCAAATACTCCGTACCATTCGAATATTCGAATACTCGAATAAATTATTCGTAAGCGAAAATATTCGAATTACCTAAATAGTTCGACTATTCGAATATTTACAGCTCTACGTGGTAGTGTAAATCGAGGGGAGGGGAAATTTAGAACGCAGCCATCGACCCACTTTCCACGTAATTCGCAAAAGCGACCGCACCAAAATGGCACTCAATTCGATTTCCTATTTCCATTTTGGACCCGAGGAATCCATCTTGATTGCATTCTATTATGTTACCTAATTCGGCTAACTAGACTTACCATCTTCATCAAGCATAGATTTCGCGAAGGGAAGCTCAAGGGATTAGGATTAGACCGATACTGTCTGTTATAGACCAACGTAGGTTTAGCTTTAGAAACTCGGTAATTGTATCAGGTTGTATTAAACCGGATATAGAGCCAGGGGATATCAAAGAAGCCTTCGTACTGCGTTCGGTTACCCTCGGATTGTAAAATGCGCTGGTCTGTCGAGCGAAAAGGCGAGCATCCAGTGAGCCGGGCGTTACACAGGACGCTCGAATTAAATTATAATGTATGAGAGGGCCGTTCCCACTTACGTAGCCTCTGAACGCGTCGCGTATACGTACCTTCAGACCCTCTGAAGCGCCTTAAGAGAGGCAGACAGCCGGGACACAGCCGAGAGACATCCAGGAGACAAAGCTATCTCCCGAGAATAGTCGGTGGAATCGAGTAGCTCGGTTCAATATCGGTTTCTCATTAGGCTGCCATTTTGGTGCACGAATTCTGGGGCAGACACTTGAAACGCGGGGGGTGCATGCCTTTCGCTGCTGCCAGCGATGTGGTAAGCAGCTCGATCTCGTTGTAAAAGATGCTCGTGCTCGTAAAATTACCAATCCCGCGTACGTGGCTGATCCTCGTCTATAATTCCCATCGGATTCGTCACAGAGCTCTTGACTATACACCCCGGCTCAGAGTGGAGGACAAACAGCTGCGCGACTTGTTTCGAGGACTAAAAAAAGAATCAACATCCCCAATCGAATGGCTGTCGACGTGTCATTCAAGTTGCTCGAACAATGCGCCGGTGAGCACAAAAGGACAATAAACGGTGAACCAATTATCGGTTAGAGGCCAATCAGCAGGGAGCCCGTTGAGAAAGTATCAGTGTGCACGCGATACCTTCAATAAAATAAGCTGCAATGTACAGAGTGTAGCAGAAGTAACAGGCATAGTTTCCACGGGCGAGGGTTAATGGGATTAATCTGTCGAAGAAATTTTCTGCAGAATCTAGAAATATAGCTTCTTCTACTTGCGTGGACTCTGCTAGGAAAGCAGCTGATAGATCGAAAAGTGGAAGAAACGCGAGGCAAGTCTGAACGATCCAGTCAGCATTACTTTGACCCTTTAAGTTAAAAGAAATTGAGACAATATTAAAACTAATTCAATGCGACAAATATGACTTATTGTTTAATTTGCTACGAGAAAAATAAATGAATTGTTTTTTTCTAAATTTGTCTTAAGGGGTGTGGGTCAGGTCTCAAAATTAGGTCTTAAAATTTATTGTGCTTTGAGACCCCGCGTTTTTGTTATGTTCAAATATTTTTCATTTAGTCTAGTACCTGCTATAACTGTACTCACACTAGGGCTGGGACTATTCGAATAATTTAATATTCGAATACTGATATATTCGAATAGTATGGTATGAAGTGGGTCAAAATTAGCTTCCAAGATTTCATAAATATGTTTTATAAATAAATATATTTATTAATTAGTACGGTCGAAATTTATAAACAACTTCCAAGATTTCACCCTGACAAATGAACCTAAAGAACTTGATTTATACTTCACATCACACATCTTCACAATACATCAGTATTCGAGTACTTAAATATTCGAATAGTATTCGAATACTTGGATATTCGAATTATATTCGTCAAATAATTAAGCAGCTGAAGTATTCGACTATTCGAATACCGAAAAATTCGACAAATGGTCCCAGCCCTAATCATACGGGTTAAGAATCTCTTTGAATTTCTGATTTCCGACAACCTGGACAACTGACATCATGGCAGTCAATTTTGAAAAATCTATATAATATACAATTCCACCGGTGCGAGATCAATTTTGCCACTAAACGGTTTCAGAAAATCTGCAGCGATCCAGGCGCGTACATTTCATTCTCTCCGCTCCCTTCGGAGTCTTTGGACCATGCACGCGATAAACACTCCATCAAGGCGGAGAACGGTGATCCAAAGGAGCGTCTAGCCCCGATCGCGACCCCATCAAAGCGGAGAGTTCACGATCCCGATAATTTTCCCCGACTCGACAAGGAAACTCCGCGGAATAACGCCGGAACATTGTTACGCCGGCGTAACTTCTCGCTGACCAAAATTGGATCGCTGATCGAACGCGGTCGATTTCAGGGAAAGGCGGGAAATAGGTCGGCGAGATGTTTACCGCGGTGGCTGGAAAATTCAATGATTATTCAGGCGTACAATGCGAGCGGTCGGCAAATGTGATTGATATAAATTGAACGACTAGACATTTGTTCGTTACGCGACAAATAAATTGAACCTACGCGGCGCGCCGCCGCCTCTGCGACGAATAAATTCGATTCATTTTCGAATATTACGGGGAAACGCGTTCGAAGCCAGGCGACGAACGGAAATCGTGGCACGATTTGGGGGAGATAATGATTCCCGCTAACGAAGCGCAGGAATATCGTTCCGACGGCGAAGTTGCGAAACTGTAAAAATTTAATTAACTTTAATTAACAGACTTGCAAAAAATTGCGGTCCCGCAACTTTACCGCTGGAGCGACGATGTGAAGGAGTAAATTTCTAAAGTCGATGAATTATTGGTGAAATTCTGTGGTAAAAAGTGTCTGCAGCTGAAATTGTTATTTACAGACGGCGACGAAGGTGGAGACGCATTCGTGCAGGCACGCGATGAAACCGGCTAACAAAGAAAAGAATCAGAACCAGAAGTGTATTCCTTGTGAGTAATAATATTGTTTAATAAATAGTCGATTTTAAGTGGCGGTAGAATGGGACTTTTATCAATTCACAGTTTCTGTGATTTTCTACGGAGAAATCGTTTCTAATACTTCTCTAACTTCTTAACGCAGATGACTACAACAGGGTGGTTTTGGACACGATAGAGGGTGAACCTGATTCTGATTACGTTAATGCCTCCTATGTAGATGTGAGTAGAATATATTTGCAAAGCAATCGTTTAGAGTGGTGATTATAAATAATTGAATGGCTACGTATAAAATACTGCATAAAATGTAAGCATAACTGAAACCCTTGAGTTAAGGGAGTTTTTTACTTTGGAAGAGTATGTATATTCTAGGAGTTTTTGAATCACTTTTTTTTCTAGAGAGATATATTGTTTGCCATTCAAATGTACATATGTTATTAAAGTACATTTATTGAAGTTTTAGAAAACATTATTTTCTGCCATTCTACTGGATCAACGGATGATCAGAAATGTGAAAGTAAAATTGATTTACAATCTACATAACTGTAATTTTCGTCTGAACCACGGACATTGAATTTGATACACAATTTTCAAAATGGCGACGGTTTAAAGGAAAGTAATGCCAATTTTACCAAATTTTTACAATTTCAACCCCCGGGAAAATAGAAAATGCCGTCAGAGGTGAACAGTCGTGGTTCAGACGAAAACTATATGTTTTTTAACCGCACGTTCCAAGTTTCGAGGCAATCGTGTCATCACTTTTTTCTTAATCGTGGCAGATATTTACGTAAACATTGTTTTAAAAAAAAACGCATTTAAAGGTTACCTGAGCCGTTTAGATAGCCCGTACTATTCTTCATTCAAACTTCTGTAACTGAAGTTTTAGCCGAAATGCCTTCGATGGGACATTTCTGGGACTATAAGGGTCAAAATAAAGAAAAAAAATCTTTTTTTGCACCCTCCGAATTAGAAACCCCCCTTAATCTGATCACCATAAATTGAACCGTAGTCAGGGATATCAAGGATCAAGATTGTAACGACGAATTTGAATAATCCATAATGAAGGATTCTTAAAATAGACTACGAACTTTCACCGCGAAAATTTTATTCAAATGACACGATAAGTTTCGTCTAATCGATCGACGCTTACGTCACGTTCCAGAGTATATTGAAGCCAAATGCTTACATCGTGACTCAGGGACCTATAGAGAACACCGTGACGGAATTTTGGCGTATGGTTTGGCAAGAGAAGGCCTGCTGCATCGTTATGCTTACGAAGACCTTTGACTTCATTAAGGTAACAGGCCTTATGGAAATTCGCACGTTTGAATACTTCTTATTGGAGCCCCTCGCTTCTACCTTAAAGGTTCTGCCTAACGCTTTGAAAATGAGACAAATTTTGTAGAAGTTTTTTTAAAAAAAAAGTATCGAGTATTATAATTCCAAACTTTCTACGTTCCTTAATCGAGACTCAAAGAATGTGCTGAATTTTTTCTATGCAATAATAATAATTTTGTTGAAAGTTACAGGGATTTAAAAAAAGTTTGTTGTTAGCGGACACGATTCCGGCTGTCATTTTCATTTGAAACAAATACCGCGAATTTCTTCTTAATCTATCTGAACGTGATTATCGTGTGAACTAATATCCTTGCACGACCATTCACTCGAAACGCAGTAGACAAACCATGAAACCATGTACCCACAGAAATATCGAAACACCGAGTTTCACATTTGCTGCCTCAGTCTTTATCACGCCGGGCCGTGCATTCGTTTTCACGAATTTCCAATTCGCCCCAGCCTCGTGTATATTCATATTCATATTTCATCAATCCCCTCTCAGTATGCGCGGGCCAGGTTCTACCGCGTACTCCTATCGGCCGAATGATAACGAGCGCGCTGGTCGAATCGATTTCAGGTGATGTGCGTCCAATATTGGCCGGCGAACAAGGACGTAGACGAAGACTACGGCGGCATCGGCGTTTCCGTGCTGAAGGAGGAGGAGCTCGCCAATTTTCACATACGGACGATAAGGCTTTACAAGAAGAACGAGAACGACGTGAGTGCACTATCCGTTACACTTTTCGCAGATTCATGCTCGCGACGTGAAAAATTGATGCGGAGGGAAGCGAACGGTCCGTGCTAGCGCCGCCGCCACTCGCGGTGTAGGCACGTTAAGCCGCGCTCCCGCGTGTACAACGTGTCACGCGTCCAATCGCTCGGAATATTATTCGGAACATTTTAATACGAGCGGTGCAAAATTAATTCGCGGAGCTAAAAGTGGAATACCTACTTTAGAAATTGGTGGAATAAGTAGAAATCAGCTTACACACTACAATCTTCAAAACTCTTGAGATTCGAAATAGGAGTTGGATTAAGTTCCTGAAATTTCAAGATCACGCGTAGAACACGCTTAATTCTCAAAAAATTCCATCTTCATCTCATAATCAGTGGAGGTCATCTAAAAAATCTGCTGTGCTATAGGGTCGCCAACTCGCGATACCAAAGATTAGAAAGGAATCGTTTCCCAGCTCCCGATTGTTAAGCCCCTTGCCCATTTCTTTTAATTAGGACTATCATTTGGTAACTTACAGTTCGCCAATTGTAACACAAAATCGGAAAATTTTCGGGAGTCAATTTTGCCCTCTTAGAGTGAATTTAGGCAGCAAAGAAAACTGCGCATATACATATTCACAAAGTTTCATAATTGTCGAAAAGTTGAGGGTTGAAACATTGTAAGCCGCCATACATGAAAATGGTTAATCCTACGAAAAAAGTACATAGAACTTTTTTATTCAGAATTTCGCAAGCTACAAATTTTATAATAACTGTTTTTGTCGTAGAACTGATAGATGCCGAGATATTCGCGAAAACTGATGGGCCATATTTCCCCCTAATTTCACTGGACTATACTTATACAGCTCCCCGGCAATCTTTTTCCACGCCCCGTATGAAACTCAAGGCACAACCGAATAATCTCCGATGTAGTAACTAGTAACGAAGTCTCGGCTGGCAGAAACCCGCGCACACTCGAAACTCGCCCCGAACTTCCGGCAGACACCGTCGCCGGTAAGGTTCCAGCCGGGCTGGATTCGCGGGCGAAAGAACACGGACGGAAGTTGATAAAAAGTTGGCGGAATTAACCTGCGGGGGAGAAGTGGCCTCTGTGCACTAGTTCGGTCGTCTCGAAAGTGGGTGAATACAAAACGACACGGATGAGAGATAGGGCAACCGTGGGAGGCGTGGGTTCACTCGAACAGCCGTTTCGTAAGACGTAATTTTATTAACCCACCCCTAGAAATGGAACGAAAACACGGGGAGCGGGGATCCTTCGAGTCCCACTCGACTGTTTCTTTGCCGTAGCGAATGGTCCACTGCGTATCGCCGTTTCTGCACGAGCGAGGTTACTCTGTTATACAGCCGAAGCAATCCTGATAGAAACTGTCCCTTGGTAATTTCGCAGGTGCTCGTGTTCTCTTCGTTTCGTTGCGTGGCTGGCGCTGAACCATACTTTGTTAATGTAGTAAATAGGACGCTTCGTTTTCAGAAGCTCACGAGAGAACCACGTGCAGTGTTACGCGCTGATTTTAAGGAAACTTCGTAGAAAGCTAGAGAATTGAAAAATATTCGACCCCTGTTCGGTCGTAAATGTGGGGCAGGGTGGGTCTTATTTCCGACTTCTGAATCTTTTACGCGACACCCTCTGGAATAGTTTCGATCAATAAAAAAGAAATCTGTGATAAGTTTGAGCTCGATTGGATAATGGGTAAAGGAGTCCGGGGCAGTTGAACATTTAAATATTGCATTATTTAAATATTGATTCATTTAAATATTGAATTATTTGAATATTGAATTATTGGAATATTGAATTATTTGAATATTGAATTACTTGAATATTGAATTATTTGAATGTTGAATTATTTGAATATTGAATTACTTGAATATTGAATTACTTGAATATTGAATTACTTGAATATTGAATTATTTGAATATTGAATTACTTCAATGTTGAATTATTTAAATATTTAATTATATAATTATTATCCAATAATAATAGTATTAGCCCCTTATCCAATCCGGCTCAAACTTTACACAAATTTCTTTTTTATTGATTGGAACTATTACAGGGGGTGTCGCGAAGGAACCCTTAAAAAAATGTCACCGAGAGCAAATAAGAACCACCGTAATAGTGTGGAGACCTAGTTAACACCTCATGTGATTCCTTTTTTAGTGCAAGAGTTTTACCTTTAATTATAATATCAGATAATGAATGAAGAATGAATGAAAAATGAATGGAAAATTCTTCTGCCACATTTCACCAACCATGTCAAGCGTGTAATTAACAATCAGACGTTGCCACATGTATCACATAAGCATTCACGTCACCTGTGATAAAAGTCTCCCAGAATTGGACCCATGACAACTCGTGGATATTCAGATTTCTGCACAAAATATCTTTACGATCGGGTCGCTGTTAAATTTGGGAACAGGACATGGCAGCAAGTTAATGTCGCGCGGTTTGATCTCCGTTAGTTGGTTCTTCGTGGCTCGTCAAACTATTAACACATCCGGTCGACGCGTCTTCGCCAGAAGCACGAAGTAAACGAAACACAATAATCGCTTACAAGACTCACTAGCTGCGCAGAATTCAACGTAGAAAGTGGGGCTTCTGCTGCGTACACTTCAGAAATCCTCGCGCCCGTGCAACTTAATCTTAATCCATCATGTTGCAACGTGAAATAGTGGGAGGGTACGTAGAAAATTCAACGGAGGGGTCTACGAAGAAGTGGATGTTGCAGCGGAGCACATTGAATGGGGAATTGTGAGCGGGATGTAATATGCGAGGGAATATTTGCAAGTTCAGGAAGAGGCCGCGTGCCACTTAAGGGGATAGTGGACTATTTCAGCTTCAGAAAATCGATTACTTTTTTTTTTACTGATTTTAAAAGTCTTGTCCTTTATGAAAATTTTAAACAAAATTTCATGCAGAAATTCAAATCATTGTCGAAGTTATAGCAGCGAACGTAATTGAGTGCACCGTCGAGTAACGGCCTCGCAGAGCGGTATTTTCATAGGGCACCTTACTTTAAAGCCGGTTTTCTCGAAACACCATTTTCAGAAACGGTGTACATCACAACTCTTAAACCAGTGAATATTTTCACTTAAAATTTTAACTGGAGCTGTAGAATTCCATACTCTATCGTGTGGAAGTTCCGCATCAACATTGGATGCTTATAAAACATTTTATAACTGATTAAACACGATTTTTTCCCATAAAAATGTGGGGAAAAAATTGATTCGTGTGTAACTTCTACAATTTTTGTTCAAATTCATCGGCGACTTTCCACAATGTAGATATTTATGTATAGAATAATCACCTTAAAGCATTTTGCTTTCAGATGATTGGTTCACCTGAATTAATGTACACCACCTGCCGCGGCGCGCCGTACAGGACTGTCTTCAACGATTAATAACTTCGACAATTTTATACATTCCAACGATTTTCTTTTTTGTAAATACTAGCAATCGTGCCCACAATAGATTGCCAAAAGCACGACTATAACGATTGTTTGGTATTAAAGTAATTTAGCGTCAAAGAGACTAAACATTTTACGTATCCAATAGTCCACTACCCCCTTAAACGGTGCAAGATTGTCGAGAGCGGTATTGTTAAATTGTCGTCGAGCACGACACTTTCGTAAATCACGACAGTCGCGAGCGACGGTCCCGTTTAGGCAAAACGATGAACTCTCCAAGTAGTTTCGCTTCTGCAACCTGGTCTACGAACAATTCGCAGATGCATAGGGATTCTCGTACAGGCATCTCGTTTGCCTGCGAACTTCGAGGATACCTGAAGAGAAACGAGAAAACTACTTGAAGCTGCTAAACCATTATTAGATTTCAGGCACCTAGAATGAAAGAAGTGCAAGTGATATTTTTCGAGTTTGGAATTGAAATGTATTAAAAAAATCTACATAAAGTCTCTATGAAAATTAACTTATACTTAATGCTCGACATATTTCTGCTGTGCGTGCGAACGAGTATAAATCAGAATTCTCAGTTTTGCAGGAATACACTTAGAATATTAAAAGTACTATGTAAAATCAAGTGTTAAATTTTTTAGGTGAAAGTTGATAACATATGTCTCGTCCCATTGGACTTCCAAAATATACTTCATACTCGAAACAAGGTTACAAAGAAAATTACAAAATTCGAATTAAATTACAAATTGAGCACAAGAAACTTTTATTTATAATTTCGATTTCTAAAAACAACAAAAAAGAAACAGCTTGAGGTGAGATATTATTTTCTTCTTCGTATTCATCGACATAACTCAATTTATACCTACTCTTACCCGACTCGTACTACTGGAACCATAAGCAAAGAACAGCAATGTAGATAATGTTAGCGTAGTTATCCCGTTTTCACCAGAATTTCACTCTACACTCGTTCGTCCGCCAACCAGAGATTAGGGCTGGGACTATTTGTCGAATTTTTCGGTATTCGAATATTCGAATACTTCAGTTGCTTAATCATTTAACGTATATAATTCGAATATCCAAGTATTCCAATACTATTCGAATATTTATGTATTCGAATACTGATGTATTCGAATAGTATGGTGTGAATTATAAATCAAGTTCTTTAGGTTCATTTGTCATGGTGAAATCTTGTAGGCTAATTTTAACCCACTTCATACCATACTATTCGAATACATCAGTATTCGAATATAGCAGTATTCAAATAGTATTAGAATAATAACATTCGAATACTCAAATATTCGAAATTTATTCGTAGCATTCGAATAGTTTGCAAAATATTCGAATAGTCGCAACCCTATCAGAGATGTAGTAAGTGACAATATTTAACACAAAAATTGAAAAATATCAGTTGCATCCCTTTGTAGAATATTTGTGGCGAGGGGCAAAATCATTAAGGAGAGAATATTCTACGAATCGAAATCAAGTTTGACTATATACCACTGATTACATTATTTAAGTCTCAATTACCCACAGTACTGGAAATATTTATTGCATCACTCCAATAAACACATTATCACTTATACCTCTTTTATTATGACTCTTAGGAAAATATTACTGCAGAAATGTGTAGCTCAGTATCTTAGCCAAAATAAGTTCGACACGAATCCTTTTATCAATCACATGGCCATGAGAATTGAGTGAAGCAACAAATATCCCCATTGCTGTATCCACTGTGTCATATTATAGTCAGAGAAACATCAACTGGTTAAGTGACCACTGTGCCAAATCCGCTGTCATCATACTTCTCTACCTTCAATCCAAAAAATGCTCAGAAACAACGATAGCGTGGAAGATCATAATTATCATGCTGGGTATAAGATTCGCAAATGATCAGAATTCGAATTATTTACAATGCCTGTCCGCGTCGCCCCCATTGGAAACGATACGGTTTGTCGAAAATGCCGCGATTTCAGGAAGTCACGGAAGAAAGGACGTTGTTGCAATTCCATTACACCGAGTGGCATTCGCACACGTGCCCGTTTGGGAACGCGGTGCTAGAATTTCGTCGACGTGTAAGGGCAGTCGTCGGGTCCACCATAAAGAATGAATCTGGCCCGATGGTGGTGCACTGCAAGTGAGTACCCGCCAGAAGTAACGCTCGCTGTCTCGTCACCGTTCGTGTCCATAGTTAAACCTGGTCTTTTATTAATGAAACAAAGCGATGGCGGCGGAAGGTCGGGAGTGTATCTGGCGATCGACGCGAACATGGAGCTGGCCGAAGAGGAGGACGCGTTCAACGTCTTCGGCTACTTGAAAAAGTTGCGGCAAAGTAGAAGAGGCCTCATCGAGAACTTGGTAAACTCCGAGCATCGTCAATCTCCCATATTAAGATCGAAAGGGCCATTTTTATATATTATCGATAAAACGTGGATCCCTTCTTCAATATCTTCCTGGAAACAAAATATTTGAATATGCGAAACTTCGTAGCTCGATTATTATGCATCCGGATATTTTTTTACTGCAACGGTTCGTCCTTAAATTACGCAAGGCTCTTTGGGTGGGGGCAGTGCTGGATTAAACAGTAAACAAAATAAGCGCTTGCTTAGGGTATTGCGGAAAAGGTGGGCATCGTAGAGATTTTTATAATTTTAAAACCTGACTTCTGTTGGAAACACTTTTTAGCCAAATTATTAAAAATGCCTAAGAAAGCATAGGTACATTGCGTTGCAGTGATCGTTCTACACAAGGGGGAGAAGAGGGTTGGAATATAAAATCTTACGAATTCTTATACTTGGAAAGGAAGGGGTAAGAAATCCCCGAAATTAGCCTTACGTAATTTAAGGATGGCCTCTAAAATTACTTCTCCAGAATTTTACAAGCCAATGCAGTTTAACATCTCTGGTGAAATTTTCGATGGTAGAATTATTTATTGATACTTCTATAAACAAATTTTAACGCAGAGGAGTTTTTAATTATTCTTGCTGGGGTAGATGGAATATTTACGAGTGGTGAGCGACTTTTTTCTATCCAGGACCAGTACAAATTCGTGTATGACACGTTAGAGGAGTTCGTGGTGTGCGGCGCTTCGTGGTTCCCGGTTTCGGAGCTGTCCCAGCGGCTCAAGCAGAAGAGCGTAAAGAATCCTATAACCAAGATGAACGAGTATCAGCGGGAGTATCAGCAGATTTGCAAGCAAACGCCGCGTTTTACGATCGGAGATTGCGCCGGCGGGCACAGGGCTGATAACAGGGAGAAGAACAGAGACGTGCTAGTAGTACCGCGTAAGTTTTCACCGACGGAAACACTTATCAGGATTGTTCGATAAAAGGAGCCTCGTCCAAAACGCATTTCGCAAATATGGTGTATCGCCCATATACTGTATCGCTTTTTATGTTAACAAATTTCTAGGGATTTGCATGTTATTAAATATTACGCTTCGAGTATTCTTGTTATTCTTCAGTAGGCAACTGACTGCTCTGCAGCTTATTCATATGAAATTTATACATATATTTTATTAACTCAAGGCACGTGGAGTATTGGAAACAGTGGCGCACTGGGGATTTCATCTTGGGGGGAGCCGAATTAAACGGATAAAAATTTATATTACGCAATTTCATTTAATGCAAGTTTAATAAGATTCATTAGATGATTATACAAATTTATTTAAAGAATAGAATCTAGTCTTATTTTATTTTTACAAAGACTCTTATTTGGGGAGTGTCAGGGCCCATCCCCCCCCCCTCTCCGGGTGCGCCACTGATTGGAAATATTTATTGCATCACTCGGATATGAAACACTTTATCACATATACCTCTCTTATTATTAGTCCTAGAAAAATATTAATGCAAAAGTGTGTAGCTCACTATTTTGACCAAAATATTTTATCGTGATGCAGTAAATATTATATTTCCAGTAGACCTTCACCTTCAAATCTATTTATTTTAACAGCTGATTTGGAGTAAATTCGCTATATTTATTGGTAGCATAAATTCCTAGAGCTTTGTGAGTATATTCAGCAGTATGGAATATGCGAATGTAGAAAAGTTTGTGTTGCGTGTATGTCCTTGTTTCATTCGTAGTTCCCTGTACGAATTAATTACGCTTTCTGGTTTAGCTGACAACTTCCGACCATACCTCACCAGCTTCCAGGGTAACAGTTACACTGACTACATAAACGCTGTCTTCGTGGACGTAAGTTTATATATATTTATAATTTGTTTTGTAAAATATTTGCATTAGGCATAATAACAGCTGCGCTGAGCCTCGCCCATTCTGTACTTTGCGTCTCAAACTCAACTGCGTTGTACCTCATATTATAAAAGAATAAAGACTTATTATTATTATTATTATTAAAATATAGATACAGTGAAGCAGGAGGATCATGTTGCATGCTATTAAGAGCTAACCCAGACACCAGAAAAAATTCTGTTCCGAGATCCTCTAGTTTACTACGTTTGACCCAATAAGTTCTGCTATCAAAAGATCCGAGGAAAATTCCACCTTCGCTGCAAAAAAAGAGCGCAGTAAATTCTGCCTTGCCGAAAAAGAATATCACCTCTATCCCAAATGGCTGCCAAGGAAACAGCTTGTAACTTTTCAGCGACACTCAGCCGGAATCGAGCACACGTGCTCCCAGTAGCTTTGAAGTTGGTTTTTCCAGCGAAGCCCCGCGCCAGAAAACTTTATTCCGCGCTTTCGATCTATTTTTGAGCGAGGAGCAGCGTAGCTTACACTTCCGCCGCGTATCACGCCCGGTCTCGCGTGCGCGATTTCAAATTTCAACGTCCCTGTCAGAGGCCAGCCTGGTTCTATCACCGTTCCCTCTTACTATTATTCATACGCCACGGTTTCGCGGTGGCAAGCTGTCTGCCCGGATCCTAAAAGTACATTCTCGCCAGGGCTACACGAAGCCGAGGGAATACATTGTTACGGAATGGCCGCTTCGACACGTGTGCGGTGAGTTCTGGTCCCTGGTCTACGACTACGAGTGCGCGGCGGTGGTGGTGCTCTGTGTGCCGCCCCCGGGCTCCACGAATTTCCCCAGCTTCTGGCCGGAGGGCAAGCACTCGAAGAAGTACGGTCCCGTGTTCACGATCGACCACATCAGCCACAATCACTACACGAACATCAAGACCTGGGTGAGATAAAGCCTTCGACTCCACTCTTGCTGTCTTACGTCCCCGTGTCCGCTGTGTTTATCGCGGCGGATGCTGCTTGAGGGGGATGGGATAGGTAATCGGATTCTTATTGCAGATCTTCAGGATAAACAAGAAGATCGTGTCGCTGACCGAGCTGATGGCTGGCGTGAAGGCACCCCCTAAGACAGTCCAGCTGTTCCAGCTTACTTGCTGGCCGATGGGCCACAAGGTTCCAACGTCTACCAACAGCCTGGTGGAGCTGATGAATATGGTGGAGAGGTGGAGACAGCGGACGGATTACGGGCCGGTCGCTGTGGTTTCGCCGGACGGTAGAAGCCGCTGCGGAGTTTATTGCGCGGCGAACGCCTGCATAGAGCAGGTGATACAGCACGGCGAAGTGGACATCTTCCAAGCGGTTAAAACTGTGCGCAGGCATAGGCCTCAACTCGTGGAGAACATGGTACGTGGTCGTCAATAGCGACAATTGAGAAGCGACACTGTCAACGCATAGTAGAATGTTTTACCCTTGCACTTAGAACTGAGCCACGTAGGATAACCATTAAGGTTATAAGTACACAGTCGTCCAGGTGACCAGTTAATACGCGATATTTTAGAACTTGTCAATCATACAGAGTGTCCCGTAATTAAGGGACTTTCCGGAACATGCAACATCCTGATGCAAAAGGACATCAAAAAGTCCTTTACCGTTTTCGGATCCGAGGCTTCGTTCTCGAGATATTAACTGTTGATTATTAATGGTCCAAGTTCCGGGGCGCGCAGTTTAAAGCCGGAACAGCTGAGCGCGGAGCAGTGACCGCTCGCGCGCACGCGCAGGGGGCGCGCGTAGATACAGACTGCGTTCCGATTCACGCATACTGCGCATAAAGTACAGAGACAACCGTTCCGTTTTAGTTACTGCGCGTATTTGTTTCTACAATCTTTGATTATTTGAATTTCTCTATTGGAAATAGAGAAATTCGGCTGATACAATTTAATAAAATGTAATAAAAACAATTAATTCTCTAAGGATCACAACTGCCACTTTTCTACGTTATTATTTTGAAGAAACTTCATCTCATGTATACTTATTACCTACCGAAAATGTTCTGCGAATATTGTTCTCGAATATCCCGGAATCACACATTTTACATAATCTGTCAATTTTTAGGCAAACATAATCTCTCCGAGCGTTTTGTTTTTAATATTTCCGATTCTGAATGGCAAGTTAATATCATCTTCGTTTTCGCTTTCATCAGACGAATCACAGCTGCTGATTTCATTATCAATATTATTTAATAGTATCGAGGTTATTGTAAACAACGTTTCTTTGTCCATTGTAGCATCCATTTTGCTTTCGCATGAAACGCAGGAAAAAGCGTTCCGTTTTCAAAACTGGCATGAACCGCAGTAGCGAAACGGAACGATATACAAGCGCGCAGCGACTGCGCTGCGATCTATACACTCACTGCGTGAATCGCAGCGCACTGGTTCAAATCATGTAAATGAATCAGCGCGAGGAATGGAGGTGCTCCGCGCGCAGCTGACTCTGGTTTAAACTTGCGCCACGGAACTAGAACCGCTAATATTCATCTGTGAATATTACGAAAACGAACACTCAGATCCCAAAACTTTGTTCTACTACGTTCATTGTATCCATTCCACTATTTGCACCGCCAGGTCATACCTACAGAATTTAAGGCAGGATACCACCTCTGACTGCGATTTTGGAGGCGTTTTTCATGAATTTTTTTGCGTACAAAGATTGCGCAGAAACAAAATCGGTTTTATTCATTTATTAATGTAACGTTAATCTGTAATTACACATTCTTTGAAACTGAAAAACTAAAAAATAATCTCTTCTAGGTGGCGCCAAAATACAGATGTTTTTCAAATCGGCGTGTCAGATTACTCTTATAATTCTCATCGGATTGACTTGAAACTTTGCGCAATTCTTCCCTGTGGTATAATCTAATGATGTACGTGGGGATTTTACGAAATATCGATTTTTAAGAAAATGGCGGTCATTTTAACAAAAAGCGCAATTTTTTAGGGTAAAAATATTTATAAAATTGCGCATCAAAAAATAATAATAACGCTACAAAAGATTATTTCTTACTTTTTCAATTTCAAAAACTGTGTAATTACAGATTAAAGTTACATTAATAAATGAATAAAACCGATTTTGTTACTACGCAGTCTTTGTATGGAAAAAAAATTCATGAAAAACGCCTCCAAAATCGCAGTCAAAGGTGGTATCCTGCCTTAACCTCTAATCATAGGATCGCCCAATTATCAATCATCCCCTCCCGTTCTGTTCCCCCCCAGACGGAGTACAAATACTGTTACGACCTGGTGTTGCACTACGTGCTACACTACCTCAACAAGGACATGAACGAGAAGAAGTGAGAAAGCGAGTTGAGGGACGAGCTGTGGTTCATCGAGTTCGGTCGCGGGGCCGCGCTACCATTGACGCCGGAGGAGGCCCCGGCGGACGGCGAGCCGATGGTGCCGTGCGCCCAGGGTCGGGTGATCGTGGAAACAGCGAGACCAGCGCCCCCTTACTTCGCCACGTGCACCAGGTACCGCAGGCCACCCGGCTGCGTGCTGGCCAGCGAGGTGATGGCGAATATCCTCGGTGCGACGTCGTCCTGCCTGATGCAGGCGGACCAACACTTGGCGGCCTCCATGGGCAAGGGGGCCATCAGCAAGAACGTGATGATCCCGGCGCACAGCATCGCCATCAGGCCGGAGGACCTCGGCGTCACGCCCTGGTACTTCGAGGATTATCCGATCGTGGACCCTCTGCCGGGGCCGGCGGGCGATCGAAGCTCGTACCCCTCCTGCTCGTACCCGGACGCGGACTCCACCATTAAGCCGGACATGATCTCCACGAAGAACAGCAGCGTGGACAGCGCCACGCCGAGGAAAGCCTACATGGACCTGAGGGACGCGATCGCTCTGCTGGACGAGACCTGCCCGAACAAGGAACCAAGCCCGTCCCTCACGCCGCGGACCCCGAGGACACCGCTCACCCCCCACCCGAGGAACAAGAGGGCGCGGTCAAAGAGCAGCGACAACTCCTCCAACTACAGCAACGATCGGCTGAGCGACCGCTCGCTGGAGAACACGCGGCCCCACGACAAGGAGAAGAAGCGGCCGTTCCTGAAGAAGATCGGGATATCGAAGACCGAAGACAAGCCGTTCCTGGCGAAGATCGCGCCGAAGATAATGGGCAAGCCTTACCTGGAGAAGATCGGACCCAGCAAGGCGGTGGAGAGGCCGTTCCTGGACAAGATCGGGTCGTCCAAGACCCTGGACAAGTTCGTCTTCGACGCGTCGCGCCACGAGCACGGGAACTCCGACAAGAGGAAGGATGGCCCGCGGAAGGACGTAGCGGCTGGGAGAACACCGGAGTCAAGGAAGCCGAAGGAGCATAAAGCACAGAGGGTTTTAACGGTGGATAAGCAGTTCGCTACCGAGAGGAGGCGTTCTGGTAAAGGTACCCTATTGAAGATGTACTCGTTCGAGACGGAGGATCTGGAATCGACCGTCCAGGCGAAGGATAACAGAGACCCACTGCGCGGCGCATCTTTGGACGACGTCCTGGACTCTGGACCTAGCTCCCTACCTCTGGAGATCGACAATGATCGAACGTCCAAGGCGGAGACGAAGGAGCGGATAACTAACGGGGCTGAACTGCTGAAGTGTCGCGTCACAACCAGCGAGGAGATCACCTCCTGCAACACGAGCTTCGGCTCGGACAAGGAGCCAAACAGCTGGGGCAGTTCGCCCATGAAGAGGTGGCACTTGAGGAGAGACACGTCGACTCCGAGGACCCCCACGCGTGGCAAAGTTACCCAGAGCGACGACAGCGTACCCAATTCGCCCACGAAACGTCCAATCTCCAACGTCTCCACGGATCATCCGGATGGTTCGCAGGTCGAAGCTTCGGGAAAGGGCGTTTACTCCCCGCTGAAGACTAGGAGGCAGACTTACGAGGACATACTAGACAGAGATGGGAAGGAGGAGGATGGCAAACCGAGCAAACAGGCGCAGTTCGAAAGGCGCGGCATTTCGTCGGACAATCTTCTGTCAAAGGATCCCTCGTTCGCTGTCCCCAGTTACCAGGCGAAGGACCAGTTAGAGAAAACGCGAGAGGCGTCTTCCGAGGACCACTTGACGCGCTATCGTAGCCAGGAGTACAGCAAGGAAACGTTCAAGCAGCTGCAGGACAAGTTCAAATGCCACGAAATACCGACAGAGACGTACGCTGATTTTAAGAGGCGGACGCGAGCCAACGCGCCGAGCGTCGTCGCTAGACAGCCAGACCGATCGAAGGGAGGCGCTGTGGCAGACACTCGCGATGGATGTTTGCGGGAGGTTAAAGGAGATGCCGAAGAGACGTCCAAGTTGATGGCATCGAGCGTGCCGGCGGATGGTGATGTGGGGTCCGAGGGGGACGAAACGGTGCCTGATGGGAAGCGAGAGATAGTGAGAGGAAGCACCACGAGGTCAGTGCTGAAGAAACAGCAAGGGATCGATAACCCCAGCGATCAGGAGTTCGACGGGAACGGGTCTGTAAGGCGTCCGAAGCGACGGATCTTCCACGAGCCCTCCCAGGAGACCATGGACCTGCTGACGGAGCTGAGGAAAGTGAAGAGCCTGCTGAAGACGCCGTCGTGGGAGAAGGACCTCGAGCTGGACAAGAAGCCAGCCCGCCAACCGAAGCGCATTCTATTAACCGACAAGGAGTTCTGCCTTTCCGTGGAGAGGGAGAACAGCGTTCGTCGTCCATCGAGGGTTACGAACTCGCTGGAGACAACAGACGAGGGGACGTCGATTTGCAAGGGAAAGAGGGCTGAATCCGAGAAGAGAATCCCCGGTCCAGCGTTGTTCGAGAAGAAGTGTCTCTCGTTGGACTACGCCGACGAAGAGAAGCCGCAGAAGCCAGAGCCTAGAGCCATCTCTTTAGCCTCCGCTAGGAATCTACCGTCAGAGACTGGGGGGATGATCGATTACTCCGATCTAGCGTTGATCTGCGACTCAAAGAGCTACTCGTCGGACGTGTTCAATAGCCCGTCCGAGGGGGCGAACGAGAAAGAGTATAACGACGATTTGGAGGGAGATATTCGGAGGAGGACGAACCAGAATCATTGCACGGAGGTAGATATCACCATTCCCATAGATCAGAGGGTGGACAGTCCGAAGGGCAGAGTGCAGATCCAGGGAAGGACCAGCGATCTTTACGAGATCATATCCCCAAGATCGACGCCGTTCCGTGTGAAAAAACGGCTCGGAAAGATCTCCGTAGAGGAGAGCGTCAAACCGGAGAGTTTCACCCTGGGTTCCAAGGTCGACTGCCGATCCGTCGTCGCACAGAAACGGACCAAGTGCTTCCCTTTATAACGCACGTCGACCTGCCCGTGGGCGAAACACCCCCTGCGACGACGTTAGGCTGCGTTCGCCCCTCAATGATATCTCAGGCGAGTTTAAAGGTACATTTGTCGAATATATTGCTCGATACTTTTTCATTAGCCGGTTCGGTGGGGTACAACATTCAGAAATGCCCCTTTAAGTCGGTCAGATAGGCGTGAAGAATCTTCGGTAAATAATCACAAAAGGGGATTTTTTTGTTAATATTATTAAGTTAGAATTTTATATTCTGAAATACCTATTTTTAATGTGGTTTCTTTGCCTTATTAAATTTACCTTGCCTTATATGGGGTTGCAGGTTATTTGAATATTATAAAACGGGGTGGCGACTCAGAATAGGATGGGAAACACTGCTCTGTTAAATGTAAATGGTATCCGGAAAACCTTCCCAATAGTGCTCAGGGTGATGACTTTGAGAACATATTAAAATATTATCAAAATCGGGGGTGGATCCCTTTTTGAGAAAATTTATCAAATCTTCTTGCTTAATTCACACTTGGGCAATACTGTCGATGCTTTTCAAAAAGTACCGATAACGCGACAACACTGTACAGGGCGCAAGTCCCTCGGCGTGGGAACACGCCGACGCCAGGCGAAGCATTAAGACAAAGTAGAAGAACGATTAACCCTTTGGGTACTGAATTTCAACACACGAAAATAAGCCTGCAGCCTGAGCTTCTTTGGTAACATTACAGAATTTTCACAGTCTAAGTAAATAATTAATAAATAAGAATGATAATATATTATGTACAAGGGGTAAATGAGAGCGATTCTTCTTCAGAAATGTTGGACGGCGTGGAACTCCTGGAAACAACCGATCGTACTCGTACGGCAATAATATCTAGCGCGAGAAAATG
Organism: Andrena dorsata; assembly: GCA_929108735.1. Lineage (NCBI taxonomy): Eukaryota > Metazoa > Arthropoda > Insecta > Hymenoptera > Andrenidae > Andrena > Andrena dorsata. Next base: position 9,350,323 of record OV815488.1, read on the forward strand.
GAAATCGTATATATAAAAAAAACCGTACGAATACGGTCACCGTACTCAAGGGGTTAATGGAATATAGTACGCGATGAGTTTTGGGTTGAATTAAATAGGATGGGGGGAAATATTAAGTTGAGAGTATAATTGGTGTTGTAATTCAAACATGATTGACATTGGGTTCCGCGCTTTCAGAATTTTTCTTTCGTTTAATGGACAGCTTGTACACGTTGGGCCACAAATTTTTGCGCGCCCTGTACACATTAGCAGGATTAACGAAACAGGGTTTGCCCGCCACGCCTTTATCTTTCGCCTTCGATATCTATCGGGGCGAAAACGGCAATTAACATTTGCAGGTTGCTCTTGGGGATAGCCGTGCGCATTTACTCGATTGAACGGACTTCTGGCTCCTCCATTTCTAGCGAACGCACCCGAAGCGTTCTTGTTACCGAGTTTAAGTACACCCGTTGCAACGAGAGACTCGGAGGCGCAGCGAAAGCCCTATTTGATCACGCCCCACGTTCATCCGTGAGAAATCAAAACGCAAAAGGGTATCGAGTAGGGCTGGGACTATTCGAATATTTTACAAGTATTCGAATCCTACGAATAAACTTCGAATATTTGAGTATTCGAATAGTATGGTATGAAGTGGGTTAAAATTAGCTTACAAGGTTTCACCATGACAAATGAACCTATATTCGAATAGTATTCGAATACTTAAATATTCGAATAGTATTCGAATACTTGGATATTCGAATTATATTCGTCAAATAATTACGCAACTGAAGTATTCGAATATTCGAATACCGAAAAATTCGACAAATAGTCCCAGCCCTAGTATCGAGCTGCTTGAGACCGATTAAAGGAGTGGCCATCGAATTCGGGATATCGATCACCACCGAAATTCGTCGTTGCTCGCCGACAAAGCGGAGGCGAGCTTTCCGAAGCGAGTAGCCCGACGCGCGTTACACTTACAGGTATATTCTAAAACGTATCCCGACCACTTTTTAACCGACGTTTCGCGATAGGAAACGGCTCGAAGAAGCTCGACGGCGGTTCCGCCGAAAGATCCACCGCGTCGTCGGCGCTTTCTTTCAGCAAAAAGGAAATGGAAAAAAATAACGAAGACCACACGCCCGCCCATCGGTCGACGACGCCGCGACGCCGCCGTCGAGCGAGTGCCTTGTTCGTGGATATATTTATTTAAACGAAATAAGAAAAAAAAAAAAGATGTGGAACAAAGAGAGAGGAGAATCCTATCAAAGATAATTATTAAAAATTCCGACTGCGGGCCGGATTTTCTGAATGGGTCCACGGAGTTGCACTTTCGACGATACCACCAACGACTGATCCGGTCTTTGGATACACTGTTCCCCCGGACGCGTGGACGCGCGATCGCGGACGAAACCGAAGATCACGCATTTTTACAATTCTTACGCCCCAACGGTTCCATGGAAAGTCGGCAGAAGCACGCGGGATTCCCCTTCGCCGGCCTCCGGAAAGTTCTCTTGACGGGGTCGGCGGCTACGAAGACCCGATTCCCTAAACATGTAGGGATAGGTTTTGTAATTCCCGTGTGGGAGCCACGGAAAAAAGAGCCTTGGGCTCGATGGAACTTGAACCCACGTGTCAACCGCCACACCAGCTCTTCTATATATTCCGGGCTCTCACTTACGGGGGTTCCCTAACCCCACAAATATTTCCGCGCGGTCGATATATTTTCACTGTGAAACCGTCACGGGATGGGATCAAAACGAGATAATCGCGAGAGATACTCGAGCTCACGAGAGTGCAACTCCCACGCTTGCCAAGCCTATTCCCTGTTCGGCGAAGCGCGTGACGTTTTAACGACACAAACGTATATATTAAAAATAACAGATTGTTACGTTCCTCTTATAATTTTCTAGAGGTAGATAGGACCGATAACGCACTTTGTGGGATAAATACGGAAAGTAAAGATAAATGTAGATATATATATATATATATATATATATATACATGATATATAAAAAATACATATTATCGTTACTCCGATGGGATATTTGTACGTATTCTATGACTATTAGAGACTAAATCGAGTTGGTATCTATAATGTACATGTATGGGTATGTTTATACATACGGTATGCGTATACACGACGAAGAATTGTGCGGCCGTACGTGTACCTAGTCCGGTACATCATACGGATCCTATAGTTGACGAATTGTGCCAAAGAAAGATACGATTTATTGTACGTTATCGAGTTACTTTTCTTTTTTGTCAAGCATGCAGGGTGCTCGAGTAACGTGTGTTCAAATTTTTGCTGTGGGTTAGTGAAGTTTATAGGAACTCGTGTCCCGAGGTGCTGCATTAATGAATTGCGGGGTGTAAAGCCACGTTCCCACACGTGGAGCGTGGTATTACGCAGAATACAAAGCGTAAAATGTAGAAGTACACTAAAAGAATCGCTATTCAGGCGCAATAGGTACCGAAATTGTAGCGATCTCGATTGCCAGGTGTAAGACGTATTCTTACATTTAAAATTCGCGCCACGAAATACACTTAAGATGTCTCTGCGCTGCGTGTTGCCGTCGGAAGGGGTCTTCTTTTAGTGTTCCAAGGACGTTGCGCGTTGCAAACTGCGCACGTGGACGCGCGGTTTGAATGTGCGGTACAAATTTGACTGCATGTTTCTTGGATATCCGATTTTGTATGCAGAGAGCTTTTACAGGTCTCCAGCATCTCGGATATTAATCGCGCGTGATGCGTGATGAAACAGACGAAATTTCGTAAGCTGCTTTGTGAAAGTTTATTAAAACGATATGTCGTTTTATCTGATCGATATACCGGGTGGTTCGCAAATTATGATTATTTTAAGTGTCTGCCTTCTACTTCTGAAAACATTGTTATTTTCTAGGGCAATGAATTTCTTAGAGAGAGTATTATTTCTCTCGGCATAAAACTATATAGAAATTACCTCGATTCACAGTTCTTCGTTCGAAAATAGGTCTTTGTTATAGAATAAAATTTTCTCACCAGGCTTTTGTTCCCAAACAAGTCTCTGCTTTTGTTCAACATAAAAACCACGGAGATATTTAACGTAATCATGATACAACGAACTGTCCTCCATGACAACAAAATAGTAATCTCCAGCTCAGTCACGTCATCGATTCGAGGTGTTGCAGATTTTTGTAAAACACTCTGTGTGCGTGTTCGATCGTGTTCACGCACAAAGGTTTACGGCGCGACTTGTCCATTGCACGGGTGAAACCGCGCGCGCAAATTATGTGTATACATTCTTATATATGGATAGCTATAATTTATGTGTAATTTTACGGACACACTGACCGACTACGAGCTGTCGAGGAAATCGCGCGCATGTTCGATGGGAATTACTTATTCGAGAAAGATCACGAACCGTCCTCGGTACTAGTTGGTCCATCTAAAGAAACTAATTTGTCCCTAAATTATTTGCTTCGCTTAAATTCTATATTTTTAATATTTTACTAATCAGCGAATTTCCTCGTCCGAGATTATAAAAAAAAGGATTTGAAAGGGAAGAAGAGCATTTTGAAGAAAAAAATTGTCATTCCTTCGTTACCCCGAGTTAACTTTAATCGACGCATGACGAATAATTTTTTTTAACTTCGAAATTTTATTTAAATAAAAATTTTGCCTATCTCTACTTTGTGGTCAAGTAGTTTCGCAAAGCTATGGAATAATTTCCATTGTTATTGGGCACTGTGACGAAGAACAACGAGTGCTCGACGAGATGGAAGGAGAAATCGTGATCTTTCGTTTACAAAACTCCGTGCATTGCGAGCGTTTTCGGTCGGTAGGGTGCAATCAAAAAAATATTTTGGTGAGGCAGGGTTCACATTCTAATACGAAGGCAAAATCGTCCAGACTCGTTCTTAACTAAGAAAAAGAGAAGGAGAGAAGAGAAACATCTCGTGTCGCGACAGCCATCCGTCCACCTTTTCGGCTGTCTACCCTCGTTATTTGCACGCGTACATGTGATAAAGTGGTGTGCTTAGCGAATATTGTTGAGGAGCATTCAAACATCCGCGAGGGTGGTGAATCTTTATATTCGTGGTTTTAAACCGTGTTTATTTCTCGCTGGCGAGATTTTAGTAGCCGATGGTCAACCCCTAACGTTCCACTCGTTATGGTTGCGCATGATGTTTTAGAATTTTATTCCAGAGAGAGTTTACGATTTACGATCCATATTTAGAGAGTTTACCAGCCGATTCTCGTGTTATCGAAAGGGTACTTCGACTTTAAGAGGATTTTAGCGATTTTACGGTACAATGTTTTTACATTGCCACGGATTTTAATTTGTACTTCATCGAACAATTCATCCAGCTTTGTTACTTCGGGCGAAGATAGGGGATCTCTGTAAGGTTTTCGTTAATTGTCGAGGAATATTTACTGCAATGATGATTCTAAGACCAATGTTGAATATCGCCAGTGTTTCGATACCAAAATGCAGCAACAGTAACAATAATTGTAATCTTAATTACTCACAAGTCACTACGCTAAGAACATAGAGTTTCGGCTCGTGAGAACAGAGATCAGTCTTCATAATAAAAACGAATTTTCATTAACTGTAAAAATAAAAGGAGAGTGAGTGGCAAGCGTTCCGAGAAATGAACTTTGAGAACCGTTTAGAAAGTTTCCAACAATTTTGTAAAAGATTTGTAGAACTTGTCAGAAGTATTTTCTCAGTATTGAGTTCGATGCCCTAACTTTTCCGTGAAACTAGACCGATTCTCTGGTTTGAATCGCGCGCGCCAGATGTCGCGACGCGGAGCTGCGTTCGATATAAATCGAAATGAATAATTCAAATTCCCCGCGAAAATAGGAGCGTTGAGAAATGAATATGAATTGCCAAGAATGAGTTGCCTGACTATAATTTGTAACACGAATGCTTAAGTTTCTGAAATCTTGATAAAATAGAGAGAACACAGTTGTGAACCGCTTGATGAAACAAATTCTTGAGACCAGTGTGTGTAATTTGGGCATTCGAGAACTAATTTCCATGAAGGATCTGGTATTTCCTTGTGTTTCAAGATTTCCCTCATGTTCTGTTTCGCCCGAACAGTACGAAATTCCACAACCGTTGAGAACGAGTTCTAAATGCAGTCCATTTATCAAGCTGATCTTGCGGCGAGCGAATGAGCAATGTTTTGTAAATTGTGTGATAAATGATTTAAATAAGAAACGATGTGGTACATGTTGTGTAACATTGGTACGTTGTTGTAAATAATAAATAGATCGTATGTTGTATCGGGATTGTTCCTTCCACAAATCATTGTACGCCACTGACAGTGACTTCATCATATATTAGTCACAAACAAGGTAGGATTTTACCCTCGTTTTCTTTGGAATTAGTTTCTTCTTATTCTACGATCATACCTTTTCTGATTATATAATTAAAACTTTTGATATTAACAAAGTATAATTTTACATTCTGAATATGCAGTTTAATAATTCTTTCTGTCAGTTACGCATAATTCACTTATTTATTTTTGGGGGTATCTATCCATTATTATCGCCCGCAATGCAAGTATCTCTTTTGAATAAGGCGACCTAGCTCCTAGTACCCACAGTTCGCATTCCAGATATTCTATAGTTCAATGAGAATCCTCTATTCCAGATTATTATCTATTTTATTTCATAATATTACAAAATATACATTTCAAAGTTGACATTAACTATAAATCGTCTTTCCAACAATTCTTGCTTAACTTACTTAAAAGCGTATGATATTTTATAGCTTATTCGGACGGTCGCACTGAGTGCGCATTTTAGCCAACCAGAAGTGAAAAAGTTCACACTCAGTGCGACCGTCCGAATACGCTATTAAATATACTTGAAGTATTAATCATCACGTTACTTATTATCAGTATTAGGGCTGCTCACACTAATACGATTGCAAGCATCTATTATAGATCTTAAATCTTCATAACTTAGATAATTAAATATTTTTTCTGTACAGTCATATGGTATACCAAGGAAATTAGTAAAGAAAACGTGGAAAATTTTATAACCTTGTTCCACCAACTCTTTCCATCTTTCCGCCTTTCTAAAGTTACTATTTATGAGAGTAGCGTATATTGGAAATTTTAGTTTATAATAATCTGATCCGAATACCTGTACTATACTTTCATTTCCTGCGTATATTGCTAATTCACTTATACCTTTTGTCAAGATATCATAAAATGAGATATTCGCATTACCAACCTTCTCACTCTTCATGCTCGCTACTTCTTTCTCACATTTATTCCGAAAAACATCTAAATTTCTACCGAGGTTAATTAATAAATTTTTGTTCCTTACATATAAATTTGCAGTTTTCACCTTAACCGCGTGACGTTGAAAGATCTGAAAAAACCATGAATACATGTGAGGCCATTCACTCTTAATAGTGATATCCGAACCATGATCTAGGAGAGCTATAACAAGGTCTGTATCCACCTCGTTACAAGCATTGTGAAGTGCTGTGTTACCACATTTATCTTTAGAATCGATGCTGACACCATATTTTATCAGTTCTTCGACAATATTCAAATATCCTTTCTCAGCAGCACCATGCAACAGTTTAGAATTATCTCCATATTCAAGGTTGACAGTAAAACCATACTGTAGCAGGTATTCAGCGATCTTGCTATACTCTTTTCCACAGCTATGCACTGCGACATTAAAGGCGTTCCTGTTGCCTATGTTATTCAAATCAGGAGAATGCTTTAAAAGATGCTTAACAATTAATGAATGTCCTTTTTCAACAGCAAAGTATAGTATAGTTTTACCATCCTGATCTTGAGCATCAACGTTTGCTCCAGATTCCAAAAGTAGCTTGACAACTTTTTCATGTCCATTTATAACAGCAATGTACAATGGTGTACAACGTTTATTACCACCATAGGTACACACAGAATTAACATCAGCTCTATGTCTTATAAGCTGCCCAATGATTGGTACATTCCCTGCATTGGATGCAATATGCAGATAAGTTTTATCATATTTTCCTTTAGCATTGACATCAGCACCTCTATTTAAAAGCAACTCGACAATTTCCATTCTCTCCCATCGAACTGCATCATGAAGTGGAGTTGTGCCTCTCTCACATTTAGCATCAATATTAGCTCCTTTATCTAGAAGCATCTCAACAATCTCTATGGCATTATTTCTAACAGCAAAATGAAGTGGAGTCATGGAAGGATTTTCATTTGTGCTGTTAACTTTGGAACCATGTGTTAGAAGTAGTTTAGCAACCTCTGTATGGTTATTCTTAACAGCTTCGCAAAGTAAATCATATCCATTCGACCAATCTTGTGAGTAAGATAGCCCGAAATAACTAATTAACTCTTCTAACCTTTCTAGTCTTCCTTCACGAGCTGCCGAAATTAAACTGCAGCTTATATCCTGATCACCTTGCATTTTCTACTAATAAATTATTCCAAATTCCATGAAATAAATTGCCAAACTCATGTCGGGAGAGGCACTGTAGTCTGTCGTAGAAAATTCTAGGTTTTTTCCTACAGAAATAAATTTGAACTTTTAAATAACATTCGTTAAACAATGCACGCATAATGTGTTTTAACAAACCTTTTCATAAAGATGCAATTTCGTTCTGAGCGTCAAAGAAAGCCAGTCACGTGATCGGTCCACGTGCCTTTCAGCGTTAACGCTCGTTTTAAGCGTGATTCACAGAGGGAACGGCTGACTCGCGTTTTGGGTGATGGAGGGAGAACACCTACAAGAGCGGTGGTAATGTGTGCGTGAATTGGCGTCAGCGCGAAGCCAGCCAAGCGGCGACCACGCGAAACGAATGTAGTAGCGGTGGTAATGTGTGCGTGAGACGCTACGATTGGAGACGAACCGTCGCCAGCGCCAAGCGAGTGAAGCGGCGGCCAACCAGCGTCGACAACATATGTCCCGGTGACGCTGGTTGGCCGTGGTGTCGGTTCGTCTCCTATCGTGGCGTCTCACGGCTGGCGTCGCTACGTGTAGCGCGAGTCAGCCGAAGCTACGCTAGCGGTGGAGTCACGCTGCGCGCTGACGCCAATTCACGCACACATTACCACCGCTCCTGTAGGTGTTCTCCCTCCATCCCTCAGAGCGCGAGTCAGCCGTTCCCTGTTGTCGGCTGTTAGCAGTCTAGTGTAGTATATAGAAGTCTGTGGTCGAAACGAATAATTCAAATTCTCCGCGAAAATAGGAGTGTTGAGAAATAAATAGGAATTGCCAAGAAAAAATTGCCTAGCTATAATTTGTAACACGAATGCTTAAAGTTTCTGTTCTACGATCATTCTTGTACATGCAATTGAAATCTTTGAGACTATAACTAAAGCCGGTATTGATAAACGTGTCTTAATCTTAAGCAAATGCTTAAGCATGCGACATCCTCTACTAACCTAATAGCTAGTAAAGGATGCCGAATGCTTAAGCATTTGCTTAAGATTAGGACACGCTTATAAATACCGCCCTAGGTATAATTATAAATTCTGAATATGCAGTTTTATAATTCCTTCTGTGAGTGACACATAATTCACTTATTTATTTTTGGGGGTGTCTATCCTTTATTATCGCCCGCAATGCAAGTATCTCTTTTGAATAAGGCGACCCAGCTCCTAATACCCACAGTTCGCATTCCAGATATTCTATAGTTCAATGAGAATCCTCTATTCCAGATTATTATCTATTTTATTTCATAATATTACAAAATATACATTTCAAAGTTGACATTAACTATAAATCGTCTTTCCAACAATTCTTGCTTAACTTACTTAAAAGCGTATGATATTTTATAGCTTATTCGGACGGTCGCACTGAGTGTGCATTTTAGCCAACCGGAAGTGAGAAAGTTCACACTCAGTGCGACCGTCCGAATACACTACTAAATATACTTGAAGTATTAATCATCACGTTACTTATTATCAGTATTAGGGCTGCTCACACTAATACGATTGCAAGCGTCTATTATAGATCTTAAATCTTCATAACTTAGATAATAAAATATTTTTTCTGTACAGTCATATGGTATACCAAGGAAATTAGTAAAGAAAACGTGGAAAATTGTATCACCTTGTTCCATCAACTCTTTCCTTCTTTCCGCCTTTCTAAAATTACTATATATCAGAGTAGCGTATATTGGAAATTTTAGTTTATAATAATCTGATTCGAATACCTGTACTATACTTTCATTTCCTGCGTATATTGCTAATTCACTTATACCTTTTGTCAAAATATCATAAAATGAGATATTCGCATTACCAACCTTCTCACTCTTCATGCTCGCTACTTCTTTCTCACATTTATTCCGAAAAACATGTAAATTTTCACCGCTGTTAATTAATAAATTTTTGTTCCTTACATATAAATTTGCAATTTTCACCTTAACCGTGTGACGTTCAAAGATCTCAGCAATCCATGAAGGCATGTAAGCCCTTTCACTCTTAATAGAGATATCCGAACCATGATCTAGGAGAGCTATAACAAGGTCTGTATCAAACCGGTTGCAAGCATTGTTAAGTGCTGTTGTACCATACATATCTGTAGAATCAATAGCACCGAATTTTAAGAGAACTTTGACAATTTCAAGGTAACACCTATCAGAAGCAGTGTGAAGCGCTGTTCTACCATTTTCATCTTTAGAATTGACGTTGGCACCGAATTTTAAGAGAACCTCGACAACTTCTTGATTATTCTTTTCAGAAGCAATGTGAAGTGCTGTTCTACCACATTTATCTTTAGAATCGATGCTGACACCATATTTTATGAGTTCTTCAACAATTTTTAAATATCCTTTCTCAGCAGCACCATACAGCAGTTTAGAATTATCTCCATATACGAGGTTGACAGTAAAACCATACTGAAGCAGGTTTTCAGCGATCATATGATACTCTTCTCCATAATGATGCAGTGCGACATTAAAGGTGTTCCTGTTGCTTGTGTTATTCACATCAGGAAAATGCTTTAAAAGATGCTCAACAATTAATGAATGTCCTTTTTCAACAGCAAAGTATAGTATAGTTTTACCATCCTGATCTTGAGCATCAACGTTTGCTCCAGATTCCAAAAGTAGCTTGACAACTTTTTCATGTCCATTTATAACAGCAATGTACAATGGTGTACAACGTTTATTACCACCATAGGTACACACAGAATTAACATCAGCTCTATGTCTTATAAGCTGCCCAATGATTGGTACATTCCCTGCATTGGATGCAATATGCAGATAAGTTTTATCATATTTTCCTTTAGCATTGACATCAGCACCTCTATTTAAAAGCAACTCGACAATTTCCATTTTCTCCCATCGAACTGCATCATGAAGTGGAGTTGTGCCCCTCTCACATTTAGCATCAATATTAGCTCCTTTATCTAGAAGCATCTCAACAATCTCTATGGCATTATTTCTAACAGCAAAATGAAGTGGAGTCACGGAAGGATTTTCGTTTTTGCTGTTAACTTTAGAATCATTTGTTAAAAGTAGTTCAGCAACCTCTGTATGGTTATTCTTAACAGCATCACAAAGTAAAACATATCCATCTGACCAATCTCGTGAGTAAGATAGCCCGAAAGAACTAATTAACTCCCTTACTCTTTCTAGTCTTCCACCACGAACTGCCAAAATTAAACTGTAGCTTATATCCCGACCACGTTGCATTTTCCACTAATAAATTATTCCTGATTCCATGAAATAAATTGCCAACCCCGTGTCGGGAGACGCACTGTAGTCTATCGTAGGAAATTCTAGGTAGTTTTCTACAGAAATAAATTAGAACTGTTAAATAACTTTCGTTACACAATGCACGTAGAATGTGTTTTAACAAACCTTCACAAACCTTTTCATAAAGATGCAATTTCGTTCTCAGCGTCAAAACCAGTCACGTGATCGGTCCACGTGCCTTTCAGCGTCAACGCTCGTTTTAAGCGTCAAAACCAATCACGTGACCGACGCTCAACCAATGAACAAGCGAGTCAACCAGAGTGAACGAGTCACGGGATCGGTCCACCTGTCTTTCAACGTCAAGCAGGAAAGCTAAAGTCGATTTAGTTTTTAGCTCGGAGTGGTTTTATATTCAAATGCCCATGGTTTTGAACCATGGACCTAAGAATTAAATGGACGGAGCATCAAATTTCAACATTGAGGAGGGGATCGAGCCAGTCGATCGTGAGAAGGGAAGTCGTGATGGACGACTTGTGATTAGTGGAGTAGTACGCATGCGTCGCGCTTTATTTGAAACGGTATGCTTATATCGAGTGTATTAAAATATGCTTGTATGCATACTTATATATTACTTATATATATGTGCTTACATATGAGCCCCTCAATTGACGAGTGGCATAAGTTTTACCAAGTTTTAAGTGACCAAAATATAATAGCACATTCGGCAACCGGCACTAGTGCGCACTGAGTGGGAATTCTTTCGCTTCCAATTGGCTAATAGCGAATTCGGGAGAGCTGCACTGGGCGCACTGAGTCCGAATTTTAGCCAATCGGAACCGAAAAAGTTCACACTCCTCGCTTCCGATTGGCTTAAATTCGCACTCAGTGCGCCCAGTGCGGGTCTCCCGAATTCGCTATAAAATTCGCACTCAGTGCGCACCAATGCGACCGCCCAAATACGCTATAAGTCAAAACGAATAATTCAAATTCTCCGCGAAAATAGGAGCGTTGAGAAATAAATAGGAATTGCCAAGAGAAAATTGCGTAGCTATAATTTGTAAAACGAATGCCTAAGTTTCTGTTCTACGATCATTCTTTCTTCTGATTGTACATGCAATTGAAATCTTTGAGATTAACTAAGGCCGGTATTAATAAACGTGTCTTAATCTTAAGCAATTTCTTAAGATTAGGATAGGTTTATGAATACCGCTCTAGGTATAATATTAAATGCTGAATATGCAGTTTAATAATTCCTTCTGTGAGTTACATATGATCCACTTATTTATTTTGGGGAGTGTCTATCCTTTATTAAATTACCATCCTATAGTAAATCTGAGTATGGGCAGGTAAATATAAAACACTGTGTTAGTGTGAAAAACATCACCCACAATACAACCATCTCTTTTTTCAATAGGGCAGCCCAGCTCCTAAGTCATAACACTCACAGTCCACATTCCAGATATTCTATAGTTCAATGCGAATCCACTATTCTAGATAATTCGCCATTTTATTTCATAATATTACAATATAAGTATACAACATATACAATATATACATTTCAAAGTTAACACGAACTATAACAGTTCTCGCTTTTCCGAAAATTCCTGCTTAACTTATTTAAAAACGTTTAATGTATTAATTATCACGTTACTTATTATCAGTAGTAAGACTACTGACACTAATAGGCTTGCAAGCGTCCATTATAGTTCTCAAATCATCATTACTTAGATAATTAAATATTTTTTCTGTACAGTCATATGGTATACCAAGGGAATTAGTAAAGAAGAAATAGAAAATTTTATTACCTTGTTCTACCAACTTTTTCCTTCTTTCCCCCTTTCTAAAATTACTATTCATAAGAGTAGCGTATATTGGAAATTTTGTTTTATAATCATCTGATCCAAAGACCTGTACTACGCTTTCATTTCCTGCGTATATTGCTAATTCACTTATACCTTTTGTCAAGGTATCATAAAGCGAGATATTACCAATCTTCTCACTCTTCATAGTTGCTACCTCTTTCTTACATTCATTCCGAAAATCATTTAATTTTTCATCGCCATTAATTAATAAATTTTTGTTCCTTACATATAAATTTGCAGTTTTCACCTTAACCGCGTGACGTTTAAAGATCTCGGCAAAGCTATCAGGATAATTCCTTTCATTCAAAATAGTCATATCAGAACCGTGATCTAGAAGAGCTCTAACAACATTTTTATCTGTCCCAGCACAAGCAATGTGAAGCGCTGTTCTACCATGTTTATCTTCAGAATCAATGTCGGCACCGAATTCTAAGAGAACCTCGACAATTTCTCTATTACTGTATTCAGAAGCAAGGTGAAGTGCTGTTCTACCATCTGCATCTTTAGAATCAATGTCAGCACCGAATCCTAAGAGGATCTCGACAACTTCTGGATCACTCCTTTCAGAAGCAATGTGAAGTGCTGTCTTACCATCTTCATCCTTAGAATGGATGTCAGCATTGAATTTTAAGAGGACCTCGATAACTTCTAAATAACTCCTTTCAGAAGCACTGAGAAGTGCTGTTTTACCACGTTGATCTTTAGAATTGATGTCGGCACCGGATTTTAAAAGAAACACAACAATTTCTGGATTATTCAATTCGGAAGCGATGTGAAGCGCTGTTCTACCAACTCCATCTTTAGACTCAATGTCAGCACCGAGTTTCAACAGAGCTTCGATATTCTCTAAATCGCAGTTGTCAGAGGCAATGTGAAGTGCCGTGCGACCATATTTATCTTTAACATCGATACTTGCCCCATATTTTATGAGAGTCTCAATAATCTCTAGATCATCGTTGCCAGTAGCAATGTGAAGTGCTGTGTTACCAGTTTTATCTGTAGAATCGATGTTGGCACCGACTTTTAAGAGAACCTCAACAAGTTCTGGTTTACTCCTTCTAGAAGCAATGTGAAGTATTGTTCTACCATCTTCATTTTTAGACTCCATGTCAGCACCAAATTTTAAGAGAGTCTCGATAATCTCCAGAGCACAGTTGTCAGACGCAATATGAAGAGCTGTGCGACCATATTTATCTTTAACATCGATGCTAGCACCAAATTTTAAGAGAGCCTCGACAACCTGTCGATCAAAGTTGTCAGAAGCAATGTGAAGTGCTGTGTTACCATATTTATCTTTTGAATCGATTTCGACACCAAAATTTAAGAGAACCTTAACAGTTTCTGGTCTACTCCATCGAGAAGCAATGTGAAGTGCTGTTTTACCAGATTTATTTTTAGAATTGATATCGGCACCGGATTGTAAAAGAATCATGACAGTTTCCGGATTTATGTCTTGAGAAGCAATGTGAAGTGGTGTGTTACCTTCTTCATCAGTAGAATGGATGTCAGCACCGAATTTTAAGAGGACCTTAAAAATTTCTAGTTTACTCCATCGGCAAGCAATGTGAAGTGCTGTTCTACCATATTTATCTTTAGAATCGATGCTGACACCATATTTTATCAGTTCTTCGACAATATTCAAATATCCTTTCTCAGCAGCACCGTGCAGCAGTTTAGAATTATCTCCATATTCAAGGTTGACAGTAAAACCATACTGTAGCAGGTATTCAGCGATCTTGCTATACTCTTTTCCACAGCTATGCACTGCAACATTAAAGGCGTTCCTGTTGCCTATGTTATTCAAATCAGGAGAATGCTTTAAAAGATGCTCAACAATTAATGAATGCTCTTTTTCAACAGCAAAGTATAGTATAGTTTTACCATCCTCGTCTTGAGCATCAACGTTTGCTCCAGATTCCAAAAGTAGCTGAACTACTGTTTCATGTTCATTTATAACAGCAAGGTACAGTGGTGAACAACGGTCTTTGTCATTATAAGTACACACAGAATTAACATCAGCACCATGTTTTATAAGCTCCCTAACAATTGGTACATACCCTTCGTCAGCTGCAATATGAAGATAAGTTTTACCATATTTTCCTTTAGCATTGACATCAGCACCTCTATTTAAAAGCAACTCAACAATTTCCATTTTATCCCATCGAACTGCATCATGAAGTGGAGCTGTGCCCCTCTCACATTTAGCATCGATATTAGCTCCTTTATCTAGAAGCATCTCAACAATCTCTATGGCACTATTTCTGACAGCAAAATGAAGTGGAGTCACGGAAGGATTTTCATTTATGCTGTTAACTTTGGAACCATGTGTTAGAAGTAGTTTAGCAACCTCTGTATGGTTATTCTTAACAGCATCGCAAAGTAAAACATATCCATCTGACCAATCTCGTGAGTAAGATAGCCCGAAAGAATTAATTAACTCTTCTACCTTTTCTAGTCTTCCTTCACGAACTGCCGAAATTAAACTGCAGCTTATATCCTGATCACCTTGCATTTTCAACTAATAAATTATTCCTAATTCCATGAAATAAATTGCCAAACCTGTGTCGGGAGAGGCACTGTAGTCTATCGTAGAAAATTCTAGGTTTTTTCCTACAGAAATGAATTAGAACTCTTAAATAACATTCGTTAAACAATGCACGCATAATGTGTTTTAACAAACCTCTCTATAACGCCGAGTAACCACCAAATGCGCATTTCTGATTCCGGCAAACTAACAAACGTTCAACCAGTGTGGTCGGGAAAGGGCCTGATAGGTAGTAGCTACCTTCTATTGCGCATGCCCGCGAAGAGCTGTGACGTCAAGCCAATCAACGCCAAGCTGATAAACGAACCGAATCGACGCCAGCGCCAAGGGAAACGAAACGGCTTGAACGCGAAGCCGAGCGAGTGACGCCACGCTGTCCAGTCGTGCTTGTATTAACCTTTAAAACGCTCGGCTTCGCGTTCAAGCCGTTTCGTTTCCCTTGGCGTTGGCGTCGATTCGGTTCGTTTACCAGCTTGGCGTTGTTTGATTTGACGTCACAGCTCGTCGCGGGCATGCGCAATAGCCGGTAGCTACTAGCTATCAGGCCCTTTCCCGTGGACACTGCTTGAAAATTCTGGAAACTACCTACCACGGTAGTTGGACGAGAGTGGGGTCGCCTACCCACGTCTGAACCAATCCGAAACGAGTCCCCGGCGACGCTGGTTGGCTGCGGCCTTACTTGGCTTCAGTTTCAACTGCAAGAGTGCACAAATTCATTTCAGAAAAACATGACTAAAAATCAGCCTAATAATTAATATCGTAAGAGATACAATAAGTAGTTATCGATAACCAGGAAACGGTAAATGAATAACTGAATCCTAATCTCTCAAAGTAACAAGATATAAAATAATAGATATTGTTAGAACACGATATTTACACAGTCCTGACTATTCTTTACTTGTAACCCTCGCTTACTTCGTCGTTCCATACCATAATCGCGACTGAGGTATTTTCGAGGATTCACGTAATCAAGTCACCGTAGATAGCTATTCCTGACTTGCACTACTGGAAAAAGCGTTATCCTGTGGTCTTCTAGTGCACTATAATTTTTATTATGCCATTGTTAAATTCTTGGACCACCATCCAGTGGAACTATATAACGAACAAGCGATAGTCTTCTTAATACAAGGAATTTCATTCGCAATGTATTACACACATGTATAAGGATTTATTTAAAATAAAATTGTAAATAATTCATACGAAAATATATTTTTAGTTGATAACGTGTTACATTTGTCTGATAAAATTGTTATGTTCATAGTTATTTATCATCTGACAAAGATAAAGGACTTTCGCAATGCAATACGCGATGTTTACTTCAATATCACGAAGCAATGAACGAATGAATATTAACATCCAGTTATCTCTCATCTAATGATGGAACAATCTCAGATTAGTGTGAACTAACACAACGTTGTGTTCATCGCAGGCTTGTGTTACCGCCTCGTCATTTGTAGAACCAGAAGGACTTGCGATGTATTTCACACCGCTCTGCAATTAAAAAGCAATACTTTTATAAGATATCTTACGAAATAGTAATGATAACACTTTCGGGGCCGTAATGTATATGTATTAATGCTGCGCGCATGAAATGCAGTTACTGTATGCTTTACTTATCGAAAAGAAGTAGCATGACATCATCTGCTATAAAAGTATCAATAAATAAATACGCACCAGTCTGGCTCTATCCACATTATCCCTGAATGGGAAGAAGGCATCGCTGCTTAGAGCAACGTTATCTGCCTTTTTGATCCATTCCAATCTATCGTCTTCGGAGAGCTTTTCTGGAACTTTTTCATACATGGCCATCCAAGTAGATTCATCCATGTCTTTCCCTACAGACCCATTTACGTAGTTATCGATAGCGTTGGAAATTTCTGCTCTCTTTACACCTTTCTTAAACTTCATATTGGTTACTTTAGGATGTTGACGAAGCCACCTAAAAAAGCGTTCAATAATTTGTAACACTAAACGTAAAAAATAAATCGCAACATTCGCTCTTAAAAATGTTCTGATTTAATAAATTATCTTCGGACGATTGATGTATAAAACACACCAATTATCAGCTTTGTCACCGGCAAGTCTCGTACAATGGATCCTCGATTGTTGCCCGGCACCAATTCCAATTATTTGGCCATCCTTTGCATAGCACACCGAATTACTTTGCGTATACTTTACAGCAATAGTCGCTACGATCATATCTCTCACAGCAGAATCAGGAACAGCGGTGGAATGTTTTGTTACTATATTCGCGAATGTATCCTTGTTGATGACTGCATCGTTTCGCCTCTGTTCCATTGTTAAACCAAATAATACTTTGCGCTCGATCGGGGACGGCACATAATCGGGATCGATCTGAAGAATACAGTATGCACCGCCCTTCTTTTTCTTCAGAATTTGGAGCGCATTCTCTGAGTAACTCGGTGCGATAATGCCATCGGAAACCTCCCTACAATTTTATTCACGTTCAAACTCGTTTACTCAAGCCCTTATAACGTTAGAAATGTCGCATCACATCTTCTATTACCTGGATATGATCTTAGCTGTAATTTCATCGCACTGATCGGACAATGCTATGAAATCCCCGAAGCTGGACATCCTATCCGCTCCTCGTGCACGAGCATAAGCAGTTGCTAGTGGTGTGAGCTGATTCAGTAAATCGTCCACTTGGCAGAGTTTCGCCTGTACAGCATCCAAGGGTACGCCAACGGCTGCACCAGCCGGACTAACGTGCTTAAAGGATGTAGCGGCAGGCAGATTCAGCGCTGCTTTCAATTCCTTGACTAACTGATAACCGTTCAACGCATCGCACAGATTAATGAAACCTGGAGAACCGTTTACCACAGTCAGCGGTAACTTATCCAAAGCTGTAAAAATTTGGGCCGGCTTCTGATGCGGATTCATCCCATATCGCAATGTCAGCTGGGAAACACCGGCGCTATATTGCTTGCGGAAGTAATCGGAGATGGCATTGTCGTATTCCGCTGTGTGGGTGAATGCTTTAAGAGCTAACACTTGTCTGAAAGTAAAAAGGGGATTGTTAGAAACGAATTAGAAAGAGTCGAAGTCATCTTCTCTCGAATTTCATATCAATGCACCTAGTTTCCGGAGAAGTATCTTTGTTAACAGACTTTTCCATTTCTTTCTCAATTTTCTCATAATCGTTGGGGTCGCAGACAACAGTTACCCTGCTGTGATTCTTAGCGGCGGCTCGTAGCAAAGTTACTCCACCGATATCGATGTTCTCTACCGCATCTTCGATCGTCACGTCTGGTCTCGAGACTGTATTTACGAATGGATACAGATTGCATACCACAAGCCGAATGAGCTCATAGTTCTGTTTACGGAGATCTTCTTGATCCGACTCTGTGAGTCTAGCTAATATGCCTGCAAAATAAAAACGTATAATATACACTTGTAGCATAGATAAAGATCGATAATATATTTATTTCTTTACCAGCATGCACAGCAGGATGGAGAGTCTTCACCCGTCCACTAAGCATCTCAGGCGCTCCAGTAATATTAGATACATCTTTGACGGGAAGACCCGCGTCTCTCAAAGACTTTGCAGTTCCGCCGGACGCGACTAAAGTCAAACCTAACTCGTGCAATTTTTTAGCGAACGGCAAGAGGTTGGTTTTATCGGAGACACTTAAAAGTGCTGCAAATGTGGGAGAACATTTTTTAGAATATATTAAATGCAGAAAATTTATATAATATTACATAATATACGTGTGTTTTGAAAGTATAATATCAACCATGCTTGCTGTGCTCTGAAGGCAGCATGGTTCCCAAAATATTGAAGTCTTTCATTCATTTCTCATGGTTTTGCTCGATAACTATAAACACATCTTACCTAAATTTCCCGCAGACATTATGTAGTCCCTTCAGAAAGTAATACTTTTCTAGAAAAACAATGGAAATTTCTGTAGAATTAGCGTTATACCGGCCAACACTATGATACACAACTGCCTCCAACGAGTCCCCCACAGAGAAAACTCAACAAGTGTTCGACCCTGAAGTAATCTCCATAGCATTACAATCCGCACACTAATGCACACATATACCGTCGACACGCTGTTTTACGAACGTGTGTATGAGATTGAAAACATCTCGCATTTGCGGGGGTCTCGAGGGTCAAATGTCATCTTGTTGGAACGAGATAAGATGTTTTATAATAAACTCCGTGTAAACAGTAAATTGTAAATAGTAAATTCAACGCAAAACTCCCCGAGAAATTATATATTTATTATACTCCAGATTGGGCAGATCTTTTTTGTAGCCTATGCCTGTTTAACAAATTCCATAATCCTTGAAAGTCCCATGAAAATTTGCAATGTTAATTTCTTGCATACTAATGTTTATCATATAAACATCATCATTGACATTATACGCATGTTGCAACATGAATGATAGAGCAAACAAACGTGTAATTTTGGCTATAGGCGAATTCCACTTACTTACGCCCAAATCGCCCGCAACGCCTGTGGTTAAGATTCCAAAATTTATGAAAATCTCTTGAAATATGGAATAGAAATCTGTGAAAGAGCTATTATCGAAAAATATAGTTTTTTAACTATACGACTCGAAAACAGGAACGTATAATTTATGATATTCATTTTATTACAAAAACGGAAAATTCCTACGGTCGAAATTCGCCCTATACAAGTGGTGTTTCGTCGTTTTGAAAAAAATTCAATTCGCCGGAATAGCTAAGAAAATAGTGAAGGTCGCTGTTTCAACTTATTTTTCTGAAACTGTAATGAGAATTTAAAAATCTCGTTTGTAGATTTAAGTATACTTAATCCTCATTACAGGCTCGGAAAAAAGTTGAAAAAGCGACCTTCACTATTTTCTTCGCTATTTCGACAAATTGCATTTTTTCAAAACGACGAAACACGTCACCTAGTAAACTAATCCTTCTAACTTCTCAAAAAACTCAAGTCGTTTGGACCAATTTCGAAAAAGTTATTCTGTTTCAAAGGGTGTGCCAATAATTTTTTGAGTCACTGTATATAATTTGTAGTTATAACTATATTATGTAGAAAATTGTTTTTAATTTAAACATACACAATTGTTTTTACGTTCCGTTGGTGTATAATATAGCTCTTCATTTGCTTTCTGTTTAATCGAACCATTTTCCTTTATTCATTATTGTTTGACAATTAGATACATAAAGTTCCTTTTACCTATTCAGGATATAAAAGAAAATGCAGGAATATTTATCGATAACATTTGCAGGATTATTCTCATAACGGTCGCCACGATTCTGTACCATTACTGATAGCTTAACAAAAAACAGTTTCGATAAAACAATATCTGTGTTTGACTGGCAACAAGTTGCAATAATGAAAGCTGTTGAAACACTT
This sequence comes from Andrena dorsata, assembly GCA_929108735.1. Lineage (NCBI taxonomy): Eukaryota > Metazoa > Arthropoda > Insecta > Hymenoptera > Andrenidae > Andrena > Andrena dorsata. The sequence continues at coordinate 9,370,738 of OV815488.1, forward strand.
TTTTGCGATAAAAAATCAACGCCACTTTAATTTTTGTAAACAGAACCACAGGGAACTACATTCTTTCACTTTTATAATGAGATATAAGGCAACAAACTGAAATTTAATTCACACGCATGAAAAATGTTTCCGCGAAGCTATTTTTTCGGAGCTCAAAATCCTGGCAACCATCACGATCATCGCCCTGTAGATGCTATGCAAAGAAACTATCTTAACTTGCTTCACAAAATGTTTATTATGCACATCTTTGAAATACTTTTTTATGCAATAAATTAGTCACTGTTAATAACAACAATTCTCTACTATCCTTGATAAAATAGTTTTGTCATTCTTTTTAGATTTCATATACATACTTTTAGTTAAAATGACTTAAATGCATTAGTACAAACGAGGCAGTTGACTCTAACTTTTACTGTTAACATTGCGTTGGTCACTGTTACCTTCAAAATGAAACTAACAGAAGATAGTATTATGTCAGTATACGTGGCAATAAATACAGAATAATATTAACAGCTTAATTTCTGTCGGAAAACATACTATGGGGTTACAGAACAAAAGTTGCACCGCTCGTAATCACTTTGCAATAACGATACACTTTAAGGTATATTATAGTTGTAGCCTGTATTATAAAATTTAATATAGCTTCCTAGTTTTAAAGAACTAACGGTTTATAAAAAGAAGAGAAACAATGTAAAATGGATTATTAAAACAATTATTCCCTAAATAATCGCAAGGATAAAAATTTCATCGATACATATCCCGCAGGCTCCTTCAACAATTACGTGTATAAATAACAATTTTTAGCTACTTTCTCAGTTACTAAGAAGAATATAATAAAATTTCAAAACGATATTTGAAATTAAAATAATATGCCGATGTACAAATATAACTTTAAACAAAATTCATTACATTATAGATTTGAAAAGTATTGCATTAAAAGCAGCTGTACTTCAATATGATTGCATTGATTTGTAATTAATACTCCCAATACATACGCGCGTATGTATCGTCATCTTCGAAATGGCGCTCCGCAACCAGCACTTTGTAAATCTTATTTATCGTTAAAAAACAGAAGATATGCAAGACTTTTCTTACTACTTCAGTAATTGCACATAATATATCATATTAAGGCTTGGCACGAATATGACTATAAAAAAATTCGATATTATCAAACGTTTGAAACTTCGTTACACACGCCTTGCACTTACTGTACGAACAACTCCAATTTTGTCCGTTAGCGCGTCCCCTTATTTAAAGTGAATCTTATCAAAAATATTCTCTAATAAAACTGAAAGTACTTTCGTATAAATTGCACGAAAGAATACAGTATCCGATACAGTGATTTTAATGCAGCACTTTACGTAAAATTCAATTTCATTATATATAACGCGATTCTGTCATTCCACGACGACGGAGAATTCATTGAAAATAAGTAAAATGTTTTTTTAAGATTAGCATCGAAGCATGTCTCAATACTTATATTGTTTTACAAGGGAACAATATTAGTATTTTAATCCTGAGTAGTAACATAAATTACTCGAAAAAACTTATTTCATTAATCATACTGTTTATAGGTCTCGCGAGCAAACCTAAACGCACTGGGGAAACAAGGAATCCGTGGAATTATCAAGTTATATACTAGGAACTCCTCGGGATACGGGACCTGCACCAATGCACACTGCGCGTGCCAAGTTTGCTCGCTATATATTAGAATGCCTGGGTTAGAAATTTGCGATAGAAAATTGGCAGCCGGTCGTCGACCGCTGGACCCTGGCCAATCAGCTTTCCAACTATTTCCTTAACCAGTCCTTTGAATTCTGCTCGCGAGACCGACAGTAAAGAAATATTGTTACGCAACTGTGTATTGCTATGTAATTCGATTAATTCTTTCTTATAAACTTGCAAAGAAAGGTAATCTTCTACTAAAAAATATAGAATTTACAATACTGGATGCTTTTTTCCTTCTTCTTCGAAGCACATCTTTCCGAAATTCTGATTACTATAGCATCAGATTTGGAAAAATAAATAAATCGAGAGTGAAACATCGGTTGATTGTTGTAAATGATTATTACAATTTTGTCAAGCTACGCGAAACAGATTAATTCCCCGCTAATTCCCTTCGTCCCTTGTCGTCCACTCGTCCTCTTATTAAAAAATGTAGTAATGGCAACTTCGTTTTTCAACCACTTTTCGTAACAGCTATGATATCTATTTTTTTGGCGAATTCAGTATATCTATATGTTCCTTTTCCTCCTCTGTGAGAAATATTTTGGTAATTACTATATCACCTGTACTATAAGTTTGGCAAGCCACGCTACTTCCAGCGTTACGATCTGTTCGCGGGCTCTTGGTTTTATCCCGGCACGAGCATAGACACTTCGCCGGGGACGCGTCCGCGCTGCTCGATGAGAAGTGATCGGTCGCGGAGCCGGTAACAGCTGAAAGGATAGCTTCCAATTTCTCGATCTTCTCGAATCTGTCCATTCGTTCGTCGGAAAGGATTTCATCAATTATCTGCATTGATTCAGTGAGGCTAGGGGTATCAGAGTTTCTCGGTGACAATATACCACCTGCGCACACACAAACAGGCGAATGTAAATATTTGTAATTCGCGGGAATGACATGAAAAGAATTGCTCGGTTATTACGATTAGATGCTGTACCAGAATGTGAATTCTCAGACGTGTAGCTTTCCATGCTATGATACTCTGAATCTTCCATTTTATCCTCCTCGTCGTCGTCGCTGCTATCCCCTTTATCTTGGCCCATATTCTCAAGTTTCTCCAACTTTCTCGCAACTTTGTAGCTCCCCTTCAACTTCTCCTTTTCGTCTTCAGTAAGATCTAAGTAACGCAGAAGACGTATCTCACGATTACTTAATACAATATTTTTAGCGGTTGCTTCTTCCATTCTTTTCTTTAAATCCGCAACCTCTGTCTCCACTTTTCGTTGTTTTTTACGTGCCTTCACTTCTGCAGGTTTAATGTGCATCTGAATTTGCTCCTCGCACAATTCAGCGAAGAGGGCGTGTACCTCCGGCTTTATAAGTCTGCAATGATATCGAGGCCAAACAGAGGCGATTATGGTTGACGGAAAAACTGTGCGCGATAACGGGGGATGCTCGTCGAATAATGTACAAGTGAATCATACTTAGCCATGGAAACGTATATTTGCGGAACCAGACTTAGAACGTCGCTGCTAGCATAAATGAGCATGTCTCGCGTGAGCGGTCGACGACACCAGTATCGTTGATTGCTGCGATAGATATTCTTTAACTGTTCCTTTAATGGATTTGGTGGAGCACCGTAATGATCACATAATGTGTTCAGATTAACGTTCTTCACTTTATATACAGGTTTGCCAGTTTCTTGAAACTGAAGTACCGCATGAGCTACCTATAAATTTTAAGCATAGTTTACGCTTTGAATGGTGCATATCTTTTATCTGTTAATAGTGCAATGTAAGGCGTAATTCAAGAATATTTACTAATCACGGATCAAGTACCTGCGTATCGAAAACATTGCTCAACATAATCTTGAACTGGCTGTACAAATTGGCACTGTCATTTCTACAATCATGAATTACCTGAAACGATACGCGCGATTTATATAACGTAATATTAAAATGTACCTTAAAGGATTAAGGAATACGATTATGAAAGATAGCTTACTTTAATAACATTTTTATGCTCTAGAAGCTTTTGAAGCCCTCCGGCTTGGACAAGACTCGGGCACGTGAATAAATCAAATACATACGCTTGCCCAGACATTGTACCAATTTGTATGAGCGTCAATTGCCCTTTGACCCCCAAGTTTATGCCCTCGCAGTCGATTGAAACAACGATTTTGCCATCGGCGGGCGGCTTGCGAGGATTTATTATATCTTCGATAATCTGAAGGCTCTCCCTTGGATTTACAATTACTCTAGTCTGCTGTAATACTTTTAATTTCCATGCGTCTCCCATCTGCGCGATCTGTAGATTCCGATCTTTCTCCGTGTTATCCGCCAAAGTCTTCATCACCAGTGTATTTATCCTTTGCTTCAGAGTTTGCTGCTGCAAGCTCACTGGAGGGGAATTGTTATTGTTCTCGTTCAATTGCGGATAAGAGCTTTGTACAGAGTTCACTTGATTCGTTACGTTAGTACTAAGGGGTTCCGAATTATTTTGCTGCGATGCCTGAGTGTCGCTTGTCTGGATAGCCTGAGGCGCAGTAGTTTGGCTGGCAATACTGTTCTGACTTCGCGTGGAATTCGCAAGCTTCGCTTTCGCCTTTGCCTCTGTTACGGAAGATTTTGGTCGTCCGATTAACGTCACCAGATTACTTTGAACGTGAAATGCATCCGGAAACATTTGCACAAACGTGCATATGTCCTGCGGTGTCTTAAATATCGGGGTCCAATTCTCGTAGGAGAATTTATCGTCAACTATGTTGAACATTTGATCGACAAGAATTGGACCCTTCTGTTCGATACATTCGTAAAGAAAATCTAATAATTTAGCGGTGACGTCTGGATCTATAGGTATATCGGGCTCCAGCTTTATCGGAGGCTCTGGTTTCATGCCTTCGTATTGTTTCAGCATCACATTATCCTCGGTAACCATGAAAGCGTCGGGATATTTTGAAAGAAAATCTCTAAACTCCTTGTAATGTTGGCCAGATATGTGTCTAACTTCTGGGGAAGCCTGAGACCGATGCCCCAGAAGACTTTTAATCGGCACCTCCGTACCTACTCCGTACTGCAGCAACTTATTCGTAAAATATTCTACAGCCTCTCGCGCGTAATCACGTTTACCACTTAATTTACAACCGTTCTCTTCTTCCGCGACTTGCTGAAAGGTATTCACGGATACATAATCGCCGTTGATGAGAAACAGCATCGGATATTGAGCTAGGAATTTTTTAAGGCCACTTTGAGATCCACCAGCTATCTGGCGCATTTCTTTCGTAAACCCTTTAGCTCCGAACTGGCAGCTTAAATCGTGCAGCGTGCGCGGGCCGCATTTATCCACAAGAAGCTCGAAGAAGAATAAAAGCGTCATGTTCCGTACAGTCTCGTACTCTGAACTATCCATTTTCCTACGTTGTCTGCTGCTTTCGAGATATATATATACTATTACTATTTACAATCCCTGAAGGACGATGTCATGATGCATCCTAGGCGTAACACAAACACGCATTAGCATATGTAAATCCCAGACGAATACGTAACTCGGAAGAACGCGCATTTACCATCATGATGACCATCAAATGCTAAGGATGAAAGCGTGAAAATGAATTATTGCCATCCTTTAGCGTGTATTATACAAGCACCTCGTTGATATTGCTTTTATGAAAAGAGAGTCGCTTATTTTAGTATTAATTAAATTCCAATAAATAAACAATTGCACAGCCACCATACCAGAGGAAAAACTAGATGCTAAAATCGAATGATTTTTAACTTTAATAATCGTCAAGGCAAACACTTTTAATTCTACCGCATAAAGAGAAATACAAACCTTATGACTAACTAGGCCTCTTTTAAATGCATCTCCTGTTTTGCCAGTATCGTATTGTTTGTGTAAAATAGGAACATCGTGAGGTCTTTCTGCTTTTCTTCCTTTGTGAAACACTTGGGTCGATGGAAATTAATTAACGGTTTCCTCTAAAGCGCAATATAGTATGGTACCATAATCACCATAACCTGATAAACAGATAATATAAACATTAACACACACATCTGCTCAGTATTAATTTAACGTCGATGACTGGATAGTAAGGAAAGCTTAGCGTTAAATGATACAGCATCTTCGAACAATAGTAAAGCTTTAGCGAATTAGGAAAGTATCGCACGGAGTGGTCTCTTGAAACACAGATGCAAAGAAATTGTCCATTTATACATTCGCGTTGCAGAACAAAGGATTAATTGTTGTACTTGATGATATATTAAAGTGTCACAATGTATATCATTGTGGAAGGCATATGTCCATGTATTAATTCTCTACATTACAGAGCACTGTTGTGTAATTCGACATTGGACAGGATGAAAATTACCTATGACAAATAGAATTCCTGTTAATTGCGGGGCATATCGGGCACACGGATTTGAGGGCCGACGGTATCAGAATTCTAAGATATCGCAGGTCAAACAACTCTGACATAGATTTAAAATACCACGCCACAAACACTAATGATTTCGATGTGTAACCGTGCAGTATCGGTTAGGCATTCCCGAACTTCTTTCCGCGATCGGCGAGCAATGATAATTAGGTACAGTGCTTAATTAAAAGCATACTTATACCTTGCCTAATAATATGTAGTGTAAAATTTTAGTCATCCGCCAATTTGGTGCACTGTGCAATATATCGTTCCATACATACATACATACTGATGCACGCATATCCAATTAATCCTCACCTGGTAAAACAGGCACAAGAGGGAGTAATGAAAGAAGAAAATAGCTCTCCCAAAAAACGATAAGAATTTTTAGACACTGACCTTCGTTGAAATTTTGAAATTTTTCAAGATAACGACTCGATGTAATCTTTGCTTTTAGTCGCGACTATTCATTATAGTATAATTCCTATGTATGAAATGAAATTGTGCGATATTCATCGATTAGTTATTCAGTGTGGATACTTCGAAAAATGTATATACCTGTTGCAATAAATTATTTATCATTTGCGGATGAAATATATACACTGACGAACAAAATACGTGTACCACCCCACTCCTGCCCCCCGAGACACGCTACGCAAAACGGCATTCCCATCTACGATACGAGGTTCCATGCCGCAGTTCACAAACCACAGCGCCTTAGAGGAGGTATAATAAGAGGCGTCACTCGACAAGGACAGAAATAAACTAGGGAAATCACTAGACAACCAATTTAAATGCCCATTCGGCAATGATCGCTAAGCTTCGGCAATGATCACCTAAGCTTCGGCAATTATCGGTAAACTTCGGCAATAATCAGCCAATTGTGGTAAGGTACATTTAGTCGATTTGAATATCCCGCTCGAAATAAACAACCAATTTAAATGCCAAGGTCAAGCAAGGACTTCAAAGATTCCACCTGGAGTGACGCCTCTTATTATACCTACTCTTTGACTGGGCGCGAGTTTTCTCGCTTCCAATTGGCTAAAAGTCGCACTCATTGCGCACCAGTGCGACCGTCCGAATTCGCTATAAAATTTATCGCGTTAAGTTGATTGCAGTCACTTTTATCTCGTATCACTTCACACTTGTCAACCAAGTTGTTTGAAATTAATTTGTATATAGCAAAACGCAAGTATGATAAATGAAAACAGTCGTTGAAGACAGTTAAAGATATAATACTTGTTGAAAGATAGACTGTGAATAAGCGGATCATAAAACACTGTCAAAAGGATAAAGTATTTCCATGCTTCAAAATTGTTAATTCAGATTGAAGTATGTATCAGATTCGTAATGACGAAGACGAATTCGAACCAAGAGTTACGCCGAAGCCTGCTTCCAAGCTGGATGTAAGTTTCCTTTACCAAATAAAATATTTAATTAATTTTAAAGAAAGTAGATAATTTACAAAAAAAAGTAGAAGCAAAAATTTCCTACCCTATTACATAGTATCAAATTATTTGCATTAGAAGTTTATGATAATTATTAGTAGGATTGTTGTGTAAACATACTATGAATAATATTTATGTTAATAATTGCATTATAAGATCAGCTTAATTTTACATATTTAATCTATAAATGTTTATAATTTTAGTGCTTTGCGGTACCGTCAGTTCCTGAAGTTTCTTTAATATTTGATAAACCTCTAGGCTGCAGAAGTATAGATCGTAAGGGTTTGCATCCATCATCTGCAGAATTCAAAGGTTTAATCCATAGAAGCAATGCTTCACCTGCGTTAAGTTCTAACGGGTCATATGCAGCATGGAAGGAAGAGAATTATTCGTGGAGGCCTCCGAATTCCACAGTTAATAATCGTGTGACTCCTCAAAAAGTACAAAGTAGCCGCAACTATATTGCAGAAACTTACTCGTCAGAGAATACTGCCATAGATGCTTTAAAAGAATCTAGAGGAAGGAATTACACTCCAAGAAAAGATGTTTATAATAGCGCAAGATATACGGAGCAACGAATGCCTAACAGAATCGCTGATAACTCTTCTAAATGTAATTATGAAACATGCGAGAACAAAGCGGCATATATTGAAAAGAGACAGGATATTAGAACTCAGTGTGGGAAAACAATAAAACGCGTCGATGTTGCATCTCCTGTACCACATAACATTAACTCATGCACAAATGGCGATAGATACGCTGCGAATGAACAAGAGTATTCTCCATTATCGTATGACAGAAAATTACGAACTTGTAATTCTGAGCAACAGAAAGTATCGTTCAACGATCTGGTCAATGAACCATCTGTACAGAATCTAACGGCTAATCCAAATACTTTAAAAACAAATGAATTTCAATTACCACACTACGTAGGACAACCATATCCTTATTTCAATGTGAACGCTTATCCCTTTCCCCAACTTCATCCTTGCCCGACTTACAATACAGACAACCAAGAAACAATGAAGAATTTATTACAGATTATAAACAGCCAAAGCGAGCAAATTAAATCTTTACAGGGACAAGTAAATAGATTACTAAGAATGCAGGAAGAAAGTTTCAAGGAGAGGAAAACTTGCTCCTGTTTATCTCAATTGCCACAGAACGGTAATGTAATTGCAAACTCCAATCATGATGCTGCGGGTGTACGTAGTTATGTTAGAGAGCCAGAAGAGCCAAAGCGAAATGTGTATGAAAATGGAAACTCTGGGAGCAGAAGGGAAGAAAATTCTGACGAAGTTGAAGATGTAAATTATAATGAACCGATATTACCAGAAACACAGTCGAGAAAGACATTTATGGAACAGAAAGTTTCTATTGGTGTAATGACAAGCTTCGAGTTCACCGTACAAAATAGTCCGTTCGCAGTGGATATCAATGATTACGAGAAGAAAGACAGCCAGCAGAAGAATGAGAATTTAAAGATCTGCAACAACGCAGGTCTCTGCGATTCCAGCGAATCTTTGAGAAGATACAAAAATTCCTTCGCCCGAGTACCCAGCGCACAGCTAGAAAATATAGTCGAAGACTCTGAGAGTTATATGTCGTCTAGTCAACAGCAAAGTAGCAATTTAAATGCGAGCGCTTCTATGAAGGATTCTGAGAGACAGGCTTCTATAGATGCTCGAAGAGAAACGGATCCTCATCGATATGAATCCCCTAAAGTATGTAAAGACATAAGTATGAAATTGAATAAGACTGAAAATGATACGCAGCAACATTTAGAAAGGATTAATAAAGGGGTGAAAGATTACGAGATTGTAAAAACACCAGTGATGCAGAAGAAAGTTGTAGACTATAATGTTCCAGGAAATAGCAGTCGCAAAGCGAATGTTCCCATTCGTACGGAACAATACGCAAAGGTAAATATAGAGAAGGACAACGATTCTGTACCAGCAAGTAATTCTGTAAATAGTTCAACCGAGTACTATAAAGGTTATAAAAAATCAGGACAGGCTACCGTTACTAAACGAGCCAGCTGCATCGAGGACAGCTTGATTTTGAATGGCGGTGATTTAAGAATAAATGAGAGACCGCCTACGCCAGAACCCAGCATTCACGTTGACATGCACGAGTACTCCAGTGACGATGATAGTGAGAAAGTTAAGCGCAGTTCTAAAGTGGGCTGGACTTTTTATAATAACGTTCTTGGGCAAGTAAATCAATTGCTACAAAATTCTTGCGTCGTGGATGACGATCAGCAAGATGAAAAGAAAGGGAATCAGAATGAACGAGATGAGACTGACAATAGAGCGGTATTGGATACTGTAAAAGTTGCTACGTTAGAACAGCTTAAAAAGCTTGGAATCAGTTTGAGCGAAAATCCTGAGCGTAAAGAATCGAACAATAGTAACAAGTAAGTTTTGTACCTACGGTTTCTTATTATCATGTAATCTCGATTATCTAAGTTTCGTTGGCCTAGAAGTTTGTAAATTCTGTCGCGAATAACATCTTTGGATAATCGAGCTTGTGTTATACGTAGTGAATAAGTTGGATAATTTGTTTGAAAGGATGGCATTTGATTTATCATTCTATCCACGCCTGGATTACCAAGCGAACATGACGCAAACTACGAGCGCTGTAAATGAAACGAACACGAGTATGCATATGAAGGCGCTAGCTTTGAAGTACTTAACCGATGAGCAGCTCGCTGAAGTAGCAGTGCAAAGACAAGGCTCAGCATCCGTGAAGCATCTTATGGTCAGCAATGTACAAGGAACAAACATGTCTTTCGCAACGATGCGTTATTTAGAGAGATACCAGCTGCTGCCAGGAAAGAACAATGTTCAAGCGGAAGGTAGAAAACGGAGTTTAAATAATGGTGGATTAAGGGGGAGGTCTACCTAGAACGGTCAAAACAACATGCTTCTTAGGGAATTTTATTATTAAACATTAGTCTATTGGAAAGAGTACATCTTATGGATATTTCAGTATTCTTTTTTGGTAAAAAAATATTGAAAGGTTTGTGAGTTATAGGCGATGCCCAAGGCGTCTTTTTTTAGGCGCTTTGTGGTGACAACCGTAGCTCGGTGCAGGATCATCCAAAATTGAAAATTCGATTTTTTTTTTAGATAATATACGAAATTATCCTGGCGCAATCGGGCCCTGTTTTTATTTGGCGACACAATGGCGGTTGTGAAAAATTGAAGCATCGATATTTGGCAAAAAATCGCTCGTGTTTCAAGTGTAAAAAAATCTAGGCAAAAAGAATGAAAAGCTCCCGATAGCGCTTAGATTTTTAACTAAAAAATGAGTCTGCAAAGCAGCGAGGTAATCGGTTCATTAATTTTTGAGTTACGTATGTCACCGACTTTAAAAACATGAATTTGAGGAAAGCGCGTGTAAAGTTTTGCGTCTGAGCGCTACACCGAGGAACACATACCTACTTACACGCGTATAATTTTCTCAATCGTGGTCGTATTAACTTGACATTTCAGGGAATATTTTCAAGATGCTGCGAGAAAATATAAAAATCGATTTTTCGAAAATTTCTAAATAGGCCTCCCCCTTAGCGTATACAACATACTATCGAATTAATTAATTACTTTCTTCGCTTTGCAGATATTGGCAAAGTACAGGTTCAAACACCTCCGAAGGCTGATTTAAAATTCACAAATCCAAAAAGTAATCCTACGTTACGCTTCCCTTTCAATCAAACGCCTAGGACGACTTGTCCCAGTAAGATTTTAGACATTTCAACATTAAAACAGCAACCTAAACTCTTATAAAAGTTGGTACTTTTAGTATATTAAATACAAATTTTTAATACTTTTATCACCTTCCCATACTTCAATCCTTTTGGTACTAAGCTATGGGCACTAATCATTCCGCAAAGAATCTATAATCATATTTGTTAACAATATTCATTGACAGCCTAAAGGATTAAGAGAAGATTTATATTAAAGAAGATATTTTTACGATATAGTTTGTATTATTTATATTACACATCTATGCATTGTATATATATATATATCGAATAGAAATTGTTTTCGAAATATAGTATTCTAGTAACTATTTGACAATGTAAAAATGTTATATACAATTTTTTTAAAAAATAAACGCGTTTACGATGGTACACATGCAGTAATGACTACACATCCTGAATTTTGATGCATCGAAATGTATATCGTGTAATTTGAAGACAGTCTGTTAATTTCAAAGAAACTTTTATTATAAAACAACAGGCGTTACTTAGACAACTCGATGATGATAAAATTCCATAACTAAATGACTGATATTAATACCCGCGCACAATGTCATAATATATATCAGTAACGTTATTGGCAATGTTGATAGAATTACATGCGTCTTATGAAGTATCTCGATACCTGAAACAAACACATTTGCTGTAGTAATTCTCACTTCGTAACCCACAACAATACAGTTCTGTTTTTCGGTATAGTATCTGTACTCACTCGTGTAACCCAAAAATGTGATATAAATATAATAGATGGCGGCTATTAACCAGATTGTATTTCCAACGAATCGGGATGAGAATGTATCATAATTTATAAGACCTGGAAGCGATTAATGCGTAAGATAACGAGGTAAAAGTATTTTGTATATATAAACATTCTCACCGTTATATAAAGAAAGTTGTACGATACGAAGTATGACTAATGGTGGGAAGAACGCATTCAAGTGGATGTCGAATGCATAGCCCCATTCTACGTCCTGAGTTCTGTCCACTCTTAAGTAACGATTCGTTACAACCCTGCAAATATCAAAGGTGTTATTATACGATGTACGTTTCTGTTTACAGTTAACGCCACTTTGAACTTTACCAGAATATTGTAGCTACTATTAGACCGACCGCGAGATAGTCGATAAATATCATATAAAGCAGTAGCTTTATAAATTGAAGGAATCCTAATCCCAGAACTATAGTGAAGCCAATAGAAGATATACACAGGCAACACATCAGTAGCACCATGAATGCAGGATCGTCTCTCGCGAACTGTGATTTTGTTTCTAAAAAGAAATCGCTGCATATGAGCCTAGAGCGTTGTATAAATCTCTCCTGCTAGAGTAAGATAACGTACGCTTTCTACTTTGAAAATTTCTATAGACTTTTTGGGGCGATATAAATAAGAAGATCATCTGCCACAAGGCGAACTCAAAATCCATTTGCTCGAACTTTAATAGTTTCCTCAGGTATTTGTAGCATTTGGTCGCGGCGCCCATACAGTCTTGTCTGAAACATATTTCTTTTGTAGAAAACAATTAAAAATATGTAAATACAATTTTCTACCTGTATGTTACTGGCATTGGTAAGTTTGAGCCCAATTCGCTTGGCCCAGGTGAATTGCACCTGCTCACTGGTGGTGACGTGGAATACTTCATTTCAGATCCTGTTTAATAAGAAGCGACTTTAAGGAAAGAGTAATCAGTCTGTTTGCAAATCAGATGCTGTCAGAAGAAATTACGAATTACGATGACGAGCAGAAATTTATTCTGTAATATATTTTATTTTACAATTATTTTCGCTTCTAAACTGTAATAATTGTATAAGCATCTTTTACCAAGATTACTAAGTGTTACATTTCCTTATAATTTCTTTGACTACACAATGGACCGCTTTTAACAGCGTCAATCGGACATTTGGTAGATTTATTATTGCAGGTTATATTTACATACTTCTCGATCATTGGATCATGAAGAATACGGTCTACAATAATTTCCCTTAAATGATAATTCGGCGACCGATGATAAATAATTATCTGTGATGCTGGTAAAAAGAAAATTGCGCACGAAACATCAGCCTGTACTTTTTAAATCGAGATTACTTAAAACGCAATGGCTATTGGCTCGATCCCATTGAATCTGATTCAATTCTCGCTTCGCTTAGCGACTAATAAAGATTCCTAATTACTTTGCCATTATTTGCGCCGCGCATTTTGTGGGAAAAGATAGGAGGTATTGTATAAGATTGGAATTCTACACGCGAAAAATACGGGATGATCGAAACCGGAACTCATTACTCTGTTTATACTGCGCTTATGCTTTCGTTTCATTTTAACTTCAATGTAATTTATTTAGAATTAAAATAATAGGCAGAAGCGCGAAGGTAGCATGTAAATAACTAAGTAGGTATAATTGTTTGTAAAAGACAATTATAGAAAGGAATTCGTCAACTCGTGTATCTCTGAAGATCATCATTATAAGTCCGAGCTGTTGCCGAGTGTGAATGCTACGAATTATTCCGTATATATTAACTTTTACATTTATTTTGCAAATGCTGGTATATTTAAAAAAACATGTCGGCCCAAATTCGATGGACCTAATTAACTACTAAGCAATAAAAAGAATATTTTTAAAGTTTGGTACACTTATTTATTTATTTATTTATTCATTCATTCATTCATTGTGTATTTATATTATGTACAAAGTAGTCTCTAACCACATAATGGACGCAACAAACGAACCTTTTATGTATGTACAAATATATGATTACAGAACATCAAAAATGTTCACACACCAGACGTAATAGTATGCGTGCAGTTGAATTACGACTTATACGCTGCACCACGAATTAATATGCATAGCTAATACATATAGCTTTGTATCGTTTTCTTTTTACGTTTTATAGGATACAGTTTTATGTATATAATATCGTTTGTCATAGATCGCATATCGTTCTTGCGTATTTCCTATACACCTTGCGTGTACGTGAATATGTATACGGAATACATATACAGCAGGGTTGACTAACTGGCGACTCAAGAGTTGCCGGGGACCCCGCCGCCTTGCTGCCACGCTGAACGGCCCCTCCATACCTATCAGACTCTGACGATCGCAGTCGAAAAGAGAAGGAAAGAAGTAGGAATCGACTGCGATCGTCAGAGTCTGGTCGGTATGGAGGGGGGCCGTTCAGCGTTGTAGCAAGGCGGAGGGGCCCCCGGCGACTCGTGAGTCGCCAGTTAGTCAACCCTGATATACAGGATAAGATATCTAAGACTGGAGTTAGAAATATTTCCCACGTTTCCAAGGATATGAGAGAAGTTCAATGGTGGATAAACGTTCCACACCGCTGTACTCACAAAACAGACGAATTGTTTCTCAAGTACAGTTTCCGAGATCTTCCAATTCAAAGTAAATTCAAGTTCGCTTTTCAATGGAGCAGGAGCACTTTTTAAAATGATAAATGTAACACGAAAGATGTTTATCAATTCATTGTTAACCATTTTCTCAAGTTACAATACTCAATTCGAATCAGGGGCTTTTTTTCCAGGATGAGGGGGCAACTTTGGGATGATGGTAAAGAAAAATATACCCCTCTTGCTTTTTTTTTAACCCATTTTCTAGTGCAAATTTAATTAAAAATTTAAAACCGAAATTTAAATTACTCTTTTTTTAGTATAAACTTAATAAAGATCAGTTTTGAGAAATAAGCGATTTTTCTCAAAAGCCGGGGGAGGGTAACCGCCCATTTTGCCCCCCCCCCCCCCTCCTGCGGACGCCCATGATTCGAATGCTATTTGATAGGGAAAAGGGTGTCTGCTTATGAATTCCAAATTCCAACATGCTTTATCTCCTGATTTTTCAATACAAACATGACTGAATTTGCAGGTCGAGGGAGATTGGAGTCTTGTGAATTGCACCCTTGAGGATTAGCTGCTATCGTATGAACCCCTTCGAGCCTAACGTGCTCCTCCTTGAACATCCTTCATATCGCGGGAAACAGCAGGAGATACTTTGTGGTTTCAGGACTTAAGGGACACTGGCCCTATATATAGTAAACTATCGTATCAATACATTTATAAAAATATGCGTGTACCTTTAAAACTTATGCACTTTAAATCAAGCACACTAACACTAAATTATATATGTATGCATGTATGTATTCATGATGTATGTATAGGTAAATAAACTTGAGCCAGAAGTTGATTTACTTCCTGCGTTTCGTAGTTGCAGGGAATAAGCCAATGTTCGGTCAAGCGTATTAGTGTTTAAGATTCTCTGTTCCAACCGATAGGGAATAAAACAGCTTCTCGACAGATCAATTCGAATCGTGTGAAGTCTCTTTACACGGAAATTGGAAGATGCCGGTAGATACGAAAGCATTCATTGATCTTTACATACATATGAATATGTCAAAAGGCACTGAACGTACAACGAGTTTGTCCGCAACATAACTGATATACCGTATAATGCTGTATTACAATTATTTAAGAGAAACGTTGCGATCACCGAGTAAGAATTTCCTATTTCTTATCGCTTGCTTCGAAATTAAATAACGGGTATAGAATTAATCGTTGACCGTGGGAAAATATTTAAAATCCAGACTCGTCTGCGAAATGTTAAGTCCGTTCCTTTACCAAAGCAGAATCTCGGAATGAACGTTTGTAGATTTAATGGAAGGCCGTGGTATCGCTAATACTAGGTATAAGGAAATCAGTTGAATCACGGAAAAGGGCGATAACGTCTTTGTAAGCAACAGCAGGAACGTTGTAAATGGATTTCCTTGGACCCGAATGTAGATGTTATAACGATGGAGTATGTATGCTCGTATGTAATGTTCTTGTTAATTAACTCATGTCACATTTCACACAATCCTTTTTTCGAGATGCAGTTCCTACGCTTGTAACTTGCAACGTGAGCCTTTCATATGTATAGTATATATGTATATGTATATTAGTTATGCGTTTGTTACTTAAAAATATTGCATATAGGTATACTTGTTACTTGAAATTGTACAGGGGCGTATAAAATCTCGCGATCATCGTAACTGGCAGCTTTAAACTCAACTAACTGTTACTAAATATCTGACGTTAGATGTTAATTACATGTACTCTGACGAAAAAAAACAGTAGATATATCAGTTCCGCCGAGTAGCAAGTTCGAACATTTAATAGGTACCGCGTTCTTACATTCCTCAGAACTTCATTTTGATTAAACACCCGTGGATACAATCTTTCGTTCGAACGCCCGGTGTGACATGGCCTGCGTAATCGTTTTCGTAACGCATAACTATCATTTCTGGACAGTGAGAGAATTAAATGCCTGCGAACGTGCGGTGAAGAACATATCGGCGCAAAATTCTTGTACATCTTCAGAAACGTTCAGTTTAGACATTGTAGTCCAGTGCCCACTGTGATAAACAAATCTTATTTACACATTCGTGTTTTCCGCCGCAATGTCAATGCCTCGCAATTACGTTATACACGAAAGAACGCAGAGTAATAACAGATAAGGATTTAATCAGGAATGTTCGTTCTTTAAAGTAGTTTATAAATATACATATTAAAGTATTTGTCGCCGTTTCAATAATGCTTACTTTTATGCACCAATATCTCAAATAATAGACCATTAATTAATTACGTTATTCCACTCATATACAGTTACAATTTTACTCTACATTTATCTGCGAACATGGTCAGTGTAGCAGTTACAAATATTTTAATGTCGTCACCGTTTCTGTGCACTCAATGTTCAGCACGAGCTCGTTAGGAAAGACCTTAACAAAATAAGCTATCGATATCCCATGAGAAACTTCCGAAAATTTCTATCGCATAAATAGAAATAATATGTGTTTATGAGTACTTATAGAGTATGTGTAGATTACTTAAATAAGTGATCGTTTGAAAAACAATTACACACCACAGTTGTGGTTCCAAGAGAAACCGCAAGATAATTAAATTTATGCCCGATGGTGCCCATACAGAATTGTTAAGCCGCCTTATCGTTTGTCATTACTGTTTATTCATTTCTGTCGTGACATTGAGTTGCTTGAATTTCGTATAAATAAAGCGCAAGAAACAATTGCAAACGAATGAATGATTTTTAGTAAAAGGAACAGTACCTTTAGACAAAAAGAAATTTACTGCAATACTTTGTCATATCCTACAAATACGTTCGCTTGAAACAGTAAGAACAGAATATCTGATGTTTAACGTTAACTCTTAGCCGTAGCGCACCATTATTTTCACACTCAAATTGAGGAAAAACAGAGAAATACATTATCGATGACATGTTAGGATGATACATCATTATTCATAATTGATGCCATATCTCGCGAAATGGTAGTAACTTTAAGGCTCTGCTCTACGATTAACGTTAAGTAATACCCATTCCTTACAATCTGTTCATATCGAACTGCGCAGCAATAGAACTTCTCTGAGTGTTCAAAGGATCTTTAGATCGACTAGAAAGTATGCAACAACTATTTCCTTAATTTTAACGTAACACTGTAACGAGGTAATGTCTGAATGTCTCGTGAATTATTCGATGGATAAACGATATTAAACGTGTATAATTCGATTGGATTCTTTGCGGCGTACAAAGTACTTCGTCTTCAGTTTTACATATCGAGATAATCTTCGCATTCGTTTGGAAACAAGACGTAAGAAATGCCATAAATTTCAATTAAATCCGCATTTTGTGTAAAGATACTGTCAGTCTCTCGCGTTAAAGGTATTGGCAGTTTGCTTCGTGCCCCGAATAATATTACATGCAGAAACGATTCCTTTTCCGATATCTACACGGACTCGTCAATTGCCACTGCGTTTACGAAGCTACGTCAGCCGTTTCCCTATATCGTTTTTCTTTTATACGCAATGCTAGGCCATGTTCCATCCAAATTGCAGTCTATACAATTTCTAACAAACGGAGATGTGATGATGCTAACGTAACGTGTGATTAAAAGTTATAAAGTAAAAGCAAAACCAATAACAGTAATTAATGTTTAATTTTGAAATTTGTCACTTTACATAGTAATAAACAAACGTCATAGATCATATTATAATACACAAGTTCTCATAGTAGTTAAAAAATCAGACTTTCTAGGCCTGCAGCCTATGAAACGGAGTACATTATACATTGTATTTCTGTTGGACTTCAATCTAATCACAGTTTATTCTGATGAATGAGTTAACGTAAGTTTATCAGCCACGATCTTGTGACGGGGGATTATTTAAAAAAAGAACGGAGTTCTAATATACCTTTTTTCCATACATTTCAATCACAATTTTATCCCAGTATGTCACCCTTACCCTGGACCATCAAAAAACAATTTTTATACGAAATCATTATATATAGTATACCTTAATTTGATTACATTATCAGCGTAAATGTTTATCCTCTCGACACCCCTTGCGCCCGAAGGGTTTTACATTTCGTTCGTTCTCGCATTACAAAATAAACGTCTTGAACATTCTTTTTCGCTAGGTAGTTTACCGTTAATTGTTATCTTTTTTTTTTCACACTTTGTCTTTTGACAAGACAAGCGATCATTTAAGATCCAAGGTATTGGCGTGTCTCTTGTTTCTCACTCTGTATCGTACACGGGTATTTGATATACCAACAGTTTAACGTTCCTTACATTAAGTTCCATACATTTAGTAAAGACAATGTATAGAGAGGAATCAACTTTCAAAAATTTTTTTACATATAATTCGTAGCGGTAATTAAAACGAATATTCAAAGCATACACATAATTAGCTATACATAATTTATGGGGTAACGCATAAAGTAAGACAAATCACTTTAACATTGTTTACGTTTTCTAAAATTCTATCATCGAGAAGTATCAATGCTTATCCGATTCTTTTTATACATATGTTGTATTTTTTTTTTCGTATTTATATGGATCTTTTTATCGGTAAATTCTCGCGAGTGTGTATTATAATACATGCGAACTGAAAGGAAAAAGAAAACTGGTCGACAAATTGCTTGTAGCGTTTCATTATAAAGTACTCTTACACTCCGTTATATTTACTTCGTAGTCGTAAAAATGCATATAGAATTAAAAAGATGATGACCTTTTTTCGACAAAAATACAGTGCACATGCCTTGTAATTTATGGTACGATACATTCTTCTTTTTTGTTTTTTGTTTTTATACAAGTGTAAAAAGTAGATTTTACTATGAATTAATATATTTGAAAATTGTCATTTGCAGACATTATTGCCCTGTTCATTGGAGTATCGAGAAAGCTTGGAAAAAAAGTGCTGCAAATGTCAAAACATAGATATAATCTCAACAATAGGAACGTGAATTTCGTGTTCTCACCGAACTCGCTGTGCTCGTCTAATTAATTGAACAATGTTTTCTCGTGATTGTGTCTTGCTAATAAAATGAATATCTTCAAATTAACACTCTCGAAATGTGCTCAAATATCGTACATGCGCGAGATTTTGTATTTAGAATAAAATGCTACGCTCAAAAAAAAAAAATAATAATAAGACAAAAGAAAAGAAACAATATGGCAAATCGACTTTAAATAAAAATCAATTACATTAAGATATATTAAGCTTTAGAGTTCGAACGAGCGAATTTACCAATGAAAAGATATTTATGCGTGTAGGTGTTACATTTATCGTATTTGTCTCTCGATATAATGAATCGTGTTACACCAAAACTTTAAAGGTATCATCGAGATTTACAATTAATGTAAGTTGTGCTACAAGACTGAGGCTAAAGCAAAGTGTTTACAGCACCACGATTTAAACGGAAATAATATCTTAATGCATTTACAGCTGATAATAAATTTTCATCTGTTTATCCAACACTGTGGCTAATCAGTTTTAGATATAAAAAGAAATTAAAAGGCAGTATTATAAGTGTAAAGTATAATTATACGCGTTGATAATTGTCTCATAGTTCAGGAGATTGGTTTCTTTCGTTTTTCCCTTAACATCCATCGTTTCGATTTCCGTACGCATATCAGTAACAAATATATCATATGCGTTCTTTGCTATAATGTATAGGTACATGTAATTGTATAACATCTAAAGCCAAGCTCCTGTAATATACACAACATTTTGAGGCACTTAAATGTGTGCTCAAAGACCATACATTTCTGACAACTCTTATATTACTTGCCAAAGCATAATTCTAAATTGTATGTTATCTCATGTAACAGTAATATTAAAAAGAAAAGTCAGTGCCGTAAATAGGTGCCGAAACATCGTAATAATGTATCTCATTTTCATTTATTTTTTCCCCTTTTAAGAAGAACGCAAAACTAAAATCTATATAGGTATCATTTCCAGAATATCAATAACAAGTAGTTTATCGTTACTTCCGATCTCACTTGGAATACAAAGTTTTTTTTAAAGCTTCTAGCGGAGACTAGAATGTACTTGAGGCAACATGGAATGTTATATTTTCAGAGTATACTAATGTCCTAATATAAATTTCCTGTGTTATATTGTTCTTCTGTATCGTGTGCATACTGTGTCTTAATAACTACCAATAGCTTCATGAACAAATATCATCGAATTTACACTTTTGTCTTATAATATAATGATTATAGTGCGATTAAAATACATATATATTAACGCTCCCCGTAAATTTCGCCGAGAATGTACTCTATTAATAATAACTTTTGCCGTTGGAAGTGTTACTCGTTAAGTGCGTATGTAATCTAAGAGAGAAAATATAACAGACCAACGTCCATCGCTTTTAGCTCGTCTGAAAAGCGATGTACCAGTAAACTTAAAGAAGTGTTACTATCATCCGGTATTATACAAGTATTCCGATCTTGTATAATCATTGTTATTATAGAACAATGGTATAACAAAATGCTGCAGTTATCTCTGTTAACAATGAACGACGACATGGTAATACTTTGGTAACATTCTTAAGATAGATTTAACGTTTACATTACGTTGTTATCATTTCTACGATTTTCTCAACGTTAATTATTCGTTTTTTTTTTTAAAAAATCATTAAACCTAATTGTTAGAAATAAGAATGAAACCGTAAGTAATTTATATCTCGCGTGTAGAGCAGCTTTTTGCATTCCTTTCGTTTTGATTGTTTAGTCTTTCCCATGAAAACTAGAACTTAGACATGGTAGATATTTCGTTTGTACATTAATTATTGGCATTATTTATATTACTCGTTATAATTGTCATCAATATTCTGGAAAGTATGCAAAACTCGCCTATAAATAGTTTAAATGAAGCATAGAAAATTATGAGAAAACAGAAATTGGCTCTCTTTTTTTTTCGGATTCAAGTATCCTTATCGTTTATCTGCTTTGGAAAATTACATTCTTTTTCTCATTCCCTCTCGTTTTATTAGAATTCTGTCTCGAGGATAAGTTTCGTTGCACTCTGAACATTCATTAAGCTGTACGCACATAGCAAGGTTTGGCACAAAGATAAACATTTCCCAGTTACGGCCCTGTGCTATGAAGGGGAGAGGAGAAAGGAATTAAAAGATTAATACCTTAGTTTAACATTTTTACAAGCTAACAAATATGTACCTCCAAAATCACAGAACCAAAGCAATAACAATACTCTTCTACACAATGTATTATCCTGCCAGCAAACGTATTTTTTTTCCTTTTTAAATATGCGGCGAATTAGAGTTTCTTCAAATAATTTTTTATGATTCATAGTTAATCGATACCACACTCATTGTAGGCGAAGTCACTGTACAATGTAAAAAGTTTTCTTCATACCCACTATATCCAGTGTAGGATAAAAGCAATGGTACGTAATCCATACAATCCAGATGTAGAATAACAGCTAATTGTTGAAATTCATTGTGGTAGTATCTGCAAAGGCGCTGATTTCACTATACTTTCTACACCGGTGCCCTCATCCAATTACTTCCTCCAAACTAAATCCAAGTAATTATCGCAAATTCTTACTCACATATTGATTTACACATTTCCATCCCTTTCGTCTGTCTTATGTTTTGTACAAGGTAGTTCGCGACAGTGTTGTGCTACTTGGGCATAGCTCGGCCTCGTAAGATCCTAAAACATTATACAGTACTGTGTCAGTGAAACGAGAATATCATTTTTTAAAGAGACCACGTGGAATTTGGAGAATTAGAGAAAGTTGAACTAATTGCAAGTTTGCAGTTTACGCTTGAAGCCTTAATTTTTTATATAAATTTACACCGCTATCGTTTGAAAAAGCAATACGTCGGTAATATATTACACGTGCTATAGATTTATCATTTTCAAAGGGGAAGAGAAAGAGGAAAATTCGATTTTGTTACAACGCAAAATGTATCGGTTTATCGAAAGAAATATGTGCGGCGTACTTACTAGAGGGAAGGTAGAAGTCACGCCTACTTGTGACTGGGAATTTTGTGAGGCAGTAGGGACATTACACTCGCACCTAGTCACTTGTTCAGAATCTTCCACTGCGTGTGCACTTGAAACAGCCTCGTCCACTCCGTTCACCATGTTCGAATCGTCAGTCTTTACAGATCTGTCAGCGGTGCATTTCAATAATAAAGGACTAAACCTGACGTGCATAAGTACAATAGACATATATTCAATACACATTAGATAATTGCCACTGTGCGCCTTAAAGTACCATGCACAAATATAAGATAGTTACTATTATGTACATTTCCATTAAAAAAAAAAAAGAAGAAAAAATACAACGCTACTACGTAATTAAGGGAGCGGGTCTTGCAAGATCGCAACACTTATTTAACAAACCAGTATACACATCATTTATTTACTTCCACTGACAATGAATTATCTATAGTCATCCATTAATAATGAACCATGCTTTTTATTTATATTCATATGTGCCAAAAATTACAGCTTAATTTTATATTAAAAATTAAAAATTCAATTGAAATGCCTTTAAGAGTAATTTGAAAATGAACAATTAATAATAGTAATAGTAATATAATATAATATAATATACCGTAACGTAATAATATAATAATGGATAATAGTAATAGTAGTAATAGTCGTAGTAGTAGCAATGGTAATCATGACAGTGAAAATGATGGATGTTTATAGCAATGATGGTAATGGTAATGATAACAATGATGATTTTATGAGAAGAGTGATAGCGGGTACCACAGGAATGATAATGACGACGGTGGGCGATAAGAATAATAAATAAAGAAGTAGTGTCAATCAGCAGCAGCGATAGTATTAGAAGCGGTAGCAGAAGCAATAACAAAATTTCTAATAAACATAATCGTGATGTTGGCATCAACGGTAGAAGCAGTTACGACGGTGCCTGTAATGATGATTGGGACAGTAGTAGTAACGATAGAAGCGTTAGGATTAATGATGTTCGCTAATAGCAGTACCGGGACTAATCATTTATATCAATAACGGCCAACCAACAAAGTGAATAATAGTTCTGATAGTAAGCAGCAGATGAAAAGATTAAGAAGACTAATGCATCGATACCGAACAATGACGACGGCACATTGCAAAGATGCTATTAACAATAAGAATTACAGCTCCAAGAATAATCGTGGTGCGGAAGTTTAGCCACGATAATAATGGCGATGGCGATAGTAGTGTTAGTAATGCATGTGTAGCAATCACAGTAACAATGGAAGAAGACGATGGGTGACGATGGTGGCGACGAAATCATAATAAAATAATATTAATAAAATTCTATATTAAAGAACCCTGAATAATATAATAGTCCATATGTATTGTTCATTTGCCGCAGTAGTACAGGCAAGAGATATAATAAATTGTGCTACCACAGAGTACTGCATACATTCTTGCATACAAACGCATTGCAACACTTTGTCATATTTAAGATTAATAACCATAAAAGAATGGTGAAGTTTCTGACTACCTAGAACTGATATACTTATTAAAAAAAAAAAAGAAAAGGAAACAACAACGAATACCTCGATTTTGAGCATTTCACGCTTTAAAGTTAAAGTTTGCTCTTTCATCGAGTGGGAGCACCAGCTCTTATTTGAAAAATCTGTTCTTCTGCAAGAAGAACCGTATTAGCGAGGCATTCCAAACAGCATTAGACAACTTGTCACTCGATGGGGAAGATGGTATATTCAATGAATAGAAGTAAATGGCAAATTCGAACGACTGAGCACGCCTAGAAGTTTAACCACCGTTGGATAATAAAGTAATGGTAGATTTAGGAAAGTTACACCTACTCCTTATTGTAGTATGTATACGAGTATAACGTAATTAAGAAAGGGAAAGTTTAACGAAAGAAACCCGGGGAACGAAAATTTTTACGCGACTCGCAAATCTCCATACCTGTGTCTGCATTGAACACGGCAAACTCTGTTCGCGATAAATACATTAATAAATTCCGCAATGTACCGATGACAATAAAGTAGGAGATTTCCAACAGAAGTTTGGTATGTTTTATTAATATATTCGTTAAGTTATTGACAGATTAAAAAATAATACATTGACTACTTGTTATTAACGTATTGTAAAATCACGACGTTCGAATATCGAAACGTATGTATACTCCTACGTACGTTACTCTCACTTATTTCAACAGAATAATTAATTTACTAGTTTTATTCGTCCTATTTATGAATTAGTAAATAAGCATGGACTTTAACTACGTTATTATAATACCATACTAAAATATATATATACTGAAACTAACAAGCTACCATGAACATCTTTCCCTTTCCTTCTTATAGATGATATGAAAATATAGGTGGACTATATAACTTTCACTAATACACATCTACCATACAGAGCATAGCACGCGTATAATGCAGCCAACACTATTAAATATAGCTTAGCATCTTTTCCCAGGCTCTCTACGACTGCCTGTACAAATGTCATTCAGATGTTGAGTGTATGTGTGCGCGTGTATATATATATCTCCATGTAATATACCTTGTGTATATCTATACATATATACATAGTATATGCAATATATCATGAAAAGCGATTAAAGACTTTTTTTAACAATAATTTATAGTAGTCAATACTTTAGAAATGTAATTATACAATCTGCTTTTACAATATGAATCGGATAAATGTTCTATTACACACATGCACATACACGGGAGACGTACGTACATATACATAAACATCATACGTATGTATGCACAGGATGAGTCACCTAACTCTGCCACATTTATTACTGGTAAGATTAAATTACGACGTTCAATAATCTCTCGAATTGTGGGGGCAAAGAAAAAACTAATTATTACATTGTACGCCGCCCCCGACACCATACAACTTCTGTTCGACATATTTTGGTGTACAATGAACAGTGATACCGCGAGTAATTGAAGGTGGCAGAGTCAGGTGACTCACCCTGCGTGTTATTGTATACGAGTTACACGGAACATGTAAATGCACATGTACGTATGTATATATGCATGCATGTATGTTAAGGAGTATGCATATATGTGTATAATGTGTGTGTGCGTGTGTGTCCTGTGTGGCGTGGTGTGTGTCAGGGCGCGCGCGCGTGTGTATAAGAAGAAAGCACACTCACTTATCAGGAGATGACGGGGGAGTGAGAGTGATGGTGCTGAGAGCGATGTCTGTGGAGTCATTGTTGCTAGCAGAAGCATTAGAGCTGGTATTTGTTGATACAACGGGAGTGGTCGACGCACTGCCGGAACCAGTCGGTGCCTCTAGCGAACCAGTATGACCACCAGCACTCGACCCTGGGCTCGCCGACCTACTGCTGTTACTTGTCATTTGATGATATTGCTGCGGAGATCCTGCGGGCTCTTTCTCTTTAACGCTTTTCAATTTCGCCGTGCCTTTAACTACGTCTGAAAGCCTGTTCTGCGACTGCGTACAATCTGCGCCGACAGTTTCTACTGAAGCGTTATGGGATTTTGCAAGATCAGCATCTAGGCCGGGAAGAGGAGGGAAAGCAGAAGCTTCCAAATCGAATTGCACCCCTCGGTTACATTGTGTGTTATTATTACTGGCCGGGGTAGATTCTCTGACCGATGGTAGAGGGCTACTGTTAGCCTTGGACAATGATTCTTGATCTTTGGTCCTGCGGTGCATACGATGGCGCGGGAATTGGACACCGGTGTCCAGAGTTTGCGCATCGCTCTCCTGTGATCCCTTGGAGTGGCTGCTATTATACTGAACCTCTCCGGTAGCTACGGTTGTGTGTGAGGAATGGAACTTTGTGCCGGTCTGGTAGGAAGAAGAAGTTGGCTTCACTGTAGGCAAGCTCGAAGTAAAGGTCGGAACCGATGCTCCTAAGGATATTGGCGCTCCGCTTATAGGCGGGTGTGAGGTCCGTCCTATTGGCACCATGTTGCCACTGTCCATCAAGCCTGGTCTCTCAGACCCGTTTCTTTGTTTATTTCTGTATCATACAGACATAATTATAGGTACACGTATATCGTAACAAATCACGATGATATTAAACTGGTCTACGCTAATCAAAACTTCAATCATTTCTGTAAAATATAGTCTGGATGATTCTGCAATATCTTATATACCTTGGGCAATCTATTGAAATCAATTGTATTCTTTTACCGAAGAAATATACGATCAAAGAAAAGAGGCAAAAGAGGCTAAAGGATTTTATGATAACAAATGGTACATATTTGTGTAATTATTAATATTAATTATATACCTGTGACGGGGATTGTATCTTGTATTGTGTGGTTTAAACGTATTATGCGGTGTAATACCATTCATTGTAAAAACACCTGACATATCGAAATAAGCAGGACTCGCAGGTCCCCAAGGCATAATTCCAGCATGATAAAACGGTTGATGCTATAAAAAGTATATAACATGTTCTTTATTGCGGGTAACAGAACTCCACTGCGTTGCAAAATATACTGTTTAGAAGATGTTTATTTCATTAAACAAATCTACTTCTGATTGAAAGATATATTACTGTCAACGTCACTGAGCACACTCTTTTTTCGAAGAACGACAATTACATTGGATATATTATCCTCTTTGGTAATTGCACAACTCCGCTTTATCGTAATAACTTGTGCGACACTACGATCAAACAATAAAATTCATGTTTAGATATTGGCAATAGGAATAAAGATGTAACGATTACAGTTAAATAAAAACGTCTGTCCGATATACCTCATCAACTATCTTTATCTCGGATCTAGAAGTTTTTTCATATTCTCACGCGACTTCGATATTTATTTCGATTACATCGAGTGTTTATCGATGTTTGGTAAAATGCCAGTCGCTTGACAGGCATAAATTTACGCCTAGAATTATGCAGACCGTCTGCTTTGTTTCGTTTAGAGTTCAGCAGTGCCTTAGTTTTGTTTTAAATCATTTCACTGCTCATCTGAAGTTACAATGTGCCCAGTGACTTATTGACTGTAGTATATATGTCTTATCACCGAGTTTAGTAACTATAATTACGTAGTTGTTAAATGCGTCATAGTTTTAATAACTCAAGTGGTCCAATATTTCGTTTAATTACAGTGTAAGTCCTATGATAATTCAGTAAGCAGTATCTGTATTCGTAGAAATACATTGCACGTGTAAATCACATATATTTCTCGCAAATACACAGATTTATGATATACGAGAATACAATAGTCTACTTACGTATACATGAACCTGATTGGCATATGGCGGCATAGTGGTTTGTGGCATAGTAGTACCATTTGTGTAGAGGAAGCGTTGTTGTCCAGCTGTATAACTATTTGGATCATAAACTGGCGGCGGCGGTGGAGTTCTGTAACCATTTTTAATACCACCCACCCCGGCAACTGCTGGCATCGGTAGCCTATTCATTGGTTTAGCTTTAATTCTTGCCATTATTGGCTTTCCCTAAATTATAGATAATAGTAACAATGTATTAGCATTAAACATTATCGAAGAAATAAACTTCGACTACTACTAATTCGCTACATCAATAAATGTAATTTGTCTACGCTAGATAAATCAATTATTTAGCACGCGACAATTATTCTAGTCCAATTTAAAATTAATATCGAAATAATCATCAGTTTAAACGCGTGTTTAAGTCAAACGATCCGGCGAATTCTTTTCACATGCAATACGCTGTTGTACTTGTACTTGGATTCTTATAATTAAATATATTGTACACAAGTATTATAGTTTTATACAATACAATCTTTTAAGCGTATATTTTAGACATGCTATCGAACTTTTGCTACATCGCGTAAGTAGAGAATAAAGCGACATTAGATGTTGATAATAGTGTATTACCTGAAACTCGCGCACTTCTTCACGTAAAAACCTGTAGGCCTTTTGAGCATCTTCGTCAGATTCAAATGTTACATACCAAGAACTATTATGGGCAAACTCACATGAAATAAACCTTGGGCATCCTTCTCCAGAGAATAAGTTCTGCAATTAGAAATCGGATACTATCAACGTTCAATAGATAAATGAATAGAAAGGAGATGAAAATAAACAAAATATAAGAAAGTACATAATTGTAAATAGAATAACAATAGTTACTAACTAGCAGTGATGAGCATTCAATCCACTTTCTTGCAAATTTTCAATCAACTCAGTCATTGTCCTGTTTCAAATCACTTAAAATATTATTCAGATTTAAATTCTTTTCAAAGCTTTCAATAAGTCTTTCGCTTCTCGGCAGTGTACGCGCATTAATTAAGAACATTTTTACATTGGCGATTTGTCGTACAAGGAGGAAGAAACGAAAGGCTCATCGATACTTTCAAGACCCATCAAAACTTTCAAAACTTTTCGGATTCAAGTAATATTCAAAGTGATTCGAAGCGTCTTGAAGGCCACCACGACTAGTTATCAACTAACTTATCGCTATTGAGAACACATTAATAGTTTTCCTAACCTTCACATCTTCCAGTGGAGTACTATCTGGTATTTCCCGAAGAATTACAATACATCGTTTATGGTTAGGTCTTACTTTTTGTCCTTCTTCGTCTACTTGCACATTGGGCGATTCCCTCAATACCTCTGTTATAAGCTTTATATCCTTTGTTAATTTCTTCACTTGGTTAAAATTTGCTACTGTCCATATTGGTACATACTGATCATTATCCATTTGTGATAATAAATATGTATCATTGGCTAAATTTTCCCTAAAATCAACAAAAAGGAAACGAATACAATGAAACGTGAACTGGCGTTGAAAAGAAATAAATGTTTAATTACAACGTACTAATTAATTCGTTGGCAAGTACTATGATAGTTAATGCATACAACTATTCTATCAAATGACATATATATAAATCAATTAAAAACTTCTGTCAATCATCAAACTATACTGTACATAAAACGAAGTCTAAATTTTGAAAATTCTATTATCCAAAGAAAACGAAGCATTAACAGTCGAATGAAATGAAACAAAAAGGAAATGGTACTCTTGCAACAAATTGCAATTATCTTATCTATTATGATGCAACTTCTAACGCTACATTGCAACATATAAGAGACTCAAAGTTACCACCTGCAGCAATTCTATTATTTTTACAGGAAATACATAGAGTAAAAGTTAATTCTATCTACAAAGGTTTCCTGTAATTACTTGACCTATTTTTCTCTATAGATAATGTTGATACGAATCAAGATTGTAATTTCAAGTGTCTCGCCATGCGGCACTTATAAAAATACTAAATTAAGGCTTCACCTGGAGAAGTAATATTCGAGTTGCGAAGAGAGCATCTGTTTCAATTGTTCCAGAGGTATACCGGGGGAGGATAAATCAGCCATCGGAGCGGGTTGATTTGGCACATCACCTAAAGCAGCAACATCCACTGGACCGTAACCCGCAGCACCTCCCATACCTATAGGATGCTGCGGCGTGGGCTCTAGGTTACCAACGCATGCCTCCAAGATTAATTCGTTCCCACTCGGAGCACCGTTCATGACGTTATATTCCAAATTGGACACAGCGTTTCCAATTGCACCCCCGACTGAACCCAGAGGCTCAGGGGTGGCTGGATAAACCGCCCCTGGTGGGAGCTTCCCAATGTCCCCATTCATGTACACGTACTCTGTGGAGAATACAAAATATGCTTGATAATACAATCATTTACAACGCTGTTACATCCTAAAACGATTACTAACGTCCGCTGCATATCGCACTCGCGCGTTAGAACATGTAACATACAAGTTTATAAGTTACTGGTACGTTAGTACGTTCTTAAAGGGCTTAACTTCAAACGTTATTTGAACGTAACACATGAGAAATGAAGCGATGTCTCTCGATAATATACCATTATGTTAGCAACTAAATCCTATTAGAATGAAACTAGAGAAACGCCGATTTTCATAGCTTCCAATGTAATCTTTATGCTATGAACTATAATAGAAAGATGGAATAATGAAGAGATGACCCGACGCCCTTCCATATTTACAAAGCTACACTGTCAAAAATATTTGTCCATGTAGTTGAATATGTCCACGTCCAGTGTTTTAAACTTTCATAAATACACGCTTCGTAAGTGCAGACACGGTATTTGTGCAAACTAATCGACTGTTACACAGGAAAGATTGGCAATTCGAATGTTAAGCGGACAAAGTTTGGTGATGGAAAGATCTTTTTGGAACTATGATTGAGAGCGTGTAATATACACACAACATTACTAGTCTGATGTAATACACTTGTAGTGCCTATATATACTTGTACGGATACATACATGAGCGCGTACCGACATGCACATAATCGGTATGTGTATGCGTGTCGCACGTACGACGCGCGCGCGCGCGCCCGCGCCACGCTCGTGTTCAATAGCACACAATACGTGTGCCGCGGCGCGCTGATGTATGCGTGTACGCGCGCGCATGGGCGAACGGGCGATTTGTGTGTGTGCGCGCGTGTGTGCGTGCAGAAGTGCATGTACGTACGCGTATTTCAAATTATATGAATTCACTTATGTTAAGTCCCTACGGGGCTACGGACGGATGATAAATGTAAAAATAGAAAGGGTGCCAGATTTTTCATGCCCGCCCCCCTCCCCCGCGCCCCGTACTACGGCGGTTTTTAACTAATTATTCGGATAAATCGGAGCGCGCGGCACGTCACAGGTGAATTAGAAGCCACGAAATGATAATGGAAAGCGAGATACGTCCCATTAGGTCCGATTAAATGGCAAAAACTGTATGTTGATCGTACGAACCGTGCCACATGCTAAAATCTGCTCTGGTACGGAATCAATGTGCGATCGTCAAGCATTCACACTTAAACGTCACATTGTATCCTTCTGATATAGTGCTTTGAGAAAGGTTACGGCATGAAAAGTAAAAATTTTGAAAAGGCAAGATATGCAATATGTTGGATGCGATTAGCCAAATATAGAGCGAGACGTTGGCCGGGCCAACGCGTTCACGCACGCAGATATGGTGACAACCACTTGGACAGTACACTTATGCGTATCGTATATCGTTACCGAAATCACCATTCATCCCGAAACAATCCCGGATTCCATGTGCCTTTATCAATAGGTGTTCTCGACAGCTTCGTTTACTGGCTCGTTCTTCGGGGTGTAAGTACCGTGAGCGCACACGGTTGTGCGCAAAAAACGCAACCTTATTCCTCGTTCTCAAGCTATGAATAGTTAGCCATAAGCATCTGCCCCCAATCCTCTACATCATTTGGATCAATGTGAGCCGCGCCGTTTTAGAATCTTATAAAATTCTTACCGAGAAGATGAATCAACTCAACACAATTTCTCAAGGAAACTACAAAATGGCCGACACAGAAAGGCACATGCCGTAGCTCAGTGCATTGTGGGTCGTAGGTATGTAGCCCGACAGTACTAACACCTAGCGGCCAGATTGTTGCAGTCACTGACCGCCAGATTCAAACGGCCCGGGGCGCCAGGAAAATTCTCGCCCGACTAATTCATGTTTCATACGATTCTATCTAAACGTTGTGGTGATGAAAGCAGCATAGTATTTGCTGTGATGCAGCAGTATTTCATAATTCCGAGCAACTAATTTCCTTACCAACGATCGATAAATAAATGTTAAACTTAACCTAAACCTAATTTTAACACTGAACGTACTCACGTGTATGTTCATTTGTCGATGTAATTAAAGAAAGGGGGGGAAAGATACATAAACATGCGCGTGAGTACAATTAGATTCTAGAATATATTTTTGGAAGAGTCGCTTTTAAAGTTGTACTTTATTTGGACACGAAATGTATAGCTCGATTTAAAATATCAATATTTAGCTTGTAAATGCTACAACGCCCAACTTTAAGGATCATTAACGCGTATACTTTATATAAACATTCATAAATTATTCATTATTCCGGAACGCATACGCACAACCGATCAAGGATAATTAAACTCGCGATTAAGAGTTTTTATTGAATTATGAAATTCAATTAGTGTATACGTACGTATCCACAGTGTGGTACTCGTATTAAAAATTAGCATCTACAATTAGTTTTAATTACTTTAACATTTATCCTTTCCCCGAGCAATGTTCACCACGCGCCAGTTTCCTGCTCGGTTATTAACACTCGTCGTTGCATAAATAAATAAAAGGAGGGGGGGGGGGGGGGAAGATAATGAAAGCCGCAAAACTGGTGAATTACCATTTATTTAGAACAGCCACATTATTATCGAAAACAATTGATCTCGTGTTGTCAATACTGTCTTAAAAAGCGAAAAAGTTGGCAATTCTCCCTCAAAATAAATCCATTACAATAAAAGATGATCATTTCAATAAATAATACAATCAATGTGGAATCAAAGGCACAAAACTTTGAGATGACAATGTAAAAATCATGTCTGTTATCCTTATTGTACAAAGAAAACAAATCATTCAGCATTACACGCATTAAGCCAATCAGCAGCCTAAAATAATAGCACTTTTTCGTTTATATCTTTCTCTGAACACGTCTATAGCGCCGAGATACATACTACCTAATTCCAAAATGAAGATCCATCCGTTGCTATGTGTATCTATCCCTTGTATATGTATTTTCTCAAATTACTAGTTAGTTATCGCTACTACTTTAAATTGTGACGAGTTTAGTGGATTACCTAACATAAGACTGCAAAGTATTGCTTCCTACAATCTTACAAATGTCTGATTAGAATATTGTGCCTATATATCGTTACCGTTATATATATCTTCTTTTTTTTATTGAAATATATATGTGTATATAATAGGATATCTCACGAAATATCAACAAGTATTAGTGACTGATACAGATAATTTAAGATGATAAGGTGTTGATGAAGGTGGTGTGTTCTTATATAGTGGCATGGGTGTTTGCTGGTTAAAAACCATGGACTTTTAGTTGGTCAGGTTTGGCCAGACCTGACTTTGTTAGCCACTGGCATATATTCTCTCGCTGGTCCCCCTGCAGCTGCAACACCTCCCCGTACTCCGGGTGCTCGATTACTGTCCCATTGCAGGCAAACTCCTGCAGAGAAATCTTACTTTACACATCAGTCGATTAACCCCCCCCCATATTTTCCCGATCATTTTTCGCACAAACCATAAAAAATATATTTAAAAATCGAACTTTTCAACTTACTGGATCGTTCGTTCAAATAATTACGATTTTCTCAAATATTCCGTGAACAAATTATTTTGTACTTCAAGTGACTCAAATCACTATTTATAAGATTTACACAATCACTTTCATATATGCACCTTTCCTTTATATGCATATATTGTTAAAGATATATTACCATATTTAGGGTGTGACAAATTATAATACATAATACGAGGAAACTAACGAGAATCAATAGATTTACCCAAATAAAATATGTAAAATGTCTACCTATTTATACATCCAATGACCAATCAAAATTTGCAGATTTCAATAATCAATAAATTGAACGAAATGTCTCGAAGGAATATTCGGGAACAGCGGCAAAGTGTATTCGCTCGCATTTCTAAATAGGTCAAAGTGATTACGAATATTTCATCGATGTATTAAAAAAAAAAAAAGAGAACGCGTTAGGCCGATGATTTTTTTGGGAAGAGCATTATGTATCGCGAGTAGGAAAAGGAATTACGAGTTTTGTAAAGTCGTGTGCCATTAGACTTCTACGCTGGACAGTTGTTTGCATCGGTTCTATTTTTAGAACGGTTCTGACACTGACAAAAGATCGAAGTACGCAGCGCGATTTTTTTCGAGATCTCGTTACCTTTTTACATGCTCTCACAATTTTCTTCAAGTCATATTCAGACGAGAGTCCTTGCACCGTTGTTAAGGTCTTACGACCATTCCGTTGCTGGATCCTTATATGCACGAGACCGTCTTGGACATCATCATCTGAACCCTTGATTGCATCTGCAAAGGGGTCTGAAACAACCGAGCGATAACGTATTACGTTGAGATTTCTCCGATTTCTGTCCGGAATTATAGATTCCCGCAGGATGCGGCGATTATCTCAGCGGAAAACGGAGGAATCGTAGCTGGATGTTAATCGATTGCGCACTATGATGCAAGCGAAAGACGCCATCGCCATTTTGACAAAACTATCGTTCTGGAATACGGATGATTTACAAAGCGGAAAATATTATACTTACCGAATGTGTTGAGATTCTGGATGGACATACGACAAACAAAATATATCCCGGGGAGATATAGAATTGCAAAGTGCAAGTGCAGGTGAGAAAAATCACGGATGACGTACGATAACAGAAGCACCACGCAAGAATACTGCTAAACCCAAAAAACCTTGTACGGAGGCCAAACTCAACCGGAAGTAAAAGTTGCATTTGTCATGGACAGTGGGTGGGGTTGCGCACGCGCTCTGCGCCATTATATAAGGCCCGTTTGCATGGAACAAATGCCTTGCCTTTTGATTGGCGGACGTACTTTAGCCGCTTGTCGCAGTATTCCTTAAGCTCAGTCTCGATTATTTTTCCCGGAGAAATTTATACCACTTCCGTTCGTAAAAAATTATCAGTCCCGCGTTTACGAAATTTTCAATGTAAACGGTATGATATTATTTGGATAAAATGAAAAATACTCTCGAATTATGAATTTCCCTTTAATTTCCATGAACAATTATATACCGAATTTCACCGGAGAGAATGAACAGAAGTGTTCTAATTAAGTACAAGGAATATTTCCGTACTAGTGTCACGAAATAAATAATACTTTATCAGTTATTCAGTAAATGTGCGTCTAAATAGATACTTTTAATTTCACTTGAAAGCGAGGGCACTGATCGATACGGCGGGTCTTTATAGGGCGAATTCCACTCACGCCCAAATGGCCCGTGATTTTCACTAGGGTAAGTTTCCCTATACGCGACTGGACGCATCAATAAGAATTTCAAAGTCGATTTTCTCGAAAATGAAGCGTAATATCAAAAAATTGTATTCCTTTTTCTCGACTTATTTACTTGTTATAAGTAGAAAAGAAAGAGGAACTTTTTTTTAATATCGCGCTTAATTTTCGAGAAAATTGACTTTGAAATTCTTGACGCTGCGTCCAGTCGCGTATAGGAAAACCTAATAACGAATTCGGTATCTTGCACTGACTCTGCGCTGGTTCCAGAAAATGACTTGGTTTGGTTGATTCTTATAGAGTTATCTTCGTCTCTATCAGAAGCAACCAATCCAAGTTATTTTCTGGAACCAGCGCAGATTCAGTGCAAGATACCGAATTCGCCATAACTTATAGTCGCTATAACTAAAAGTCGCACTCAGTGCGCACCGGTGCGACTATTATAGCGAATTCGGGAGACCCGCACTGGGCGCACTGAGTGCGAATTTAAGCCAATCGGAACCGAGGAGTGTGAACTTTTTCGGTTCCGATTGGCTAAAATTTGCACTCAGTGCGCCCAGTGCAGCTCTCCCGAATTCGCTATTAGCCAATTGGAAGCGAGAAAACTCGCACTCAGTGCGCACTAGTGCAGGTCAGTGCAGGTTGCCGAATCTGCTATTAATGAAAATCACGGGCGATTTGGGCGTCAGTGGAACTCTTTTTTTGATCGAACCAATAAATCGAAATTGCAGCATTAACTTCGAGTGACGGGAATGTAAGACGAAAAACTATCCACATTTTCCCAAGGGCTTAATAAATTAGCAAATCGTAAATAATAAAATGATACTCCTCCTATTATTCTTTAAGGACGATTCTCACGGAAACGCGTTTAGACGGAAATAAGGATTCTCCGGAGTAATTAGAATGCAGCGCATCGCAACGGTAGATTTTAGTAACATACTACACACTTGAATTTTTAGTTATCGCTTGATGGCCTCCCTACATCATATGGAACGAAATATCCAATGAAATGATCGTTTTACCAAGCTTGATGATACGTTATTTAATTTGGCCGCATATGAATGATATGTTCATTAATCTGCATAAAATAAAATTTAAAACAAGTATCAACTAATTGGTATTTATCGGAATTGCTTGTTTCTGTCATTCGCGGCTACCCATGAAAGATCAGAAAAAATGGAACTTTCATTGGCAAGCTAAAGACAGCAAGTGTAGTATGGTGGACATTTAATTCGGATAGCAGATATTAAACTCGACTTAGTTGGACTTATTCGTGGCGTGAATCATGGCCAGCCCGAGGACTCGACGAGTTTTAAGTGAACTCAAACCTAGGGATGAGAATAATGTAATGTATTCGTTTAGCTCTCTCAATGTTATGCCATATGTTAATATCATTAAGTCTCATCAATTTGCAGAGATGCTTCGAATGCGGTACGCATAATCCGCAATGGGTTTCTGTTACGTACGGTATATGGATTTGCCTCGAATGCTCGGGCAAACACAGGGGACTTGGTGTCCACCTGTCCTTCGTTCGCTCCATTTCTATGGATAAATGGAAGGACGTGGAATTAGAGAAAATGAAAGTCGGCGGGAATAAAAATGCTCGCGAATTCTTCGAATCGCAGCCAGATTGGAACGACAATATGTCTATAACACAAAAGTATAATACTAAAGCAGCAGCATTGTATAGAGATAGGGTAAGCACGCTTTATTACCCTCAATCGCAAATTTTCGCAACATTTTATCACGCCATGTTGCGCTCCCACTTTCCTTCGCTTAATTATAAATCTCGATGCTTTAGTATTCTTGTTTAATATTTCACCATTTTATGATCACTGCAACGCAATGTTTTATTAGAAGAGAAATTTTTTATATAAATGATTATATTAATGCAACTATTAGATCGCGACGTTAGTTCGTGGAGAGAATTGGAGTCCTAATACTTCGACAGCTAAAGATTTCCAGCCATCGACGTATTCGCCGAATCAACAAGAGTATCCATCATATCAGAGCGATGTGTCGAGTTCTTACCAAAATTTTAATTCAGGCGTTTGTAAAACTCAGACGGAGGCTTTCTTCGTTAGGAAACAGAGCGAGAATGCCAATCGGCCAGAGTGAGTACAAATTTGTCACCATATTTGCATTAATCGCAAGCAGAATTAACATATGGTAATGAATATTTTTACAGGAATCTTCCACCTAGCCAGGGTGGCAAATACGGAGGGTTTGGGTATCAAATGGAACAGCCATCTAGAAGTTCGTCGCAAGAATTCTTTGATAATGCAGTGTCATCTTTAGCCAGTGTAAAATAACTAATATCGGATTGCATTTTTTAAATATGTATCGTTAATAATACATAGGTACACGTTACAGTTAACATATAACATTGTAGGGATGGTCAATGTTCTCTTCGTCCGCATCGAAAATAGCAAGCAAAGCGACGGAGAATGCTATTAAAATTGGAGAGCTGGCGACGCAGAAGGTATATTAATTTAGAGATAAATTTTCATTCTGTCATTTAGTAGATAAATTAATGATATTAGCATGCTTACCTATTATATTTCATTTACTATTTTTAGACTAATAATTTTAGCTCTTAAGCACGCGTTTATCGTAAGATGATAATTTTCAGTTATACTTTCATTTTCGGTTTTGTTCTATTTTGTTTTCGCTAGGTTCGTGATGGTACTTTGTTGGAAGACGTTGGAAGTCATGTTAATAGTTTAGCTGCAAAGGTAGATTGCTCAATAATGTATCTTAACTAGATGCTTTGATATTTGATTAATATGGCATTTGGTGTTGAAAATGCGAAAATTCTCGTTCCCGTTTCGATTGAATGGTTGCTACGCAGGTTGGAGATTTGGGAAGAAGAGGATGGGGTGATATCGGGGGAACAAATTCGATGGGGCAAAATCAGTATAATTCGAACGAACATTATCAAACTTCTCCGGCTGCTTACCAGAACAGCGAGGTTCAACCACATTCAACCGAAAAGACGTCTTTAATGAAGACATCGCCACCAAAGTAAGCTTATGAATCATTCGTTCAGGCGTGAGTTGTGTGGAATATGTGAAGTACTCCACACTTGAGAATTCCACGGCCGTGAATTTGGAAGGCATTTTACAATTTTTTATCTTTTCTTTGCGTACTACTGTTTTTAGGCTCTTGAAATTTTAATTTATACTTCCCGACCCCTAACTTCACAATCGGGAAAAATTTGTTCTGCCCACCCTGCTTCCATTACGCGTAGAATGCTGGACTTAAAAATAAAACATATGAATTCCTTTTATCGTAGAACCAATGTAGCAACTACAAATTCTTCGAACTCCGAGTGGGATTGGGACAATGACGTGAAACAGAGTAACGAAAAAGCAACGGAGCCTAAACCAGTCGCAAGGAAATCAAGAGACAAGGTTAAAGAAGAAGCTTTAATCAATTTTGATACTGATAACCGTACAACCAATTGGGATTCGAAACTAGAAGACGACGCATGGGAAATACTAAAGAATTAATTATCATTAAGCGAATTAGGTAAATTTCATTCGAGTTGAAGATCTTTAAATGCCGTTCCCATCTTACAGATTTCGAATTCATATAAAATAATTATAATATCAAGTATTGAAACGAAATTATTTTTATTCCGCACTTTACCCTTTTGCCGTGCGAAATGTATGTGAATATATCATGCGCGTATAAACGTATATGTACGGATGTTTTACGCTCCAACGAGCGTTGTTATGCGCTGCATATCACGCTGTGCTCAAAAACGTTAAATGCTTTATAGTCGATGCGCGCTAAAGCGAAAGGGATCATTAGTACTATTTACTTGCGTTTGCTCTGTTTTATTCTTTGCATTTATTATAGACTTACTGTTATCAGATTTTATTAATCACTTGTATACAATCCAAATGATTAGTGCATTAATCAAATGATAGGTACGTTGTATAAAATAATGCATTTTTAATAGAAAAATATAAAACTACTTTATTTTACCACATGCATTCTGTACAAATTAATTTTGTATGAATTTAATTCTTGCTCACTTTCATTCTTTACAATAAAACAATATTTCGATATACGTTAAAATTCGAACGACCAATTGAAATACCCTTACTGGCAGCCGCATTGAAACATTAATATAAATATAATATAAAGCTACTTTATTACCAGAAATTTATTACTGGTGTACCGATAGTTACAGAATTTATTAGAAATTTGTGTGTAGGGTGTTCCAAAAATGTTTAGCTGAACTTTACCAGTATACTCTACTATCTGCTTCCGGATAATATTGCTAAGGTTTTGTTGTACATGTTCGGAGCAACTGATACAAGCATACACCTCTATTACAGTGAAAGATTGTTGGACAATACAGAATTAACAGAAAATCAGTAGTAAACCGTCTAAAATTATAATACTACGAGGAATGCACATTCTTTGCTGTATATACTTTCTTAATCTTCCTCTTATTGTAAACCCTCCCAACGTATTCCCAAATCTCCTTCTGGCATGCTGGCCATACCTTCTTTTCTATTTTTG
Organism: Andrena dorsata; assembly: GCA_929108735.1. Lineage (NCBI taxonomy): Eukaryota > Metazoa > Arthropoda > Insecta > Hymenoptera > Andrenidae > Andrena > Andrena dorsata. Next base: position 9,410,718 of record OV815488.1, read on the forward strand.
ATAAAGAGGCACAGAGCAGATTTCTATCTTTCTCTGATAGGTCGAAGAATGATGTTCGCTCGAAGCAAGAGCGATAAAGAAAATCATAGATTGCTCTGAAACAGTGAAACATGATTACGTTATTATTTAATGTACCAGCGAAAACAATTTGTACCATAATATATCGCGGGTGGCTTATTAAAAGCATTAAATAAAATACATACCTAAAGTCGTAGCCTCCTGCTTCGGAGGGCGATGGGTGATCTTCGAACAGTCCTATAAATAACAGTGCCTCTGGCACAACGCTGTCTCCGGGTTTATACAATCCGCATTCCATCCATTTATCTATCAATTCGTTTTCATACAAGCGTTCCGCTATCGTCGAGTATTCGGAGATCTTTGATTGAATAGCCTCAGCAGGCATGTTTGGTAGCATCTTTGATATAGCTGCGATGTCCTTAGACCCGTATTTGTTAAGAGCGTCTAACAGTACCCTTTTGTCGTGGCTGTCCCATTCTATGCTCGGCTCGAATTCATTGTCACTTTCTACTTCGCCTTTATCACTTTCCTCTGGCTCACATTCTTCTACATTTCTCCTTCTCTTGTATCCTTCTTTAATATCCATTTTAATGTATAGTGATAGAGAGATTCTTTGAATGAGTTGTGCTCTACCGTTTCTTTATAAGCAGGCTTGAAGGCATTCTTCTAGAAGTATGCTGTCATTAGGCATGTAAATAGTTAAGATTATCAACACATCGGAGGTCATAAACATGTTCAAGGCATTATCGTACTTAGGTTAGGTTTTATCTAGATAGTTTGAAGTTTTAAGCGAAGAAAAGTATAATCACCCGATGCTGAGAGAGCTCAGGATTCTGTGTGATGATAGATATATATTATTGTTAATATATTGACGGATCGTACCGCAAACGTTAATACAATGTTGAGTTTGCCTATCAAAATAACGTTGCGTTACAGTTGAAAATAGTATTTGAAAACAGGGAACAAGGGGAAGAAAAGGAATTTCCGTTTCGTCTGCTAGTTCAATTTTGTCGTGGATTGCGCATTAAAATTCGCCTCCTCTGTTTTAAAGCTTCGTAATTAAAGTCAAGACACTTTCTAAACTGACTTTTGCATCTGTATTAATTTTATGATTTTTCATACAATGTAACATTTAATTGTTAGTTATTCATTATCCTACCAATATAAGAAATGTGACAGTGTGTTTGGATGTTTATAAAGGTACGAATTCACGACGACACTTTTGTGTCTAGATCAAGTGTATACATCAAGTGTCGGCGTGGGGACGGTGTCCTAGACTGGTGTAGACGCTAAATTTCTTGATCTAGACTGATCTAGACACAAAAGTGTCGTCGTGTATTCGTACCTTTACTCAATTACGTCGCAACTACGCAACGGATCTTTCTGAAATTTACGGTGGGTTCCACTTAAGCACACAACGCTTGCGCCCACGACTGTAGACATTTCCCGTTTCACTTGCTTATAAGCTGTTTTGAGCTTCGCAGGCGAAAAGCTAGTCGAACGGGGTTCATAACAGTGAACAGAGGAAATGTTATATATTATATAGAGTAATTAGCGGTGGGGGAACGCACACCACTTTTCGGTACTAAGTTTATTTAGGTTTCAGAAACCCAATGATCAGAAGAATGTTTATACACAGAGAAACGTGTGTATCAGACAATATATGTATATGTATTTTTAATACAATGATTTTATTTACAGTTTATCAATCGTGTCATTAATTAAGCGGTATAATACATCATTTATACTTATGAGCAAAGGCTGACCGACCAAATTTGTTTCGAGCACTCTGCTAATAGAACTCTACAAGCCTGCATATTCCTTTGAAATTTGTATGATCGTTAAGTTTCGGCACTTCGTTTTGTGATTATATAATGAAACGGGAATATCAATTAAGAGAAGTCAGTCTTTGATGACGATTAAACTCCGAGTGTATATGATAATGTAAAATTGGATGGTATATATATATATATTCATAATACAGCTAAGTGTTATATACAGTTATCTATGTATCTAATACATTTTAGAGTAAAAGATATCTCTTCTTCAACATATAAATATGTCCAACTTTTATTAGAAGTATGAACATTGTATTATACATATTTCACATTAAAGGAAATAATACAGTAACAATGTTTCTGGCATGATCACTGATTTGCAGAAGCACTATGCGCGATTAAAGAGATCAAAGTTTCCGTGGTCTTCCTCGCTTTCTCAGCGTTGTGATTTTGCTCGTTACTGATCTCGTGGTATGCAACTTCTTCTGAATATTTGCTATGGGCTTTGTGTTCTTCTGCATATTCCCGTGCTTCTTTAAGTGTTGCACAAATAGCAATCTAGATTTTATTAACTTCTGGCACACTTGACATCTACGTATTTTCTGCTCTGAAAAGAAATATTCTAATTAATATCGAAATCGGTTCAACCAATTATATCGATTCTTGTTTAGATAATTGCAGGGGGAAGGGAAGGAAAAGGGGAAAGGAATGGAAAAAACAACGTAAATCTTTACGATTTTGGCGAAAATTTACCAGATTTCTTTGTTCCATGCTGTAGACAATGTGCCCTCAGTAAAGCAGCACTTGGGAACCATCTCCCACAATCAGAACAACTTAATTTCTTTACTTCCCAGGTACAATTTGTTCGTTGGTTTTTTTTTCTCTTAATTTTCTTAATCATGGTCAGTTGCCTTTTCGGCTCAACAGGCTCTTTCTTCTCCTCAACTTCTATGGGCGATCGTTCTATAGAAGACTTACTAAATCTACGTTTCTTCCTTTGAGAATGTTCTGAACGCACATGGCGGGCTAGCGCCACTACCACGTCGAACTTCGTCTGGCATATCTTACAAGCGTATTGCTTCTTGACTACATCCTCGCTCGTTCTGTTCGAGTGCTTTACTTTCTGCTCGTTAAACCGAATCGAGTTCGACGGGGATTTCGAGCAAACACGTAAGTGAGTTTCTAGAGATCTTTGCTGCCTGAAGCTTTTCGAGCAATGCTTGCACTGCAATAAACTTGCTTTTGAATTCGTCTGCTGTGTTTCGTCGTCGGAATCTCCTACCATTATTATTTCATTCTCTTTATCGCTCGAGTACTTATCCTTACTGTCGTCTATAGTTATCTCGACAACATCTCTCTTCGATTGAAGCGCGCTTTCATCTTCGTCGATATCAATCTCAATAACCTCCACTTCCTTACGCTTGATCCGTTTCATTCTCTTCGAGTCGCTACTCCTTTGACGATACCCAGAATGAGCCGCCACTCTTCTCTTTCGTTTCCCCCGCTTTCTAACGTTATTGTCCTCCTCGCTTAAGAGGGACGCCGGTTGTATGATTATTTCCGAGTCCTCGCGATTCACGGATATCAATTGCTGCTTCCGGGACCTTTTGGTTTTACACTGCCTTTGCGTAGACTCGGGCGACGTGCATTCGATGGAACCGTTCGACAGATCTAAGTTCGTGCTGTTCGATATCCCATCCATTGTTGAATCCCCTAAAGTCGCTAGCAACTCCTCTCGACTATCTCTGCGATTCAACTTTCTCTCTGTTAAAGTCTTGGAAACATGGTTGGACAGAGTGTAATCGGAATTCTGCTGCGCCGAATCTGTGCCCTCTGTCCCTTTAACATTTCCAAAGTTACTTTGCTCTTTAACGACCTTTTTATTTGCTTGCTTCTTCGCTGATTTCGACTCGGCTGCCTTTAAATTCTGCAGGGTCGCTTGGATCTCGTCGAATGTTAGTTCCGAATCGGATTGATCACCTTCGAACAAGATGTATTGTACCGTTGACTGTTCTATAATTTCACTATCACTTTCATCGTCTTCTTGATAATCTTCGGAATTATCTGCAGATTAAAATATTTCTATTATTCACAAATCTTACATTACGATTACATTAAATACACAGATGTAATAGCTTTAACGTACCAATATTTGTAGAACTATCGTCCATCATCAAGTACGCTAGATCAGAGTGTTTATCATCAGCTGCGTAAATAATGTTAGGAACTTCTTTCATGTCTAAATTCAAACCAGAATCCTCCACCAAAGGTGCATTCTCTTCCCAAGCATTCTCCTTTCTCTGTACCCTTGGACTTTCAGTCAACATGCTCTTATTTTCATTATGCACCACGATATCATTCGCCAGTTGACTCTTTGAAAAAAATATCGGTGGTTGTGTAGTTAATAACTGCTTCTTTATTTGCGTTGGCTTCTTTACAGTTCTAACAGCACCTTCACCTATTAATCTTTCAACGTCTGCTCTGTAAAGAAAACCGTCTCGTTATTTGCTGTTCACAATTAAGAATCCTATACGTTCGATAAACATACTTCATAAGAAACTGAAAGTTTGTTGGAGGTTCGCCAGATTCGTCGTACATCGCTACGGCGAAGATTTCTTCTGAATCTTCGACTGCGTACAGCGCTAATTGTTGACCAGAGGCAGTTACAAACGTGGCTATCGTTTCTTCGTCTCCATCCTGATCATCGTTAGTTACTTTGTGACATTCTACTTCGTAGTCGCTATCCTCTAGCTCTGCTAGCTATTGAATTTCCCAAAACGAGCGATTTATAAGACACGTATATCGAGGCAATGTAAAAAATGAGTATATTATTTAATATTTACCAGCAAACTATGTTTACTGGCATCGCTGGGAAGCCATTTCTGCCGAGCTATGTTACTCGCAGACAAAGGTATTAAATCATCCGAATATTCTATAGGCGACGCCACGTTCATGGTTTCTTCGAAATATTCGCAAGACTCTTTCGATTCCTGAATATCTTCTTCCGAGATTTGTCGATTCATCTCGAGCTGCTCGTCCACTGTTATTTCCTCGCCAACAACCTGCGTAAGTTATTTCCAATTGATAAAAGAATAAACGCGACGTGTACACAAAACGGCGTTCGCGCGAATCTGCCTACGTTCATACACAGTTAACGTATTCATTATTGTGTTACCAGCGTTTCTCCTATGTGCTCGTATTTATGTATAGCCATAAACTCTGTTGAACCCTCGTCTATCGTACACGGCGTTCGCATGATTCCTTCAGAAACGATTCTCTTATAACTATCGACATCATTCATAAATGACATATTTTTGTACTATAAATCTCTATTCACTGATATCACGCCCTCGCGAATAATCCGAACATATGTTAAAAGAAGTGATATACCTAAAATATTGGATTAAGAGAGAAATACACTTGGAAATATATTCGCGTTGATAGGTTAACGATCAAATATTATTGAGGTCACTTTATATACAGGCGCACGGTGCTAAAATACCGACAGATATCCGCTTGGGGTTATGCTGGTCATAACAATCATGTTTGAGAAATAAAGCGCTTCATTAACAGCAGAAACTAATCGAACGCATACTATTCGTTATATTTTCAACGAAAATCAATATATATATATATATACACACCACTACGAGCATTCATTTTTATAACAGTGTTCAATAAGGAAAATACACAACAACCTTTTAGCAACTTCTAAGTCCCATAACATCGTAATCCAAATAATGCGATTGATAATGATAAGCGTGCAACGTATAGATCGAGATTCCCGAGGTATCCTGAACGATCGCCGAATCGTCTGCTTTTACATATCAAAATATAGACGGACGCATAAAACTATTTCATTTAACACGATCCCCCGTCTCTCGATTTACGTATATAATTAATATTAGATACAGCCATCGCTTATGCTCTATACACACACACATATAGAATCATAACCCTAGGCATTACGCGTTACGCACGTTTGCGCATATAAAGAGATCGCCTTGAAGTTGCGTGGATTGTAAAGTGAGCTTTCTTATCGACGCGAATCTCGATATTCTCGAAGTACGGCTTTGTTTTTAATAAATAGCGAAGGATACGATTAAAACTGCGACCATTTATGTAGAAATTTAGCAGAATAAACTACCTAGAGGATGTCTGAATGTTTATATAATACGAATTTCTTTTATGAAAATTCGGCTTCGTCTATCAACTATCGTCTATTATCAAATACTATATCGTTCTTTTCTCTTTCGATCGATAGTGTTAGAAAGAAATGAGATAAGATTGTCGCGCCGTAGGTATTTAGATAACTAAATACATACAGAACGTCAGTCTGTTTCGGAACCCTTTGATTCTACATACGTAATCAACGTTCCCCCGCCACTTCCTTGATCGGACAAATTTGGCACGTGATGTTTGAGTAGCGAGGTACATAGGCGTGACTTGTGTCAGCTGATGCATCGTTAATATTCGTTGTATTAAGTACAACTGTCTCATTCAATTTTTTGCATTACACTTAATTCTCTCGCGATAATGGCTCTTCATTCCGCGGGAAAGGGTAAACTTCTTGCCGTGATCGGAGACGAGGTAAATGGAGAGTACTTATACGAAATGTTACTTTTCGAAGGTACTTACGAGAGCTTTATTCTAGGATACTTGCGTGGGATTCCTTTTGGGCGGAGTTGGCGAGATAAATAAGCATCGTCAGCCGAATTTCATGGTTGTTGATAAAAGTATGTGCTGTTAAATAAATTCTGCTCTGTGAAAATTCATGTAATTCTAATGCCTCTGTATGTCAAACCGCTCACAAAAATATACTAATAATACCATGAGTTAACGAATAGCGAATCGCAGCGCTTTAACTAGAATAATTTAAGTGGAAAACTGTGCAGAGAAATTATTTAAGTCCTGCTTGCTTTATTTGCAGATTCGGCAGTAAGCGATATTGAAGACACGTTTAAGCGTTTCATTAAACGAGATGATATCGATATTATTCTTATTAATCAAAATGTAAGTATTACATTTGTCGTTTAGATAACTAACACCGAGTTTCTTTATAATCTAGAGAATTCATAAAACGAATGTCGGTTCAAATTGTTTCTTTATTTGTAGTTGCAATGAATATGTGAGTCTTGAGTGTGGCACCTTTTCAGACTATATATTTTTATTACATGTTCAAGGTTGCAGAACTGATTCGCCATGTAATCGATAGTCACACGCAACCTATACCGTCGGTCTTAGAAATCCCCAGTAAGGATCATCCTTACGATGCTAGCAAAGACTCCATTCTGAGACGCGCCAAGGTAAGATTATATCGGTCTACTAGCAAATTATACCTGCGCTTTGCTTCGGGCTTAAGAGATATTGAAGACTCCATGAAAACACATTTCACCGCTTGTCACCACCCCCTTGCGGGTTAATTAGGGCAAAATCCTGAAATTCGTTTTTAGGCATATGTGTGGGAATCCTTTGTATGTAAAAACCAAGTTGATATCTAATTGGGCCTAAGAGATATTGAGAAGTCTGTGAAAACACATTTTACCCATTTTCAGCCCCGTAGGGGTTGATTAGGGCAAAATCCTGAAATTGTCTGGAATTGTCACGACTTCTTTTATATATATAGAATATTTCAGCAACTACCATAGGCATTCATTTATTCACTTTTTACGTAATTCTTGAGTTCGCTTTATTTATAAAAATGAAATTGAACCGTTCATTTGACCTAGTTCTCTATCATATTTACCTGGAATCGATTCTCCTCTATTTAAAGTGTTTTAATTAATAATTCCTTTCGAATCATTAATCGATATATTTGATACATTTTAAGGCCGCATAAAAATTTGGATATTAAGCAATTCTCTGATTTCGCTTTCCAGGGGATGTTCAATCCTGAAGATATACATTAATCTATGTACATCATATGTTGAATTATATAACAAAGAACAATAATGGATGACTTCTATGGATTTGTCAATCTCTGAATGTAATATTGGTGTTGTTATAGTCCTCTCGTAAAGAATAGAAGTGTGTACAACATTCCATTATTTATTTCACATTTTAATAGCGGCGTGATGTTAAAACTTCTTTGTGAAATATGTATGTATAGATCATATTCTATACAGACACGCTGCATTGTTGAAATTAATTTAGAGAAACACGACCTACTGTACCCCTGCGCATACAAAATTCAGATGTGTAAATAAATACATATGTTATGAATGAGTCACGGCGTATTTGATTTCTAACTCCTTATAACAGAAATATATAGAATCATATCGAAGAATGTGAAGTGTGTGTTTGTCTGTAGCCTACAAATTTTCGAACGTTAACTCTGGGGTCACGAAATGTGTCCCAGCTCATTATGTCTAGCTAATCCAGATGAATGTGACTATTTTCACAAAAAATAAATAAAAATATTTTCTTTTTATAAAATCAGAATCTACATTTCTGGCAAAACCGAGTAGTAAAGCTAGTAATAAATCCTATCATCTTGTCTTTTCTGCTGCAATTCTTATCAGAAGCTAAAGTATTTATTTTAAAATAACAGGGTGAATGAAAATATTCAAAGTATTGAAATTATTTTGTATTAATATGTAACATCGTATAAGTTCAATATACATTATTCATATCACAGGATGCACGATGAAATTATTTCTTGTTAATAGCGGTCTGCTCGAGGTTATTCAAGAGAATTTTAAAACCCTATCTCCGCGCAGTCATTAACCAGTAGCATGTTTAACAGCTCTAATAAAATCGTTTAATGCAGACGCTCGATTTCTGCAACTGACGTTTACTTTTTAATGTTTCTTTAGTATAGTAAATTATACAGTATAGAAAGCATGTCAATACTTTTAAAAATAGATCATCACACATGATTATATAAAATTATTAAGTATTCACGCAAAAGTGTATACAAATATGACAAGTATTACTAAACTACCAGCACTTTATATAACTGAATAAAACGCAATTACAGCTTCTTAAAAAAAAAAATAAACTTAAATGACGATAAATAATTCATTGTATAAGCTTAGAGAGCAACTTATCTTATATGTACATAGTAAACGTCCGTTTACAAAGAACACAGTACTGTGGTAATTGTTAGCAACACGCAAGTTACCATTATGGATGCAGTTCGCATTAGGGCGGTAAGACAGATCCAAGTTGAATACAATTCGACTGGTTATTACACTTGTAGTACTCGAATTCAGAGGTCCCGTTCTTCAGTGGCGGACATAAATAATTTTTGTACGGTGTAAGTAAGTTTAACTGAAAAGAGAGAGGTTTTAGAGTTATTGAATTATTCTACTATCTGCTTAATAATATAATAAATGCGAAAGTGTGTTCGGATGTTCGTTACTCAATCACGTCGCAACTACGCAACGAATCTTTCTGAAATTTTGTATACAGGACCAGGAATAACATATAGAATACTTTTTAACCTGATTTTTTCAACCGATCTGGATCAAATTTTGCATAATTACTCTCTAGAACCATGCGGAAAATATGGACTTCCATGAAATCTGAACATCCCATTCCTTCCCCCTTATTTCACCCCGTTGACAGTCCGTAACAATTAAAGTTTTTCCAGGTAACGCCGCGTGCTTTAAGCTAGTGATATAATAAAAGTACGGCACAGAGATGTTACGCACCATTAATTTGTTGGAACCACATTGGTTTGTTCTTCCACTTGACGCCAATGAGGTAAGCCGGAACGCCGGACAATGTTATCAAAGCACCGATACCAACTTCGTACGGCCTTTCGTAGCAGGGAACGAATACCAGAAATGCACATATAGCCACAAATGTGATTGGAATCCATAAAGGCATCTGTAAAATATATTGACCGATGTATATTATCAGCAATTTGCGATAGTGCTTATCGAGTTGCTCACTTTAATTGGGCGATTCATATTGGGTTGCTTGTAACGGAGCCATAAAACGCCAGCTACGGATAGCATAATGAAAGATGACTCGACTATGCTGCAGTAAGTGATCAACACAAAAATGTCGCTTGTACACAGCATTACCAAAGATAAGATGCACTGTAAATAAAACAGTGCAATGTTTATGGTAATATTAATTCAGAAGATTGTAACGCATAAATGGAATGTATATTCTTTTGCATGGACATACGAGGAAGACTAAGGCTGGCGCAGGTGTAAGTCTTGAAACGTTAATGTGACTTAACATCGATGGGAAATGACCATTCCTGGCGCCAACGAAACACATTCGAGACGATGTCATAATGTGGACGCTCAATCCTCCAAATGCGGACACAGCCACCATTACAGGTATTATCCAGGCCATTACGCCAAGAAGTTGGTCTCCGAAAGTCTAATGGAAACTCATCCCATTAGCTTTTCTTCTCTATACCGTTAAGCATTGGTGTGCATTGCTGTTTTCAGCGAATTAAAACATAAAGGTTGAAAGAAATAGTATTTACCACAGCTATCGCATGAGAAGCAATCATCGCGGTTGGTGTTAAAACCGACAAGTAAGCTACATTCGCTAATACATAGATGAGCGTAACCAAAGGTAGCGATATGTAAATAGCCCGTGGCAAATTTCTGTAAAAGTGAAATTACTTTGTCAGTACGCGAACAAACGTGTACAGGAATTTTACATTAACTTGCGTCACGTACACGTAAGGATCTTTCAATTCCTCTGTCATGAAATTTAAGTAATTCCACCCGGAATATGAAAATATACCAGAATAGAAGGCCACTGCGATTTTACCAGGATCCGTAATTGTATTGTCGAATGCATTCTCAAAATTCTCCGTATGACCTGCGGCGAATAATTAATTAGTACATTGTATTTGTTGCTGTTGGTCTAGCTCCAAATTATAATTACACTTACCTAACGCTAACCAAACCAATCCAGCGATAACTATAACTATTAAAGCGCCGACCTTTGCAAACATGAATACATTTTGCATCTTAGATGTTTCTTTAACATCGGAACAATTTGCAAATGTGAGTAAACCTATTAAAAATGTAAAACTGTATGAAGAGCTTCATTGATAAGAATTTACAGCGGGGAAAAGTATCTTACAGATAGTGACTGCTGCTATCAATCGTACACCGTCATCTGGAATAGCACAATTTGGGAAAAATGGTTGCAAAACATACTGAGCAAAAGTTAATCCCATGATGGCATTTGTAGTTGGCCTGCGAACAGAGGCGCGGTGATGTTAGAATTATATCTTAAACAATCTTCGATCTTATAATCCCCTCGTTGTTTTAGAGAAAGTAACTTACACAAAGATTAAGTTAGCAGCCCATAGGTACAAGAAAGCAGGTAATGCTCCGAAAGCTTCGTAGATATAAGCATAATCTCCACCGCTACGAGGTATACAAGTTCCCAATTCAGCGTAGCATAATGCCCCGATCATAGAAAGTAACCCGCACAAAACCCAAATAATTAATGATACACCAACGCTTCCTACTTCCGTAATTACACCTTTCGGTGAAATGAAAATACCTATACAAGCATAATAATTATTTTGCTTTATGCATATTCTATTTACAGAGTACAAAGTTAGTTGTAATTATTATATACTTATAAAGATTAGAGTGTAGTGTATGTACAAAGTGTGATATATTTCATATCCTTGATACTTAACATAAGAATAATGCAATTTAGTAACATTTAAATTTAATCATTTGAAACCATGTTTAGCAAACTGATAATTGCAAACGTATATACTATTGTTCTTTTTATTTACATTTAAAGACGATAAGTATATTTTGTATTTTAATAACCATTAATAGTTGGGATATAAGGAAGAGACAAGAGAAATTTTATTTCAGGAAGCAATAATCTTCTGCATAGTTTCAAATGCAGGAATTATGTTTAGGATAAAGATTATATGTTTTATGAATTTACTCATTATATGTTAACATTACAAATTGTATAGAAATTTTTACCTGAACCACATATGATTCCTAAAATAATTGCGATGCCCTCCAAAAGACCGAGCTGTTTCTTCATTTGTACTTTCTCAACGCTGACAACATGATTTTGATTCTGCGACTCGTTGTCTGAATTTATTAATTGTATTTCTCTAGGAGATTCATCGAATATTTGAGAGATCATTTTGCCTGTATAAAATGAATATAAAATTCGTTCTATTAATTCTTAGGTAAAACGTATTGAAGAAGAATAGAATGATTAATTAATGTTTCATGTAAAATTTGTGCCACAAAAAAAGGAATGAAAAGATGAAGCTGCTTATATTATAAATTAGTCTTTATGAAAAGCTACTTTTACTTACACAGTAATTGTTATTGCCAATTTCATAATAAAAATTTATGCACCTTTATGGATGAAATTTTTAAGTTAAATTGCAATACTATATGTACCTTGTATTCCTGTTTTAATACAAATAACCAAATGTATAAATAAGCGCGAACTGTAAAATACAGATGTGTAAATATTATCTGTTTACGTCGGCGGTCTGAATTCTTCCAAAAATGTGGAGCATGATCTAAAAACGAATGTGCCTTTTAATTTTGATGCTTCGTTTCAGCAGAATGAAAGAAATTTCTGTATAATGTTGTATTATGCAGTACAGTACCTGCAAAATCGAAACGATTAGCTTAACAATTGATTCCTTCTTTGCTTCGAAAATTCTATTTTAAAAGATACTATTTAAACGAAACGCGAATGTAGGTTACGCAGGTGAAAAATACACGTGCGTTAAGACGGTTTCAAGGCTGGTTTGCAAAATTTGTGCGATAAGGATTTGCATTAAATGTCTAGGGTAGATGTCCCAATTACCGTGCCTTTATATTTAATTTAGGCTAAAAGAAGCCGTGTTGGATTCCGTAGCAGGAAGTCGAGTACAACGCGTAAAATATTTCTAAGTTTCACAAGAGGGTTTATTCCTAGAGTTCTAACTGGTGTGTTTAACAGAGGTTGCGCTCTAAGATACTAGAATGGTCTGCCTGCAGGATTTTGGGACTGGGTTATATATACAGGAGTTGTGGAAGAAGGGATAAGGATGACGTGGAAAGAACAATGGAAAGTGTTAGGGTCGATGATGATGACTAATTTGTTATCGGTGTCCGGAGGATTTTGCGGGGGTGGCTAGTTGTGATAAGCTGGTGTGTGTCGAGGATATTTATGGTGTACATTTAGCTGGCATCCAATAGCCGTACAAAGAAGCTCGCACACATAACTAAGGAAATAAATTTTGTGTAATTAATTTATACTATTAATGTATGTGTTACAAACGAGTAGGTTGCATTTTTAAACAATTAAAGCTTCTTTAAGTATAAAGGCACGGTAATAGGTACAGGGCACTGTAATTGGGACATCTACCCTAGGCCGATATTAATAATCGCTACTTATTCTTAAGCAAATGCTTAAGCATTCGGCATCTTTTACTAGCTAGGGTGGATGTACCAGTAACTGAACACGTACCAGTGAATGGACGTTTTTTACTAAAACGAGTAAAATAAGTTATTAAAATAAGCAACTAATTAATTAGAGACCTTTTCCAATTTCTTGCTTCATATCCATACAATTTTTGCAACACGTGGAATCAATCGCGCTGCAAACATAATTTTCTAAAAGTGTTCATTCATTAGCCTTAAGTGTTCATTTATTGGTGCGTTTACCCAACTAGGTCAGTAGAGGATGCCGCATGCTTAAGCATTTGCTTAAGAATAAGTAGCGACTGAGAATACCACCCCTAGTGTTCGTTGGGTTATATAAGTTTAGAACTTGAAGTGCCATCTTTGGGAACTATGCCCTCCTAAAAGAAAATAAGTACCTATACCTAAGGATTTTCATGTTTTGAAATGCCAAAGATTATTGGCATAAAAATGTAACGATTTATATTTCCTGATGCAATTCTGAAAATACATAAATTATTCTTGTAGAATCGATATTTGATGTAAGAACATATTAATTTATTTCTTCGAAATCTGACGTTATAGAGGCATAGACGCCATTGAGCTATAAGAATGCTATAGCTCAATGCTAGAAGTATCGTTAAGGGGATGTTTCATGGGCCCTTCGGGTCCATCCCCTGCTCGCTGTCTTCGCGCCGCTTTCATTCAAATAGACGATTCAGCGGAATCGCCTCGCGCGTGGCGGTCACGTTGCGCTGAGCCTCGATTTCCGTGTGCTATCCGAGAGCACAGCGAGCGACCACGACCTACGCTTGGTTCAGCGACCCCGCGAGAGAGCGGAACGGAAGAGCTCCGCTCCTCGTACTCCGCGTATAGTGCCCCTCGCTATCGAGACGAATATTATCGGGAGCCGTATTATCGCGATCCGACGCCCGAGCGCCGTCCAACGACCTTGCTGACGAGGCAAGACGAGTGTTCCCCGTGGAAGACCCGCGCGCGGGAGATCTTGGAATAATGGGATCACGACCTCGCGAGTCTAGATTGTATCAACCCCGCGAATCTAGCGGATAGGAATCTCGCGAATCGGAAAGATACGAACCTCCTCGTGAATCGCGGATATATGAATCTCGAGAATCGAAATAAACATCTGCCTCCCTAGATACAGCGACTGTCCCGAAGACAACTGGGGGATTGCCACTCCCCTCTTTTCGGAGCAGAGTTCGACACTAACGAAGACCTAGATCTGGGAGAGTACCGAGCCGAACAAAAACCTCTCGAGGAACGATTACAACATATAGTCGAAACATTGAAAATGGAAGAATTAGACCCGGAACCGCGTCGGACCATCGAGGATTTGGTTATAAGGTATTCGGTAAGGATTTTTGTACCAGGAGACCCGCTTGGCGGAACATCGATAGAACACACTATTCCGGTGACCGATTCAACGTCCACGTTCACCCGACAATACTCTCACTCCCCGCTGATGGACGAAGAAATTGCCAAACAAATGCACAACCTGGAGGAGCTGGGGATAATCGTTCCTTCGCCGTCACCGCATAACTCACCCTTGCACCTGGTCGAGAAAAAGGCAGGCGAGGATGGAAAGAAACGGTGGAGGGTGGTAGCAGATTTCAGAATTTTGAACGTGAAAACGATCGATGACCGTTTTCCCTTACCGCGAATCTCGGACATCCTCGATAGATTAGGTGGAGCCAAATATTTCTCAGTTTTCGATTTAGCGATTTAGCAAAAACCGCGTTTACCACCCCCGACGGACACTACGAATACCTCCGCATGCATTTCGGATTAAAGAACGCTCCGGCTACCTTCCAGCGTTTAATGAACCACGTGTTGAGAGGGCTTATCGGAAAGGAGCTATTCGTGTATTTAGATGACGTGGTTGTATATTCGCGTACACTCGCGGAGCACGAACACCGACTCGAGAGATTATTCGAACGCTTACGCGAGCATAACTTAACCTTACAGACGGAGAAGGCCAAGTTCTTAAAGGACAAGGTCATACACCTAGGTCATATAATAGCAGTCGACAGAGTACGACTCAATCCCGAAAAGATTAAGGCCGTCGCCGCCATCCCCGTTCCAAAACCCCGTAAAAATTTCAAGCAATTTTTGGGCCTCGTAAATTATTATCGTCCCTTTATCCCACCCTGCTGGAACTGCCAGTTAGAACTGCATTAAAATTTTTTAAATCCGGATTGATGCGGTTTTCTTCCCGTAAATTGCAGATTGAACCAGATGAAATATTTTCTATCAGTTTCAAACCGGATATGCATGTAAAAATCTTGATGGTATTTATCTGTATTTCCTAGCACAATTTGTCATCGGTTCTGCTCGGATTTACACGAAGTAATCGCATATTACTATAGTAAACTTCTCGAGTAACTTTGTTCATTTTTTAAGCTGATTCTATCTGGAAATCCAGATCCAAACCAAAATGGAATCTATTGGTCTTTTCAAATTATTTTGCTACCAGTTCTTACACAAATTTGCATATCGTAAATGCACATATTTTTGGATGAAATCGAATCAAGTTTTTAGTTGTTTCTAACTAGAATCTAGAAGTGTAGATCAAAATTCGACCGATTTACTCAGGTTATCAAGGAGGTGTCGAATAACCGTTACCGCTTATACCGTGAACTGAGGTTTGATATAATTTTATTCTTAAACCTACTATATCAAAAGCTTCCGCCGTATTAATCTTGCGTCGAAGCCTTGATCACGGAGCAAGCTGCCTCGTTAGTTCGCGGCGTCGATCTTATGGGCGGTATTCTCAGTCGTTGCTTATTCTTAAGTTCGTCTTAAGCATGCTGCATCCTCTACTATTCTACGAAGTTAGTCTACTATTCTATCACAGTTCCCACACATCCTAACGCAATTTCAACATGGTTGCTACCTCAATTCCAAACCGTTTCTCAACATTATTCCTACCCTATTCCCACAAATTATTCTTATCATCGACGAAGTGGTCTATGCTTCTACATCTTTTCCACGCACAAAGTTGATTTCTTTTTTAATTTTTTTCGATTCTAAATGCATGAAGTAAAGGTTAACTTGGAAAGATAATTTAATTCTTTATTCGTTTTACATGAAATTATGTTGTAACACCTATCTATTTTCTATAATACACAAGTCAGGTCATTAAAAATATTTTTCTTTATGTTATAGATAAAACTTGGGAATATTTCTCCGTGGACAGGAACTTGCAGTGGGACAAATGATGGAAAGCTGTTAACCTCAACAATGAACATAAGAAGACATTCAGAACAACATGCTGCATCCTCTACTAGTCTATGAAGTTAGTATACTATTAGTATACTATTCTATCACAGTTCCCACACATCCTAACGCAATTTCAACATGGTTGCTACCTCAATTCCAAACCGTTTCTCAACATTATTCCTCCCCTATTCCTACAAATTATTCCTATCATCGACAAAGTGGTCTATATTTCTACATCTTTTCCACGCACAAAGTTGATTTCACAATCTTTGCATGTAAATTTTTTAATTTCTTTCGATTCTAAATACATGAAGTAAAGGTTAAATTGGAAAGATAACTTAATTCTTTATTCGTTTTACATGAAATTATGTTGTAACACCTATCGTGACTTCTATAATATACAAGTCAGGTTATTAAAAATATTTTTCTTTATGTTATAGATAAAACTTGGGAATATTTCTCCGTGGACAGGAACTTGCAGTGGGGCAAATGATGGAAAGCTGTTAACCTCAACAATGAACATAAGAAGACATTCAGAACAACATGCTGCATCCTCTACTAGTCTATGAAGTTAGTATACTATTAGTATACTATTCTATCACAGTTCCCACACATCCTAACGCAATTTCAACATGGTTGCTACCTCAATTCCAAACCGTTTCTCAACATTATTCCTCCCCTATTCCTACAAATTATTCCTATCATCGACAAAGTGGTCTATATTTCTACATCTTTTCCACGCACAAAGTTGATTTCACAATCTTTGCATGTAAATTTTTTAATTTCTTTCGATTCTAAATACATGAAGTAAAGGTTAAATTGGAAAGATAACTTAATTCTTTATTCGTTTTACATGAAATTATGTTGTAACACCTATCGTGACTTCTATAATATACAAGTCAGGTTATTAAAAATATTTTTCTTTATGTTATAGATAAAACTTGGGAATATTTCTCCGTGGACAGGAACTTGCAGTGGGGCAAATGATGGAAAGCTGTTAACCTCAACAATGAACATAAGAAGACATTCAGAACAACATGCTGCATCCTCTACTAGTCTATGAAGTTAGTATACTATTAGTATACTATTCTATCACAGTTCCCACACATCCTAACGCAATTTCAACATGGTTGCTACCTCAATTCCAAACCGTTTCTCAACATTATTCCTCCCCTATTCCTACAAATTATTCCTATCATCGACAAAGTGGTCTATATTTCTACATCTTTTCCACGCACAAAGTTGATTTCATAATCTTTGCATGTAAATTTTTTAATTTCTTTCGATTCTAAATACATGAAGTAAAGGTTAAATTGGAAAGATAACTTAATTCTTTATTCGTTTTACATGAAATTATGTTGTAACACCTATCGTGACTTCTATAATATACAAGTCAGGTTATTAAAAATATTTTTCTTTATGTTATAGATAAAACTTGGGAATATTTCTCCATGGACAGGAACTTGCAGTGGGACAAATGATGGAAAGCTGATAACCTCAAGAATGAACATAAGAAGACAGTGATTTTATATATACAGTGAAGTGATTAATATAGACTAAGAGTGAAAATATATTTATTATTTATATCTTTACATAAATAATCATTTGTACATGATTGTATCATTTTTTGTAATATTTTGAACATGCTTTAAAGAAAATAAAGAGAAAAATACAATACAAAACTGTGTTATCATTGAAAAAAACCTTCCCTCGAAAAATGCACAAAGTTCCAAAACTTGACTTCTAACGAGAACGCACAAAGTTGCAAACCGAAATTTGGCTTCTCCCGAAAATGTAACAAAGTTGCAAAGGCCAAAATTTTTGCAACATTGTTGCAAATGAAATTGGGGTGTTCGAGAAATAAAATCCGGGTTTGCAACTTTGTGCGTTTTCGTGGGGAGCTCAACAAAGTTGCTAACCGAAATTTGACTCCCCGCGAAAATGCAACAAAGTTGCAAAGGACAAAATTTTTGCAACAATGTTGGAAATGAAAATGGCCTGTTCGCGAGAAAAAAACTCGGTTTGCAACTTTGTTACATTTTCGCGGGGCGTCCAAATCCGTTGAAATCGGAATAGTCTGAAGATAATATTCGAAGATTTTGGCGTTCAACAAAGTTGCTAACCGGAATCTGACTCCCCGCGAAATCTCAACAAAGTTGCAAACCGAGTTTTTCTCTTGCGAACCGGCGATTTTCGATTCCAACATTGTTGCAAAAATTTAGACCCTTGCAACTTTGTTACATTTTCGCGGGGCGTCCAAATCCGTTGAGATCGGAATAGTCTGAAGAAGATATTCGAAGATTTTGGCGTTCAACAAAGTTGCTAACCGGAATCTGACTCCCCGCGAAATCTCAACAAAGTTGCAAACCGAGTTTTTCTCTTGCGAACCGGCGATTTTCGATTCCAACATTGTTGCAAAAATTTTGACCCTTGCAACTTTGTTACATTTTCGCGGGGCGTCCAAATCCGTTGAAATCGGAATAGTCTGAAGATAATATTCGAAGATTTTGGCGTTCAACAAAGTTGCTAACCGGAATCTGACTCCCCGCGAAATCTCAACAAAGTTGCAAACCGAGTTTTTCTCTTGCGAACCGGCGATTTTCGATTCCAACATTGTTGCAAAAATTTAGACCCTTGCAACTTTGTTGCATTTTCGCGGGGCGTCCAAATCCGTTGAGATCGGAATAGTCTGAAGAAGATATTCGAAGATTTTGGCGTTCAAAAAAGTTGCTAACCGGAATCTGACTCCCCGCGAAATCTCAACAAAGTTGCAAACCGAGTTTTTCTCTTGCGAACCGGCGATTTTCGATTCCAACATTGTTGCAAAAATTTAGACCCTTGCAACTTTGTTACATTTTCGCGGGGCGTCCAAATCCGTTGAGATCGGAATAGTCTGAAGAAGATATTCGAAGATTTTGGCGTTCAACAAAGTTGCTAACCGGAATCTGACTCCCCGCGAAATCTCAACAAAGTTGCAAACCGAGTTTTTCTCTTGCGAACCGGCGATTTTCGATTCCAACATTGTTGCAAAAATTTTGACCCTTGCAACTTTGTTACATTTTCGCGGGGCGTCCAAATCCGTTGAAATCGGAATAGTCTGAAGATAATATTCGAAGATTTTGGCGTTCAACAAAGTTGCTAACCGGAATCTGACTCCCCGCGAAATCTCAACAAAGTTGCAAACCGAGTTTTTCTCTTGCGAACCGGCGATTTTCGATTCCAACATTGTTGCAAAAATTTAGACCCTTGCAACTTTGTTACATTTTCGCGGGGCGTCCAAATCCGTTGAGATCGGAATAGTCTGAAGAAGATATTCGAAGATTTTGGCGTTCAACAAAGTTGCTAACCGGAATCTGACTCCCCGCGAAATCTCAACAAAGTTGCAAACCGAGTTTTTCTCTTGCGAACCGGCGATTTTCGATTCCAACATTGTTGCAAAAATTTAGACCCTTGCAACTTTGTTACATTTTCGCGGGGCGTCCAAATCCGTTGAGATCGGAATAGTCTGAAGAAGATATTCGAAGATTTTGGCGTTCAACAAAGTTGCTAACCGGAATCTGACTCCCCGCGAAATCTCAACAAAGTTGCAAACCGAGTTTTTCTCTTGCGAACCGGCGATTTTCGATTCCAACATTGTTGCAAAAATTTAGACCCTTGCAACTTTGTTACATTTTCGCGGGAAGCTCGAAACCAGTATGTAAACTTATCAACTATTATGTGTGTTGTGTGTTGAGTGCTGTGTTGCAAGTGTGATAGTGTTGTAAGACTGCTAGTATTGTGAGGGTGGCAGCGTAGTAAGTGTGATAGTGTCGTAAGTGTGAAAGGGAATTTCGTGATAGTGAAGGTGTGAAAAATATGTAGGAAAAATGTAGGAATTGTTTGAAATGATAAATAAAATTGAAGTTATACATTATATACGGCTTTATTTTTTTTTATACACCCTACATGTTTCCACTATTCCTGTATTATCCTATATTACAGTTTCACAGCGTTTCCTCACAATTGCTGTGTTACCACGCTACATCACTTCATAGTTCTCAATTTACATTCCACACTTCACATTCTACACTGCACATTCCATACAGCACATTCCACACTTCACATTCCATACTTCAAACATGAAATTAGTCTTCCCGTGAAATCTCAACAAAGTTGCAAACCTAGTTTTTCTCTTGCGAACAGGCGATTTTCATTTCCAACATTGTTGCAAAAATTTTGACCCTTGCAACTTTGTTACATTTTCGCGGGGCGTCCAAATCCGTTGAGATCGGAATAGTCTGAAGAAGATATTCGAAGATTTTGGCGTTCAACAAAGTTGCTAACCGGAATCTGACTCCTCGCGAAATCTCAACAAAGTTGCAAACCGAGTTTTTCTCTTGCGAACCGGCGATTTTCGATTCCAACATTGTTGCAAAAATTTAGACCCTTGCAACTTTGTTGCATTTTCGCGGGGCGTCCAAATCCGTTGAGATCGGAATAGTCTGAAGAAGATATTCGAAGATTTTGGCGTTCAAAAAAGTTGCTAACCGGAATCTGACTCCCCGCGAAATCTCAACAAAGTTGCAAACCGAGTTTTTCTCTTGCGAACCGGCGATTTTCGATTCCAACATTGTTGCAAAAATTTAGACCCTTGCAACTTTGTTACATTTTCGCGGGGCGTCCAAATCCGTTGAGATCGGAATAGTCTGAAGAAGATATTCGAAGATTTTGGCGTTCAACAAAGTTGCTAACCGGAATCTGACTCCCCGCGAAATCTCAACAAAGTTGCAAACCGAGTTTTTCTCTTGCGAACCGGCGATTTTCGATTCCAACATTGTTGCAAAAATTTAGACCCTTGCAACTTTGTTACATTTTCGCGGGGCGTCCAAATCCGTTGAGATCGGAATAGTCTGAAGAAGATATTCGAAGATTTTGGCGTTCAACAAAGTTGCTAACCGGAATCTGACTCCCCGCGAAATCTCAACAAAGTTGCAAACCGAGTTTTTCTCTTGCGAACCGGCGATTTTCGATTCCAACATTGTTGCAAAAATTTAGACCCTTGCAACTTTGTTGCATTTTCGCGGGGCGTCCAAATCCGTTGAGATCGGAATAGTCTGAAGAAGATATTCGAAGATTTTGGCGTTCAAAAAAGTTGCTAACCGGAATCTGACTCCCCGCGAAATCTCAACAAAGTTGCAAACCGAGTTTTTCTCTTGCGAACCGGCGATTTTCGATTCCAACATTGTTGCAAAAATTTAGACCCTTGCAACTTTGTTACATTTTCGCGGGGCGTCCAAATCCGTTGAGATCGGAATAGTCTGAAGAAGATATTCGAAGATTTTGGCGTTCAACAAAGTTGCTAACCGGAATCTGACTCCCCGCGAAATCTCAACAAAGTTGCAAACCGAGTTTTTCTCTTGCGAACCGGCGATTTTCGATTCCAACATTGTTGCAAAAATTTAGACCCTTGCAACTTTGTTACATTTTCGCGGGGCGTCCAAATCCGTTGAGATCGGAATAGTCTGAAGAAGATATTCGAAGATTTTGGCGTTCAACAAAGTTGCTAACCGGAATCTGACTCCCCGCGAAATCTCAACAAAGTTGCAAACCGAGTTTTTCTCTTGCGAACCGGCGATTTTCATTTCCAACATTGTTGCAAAAATTTTGACCCTTGCAACTTTGTTACATTTTCGCGGGACGTCCAAATCCGTTGAGATCGGAATAGTCTGAAGATGATATTGGAAGATTTTGGCCTTCAACAAAGTTTCTAACCGGAATCTGACTCCCCGCGAAACCTCAACAAAGTTGCAAACCGGGTTTTTCTCTTGCGAACCGGCGATTTTCATTTCCAACATTGTTGCAAAAATTTTGACCCTTGCAACTTTGTTACATTTTCGCGGGGCGTCCAAATCCGTTGAAATCGGAATAGTCTGAAGATGATATTGGAAGATTTCGGCGTTCAACAAAGTTGCTAACCGGAATCTGACTCCCCGCGAAATCTCAACAAAGTTGCAAACCGAGTTTTTCTCTTGCGAACCGGCGATTTTAATTTCCAACATTGTTGCAAAAATTTTGACCCTTGCAACTTTGTTACATTTTCGCGGGGCGTCCAAATCCGTTGAGATCGGAATAGTCTGAAGATGATACTGGAAGATTTCGGCGTTCAACAAAGTTGCTAACCGGAATCTGACTCCCCGCGAAATCTCAACAAAGTTGCAAACCGGGTTTTTCTCTTGTGAACCGGCGATTTTCATTTCCAACATTGTTGCAAAAATTTTGACCCTTGCAACTTTGTTACATTTTCGCGGGACGTCCAAATCCGTTGAGATCGGAATAGTCTGAAGATGATATTGGAAGATTTTGGCCTTCAACAAAGTTTCTAACCGGAATCTGACTCCCCGCGAAACCTCAACAAAGTTGCAAACCGAGTTTTTATCTTGCGAACAGGCCATTTTCATTTCCAACATTGTTGCAAAAATTTTGACCCTTGCAACTTTGTTGCGTTTTCGCGGGAAGCTCAATTTCATACCTGAATACTTACCGCATTGTGCCCATACCGTAAGACGTCTACTTAATTCCTAAGTTAAGACTATTGTGTATGACTATTGTGAACCGTGAAGTGCAATGTATGGAGAGTGTGAAGGAAATGGAAATGGAAGTTATAGGGTAAAGTTCTAAAGTAAAAGATGCGGTTTTTCTCTATATGTGGTTTATTCAAATACTCTGAATAATGTACAGTGTTACTTAGTACAGATGTGCTTACATTATTATAATGGAATTATTTTCATTGTCTAATTACTTAAGTTTAACTTTCACTTAAAAAACGCGTATTGTAAATGCTGCACTCGTCCAGTGCGTTTTCGCTACACCAGTTGACACGAACCGACGCTTCCAAAGGAAAGAATTGCTTACCTATAACAGACAATAGCCCCGAATTAATTAATTAGCCTTCGTAATATAATTGCTACTTGAACACTAAATACACTAGATAGTTCTTACTACTTTAAAGCAAACTTACAAGGGAAGATTCCGAACCCGAAAATGCCGAAAATTCTGAAACTTTGTGCATATGTAGGGGATTTCCTCCTAATTACAACGCAATTTTTGTTTGCAGCCCAAATTCACTCGAACAGGGTGCAATTAACCCCTGAAAATTCGGCTATTTTCCGATGTTGTGTTATAACTCGCGAACTATACTTAAGAGATAGAAAAAAAGTTTCAAGACGAAAGTTACTTCGTTTAATTAGATCTATCATTTGGTGAAAAAATTATTTTACAGTTCACGAGTTATAACCCAAAATCGGAAAATAACCGCATTTTCTGCGGTCAATTTCACCCCCTTAAAGTAAATTTGGGCAGTAAATAAAAGTTGCGTTGTAATCAAGAGGAAATTCCCTTTATATTCACAAAGTTTCAGATTTTTTCAAATTTCCTAGTTCGGGATCTTCCCTTGTTATTCAATATTATATTTATTTGCAAAATACACACAGTTTTATACTTATCCCGCGGTCGCAAATACACATGCGCGCAGTAACTGCATGCTTGATACGTTAGAAGTGGGAAAATTCTAGGGAATCCAATGCACCACCAACGCCACCAATGCCCGCATTAACTGAAACGGGACGGTTTTCTCTGCAGGCTATGCACTCAATGGGTGCGTTCAGCCGACACAACCGGTGAACACTTTTGAAACAAAATGAACACTTTTGAAACGTTTTCGTATTTTTAAATTAACGCATTTTTCAGGGCACGGTAACTGGGACAAAAACATGTATTTTTATTTCAATTGACAAAATATGAAAAATTAACATTTTCAACCCTCCAAAAATGCCTTAATAAAGAAAAAAGTTCAAAATACCAATATAAATTTTCACCAAGCAAAATTAAAGTGAGAGAAGTTAATAATTAATTCCTTCGTGAGCAAGTCGGCGTCAAAGCACGGTAATTGGGACATCTACCCTATAGCGAATTCGGACGGTCGCACTGGTGCGCACTGAGTGCAACTTTTAGTGTAGGTTGCCGAATCTGCTAATAGTTTTGTAGTGCCCCTTCGGCAAGCACCCTTATACCCAGTGATGCCAGAATCGTGGGCAAAAACCACTGACATATCAGTGCGTTTTCCATAGCGTGTTTAGGGAGGCAGCAGTGGGGTTGACAAGTATTTTGCAGGATAGCTACACATGCATACACGTATGTATCTAGTTACACATATACATGCAACTTAGCACCTTCACACATTGTGGCACAGTGACATTACGTGTATGGACAGATTTACGTTGAATAAACTGAATCGTAAGAGGTTATGTTTGGTATAGTCGGAGATCGTAATAAGCTATTTATAATATCGTATTCGCAGTAAAAACGATACAGAGAATTGGAATTGGTGCCGCATAAAATTGTTCCAGGAAGATCGTAATTCCTAGTCAAAAAGACGAGGCAGAATGTTTGAAAAACGATAGAAATACAGTGTCTTGACATCTTACAGTTACCTCGAAGGGAACGTCGGTTCGATAAATAGAATAATGGGAAAACGTACGGCTCGTTTATTCTACGAGCTCGGTACTGTCATTTTTCTCTTTTATTTTGCAAAAGTGCCAAGCGTGTCGAGTGCACCAATACATCAAAGTATTCTAGGTGTCATGAAAGAGGACCCGAATCTATCCAATGTGCCAAAATTTCTGTACAACAGTAACATCACAAAAACTTGCTCCAATGTAACCTACCCAAAGGAAAGCCTAACTTCGTCGTACGAAAACGCAAACACATTCTTGTGTCTTGCGTTTTACGATACGTTGTACAAAGCTTGTGACCCTACTCAATTACTACAGCCATTCAATAGCACATCTACGTTTTATTCGTACATTCAGAAGTTCTTCCCTGAGGGAGACGAAGAGAGTCAAACTATGTTTTGTAAAAATGTTAAAGACGTAGTGTTTTCACATAAAAAGTTACAACCACTGTTATCGCAATTACATTTAAACAACTCCAATGTGTGCATCGGAATGTGTTTTAATATGGACGGGACATTTAAGCCGCTCTGTGCTATATTGGCTTGGAGTAAAAGTATCGATGATAACAAAAAACGGTATGTTGTATCCAAAGGGAATACAGCTACCGAAGTGGACCACAGGGTGGAGTTGAAAGTTGCTGGACCTGAGCCAAATAAGACTTTGAAACAAGGCACGGCAGAGAAAGTTACTAGCAAAGATACGAACGATGCTAAAAACAATTCTCCTAATATTAATTCAGCAGTAATAACAAAAGCAGAACCTGTAATCGAGACGTCATTGCCAAAAACAGTACAGAAGTTGTCTGAAACATCCGTTTCCAAACCTTCTCCAGTAGTGAACTCTGATTCTGTTGAGAAACAAGAGACCAGTAATAATAATAGCCCCCCTGCGTCAAAAGATCAGAAAGAAGCACCTCCTAATACTAACCCAGCTAATGTTTCTGATAATTTACATAAACCCTCCGAGGCTATTCATTCTAGTACTAACAATGTTAACAATGGGGTTGCGGAGAATGGAAAAGATGCTAACGACGATATCAGGACAAGTACGCTATCAGAAAACACCCAGGATCATGACCCTTCTGTTAATCAAGAGTGGAATCTCAGGGAAGAGGAAGGATTGGGTAATAATTTGTAAATACGTTACAAGCTTTAGTTTAATGTGTACTTAACGATTTAACATGTAATGTACTGTATCGTTTATCACGGTTTTTAGATCCGAATGATGATCAGCCTATTGAAGCAGGTGAAGTATTCTGAAACTTTAAAGTGGCTGCCGTTACACCAGCCGACATTGTGTCTTTAATACATTTCTTTGCAGGTGATCAAAATCCAAGTGGACTTGGAGTTTCGGGAGGAAAGGATACCACAGCTTCCTTTCACAGTATAAGACCTGACGATGAATCCCACTTTATCACTTACTTTACTATTATTTCTATAGTCTCTATTGCCGCGTACATCGGTTATCACAATAAACAGAAGGTAAACGAAATTACGTAGTCTCTTGTTTTGTTTACTGTAGAATTCCGGTAACCTGGCATGCTTGGGACTTAAAGTAATAATTGGGGAAAGGACCGTAATTAATATAGTAATGTAATTTATTCGTCACCTGTTCGATGCCACATCAATGCATGCGACAGCGACTTCTTTATTCGAAATTGATTCGCGATAGTTGCTGAATGACATTCGTAAGGCACAGTCATGGCCGGGGCTATGCGTGCCGGATTATTGGAATTCTATTGTATAAAGGTTTAGAAACAATTTTGCATACGCCACGTTTACGTGTTTCAGATATTAGCTATTGTATTAGAAGGTCGAAGAGCACGAAATAGCCGTGGCAGACGGCGCCCGAGCACAGCTAACTATCGTAAGCTCGATTGTACACTAGAAGAAGCAGTCACGTCACAGTGTAATGCAAATGTTACCCACGTCATATATTAATACATGTAACGTATGAAATACCTTAAAGCAACTGTATAATAGCACTCCATGTGTAACATATTTTGTATTCAACTATACTTACGGCATAATATGAATTTATTTTTAACAAATGAATTATTTATTATTGCTCCATTGATCGTTACCGTACATATAGAATGCATTGCCACAGAGTGATGGGATACTTTATTAGAATTTATAGGAGTAAAGTATTTTGCTACCTTTAAATGTGCATTCACTATTCAGTAATCTTATCTGGTATCAATAACCACAATTTTTTATTTCAGTAAATAAGGTCACGTATTACCTATGATTTCATCCGCATAAAATACTGCACGTTGTTATCCAATATACACCATTTAAATAATTATATCTTTCCCGCTAGATATAAGTTATTTTCGTACAGTATTAAAATTAATTGCAATCGCCCTATCAGTCGACTATAATGTAATAAACATTACAACGTTAATGTAAGAAGAAAAGTAAGGTTGGAAGTATTTAAAAGGTAATTTCACTCTGTACTTAATGAATTATTTCTCGATTTCATAAATATTTTCAAACATATTAGGAAACACAAAGGAATATTATTCTACGATTAATTACTATTGGTGCAAAGTTAGAATTAATTTTGATAGAAATGTTATACTTCATGTACAAATATTATATTTCACATCTTTTCTCACTCCTTTTCGTTTATTTCGAAATGAGAATTGGCAGCGGTCGTCGATGAAATCTGTTTCTTCGAGGCTTCATTAAGTATGTTATTACTTGATCAGTTACGTTGTTCACGTTGCCAAAAGGTAAAAGAAGAAGAAACAAAACAGATGTAAATATAGTTCTACAAGAAGATAAACAAAGTGGTTTTTTACAATCACGTTTATTAAACGGATAATCATCCACGGGGTAATATATTGATGCAACGCGTTATATTTATATTTCCCAATCTTTCTCTTTTAATGTAATCGAGATTATTCTGGTGCATAATTTATTTACAGTTCAGAAAGCTTAACATGGTATAAAGCGAGTGGCGCTAAACTTATATTATGCATTTGTGCGGGAGGTCCTCTCGGTGTAATATGCATACATTTATTGCAGTATTAGCATTAAATAAGTATAATGTTTATTTTCGATATAGCGCATGATCAAATGTTGCAGGACAAGGTAAAGTTACAAATCTATATGTAACATTTGTTATTCACGAATGCATCGCCGTTAATGTTAATAATAAGCAATATATCCACTATGTGCATATTAGATTTAAGTGATTTCGCTGCACAAAGAGTACAGGCATTTGTACGCGTGACTATGTGTTAATATTAAATTGTTCGTCGAGATTACTATCATGGAAAATTGTACCGAATTAATTTATCAGAGAAAACACAAACCGTCCACTTGTCCGCGGTTACGGCATGAAAATAGTGTAAGTTACGGCATCGAACATTTATAATAAATTTCATACAACAAAGTGATCACGCGTCATATTTACACTGCCGTTCGTAAGTATTAGGAATAACGTGTGGAATAATTGTGAAGAACGTTGCAAATTTATTGAACGACTCTAGAAAATATCACTTTATTGGGTATCTTAAATTAAGAGATTTTTTGCAAATACGGTCGATGTCCTAATACTTATGAAAAGCAGTGTATTTACATTACTTCATTCTGCCAAATGTATTATTGCTTTTGCAAAACACCCCATCGAGGCACCAAAAATTAACAAAATAAATATCAATTTACACAGGATCTTTCAGATTGTATAAAATAAACTTAATCAATATACTTCGTAAGGAAGAATAGAAAGTCTTTGATATAAATTAATAAATTGAAACTCACAGATTCTTTCTATCAGAGCTCTCTTATCTCCCATCATAGATTGTGCTAGCTAAGTAGTTTACATAAATATGAGTCTAAACGTCTTGTACACAAGTAAACAATTTTCTAATTGTATACTCACGCTAGATGAGAAACAAACGTTTTGTAATTTATTATCATTTAGAGCAGTAGCACGCATCTTTGGTTTGTTGCAATAGCCAGTTAAGGTGGGGACCAATTCTTGTGAAAATCGAAACTCCAGGAGCACCGCCGTCACATTTATTTGCATCCGAGATTATACCTATAATTAAAATATGTGAATTATTTTTTTCACGAAATTTTTTCATCCACCTTGCTTCAATAGTGAACTTTATTGCATATATTTCCCTCTATAAATAATTTGTTACGTTAAGAATTCGCGTTGTTATATGGTACGTGTTGTGTACATACGTACCGACAAGATCATAAACACCTGCATATGAACGGTATTGGACAGAGGAACCCACGTCATTCTGAAAAATACGTTAGGTAGATATTTTTCGTGTATATTAGATGGTTCTCAATTACTGCCAGTGTCCCTATTACTATCACTTATTTATTTTACTTTAGAAAAACGTAACGAATAGTGAACAAATTTTTTTATTAAATTGGGTCTGTTCTACTCTTCTTATTTAATTATTCAATTATTCAAGTATTCAAGTATTCAATTATTCAATTATTCAATTATTTAGTATTAATATTATTATTATTCTTAAAATATTATTTTAATATTATTATCTTATTATTAAGAACAGGCCCAATTTAATAAAAAAAATTGTACACTATTCTTTATTCGTTATGTTCTTCTTAAGTAAAATAAATAAAGTGATGAAAGGACTTATTTGTTGATTTCAGAAAAATATTTTTCGAACAAATCATCTTGTATGTGTCTAGAATTTCTGAAATACCTCACATACGATGGAATTTCCTCCTAAAATACCAGCACAACCAGAGTCGTTGTGAAAATTCGCGGGATTCACACCAGACGTTATGCATTCATTGTGACCTAAAATCGGTAGACCTAATTTTCGCGGTCGACAGGTCTGATTGTTGTTGCTGTCGTCCGTTTTCCTCGCCGTCCATCCAACTAAGGTTCCCACTTGTCCTAGATAAGTCGAGCCTGGAATGTCGAGAATTCTATCAAAATCATGTTCGATTGGCTCGTAAACTCTACGCGTTTCTATACTCGAAAGTAATACCCGGGCCTAGACTTAGAACAGTACCAGACTCCCGTACCGAAAGCTTCGAATGGCTTGACCAACCGTCTTATTTCTCCCTTCCCTTCTACTTCGCTAAAAATCACGGGCTGTAACGTTTATCATGAGGATAGCTTGCCATTTCTCTAATTGAGTTTCCCAAAACTACAGCAAGTATCGCATGCTGCGCAGCTAGATCACAGTGGGGGGACTGTTGTACGAAATAAACCCACGTCTTCTTCGCAACACTCGTTTTTAATTTGAAAAAAGATTGCTTCGTTTATTTGGATCAAGGTCTCCTTATACCACTGCACGTTTACCGAGACAAATGCCATTTTTGTATGAAATTGAATTGCAGGCAAGACCTCTTCTACGAATCCCAACTCATTCGTTCAAAGTTTAAATTACCCAGTATTAATCGTTGGCAGTGGCGAATTTAAGGAAAAAGGCCCCGGTGGCAAATGTTCCGAGGCTCTTTTTTTTTGTTGAGAAAATGAAGAGGTAGTTTACTAAAAAGGGGGTAAGTGTAATAGTACAGAAAAAATGTGGTGTTTGGATAAAATCAATTTTTTTAAGATTGGGCCCTGGTGGGGCCTTCCGGCCTGGGGCCTGATCGTTGGCATCCGTTCTAATTTATGAATTCTAATACGAACCTGGATTCGGCAAGCAGATAGGCGATATTCTCCTCTCGAACTTGATCGATTGACTCAATTTTATCAACGCCAAGTCATGGGCCTGCGAGTCTGGGTTATATTCTGGGTAAAGAGTGATCGATTCTGCGCTGACTCTCGCAGATGATACATCTAAACTGCAACGATCATACTCTCCAAGGGATACTTTTATTTCTGGTGCAGTGATGCTAAGAAAAACAGGCATTCGCATTATTACCCACAGATATTGGTGAACCCTCGCTTGGGGAATGCAGGGGTCAGTGGATCTTATTATTAGCATTGCTTTTTGAATAAGATAAGGACTTTAAATCGGACCAAGGTCAGAGTAGCGTATCTGTGGACGGGTTCAAGAAGGGCCAATGTGAAAATTGGCACTTTTGACTAATTGTCGTTAGGAATTTTGCAGAAACATTTTACGTGCCCATGATTTTTTGTTGTTTGGCGGAAAGACTGAACGGACATTCGCCACTTTTACACCAATGCAAGAGAGCAAAAAAAAATTACATAGATTGGCCTTTTTAACCAGTGTAAGGAAAGTGGGTCATTTGACCCAAAATCGAGCCGCAAATCCTCATTCCTTCTTTACTAATGTATACTGTGGACTGAAACTTCTTCATATCTTTAAATAACGAATAACCGTCAATAATAAATAATAATAATACTAATTTTGTTTAATTTGTTATTGTAGAATTTTAATAAGTTTTTAAAAAATTAAACCGTAATAAATAGACCAAGCTTTATTTTTGTATGCTCGTTTCCTGTAAATATATTATACTGGGCCAATTTGTCTCATATTTATTTATCCGCGTAACTTTGCAAATTCCGTATAAGGGTTAACTCAAAACATCAAATTTTTGACCTCATCCACAGATATTAGAGTATAATATAAACCATAGATCAAAATCCGATGTGCAGTAAAGCTACCCCCGTCCGAGGGTTAATGACGATATTCTACCAACCCAATGAGCTGACTGGCTGCCGTGAGGACATAGCGATCGTTTATCAGAACCCCACTGAAAATCAACTGAGCTCTCACGTGGATATTCGCGAGCCATGGGAATTCGTGCGATTTCGTGTATTCTCCACCAAGAAATCGCGCTTCACCGGAACGATTCGGTCGTCCGCAAACTGTGGATTGATTCAGTTGCGAAGTGATGCCTTGTTGCAGCAATTACACTGAATATTCTAAAAGCCAGCGCAGTGACTGGAAAAGAGACAAGACGATCACTTACGACAGTTGCCACAAGTTTTGAACCTGCCGAACAGGAAGTCCAGCACGCCACGCGTCCTTCTCAGTTCATCCTCCTGAATGTCCTGGTCAAAGTAGTAGATAAAAACCTAATAAATGGCACTCACGCAGGATGGTTCTTAATTACACCTGAATACCGCGGTGAATGGAATTAGGAGTCCAAAGAAGAAGATAAATCGTTTTAATTTTATTCTCCAAATTGCAATGAAAGTGGTTCCTTCGGTCTTCCACCTTGGGTCCATTAGATCTTCACATCTTGTGGGCAATGAAAAGGTACTCGCTACACAACACGAACTACTTAGCATCTTCCACAATGTGCAAGAAAGCACAGAAGTAGCTGTAGAATTGTTTTCAAACGACACTAAATACTTTTCAGCTTATTGATGAGGTACCACTGTTTGGACCCCAGCTTCGCGATATTATAAACGGCGGGTGATTATCCTCTTTCATTTATTATAACTGGAAGGATAAAAGCTGGACGACCCGGTGACACTTTCTTCTTCCTTGAACTCCAGACACACATCCTGAAGTACTCTAACTTCTGGCGACGAGTAAAGCTAGTAAAGCGACTTAGGGAAGCCCTAGGAATGACGAAGAACGCTTACGGTGGAGTCCGGCTGGTCGCAGCTAATCGATTTCGGGGCGAGCAGAAAAACGCAGACGAGATACTTGACGAAGTCCTGCAGCTTCATGGCTTTTCTTTCAGCTGTCGAAACGGTACTGGTCTCGGTTAAACGACTGGTTTGTATAGCGGGACTATCGTTGCCCGCATCCCACGAGCCCCAAGGCTCTGTTCCGGTGCCAATGCTTCCCACACGCCCGGCCTCGCAGTTTCAGCCCGCCCGAGGATGCTGATTTCGTTTCTCTTCGTGTCGGTTTCGGCTGAATTACAACCGGTCCAACGGTACTGCTTACACGCTGACTGTTATTAATACCACTTCGGGTACACAGTAGCCTGAGTAATCTGTTACCAGGCACTTAAAATGACATTAATTTGAAATATCATTTCAAATGACAATTTTTTTTTCACAATTATTTCACTTTTGAAATACAATTGTGTTATTTTATTTTATAATTATTTCGTTTCCGAAAGAGAATTGTGTTATTTTGCATTAAATAATTTTGAAAATAATTATCTTGCATCTAAGACAATAAAATGATGAAAAACTCATTCGATTGAAATTTCTATAATTCCAAATAGATCGATATTTTTTATATTTTCAAATAACAGTATTGAAAATAACGGACCGATATACTATTTCAAATAGCCATATCTTATTTTAAATAAAATTTGCCCAGGTCTGTGTGTTAACATTAATTATCCCGAATTTCTCATGTCATAAATAATTTTGCGGCAAGGTTTTTTTACAAATGTTCACTTATCCACAGGTGTGGATTCATCCTTGAAAGCAGTGACCATCACTTCTTTAACACACTGTACAGTATGGGGCCTTGGCAATGAGGTGACGTGTCAATCTGACCTCATTTTCAGAAATTAATATTTAGGGAACGGTATTTGATGATTTGCATGGAATTATAGAGTTGTTGCTTTCAAATGGTTAGAGGAGAAAAGGTCGAAAGGGAAAATGGAATGATTTTAGTTGCTTTATATTTCGATTAAGATTTTATTGAATTTTTTTATGGATTTCTCGTTGGAAAAGAATTGGCAACTATTGGTCCTCGTTTATAGGCTGAGTGAGATACGGCAAATGTGACAAGTCTCAGTGGTCTTAGGAAATGTACATAGTTGTAAGTAGAATTAATAAATTTTAGGTAGTTTCATTTTTGAGATCTCAAGATTGATAGCGATTGATTGCTGGAGGTTTCAAAAATGTCAAACTGCTCTGGAAAACAGCATTACTTCATTTTTGTTAAGTTGTAGGTAATTTGACACGATTTAAATGATAAAAGTCTTTATTGATTATTATTCATCACGTCGTTAAACATACTTTTAGATCTTTAAAGAGTATACAATATCTTACTTAATGTTTGAGCAACTTACATAATTAAATACGTAGCGGGTTACTTTCGGGTACTTCTTATTATAGACTGCATATTGGTTCCTCTCCCTCAGAAAAATCGAGTATTTCTTAAGCAGGCACGGTTCATTATAACTAATTATGAGCATTTCATTTTCCACCATTTTAAGTACCTAACTCTTAATTACACGAAAATTGCAGTTCCTTCAAATATCAGCTCATTTAAAAAAATATTTAAATACTTTAACAAAGTCTTGGAAGACTCAGAGTATTTATATTATTTCCTCAAATGTTTCCCTTTTACGTTTCGAATATCTTCAAGACTTTCGGTGTAATTTACATCCCCCAAGTTGTCAGGAACTGTTGATTTCGATCAGTATTAAAAATGAATGTCTTCGTCACACGCTTGATTTATTCCCAATTCTAAACGCGTCGAGCTCATAATTAACGATAGCACTGTGACATCGATCTGCGTTCATCTTAAATGGGAATATTGTCTAGCATTTGCGATGATAATCCAGACAGAGTCAATTGCTCGTCAAGCAGCTAGTCGACTAAGTCCTGAGTATAGTATTGTTCGAACAATTCGGTAATTTCCATCATCGTTACAATTTCTCAGTTCTCGCAGAAACATCCCTCTCGGGAATGGTAGACGATCCAGTCTACGTATCGCGTGACTCTTGTATAGACACCAGGGTATCCTGGCCGAGCACATCCGTTACCCCAGGACACTACACCTATAAGCTCGTATTTCTTGTCTTCGCGTTCGGCTATCAGGGGCCCTCCGCTGTCTCCCTGTAATCAGACACAGGAATATAAAAACTGTTCATGTATAAAATATCTAATCAATATTCATAGGCACTATTGTAAATATTATTATTATCATTATCATTATCGTTATCGTTATCGTTATCGTTATTATTATTATTATAATTATAATATAAAAAGGGCCCTGGCATCCCCTCCCCCAAAGAAAGGGCTTTGTAAAAAAAAAAGAAAAGAAAATTGGATTTTATTCTTTAAATAAATTTACATTAAAACTATTTTTATCCCTTCAATTCGGCTCCCCTCAAGATTAAATCCTTAGTACGCCACTGCTGTGGTGCTGTAAAGGGTGTTCCAGAATAAGTGAGAAATATTTTAGGGTTAACTTCTGCACATCTAAATAATAAAAAGAGTTCTGCGAGAATCGGAATATTCAATTAACTTTTAACAATTAAATTTTGGAAACACCAGTGAAGTCTACAAGCAGACAAATTGTGCTCCTTCTCGAGTCGAGGTTTACGGAGGACTCCGATTCTTGCAGTTCATATATAAACATATGTTCTATTTGATTTTGTTTTCGAGTTATGGTGTATTTGGTTTTCAACAAACTTTATCTGCTCACTTTCGTAAGATATGTACGAAATGACCTCCTTGCATCTGATACTATGAGGTAGTGGTTACAGAATTTTACTAGAATGCTGTGCGAAGGATACCGAGCTCTGTTTGTAAACAGTTGGGAGGAATTCAGTGACACTACGTTCATCTAACGAAAGAATCAATGGAATACAAAATTTGCTGTACGTCGAAAACAAAGTCTAATAGGGCATATGTTTACATTAACTTCTTTTTATTGTTTAGTGGTGCTGAAGTCACCCCTGAAATATTTTCTACTTCTTCTGGGATACCATGTATATGGAAACAATTCCTGTTTAACGAACATTTTTATGACACGTCATTGTCCTTATTGAACTTTAAATGATATAAAATAAAATTCTTTTTCACAGAAGCCATGCCATGTAAAAGAAATATATCCTACATTCCTAGCTCACTTTTCTAAAACGAGTCTCTATTGACCGCTATCGAGTACTCTGTCTTCCTTTAACATAAAGGAATACATTGTTAACTGCAGTTTGACAAAACACCCCTCAAATTCTACGTGAAATTCGTGACAATTTTGAGTGGTATTAGATTTTGAAAAATGCTCTTTTAAGTCAGACTTTTTTGAGTGATGGCTTCTGTCAAGAAAATTTTACTTCCAGGGTAAATACTTGAGTATTCACGACCAATACTTTCGATGCTTTCAAGGATATATCGACCTATAAGGTATATAGGTACATAACGAGGTTGTCAATCCTGGGGGAGTTCTAAAGTTTACAGCTTTGAGGTTTCGGAACAAGAGGTTTAGTATTTTTTTGGAGGGAGATAAAGTTTCCATACTTCTTGTTCCATAATTTCAAACCTTCACTTTTTGGGACTCCAGGCCTTCTAGGTAGGTATGATATCCAGGGGCTCCTACAGTTTACAGCTTTGAGGTTTCGGAACAAGAGGTTTAGCATTTTTTGGAGGGAGATAAGGCTTCCGGACCTCTTGTTCCAAAACCTCAAAGCTTCAAAATATCAAAATTTGGGGACTCTCAGCTTTAACAACCACGCTACATACATTCTAAGCATAGTACCTAGGGAGTCCCAAAGTTTACAGTTTTGACGTTTCGGAATAAGACGTTTGACCATTTTTGGGGGGAGATAAAGTTCCCAGACCTCTTATTCCGGAACCTCAAAGCTTTAAACTCTGGGACCCTCTCACCTTTCACGACCTCACTATATCCCTTCTGGTATAGTGAAAACAGTCCGAAACTTTGCACGGGGTGCAAACCTCTCGACGCGAAAGTACATCGACGCCACTCAAAGTGCCATTGGATCCTCCACAAAACTCGACTACCCAACTCGATAACCATTATCTAATTGAAGGCTACCTGACAGGAGTCCTTCTTGCCACCGAGGTACCCCGCGCACATCATGTTGTCTGAGATCATGCGAGGGCGGTAGAGGGTGGTGTTGCGGCACTCCTGGAGGCTCATAACCGGCACCTCGACTGTCTGCAGGTCGCAGGAGGGCGGGCCGTTCTCTTGCATGGTACCCCAGCCGGCTGCGATCGCGTCGGTCCCGACGTACTGCTTATCTGAAACGTAAATGGTACCCGTATGCGATGGTGAGACACGCGAATCGGAATAAGGAACGGGGGCCGTGGACGGAGAATGAGCATCGAGGACCGATAGGACTCCGGGCAACGTTCCACTTGGGCGCTGCGCTTCTAATCCACTTGCGCTTTTCATCGAGAAGATGTTGGTAATGGGTGACACGGATTATGCAACTCGATAGCGACTCTCGCAGCGCAACCCACAAACTGCGATTCGAGCGCGAACGACGGTCCCCGATTACGCGAGGAATCGTTATCTGGCGGCTGCAGCCGGGAAAGTTACCCGTATGTTGACTAATTGTACCTGCACGTGGTCGTGCAATAAATCAGGGAATAAATGACACCGCGATCGAGTGCATTGCGTAACCGTGGCTGATAAGCCGTAATTCTTTTGTTGGCTTTGTTATTGTTATGAATGCAATGT
Organism: Andrena dorsata; assembly: GCA_929108735.1. Taxonomy (NCBI): domain Eukaryota; kingdom Metazoa; phylum Arthropoda; class Insecta; order Hymenoptera; family Andrenidae; genus Andrena; species Andrena dorsata. The sequence continues at coordinate 9,447,877 of OV815488.1, forward strand.
GTATCGTTTGGCGTGCGCGGTGGCGCGTTGTTAGTGGTGGCTCTGGACAGTGGTTCATTAGGCTGATTAGGATGTTGGATGCGTGCATCAAACCAGGCCATAAATACTTTGGCCTTTTTATTGGAAGTATCGCGAGTCACTTGGAAAGTTGATGGAAACTGATATTGTAGGATCCGGGAATCCCTTTGCGGCGTCGATAATGATCGATGCTGGTTAATAGGGTGGAAGAAAGCTAGAAATTGCCTGAAGGTGTGACAGAAAATTCTAGATGTGATCTTGGGTCGTCTCGAAATACACGTGTGTTCAGGCCCGGCTGGGGCCTTTTTGTGCCCTAGACAAACTTGACAAATTGCGTTCTTTAATTATAATACATTTATTACTCTGAATTTTTACTCGCAGCTTAAAACATTTATAGTACAACTTGTAATATTTTATTTCAAACTTTATTTTGAATTTGTTTAATATTGTTTTTTGAAGAAATGCTAACAATGAAAAATCACTTTTGCATCCCTTATCGACATTTCGTCCTCGGCAGCTGCCTAATTTTGCCCGCAGGTAGATATTGTCGGAAGAAAGCGACGATGTAGTTTAACATGCAGCTCATGAATGGGCAGAAGAAGAGAGGATTTTTTTTGTTAGTGTAATTCCGAAGTAGAGCTGTTTGTGAGAATTATAAAGCAGCTGCAGATGTAAGATCTTATGGAATAGAGAATTCAGTTCTCCCTTTACGCTTAAAAATGATTTACGCTCGAGTACTGTAAACAGAAAGTAAATAGCCTTGTCTGTGACTGACTTCTTAGTCCCCAATATCCTCGAAGGATTTCAGAATTATCGAAGTGATCCAAAAAAAGAAAAGAAGGAGGTTCGCAACCACAATTGAAGAGTTCCCGTAAAAAACACTGTAAGTGCCAAAAATCAAGTTCTATACTAATATATTCTATTCTATTATATTCTATTTTGTAGTATTACCATTGGCACGTAGGATATTTTCCGATGAAAAAGTGTTTTTAACATGGACTCTTAAGCCAGGAATCCACCTTGAAGGTAAGCTATGTTATGCGATGCTATGCTATGCCATGTTTTTAAAATAATTAGCTTCAATATATTCTTATGGAACCGTTTCGACCAAAAGCTAAGCTAAAACACAACATAGCGAAGCATAGCTTAGCTTCCAGGTGGATTCCCGGCTTTACAGTGTTTTGTACAAGGACTCTTATTCACCAGAAGAATATACAGGGTACCTAACTTGACTAAACAAAATTACTCGTAAATTGCTGTATGAAAAAATATTCTAAACAAAAGCTGCATGGTATCGGGCAATAGTTCGTTTACTATGTTACATTACATTTTTATCTAGAAAAGAGGGCCATACAGCAAGTAATTTGTGAGTAATTTGAAGTCGTCAAGTTAGGTGCTTCAGCCTGTATACGAACTTCTACAAAATTGAAGATTGTATGGACTGATCTGAGCTGCTAGAATACCATGTTCTCCAGAGAAGAAAATTTAAAAATGTTCACCTCTTACAGTCGGCAGGCAAATTGGTCTTGTGGTGTCGCTAAGGGACACCCTCTCGTTGAGACGCAGCAGGGCGATGTCGTTGTCAAAATTCAAGAAGTTGAAGTCCCCGCTTAGTATTCTCACCACGTATCGAGTCTGAGCTCCCTTTCCGAGGCACCAGTCGTGTTCGCCGAACGTGACCTTGATCATGAACCACATGAACCTAAAAAGGACACTGAAAAAGCTAATCGTGCTCGGCTCCAGTACTAGGTCGCGATTAGGAATCTAACTAAATATTCAAAGTTATCGACGACTGATGCCGTTTGGGACGATACTGACTATTAAGGCTATGCTTACCCTTTGACACAGTGAGCCGCGGTCAGAACGTAGCGATCGTTTATCAAAGTACCGCCGCAGTAAAATTTATTTAAATAGGAGAGCCTCGCCATCCACGGGAATTCGTTAACACGTGTCATTTGACCTCCGACTATTCGGCTTTCCTCGTTTCGTATCCCACAACCTAATTATTAGAAGGAATTATTATAGTGATATCTCAGGTTTCTTGGCGTTGCTAACTTTTTTCCGGAAAATATAGTACTTTCAGAGGAAAGTGGTATAAAATAAAACTAAAGTTATATTTTTTATGCATTTTGCGTTATTAATTAGTTTATTGTCTTTAACACATATGTCAAAGGTTTAATTTCATTAAAAGTCCAAATTAAAATATATGAGGAGTTCATTTTTTGACATATATAGCTTACTATACTATATACTTCTGTGAAAAAATCTTCTGTGTAAAAGCTGAAGAGGCGGGAATACTTAGAGAGAAAGTATAAAATTAGTTTATATAAATTTTGATCAACAGATCACTTCTTTCAAGTAGCGTTCAGGAGTTTAGAGTTTAAATTCGCAAATTAAAGTTTTGCCATATAATAAAGTAAAAGTCAAAATTGTAGAGTTTTATTGATTTACCGAATATAGTATTTTTGCGTACTATATCTTTTTCTAACAGTGTATACTACACTAGACAGAAATATAGTACAATATTATATATTTTAGTACGATATAGTGACAATATTATTTGATAAGCTTGGAATAAAATTTATGTGACATTTTTAAATGGTATTACTGTGCTGCTTCGACTGGCAAGTCTTTACTAAAGTTAGCTTGAAACTGTTATTAACGAAAGTGTAGTGGTACTTACTGCAAAAACATGGTCCAGGTTCTTGTACGGCACTTGGTGGCTTGTTACCAAAGATACCGAAAAAGTTTTTTACCCTGTCGCCGATTGTAACCGCCTAGAAGTTTGTAAAATTCAAAGGTTTCGTGAAACCTGGAGCCCCATGCGAATTGAATGATTAATTCAAATGAACCTTGCTGTATTTGCTGTTAGTATTCACAAACAAATTAAATTATAAAGTGTATTTTAAAGTATATTAAAAAAGGACCATTACTGCAACAGAATATTTCCATTTTGTGCATATAAAAAAAAGATTGTAATTTATTCCTCGCAGCTAAAATACAGCTAAATACAATCAAGCTTCACTCAAAAGCAAACCGAAGGAATGTACCCATTACAAATTAGAATTGTCATTTAGTTCCCATTAACAGTCACTGATACACTACCAGTCAAAACTATGAGGCCACCTGGCTTCTCATTAATTGTTATCCTGCTGACCAGTGTGTTTTAGTATTTACCTACATGCAACGCTGCTTAGTTATGTTATAAACTACCGAGAAAATAATGTTTCACGCTTATATTGAGGATGGATCTCATACTTCTGGCTGGTAGGTGTCTGCAGGTGTACTGCAGTAGATGTCCTCAAAAATAAATTCCAATACACCACTAGGTATTTACAATAAACCCATAGGCACGAATTATAAACACCCATCAGCTGTGTATGGAAATTAGATGGCACCCACAAATGGGCTAACTTCGACTACAAAACTAAATTTTAAAACATAAGGTGGGTATTATTTTCAGACAAAATGCATCTTCAAGTGGACAATTAAAGCTATCCAAGGCACATTGTCTGAGAATACATAACACCTGTTCTACAATACTGCCATCATTAGTTAACATTTTTATGTAGCATTTCGATACATCCGAGAAAACTGAAGTCGTTCTTGTAAAAAAAAAATAATGAATATTCCTCTCCTGCTTTTTTTTCGATTTTTGTGTTCAAAATTCTAACTCGCAAACTGTAAGAGATAGAAAAGATGTTTTCAAACAAAAGTTACTTGATTTAATTAGGACTACTATTTGTTAACTTACAGTTCGCGAGTTATAACACAAAATCGCAAAACAGCCGGTATTTCAGGGGTCAATTTCGCTCCCTTAGAGTGAATTTAGGCAGCAAAAAAAATATCGCATAATACATATCTACATATCCCCAAAGTTTCACAACTTTTTAGTTATTTATAGCGATCAGCTTATTGGAATCGCGAGGAGATCTTGGTATACGAGCTTACTTGACAGATATCTGAGGCGAGGAACAAGATGACTGGTAAGCCGAGGAGCCACGGGAATCTCATTTTCCTTGATCGGGCTGTGCCCGGCGTCGTCCGTGTGAAATTTCGAGAGCCACGTCCCAGGGGAAAGATTCTATCGATGAAGGATTCGCCACGCGCGGCCACCGTCAGGAACGAGTTACGGACATGTCCCTGGCCGGGAGTGACTATCGCCAGTGTCCCACGGCGACTGAGGGCTACTCAGGTCGAAGAGGTAATTGCTATTCTAGAAGAGAAGGAGGGCACAGCCGACTGGTCGGCGACTGGACAGTACCTGACCAGTTCAGGTTCACGTTCAGGGTCGAATTACGGATGTCTGTTAATGACCGTCATCAGGGTCGCCGCGGGCCTTTGAGCGATCCCCGGCGCTCGATGCAATTTCGTGTTTATTGCTCCGCGGCTGGAATTCGACCGATATTCAAAACAGTAGAATGCTTTCAGCTCGAGGATGGCGATTGCCGTGCATCGATGATCTTGGACACGAATGATGCCTATAAATAGATGCCTCAACATCTTGGGTTGCAGTCAGAGGAGGAAGAAGAGGTTTCTTTTAATTTTTTTGTCGTTCATTTTAATTCTACTTTAATTATTTATTTATTTCTTAAAGCTGTAACAGCGAATATAAAGGACAGCGTAGAAGTTGAAAACAGCGTTAAAAATTTCGTACACAAATTTTTATTTAAAATAATTTTCTCCCTTCTCCGATGGTAACTGGGACTACAAAACCGTCGAATCACAAAGGGTAAGGTTCAAATACATTCGTAAGATAACGTTGAAGATTTGGTATACTGGTTAAAAACAGGAAATGTCCACTCTGCAGTGGAAGAAAATACGAAATGGTCTTAGCCTAAGCTTCTGTCGTCAAGGTAAATTAAAAAATTATTTAAGAAGAAAATTATATAAGAAAATTAAATTCATTGAACCTTGTTTCTTCACTGGTGGACTAAAATAGGCATTAAAACTTAATTTTTTCGATAAAGTTGTTTTGTGACATTCTTGTTTTCCCCTGCTCCTTCACACGCATATATTTTAAATCAAATTGCTTCACAGATATGTTTGAAGAAATCTCAAATGAGAGTTCCACTTATCATTTTACTAAAAGTGTTAATTGTTCTTTACTTTGAATGTATTCAAATTTATCGTCACACCTGTTTGGTAACATAGAAGACATTGTTGTAACTATTGGAAGGGAATTGATATTCTGGTTTCCCTTCGAATCACTGAATACCATCGACGAGGAAAAATATTTTCGACGCAGTCACGTCGGTCAGCCTACTTCGGCGCGCCCAAAAATCAGTGCCTCGAATGCATTATGCAGATTCCACGGGAGAGGACGTTTATGACCGTCCGTCCGCATATTATTATATGCAAAGCTCTTATACAAGCCTGGTGCGTCATTTGGTACCGTTCACCCGCCATCGTTTCACACTAACGACGGCCCATCTCTTCAAGATAGAAAGAGACGGCTCGTTCGATAAACCCATTAAGGTCTGGTTTTTCCACTTTCGGTCAAGTTGCGACGCGATCGTGTCATTTCTGAAATACGTAGGTACGATCCCGAATGCACGGCGACTGAAAGGAGAAGCCGGTTTCTTTTGAATTTTTAAAGCCGAAATTTTAGCTCAGCAACAGTGCAAAGAAGTGGGAATAAAGGAGGAAACCTGATCTCCATATTTGTTCACTGGTTGGAAAATTTTCAACGAAGATGGATATTTATAAGTTGCACAGAAAAGGATATCAGAAAATATGATCAAACATGTAATGGAAACCATCGATGGTTACATCGGAGGAATAAGGGGTTGGCAATTTTAAAAAATTGGATGTTGGAGGTTTATAGAGAGCTTATATGGGGAAGCTTATGCAAGGAGCTATTGAATTTCCATGGTATAATCCGCTTCCATTTCACGGAGGACTGGTTTAAAAATTGAAATTGGTTGTGTGCGCAAATGTGTATTACGTAAAATAAAGTATATGCTTTAGAATATGGATTTTTATAGGTACAATATTTGTCTGCCGTGTTCTCACATATTTCTTCTATTTTCGAATTTGAAATGGGATTATCTGTTCCCAATCAAAGTTGCGTTATTAGTAGGTACCACACTTGCAACTAAAATATAAATTTATAATATAAATGTACCATTTTGTAGAAGAGATAATTTCGAAAATAGGGTAGATGCACCATTTGTGGCCACTTTAAGGAATTGTACCAGTTTTGGCCATTTGTTAAAAAATATAATATATTTCCGTGTAAGTAATAAATGTAATCTCATATTTCGGGCGGTATATTAAACAAAATATTTATGATGTGAAATTCTCCACAGAATAATGATCTGCAAGCAATTTAAAAATAAGATAATTATGCACATGACCAAAAACAGTGCAGTGGCCACAAACGGTACATCTACCCTAATAATTAATTCCAAATTTTATTCTACTCGATTGTTTATTAAGGGAATATGAAAATAATTTTAATATTAATATTCAGTAATTGCAAGTCAAATCTATTTCATGAGACAGATATACGTCACGGAACATTAGTTTGAGCTGCATAGGATGCATCATTCATCGCTGTCCCGCTTTCAGCAGAATGTTCGCTTTATTAAGTAAATCCCGTTTCGCCTGGGAACCGTTAGTGGTAATTATATTCTGGCAACGTTCGACCGCCATTCGCGCAACAAAAGGTGTGTCGCGAGTACGTGGAATTATACAACGCGCCGTTAATAAATATTGTAGCATTAGTTAACAAACGCAAGGAATACAATCAAGTGTTCATTTCTTAGAAAGCTAGTAACACGGAAAAATAAATCGAGCGTAAAAGAATATTCGTCCCACTTTTCTGGGAACCCCCTCTCATTTATCTATTTAGCTATAGCAACTATTCTGTAAGAACATTCGATGATTATTACACTGCGAGGAACTGAAGTAAACTCGAAGTTCTTAATTTAAGAGCGGAAAGAAGTACGATTCCTTTCGTCTCTTTACTATTATATCGCAGTCTACGAAACTATGTACATTATGTATAACATTGTATTATATAATAACACATTGTTTACAATTTCAAATGATTACGTGGCAATGTTTATGGCAATCTTCAAACGAACATAATATAACGAATAATTACTAGGTACACGAGTCTTAATTAAGTCAGTAATCAATACAATAGTCAACTAGCTCTGATTAATTTACAGATTAAATTACTATTTCCATAATAGTACTTAAACATTATTGCACTAATTAACAAAAGATATATCAACTTTAAATAATTACGATTTAACAAGTAATTTCCTAGTACTATTAGTCATTCCTATGACTCGTTAAGATACTCGAGGCTTCTTAAATATGTCAACTTATTGTTTTATTTGATATCTCTCCATTAACTTCTTTCAGTTCCCACATAAGCAGCCTTCTTTCATGTTAGTAGTGATCCAATTGAGGTACTTGGTTACTCTAGTATACACTCCTGGGTATCCTGCTCTTCCACATCCAACACCCCAAGAAACTATCCCTGCATCGATGGAATAAATATAAAGTTAGAAGAAATTGTTGGCACTGCATTGAGTCGTTTATGAAATTTTTGCCATTTTTCGGACACGATTGTTTCGATGCCGTTTTATCCCTCTGGCAAAATGTTGAACTTACGCTATGCAGATATAGAAATTCATGATGCTACAAAAGGAAACAGGCGAGAGAGTAGGAGTGAAACTGGACGCCGTACTGTGAAAGTAGATAGACATTTTACTTGTTTATTTTCTGAGACATATTTCACTCATATTCATTTCAAAAGCAAATCCTTCTCGTTCTGGTTACTCCAAATTCCTACATAGTAATTTATTAAGCATAATTCTCTCTTTCAATTAAGGCGTAATATTTTAATAAACGAGCCAACGAAGGAATGGCACGAACTTTCTGAACGATTTATGCCAGGGTTTAGAAATTAAATCAGGATCTTTGATTGAAACGCCTGCACTTTCTCGCGCAGAATAAATTTTACTGCACTTAATGTTCCCTTCATAAAAATTTTTTCCATTTCAGACTTCCTATCTGAATAATCACATTACTTAAAAATTTCAAGCTATTCATTTGGAGTTAAAAATTCATTAAGTATTCTGATGGTAGCATATGAAATAAAAAGACAAGATCTGAAAGGCTTAAACTCCCCAGTTCCTTTAGTATTAAAAAATCTTGATATTTAGAGCATAAAGTTTATATGTTCGAAAAACTTTTGAACAGTAAACTCTCCTAATCCAGATGAATGTGACTATTTTCACAAAAAAACGAAATGAATAATAAATCATTTTTCTATAAAATCAAAATTTAAATTCCGGGCGAGGCCGAGTAGTAATGCTAGTAGAAGAATAGGAGTTAGAGAATAAATAATACGAATATCTTACCAACGATTTCGAGCCTGTCACCATCCTGCACAAGAAGAGGTCCTCCACTATCGCCTTGACAAGAATCCTGGGTCCCTCGACCAGCGCACAGCATGTTGTCCGTGATTCGATTAGCGCGATATTTCATTTTACGGCACTGCATTAAGCTTAAAATCGGCACTTGTACTTCGTGGACTTTCCCGGCTAACATCCCTCCCTCGGTTGTTCGACCCCACCCGACCACAGTCCCTTCTTTGCCAGCGGGTTCGGTGCCTATAAATGTTATTGCAAGCTGACTGGGAAGTTCTATGAATTATAATTATTTCAACGCATCCCGGAGTAAGATTAAGTGGGCAGAATTCAAATTTAATGATGCCACTTCATGTAACTGATATTTAAAGAATTCTTAGAGAAATACAATTCCTAAAGGCTTGAATTTGTAAAATTATTAAATATCGCCGGATTGAAGATTAGTTTCTTAAATAGTTTCTTACAATTCCTCACCTGTTTGAGGCAAGCAGACGGGTCGAACGCTTTTCGAGAACTTCACCGATTTCCGGAGTTTGAGCAGAGCGATGTCGTGGTTGTACGAATTCATATCGAAGTTCCTATGACGAATTACTGCGCTCACTGCCCTCATTACTGCTGGTCCGTCGGTGTTCACGTATTGATCGTAATCTCCCAGCACAACACGGATTTTGGAGCGCTTTAATCTTCAAAACAGTGAATTTTGCATAGTTGCTCTTAAAAGTAGTTCTTATATACATACGAAGATAGATTTCCTCATAAAACGTGTCGAATATCGTATGGCCTTAAAAAGTGAAATACTGTCTGCTGCATGTACCACAAAGAAGACTCAACCTATATAGCGAAACGCTGATTATGACTATTCATATTGAGTGATGAGTATTCAGACTACGTAGGATTGCTAATTTTTTTTGGGGGGGGGGGGGGGAAATATAATACTATATATGCTAAGTGTGATAAAAAAGATAGTACATTATGAAAAAATATAGGAGGTACATTTCAGAGGAAAGTGTTATAAAATAAAATTACATTAAAACAACCACATCTTATTTTTTAAATGTGGAGAGATAGACTGGAAATGTCCTCTCTGTTAAAATTGAAATTCGCAAATTAAAATTTTGACGTTGCCATAAAATAAAAAAATTAGTAAAAATTGTAGAATTTTATCGATGTATCAGAAATATAATATTTGTATGTACTATATCTTTTTCTAATAGTAGTACACTAGACACTAATTCACACACATTCACTTATGTTAAAGTGAAAGGCAGCAATATCACCATGAACGTGGATGCAAAAACTGATGAACTCACCTACGGACACAGTGGGCTGCAGTAAGAACGTAATCATTGTTAACAAGACTGGCTCCGCAATGAAAACGACCCTCGTAGACAAGACGCGCAACCCAGGGGTACTTATTTGGGGTTGTAGGCAGTCCACCGACGATTCGATCCTCTTGATTGGACACGCCGCATTCTGAAAGGCAGTTCCTCTTTTTCATTGCTACTTATTACGTGTGATTATTAGACTAGAAGTGGTAGAAGCACTTTTAACATTTAGCAGTGGTTCCCATGGAAGACTGATACATCCACAGCCGGCACGTAATCATATGTGCTGACTGGTGTTATTACACTAATTGTAGCCAAATGCAGATTCCATGGAGAAATTAAACAATTTTTTAGTTACGTGGAGCTAAGTTATTTCCGAGCCACTCTCTCGCTTTTCTACAAATTAAACGATGACAGTGGCCCGTTCAATCTTCTTCCAGTGTCAGTTTGTGAATTTGGGAAAATAGAATCTTTCACTTGGCACGAAAATTCATATATTTATTGCAATTTTTTAACTTGTATTCAAGGATTTTACAATTTTCTCTACTTGGATTATTTCGGAAGAACATTTAAACTAGGGCTGTTACAAATATTGAATATTTTAAGTATTCGAATGCCAGTAGACTTCGAATAATTCGAATATTATTCGAATAATTAGGAGTATTTGAATAATCGAATATCATTCGAATAATCAGGAGTATTTGAATCGTCGAATATTATTAAATAATATTATAACGGTAAAGAGAAACTGCCTTGCACCAGAAAACGTTAATGTTTTTGTATTTCTCCACCAAAACAGATTTTGGTTTGAATAATATCAATCAAATTACTACTATTATTATTAATGAGCATTATTATTCAATATTTCAATACATTACGTCTCTCAATTTACATAGAATCTATACTTTTCGATTCAAAATGTGTATTTTACCAAAGATTAATAAAGCTTCAAATTTAACACTTGAAAAACAAATAATTGTAAAAGCCAATATGAAAAGATATCATAGCAGAATAAAGTGTGAACAAATATTTCACGTTTAGATTCACATTTTATGTTCGAATACTCCAAATTATTCGAATTCCCCGAATTCTTCAAATACTTTTTGCAAAAGATATGCTCCTTCAGGTAGAATACTAAAAAAGGAAGGGAAAAAAGAACATACATACCAGCGATGGCAAGTAAAAAATCTTTTGCTGAGTGACATTAGGGAAATTGGAAAACATAGGTACATACACTTCCGTTCACGAATATTGGGACATCTGCTGTATTTGCACTTTTTACTACTTTTAATTTAAAATTCCGAAGGAAGTAAAATTTGTCATTTCTCCAATAAACTTCCAACGTGTTTCACAATTATTCCACACATTATTCCTAATACTTATGAACGGCAGTGTATACACAGTTTACCAAGCCTCCTAAAATACAAATATTGGCAAATCTAAGGCAGACAAGGAATAATAAACTCAACTAAAAATTTTCGGTAAAATTTTTGTCGGGCAAACACCATCGCCCATACACACGAAACTGTAAAGGTAATTTTCACGATGGACTCTTACCGCACGTGCAGTTCCGTGACACTTCGTCCTCGGTGTCTAAACTGGTAGTTATGTCGAGACCAAATAATTCGTCGAACAGGAACTTGCCCTTTCGATTGTGCGTCGCATTGGCCGCCTGAAAGAAACGCATCGGGGCATGTCACTCTTCGATGGCGCGCTCACTTTCCATTGCAAATAAAGTGAGAAGAACGACCGGAGAAAGTGACCATGATCTGAATTATGGGTCAAGGCCTCTGTCGTTAAATCCGCATTTACATGAACAAACTAGGAATCCCGTGTATTACGTGCTATAAATTTATGTGCTTCAATGATCTTCCTGATTATTGTTCTAGCAGAAGCACCGTAGCGGATAATATGGGAACACTTTGAATTTCATTGAACTTTCACATGGCAAACGAGTGGTATCCTTCTGCACCAGTCTGTTCAACTTTCCGCAGATATTATAGAGGCTATTAACAGCAAATATAACTTTAAATTTTCAAAGAAGTCACGCGGTGATTCATCAAACCCTCGTTCGATATTAAATTTCTCACATTCTAAAAAGAAGCACAATTCTTTCAATAAAAGAAGTTTTACTCAAACCCAGAATTCCTCTTGTTATCATTTGGTCAATAATGACCTCACACTTCTTGGAGTACCATCGTCAACCCTTATAATAAACTTCAGGCAGAGCAACTACTTCACAAGCAATATACTACAGTTATTAGGTTGGTGCAAAAGTTCCTTCGCTTTATTAACCCGAGTTATTTCAAATAAAAATATATTACAGGTTTTTTAATCAAAGTATTTTCCCTGGCTATCTATGACCTTTTCCCACTTTCCTAGTAAAGGTACAAGCAGGCGTAGTAAAAATCACACCGATCTAATAGATCAACTTAAACACAAAGCCATCAAAGCCAGAAGTGTCATGAAATTTACTACTTACAGTGTGATCCGTAGGTATCGATGGATCGTTGCGGGGGAACCTGACGTCCAGGCTGGCGACACGAGCGAGAAAGAAGAGGACCAAGCCGAAGGTCCAAGGTTTCCGGGACGCTGTCCTAAGAGTCATCCTTTGGTCAATCAGTGACGGTCTGTGGCGTATCGTTAGAGGAAGATGTTACGGTAGAACGTTTCCTTTTTCATTGATTATAATTCTTTAGCACTTGACTGGTCCACAGGCGTCTCCATGATCGCGCATTCTATCGCGTGACCGCGGGTCTACCTCTGCCCGTAGATCTTCTTCACCTTCTGCCCCTGAACGTCGTCCAGAAGCTGGTGGAGACCCACGCGGGACGTGGTGCAGACGCTTTCACCGTGCCTTCACGAAGACGGCAGACTGACCGACCCAGACCGAGCAGCCGTCCAACGCCGGCGAAGAAAGTTCTTTCTCTATGTCCTGTTGCTCTTCCCATTCAGTATGCGACGCTGATCGCACGTGATCCTCTCGATTCGAAATTGCCAAGATCGACGTGGCACCATGATCCGCGCCACTGTCACACACCAGGGGCTCCTGGAACTGCTTTGCTTCTCAAAACCATCGGTGCGCGCGTGTTTTAGGGCTGTCGAGTATTCCTAGTCACGATTACTGTATGGCTCATGTGGGGATGGAGAATTCAGAGCCCTCTGGTGTAGTCGGGGTAATTTCCGGCAATAAACTTTGGGGGTTTACAACTTTTGGGCTTCTTAATGTGAGATCTCCAAGTGAATTTTTAGAATTTAGAGCAATTCAATACTTATACTAGGTGAGTTTAGAGCTCTTCGGTGTCCTAGTTGACGATTTTTATCAGAATTTTTTTGGATTTAGAGCACTTAGGGGTCCTAGTGGCGATTTTCCCAAGAAAACGTTGAGAATTTAGAGCCTTTTAGCGCCCTATTCTCGTTTAGAGCTCTTAAGTGTCTTAGTGACGATTTTTCTCAGAAATCTTGGAGTTAGAGCACTTAGGGGCCCAGGTGGAGATGTTTCACTACTCTATGTAAGTTTAGAGCTCTTGGGTGTCCTAGTACTGACATTTTCCAGAAACCGTTGAGAATTTACGGCCTTGGATGTATGGCAATTTTTCTCAGCAAACGTTGAGCTTCAGTTTTCGTGTTTCATTCTTCGTAACTGTCCCTAGTAGGAGTTAAGGACTTAACATTTCAAGAGTTCTAATGATAACAGAGTCTGATGGTTCAAAAAACTGCGAATTAAATATCTGAATCTTATTGGTAACCACGAGTACACTGGATGTACGCGTCTGCAGTATCTCCTCGAAGGAGCCTGTGTCAAAAACATCTGCCCATCGATTCGTCCCACCCACTCTGCCCAAATGGAGACACGCTTTCGGTGACTCTTTCATAAAAATTTCTCTTTTACTGGCCAGCCGGACCGGCGAGAACGTGAATCTGCTCGCCTTTGACAAATGAAACTGCTCTGGGCCGACAGAACGACACCGTGGAAGATATGTTCTATCACCAACGGGATTTTATTAAAAAAGTTTTCGTCGCACGAAATATAGTTTCAGAGTTTCACAGTTGCCCCGAGCGCGTTTCGACCCGTCACGTGCCCCTCATGACATGCGACACCAGTTCTGTTTCTCCCAATTAGGTTTAGAATTTCTTTAATCCAGCAGTTCCTGAGAGTTTCGTCAAAGCTGTTACTACGTTTCCCGACCTTTTTAAATGGGATCACCGAACCAGTTTGATCTCTGTCAAATTCGTTACGTAAACTTAGAGCGGGAGGCACGGATTCAAATTGATAAAGTTAACACCTTATTCATGTAAATTTTCAACAATTTGTTGGAAATGATAATACATAATTGTTCTGTGTGATAATATACTACTTAGTATTTATTTCTTACCGTTACGTAGAGTCACAGTTTATTATTGTGTGGCTCTCTGTGGCAATTGAAGTAATATTACAATTAAATATTACAATTAGTGGCTTCAGTTGTTACTGCAAATATAGTATCACGTAACATCAACGAATCTATTTTGCTTCATTTTCAAGAGCTAAATGAATGGTTAACGTGAAAATGTGTAGCATTAATTGACATTAGATTTTTCTACAGATTTTATTACCAGAACAAGCTTCCCCTTTTTTGTAGCAGCGAATTACAGCAGAGGAGAGCACTTCATTTGATACGAATTTGAAGAACCACTTTTCCTGTTTCAATTCGGGAAGGATCAGGAGTCGATGGTAACGGTCTGGAGGTTTCACTAACCCACATTCACCGTTGAAAGCAAAACGTTCCTGACCCGGTTTCCGTTATTGCCCGTTCATCTCGACCGAGGACTGCTGTTTATCTAACATCGTTCCGTGATGTCCACCTTTTTACAGAGCCGACTTTTCGGCGACCGTTACTTTTTACCGGTTCCCCCCGTGACCGGTGTTTTCTCATAATTTTCCACGTTTAAAAGGAACGTCGACATTTCAGTCGCGATTCGAGTTGAACATCAAATTTGCAGTTGGATCTGCATATTCCGTCTTCAATTCTCAATTACCATTTAAATTATTCTGTTAAATTTGCAAAATTAACACATTTTGTAAATAAACAAATTTCTTTATTTTGATTACGAATGAATTGTGCCACATTGAAATGAATTTTGAGGTAATTAGTGAGAAGTCAATCAAATAACAATTGTCTGAATAATACTAGGATATCGCATAAACAAATAGGACGTTGGAACTCAAGATAATTGGCAAACATATTCTTTATTGAACAATTGTTTTCAAGAGAAGTACGACATCGTGGGAGGTCGAGACACCTTTATGTACAGAGGACTAGATTACCTTAGATAGGTGCAACGAGCTAAATATTAAAATAAATAAATAACAAATCGATGGTGGACAGCTCGCGAATATTTACAGGCATATCGAAACATGAGAGCTTGCGATGAAATAGACTATCGTGTGTAGTTTAAGTTAATACTGATCGTACTGGTTCGCGGAGATAGCTTAATAGAATTAAATGGTAAGTTTCTTAGATAATGAACAGGATCGGAAGTTAGTGAAGTTAGTGGCGAGGGGGTGGGCATACACACTCGCGGTGGAGGTGGTCTTTAAGCCAGCCGAGGTAATTGGTTAGCTTTGTATAAATTCCTGGGAAGTTCGGCCTTGCGCAACCGCGACCCCATGAAATGATTCCTGTACAGAATATAATATTAAACACTTATCCTGCAGCTTCTGCACCACACTTTTATATTTTCTATAGTAAAGACTGTTTCTTTGAGTTTACCTATCAATTCCAGGTGTCCGTATGTTCCTTTTACGTGTAAAGGGCCACCGCTGTCACCCTTCAAGCAAAACACTATTTTAATCGCAGGAGAGTACTGCCTTAAGGAGGTTTCAGAACCCAGCCAGTGTAAGTCCTTTAGCATTAAAACCGAGATTTCCACTGTTTGTCCTGAATAATTTTGTCTAAATTCCGTGGCCAATATAAGTACCGCCATTTATTGCTTATGTGTGAAAGTAGTGACTTCGAAGTGATTTTTTCAGGGAAAGTTGAGTTTACACTGATTGGCTTCTGAACCCTCCAATTAACTGTAGCACAAATCTACGAGTACTATTATTATAAGAAATATATAAATCATATGATGCAGGGGGATGGAAAATACTCACAAAGCAAGCGTCGCGTTCGCCTTCCATATAACCAGCACAGAACATGTTCTCGGTGATTCGATTCTTCTGGTACCCTGCTTGGTCACACTCTTCCTGAGATAAAATTGGAAGGTTCACTTTCCTCAGTTCCTCGCTGACAGGTGCGTTCTCGCTGGTTCGACCCCAACCAACCACCGTGGCCGTTGCTCCTGTGTAGTCGATGGCTTCTGCAAAAGCACATCGTATTTTATTCTGCTGGTTTTAAGGTATAATAAATGTACAGTAAAAAGTCCAGCATAAAAATCTTTCGTTAAGCCCACAGAAAGTTAAAAATAATCACATGTCACAGTAGAATACCCCTACTGCGAAGTAGATTGGGACGTTTATGATCAGACAACCTTCTGCTACACTGGCGTTCATCAGTAAATATTAAGACACCTGCTGTATTTGCACTTTTCACTACGTTTATTCTCTGGTTTTAATTTGAAATACCAAATAAAGTGAGATTTGTTAGAGTATATACTTTTTAGTACATAGCAAACTGATTGTTAGGTGATATTAGCTGTCCGGAAATCTTTTTTTTTTTAATATTCTTACTTGTACTAAAAGATTGAGAAAGGTCATAGATAGCTAAAGAAATTACTTTGAATAAAGAAGCATGTAATATATTTTTACTTTTAATAAAGATTTTCCTTCAATAATCTAATATTCAGATATTTCTGTTTTTCTGTTCGATTTTATGTTAAACTTTTTCTTGTTGAACTAACCAAATATGTTATTATAAATTGTGTAGTGCAAAATGTGCCCTACATTTTGATGGTGAGTTTTCTGCTAGATGTTTCTTATTTGTGATTTTTAAAGTGGAAAATACTTACTGTCTTCGGGTAAGCAAGCAGTACGAACAACTCCATTCACATCCACCGGTCGATCCATCTCGATGATAGCGATATCGTTGTTGAAGGTGTACGAGTGAAAGTTTTCGTGGAGAGCGACGGACTTAATTCGACGAATTATGGAGTTTTGATTCCCATTAGGGCGATTGTCAGCTAAAACAAGCTTAATGGTTTTTGTGTCGAATCTGAAACAGGTGTAATGCTCCTATAGAGATGTTTAATAGTGTTTTGTCTTACTACATCATGGAAGATTATACTAGAATCTGTAACAGAATTTTGTGGAGAAATTTCTGTGGAAAAACGTTGATCTGAAAGAAAAGTCACCTTTCACTATCACTGTTTACTGTCTCCACCTTCGGATTTAAATGGATTAATGAAAGTTAAAGAAACTGATTTAACTAAAGGTGTTTTAAGGTAATTGCAAATATAATGTAGGTACTAGAAATCTATTGACAGAAAGACAATTAAAATACTCAATATTAATTACAGTTAATTTGCAGGTAAGAAGAATGTCTCTTTATATTTCACATTAATAAAACCAAAAGGTTAAATAAAGAGATATTTTACTTGAAGAATACAAAAATAGTATTTAAATATATATCTTGGATAGAGCTTTAAATAACATTAAAATAACTGCACAGAATCTTTTATATTACGCTCCATTTTCAGCAAAATTTCTCGTGGACAAAATTCTATTAATATTATCGCGCATTTAATACCTGAAAAATGTTCAAAGCTACCACCATTTCATTTCACCCGCCTGGGAATATTTCTCGTGCCAATACTCACCCTTCCATGCAATGAGCTGCCGTAAGCACGTGCCTTCGAGTGATTAAACTGCCCGCGCAAAAAAATACGTTCTCTTTGGTCATGCTAACTATCCAGGGGTACTCGTAAACGCTGGCCACGTTTCCACCAACGATCCTTATTTTCCTGCCCACCCCACAAACTGCAACAGATGCGTGTGAATTCGTACCGTGGTAGGATAAAAGGTGCAGTATCTAGAAGTAATATAGCGAGGTCGTAAAAGCTGTGAGAATTACAAAGTTTACAGCTTTGAGGTTTCGGAGTAAAAGGTTTGCCATTTTTGGGGAGATAAGGTTTCCACACCTTTTGTTCTAAAACTTCAAACTTTGGGATTCCAGGACTTTGACGACCACGCTTCAAGGTATGGTACCTAGGGGGTCCCCAAGTTTACAGCTCTCTGGTTTCGGAACGAGAGTTTTTGTATTTTTGGGGGGAAGTAAGGTTTTCAGATTTTTTGTTCGAAACATCAAAGCTGTTAACTTGGAGACTGTCACAGCTTTTATGACCTCGCTATGTCCCTTCTAGGTACTATAGCTGTATCGTCGACGATTGAGAACTAGTGAAGTCGAAGGTAGGCAAAGAGGAATCGAGCCTTTACTCACTTCCATATAAAGTATTTCCATCTTAAATTAGTTCTTCACTCTTTGTATTGATTTATGACTTCACTACTTCCCCACCATTGACAATACTTTTCTTTGGTTTTCTTTTTACTGGTGCTATGAGAAATGTAAACCTTTTGAGGGATCCCGAGGTTCGTTGTATAATGCGAGATTAAAAGAAATGATCAGAGCACTAGTGAATTCGAAGAATATTAGAATTGTGTTGATGGACCGAAAATGGCAGAAGATGTTGAAAGGGAGTGGTAATGTTAGCAATATGCTCTACTAATTGACACGTTTTAGTTATTTATCAATCATGTGTAACGATTCAGCCTTTACCTTGAAACGAGGAAAGGCTCAAAGTGAGCTCTGTTTGTCAAATTGCATAATAATGAGCCACACGACAGTGATATTTGCAACATTGGAGTATTTTTACCCAGCAGAATTTGTAAAATAATAAATTCTGCGTTCGTGGATAAATCGTAGCGTGAGTAGTTAAGTTTTCCCATGCAATTTAATCAGAGACTTATGAACTACTGATAACATTTTCATCTCTGTAAATTTGTGTAAAGCAGAAAGCGGAATAAAATGCTCGCAAACGCGGTTACACCATCTCTTCTTCTTTCCTCGAACAAAGCGGCAGTTTGAAAAAGAATCGGGACACTTGTGTTGCGAATGGCACGTGCGCAGCTGATTGCTCTTATTCTAGCATTCTTAGTTACCACAGTTGTCGCAGACGTTCGGTCTCTTTGAATGAATCGAGGGCGATGAATTGAAATCAATATAAGGCTCTTCGTCTATCGGCCTGAGATCGTCGAACCCCTCATTCGTAATATTATAGTGCACCTGAGCGTTCGATATAGGCTGATTCTGTCTGCCGTTCGGTGATACCTGAAAAAAGGAAAAAGAAAAGTGATGAAACTTTAATTGCAATAACTGGTAGTGATAATAGTAGAAACATCATTTTTAATTCTGAAAAGAACTGTGTGCCCCGAAGTATGAAATATTGAAACGAAACGATGATCAAATAAACTTAGGATAATTACACTACAACACTGTGCAAGCGAGGTGAATTTCGAAACTCTATGTAGTACTCAAAATTGAGGGATTCAGTTAAAAAATTCTATGTCAATTTATGAACTTGTCTCAATAAAATTCTGGAATGATTAATTCTCTACTAATTTTCCCCTATTAAAAACATCCTGGCACGCCAGCAATTCGGTAAATATTATTTATAAATTTTTTACATGCGTAGGTAAAAAGTTTCGCCACTACTGGTGTAGTGTAATCCCCCCACTTTATAATATAATTATAAAACGGTGGCATGTGCCTATTTTCCACTGGGCCCCACAATTTCGAATTATCGAAAGATTGATAAAACCGCCCACTACAGCTAAACTTCACAAAGTCTTCAAACGCCCCTTTGCATGCAACTTCAGTGCATTCATTCATCTTCCTCTCATCCCTTGAGAACACTAAACAGGGACCACCCCCCGAAAACTATTTAGTAGTGAACTAAATAACTAAATAAAGTAACTTTCCTCCAAACACGCTTAACTAAATTAAGTGTATAACCCATACAACAGCTACAATTACACACTATTTTCCTTCAACCCCCTTTCTCATCCACAGGCCCAGGAAAACATCACCCACAAAACCTGATCCTACGGACATCCCCCGAAAAAGAAGCTACCGATCGACTTGAACACGTAAAACCGAAGTGCACGATTAATATCGACCACTTTCGATCCAAACCACCGCCTCTCACCAGATGCAGAAGAAAGGAAGATCCGTAAGACTCACCACACGCGGTAGCGCGTAGGCGCAGCAGCCTATCCAAAGTAAGATGGCAAGTTTGCATCGCATTGTCGCCGGGGTACGTTGTACAGCGCGGCTTCGTGGATGTCGTGGTAGATTTGCTGGCAGGCAGGTGGAGTAAGGCAGGAATCCTCGATCTGGTGCAGGCGATATCTGTGGCCCGTGGAGGTGCCTATGGCCAGGGCGTGCAATGTCTAAAAGTACCGTGACCGTTTTGCCGTTTTATAGTAAATTATAACTATCGAGGGAGCGTGGCCGCGCTCCCCGGTGGGGATCCTCAGCCTTGAGTGGTGCGTTTGCATTGGCAGATGTTGCATGTGACAGCGTTTAAATCAGCCGCGGAGGTCCGTGTACGCGGCGTAGTCTTCGCCTGTACAGACGCTTGCCCACAGATACAATCAGCGAAAAGCTAATGTTCGTGTGACGCGAGGCAAGGCTGTGCTGGTCGCAATCGAGGATCAACCACCAACAACGAGCAATGTCAACACGGGCCGCCCCCTCCTTCGACTCCGCCAGGTCGACGGGCCCTTCGCGCTCGTGTCCTTCCTTCCTTCCTTTCGGCGGTCCCAGCGGACTGGATCAATGTCAGCGGTTTCGTCAGAGGAAAGTCTCCGCGCCTCTCGCGGTCATCTTCTGCCCCATTGTCTTCGTCGAGCGCTGTCTGGGACTCACCGGGGACCTCGGACGTCCACGGAAGGGGGGTCGATTTGTCAGAGGAATTTTGGGCACGAATATTTTTGGTATTGAATGTGTGATGAGAAGCTCCGTTTTATTTGGTAGAGTTAGTGGTTGGTAGCTTTCAAGATTATGCGTTTATTAGTTATTGCTATGTAGGTATACTGGCTGAGGTCTTGAGAGGGACTTTGGGGAACGTAATTGGGACCTGGAGATTGTGTAAGTCTTGGATGTTTGAAGGGGCTTTGGGGAACGTAATCGAGATTTACAGATTCTGCAAGTCCTGAAGGTTTGAAAGGACTAGATATTCTTTGGGGATTTGAAAATGATGGAAATACTTTATAATCATACTAGCTTTAGTACTCGGCTTCGTCTGATATTTCGATTCTGATTTTAAAAAAATTGATTTATTTACCTTTTTTTTTATTTAAAATAGTCACATTCATCTGGATTAGCTAGGAATAATGAGCTGGGACATATTTTGTGACCCCCAGAGTTTACTTTCTGCTTTATATATTAAGATGTGATTATAAAAGGATTTTACACTGGCGTTCAGAAGTATTAGGACACGTACTCTGTGTGAGATAATTGTGGAAAATATTGCAAACTGATTTGAAAAAGTCTAACAAGTTTTACTTTATTTGGTATTTTAAAATAAAAACAGTGAAAGGTATTGAATCTATACTAAATATAACATTTTCTGCAAACACAGCAGGTGTCCTAATACTTATGGACTGCAGTGTAGCTGTCTTGAATGCTGCTACATATTTAAAATCCATTAAAACATTAACTTTCTGTTAAAATTAGAATCACGAGAGAGGTAATAGGTATCAGGTTTTCTTGCTCTAATCTTACAATATTAAATTCTTTACTGTGATGGACGTTTCCCAAAATGCATCCAGAAGGAATTTAAATCTGAGTACATGAGTGAGTGGAGGTTTCCTTTCCATCTCCTTCAATCTCCACGCGCAATCGATTACGAAATGCAAGCAAGCACCTAGACTTCCAGAGTTTACAGAAAAGACTGTAACAGCTTCCCATTAAGATCTGATAAAATTTACAATATAGATTCGAACGTGTAATCGAAACAAATCTACGTTTTCCAGAAATAAGGACCATTATCTCTACTCGAAACTTAAATCGACTGACGAACTTTATGGTACGAAAGACTTCCTTCATGAAATGAATTATGCATTCTTCGCATTGTTCCTTCGGCGGTGTAGAAGAACTTTGGGATTAAACGGAGGCAAAGATTCGCTCGGGTCCATGGTTTCGCTCGAGGCGTAGGCAGTGAGCGTTTTAGTAGAGGTTCTAAGAAGTTTGTGGCACCACGGTAATATTACTGGTGGGTTACCATTGCGGTTTAAATGGGGTCAATGTAACAGTGGCTCGCCCTTGCCTTCAGATTCGTAAGGCTAAGGCAAATATCTAACTAGGTACAGAGGAAACGATCGTTCCGCGGCTTTTTACACGTTGTTCCAATCCTCTGGAGGGATTTCGTAACAGCATTGGAACTAACGATGCTTCATGTTCAGCTAATTACGCATCATGTTTTATTCAGAGCTAAGCATGTATGTAAATAATGTATCACAAATTGGACATAGTGTTTGGGGATCACAAGAATTTGCAGGCTTGTGAAGTGATTTAAAATGTAAATTAATGAAATATGTGTCGTTATCGAATTATAAAAATTATGACACCTTATTTAACAGACTAGAGGGGGACCTTTTATAAGAGGAGAAACTTTCATTGGCACACGAGGGTCAAGTTTCCAAATTTCTGTTTATGGTTTATCTTTTTAGTTGATTATTTGGTGATTGAAATAAGGATAGAAATATTATAACTTTGGTTAATGTTGATGACTGGACAAACATATTCCTTAGGTAGAGGTTTAGTGAAACGAATTATATTTTTAGACATTTATTATCTCTCATAATTGAATCTTGAAAATTGTAATTGTCATTTACAATTTACTCAACCAGGTCCCAGAGAGGGAGTGTACTTAAAACTTACAAGGTCCCAGAGCTAGTTACTATCGAGGTAATTAGTCGGCTGAATCATTCTCTTTATCTTATGTAAGTTTGGTTTATCATAAGTAAATTAACACTTGGATAGCTTAATCATTGAATCTTTCGAGGTGAATAGCAATTACCTTCTATTCAAAAATCTTGCCTCTACATTATTCGAAATTCTGCTGGTTCAATCCGAGAAAACTCCACGTCTACACAGAGCAGTCAACGATTCTTGCTTTCACTGGGAGTAAATTTCAGACGCTAATGCAAATTGTGAAGTGTTCCCGATTTTTACAGGGTAATTTGCTCGTCACTGATGATCGTTAACGATCCTCATTGTTCCCCCTCGATTTCGCCATAATTGGTACGCGCAAATTGGCATACCGTTACGTCCAATATTCCGCGTGGAGAAGACCGATGGCATTTTAGGTCACGTTTCGCTTATAACGACGTTCCAGTCATCTTACTGCTAAAATTTATTGCTTTCGTGAGAAGCTGCACCCCCCAGCAGGGTGTCGATGCAACCAGCTCCCCGTGATTCGCAGCAACACACATGCGAGTAAGTACCTGCAATTTACAGGGACAAAAATTGTGGAAAAAGGTACTTGTTGTTTGGGTGCTACTGCAAAATTAGTAACGAGATAATCGCTGATGTCGACGAAAGTATTGTGTAATTTATGCGCATCGTCTGCTTTTTTCCATCGGTTACCTCGTTTCCAAGCGGTTTCGGATTTAATGTCAATTCAAAGTATAAATTTTAATACACTTGTTCGTGATTTATAGTGACACGCTTATTGGTTTTTGAAATTTGTTTACCGAGGAATTGGAGATCGTAAGGATTGGGGAACTTTGAGGAAATTTCCCTTCCACTGTAGATGGGTTCGGAATTAAATGACTTCTGGGAAGGAAGGTGTCATGTTTGATTTCTTATACTTTGGTGCTCAAGATTTCTAAAGGAAAGGTTTAAGGGAAATAATGTTCATTCTTTATTCGCGTAGAAGATGTGAAAACATGGGTGTCGACGCTCTAGTCAAAATAATGTACTATAAATTTTGCCACTAATAAACACATACATATTTTAGTATTACATATCATGTCTTTTTGATTTACTTGATACTTAAATTGTTTTATTACAGTTTAAGAGCCCATAAATCTCATCGACCATATATTTGATGAAACAATCGAACACATTTTGATAATCTGATTACAGCGTTCACGAATAAAACCTGTCCTCAGCCGATGTGGGCAGATGTTTTATGGGCTATTACAGTAATCCACTTGAGGCTTGTCCGTGAAAAAGCCTGAAATCATGGTGACGATCTGACCCTGGCGATAAGCGTAAATAAGGCAGGGCTCCTGATAACGTTAGTCACACATCCAGACAATAAACCAACATCCCACCCGCATGAGGGTGCTGTGACCCATATACCTTGACCCACTGTCACGGGTTACAGGTGAGATACACTCGTCTGTCCTACATCAGCTTATCTTGTTCTCCCGGCATTAACTAGAACTTTGATAAGTCGACTTACATAAAACTGCTGTCGGCGAGTCTCGTATAAACGAGCGATGAATAATCGACGATAAATTTTGTCATCCTTCCAGCAGCCATACCTACACTGCTGCTCCTAAGTATTAGGACACCTGCTGTATTTGCAGAAAATTTCATATTTGGCACAGACTGAATACGTTTGACTGGTTTTTTAATTTTAAATACTAAACAAATATAATTTGTTAGAGGTCTTTAATTTTGCGAGTAACTCAAGTAATTTGAATATTTACGAGTAACTCGAGTAATTCGAATATTTACGAGTAACTCGAGTAATTCGAATATTTACGGGTAACTCGAGTAATTCGAATATTTACGAGTAACTCGAGTAATTCGAATATTTACGAGCAACTTGAAAGTGGTGGAGATCTGTTCCAATATATTCGAGTAGTTCGACAATTTTCGAGCTGAGAATATTCGAGCCGTTTGAGTTTTTCAAGTGTCTGACTAATGCTGCGAGTCTGAAATCTCGAATGCATGGTAGGCTTCTTCCATGTCTCTCATCTATACATGCGTCATCTTGTACTTCGTTACTCATGTTCGCTTCGTGTGCTCACCTTATTCTGTTCTTTCTTTCACTTATGTATCAAAGGGCTTCCGTTAATAAAATTATTATTATTAAGTTGGTCACGGACAATTTGAACCCTGCATTCAACTCGAGCAGTCGAACCGAGTTCAGCTCTGCTCGTAAGTTCACAGAGCACACTGGCACACCACTGCCATATCTCAGAGCAGAATTTTCCACAAACCACGACGAACCGATTTCGCTGTACCAGTTTCTTGCCCCCAAACCGCGGTGCACGAGCATCCTCCTTTGCGAAAGAAAGAAAAGGGAACAGGAAAGAAACACAAGGGGACCAACGCCGCCTGAAACGGTCAGGACACCACATCCTTAGCGAACCGGTATCGCGGGTATATGGAAGCCCGGAAGATGTTCACCCGGCAGTGTTTGTTCGTGGCGAATTTACATACGGTTAGCCTAAATTTTCACTCCGTCCACTCGCCCGTCCACTATTCCGTATAAATATAGATGTGACGGGCGAATCGAAGTCTTGTGTGAAAGTGTACGCCGCCTTGGCAGGAAGTGTATCGGCTCAAATCGAATCGGTGGCTACTTTATTCGGCGCCGAGCTGTCCATCCGTCCGCAGTAATCCCGTTCCCGTGCAACCAGGATAAGGTGTTCAGTGATAACAATGTGCACTCGGCCGATACTCTGCGCGCTCTTGGCGATCACGATGGCGTGTGCCGTTAATTGCGAGGACGTAAGTAACTGTCCTCAGCCACTCCTCCACGGTCGTTCTTTGACAGTTATTCAGAGTTTACCGCCAGCCACGGGGTTCGCTATTGTTGGGTGGATAGCTGAAAGGAGATAGAATAAAATAGGTTTTGGAGCAGGTGGAACGAAAGCCTTCTTCTTTGGAAGAGTTCTAGTCGGGTAAATAGAGTTTGTTCTACGTGGTAGTTATTTTGCGGGACTTTATGCGACGAGTAATGGAATGTTTGCTGGATCTAGGGTAGGAAAATAGGGGGGTTGTGTTTCTACTTTTTGGAGGAAGAGTGTGCAAGTTCCTGTGATCGTGGATAGATGATGAATTTGAGGTGCTTATATTTGCACTTTGCAGAAGTTGAGGTGTTTTATGTTGGAAGTGGGTAACGGTAATAAATTTATAGGAATGTTGTTTGGTACTAAAACCACATTATTTGGTGTTTACAGTGATGTTTATATGCGCTCTATTTAGTTTACTCTTCAAGTATGCTATAATATTTGTTATTCTATATTTCTATAACTAATTATAAGAAATCTATAACAATAGATTTAAATCTATGTCAATAGATAATAAAGTTTAATAATATAAAACTACTACTATACCCAACTGTATGAAAATAATTTCTCCAAAATGCCACTAACTTGTACCAAAATTTTATTTACAATCAGGTAATTGCAAATTAAATTTTGATATAATTAATCAAATCATTTAATTTTCAAATAAATCTCTATAAATTATATCGAATTTTTAATTCTTCAATTAAATTTAAAAATAATTTGAAAGATAAATACTGATTGCAGCCACAACCTCCCGTCAACAGCACAGAAGACAATTTGAATATCACGTTAACCAACTCAAACGTCGTGGACGATAAAAATTTTTGGGAATGGTTGTACGGTTTCGTAACTGTAATCGGGCCCACACCACCAGCAGCAGCACCGTCAACAACAACTGAACTTCCGAAACCAGTGAATGACGAAAAATGTCTACCTTGCAGTATGTAAAAATGTTCTACATTTTTCACATCAATTCAAAATTCCATTAATTTCCATGTGACTTTGTAAAATCGGATTCTTTAACCCTCGCCTATGGTGGGTCGCTTTTGACCCATGTCTACTGTTAAGTGCAGTGGAGAGAAGGCAACTTATATATATATTTGTCCATACTGCATAAAAATTCCCATATGGGTAAAAAATGACCCACATGAAATTTGACCCACATTCGAAGGTTAAAGAGCAATGTAGAATAAGCAAGGGAACATTCCGATTTTTTTAAAACTCTGCAGGTTTGTAGAGGACGTTAATAGATGTATCAGGCAATTTTTCGTTTGTATCAATTTTCGGTTCTTCAGGGTGAAAATAACCCTTAAAGGTTAATATGTGATTTTCTATTTTCCTGTATTTCTTGAAACCTATAGTAAATATAAAAAATATTGCAATGAAAATTCGACGACTTTTTACGCTCTATGAAGTTGTGCAATCGAATTGTTTAAAATTTGGGACGATGAACGATTTTTTATTTAAACTACAATTTTTAAACAATTTGATTACATAGTTTTATAGAGCATAAGAAGTCGTTAAATTTTCTTTATAACAATTTTTTTATATCTACTATAGTTTTCAAGATATACTCGCAAATCATTAGGTGCTGTTACATCCTGAAGAACCGAAAATGGGCATAAATGAAAAGTTGCCTAAGTAATATCTTACAGTTTCAAAAAATCTGAATGTTCGGGAAATCGAACTCCCATTGTTACGTAAATATTAAAAAAAAAAGATACCCTAGAGTAATCTAATTTTGGAAAAAGGTAAATACAAATATATTGAGCAATGTATTACAAAATTCCACAGAATGTGGCCTAACGAACACACAGAAGCGTATAGTTGGAGGTACAGAGACACAAGTTAATCAATACCCATGGATGGCTTTAATGATGTTTAGGGGACGATTCTATTGTGGAGGCTCTGTTATCAATTCTCGTTACGTATTGACAGCTGCCCACTGCGTTGATAGGTGACTTGATTTTCCGCTTCAGCGGCTTTATCGTTCTATAGAACTATTCTAAACTACACAGCAATGCACACTACTGTACACTGTATATCAAAACATACACATCATAAATAATTAAATAATTCGACCAGGTTTGACCCGAAGCTGATGTCCGTACGAATATTGGAGCACGATCGCAATTCCACAACGGAGGCGGACACACAAGAATTTAAAGTCGACAGAGTGATGAAACACAGTGGCTACTCGAACGCCAATTATAACAACGACATCGCACTTGTCAGATTAAAACAGCCCATTCGATTCGTGGGAAAGGCGAGGCCCGTGTGTCTTCCCGACAAAAGTAAGTCTTGGTGACGGAAAAGCTTATCACCAAATTTTTTAAGCGACCCAGTTACAGCGAGCCCATGAAATTGATAAAATTATGAAATAATACACAAGAAAAGGATAATAGGATGATAAATAAATTTTGCAAGGAACAGCAGCGTTATCATAAAAAACGAAGTCCTTTGGAGCTGAGATAATACTGTAGCTACATAAGAAGCTTATAAATCACATTAATTTATTCAGTACTTCCATTTCTTTGAGAAAAGTTAATACATTTATCAAAATAATTTTCCCCAGCGAAAACCTTCGCTGGCGTGAAGGGCGTAGTGACCGGATGGGGAGCGCTCAAAGAATCCGGCGACGTGTCGCAAACTCTGCAGGAAGTGATGGTCCCCATTCTCTCGAATACCGAGTGCCGTGCCAGTAAATATCCATCCCGTCGGATCACGGACAACATGCTTTGCGCCGGCTACAAAGAAGGAAGCAAGGATTCGTGCCAGGTAATAAATGAGAAACCATTTACCAATGCCATTTTACTTAGACTTCTGCGGTGCTACAACATCCTCGCACATCGTTCTGCATAAAATATATATACGTGCAATGATTTTGTACGTAAATATTCTTCTTAACGGTCTTAATTGTTGTTCGTAATTTTAAGTGAACAAAGTATCGTTCAAAATTCTAATTGCCCTCATCCTGATTAGGGGGACAGCGGTGGGCCTCTGCACGTCGTCAACAACGACACGTACGACATAGTCGGTAAGATCCGCACTCCGTTTCTCGGTCATGAACAATACTTTGCTCTTAGGAAACTACGGTTACAAATTTCATTCGCAGGAGTCGTGTCCTGGGGCGAAGGGTGCGCGCAGCCTGGCTACCCTGGCGTTTACAGCAGGGTGAACCGCTACTTGACGTGGATAAAACGCAACACCGAGGATGCTTGTTACTGTTGATCCAGTTACGATTAGGTCGATTAATAACTCGCAGGACACAATACTCAACGGTTGCACCGATTCGCGATCAGCCGTGTAAATTAATCGAGGGGGATGTTCAGGATCTCGTAGGTACACTTTTTAGGACATTGGAACCGAACACTGATGAAATCGGATATTTCTCGTGAAATTTTCCACGGCAGATTTTGACGAATTTGCATTTAGATCGGAGCGAGTTTGGTGAGCGCGCCGAGTGTTTCAAAATGGGTGGGTCCAAAAAGTTACCATTATACACGTTGAAGCTACATATGTAGGTAAATTGCCATAGATAATTTTACCATTTTTCCTGCAAATCATATTTGTCCTCCACTTTTGAAATTAAGGAAATAAGGAAGCACTTCGGTTGCTGGGAAGACTAGGAAAATCTGTTGCCACGGTCCTTCTATTTGTTTTAGTAACTTGGACACTGTTTAGTTTGAAAACTGTTCATATTTGGTATTTACCAAGGAGATACTTCCTAGTAGAGCTGTAATTATTCGAATAATTCGAATAATTTCGAATAGAAATATACGAATATTTAAATTTTTCGAATATTCGTTGCAGCCCTACTTCCTAGTTCCCAAGAGATGAGTGTATCTGTGAATGCTGTGGCACCCTTTTGAACTCACCCAGTGCGACACAAAGGCGAACCCTGCGTATTTAATTTAATAACTTCTTTAATATGTACTTATTTATTTACTATATGTAGATTGTGACCGACCCCGCGTCCATACAAGGCTCGAAAGTAGCTTTTGTATTCGCCATACACGATTTT
Source organism: Andrena dorsata (assembly GCA_929108735.1). NCBI lineage: Eukaryota > Metazoa > Arthropoda > Insecta > Hymenoptera > Andrenidae > Andrena > Andrena dorsata. Next base: position 9,477,427 of record OV815488.1, read on the forward strand.
CTATCTTACACGTTGACACAGACGTTTATGATATATGTGACGTGACAATTGAAAGTTAAGGCACGTACCTCGCCTCGACCCGAGGAGACTTGTAACATTGAACGTACGAAAAAGAAAGTCATCGGACTTTCTCTGTTCATTTCGAGTTGGAATTTCGGTGAAAATTCACGTACCTATTGCAGTACTCGCGCCAGACGTCGATTTGTCATGTGAAAAAGGGAGTCGAACGTTTCGTGCGTGTTCCCCTTAAGCCACGTTCCCACGTGGGATAGTGAACGCTTTTGAAATACTCAATTACGGTAATTTATTTGAAAATTTGAGCTTTTGAGCCACGAGTACTAAAGAAGCATTTTAATTCATCAGCATCGTTTTACAATATTTTGAGACCAAGAGATAAAAGAATGATTATAGTACACTATATATAACAATTCAACGATTTATATTCGATATTTTATTTTTTAGAAGTTCTTTTATAGTTGAATGTATTTTCGACCGATTTCTATGACATTTAGAGTTTCACGTTTTGTGACACGTGGGGTCGCGGCTTAAACTTCCAGTGATACTCAGATTTTCGTTTACTTTACGATACTATTCTTCCGCTCTAGGTACTCGTTTCGTATGAGATTGTTTTATTACGTTGAAGTACGCTATTTATGAGATTTTAATAATAAATAATGACAATGATATTGCCTCTATTACGCTATAAATAAAGAAATGCACAGAACGTAGGATCACTAGGTGAAGGGAAGAGAGAACGGAATAAGAACTAAGCAGAAATTACTGCCAGAGGAAAGACGCAGAGTGTAATTGCGGAGACGCAGTGTCAGCGTTTAGTTAAACTTGCAACGTGGAGTCAAATGAGGAAAAAAGACGCCAGAAAAGAATATAAGGCAGAGAATAAAGAATTCAGTGCAACAGGTCCTACTACTCGCTAGATCTGTCTTACATAAAAACATAATTGTAAATAATTGCAAATAAGGTCTAAGCAGATTTCTGACGACAATTTGTTTTTTAAATAAATTATTTTTTAAATTCCTATCAATCGATACATCATTTGTACTTCATGAATTTTTGAATACTTCATAATAAACTACAAAACGAGGATTTTTAAAATGTTCACTATTCGAAATTTTCGCTAAACGTAGTTTCTACAATGATTTATGGAGTGCGTACAGTGGGGTATCCTATTACGACCGACCTTATAACGAACAGTTTTCCTAATTAAAACAAAACACTCACGCCGAACGTAATATGTATCTTCAATGTAACGTAATATGCCTTGATTTCATAAGAAAAACTGTTCGTTATTGGATATTCCACTATATTAGATCCACGACAGTATTTTACCATGAAACTGTGAAATGCTGAGTGATCTTACGTATTGACTTAGCTAGCGCATATGGATTGCTTGTCAGAGAAATGATCTTCATTGTACTTAATCCAGGAAGCTAAACATATCTGACCACCTCGACTACTAGGGTGCAGAGCAACTTAAGAAAATCAAGATTCTTTTAACGAAAAACAGCCTTGTATACTGCACCGCTGCGTCACGCGTTAAACATCGGTGACCAGGAGTCCTTCACGCGGAGTAGCTTCCTCTAATGCCGACTCAACGTCCGTTTCTTCTTCGTCGAACAGCCAGTACGTCTCCATATTGCCTTTTCCCTGCGCGGAACAATAAATAATTATGAATAAGGTGGACAAGGACCTGCGAAGCTGCCTTCTTCGTTATACGAACCTTGACCCAAGTCAGCCCGCGTGACTCGATGCGGTAGCGATCTTGAGGCAGTAATGTTTTAACGTCTGCTGAGATGTGCACTTTGCCTGGCTAAGTTACAGATGTTTTTCGAGAACGTTAGACACTTTATGAAATTTCAGCAGATTTTTTGGGAAACAGAACACAAGGATTATGATTCTTCCTTTCTTCGTGATTAATGGCAATATTGTTTAATGCAGGTATTTATATTTCGAGGTCTGAGATAGATTAATATACCAGTATTCTTTCTGGTTAAAAATAAATTTCAGTAAGTACACTTGTTTCTTGTAATAAACTTCTGTGTATTGAAGCATAGCTACTGATCTGTATTTGAGCAGAGATTTTACATATGTTATGTATTATTTATCATATTAAACATTAATAAATGAATGGCAACAGTGACGTTCATGGATTTAAAGAAAATTCTCTCAATCAACTTTCTCTAGACTCAGAAAGAAGCTATTTCAAAGTATATCACTTTTTTTATCCCACCATGTTATGATCCAGTTACTCTCGAATTCGTGTTCAATAAGGCAACTTACTAGACTGGTCGTCTGCATTCTGGAGGCAGTATTCACCGTGTCGCCAAAGAAGCAATATCTAGGCACTTTGATCCCGACAACACCTGCCACAGCTGGTCCAGAATGGATTCCTAAGAAAGTAGAGCACGCTTGTACGCGATTGTGTTCGTTTTCACTCGAAACCTCGGATGAAATTACGGGATGTCATTCTCCGAGAAAGATATATATTAACATTTTGAGTGGCGTAAGCTTTGGCGAAGTGCCGTTTCAAAGAGTCTAGCAAAGTAAGCATGAGCAAATTGCACCCGTCACAAATTTTGTTATTATTTCCTAAACGATGCTCCTCACCTGAACCACTACTTTGCGAAGTTTCAGGCGAAGCGTAATTTTTGACAAATAATAACAACAAAATTTCCTTGCTAGACTCTTTATTCTGGTCTCTTGCAGCAATAACGTCTGACAGAAGAGTGAACTCGGTTGCTTTCAAAGCAAGCATTCAGGGATTAAGAACAATGCTTTTAAAAAAATATTATAAATACGTTCATAGAATAGTAACACTCGGTGTGGAAACACGCCGACGCCAGGGAGAGTGTTAAAAGGGAATAAATTGATTGGAAATGAACTTATTGGAGGAAAAGGATGTACAATTCGTGGAAGATACTGTAGCCAGTTACCTATGCGAATCTGTATGTCGAGGCCAGAAGGTAGTTTAAGCGATCGAACGTGTTTTAGTAATTGCAACGAAACGTCCGCAATGTTCTCCGCGTGATTCTCGGTTCTGTCGGGTGCACCGCTCGCCGCCATGTAAACTCGACCAACTGTTTCTACCTATTGAAAGTCGTAAAGGTAAAATGTGCCCTATTAAACGCTGTGAAGAATATAGATGTGCTTTGTGCCTGTTTCCTAAGTGTTTTCGCCTTTAAAAGCATCGTAAAACAGTGTTGCCTATATACAGGGTTATCCACTTAACTCAGAACGCGCGAGAACAGATGAATTGGCCAAGTAGTCAGTCACTGTCAAAAGAAGAAATTGGATTTTGGGTGTAGTAACACCTTGCTCAAGGTTTTTGCGTCGTTTTCCCTTGAGCTTCAGGACAAATGTCGAGGTGATTGTTTGAAAAAGGCCTCGTGCACGTAGGTTTTCCTATAAGGAACTGGACTCAACGTTAAGAATTTCAAAGTCGATTTTTTCGAAAATGAAGCACGATATAAAAAAATGTTACTCTTTCTTTTCGACTTATAACGAGTAAATAAGTCGATAAAAAGGAATAACATTTTTTTATATTACGCCGCATTTAAGAGAAAATCGGGGTTGAAATTCTTGACGTTGCGTCCAGCCGCGTATAGTCACACCTACTTTAAGGCATCTGTTTTTTTGCGTGCGTTCTGAATTAATTGGATAACCCTGTACAGCGTTGTTCCGTTGTAAGACCGGGTCCCCTGTTTCTTTGGAAGTACATTTATGTCTCCTCTACTTATTTTGCAGTCGCTGCGGTGACCGCAGAGACTGAGAATGAGCGAGAGGGTCGAATAGCATACCGTTTCGTTATAGGCGCGGTCAGGGCTGGCTTAAGATTTTTGGGGCCCGGGGCTATAAAACCTTCCAACGCCCGGTTATTTGAAAAGTGGGGGTGGAGGGAATGTAATATTTTTGTAATAAAACATACATTAAAATACGAAAAGCTTCAAAAATTGAAATTGATTCTGAATAAGATTAAATAACATATTATTATCAGAACGAAATATAAATATTTACTACTAAATAATATTAAAAGACTAACATTGAAAAGATATTTTAAACTAAACTGTAAGTGCGATTTATAATTATTTCAAAAGGGAAGCAATAAACAAAATTTCATTAAATTATTTTTCACATAAATGGAAGTCTTCGAATTGGGCCCCTGGAAAGTGGAGGCCGAGGCTACCAGCCTTTCCTTGATCCACCTTTGGGTTTAGCTTGTCCCCAGAGCGTTGGACTTATAACGAGACAAAACTGTATTACGCATACTCACCTTGTACACATTATATTCGTCCATCAGAGAGTCGAAGCAGGAGAAAACAGCGTTCATGGATGACACAATGTCCATCGCGCCCTCGATGGTCGAGTAGTCAAAGTCGCAGAGCTCGCAGAACAAGACGGTTATTGACTCGAATGACTGTGAAAGATCAAGGGAAGATTAAAATGCTTTTGTTCCTCGTGAATAAAGGTTTCTCGGAGCCTGAAAATATTGATGTCTCGATAAATTGTTCGTACTGTACTGTAAACTCTGGCTATGGGCGCGCGCTCAGGACTGGTGGCGAGCGCTTAACGCATAGCGTGGACGATTCCGAGTCGCCGATGGTGCGCGAGACAGACAGAGCGTAGGCACGTGGAAAACGACGTGAGACAGAGTATCGTAGTTTCTCTCTCTCGTAGCAGACGGTCTATTGCCTCCTCGAGATATAGCGACTTTCTTAAACGGCTCTAGGGCTCTCAAAAACGGTTTTGGGTATTAGTTGTTTCCGATCTCCTGCGTCTCGCGAGCCGCTTGTTCGACACCCCCTTCTTTCACTCTCGACCGAATGATTCCAAGAAGTGGGGATAGTGACGCGCGCTTAACGCATAGTTGAGATGAGCTCATAGCGAGAGTTTACAATATTGCGTTATGCATTTGATACCCTTTCTCGATCGTACTATACCTCGCAGGTGCTCAGAGGACTGGCGCCAGCGCGCAATCGATCAGCGACCGTCTGTGGTATCATCGAGTACAGAAGGTCGTCGCTCTTGTTCTTCCACCGATCCAGGAGCGCGTAACTGTTCTCCAGCTCGATGGACCTGTGCTCCGCCTTCTCAAATAACATCTCCAATCTGTTGCATAAGATATGAAGGGAACAGGGTTTACAGTAGTGATCAAAGGGAAGTTTAAAGTTATCTTAAAGCGTGTATCCCATACAGGGCCGGGTTTGAAGATTTGGCCCCCCTAGGCTAACAAGTATTTGCCGCCCTTTCTGTGAAGTATCATCAAATATTTTAATTTAGAAGGTTTGAGGCAATTTTATAATTAATTCAATATGACAACTCACATATGAATTCTGCTAAATTGTTACATAAAGAAGTGAGTTGTTTTTAAAGTTGTCCGAAGCCTCTGTGTTTAAACCTTTTCCAATTTCTTTCGTCCAAAATTAACCTGCCCAAAATTTGCCACTTATTTAGTCTATATACAAATTCGTTCCTGATCCCATAAATTGGCCGATTGCTCAAATTAAATCAGTGATGTAGACATGAGAAAATGTGAGTTCTAATTTTTCTTTTGACCACCACTGTACACGAGCAGCGTAGCGTTTCACAACAACGAGTCGTAGTAACAGCTGGTTTAATTTTACCAGGTCATTAAACAATAATATTGTACCTTCCACAATGCTGCCATCCAGCAAGGACGAGCTCTCGACTCAGGCCATGGGGATTCAAGTCGTTCAGATAGAGACCCATGTTGAGCAGTTCGTCTAAACTGTTGATTCTGTTGAACCGTGCTTTTTGTTACTCTCATTCCATTGTTTAATAGTATTGCTTGTGTAGGGGCGTAGGACTTTGGCACACTTACAAGGGGCTACACAGGAAAATGATTGCTTTGATATCGTTGATGTATCTCATCTGCCCCTTCAGCAGGATACTTCGACCACTTTGACTGCCACGTCTGTCCAATCCAGTGCTTGTGCTCGCGATATTTTCTGGATTCGACGATGTATTATTATCGTTTAACCTGATCAGCTCTAGCTCGAACATCACTGAATGAAGATACATCACCTGCCCAAGGAAGCGTCTATTGTTATTCACTTGAAAGTTTCATGACGGTTGTGGATAGGTGGATTACTGGCTCGTCGAAGGACTCATTAAAGTGCAATTAGCTGTTGAGGCAAGGGGACGTTCTTAAATTACATAAAGCTTCTTGGGGGGAGGGACTCGTGAATTTCTTACGATTTTTTACAAGGGGTGAGGGGAGTCAGGTAGGGTTATACGTAATATTTTTTAACCTAATTTTCAATAAATACAAATTCTATCATTAATGTTACCGAAACCTAGTTAAATGAATTATATAAACTTTTAAAAGAATTTTAATGATTGAAAAAATATTACGTAAGGACAAAATGATAGTCGATTATTAAGATCGATCAACAATTTTCTGGTAGACTTGTTGGGAAGTATGGAACTATTAAAGCGAGCTTGTAATTTAATTGTACAATTTATAAATAATAAATTTGAATATTTCATCAGATAATTAAAAAGTACAATATAAACAAATCCAAATTTTACTCTGCGTAATGCTTTAGAGATTAAGAGGAACAGAAGCAACTGAGTTTTACTGAAAATCGGACGACTAAATTAATTCTAACAAATTAAATCCCTTTTACACAAATATGATGTAGTGAACAAATGTTTCGCCGAAATGAGGGAGGTTTCTGTTCAGCATGCGATATTTCGTCAAAATTTTGGGAATTATAAAATATTAACGTAATCGTGTATTTCGTAGAAAATGATCCCTTACGTTTTCCCAGGTGCAGGCAATCCCTTTGGGCCTACGTAATTTAAACACTTCAGTGATGTGTTTGTTCAACATGGTTGAATCGCCCCACGCTTGCAGTTTATCACCGATTCCCAGTATGTACATATCCTTGTTCATCACCACCCCAAACGGGAAGAGCCGTAAAAGAAACATGCAGGACAGTGGGGCTAATTCTCGACCTAGCGGGACTTTCATTCTGTTGGTCTTCGCAATCTAATAATTACCAATATCACCACGTGAACACAGAATCACAAAATAATGTAAAAAATAGCAGTCACGAATTATGAAATTTGTTTTGTCCCTCACATTATTGGTAGCTCTAAAACTTCAAACATTCTCGTTTTACAGACAATATTTTTAATTTTTTATAGGGTAAACAGAAGTTGTAAAATTTGGAGCGGGGGATTAAAGATAATAAAATATTCTTCATAATTTGATAAATGTTAGAAGAAGCAACTTTCGGCCAATTTTATCATTTAATATGAATCGTCAAATTATTAGAATAATCCGTTTAAATGTTCAAAATACAGTAGATAGAATAGTGGGATTACTTACATATTCTCGATTGTCGAAATCGATTCTAAATTTAACCATCACGCTCCTAGACCCAGGTATATTGTTCGAACTTTCTAATACTGTGATATTCAAATCCGTTTCAAAGATATCTTTCGCAATTTGAAACAGCTGGCCTGTTGAAAGCGTTGGATGAAGTTGTTGTTACAGTACTCGGTTAAATTAACTCAAAGAAAATTTAATTACCCATGAGATAGTGTGTGAGACCTTGCCTAGTGCTTCGATACACCAACACTACTCCCTCCGGGTCAACGTGCGTAGTGTACATCGAAGGGCTCTTCATTTTCGGGTACGTGAATCTCATTTGCATGTGAATATTGTCGACGTTTTGTAAAAAATCGCACAGGTAACGACCGGTGGCCTTCACTGTGCAAGCATACCTATTATAAAGCCAATAACTGAGAATAAAAGGCAGAAAAACCCAGAAAATAAAAGGTATAAAAACAATTGATATCTTAACATTACGTGCTTAAATGCTGAAATTGAAAAATTTACAAAAACTGGAATTGCTCAGTTCGCCTTCTGAGAGGCTCGACTCAGGGGAATTTTCATTTCCGTTTTTTAAACACCCCCGCGAAGAAATGCAGCGTTGACGCAAATAAAATAAATAAATAACATTTACGAAAAAAAAATACTAGAGAAAACGTTTGACCCAGTAGACAAGTGTTCAATTATAGGCAGTTTCCGACACTAACGAGTCAAACGATCTCCCCAGAGGCACGAAAGCTGATAAAATGTAACCACCCGATCCTTGTCTCTCGGAGCGCACGAAATGCTGAGTAATTGGGGCAATTTACCAAATCGTCCGTGACAAGCTGCCTCATGAATTACTTATTAAAAAGAATGGTTAAGTTTAATCGCAGCGATAAGCTTTCAATAATTCAGAGCTCAAAGTGGCTCGATCGGTGCATTAAATTTGAACAGGGCGAAACATTAATTAATCGTGCCTCTTAATGGAACCGCAGTCATTACCGCTGGTAATAATTTATTGCACGTGGCACAGTCCTCGGTGTGGTAATTAAACCAGTGGTAATTAAACGGTTCAATTAACGAGATCCTAAATTCAATATCTTGGTACAGATTGATCCCATCGGACACATGTCCCAGCGCGTGCGAACTCCAGAGGGACATTTTGCTCCTATTCTCGATATTTACGAGACTATGTATGTTTCTTAACAATGTTGTTATATTTAAATCGCATTTCTCAAGTTTTTAATTCGAAAGCGATTAAAAAAGGGATAGAGAGGAGATAGGCTTTATTGAAATATTTTCAATTTTTTTTTTACTTACCCTAAGTTGTTACAAAACCGGACGAAACATTTGCCAAAGAATTCCATCACATTGTCCATAGAATCACCGCTGTAGTTGACCAATGCGATGGCCAATTTGGTCATCAGCTCGTCAGGATATAATTGCCGCGTGTTGAAAACCATGTGCTTGCAATCAGCTTTCTCCAGGAGCTGACGCCACACATCTTCGCCATATTCTAACTGTAACGAGAAGTTTATTCTCAGTGTTAACGTCTTCTCTTTCTTATTATGATATTGACAAGGTACACGACAAAATTGTGTCTTAATAGTAATTAATGTTGTTCATGTGTGATTTTTAACGCGGCACTATGTCAGGTAAGAAAAACTGATTATGTAAAGAGTTATGTAAAAATGTGGATGCAATCAGTTCTGTTTGAAATGGGACCAAGCTAAATATCAAGTTTTAATTTTCCTTAAATTTTTTTAACGCTCAGCTCATGGCTATCGGCAGATATGTCGTTGACGCTGTGGGAACAAGTTTCTTAGTTACATCTACATTTCACTCACGCAGATCTTCTCACCACAGAAGGTGTGATCGATTTCCAATGAAAGTAGCTTAGAGATAGCGAGAAAAGAGGATATAAAAGGATGGGGTATATGCCCGTTTCTATTATACTCGGGGGAATATTCTTCTTCCATTGTACTTCCTCGGGAAAAATAAAGGGCAGAACGTCACACGTTAGTTTGAAGATTATGAAAATAGTCGAAGTTAATTGGAGAACGTTATGCTCCTGTGAGTTAGTATAATGCATGGTCTACTGCATTTTCTTTTCCTCGAAGAGGACATTAGACAAATAATTTACTTAATAATAAATGGATCAATCGATCGTTTTATCCTTTCACGTCGAGCTCGCATTAATCCTGCTACGCTCCTCGAGTCTTTTTCGATATAATCGAATTTTCATTTCTTTAAAAAATTTCTAATTTTGATATGTGTTTTTTATTTTTTTGATATTATATTAAATGTATAGTTGAACTGGAAGCCATAGCAGGGTTAATGTATATTTAATTATATGTAATAATGTTTTAGTTAATCAAGCTGAATAAGCGATTAAAGGGCTATTTGATTACTGTCGTACACATAATTTAAATTAAATTGACAAAATCATTATTAGTAATGGAATACAACCATCGAATACATAAAGCGAGCCATTAGTAGTGTACTTAAGACGTAGAAGATAAACTGCCATGATTCAGAAAGCGATTACTTAGTATGCAGCAATGTATTAGTAAGTGTACCAAAAGCTATTCGTACCACACATTCACGATAAATTGATTCCCACAATCAAGCCAGTTTCTGGTTCTCCATTGGATAATCAATGTTTCTCCCTCTGTAATGGCTTTGGTCACGAAAATGAATACGGTCGCCACACTAATGAAACCACCCCAGATTCAATATACCAAATGGACACGCAAATTTCTTGAAGCGGATCGTCGAAATTTAATAACACCGAAACTTGGGCGTGTGTCACGAAAATTAGAACAATTCGTTAGTACGATAATCTACAACTTGCCTGTTCTAATTGCAAGTATTGTAAGTGGAATGAATCTAAATTATGCGTATTAAATTGATATTTCTTCTTTTCTCGTTTTACTAATACTTGCGGGGGTTATAAGCATATGTATTCAGAGATGCACCCCTCTTTATTACAAACGATTTAACGAGCATTATGTAGTTGATATCAGCCACTCGAAACTCTACTTTCTTATTTGAGTATCTAATTTCGGTAATTGAGGAGTTGAAGTGGTGAATGATGCGAGTGCCATTTAAGTGGAAATTTTCAATATTTTCTTTTCAACCACAGCGATGTTGATATCTATGATCTGCAACTGTGCAACTGAAATAAATTATTCTAACACTTGCAGCGTTTACCACCTCAGCATGGAATTTACATCATTTTCAAATAAAAAAGTAATTTTCCATTTCTTTGGCATTTACATCGTTTACAATTCCAACTCCTCAGTTATCGACTCCTGTTTGTATGCTATGATTTCTTTTAACTGTAAACAATGAAACGATGTCCCGGAATCCATTGCAGTGCATCAAAACTCTCGAGGACCAGAGCTCGCGAAGTTTCCTTGCTTCACTAAGTAGAAAAAGTCTGTCACGAGCAGACAACGAGTATTAGAAGGCTTAACGAACCAGGTTTGGGAAAGAGCATTTATAATCCCTTTTGCAAACATCGAAGAAAAATTATTTTAACATATTTATTTCTTCAATGCAATAAACAAAACAAATCATAGCACCAAACCAATACTGAGTTCTAACGTCAAAAGGGTTAATTTTTCCACCTATGTTGACTAAGAACTTTTTATTCAATGTAAAGAATATTACACGTTGTCTATATTTTTAACTCTTTTCCTTGTTCAAGCTCACATAGAACTTACACAGATTCTAACTCTTTAGTGATCAGGAATATAATAAAAATATCTCTTAAGAAACATTATAGTAATTAATAAGGTGGTTGTCTATGACACGTGAACAGAATATCGGGGAACAATGTCCACAGGTGTCCTTAAGTGCCGGAAGGATGATGCTATTTTTAAAACTTCGTACAATTAAGGTGTTGCATCGAAAGGAAGTCTAAGTCCATCCATATTCAGGTACCTCGTTTGTTTGGTACCTTCAGTCCACTTCCTTCCACGACGCACGTGACTCTTTTCGCGAACGACTGATTATTTTGGGGCGACACCATAAATCAATAATTTGCCTGGCACGCGTCGATAAACACGTCAATGCATCTACTGTTTGGTGCCACGTCATTATCGCTACGAACTTATTGCTAAATCCGAACTGGAAGCGAGATATTTACTGTGTCTTGCCAACAAAAGGGTGGATTTTCCTCGCATCACGATTTTACGACGACCTGATAGCTCCATTGCAAAGTAGGGAGAAGTGAACGACGGGGGAAGAATTCAGGACATTTATTTCCAACGTCAACATTTGAGGGAGTTGAATTTATCAAGACAACCTGGAAGAAATTAGTATAGTAGGATCTTAATGAGATTTTAATTTTCTTTTTAATTTTTGTTAATTGTTTAATTTGTTATTTATTTAACTTTCAAGTATTCAGATATATCTTAGAAATATATTTTGCATGACTGAATTACCATGGTATTCTACAAATATTCAACTGTTATTGAAAAACATAAGCAATATTTATTAACAAATAATGTTGATGAAAAATTTGATAAAAAAGTCCAAATCAAGCGTTTACATTCTGAAAAATAGAAGAATTTCAAATGGAAGCTTTGTAAAACCGGAAGGAATATTTAACGTTTTTATATCATTTGGTGGTAAAATATAGTTCCCCTAGCATAACAAATCATGCAATTAAAATTAAGTTTCTTAAAAAATAGTTATATTATTGCAGCATTAGCTAGGTGTCCAGCTACTTATGGAGGGTAGTATATAACCTTAACAGCGTCAGAAGGAGTAATAAACTTCTGAAAGGAAAGCGTTCTCAGACACCAAACGAAACTTCGTTTCATACAACTACTTTGACAACTGACATTAATTCTCGCAAAGTAGAAAAGTCACTGATCCACGTATTTTCTTATACTGCACTCTAATTCATTCCTCCCCAGCTTCAGCAGAATATATCACCCAAAACCCACCCTACTAATGCCACCGACATCCTTTCCACCAACACTGGACTAGGATAGATACCCGCCATGAATCTCAAACTTTCCCAACTGGCAAGTAAAAATGCCTTATTCGCTCCGAAAGCCACACCACGATGAGCAAACCATGCCTAGTACACCGCGTGGACCAAACAGAACCCAAGAAACTCCAACAAGGAACCGATATCAATCTTATTTGACAGAAACATTCATCGCCCGTTTAATTGGCACGAATTGGCCTGATCAGGTCTAACTGGCCCGTGCACGTGCTTCCGTTTTCTCCTCCTCCTCTTCTCGCTGCCGACCCTATTCATTTTCGACCACTAAACCGCCGGGTCCGTTTCGGAGCAACTCCACCGTGAACAGAGAAAATGCCACGGCAGGTGAAAAGGGAGGGCACGTCGCAAACACACGTGGACCAAAAGAAGACAGGGGCCTGGGCTATATGCATTGAAACGTGTCACACAGATTCCTTGCTGATTCGCGGTTACAGACCTGCACGAAGTGCTGCACACACTCTAACAGCATGCCGTACATCGTCCCGCGTTGGTGGCCGTCGGGATATCCGTCTCACCCGGTTCACGTTCCTGCTCGCGGGATGGTAAACAGGGGTGCGCGTGGCGGATCGAACCGTGGCTGGAATCGGGGATGCCGATCTTTCGCGATCTCACTGGCGTCTCGTCGCGGACCGTATAGCATCGTCGCGGCGGACCCGTTGCTTTTGCCTTCTGTCAAGTTAAGCGTTTCGCGCCATCGCGTTGGACGATCGTGTGCGTGGTCCCGGCGGCCTCCTGGTTTCGCCCCCGGTCGCGGCACGTGATGGAGAGGGAGAGACCGATTCGGCTCGACGGCACGGTGAAGTTTGAGTTTCAACGGTAGTCACGGGGGTAGCTCGCCGCGGGAAGGGTGGCCGGCGGCAGCCCTCGCGCACTGCGTGCGCAGGCTTGCTTAGTTCTCGACACTTTTAACACCTGGTTGCGCCCAAAGACTTCCGTGTTTGGGGGTGGCCGAACCCCGTTTTCCTGCGGAAAGTTCGACGGAGCGGGATAACAGCACATCGTGGCGTGGGTTCGTTGAAGTGCGCGTGGGGAAACTTTGTATCTAAATTCGGCGCAAGATCGCGAGGGGTGGTGGGATTCGGAAAGCGGAGATTCTGTGTGGAAAAGTACAAAGTCTGGAGCGGAAGATTTCCATACAGAGCCTCTGTTTTGGAGGGAAATTGGTCAGGAGTTTTTGATAGGCGTAGGTGCTGTTTAAATGTAAAATGTAATTTATGGTACTGTTGACATGTAGGTTTCCTTGGTTTGGTATAAAATAATGTAGGTTGGTTTTTGAAGTACTTTTTTGAAGTTATATGTATAAATACAGAGACCAGATGTCCTGTGTGGACCGTGACGGTACTGGTTTTCAACCCTTAAGGGGTAACACCACTCTAGGATTTTCAAAAAATCGATGTATTTTTTTTGGCTTAACGATACTTTAGGGTCATAAAAACAATATGCCATTTGATTTATAGTGGAAAACAAATATTAAAAGGTTCAATTATCGATTTTGCCGCAGCGCCTCAGAGCGCGCGCTGAGTGTTCATAAAACTTTAAACGCGTTTTTCTCGGAATCATTTTTTCCAAACTGGGAGGACGGATTTCTCGGAGACTATTGCATGGATCGATTTGAAATTTTTACAGTAGCTTCACAACAATATTCTCTTTGGAAGTACGTAGCCGTTTTTTGATTGAATGTAAACTCTTCTTTTTATAAACAGTTTAATGCTCATTTTTAGGACAAAAAATCGATTCATTCTTTAAAAAGTACACCATTTCCACAAAAACGTATTAAAAAAAACCCCTACGTACTTCCAAAGCCAATTGTATATAGATTATAATTTTTTTTTAGTTTTTGGTCCAGGACTCAAACATGCCGAGAAATCCGCCCTCCCGTGGCGGTGTTTTAAAAAAAGCTGTTTTCGACGACGGGCCCTGTCGCCGCCATTTTGTATGAAAATGGCAATAAAAAAATTGTTTCTCGTACTTCAATATGTGTTAAATAAACCCTCTGAACAGAAATTCTATTCCGTTTGTCATACTCCTAAAATAAATTGTCAAATGTGGGTCTCTTTTTCTGCCTCTAGAGCGGTGTTACCCCTTAAGGCTGATTCAGAACGAGTAATTTAGAAAGTTACCATTGTTTTATTAACCCTCTAGGGACGAGTGGGACTCCGAAGTCCCATTCAGATTAACACATTTTTATTTACGTTCCATCAATAAGATCGAGATTTGATAGGTATAGTGACCTTTAGTAGGCAGAGAAGAAACTGTTGTACCATCAGAACCCGAAATTAAACTTTTTTTTGTTATAAACAAATTAAGAAAAAAAAATTAACGAGTAGTTTCCATATCCGAAGTATAAAATAGACTATTTTAACGCTCAAAAAAATTCTACGTTAAGTTTAAAACATCCCCGTCCGTAGAGGGTTAAACTACTCGACAAATTTTTGGTGTCCACACACGGTAAATTATTAAATTAATCGCTACATGAATAAATTACACGAGGTGTCCGAATCAACTAGGGTTTATACAAAAACTGACTTTTGAAAACCAGTTTTCCAATTTCACTATTCCCAAAAAATCGTTTAAACTGGTTTTCGAATTTCCACCAAAAAAAATATAATTACAATTGTAAATAAATATTTGTACGTACTTTACAAATTTTTAGTTTCCTTAATATTATGGAATTACAAAAATATAATAAAATATACTTTATCTATAGAAAAATCAATAAAAAAATGAAAATAACTAAAGTCCGTACAAATACGTACAATTTGAGTTCATATAATATTTATGAATCTACAAAAATATTACAGAATAAAATAGACTGCATAAAAAATCTAATGAAAAAAAAAACTAAAATCCGTACAAAATATAAATGTTTTGAAAGATGGTACGAAATTATAAATTTTATTCCACTTATGTTAGTATTTTTTTCCTGAAAATATGAACTCATGAAGATTAGTTTTACAGTAAACTGTTACCTACTACAATATGCTTATGTCCGAGGCGATTTCAAGTCAAAATATTAACGTTTTTAATTAAACAATTAATTCATTTCTGCATATTAAATCTAGTATATAAACCCGGTTTTTTAAACTTAAAAGCTGGTTTTCGAATTTTACAAATTTATAAATACAAACCGGTTTTTGAAAACCGACAGACCCTAGTATCAGTTTTCATTTCGAGTGTCCCGGTCGATTTGCAAATACGTTCCGGAATTCTTATTTTTTCATTTTTTAATTGATTAGTGAAACATTCCTAAAGAAAGTGTTATGTACAGAAAAATATGACTTGGCTCCCAAGTAAATTGTTGCCACTCTTGTAATTACTATTGTGTTTTTCATTGTGTGTCATTTTTTAACCACTACAATAAAAGTACTCTTTTTCAAACAATTTTCGTTCTGTCTCTTTCCTTTTTTTTTACATGCCGCGGTTTCTTGGGGAATAAATATGGTAACCCTATCTGTAAACATGGATGTTGCTTCTGAATGTGTGTACGAAATTTCCGTCGTAGAATAAAATTCTTTCGTTCTTCTGCGGGGAACGGAATTAACGCTTATTCATTTGCATTATTGGGGTTCCAGAAAGAAATGTGGCTTACAGAAATTCGCGAGAATTACGAGTGTACGGAACAGTTCAAAAGTGCACGCGATAATGCGTGTTAGATGTTCAAATTATCGCAGAAGATACAGTTATCTCCACTACATACGTGCTGATGTTTTTAATATAGGTACTCGGCTAGTGGAAACACGCGAGGCATTACAATGCGTTTTCCGAGGATGGAGATTAATTTCCGGGTAGAGTATTTTCTGTCATTCCATTTCCTCTGTACCGAATATTAATTCTGCTCGAGAACACAATTCTATCACAGCAGCAGATTGTTATTTACATCGTTCGTGCAATAACTAGTAACCATGTTTTAAAGGTATACAGTACTGGAAATATTTGCATCGCTCGAATATTAAACACCTTATTACTTAGATATACGTCTCTTATTATTGGGAAAATATTTCTTGCAGAAATGAATCATTTTATTAATCATATTGCTATGAAATTTCAGTGACTCTATATTTATATTTCCAGTACTGTAGATATTGCATTTCCCCAGGGCACATTGTGTACTCGCGTTTAGAACAGAGGCATTGAGAGCAACAACGAAGTAACACACATTGAAAAAAATGAATTTTTTCTATTTTATATGATTAGTAGAGCCTATTGGAATACATTATTGCTATTAACTAAATTTCGAAAAAATGTGGGTTAGTCCGCTGTTGTTCTCAATGCCTCAACTATTGCAAATAAAATCGAAAGTAAGACTGAAATTTATCATAGGATGAATATATAGTGGCAAGAGCTCATCAGCAGTCTCGAGTCATTTTATTCTACAAGGTGTTTAGTGTATCGTCTTACATACTTCGCGCATCTTTGCTAATAAGGCCAGAACGATACCGTTATATAGCCGTAGGCACATAATCCTTTATTAAAAAGTCATAACAATACATTATATGAATTTTGTGAACAATGTATACTGTCTTAGAACGATTCAGTTACCAATCCGTAACATTCGACAAGTAAGTGGGCTATGTAAGAAATCAAGCAAGAGATCAATAGAATAAACACTCCTCCCAAAGGTGAATTGGTCAATAAGACCTAGATCTTTAGCCTCTAAAATTCTGATCTTTAGGCACTATCAAAGAACAAATAGGTATACAGCGTGAAAATAGATACCTGCATACAGAAAATAAGGAAACGGGGAAAATTACAAATTAACTGAAATTCGGTCTTTAATAAGTTTAATACTTCAATAACGAATTTATATTGATAGCAGCGACCGGCAGTTTAAAATCTCAGTCATAGGCGTAGCTAGGATTTTTGTCTGGGAGGGGCCAGGCCCTATCCCCCCCTCTCTCGCTCTCTCTCTTTTCTTTATAGGTAGAAATTATTATATACATACACATTTTATAACAATAGTTTACCTACATATTTATTTAACACTAAAATAAAGAGTAAACGGAATAAAAAATGATTTATTATTTACTCTCGGGAAATGTAAACAAAATTTTTAAAAACAGAAAGAAATGCAGCAGGAAAAACAAATTGTGATTTATTAAAAGCAAGAGCATATCATGTATACCTGTAGTTAAAATTTATACATGCTTTAATTTGCGGTGTTTTTCTAAAAAAATATTTAGGATCTGTTGATGCACAGATGAATGTTTTTTATTTATTTCGATATTTCCTAGGGAGGGGCCATTTCGCGTTTGGGGGGGCCAGGCCCACCCGGCCCCCTAACTAGTTACGCCAATGATCTCAGTACAGCATCTCCTTCGTGTTTCATATTCCCCTTACAACTCCTAAGGTTCATAAATTCTCGTCCCATTTGGATCGGCTGAATACGCCGGCAAAGATATCAGCCCCCGAACCGGGCGACGTAATCGTATCTCCGCGAGGGTTATAGATATTAGATACCAAGCTCAGCGTCAATCTCATCGCCTGTACCAGTCGCGGCGCACGCGATCACGCATGCGTGAAGGCAGCCGTACGGTTCGTCGGTAAGTACGCGCGCGAACGTGCGAGTGAGCGAGCGTGCTAGCGTCTAGTGGAAGCGTAAACATGGCCGCGGAGAGTGCCGAAGGTTTGCCAATATCTCCGTCCGAGAAATCGTTGACGAGCAGTACAGTGTCCGAGGAAAATGAGAAAATCGTGTCGCGATCGCCGTCGACTTACTCGATCAGGGAAGACAAGTGGCCGGACCTGGTCGTGTCGAGGCCCAGAAAACTGGACGTCTGGTGGCTGCCGAGGCGTAAGTACCTATCGCCACTGCTGCATGCTAGCCGCCCAGGTTTCGGCGCGCGTTTCAAACGCTCGCTGCGCCGTTCCTCCGTTTGCGCGTGATTTTCCTCGCGTACGCCTGTTGTTTACGCTCGCGCGCGAGCCTCGTCTCGTCTTTTATCAAGGAACGTGCGATAAATAACTGAGAAGGTTGCGTCACGTGATTATCAATGGCAATATTACGCTACAAGCCCGTGGCGATACGTGTTGTTTATCTACGTTACGAGGTATTACCGCCGCCGATTGCTGTGGCTTCGTCTAGCTGCGATACGAACGACGGTAACCCAATACGGTGACTCGGTGAATAAACCATGCACAGTCGCGTGATCAACTTGTTAACCGCGGTAACCGGCTTCGAGGAACCGCCTGGTGGTTGATAGTTTTTCGTTGGACACTGTATAATTGATTTCACATTGAAAGTATTCGAATTTATTGCTTTGCGTTTAGGACGTTACACTGAAATTGGATAGGTGCTATGAATTACGGTAAGTTGAAACAAGGTTAGGAATAGTATTATGGTGTATGTATCTATGGTTTTCTATGTGTAAGTGGGAGGTCATTGAGGGTCATAGAAATAGATTGAAGTTTTATATTAACTTGTAATCGACAGTAAATGATCATTGCGTGTAATGGAATAAAGTATTAATTGCGCAAAAGAAAATTGTAGTTAATATATGCAACCTTTATTTAAGTTCTCGTTGGGTACGTATGTATGTGTATATTCGTAGTTTCCTACGCTATCGACATTACTGACACGCGGATAGGTGGCAGAGCGTACTAGTCAGTACCTCGACCTTGCCTATTGATTATCGTAGGTGGAGGTAAGGTCGGCGGGAAAATCAATATTACTATCCGCCGGCGAGCTCGCCATTTTCATCGTGAGATTTTTCGTGGACGTGCAAGACGCAAAACACTTTGCTCTCCACTATACTGTGTCCATTTCTGTAATGTCTCGCTAACAAGATTCCGGTCAGTGCAACGTCGACTACGATGTAGCCATCAGCCGTGCGCGAACGAACGTTTTATTCGCTTGAGCAAAGGTTTATTTCCATCGCTTCTACCGCAGTGTCTATATTTAAGCTCCAACGCAACCCAAGTTACTATCCCAACGATTCACCGATATCCGCATCGAACAAACTCGGCGTTATCCGCTTCATCGGAGGGAACCGTCCGGAGTATGTACACCAATTCAAGTTGGATATCAAACGAGAGCAGAGCAACGATAAACAATACATTATCCGAGTTCTAGATTCGCTGCATCATAATATCAGCTGATCGAAGTCATCAAGGAACGAGACAAATATAAATAATGGACTGACTTATCCAAGAAGAGATCGTTCAGTTGAGAACCGCTGTGGAAGAATCCATTGCTATAAAACACGTTTGTTTTTTTTTCTTCAAATTTCTAAAGAAATTTCGTGTACCGTGGAATATTCTTACCCGGCAAGGTAGCACTTTAAGTGGTCGATACCAAAAGGACGCTTGGCACTTGGGTACAAGAGGTACCCCGTATTGGGAGTGGGCTAAGGAGGATCTGATCGCTTCGAACGGTCTTCTATGCGGCAAGAATCACAAAACTTTCTGAAGATCGTGCCACCAGGCGACCACGCTGGTGTGCATCACGGTGGGGTCATGCTCGAGGAAGACATGGCTGGTGCCCAGGACACGATATACCTGTGCAACTTCCGGGTGTCGGTGGAGGGCGAGTGGCTGTGCCTGAAAGAGCTCCAGGATGTGGAGTTCTCGTTGCAGGAGTCGATGCAGCGGTCACCGTCGCCGCCCCTCGCTCTCAGTGGTATTAATCATCCTCACCATCATCACCATCATCACCGTCACCGTCAGCAACAGCTTCCCGATCAGCGAGAGCTTCGCGATATAATGCCGCCCAGTCCGCCGCCATTGCAGCACGTCTCCAGCTTGTGTCTGTACTCGATGTTGTTGCACTACTCGCTTTACTATGTCTCTCCTCGACTCTCTTTCTTGGGACTTGGGCCGAAGCTTCGCATTGACGCTGTCCGATCTAAATGGCGGCCAGTTTGGCTTACCTCTGCTCCTTGATTGTAACATGACAATCGATCTGACGCATCGGGTTCAGCTTTCGCTGTGTCTGGTACTATCGTTGATTGTGGTAATTAGGTGTGCGAGGGGTCTACGGGGAAATTGATTGTAATGTCTTTAATGGTAGGGTTGATTGATCGTAGGTTATTTTTATAAGTAGTGCAAACGGATATCTTTGTTTTTTTTTTACCATTTTCTGTTGTATTATGGCTAGCGTTTAGGCTTTCTTCCTTTCTTCTGTGGAATTGTTTCGGTTCGCTTTTGGGGAACTCTGCGGGGTTTACATTGTTGTTTGTTGGTTCGAATATCTTTAGAAATGAGGGAATAGTTTATAGGGAATAATAGAAGAATATTCTACCCTCATATGTAATAATGGTTAAATCAGCATTCTCTAATTTGCTACTAACAATCACAATTAAATTTACAATGCAGTCATTCATTGCTAATCAACAAGGTTAGAAGATTTCACAGGAATCAATTTCCATGCAGACACCTCGCTCATCCGACGTTCTAATCAACAATGTTCCTCCATGGATTCTGAACCGATGAATCCTAAAATTTCTTTGCGCACAGCTGAGTAATTGAATAGATCTTTTACTTCCTCGCGTTTCATCGTCTTGTCTCTCCATTGGCGCAGCTACTTCTTTTCAAACTAATTTTACGTTGCGCTTCGTCAGTGTATCCGCACTCGCTAAATCATCTGCATAGTAACGGGACGGCTGGTGCGTCCTAATACATAATACTTAAATAAGAAGAACACGAACAACGATTGTCGGGATCGATGGTTCTACGTGTAAAGGGGAATGTGTAGCTTGCTCTCGCAACTGGGACAACAACCTGTTGTTTTTGCAGCACGGGACCCGGTGATCATCGAGAGGAGTAATCTCGTTAACATTTCGAAACTGATTGTGAAGGAGCTGATCGAGACGTCATTGAAATATGGTCGTATGCTCGACTCCGATCACATGCCGCTGCAGCATTTCTTCATCGTCCTCGAACACGTGCTCAGGCATGGTTTGCGACCAAAGAAGGTAAAAGACACCTTCGAGGAGGATTGTTTTGGGTAC
Source organism: Andrena dorsata (assembly GCA_929108735.1). Taxonomy (NCBI): domain Eukaryota; kingdom Metazoa; phylum Arthropoda; class Insecta; order Hymenoptera; family Andrenidae; genus Andrena; species Andrena dorsata. The sequence continues at coordinate 9,498,755 of OV815488.1, forward strand.
CAAAGGACACGGCGCTAATTGCCTTCGATTTCAGGGTCTCCTTGGACCCAAGAAGGAGCTGTGGGATATACTTCAGCTCGTTGAGAAATATTGCCCCGAGGCGCAGGACATTACGTCCAGTATTCGTGATCTACCCACTGTTAGGTATAAAACAATTTTATCTTTACCTGTAACTAACTTTCCACGTGTCCAACAGTCAAAAGCTTGACCCTGACACGGCATGCAACTGTTGTTTAAGCTTCGGTCTACGGTTACCTACGAGTAATTGATGCTATTTAGGAATTAGACATATGGGAAATGGAATTTAAGAATTCTTTCAGATGAGACGTTTGAATGGGACTTAACGACTCGGTAGCTAAGACTGAGACACTGATGGTCCTTAGATCACGGCCACACGTCCTGCTACTATTGACTTTAATTTAAGCTTTCATTTATGCTGTTAGTGCCTCAGTCATTAGAAGGGAAAGTTATCAAAGTGATGTACCCCTCATATCTTCATAAACTTCATAGATCTCATTTCTTTTTTGCAAATTTCAATTCTTATACCTCACAATAAAGGAACATATGATTAATGTGTTGGTATTGAGTACTAATTCGGAGGATCATATTCATTACGTATCACAAGTTATTACACATCTTCCTAAGATCTATGAAGCTCAAAGCACCAGAATTCATCATTCATAAAATGAGAAACATCTATCTATACGATATTATTATTAAATCTTTAACATTTCAATTGGCCACAGCAAACTTTTTATATTCAACGCGTTCCACAAGGAATTAGGTGAATTGCAGTCGTTTAGGTCATCACTCTCACAACTACCGACAGGTTAGAGAATCTATACAGTCGTCGGCCGTGTTGACATTTTCAGGACTGCCATGGGTAGGGCGCGCGCGTGGTTGCGCATGGCGTTGATGCAGAAAAAGCTTGCGGACTATCTGAAAGTCCTGATCGATCACAAGGAGGATATATTGTCCGAGTACTTCGAGCCGGACGCACTGATGATGAGCGAGGAGGCAATCGTCATAATGGGCTTACTCGTGGGTCTGAACGTGATCGATTGTAACTTCTGCGTGAAGGTCAGTCGCGCGTAAAACTCTAACCCTCTGTCCACGCGACGGTCGCGTGCTTCCCTGCGAAACCTCACCACACGCGGAGGACTGATTGCGTCTGTTGCGACAGGAAGAGGACCTCGACTGCCAACAGGGCGTAATCGACTTTTCGCTGTATCTGCGCAACAGCAATCACATACCTGGCGAGTCGCCCGACGAGGAGGTCGAGAACGACAACATGACCACCGTTCTCGACCAGAAGAACTACATCGAGGAGCTGAATCGGCATCTAAAGTAATCATTTCACTTAATCGCGTCACGATGACAGCTCGGAGGTATCGAACGGCCGGGATGCTACAGGGCTTCTGTGTGTTTCCATCGATTTCAGCGCGACCGTGACGAACCTCCAGACCAAAGTGGAGTCCCTGACAACGACCAACGCTCTGATGAAGGAGGACCTCGCCATCGCCAAGAACAACATACTGTCCCTTCACGAGGAGAACAGGCAGCTAAAGAAAGAGCTGGGCATTGAGGTGAAAGACCCGAACGAGGTACGATCTTCGCCTCGGTGCTCCCTGCTCCCCTTCGATCGGCGCTTGTCAAAAGCGGAGTGTTTCTGGTTGCAGAACGGGAGAGCCCCGGTAAAGATCTCCGAAACGACCGCGGAGAATGAGGAGCTGAGGGGCAGGGTGGAATTGGAAAGGAAAATGCGCCAGGACCTGGAAAAGGAGCTAGACTTGCAGGTGGATGAGAATATTTAGTATACCAGCTGTTAGCTATTATATATTTTGATAATTGGTGTTTGAAAACGAGGAGGGGGGTGGTTTAACGCGGAGAGTTTGACAGATTAATTTTTCTGGAACAGATTAGTATGAAATCGGAAATGGAGGTGGCTATGAAATTGCTGGAGAAAGATATCCACGAGAAGCAAGACACGATCATATCGCTGCGGCGACAGCTCGACGAGATCAAACTGATTAACTTGGAACTGTACACAAAGCTGCAGGTGACGAATCCTACTCCCTTTTCTCTTAATCGTAACGCGGTATGCTTCGTACGGACCGAGATCTTGCTGCTTTAAAAGTATTCAGCGTCCAAGCACAACCGTCCGCTTCTCTGTGTAGAAACACGAGAATTTCGCATCGGTCACGAGGCATGCCCTCGTTGTGATTACCATGCCTTATTGCATACTATTAACTCGCATCTTTTAAGCCAAGGCGGATCAGAGAGGCTGTCTGACAGTATCTGTTCACTTGTTTTGTTTTAATTCGACGAGCATTTCAGATATTACCGAACCTTGATCCCGCTTAGAAAATGTCCCCCGGCGACCTGGTCCCTTCAGCCGGGGGATTCGGTAGGTTGATGAAATCCTTTGTTTCTGGAGATATTTCCGTTGTAGGAGTGTGAGCACGAATTAACGCAGAAAGGCGAAATGGTGAGCCGTCTACATGCGAAGACGAATCAGATTGGCCAGATCCTGCACAACCTCGAGAAGTACAACCACATGAAGGAGATTATCCGTAGCCCCCCCACGCCGAGTAGTGTCCCTAAATCGATTTTTAACAAAACCAGCCCCACGTCACCGCGGGGCTGCCCGCCGGGAGATGATCGCGGAGCCGACTATCAACAGATGGCTCGTAGCCATGACAGAATCGTTGAGAATACTCGGTTATTCAATAAGTACCACCCGCAAACCACTAACGGTCGATCCTTTAATAACCAGGGTTCCTCTAATAACGGCAGTAAAAGGGCGGAGGTGGACAGTAAGCAAGAAGCTCTGAGCGACAAGGAATCGACAAAGTCTGAAGACACTTTGGAGCAAAGTAAATGCAACGGCGAGGTTCCTGTGTTGCCTGCGACCACACAGGAACAATCGAACGCATAAACGCAGCCTTTCGTAAATGGTTTTTATACTACACGTCTTCAAGCTTCGTTTAATATTGCGACTGAACGAACGAACATCAGAAGCAACGATTTCGTAACACATTACACGTTTCGGGAGCGTCCAGTGACATTTAAGAGAGTGTCTGTAAAATTTTTGGCAGTTCATTCAGTATTATTTAAGTTTCCTCGAATATCTAGCTGCGAATAGTTTTTCATTACCCTTTGATTTTGGTGAAATGCTTAATGAATTGTTCTTGGATAGATTAATAGTAATTATATATTTAAATATAATAATAATAAATGCTTTGCTATTAATAACGCAGGTTTGAAGATTCAGGGGAAATAATAGTTTCTACAATTATTTACTTATTTATTTACGTACAGTGTTGCTGGACTGCCCAGAATCATCACACGTACACCATCACTAAACGAGTATATCAAATTATCACTTATATCTCTGACAGTACGGAACTGCATATATCTGGGATGCATAGGAAATTACCGGAAATTCATTCGATTATTTGACATTTAATTATCTAGAAATTCATGCATCAGTAAGCTTCTGATAAAGTGTCCATCAAGGTGTGTGTTGATTGAGACACTCTATAAAATTAGCTGCGCTCTGTTACTGCATAATTGCGCCGTTAATGAAATTGCTATTATACACATACACAGCAACTATTGATGACAATAATGTCGATAGAGATTTTTACTGTACCTCGCCCTTTGTAATACTAAATTGCTACCCGCTCCACTTTCCGTTCAGCTATTATTACGTTCATTATTCTGCATATAGAGTGTCTCGAGTATTTGCTTCGAGTACGCCGTGGGATTGACCGACGTATTCCATGAACATTAATTATCTCGCCGTAATATCAACAGTCTTTCTCTGCCCCATAATTTATCGTTGAATATCGTCATGTTGAAAGAAGAAACAGATTCGTTTATACCAGTGGTGCATCTAGGATTTGATCTTGGGAGGAGCCGAGTAGAACGGGTAAAAATACTTTTAATGAGAATTCAGTAAATTCATTAGGTGATTAGAAAAATTTATTTAAGGAATAAAATCCCGTTTTCTTTTTATTTTATAAAGCCCCTTCTTTGGGGGGTGCTCCTTGGTCCGCTCAAGGTGCGCCACTTGTTTATACATATTCATACGGTGCAGGAAATATTTATCGCATCACTCGAATATTATTATTAGCACTAGAAAAATTTATTTATTTCACAAATGGCTCACTATCTTGGCTACAATATTTTACTAATCAAATTGCCTCTGAATATTAATAATAATTCATCTTTATTGCAACATCAAATCTACATTACGTTATTTAAGGTGTAAAACTGTCCGTGCTATGGAAATTTGAGAGATGCAATAAATATTTCCTATATATCTGTTGTACATGTTATAAGAACAATACGAGGAAGACTGGTGTTGGTTGACAGGTGATCGAATATTCTTCTTGAATCCTGACTAATTGAAGTCAAATTAGAGAAAGACACGCTGCATGCTTTCTCCATTAAATTTAATCCCGGTACAGTTTACTGTGCTGCAATCCTTTTCGACGTTCACCCTACGCTCAACCATTACGCCATTATTATCGCAGGCTGATGTACCGTTGCCTTCTGTCCCATGTAAATCACATTTACAAGCATTGTGCGATTTCAGGGGCACACGTAACCGAGAAACCGAGTTTCTTCCCGCTTTTTACTGAAACAGGATTCATTTCAGGAGTGCGAAGGGTCACTTAAGCATAAGACAGAACTGATCACTAAATTGGAGGCTAAGACGCTATCAATGACTGAAACCATCCAAAAAATGGATGAAAAGTATGTTTATTTGTCTTTCATTAGTTGTTAGTTATAACATAAGCACGACTGACTCGTCAGTTCTAGGTTTAACCCCGATACGGTTGCTACTTTGTTAACTCAATTATAATGGCCCCACCACCTTACTAACAAAGCAACCCCCCCCCCCCGTGTCCCAAAAGTTCTGATTTTAACGACACTTCTCAAACTTTCAGAGGAATTCAATTTAAAATAGCCCCTTTTAATTTCACAGCTTCCATTAATATTTTAATAATAACAAGAACTACTAAACAAGATTTTACCATTTGTTGTGTACACTTTGCATTTTGTATTTCATTTTTTGAAAGTTGATCTAACTTTTCAGACTCGAAGAAACGTGAAAGACGAAACGCGCCCAAGATTTTTCTGACATTTGTAGACGATTACAGAGAATCAGAATTTTTGGGCCTCACGAATGATTTCCGTTTTACAAAGTCTTATCGTTTCGATCTCGTCGCGCCTTTTTTCGTAAGATGTCTTTACGAAGGTAGCAGTATAACTATATAAAGATGGCAAGAATATAATTAAATTATCCGCGTTAATTGTTCTAGCATTTATGTACAAATATTATCGTTGTGATAAGAAATTTTCTATCAGCCGTCGTCGGATGATTTGGGCGCGGTTCTCGCAGTGGAATCGCTAGATTAGCGGCGGCTGTAATTAGAGGTGATTTATTTTTTACTTAGGCATCGCGTACGCGATCGTACTTAGCTTAGAACTAGTCGAGACACCTATTAGAAAGCAGATCGACTTGTCGTTAACGGAGATGCTGGCAAACCTTCTAAGCGGCTAATTCGATAAGATTACGTCTGCATACGAATATTAATGTTATAGGGATATTCATGTTTTTCCCGCAATAATTGGTAGATTTATACCTTGTCAAATAACGAATCGCCGGAATGGCTCATTCATCTCACCAGGCGTACAAATATAAACATATGGAGCTTTCGGATTGATTGCCTCGTTCAAGAACTTGTATTTTTCCTTCTGTTCCTTTTCTCTTCTTTACCATTAATTTGTACGCCAATTGCTCACGATTGGCGGTGTCTGGTTAATCAGGGGTGAATTGTATTACAGGAACTGACTTGCGATCATTTTTACCATCACGTCACGCTTTTTAAACGTTGCGTCTGTTGGTTTTATTTTGCTCTACATTCCGTTCCCATATTTGTACAGTTGTTTACTCTGTTTGTGTAACAACGGCACGGCCGTTCACGTGGGGAGCTCACGAAGTAAACGTGCCACACTGTCTTTAAACTATAACTATGTATAAGCATCGAGCAATGGTCGTTATAATGCACCGAAACACTACGTGTGCTTGTACCACTGCAGCGAAAAATAAATCTGTGACAGAAAACCGTTTGCATTTGATTACCCTCAGATCATCGTCGATTGGACCTTAACCCGCCATCGCGCGTGACGTTGCCGCAGAACATACTTGAATTAAAGCTCCTGCTTTCTTTAAATTTATTTATCCCCTGGTCTCTTTGAGCAGGCCCTACAGAAAATTCTGAAAACTTTTATGCGCAAAACATTGATAATGTCAGAAAATGCGACAAGGGTTTTTCCATTAATCTGTATTTATAATTGAATAGCAATCACTTGGAGTGAAATAAATCTGAAGAGAACAGTAGAATTAGCAAAGTAATTGGGATAACGAGGTCTTCTGTGTGTTCTGTGCAGCATGGTTCACACGTGGGAACGCGGCTTAAGGCAAACGTGCACTCTTCCTGTATCTTTTTGTTTGTTTATTACTCTGATTTTCCGTATTTAATTTTCAACACGTTCTAGACGTGAATCGATAAAAAAGTTCCCACGTTAATTTTTCTTTTGCTTTCATTTCTCATCAAACATCGAGTATAAGATTGAAGTGGAAGGTAAGTCGAATTGTTTTTGCTGTATCAATGGCCGGCTTAGGAATTCAAAGGAGAATAAATAAACGAGCGAGGAGATTCCAAGATCTTGCCGAATTTTGCTGAGGGATTAGAGTGTATAGAGCCATTAAAAAAACACACCGCCGGTTTCCTCGGTTGGATAACGATACTCTGCCATGAATAATCATGGAAAAACTTTCGACGAGACTTTGGTACCGAGTTATGGGTCTCCGTTTTCGGAACTTCCTTTCGTTGCGAGGCTTAATACTTCTGCAAGCTTGTGCAGCGAAGCTGCGAGAAGCTGCTGAAATAAATTTGGTTTAAATCCACAGTGTTCACTACTAGTAATAATTTACTCCACCTCTTTATAGTTTTCGATAAGAAGGATTCAATTTCTACGGTCAAAGGTGCAGGTATAAAATTAACGAGGCCGTTTAAATTTACTCACCGTCAAATGATCGCAAGACAGTGCCTTAAATACACTTTCTTCGTACGAGCTCAATAGAGATTAGGAAATCATCTTCATTGGCCATTCATTTCTCATGATCGATCAATTTAAGGGGAGGTGCCACGTTGGGCACATAAAAATCATTGGTTTTGTTTAGCAATCTTTCTCTTTTAAATAATTAACTCAATAGAAAGTCTGATTAATGGCATTTGTTGTACATCTTTCGAAGATTCAAACAAAAATTTAGAATCTAGAAATTTCAGAGACTATTCAACCGATTGACTAAATGAGAGAATCTTCCTTTCATGTTAATCTAAAGAGAATATTTTTAACTACAGACATTTTTGTAACCAAATTTTCCTGCTAAAAATCACCATTTTTCTTCAAACACTCACCATTCCCGTAAAAAAGTTTGTTTTCAAATATCCGCATGTGCTTCTTTAGTTCATATCATGTAGAAATGGAAAATGGTTGGTTTTTAATTCGAGGAAACAGCAAATTGAAAAAAATACACCAAAAATTTTTTTAATATTCAAGAGACGTATAATAATTGCCATTAATTAGATTTTCTATTGAGGTTATCGTTTAAAAGTGAAAAATTGCTAAATAGACCTATGATTTTCCTGCGCCGAAGATGGCACCTCCCCTTAAACGTCCCTGATCACGCAAAAAGATTTACCACTCGCAGTCATCAGTCTCATATTTCTTCGAAGATCGAAGATCCGGTATGATAGTTGTAAATATTGGGGTGCGTGGGGATATTGATAGGCGAACCGTGAAGAACCGCGCTTTCCAATTGTTTCTCACGAAACGCGGGAGAAGTGTCCTTTGTTCGATCGGTTAAGTACCAGCGGTCTGACTTAATCAGGTGCAAGGAAATGGACGGCGTGAGATCCGGCACGGAGGAGAGGGTGAGAGTTTTGGGGGCTGAAGCGGCCGAGAGGGAGGCGAGGGCGCACGGGGTTGAGAGGGAATTGCGACTGGAACGTGAATGGAGGACCTCCTTGCAGGAAGCATCGATTTCCAGCGCGGAGAAGATCTCTCAATTACATCAGGAGATTGATCAGTTGCGGCGGGTGTCCGAGGTACGTTCTGTGTCGCTTTCAACTTTCCTCTGTTCCATCTGCATGCAGGGTGTTCCACAACTAGCACTGCTCAACCCGGAATTGGTAATTTTAAATGGAAACAGCAATTTGAAAATGTGGCGTGAAACATTGATAAAAGACCTGTTTAATGGATCCTACTCCGGATAATGAAAATTTAATTACTTTTAAAGTGAATGCTTCTTAACTTCAAGTTTCAAGTTTCATCATTTCTTCCTGTTTGAGTAACAGACATTTGAATAGAGGCGCGAGTTAATATTATTCCAAATGGGAAGGTATTAATTAAATTGCAGAGCAGAAAGACCGCAGCTCAAATGTTAAACAGTTTCATGTGCGAAACTACTTTGGAATAATTGACTTAATTTCATGGGGGAATTGTTTATATTTGTCCCGCTGAATTTTCAACAGGGTAGGACACTCTACTTTACTATATTAAAATTTAGCAGCATTCACAACGCCTGCGGATTGTTTGAAGCATTCCCCTCGAACGAAAAACTCCCGAACATAACCTCAAATAGAAGCCCACCATTCAATTAGACCTGGAATGATAGAATACACATAATAAAGTGCATGGAAGTTTGCATATCTCCCTATCAACAAACATTCCCCGCTTGAACATCGCCAGCAATAGACTTTCCGCGCAGACAGTCAGGAGACATCCTCTCCAGCCACTGCAGCCTCTTCCCTGGAACTTTATCAATCTTCCAGAAGTTCTCGAGCCCGAACAATCGAATCTTGTTGCTAATCACCGTTGCGCCCCGGCTCGCGATCGCCCTCCCCCCTCCCCGCCCCCCCCCCGGGAATCTTTCCAATAACAACCGGGCGTCCTAGCGGAGAATGGTGACAGTGCCCGAGGCGGTGTCTCCAGGTGTCGAGCGTGTAATCCCAGCCTGATCTGTCGGTGCAGAAATACCTGGCGCTGCAGGAGGAGCACTACGCCCTGAAGGAGGTCTGCATCGAGCAGGAACGAACTCTGGAGGAACTTGGGGGACAATTGAGCGCGGCCAAATTGGCGGCCGTGGAATTACGGGAGGCCGCTGACAACGCTCAGCAACAGCACCAGCAGCAAGAGGGTGCAGCGACCTGGGCGAACGATCGGCTGGTCACCCGTTGCAGGGCCTGCGACCGTGAGTTCAGCCTCACTCGTCGTAAGGTAATCAAACTTTTTAATTGCCCCCACGCCTTCCACCTCCCCCCACCCCCTCCCCGCTCTGTCCCTTCCAGCCCGCCCAACCCGGGCGCGGAGACTCGGCTGAAAGCCCCGGCGTGGCGTGCTTAATCGTTCAATTATCCTTGCCACCCTGGAAATTACTGGTTCCACGGTCCAGATTTCTCCCGACCGGCTGTCCAAATCGGCCAGAAGGCGAGGCCCGTGCCTGCTGAACGATGCTGACGGCGTCGAGAGGTTTTATCGTGCCCCCGGTGCACGCCTCCCCCCGTCCAGCTGAGCCACCCCCCCCCCCCCGGGGAGATCGCTAATCGCGTGCGCCAGTGAGAACTTTGATGCACGACAGTTCTGTTATTAGAGATAACGCGGTGTATCGCTGTTAAGCCTTCCAATTACAACCGGGGCCCCTGCTCCTTGCCCGTCCGCGGCCCCTTCCCCCGGGCGAATGTCGGGATAATTGAAAAGATCCCTTGGTGGAGCGTTGATTAGATTTTATCATGTGCGTGCGATACCCTAACGATCATCCTGTGTGTTTATGCCCGCTTCGAATTCGCCGCGTGAAGAGTTCTGCGAACGTTCCCTTTCGTTTATACAGTCTCGCGTTTGATTATGGTTATTCGCAATCATTATGGAACACGATATGTATTTTCGATGCTCTCCTTAATATGTGAACCTGAAAACACGCCGACGTCAGTCAAAGTATTAAATTTTAACCCTCAGAAGACGGACGGTTCAGGTATCCACTCGGGACTCGGTGCCTGCGTCCATTTATACTTGTAGTGCCTGGGGTGTCGCCGCGGTTATTTTTAGTTGGCGATTCATAGCACTTATTTATTTTGATATGCCAACATTGTCATATCCTATTAATGATGCAGCACTGATTTTTTATAAAGGAGAAAAGAAAATGCTGGTTACTCAGATGCAAGCACAACATCACACTAAATAAGATTAAATATATTAAATATCTCTAACAAGGAGAGTGTCCCAGGTGTCCGTCTCCGATTACTTTGATTTTTGAATATATTTTAGAGGACAGAAAAATGAAAGATTCTTGTTTTTTTTTTATAGCGGCCCATTTCATATTTAGGGTATGAAACCACTCCTCAAAGTTATAAGATTTTGAGGTGTTCGTCTTGGATTGCTTTGGTTTTTGGATATGTTTTTTCATATGAAGTTTTACTCAACACAATTTTGTACCCCTTATGATGTTTGATTCATAAATATATTTTTTTAAATATATTTTGGCCCCCTAAAACATATCCAAAATTCAAAGCAATCGGAGGCGGACTCCTGGGATACTCTCCTTGTAAGTATACGTAATATATGTATTAAATATCATTAAGTTAGAATTATATTCTGAAATACTTTTTTTTAATATGTTTCCTTTACATTAATAAATTTACCTGCTAGGGCGGGAGGGTGTTATTCGAATGTTATAAAAGAGAGACGCATCTCAAAAAAGTTTGGGAAACACTGTCATCGTATCTATCCCACTGTAAGTACTTATTTTAGATAACGATGATGATTTTTAGCAGCAAACGAAAATTGCCTAATACATTATAGGTAAATCCTCTGCCTATCTCCCAAATTTCATCATTTTTTTAATTTGCGGATGGGGTTATTTCCTTATAAGAGAAATTGCTCAAGCTTCCCCTTCTTTCTCGCCTCGAATCACGTGAATGCATTATACAAAGCACTTGTATTCATCTAGATCAGATCCTTTCGGGGTGCAGTTGCGTTCATCGATAAGGGAGGGCAAAGAAAATTTTTTGAGAGAGAGAAGGTTCCGCAGTAAAATATATGCATGGCTGGACCTTATAGATTCGATTTACCCGATCTTCTCCACGTCTCGTTAATGGTATTGCTACCCTTCCTAAACATGAGAGAAGCTTTCATTCGTTATTTCATTCAACCTGGTACAAAGAAGGATATCTCAAGTAGCAATTAGATCGTCTCTGTTATCATTTAAAGACGTTCAATCAGGGCTCTAGAAATCATTTCAAAACATTCAGATGGAATTGAAGGAAAATGGTGCCAGCTATTAATATTATAGTATACAGGTCGTTCTACATTTGACTTGTCAGTGTGTACATCCACACGAAGTACCCATATCCTTGCATTTTCTTGAAAGATTGACCCGCGACATACAAGTTTCATGGTTCCTACATGTCCTTCTTCACCAATTGGAACGCAACTTTGTGGGTTTATAGAGTGACTCAGGACAAGAACAACGGTGTGTTTCATTTGAAGTGCCCTATCGCCCATTCGCCCAGTTGTTCCTTAACACTGCCCGAGGGTAGCGCGATAACGCCGCATGTGTAATTAAAGAATATCTTTGTTTTTTTTTTTATTTTGGATGATCCTGTCTAAAGTTATCGTGGCACCAGTGCAGGTCATTTTTTTTACAACGATGGAGCACGCAATGCATATCAGAGGCAGGGGTGGGCAAAAATGAAATAAAAATATTGTTTTATACTCCACATTTGTAGCAGAAGAAAGTGCAAAAAGTTTTAGACGCATACGTCGTATACTTTTTTCTAGAAAAAATCATAAATGTCACCTATGTTTTCCCGCGATATAAGCGGCGGATGCCCTTATCAAAATTTTGAAAAAAGTTTTTTTTCGATCAGGTATTTTTTTAAAACTCTTTTCAAAATTTTATTAACGCAAGTGTGAAGTGCTCGTTGCACCATTAAACTTTTGTTTGGAACCTTTTTTTTGTCTTTTTTCTGTCGACGCAAAAAGTGAAAGTGCCTATTTGACTTGAGGTTAGTTTTCACTTCCTTCTAGGGCAATAGAGTCTAAATGAAACACACTGTTGTTCTTGTTCCCTTGTAAGTTTATACACCGTTCGTTCTATGATTACGGCGACTTCGAGTGGCTGGCTCAAATTTTCGGATTCTCTTGAGATATCAAAGATGACAGAGTTTTTACGACCGTTAGGTATTTTCTCCAATTCTTCTTAACTGAATAGAATATTCCCTTGGCGTCAATATCGACATCACCACTCAAGCCAATTTTCCATTCGCCAAAATTACGCTTTTCTCCACCTTACTCTAACTTCCAACCAATCCATCGTGAACTGCCTATCGCGGATAGCGGAAAAGTTCATTTGTCTATGGCAGAGATACAGTAGCAGTTCCTGAAATATCACACAAAATCATGAAAATAAAATAGTTAAAAAGCAGAAAATATTTTCATTTAAACTTCCCTACGCAGCAATTTCATATGCACCAACTTAATACAACAACACTTCCACCAAACATCTTATTCCTGTATATACATAAACATTAACACCTATACATGTTTTCTTACGTCGACCATCTACTTTCACCCCCCAGCCATGTTTAAAATATCCTACTAGAGAAATCCCGAGGGACACGTGTTAAGGAATGCTCCCCAGCACCCCGGGGCCCAGCGTCTTACATATTTCCCAGTTTCCGCGCGCCTGCACGGTTCGCCGGAGACGTTCGCCTCTGCCTCAAAGAGACCTGCGACAACCGGCCGCGCTCTATCGCGCCATCGCCCGATCCATACATACATGTAGCGGCGATTATGTGGAATGCATGCATGTCGAGCATGCATATTCAGCGGGCGTCGTGATAGAGACGTTGCTCGGCCCATAAAACACATTTAGACCGTGTCCTCTTCGTTTTTTTCCCCGCCGTCGACGGAGGCCCGAGGAAGACACGGGGCATTACGGTGGGATGGTCTCGAGGTGGCGGGGGGGGTAGGTGGTAAGTTATTGCATAATAACAAGCCAGTCCACGGGATATTCTTGTTACTCATTTTTCGCGACGTACGAGCATTAGCATACTGTTTAATATAGAATAGGCCGGCGAGCGAGCCGTGTGGGGTGTGATCGTGCTGGCGGGCGCACGTTGTCCACCACCGATCCGTTCGATGGCGCACGAAGGATGCTCGTGAGCTGATTCCTGGAAAAACCGAAGGGAGTACGCAAGCCTGCGTACTGGGCACATGCAAAGGCATGCAAAACAATAACCCTACCTGTCTGGTAGCTGCTACCTGACGTGGCCAGCGGCGTTAAGATGGTAAAACTCCGCCGTGAGGTGGTGTTGTTACGGTGAATTTCTGGGGGTGGGGGTCGTTGTATACGGGGGTGGGCTCGGTTGGTTGATTTAGATCAGTGGAAAAGATGTTGGAAATGAATGCCGAAATGTGTTTGTTCATTGTGTCTCTTGTATAAATTATTTTACTGGGTGGAAGTCCTGTATAACGCCTTGTTTCGGAAATTTTTATATCTTGGTTTTTTAATAGTATATTTGTAGCTTCTAATTAGGTACACTTTATGAGGTGGTTGATTTTAAATTTTTGAAGAGATCGAATGTTTTATTTGGATTTTTAATATCGTTTACATTCGTGGCAATATCGACGCGTAAATTCTTCAAATTTCCATCGCATATCGCTGCTTTCATTACTTTATTTCGATTCTATCTGGATAAATTGTATGCCGCAAATTTATATCCTGTTTGCAATTAATTTTCTGTTAATTGCATCCTTGCGATTCGGAAGCCCGCGTCGAAAGCTTCGATTTTCGATAGTCCTTTGCCGAGAATAATCTTAATTAAGGGGGTACTCCACTGTGAACGGTCGAAAAATCAAGCTATTTTTAAAGATATTTTTTCAGTAAATACATATAGTGAAATAAATGTTTTTGATATTTATTAAGCTACTCTTATATTATACCTACCAAAAAAATTAGAAAGAATATTTTCTATTTGTGTTACTTGTTTTTTTTACAGCGTCAATATGACACCGAAACAAAAAATTCGAAAAGATTCTTAATGTGTATAAGTGTCTCTATCATCCGTACTTCAATTAACAATTTTTGGCGAAAAATGACAGAGATTTTGCACGGGGAACATTCGAGAAACACCATTTTGGGGAAGTTTTTCCTTCAAACAGGAGCCGTTTTGTTATTTCTCAACAAAAATTAATTGAGCTACGGGCGATAGCGACCCTCGTACAGATTAAGAATCTTTTCGAAATTTTGTTTCAGATAAGCCTAAGCCGGGAAATCACCTGCACCACGAACATAACGTTTTTGTTTACGTGCCATATTGACGCTTTGTAAGAAACATGTAAAACAAATTAAAAATATTTTTTTAATTATTTTGGTATAATATAAGAGTAGCTTTATAAAAACCAAAAAGATTTATTTCCTTATATGTTGTATTTACTGAGAAAAAAATCTTTAAAATTAGCTTGATTTTTCGACCGTTCACAGTGGAGTACTCCCTTAAGTATAAAATAGCAGGTCGATAATTAGTTTGCTGCTTCCTTTCAAAACTCTTCGTTTAGTCAGAGACGTCGAAATTCTCTGGTTGCATCCGAGCGTTCTGCGAAACGTAATCAGTCCATTCAGTAATTAACTCTAAAAATTACGATCGCTGTGTGCGCGGCGTTATACCGTAACCAAGCGGATGCTGCAGCACATAAATTGCAAATTGGAATAAGGAGCCGCCATCGTTTGCGATGCTGAAACAGCTTCGTAACGTTCTACCTTGGACAATGTGTATCGATTTCGGCGCAGATGTTAATAAGTGAAACACGTCCACTGCAAACTAGAGCTGTTCGGGTACACGAAATATTCGGGTAGCCTGAAATGCGAACCGGGCGGAACTCGATTTTCCGGGCCGAGTCGGTTCTGGGTAACCCGAATGTTCCGGGTAGCTCGATTCTTCCTGTGCTGCTCGAACGTGTTTCGGGAAACCCGACCGTGTCGGCCAGTTTGCTTTCTTAGAGTAGGTGGGACGTTTTATAAGTACCGAATGTAAATTAAACTATACAGACGTGTAAACGCGCACGACCGTTGGAACACTGATTTGGATCGAACGTTGCATATTTATAGCGGACCCTAAAAGTAATAATTTTGCGGAGTCATACCTCTCCGAAATAAGGATAACATTCACGTTTGAAGTTTCTTTAATGCGACTTTAACTATGTTATTTGATTATACTGAATGTAAAATTTAGTGTAGTTGAGTGGAAAGGTTGTTAGGTTTCGAAACCAAGGATTATGGATTCGAGTATGATCATACCGCATTTTTTCTTTTTTTCTGTTTTATAATAAAATCGATACAAATAAATAATAATAATTATAATAGTAATAATCGATAAACGAAATCGATAATTGATAATAATAATCGATAATCGATGATAATCGAAAATTGATGATAATCAATTCATAGTAATTTTAAGAATTTAAGAATTTTATAATTCTTAAAGTTTAAGAATTTTAATAATCGATAATTGAAAATCGAAATTCGATAATAATCGGTACTCGAACAACGATACTCGAACATTGATAATCGATACTCGATTCTCGATTATCGACTTTCAATAATTTCGTTCGATGGTACCAGCAAGATCTTAAGCTTACTGACCTTATTAGCTTTGGCATCAAAGTCTCATCCGAAATTATTCTAATACAGAATTGCGACCCTTCAAACAAGATTAGACACGTTCCTTTAGTTTGTACCTACTTGCAGAAGCACAGAAAAGTTTGATTTGGAATGTTTAGAGTGGAATCAGAAGTTCCATCAGAAGTTATAAATTTATCTTGTTCCTATCGAACCACGACCGAGACGACTAAGGATCACTCAAGAAATTTCATTCTCTCTGTAGTTCTTTCCGAGGTCGAAGTTTTTTTTTATCAAAAATCGATTCACCGTCCCAGAATACACAGAATTCTTATTTCAACAGAGAAGCAGCTCGCAGGTAATAAGACACGTTCAATTAGGTTAACGATCCCGTGAGGGGGGAAAAAAAAAAGGAATCGTTCGTTCGTTCACGCGATCGCAGGGAAAATAACTGGGATAGCTTTCGTGGCACGAAGGCGAAACAACCGGAGGGGTTGTTTCCTAGTTTACCATGCTTTCGCATTACACAGTTGTGCCTGTCTCTCGGAACGTTTCATTCCGGGCACGACAAGGGTGATTGAACGTAATGGGTGAAGATCGTACGTTCAGTCCTGTCATAATAGTACAAATCTAAGTGATTGAACGCGTTACGGAGGCACCGTGTACAAGACCTTCTTCGTGATACAGATATTAGAAGGCATTGGAATATCAATCCTATAACCAGGTCCATACCTAGTTATTACGGTCAGGTCTTTGGCTAGTTCGATAATTCGCGTTGTGGCCTTCGAAGTGGAATTAAAAGTGCGCGCGCGAGCGTTTGGTGTATCTTCCGTTGCCACCTTGTGACAGGTTAGGCGTGGAATAAAAGGGGTAGTATTATATTTAGGTGTCGTAGGGAGAATTTCTACATTAAACTTCGAGGTTGTACTTAATATTTTTAGTAGCTCGAATAAGCAACAAAAGTGATTGTCTATTAAAAAAAAACGGTTGATTTCACCCCTTCATAGTGAATTTTCAGAGAAAAAGAAAATTGCTCTTTGCATACTCCAATATGCTCTACATTCACTTGAAGTTCTTATTGAACCTCGAATTTTCCAATAATTTTCATTCCACACGCGCGTAAATTTATTTATAATTCTGTTATGTATACACAGGGTCTCCCAGGACGTTTGCCACCTGGGCCCATTCCCTTAAACCCACTCCCATCCTCACTAAAGGCACTGCACTGTCCCGCAACTCATGTGTGTGCCCAGATCTTAAATCGTATAACTAGATTCTCACCGGCGTACACATCCTGCCAGGTAGATCTCGTAGATCGTCCAGGGTGGATCATTCGGTGGACAGTATCTCTGGAATTCGATCGCCGGGCTGATTTATTCGCGGTGGGAAGTATCTGTAAGTAGGTATCCAGTTCCCGGAAGATAAGATGAACTGGAGCCAGGCTGTGGCCACGAAGTCCCCAGTCACCTATCCACCGCGTTTCGGTCGTAAGTCACGCTGATGGGACGGTTCAATAATTAACTCCGCGAGGAAATCGGTTATCGGGATGATATTATTCGGGCTCTTACTTCCCCGGTAATAACCGGCGGCCGCCCTCCAACGAACGAGGGAGTAGTCGGCCATCTTACTTAGGGGATTCAATTTAGATGTAAAATTTAGTGTGGTGGTCGCGCCAGATCCGAGGCGGCGCGCCGCGGCTCTCTTTTCCCGTTTAGGCGACGAATTCCGCATTATTATAATAGACCGTCGGTAATGGCTTGAAAATAAAGACCACCGGGTAATGGAGAAATCGCGGATAGTAGGAGGAGGCGGGCCGACGGGAGGACGGAGCAGAGTGAACGTATAGACGCCATAAAGTTTCTCTCCTTCTACGTTCCCACCTCACCCGTTTCATCCTAGCGGTTTGCAAATCCCTGAGTGTTTCTTATTGTTCGAATGGCTCGAGTTCCCAATCACGTTCGTCTCCTTTGTGGATAGCCGTTCGTCCCCGGCGAGGCGAAGTTGCCTGACAGTTAAGTAAGTAACGTCCTTTAGTCTGCCTCCTTTTTGCTTGAGATATTGGAGAGTTTGTCGTTTGGTGGTAGGAGGCTGAAGGGCATTAAGGTTGAAGGAGGTGAGTCTCAAATAATTTGTGTTGTAGGAATTAGATAGGCTTGTAGATTCGGATGGCAACGCGTCAGAAATGATTCTTTGATAACCCAGTCAGAACCTGGTTAAACATCATTGTGTATTATTTATTTATTCAGTTGGCGATTAAGTGTAGAAGGGAAGTGTAGGGTTCTAGTCTGGAGCCTTTTTGCAAGTCCTTGGATTATTTGCATGAATTGAAGATGGGGTTTCCTTACTAATATCCTTACTTCCACTTTAATGTCTTCGGAGTCATCTTCCTTCCATGCCTTCTGCCTCATCAGTTTACCAATGAAAATGCTGTAATTACCTGTATTAAGCACAGGTGTCTCAAGCAAACGTTAATGAGAAATCTCTCCTCATTATTAACGCGCCAACGGACGCTTGGCAAACCCAGATGCGACGCTATCAGACTATACTTTCAAAGGGACGCGACTGGTTCCTAGTACCTTAGAAGACTAGTGCAACTTTTCAATCAGTTCCGAAGGGAATATTTCTAAACCTCTGTTCACAAGAAACTTTCCCTCATATTCGAAATTTTACTTGACGTCGACGCTTCCTTTGGAGAACACCCTCTGTGCACGTTGGCGCGCAATTTCAATCAAGGCGTTTAACGAGTCCTTTAGACTTAAAGGACGCCGGTAAAGAGGGGAAGAAAAAATATTAAGCGCACTTTTGCCTGAAGTTGACTCGGGAACAATGGAATCGCAAACGGCCACTGCGAAAAGCTTGGTGGACTGTTATCCGCTTGCCAGCTTCAGGTGCAAGCGGCCATTCTTTACTAACTTGTATACGAGGACGAACTTAATCCACAACTACCATCTACGTTGCACAGCCTCTTCCCTTTCACATTAACGTAAAACACTTTTGTTTTTAATCGCAAATCCCTTAAGCTTCAAAACGTGTAGTCAATGGATTGTTAATATCCCCTACCGTTTTACTTTAAGGAGCCCATTTTTTAGCGCTGCCCCAGCGACCAGCTACTGAGTCCACGGGATGGTTTCTGTTTCAGCATCACTGCCGGAACTGCGGCAAGATTTTCTGTAACGCCTGCAGCGACAACACCACGGCTCTGTCCACCTCGACGAAGCCTGTCCGAGTGTGCGACGAGTGTTACGTGTTCCTTCTTGGCCGATATTCATCCGCACGCTAGCGCTGCTCCCTGATCAGCCAGACAGCGTGAAACGTTCGACCTGGACGCCAGCGGGGGTGCGAGCTGAAAAACGACGAGCAGAGGGAAACGGAAGAAAGGATCTGATCGGCCGTGCGCGCACACGCGCGCGGGCACGTCCCTTCGACTGGACTTTACGCGGACAACGAATGAAGATCCCGCGTCGTGTCCAAGTCGGATTCCATTTGCTTGACGCGCTACCGTGAAATACGCTTTGCCGATTTCTCTGTACTGCGTGCGTATGTGTGTAAACGAAAGGCGCCCTTTGCGCGAAGGAATTCCGCGACTCGACGGAACGGTCCGGCGTTGAAGGCAATCCTCTTTTGTCTGTTTCGGAGCACAATCATTATAATTGCCCACCGATGCGAACCTCGGGAGCCGTAGGATTCGAACCATCGGGGAGGGACACCGTGTTGCGTATATTCTGTTTAGAGTTTCTTCGTTTACCGTTTTCTTTTATTGTTTTTTAAGGACAGCGAGACACGACTTTGGCGGTGTACGAGTGTTTTATATTCATGCGAGGGGCCACCCTCGGATCGGAGTTGCGGGATGTCGGGACTGCATGCTCATGCTGCAGTTGGTTGAAATGCGTGCCTGTACAATGATATTTTTCGAATGACTCTGTAGCGCGGGAGAGATTTTATGCGAATAAAAGGCTGGTTTTATATTCCCTTTGTTGACAGTGCTTTGTTAACCACGGTGTACGTTACTGGCCCTTTTTTCTAAAAATTCTGGAATTTCTGTGTTGCAGGTTTAGTTGGTCATACCTGAGGAGAGTGCATGGAAATACCCCGGAGGATTTTTTTAAGTTTTAAGTTAGAGCGTTATACAGGGTGTCCCAAATGTGAGGGGCAATCCCGAACACGTAAATCCTGATGCAATAAGACATCGAAAAATCCTTTACCGTTTTGGGCTCCGAGGCTTCGTTCCCGAGATATTAACAATTGAATTTTATCGGTCCAAGTTCCGGAGCGGTGACCGCTCGCACGCTACCGCGTGCTCAGCTGGCTCGGCTTTAAACTGCGCGGTCCGGAAGTTGGACCGCTAATATTCAACTGTTAATATCTCGAGAACGGAGTCTCGGATCCAAAAACGGTAAAGGACTTTTTGATGCCTTTTTGCATCAGGATATTATATGTTCCGGGAAGTCCCAGAATTTTCGTACACCCTGTAAAGATAGGTGATTCTACTCTAAATATTGGATAATCTTATATGCCTTCTGGCTTTTTGGGATTGTAAAAGATCCAGCAGTTTTTCTTCGGTATGTTTCAGCTACTCGCGAGGAATAACTTGTAGCCTCAAAAGTCACGGAGTAAATAGAAAATATATCGAACGAAAGGAACTCTCGTTACTTTTCTCAGTATTTTATCGAATCATAACATCAAAAGATTTTTATCAATCGAATGTACTTTTCAAAATTACAAATTACACAATTGTAGCCAATGCTTCCTCGGAAGTGACAGTACAATCTACTTCGAAATGCGCACGGCGCCACACGAGCCTCGTACTACCAGCCGTACGGGGTGGTAGTGAACGTGTTAATCTCATTTCGTGCCGATAGAATGATTCTCGATGTGTTTTCACGCAACGGCTCGCCAACAAAGGGATACAAGCAGGAGATTAGAGGCAGCGGTGACTGATAATGCGGAGGTAATAGGGTAGAAGCCATTTAGACGCTTCGGAATAAGGTAGAGCCAGTGGGGGGGGGGGGAGGGAGGGGTGGTCGATCGTTGTAATATCTCATTCAGCGGCATTAAAGAATGAATCGTTCGAAAAGGAGTGACCGAGGAGCAAGTGGCTCCAGGCACGCGGGAACCGTGGCCCGCAGAAAACTGTGACCATAATGTGCAATCTACCTGCCGAACGTAAATCCGTTCCTCGGCTGCATACACGTCCTCTCTAATCTTTGAAAGGAGAGCCGCACGCCATTCCATCGACTCGCCGCCGCCGCTGGAAAAGCAGTAAAACAGTCCCTGGCCACCTTCCATGGTGCTCTTATCCTTTCTAGACGTTAACAATGCCTGCCACCCGCGAGATCTTACGATGTATCTATGTACTACGGCCGTACATATGTACAGGGTGTCCTATTTTAATCAGTCCACTCGACCATCTCCGCCAACCAGGTACGCTGCGGACTCCAGCTTTAACTTCCGAGGTGTACAAATCGCTTGCCTTCGAGGATGATACGGTGTTATCAAACTACAGGGTGTTCAATTCTGATAACGCTAAACGCTATCTACTACGCAGGTCATTTGAGAATGGATGTTTTCCAAATAGTTATTGAACACTGTAACTATCCCACTTCATTGTGACAAATTTAACGGTGAAATGAATGCTCGGCTTTCCTGTCAATGATGCTTCACTGCCCACGTTTGCTAATCTTTTACTTTGCTCTCCTTAGACTGTGACTACTGCTCCAACTGGTACCTTCTATTATACGTTCATAAGGACTCCTTAAATTTCCAAAAGCTGCTTGGGGTGGAGGGGGGTCGCGAATTTCTTACGTTTTCTTATAAGGGAGGGTGGGAGGCAGATAGCGTCTTACGTAATATGTTTTTAACCTAATTTTCAATATGAGTAGCTTCGAGTAGCACACACGAAACTGAATTAAATGAATTATACAAACCGTTAAAAGAATTTTAATAACTGAAGAAATGTGATGTAAAAAACATTACCTAAGGAAGGGGGGTGGAATTGCCAAAATTACCCGTGCGGAATTTAAAGATAATTCCTGAGCTACAACCCTAGAAAACTTCGCACATATTCATGTAATTCCCTTGACCTCTACTTTCTACTAAATCTTCCATACAGCTTCTACTAGGCCCCAAAAGGCCACTAGTTGAAAGTGCACCTTACAAGACACACCATCCTCGATGTAAGTCCCATATTTCATCACTTGCGACGGCCGCTCGAATTGAGGCGACCTGTACAGCCGTGCATGTAGTTATATTCTATAGGTATGCGAGGGAGTTATCGGTGTCGTGTTGCACGTGTGCTCGCGGTGCTTGCTGGCTGACTGCGGTAAGTTCCGAAGGGTGGTTTCGAGCCGCGGCGCGGCCGTCCGTGTAGGCCAACTTGTCGGCTATCTACGACTTTCGAAAGCTCGTTAGCCACGAGCGTGCACGCTTAAACGGCCGCTAAATTGAAATCGATCCTCCCAAGCTTTTGGCTTCGATCCCCGACGCGTCTCGAGGATTCGACCGCGAGAACACACTCCTGCCTAGCACGTGCGCGTGCCTTGCACCGATGTGCACGCGACAATCTTGTTAAACTGCATCCCGCTAGCCGGTTGCTTTTGGATGATGGCGGATCGTTGGTAACCAGCCCCACGATCTTTTACCATCCACCCTTCGAGACACTCCACTTGGGGGCCGGCTTCAACCTCCTTGTAGCCCTTGAGTGGTCGCGATGGGGAGCACAGTGCTCCTTTTTTGTTTAACCCTAGAACCACACTGGGGGGTCGTCGGGGACACTAGAAAATTTTAATGTTCTCCGCAAACCTCTCAATAGACGCTAGAATATCAAGCTTTCGGTCCAAAATTTCTATAATCCTACTGTAATAATTCAAAATCATATGCTGTAAATATCTTTTTTACAGATACTTAATTTTTTCAGAAACGTTAGGTGAATTTTCAAATATTCAAATTTCAATTTCTCCGTCCGGGTACCTTTCTGTGTAATGCTATTTTAATATAATTAAAGCAATATCCTTGTAATATTTTTTAAAATAATATTCTTCCTTTAATATTCTTTTGTTTCCTCCTTTTAGGTCGATAGTCGTTTCTATACGTTTCGCAGGAATATCAGATATTTGACGATCTCCTTTAGGAAAATGTTACATCGCTCTCTTGATACACGCGATTGCACAAGGGCTAGTACACTACTATTGTGGACACTGAACTGGTCCGAGTTAGGCTTGAATGTTTTATTTTCGTTGTTCTCATTTTTCGTGCAGCAATTTAGTCACCTGGAAGGCCGAGTCCCCGTACGTTGATAAGAAAGTAAGTGGCCGCGCCACGGTAAAAAGCACCATGTACGATTTTGTTGCTGGTAAAAGCGTACACGTTGGCGGGTCGTAACGACTCGTGCTGTTCAAGTCAGATAAGTGAAACTCTGGGGAATGGGAGGGAAATTATTTTTGTTACTGGATGTACGGGGTGTTTGTTGAAATTAGTGGGGGTTGATGTTTGCTGTGTGATTGGGGGATGATCAAGTGTATTCTGGAATGTTCCTTAACTTCCTTTGGACCTATCGCATAGCAGACAGTATAATTTTTATGTGGGAGCAATTGAAATTTCTCGTTCTGCCTAATAATTTTGGAAACTATCCTTTTTATTACAAATGTGGTTGTAGGGGGATGTAGAGGATCTATGCTACTTCGATTTGATATGTTAATATTAATAATAAAGTTTTATTGCACCAGTAGACAAAAAACAAATAGGGTAACGCATACAAATGTTGACCCCTGTACAATGATATGTATGTATAAATATAATATAATACTTTTTTTATATAATAAAATAGTTCGGTGGCACAGATATTTTTGTTCCGAATACAATTATATTTCATTATATAAAAAAAGAATTATATTATATTTCCTACTTTTTGGGAAAGAGGATCAATCATTTTATAGGGGTGAACATCTATATGCGTTACCCTACAAATAAGAAAACAAAAAGGCGAAAAATAGTAGAGTTAGAAATTACATAGTATTTTCATATAATAACAGGGGAAGTCGAGGTATTGTGAGCCACTTTTTTTATTGCTAACAAACTGCTATAAAATCAAGTGTTTCTTCAAATTTCAAAGATTTACCTTTCTTTTAGTCATAATAGTGGAATCGAATATTTGCAAATTAGATGATTTTCAGACTATTACAAAAAATTTGCATTTTCATGAATCTGAAAAATCTCGGGGAATCGTGAGCCACTTTATAAATTGAATAAAAATGACAATGCTTGTTATAAAACACACACACACACAAGCATTTTTGTACCCCTTTTTTTGACTTTTTAGAGTCAGTGGGTCATGAAACGTCGAGAATTGCAAAAAAACCGGGGGGTCATTTTTGACACGATCTACATACGTTCCCTCCTTTATATACATAACAGTCGGGAAAGTAAAATTTATATTGTGCTCAAATATTACATAAACAATCATAAAGTAACATCAAACACGTGAGGTTAGCTCTTTAAATGTCCAGAATCGAGTGGCTCACAATTCCCCGAACCATTATTTTTACAACATGGCCACAAATAAATAACACAATGCTAACTTAATGCCAAATTCCTATATTATTTCGAAAGCTTGAAGTCACACGAGTATTATAAAAATAGGTACCTGCGTGGATTCACAGAAACGAGTTACAATAATAGATCACACACAAAGTGAAAATAATACATCGAGATCAGCCAATTTTTATCTGTTAACAGAGCAAAGTAACGATGCGGGTGCGTAAGTTCTCTGATCGTGGAAATATTAGCTTATCATAAGACAAGTAAATAACAGTTGTTGGCAGCTGTCATTATTCACTAGGGAAAAAATTATGGCGCTGGCTCACGATTCCCCGTGGCTCACAATACCCCGACTTCCCCTACGTAGTAAAGACGAATAATAAGAATAGTAATAATAAAATTTAGAAGTAAACACGGCTAACGAAAGATGCGGTGCAACATCAATGTAACGTATCTTTCGCGTGCTAAGAAAGCAGCACTGTGTAATAAAGACCCTTAACTTAAGTTAATAAAAAGGCGCAAGGCAACTTTTACAAATTGAAAGATGTTGCTTTACGTCAACTTTTGCAAACTAGAAAGATATAGTGCTTCATTAGCGGTGCTGGACTTTTACGGACTAGGAGCATAGTATCGTGGTAAAAACTCCCAGCTTTAGGCTACGGAAGGACGCGGTATTACGACGACAGGTCCCAAGACGTAGTTTTACGTCATGAGTTACGAAAGAATGGCTACGTAGAGAATGTTGCGGGGCTATCCTCACTGTCGGAAAACGGCTGCAAGAAATTCACTCACTAAGTAGGTGGAACCAGTGTACAAAATTTGAACATTTCTTCACACAAAAATAGAGCACAGTGCCATAAATGCAATAAGGCGAAGAAAATGAATTATTGAGCCCATAGTGTTCTAAAATTAAAAGAAAATGTTCAGAAGATCGTTGAAGGTAAATGGACAAAATCGCGGGCCATTTTACACAAACTTCGATGCAGGCTATTCGAAACGTATTTCCTATTGGACACGTGAGGGAACGAATGTCGATTTCCAAGCTGTCCATGGCGAAATGACGAGTCACCGTACGTAAGATCATGCAAATAAAATAATGCACCATGCATCACGGCATTAACGATGGCATGGCGTGTTTCGCGAGTCGTGGAACACCGTTCCTAGATCACGAATGCAATGTCTTCACATTGGCGTGGCTGGCACGCGAAATGTTTAAAGCTCACGTTATTATATCATAAGTGGCTTTTCCCTCCACACTGCAGAACGTGTCTGAATGGTAATATATCGTAGTAGCTCGAATAGCGAGCAGTTATCGTAAAATTGACGGCCGATTGACAGCAGTGATAATAATACTTCCTGATCTTTATCTGCGCTTCCTGGTGCCCGGGAAAAGTGGGTTAACCGATGCTTAAAATGGAACGAATGAAATGTGACAAATTAACTTTGACGGTAATTATCGATATTAATACATGCTGTGGGTTGCAAGATTTGGGTCACACACGTCACTGGTGCATTTTGGGTGTAGATAGAATTACATCATGTGTGTCATATTTCTCTGCACGACATGGGGTATAATGGGTTAACTTCGTTGGCGACTGAGTCCGCACAAGAGATATGTATGGACGTTCGTGATTAAAATAGGGACATGTTGGAAAATATGTGGAAGTTCGTTGATCTGGAGAAGTAATCTGTACTATTATTAACAATCGGGAAGTTTGGAAAATTCAGGAATAGAATTCGTACTGTAACGATTAGTTTGCAATTCAGTAGGGTAGGAATAGTATTCCTTCTCGAGAATTTCTCGAGAAATTTTATAATTGCTTATTGCTTATTTCTCAACAATTTACAATCTACAATTTATAATAAATCTTATTAGTAACATTAGAACCTATATGAATTACAATAGAAAATCTGAGTAGATAAGATTCGACATTATTGACTGGTGAAGGTGCTGAATTCTAAATAACTAGACTTTTCGAAAAATGCATATGATCTCATTTCTGATTTCTCCAGAAAGAAAAAATATCGAGAAATTGGGAACCCTAGGTAGGAGCTAATACTATCTGTCAAATTCACATAGCAACAACAATGTCCCCTCAAAGTAATAACTAAGCTTCCAGGTATCATCTTTGAAAGCTTACAAATTTAATTACCCACAGCATTAAAATAATCCATCCTCTGCTGTTCCTATAATGAGCAGGTACTTATCGATTTAGGAGAAGCAAAGTAATATCGACAGATTCGTGAAAAGTATCGATTCTTCTATGAAGCACGCCGCAACCACAGAATTGTTAATTTGACTGCAGTAAAACATTCAATTTTTAAGTGCTTACAACGCTCCGGAGTGTTGAATTGATGCAGGGCTTACAAATACGCTCGTTCTGGTCTCGGAACCAAAGTAGAAAGGAGGCGGTGGTCGCGGCACAGATGCCAGGCTGCAATTCAAGGAAACTCGTGTCTCGAGCATTTTCCCCCTTTTTTTTCGAGGGGAAACGGGCAACCCCCCGGAACTGTGCACCTGTAATAAGTGAAAGCAATTGTACGTAATAACATCAGGTCGGAGGTGCGATTCCATCTAGCAGCGCGAGGCCCTCGTATAGCATCTGTGCAGAGCCTGAATTATCACGCGAGCCACACCATTATAGGGAACATTTAAAAATGAACTCAAACAGAAACGACTAGGAATTGAAGCTAGTTGATCGCTCTGTTTTCTTTAGTTCTTAATCGTACCTGTTCTGTGGGAACAAAAATGTGCTAGGTATTCGTTTCTGGCTGGCTTTGGTGTCTTATTTCAAACGCAGCTTAATATTGTAATTCGCCCAACTTGTTTGTATATATAGGGGCGACTATTATCTGTCTAATAAAGAATTAAGAACTAGTAGTTATAGTATAGAATGCTCCCAACAGATTGCAACATGTAGCGATTATTGTGGGTAAATGAATTTGCTGAGATGTGGTTGTTTTATTGGAGCAAGTGTGCTAAATCAGCGCGATTGATTTTTATGGAATTTTAATTATTTTGCGCGATAATGTGTTCAATATTACGCGAACAGTCCAAATTGTGTTGCCCTAAATTTACAGTTAAGTATTGTTACCTGGGGGGCTGTGAAGTCAATCAGTGTAAGTCCATATTTCCCTGAAAATATGTTACGTAGTTCAAAAGCCTGTTTATTGTTAAAACTTTCAGTTGACAAAGCAATTAAGTCACTACATACTTTCATACGTAAGTAATAAATGATGGTATTTATATTAACCACGGAATTATTAGGCAAAATTATTTAGAGGATAAACTTTTAATGCTAATGGACTTACACTAATTGGCTTCTGAGCCCTTCACATAGCATTGTTTTGAAATTTTATATTTGGGGAGGTTTGAGACATGCTGTCGAGGGAGCAAGAGGAACAAAGAAAATCAAAATGTTGACGTAAGAAATCCAGAAAAAAGTAATGCAGAGGACACAGATGTTGACCTGCATTTATTGCAATTCGTTATATTCGCGTTCCACGTCTTATGAATACTGCATTCGATGTCAAACGCGTTACAAATTGTGTCACACAGACTGTGCCAATGTAAAGGTAGCAAATACAAATTTTAATTGTAAGCTTTGTAAGAAATAAATTGTTTCTATAAATCCTCCAATAGATAGGGAGGCCTGAGACATTCTGCATATTTCAGGAAAGATTTTTTTTAAAATTGTTTCTTGTTTCAGTTTAAAGAATTTAAGCTTGTTTTTGTTTAACAATATAATGACGAATCGATTTGCGTAAGGGGATCATTAAAATTTTATTCATTTTGGTCAACACCAAAATTTAGGGATTCATTTGTCACGTTAGTCGTTTAAAAAGGAAACAAGTCAGGAAAATTGAAAGCCTAAAGTTGTGGACCACCAGGTTGCTGGGATCTGACAACTATAAGTTAAGAAGCTGAGAAGAGTGGAAGCTAGAGGTTGAAAGAAGTGACTAAATCATAGAGATACTTCTAAGGTACCTCATAAACAGAAATCACTACATATGTACATACACTTTCTGCTACGAGTAGCCATAAAAATAAACTCGCAGGGATTCCGTTGGAAAGCGCAGTGCCTCCCTCAGCATTGTAATGTGTATACAAATTGCTACATATCGCAACAAAATGCTGGTTAAATGTCAGAATAATGAGACAACGTAAATTTGCCGCGGGGGTGTCTGTTTCGTGTGCGGTCAGTTCGGAAATAGAAAAACGTAGCGCAAACGGAATGGAAATTTCGAGCGGCGTATCGAAGTGTTGAAAGTTGTGGGGAGTAATGAAAGCAAATAATTGCTTTCCGTAACAATGAACACGGCAAGCTGCTTCGCGTTGCACCGTCCCAGTTCGCGTATTTACTGCGACTATTCGGATTCAGCTGGATCAAATGGAATCCGCGACCGCAGCGATGCTTCCGAACGGCGATCAAAAATGTTCGCCACGTCCGGTCCTCTGTTGCAGTTTGCTGGACGATGTTACGATTTGGATGGACGGAAGCTAGTTCCCGGGAGGTTCCCTCAATCTACAGATACTCGAGTCAAATTCGCAGCACCTGTTCATTGCAATATACGTTTTTCACAATCAGAAGTAGGTAGAATTTTACTAGAGTGTTGCCCGTCAGAGATTCGGAGCGACATTACGGCGAGGTTTTACTGACTCTCTTCGGATTCGCTGCAAGGGTTTTTGCACTAATGGTAAAGCGATAGGTAATACTGTCCTTCAATCCAGCATTTTTTACTTTTTCAGGATAACTATGTTGAAATATTTGAAGTTCCACGAGTCTTTTACCTTTTAAGTAAAGCTAGAAAACTAGGCGCACACGGGTTAGGGTGCAACGAATAATTGAAGAATGTACCTATGTATTCGAATATTTGAAAATTCGAAGAAATTATTCGTATCTGCAATTAGTCGAATCATCCGAAATTAGTCGAATTATTCGATATTATTAAAAATTATTCGAATTATTGAAATTATCAGAAAGTATAGAAACAGTTCAATTTATTTATCCCAACTGTTTTTCAGATAATTAAAATATCCCATCTGAAACATTAAATTGATCGCTACGTTAATAATACATTATCTGCTAGTACACCCATTACAAAAAGTAATATTAGGCAATTGGGAAGTAATAACTATTTTTAAAAATGAGCGAAGAAAAACTAAGACGGTACAAAGAAAATTAGGTGGCACAAATTAATGCTAGATAGGACATTTTAACTAACAATAAGGAGGCCAGTATATTGGACGTTATTGGGGGCCGAATGAAGGAAGCCACGTAGCCCTCGAAGCGTTAGAATCTATGGTCCTTTTAGGTGATAAGATATCATCAGATATCACACTGATTGTGAGTGGCGGAGGTCCTCTAAGCCTCCGAGTTCCAGAGTTTTAGGGTTCATCGCAGGGGATCAAATTATTAGAGCCACAGTACGAGAAATATGTGTTTCGGCTTTCTGTACAAATGAAAACATACATGTGACAGATAATGTCGCCTACAGTGTCCCCAAGTGTATATTTGCACTTTGCAAACATCGATACCTACTTCATAGAATAATAATAATTCAGTGTAACTAGACATTCGTTTAGAAATTAATGGTTTTAATGTGAAATCGTGGATGGATGCAGTCGGCTCTAATAATTCCATCACTCCCTGTAGTTTTTCTGGGGCGTACCTAACAACGGCGCAAGGATCGAATGCAGCCCGCGATAAAAATGCGCGAATTCGAACACGCGCAGAGATTATGGAGAACGGTCGGGAATGAAAGTTGGGGTGAAGTCCATTAAGCGGTCACCTGGGCGCGAGAAGTGGACAAATAGGTGGGTGCCCCAGTTGGACGACCTATATGCATTTCTGTTCTTCACGCACAGAAAATTTAATCTTCGGAAGTGTATATTTGAGTTTTAAATAAAGAGGACGTCGTATTGGGAGTGTTTCCGCGGTTTGAGGCAGAGATTTAATGAGGTTTATCTCTTAAGAGGGGATTCTCGTCTAACAGCCCCCAAAAGTAACTAATATCTCAGAATTTTTTGGATAAAACTGTTGGTCATATTGGATTAAACTCTTTTGGGATAGGTTAAATCCGGGAGACGCGGCCGGGCCGGAGAGTTGGTCGAAACAGTTGATTCTCAGAGAATTAATTGTTCAGAACCATAACACACTTTTACATATACACAGATGTACAGTCTGAATATAGCCACTCGACCAACTCTCCAGCCCGACCGCGTCTCCCGGATTTGTCCACCGCTTATACGATGTAACTCCTGATTGCAAAAAAATAGAAGTATTTTAAAGTTAAATAGTGTACGCTGGTATTGGTTCACTTTAAAGAAAAAAAATTAAAAATTGAAAAAGTTACAGCGTTTCAAAGGAAAAGTATGTTTTTTCCTTAGACAAATTTTTCCAATTATTCTTTATATCGTCGAAAAAAGTATTATAAATAAAAACTAAAATTAAAAATTTAAGTCCAGTCCCAGCGTAAATTATTTAACTTTAAGAAAATTCTCTTCTTTTTGCAATCAGATGAATGTGACAGGTGCTACACCTGACGTCAACATCGTCGAAAAGGCAACACGATTCCACAATAATTAATAAATATTAAGAAGGATCGACATAAAAAAGATTCCACAACTTTAAAAATCGTTAAAAAATAGTTTTTTTTTTCAAAAGAATTCATAAATTTCGGGGGCCGAGAATCCCGCCTTAATTCTACGATACAGTAGTCAAAAGTATCATTTTATAATTTTACGTCTTGTAAACAAAGAAATCATAAAAATATTAAACTTCTATTATGTTTAGAAAACTTCTAGATTCCTGCAAATGTAGAAATTATAAAGTAACGTAATTTCCTTTGCCATGAAAGCTATATACGTACGTCCTCCATTTTGGAATCTATAATTCAACAACTTCCGTCCGTCAAACTTAAAGTGGATATCCGATTTTCCTGTCAATGTGCCTAGGATGCCGAATTATTTATCAACATTTTCGCCATTTAGAAATTTAATTTTCTGGGATCTTATCTTTCTCGATCACTTACAATTGAATGTTTCATTCTTTCCAAGTGCCCTTGTAATTTCTAACGCAATGCATGTGAATGTAATCAGGCACAGCCTCTCCTAACACCCGAGGTGTCCTTCTACACGTGGTTGCAGCGCCTTCTGCAGCTAATGCCCCCGATTCCAGCGAGATGAAACAACAAAATGGCACAGTGCATTTGGTATAAACAACGCCGTAAACGCTCCGCGGATGCGTGGAAGTTTCCCGAAGACGCGGCTGGGACGAGGGGTGTCAGCGTTCTCATAAAGGCGGATGTTCGTTACACTCGCGCGTTCGACGATTCGAGGTGTTCACGGCCGATTAAGCTACGGGAAGAGGCGAACAAGAAGCGTTTTGCAAGTTGAATGCAAGTTTTCTATCCACGGCGGTAATTTGCGTTCGTTAATGTCCGAGGAACACTCGAAGTTTGCGGCGAATAAAAATTCGTGAAGCGGGGCGAGAGCTGAGCCCGCGCTTCCGCTGCCTTTAAACTGATAATTAATGACCGCGAAGGAAAACAGTTGGGCGATTCGGGGCAAATTGAAGGAAAATCTCGTTACGTATGCATGGAAAAACGAGGCGAATATGAAATCATATCGTCCCCGGTTTTACTATCTTTTGGTGACATCCTTTCTGTAACTGAGCGTGAACTGAACAGAATCACGGTTATGGCACTGATTTTATTTGGCTTTCAACTGTTCGTATAGGTCGATTCGACGGTGATTTGTATTTTGGGAGTTGGCATAAGTAACACAGCTGTAGCACATGCGGGATGATGAGTCGTTTAGTGTGAGCTTTTTTATTTAAATAATGGATAACATTCAACAGTAAATTCGGCACATAATATTGTGAGAATTATACTCAGGGTGCACTGAATTTTGGATCGCTAAGGGACAGTAGGGTGGAGCTCATTTTTGAACTATGAAAATATGATCTTACCATCCCAATGTGTTTCTTTTTATAAAAAACTAGCTTTACTATTCGGCTTCGTCCGAAATTTAGATTCGGGTTTTATACAAAAAATTTATTTATTTTTTGTGAAAATAGGCACATTCATCTGGATTAGCTGGGCATAATGAGGTGGGACACATTTCATGACCCCAGAGTTTACCGTTTGAAAGTTTTTAGGCAACAGTTTTTAGTTCTGCTTTATATATTAAAATAAAATCGAGTAGAATATGAGTACAATTGATCTATATTTAAGGGTAGTTCAAAGATGGTGAAATTTTCAATGTGTGTGATAATTATATGGGAAGGCATGGAACACTAGAATTTTTTTCAAATGCATTCATTCGTTGCATTGAGAAAAATAGAAACTGAGAAAAGCTATCATTGTGTCCCATACAAACAAGTAACGAATAAAAGTTAAAAAAAACTATTCGTCATGTGTCGAATAAAGTTAACTCGGATTATTCGAGTCTCGAATAAAGAATACAGTTAAAGTAATTTTTATTCGATCCGTCATTTAAATAATTTCTTACTTAGTTAATGCTCAACTCTGGCCCTGTATAATACTTCGTTTTATGTAATCTCAAGTGACAGAAGCATTTCCCAAGACACCGGAGACCCTAGGGATCCTCAATTGAGACTACCGAACCTTTTAACACTTCCAAGACTTCGACGATTTACAAGAACGTTTAGCCATTTAAAACCATTACCCTGCAACAGCACCTAATCATCGAAAACGCTTAACCAGCTCAAGACCATCGACCATTTATACTCCCCAAGTCATTAAACAGAAATGCGTAAAAATTTTATTTAAACAAAATTTCGCATAACGAATGAAAGTTAAAACAATTATTCGTCATATGTCCAATAAAGTTAACACGGGTTAATTTTTTTATTCGTCGAATGTTTCTACTTCTGCTTTAAGCTTAGCTGTAACTTAAAAGAAACTTTAACTCTAATTTTATTCGACATCGAATATGCGCCAGAAAATTATTTGACGTCGAATAAATATAAAGTTAAAGTTACATTTAAAGCTAATATTGCAAAAATTTATTCGACCCTGAAGTTGAAACCCTCGACGAATAACGGGATTGACATTATTTGCCAAATAGATTCCCAATTAGCTTCTTTCGTCAAATAATCTAAAGTTAAAGTAACTTTTATTTCCTTCGTTACTTAAATCACGTTTTCTTTACTTACTGCTCAACTCTGCCACCGAACAAATCTAACGAGCCACTCCACCATCCCGAACATTCAAAAACTCCCCTATCTCCCCCCCCAAAAAACCGCCCCGTTATCAAATCTCCCACGCACGGTGAGCCGTTATTAATCCGGGCCGTCGACTCAATGAAGAAATTCCGTTGCCGTGTTTTTCTCCGCGACAAATCCGTTCGCTGGGCCCCTGATGCAATTAACCTTTTAAGACTTCAGCCGTTCAGGACGCGAGAGGTCAGTGGAAGGGATGGAGAGGAATATCGTTAAAGTAATTACCAGGGGTAATGTGATTAGAATGAAAGCGTTCACGCCGCCCTCGTGGCGTGAAGAGGCGTGTGTGCCCCCGCGCTGGGTCGACGAGGGCAATTGTAAACAGATATTCCGCGATACTTTCTTCGCGGGCTCCGCGGCCCGCAGGGCGCAGGCTCGGGCTGGTTGGCGGGTAAAGCGTCGGGACGGCGGGCGTTCTCCAGCCAGTTGACGTAGCCGCGTCGTCCACGTAACAATATGCTCCCAGTTCTCGCGATCTCGGTTTTCTGCATCGCGACATGGGCATCGGCGCTGAACGATCCGTCACCAGGTAAACCGAGCAATCTTTCGATCGTCAATCCCCCGCCCCATTCACCAACGAGAACGCGCGGTTCTCTTCCTAGGGTTCACTCGCCTCGGCGAGGATACCCATTCCCCGCGAATCTCTCGATTTGCAATATTGCACATCCGGCGAGACGGTGTTTGCCGGAACTCGTGCCACGGAGGAAGCCACGGAGCACGTTTATGTGCGGAGGGCTGTCCGGGTTTATGCCCAGTGTAACTGTGAAGTTTGAAGCGCGCGGTAAAGTTTACGCGGCCGTCAGCAGCACGATTCCGCGCGGCCAAACGCGTCAAGCCGTTTCGGCCCTTTGTCATCCTGTGCTTCGCCCGTAACTGCCCCTGGGGGGGGACGATCTCAATATCGCGATCGTAAACTGACCGCTGATTAGACGGACTGTCGGGTACGAAACTTGGATGGTCGGGCGCTTGGCAGCAGCTGAGCAAGGGTGGAAGATAAGGTACCTATTTTTTTCCCCCTGGTGTCCGTTTTTACGCGGACACTCTGGATACAATCATCCTCGCTGGTATTTAAACGAGAGGCAGTTGGCTGTTCATGTTTGTCGTGCAATTTGGCATAGCCCTGTACTCACTGTAATCTCCAGTTTCACACCAATGAGCCAGTCCTTCGTAGGCATGCTGCCAAATTGTCTCTTCCTGTTCACTAATTCTCCAACTTTCCTGGGGCGGTTTTATTACTCCGCCAGTTACTGTTCTAATTCATTAATTATCACTGGGGAAGCTGACTCCGTCGGCCGGATATCTCTACGAATTCCCGCGCGAGATATCGTGTCCTCCGTTTACTTTCTATCTCTCACCTTCTCGTGTAGTTTTGTGGCTTTTGTAATACACACATATCGTGCACCACTTTCGTTAACACGATTTAGCTTCAAGGGGCACGTCTCTGCTCCCCTTTCGAATGCCGGCGAAATCTCCCCCCCAGTGGAGGGGAATTCAAAAAGCCGCGCGCACAGCGTTCTTTCACTTTTAAATTGCTTTACCGTTTCGCGGTTTCCAGGGGCAAAAAGAAAAGGGAACGCTCGTCTGTTGCGCGCGTGATAGAACTCGAGAGTGGCGATCGAAATCTTATCAGCCGGCCGGATCTCTTTAATCGCCACCCCCCCCGTTTTACTGCTTCGTATATAGATGCATAAAATCCGCGTTAGCGCGAACCACCGCACGAAGTCGGCGTCGCGGGGTCGTGCTGTAAATTTCACCCCCCTTCGATGGAGGGCGATTGTACTGTTCGCGGAATTATCCCGCGTTTACTATTTTCGGTGATCGACCTTCTTTCTCCTGTTCTAATGCGGCGACGACGGGGTAGGAAGGAGTTCGTCAACCACACTGATCGAAACAGTGTTAATCGCGTGGAGTAAATTAATTACTGGCATTGAGTACGTGATATGCCACGAGTGATAGGCGAGCTAGAAAAAGAGAGGGACTGTGGAATTTGGGGGATAGTTTGATGTTGGGGGTGAAAATTATTGTGTGTTTAAAGGGGAATCCTATTTTTTCGACTAAAGACACTGCAAAATTTGGGCATTTTCTCTGCAGAAATTAGCGATTCGATTCATCTGAAATTTGGACCATGTTTTTATGCACCTTTGAAGAAGTTACAGTTTTTTTTTTTAAATTAATTTTTAATAGATAGTGTCTTTAAAAAAATCCCAAATTTTGCTATGTTTTTAGCTGAGAAAATAGGATTCCCCTTTAATGAAGCAGTATTTCTATGTTTTGTAAATACCTTTAAGTCGGATATTACATTTAATGGTAAGGTCCCCTTCGATTCTCCTCAAATTCTTATAAGTCTATTATTATTATAAGTTTAGTATTATATTTTTCAGTTAAAAATATCTCCCAGATGAAAATCCTTACTCCTCAGACTACTCTAAACAATCTCGCCGCCTTCCAACGCAACTGTTCAAGTTTTGAATTTAACCTGGCAAATTTAAACATACTCGAGCATCCCTCATCAATTTCAGCTTCAATCGCGCCCGACCATCCATGCGCCACTTTACATCCCCCTTCGCTTCTTACATCCATCCCCCGATGCTCAATTGAACGTTGATAGAAAAAGTGCCATAAATCACAGCGCCGCGAGCTTCCGAGGACCTCTTTGAAACGAATGAACCTGATTCTAACGCGGCGTCTAACGTGCCGATTTATTGCGCAATCGCCATCCCCAGTTCGTTACGTGCCTCCGCAGGGAAGGACGAGCTTAGAATCCCGTCGTGGTATATTCAAATGGAAACGCGCGAAGTCGGCATTGTGCCACCTGCGCTCTTTCTTTCTTTCACCCTTCCACGGCGCGCAACCGCCCACCCCCAACCCCCTGTGTCTCTCTCTATCTCGTTGCAAGCCGCACGAACCGTGGCAAGTATAAATTATCACGGCGGAAGTTAGTCCAACGAACTCTCCTTATCCTTTCGCGTGATAATAATTACTCTCTCTTTCTCGGCCGGTCGGGTTGGAAATAGGTTCTTTAGTCGTCTGACGGGACACTTCGTAGATCGTGCTGGAGATCCCTCCTTTATTCGCGCTGCAACGATTATTTTCTACGTCCATCGGCAGGGGGGAGTGGGAGGGGCGAGGGTGGTTGATGCAGTCGATGGCAGCGATTTGAACGATAAATTCGATCGCGACGATTGGGTTTGCGAGACGTCCGCCATTTTGGGTAACGGGTTGCTTTGTTGCATCGATTTTAGTCACCCCCTTGGAACTTTGGCAAAACTAGATTTTAAAACAAACTCCTCTATCATCTATGGTATAACCGGTATTATTCTCAGGCGACCTGCATCTCGACGTGGACAATTTAATTAAAGCTATCCAGGGCAGTTTGTCTGAGAATAATAGGGGAGACCGGGGGTAGTTTGGACACGGGGATACATTGGACAGTTTTAAAATTGCCAACATAGTGTCATGATTATCGCAAATTTTTTTAGTTTGTGCCTATGCTCACACCAAATCACCTGATATTAAATATGATGTGTTGCATCCACGAATGACAAAGTAAGTCACACTTTTTCAGTTCTTGTATGTTACTGTATATCTTACCGGCCCGCTAACGACTATTAATAAAAAATTGTCCAAACTATCCCCGGTCTCCCCTACCTGTTAGATGATAGATGCCAGAGGTGTTTGCTTAAAAATCTAATCCTGTGGTCAAAGTTACCCCACTTGATGGCACTTCATCGTATAAAAATAAATTGAACAAGTGCAACGAAATGCTTTCGTGGGTGTCCTCGATTGAGAGCTTTTCGATGTTCGGGTCTTCAATGGGTCGTGAAAAATTGATTCCCCGGCTTCGATTTCGGTTCTATACACGTTGTATATAATTAGTTGGAATTCTATACCGCGAGGATTATTCAGTTGCGATTAATCTGTGTCATCTTACCTGCTTCTTGAAATTCATTTGAAATGCAATAATGCTTCGTTCTATTTTTACGTAACATATATATTCATGAGTTTGGCATTATAGGGGTATTTTCCGTTATCTATAAATTGTAATTAATGTTCCTAGTTCCTAGCGAATTCTAGATCATCATTTATTAATATATGTGTATAATATCGTGTCGCTTTCGCTAAAGTAAAGGATCTATTCTTTAAAGGTGAACTAATAAAAAGGGAGCGCAAAGTATTCACACTTTAGACATCGATTTCTTGCCAGACAGTTATGAACGACTGTACTCGAGTTGCTGGAAAGAGGTTCCTAGGTCTAGTAAATCCGAGATGAAATTCTCATTTATACAGGATGTCTACTGTTCCTTTGTTGACATTTTCTGCTATCACATAAAGCTTTCCACAGAGGCGAGCGAAGTCGCCGAAATATGATCGCCACAAAAGGGGTATCGAGAAATGAAATAGGGGAACATCGTGAAAATCTGGTGGACCTAAATACTTAGCTCTTGACTTAAATAGTGGCTGAATACAGTCAGCCAAAAAGCACATACAACCATCGTTTCCTTTCACGTCAAAAGTGCTAGCAATTTCCATTCATCTCCATTTTCCTACTAAAGAAAAGTGCAAACAATAATAAGAGCAGTTAAAGAAACTTCGATTGAAATTTCTAGGGGCTCACGAAGCAACTTAGACGATAGTAAACCATTAAAGACTGACGAGGACCACTTGTTTATCAGACCATAAACAAAATGAGAAATTTAAGTAGTAAAATGAGTAGTTAGGCAACCGGGAAATTCAGAAAATCATGCAACTTTGCGTGCAAAATAATTATTGAATTAAGGATTGGTGGTGGGGATAACTTGATAACTATGGATTTTTCGATAATTATTTTTATACACTTTTGTAGATATTAAAAATAGACACAACTTTTGCTTAAACTCCTTTTCAATATCTCTCGCCGTTCTCGAGATATTCGACAAAAAAGAAAATGTTGCATTTCTCCAGGGGGTAATTTCACCCTCCAAAAATCGCACTATGGTATCAATAAAAAATAGATTTGTCTTACACACGAGCCACTATACTTGCGCGCATAGTTGCATAATTTACAGATTGCCTAGCTTCTCTTGTAAGTCGCAAATAAAAAATGGATTCAATGCGACGAAAAAGCACAACCTGTGAAAAACTCGATCCTCGACATATTAATCAACATAACCCACCCATTAAGTATCTTTCACTCAGCTTAACGAGAACCCCCCCAGCCTGAAATTCCCGAAACCTCCACCCCCTGCAACCCCTAGAAGACCGTCGATTCTAAGGTTAGATCAGCTTCCGCGGGCTTCTCGCTAAATTGCACGGAGTACAGATACTGCGCCCGGAGCGTAGCCAAGGCGGTGGCGCATAAGCATAAAATTGAAAGGATAATCGGAACAACAGCGAATAGTGGATGGTCGCGAATTAGGAGGCAGCTAGATACGGCCGCCATTATGCACACCTTGCGGTGTAAACGGCCGGGCTAATGACTTAGCACCGAATTATCGCGCGTCGCTCGACGTCCCCGTAAATCTACCGTTCTGGCTTCTCCCTAATTGCGCGAACCTTATTACCCAAATTAGTTACGAATTTGCCTAACGCCCGTAAGAGGAAGCCGTTATGGCTGAAACGAACACAACAGTGAAAGAAGGGGGCGGGTGGTACCTGCAACGGGGTCGTACGCTTTCCCGTTTCAGCTCGTTTCCCTACAGCTCCCCTATGTCCTTCTTTTTTTTTATCGTAGATCATCGTGTTTCGCTCTTTTTCCATCCTCCTTTACTTTTTTTTATCAGCCGTGTTGCATTGGGAAGTAGCGATGAACGAGATTCATGAGCCTGCGATTCCTGGCGATTCCGGGCGAAAGTAGGAGAAAAAAAAGCCCCTTGGCATCCTCGCGAATATTTTTATTAGACGAATGCGACGCCGGATAATCCCGATGAACGCGTTGTCGTGCATTATTCCAGCCGGGAGATTTCCCATCGGTGTTTACAATTCGCCGTTCGATACTCGTCCCGTAGCGTTTGTAAAAATTTCTATCCCCGCTTTTTGCCACACTGCCGTGCTTTCCTTTCTTTCTTCCGCGCAGCTGCAGCCTGACTCGGCTCGCAACGTTACAGGGGGCTGCTTTTGTAATGCGGTGGTACGGCAGTGTAGAAGCGAGACGTGAGTGTAAATACCTCGCTTTTCGTTTCGTTTGCTTTCTGTAATTGTAACTCGCGACCCGTGATGCTTGTGCTGATGAGAGGAAATATGGTTACATATGTGAACAGAATTGCAGTCTGCACTTTTTTTTTTTATATATTTGAGTAAGAGGGAACAGGCGTTTTGTAGCCGTGCTCGAATTCGATAGTGCCTCTGTGCCTGGATAAGTGAACTAAAACCTACGTTTCACGTATTTTGTATTTTTACTTTGCATGACACGCACTGTGGGAATTATGAGGATTTGTTATTGCTATTAAATTGACTTCTAAATTTTCAAAGTACTCGATACTAATAATTGATTAACCAGTTATTAATATTCGCATATTACAGAAAAACGCATTTTACAGAGATAATCAGTAGTAAAGCTCAATAATTTGTCGGCGAGTAAGTCTTGCCTACGGTTTAACGTGACACCTCGTTCAGGAATTGACATCGATATACCCGTCATGCCTTTCCAATCCTTCAAATGACGCCGCTGAAAGCCAAGGATGAAGCATTTAAATTAATTGCACCATCGATTCCACCGGCTGGCCTGTCAGCGATTTGATTCGTTGATTACACACACCGGCGGCCCGCCGGTGTTTGAGTTATCGCGTATATTCCGAATTATTAGACGTCGGTCACCGTTGATCGACGCGAGGGTGCATATTTCATTAGGGTTGACGCAGCGCGTGCCGTTTTCCCGTTATCCGCTCCTTTCCCTTCGGCCGCGCTGTTCTTCCGCGATGAAATTACAGCTACGGCGTGTACACTTTCTCTGTGCAACCGCGCTTTCCGCACGAAGTAAATCAGGTTGGATAGAAACGTGAAATTACTTTGAAACGGGCTGGTCGATTCCTTTCATCTGATTTTTACCCATCTATGGGCGCATCACACATCAGATTACGCTCCTCCGACTTCCATTTTCATTCGTTTATGTTGTTACCTCTGCTAAAAGTAAATACAACTATGAAGCAACAAGTATAAGATTTTATCCCGCTTCGGAAATTAAATATTACATTCGTGCATTTCTGAGTGCGAAGGAACTCCACGTCAGTAATTCAACTTCTGTAAATAATAATCATAAATGTTCATCGAGAATGTAGCATTGCAGAAAGCACCTACCAACGAACGAAATATAATGCTCAATAATTATATATTTATTTCATCACTCTTCGATTTACGCAGTACGCAGAATTTTCATGAAAATATGATTATTAAAATATTTTCATCAACGAGTGCATATTTTTGGAATAATATATTCCTCGTATTAAGAATAAGAGAGGTGATGTATTTAGTTTCAACTTTTTAAGGGTGACACGTTTTAAAATCTTGATTTTTTTCAATGCAAGTTACTGTTAGTATTAATAATATGAGAGGTACAAGTGATAACGCTTTTAATATTCAAGCGATGCAATAAAGATTTCCAGTATTGTATGCGTTTGCATTCCTTCCTCTGAATGGAGATCAGGGGACTCAAACCGTATGAATGGTACGCATGAATGAAACATGAGTTATGAGACCCTGGTTATCATCGTCTTCTAATCTTTCCTGTTCTCAGGCACGCCGAAGCCTACGGGCGGCAGTAATTAACCGTGGCGCGTCTATGATTGGCAAACAGCGTGATATTTGCACGGACGATTTTGCGTTTGATTGCACCTAATTCGCAAACACGGGGCCACTGTCAGTCGACGCATCCCTGTTTGCACGCGCAATCGGTATTAAACCGGCAGTTCGCCACTTCGCGCTCACCCCGAAATCTCCCTACGTGGAGAAGGGCGAATCCCGCGCAGATAAACAGGCGACAGCTGGGCGAACGTACGCTTTAACGCCTGTGGTCCGGTTAGACAAACGGAAGTGATTTTCGGTCTCGTTAAGGTGTCCCGTTACGGCCTTCGTTTTTCATCCACGAAATGCTGGCCTGTTCCTTTTCATCTCGCTCGGAACGTGGAAAGCCATGGCTCCCAATAATTGCTGCGAAGGAATTTTGTTCACAGTAGTTACATAGTAGGGGATTTAGTGTTCGAGTGATAAAGAGAATTACATTTTTGTTTTACTTTTCATTATGTTGTAGGTAGGTACTTTTTAGCTCTACTACATATATTTTTTTTTGTCGAAATTACAGATTAATCATTAAGGGTGGAAATAAGGGAATTAATTTTTGTAAATTTTGTAAAATTTGTAAACAACCCTACGAAAAGAATTAGGAGTAACCAATTTTACATCTGATGTTAGGCGTTCTAATTAAATCTGACACATCCTATTAGTTTTTACTCAGCTTATTCAATAAATTG
Source organism: Andrena dorsata (assembly GCA_929108735.1). Lineage (NCBI taxonomy): Eukaryota > Metazoa > Arthropoda > Insecta > Hymenoptera > Andrenidae > Andrena > Andrena dorsata. The sequence goes on from OV815488.1 coordinate 9,540,733, forward strand.
TCATTCATGTTACTCATTCCTTGATAACCGACTTCAAACTGAGGAGGTTACTCAATTCGTCACGTATATTTCATTACGTATGCATTTTCAGTCATAACTTCCGCATAGGTGCACCGATTTCGATGATTCTTTTTTCTTTTATTCGAAAGCGTATGAAAAGCTGGTGATACCATGTTATTTTTTTTATTCTTATCTAATTTTAATGTATGTTCTAGCATAGCTTTGTAACGCGTGGACCGATCTGAATGATTCTTTCGTTGTTATATGGAGTGTGTTACTAAAAATTAAAAATAATACATTTTTAAAAAGAGTAAAAACCCGACTTCAATGGTGCGTTTAAAAGAATAAAATAATTTTTTATAAGTCGGTGCCAAAATAGAAACAAAATTAAATCAATTTCTAAATCTTTATCAATTACTATAGCCCATTAGCACACCAACGCCCGGGAATTAGAGCGGGCAAAAATTTAGTGGGACGTCACGCATTCAGCCGATTTTGTTTCTATTTTGGCACCGACATAAAAAAAATTGTTTTATTCTCTTCAACGCACCTTGGAAGTCGGTTTTTACTCTTTTTAAAAATGTATTAGTTTTTAATTTTTAGTTACTTCCGTTTGTAAAATACTTGATACTTAACAACTCCGTTGCCTCGTTCCGACCCACCCTATGCGTGCAATTGAAATACAGCGAATATTTCAATTACTTTCCTAGTTGCGACTTAGACCGTTCTGAATGCAAGCTCTCCGATTAATTAAACGCCTCCGGAGCAGTTTTACGCTTTCATTTCGAAGGACTTAATGGAACGCGCAGGTGATGTCGTGTTACCCAATCGTAGTCCTTCATTTAACTTTTGAACTTTCCCCGGACGGGGGGGGGGTGTGGGGAAATCAGATAAACCCCCTCAGACCGACTCAGAAACCGTCCTAGACGATCCGGAGAGGGAGGGCCCGATATATGTACACGGTTTATCGCCACACATCGAAGCTAGCCTTGAAGTGCAATTAACAATTAGCCCGCCTCTAAAATGAATTTCTCGAGCTAGTCGCTCGTTACTGGGCCGCGTCACGGCTATACTTAAACTTCCAAAGCTAATGAGTTAAACGTACCGCCGATAAAATCCTGGGGCAACCTCTCGCTGGCCTCGCACCCGCGGCGACCTTATCAATCTCAGCTTCGTCCGGGACATCGAGATCGAGCCTTCGTCGAATCTCCATTCGGCAGAGGATCGATTTTCTGCTTTCCTGAAAACGGGCCTGGAGTCCAGCACGTGATGCACTAAATTTCAGGGGCACAGGGTGGTTCTGATAGAGCACCCTGTGGTCTGAACGTTGGGAAAACTTTCTCCACCGATTCACGGATTTCTTTTCCGGTCGATCTAATTAACTGGAAGCTTTTGTTTGGGCTGATTTGGATAGCTTGGAAGATGCTAGTTTTAGGTGCAGATGAGAAGGGTTTTTTGTCGATTTGGTTCTGGCAGAAGGGTTTGGGTAATGTGTTAGATCGAAATGGAGGAAATGCGTAGGCCTGTTTTTTGTTGTAATTGGTGCGTTTGAAGAGAGTGCCTTTATTCTAATCGATTTAGTTGGGCCAGAAGCTCTTATCTTAATTGATCCAGTTAAACCTAGAGCTTCTATTCTAGTTAATCTAGTGGAGTCAGAAACTTTTATTCTAGTTGACTTAGTCGAAACTGAAGTCTTTGTTCTAGTTGGCCAGGTGAACATTTCCGTTCTAGCTGAGCCATTGAATTAAAAGCTTTTGATCTACTTGACTGAGCTAGAAGGTTTTTTTTCAACTTATTATTAGACGTACAGTAACTAGCTGCATTCAATGTGACGTTTGAAGAATAGTGAACCTGAGAAGTCTGTGACGTGTTTATTATTGAAAGTATGCTGTTTTATATTTAAAATTCGAAGTTTAAAAAGAAATATCTATGGTATAAGATTTATAGTGCTGTCCCTTCATTCCCATACTTATTTTTCGTCGATGTATCGATTCTTTATTTTTCATCTGTATCCTTTAATACATAGATCCCTTTTATGCAATTTCTTGCTCCGTAGGCATACACGTGGAAGTGTACGGCATGCAATCGTTACACTTTGACATTTTATGGCGGATAATAAAAGCAAGGATACATATTAGCTTTGCGAGACGCATGATTAAGCCTTTAAATATTGCGCCAGTTCCGTGTGCAGAAATAGAAGGTGCACGTGATTAAATCTTTCCAGGCGATCTGTTTTCGCGATATTGCGAAAACGTTGCACATGTATGGGACCTCTCCCAACAAATTATTACAGAAACTCGTTATCTGGGGAAATGGGAAAGTAATATCAGGCACGCTTTTGTATCATTTTTAGATGTGAAAGGATTGTACTTACATATTTAAGTATTGAACGATGAATTCTAGGTACTAGAATACTAGGTACTTGAATTCAAGGATTCTTGAATATTAGAAGACTAGGTACTTGATTTCTGAAATACTAGAATGCTAAATATTTGAATTCTAGAATTCTAGATTGCTAGGTACTTGAATTTTAAAATACTAAAATGCTAAGTAGGTACTCTAATTCTAGAATACTAGAATGCTAAGTACTAGAATTCCAGAATACTCGAATACTCGAACACTCGTGGAATACTTGAATAATCGAATATTCGAATACTTGAGTACTGGAATACTGGAATACCAGAATACTAGAATACTAGAATACCTGAATACATGTAACTCGAATACCAGAATACTAGATCACTAGAGCACTGTAATACTAGGACACTGCAACGCTATAATTCTAGTATATTATAACAGTAGAATATTAAAATAAAAAGATTCTACAATACCAGAATGCAGGCATGCTAAATACTAAGTACTACCGTACTCAAATCGCACAGCACTTGCCGAAGTCTAAGAAACATCCCCTGCAGGACTCGAAAGTTTGTCGTATTGTGAGAAGTTCTGCCGAAATTTCACTCGAATTCAACGAACAGTTACGCGAGTCGTTTTCGCGCGGCAGAAACGGAATTGTTAAACTACGTTTCCGTGGCCGGCGCCGGTATGGGTGCGTGTACGTGAACCCCGTTGCATGTCTGGCCACGAGAATGCAGCCAGACACCTACGGAACGATACGATCTCGCGACGGGGTTGAATGGGACACACAGGGCAACGTGAATTATGGCGATGCTTTGACTTTCCCGATGCGAATTCCACTAACGACCTTTTAACTCGTATCTGCCCTTCTTTCTTCTTTCTCCGCCGTGCGCGATAACCGCTACTCGATTCCTCCAACCCCCTTTGAACTTTGTTCGACAGTTGTTGCTGGTTGACGGGGCGGCGATCGAATCGCGATTAAATTTGTTACCGCCAGCGTAACACGCGCTCTCCCTGATAAATTAATATCCAAAGAGATGGTCGAAATGGATGTGACGCACAGGCGTGTCACAATTATGTTCAAGGTTTTACAATTAAATTGTAGAATTGAACTCATTATGCACGTAGAAGCGCGCTTCAGCCTGTCGATGTTAACTTAATAAAGGTATTTAAGTGCAAGACAAATTGCTCAGCTCGCATAAAAGGATTCTTTGTTCAGAATCGCCTCGAAAACGAAACACCCGTTTAAAATAATGTTACAATTTCGATATATTTTTCCATGACGAATCGTTCCACTTGACGTTGGAAAATTATAAAGGTAATTTTTATATAATTGACTGACCACAGAGAAAATACATCGCATTTTTCGTGCATTTTTTCGGAGCACTATGTGCCAGTAAATTCTTCGATTTATTGTTTAGATTGCTTGTTATTTTTGGAGTGTTTCGTGCACGCGAATTATTGTGAAATATTTTGCACTGTTTCGCTAAGAGAAGCAGATATTTATAATCAATAGGAATAGTAAAATATTTTATATGATCCAGACGTAGGTAGGCATGTACTTCGCATAGACATTATTGTCTCTGGAAATATTATTTCGCATAAAGTCATCATAACGTACAATGTCAAACACAAGGGAGCTTGAGCGACGTTTCAAGGAGGATATTTACTTACAGACATCTCATAAACGTTCATCGGTGAGTGAATGCTGTAATCCTTTTCCAAGCCAAGCGACACATTCTACGTGAAAACATAAGTCGAATATATAGAATATATTTTTTTTCACTTGTTGCTTTGTTTCAGAGAATATTGTTCAAATACATATGCACTTAACTTGTCGTTTACAAATAACAAATTTATTAGAACTCTTCAATAAATTTGCAACATTGTTCGCAATTATTCCACACAGAGTAGATGTTCTAATACTTATAATAGTACTCGTAATCACTGACGTGGTAGTCAGTATTAGTTTGAAATAAGGGGTGTCATCTGGTTCCAGTGCTTGTAGGAGAAATACAACATACTGAATCCTCTAAGTACTCCTCCTGAAGTTATTTCCACAAGTTTATTTTTCTTCGTGAAGATTTTCTTCGAGTTCATACCGATTCATTAGTCTGTCAGGATCCGACTTAACTATTACTTGTTATTATTATTAATTAGCATTAGCTATTACTATTAATATACTTGCAACGGGGCAACATAATTGTGTTGCAATTATTGTTCGTATTTGCTGTTTCTTAGGATTATAAATTAATTCTCTGGAAATAAATAGAAATACATATGTAAAGTATTATTTCGATATTTTTATGTGGTTACATTTTAATCTGCACTCATGATCTTCCCAGTGGAGATACTTTTGTGGTTTGAAATTAGAATTTGGGAGAAATTCACACCTTTCTAACTATTGCTATATCTACCAAGTGAATCTATCCCAAATACCATTCGTGAGGCACAGAAATTTCTTCTGTGAAAGATCCTTAGTCCTTACATTCAATCATATTCAATGATGATTGCTTTCAAACTTCGTAGATTTAAGGGTCCACACATATATATTTAATACTTTTGCAGAGCACATATACCTCCCATTGTGCCTTCGACCCAGACAAAACATATTATATTGCTCTTTCATTGCGTGTCAAGAAGATATCTCTTTCATTCTTGCACCCTTTTCATCGAAATAGACATCAATCGCGTCGTCGAAGGTTAAATTACACCATTTGTCCCATAGCACCTAGAATACACCAATTCTTCCGTCCTCATATTTTCTCCGACTTCTAAGCAGTACTATCTTCCAATTTAGAACTACGAAAATCTACAAAAAAATTCCCCCATCAGTATATATTAGCTGAATTGAAGAGTCGTTGTAGAAATCACTAAATGTGTCAAAATTAAAAAAAAAAATTCGTTGAAAAATATACGCGCCAATGGTAATACTATAGTATAGAATTTGATTTTTGACTCTTCAATTATTGCGCCCAATTGGCTCATACCCTAAATATGAAACTCCGTAAAAAAAGGCTCCGCAACGTTGACACGTTCGGTGCACTAAAACTTTCCAAAATCTTGTTAACCAATTTATCCGTTCACATGCCGGTACTTTGATTCCACCACCGCTACGAGCTTTTCCACCGCGGTACCGCACGCACCTTCGCAATATTCGCGTCTGTCGAATTCGTTCCATTTTCGTTTCGTGCTTTTTCCCCTCTCGCGTTATTCTTTTTTCTCTAATTGTCACGCAAGACATGCAGTCAATGCACGCGTGCGAGCACGTGCTCTTTGTCTCACGATCGGCGAGCCCCGAGGCGAAATTGAATCGCGCCCCTCACCCGAACCGAGCACTTATTCCGCGTTGACGGCGCCTGCATTGCCGTGCATGCGCCGAAACAAATTACATTTTATTTCACGTGAAGCTCGGTCGAGATTCCGCCCCCTCTCTGTCCCCTTCGTGGGTGGCGCGGCCTCTCCACCCCCGTTTCAATTACGCGATCCGATAACTACGCGCGAAGGTTTGGCCCCCGCTATCGCTGCGATTCCTAACTACTGTGTACGAACGAAAGCGATTCGCCGGGAATAAAAGAGGAGGCCGATTAATCGGTAAACGGTCGCCGCGCGGCAACTCCGCTGTTAGGTTCATTACTGGATTCTCTGCTATCAATTTGCTCGCGGCAGGCAGGAGGACGTGTGCCCGATTAACCATTAAGGAACGAAACGAACAGCCTCGAACGGTGCTAACGTTCTTTTCATTCCCGCCTGTGCAAGTGGAGTTTTGTTTATGAATTTCGCGTCAATGGAGGTGGATGAATTTTATATAGGGTGAATGCTTGGAATTTAAATGGATTATCGATTTAAGTCCGGGAGAGCAGATACCAGGGGAGGATCTGAATAGGTGGTCGTTAAGGGCTAATCAGGGCTTTGCAAGAATGGAGGGTATTTGTGCATATAGATTCTGAGATGTTGTGAGATGTGCGAGGTTTAAGTGGAAGTCGTTTTATCAGGGATATAATTTAAGGTGGTTATTATTATGTGGGGGAGTTGATAATTATACATGTACATCAATGTCGTAGTTGTTTTTGAACTTGCGAGACAGTTAGAAGAATGGAAATTGTTGAGTTTAAAGGGGACCTGTGATCATAGAAAGATCACTATTTTCAGGCAGAGATGGACAAAATTTGTATCTTAAATAAAATTTCGAATAATGAATAAAAGTTAAAAAAATGATTCATCATGTGTCGAATAAAGTTGACCCGAGTTAAGTTTATTCGACAAATAAAGTTAAAGTTAAAGTTGAAAAATTTATTCGAAGCTGAAGTGAAAAAGGTGGACGAATGAAAAATTCTCATCCAATAAAAAAAATTGAACTTTATTCGTCAAATACCGTAAACTGGGCGAACATTGGCAGGTTTTTGAAACATTTTGTTATATAATGTAAAAATTAACATGTTTACATTTGCTTTAAGCATCCTATCATAACATTGCATCTTTTGTGATTGTACGACGAGTGTCAAAATGCATAAAATTTTTGTCCTTTTCCTTCTTTAATACATGTTAAAAACCCGGTACGGGGTAACATTGGCACATCATGTAGATAGCATCAACGAGTTAAGTGTTACTAATCTGATGTCAGTAAGATACATTGACACTTAAATTTGTATATTTTATTTTTTTTTACATCTTAACTAAAATCAAGTCGTAACATTGGCAGATCATAAAAATAGCATTAACAGGTTAAGTTTTACTAGTCTGAACATGTAAAACAACGTAACCCCGGCGTTTTCCAATGTTACCCCGTGCTGCCAATATTCCCCGAGTTTACGGTAACCTAAAATTAAAGTAACTTTTATTTGATCCGTCATTTAAATAATCGTTTATTTAGTTAATGCCAAACTCTGTTCTCAGGGTAATAGATTTCGAGTTTTGGAGGTTGCCTGTGTCTTTTTACTTTAGGACATTGATTTTTCCTGTGTAATAGTTGTATGAAGTAATATAATATCAGGTACTATAATTCAACGAAGTATGCGATAGCTATCTTTAATGATAACTGTAACTTAGACTGTTAGAATACATAATGGGAAAAGTTTCACCAATAAGTTGCCAAGACTATTACCTTATGTGACAACATTAAAAACGAGAATTGAACTTCCTATTCCGTAGAAAGAAATGTGTAGATTATAGTATAACTTAAATATTCTATTTACAGTAGATAACGTATAAGACGCTCAACCTAGAACATTCTATATTTAGATATATCTTATCTAGAATACAAAATACATAGAACATTCTGCCTAGGGTATAGAATACTAAGAATATTCAACCTAGAATACAAAGGACCTAGAACACCCTACCCAGAGTATAGAATACATAAAACATTCTACCCAGAGTAGAGAATACATAGAACATTCTACCTAGGCTACAGAATACCTGAAACATTCAACTTAGATAGCATGCTACACACAACGTTTTACCTAGAATCAGCGGCGGACTGGGTCTAAAACTATTGATTGATACCCACAACTACAAGGCTATTATTTAATTTTTATGAGAAATAAATAAAATTTTCAAATAAAAAAATTATTTCTTCAAACAAAAATACCTGACTGCGAGTATGTTTTAAAATAATAATTAATTAAAAAAAAAACTAAACTGATAAAAATAAGTCCATACGGTGGGGAAGTTAGAATCAGAATTGATCTTCATACATGGTAATCCAATAGACAAACCCAGATCTAGGGGGGGCGCAAATAGGGCAATTGCCCAGAGCGGCAAATTTTGGGGGCGGCAAAATTGGTAGACAAGTACCTGCCAAAAATTTTGTTCAGTGTCAAAAAATATATTTTAAGAGTTCGATCGGGCCCTGGCTGCATCCTCTACTAGTCTACGAGGTTAGTAAATGATGCCGCATGCTTTAGAGTTTAGGCGATCTTAAGAATAAGCAACGACTGAGAATACCGCCCTCACTGCTATCCATGGAGACAAGCATCTCCCTTCAGCAGTAGCTATTCGATCTGCAACCCAATGTCCCGCAGCTGCAGCGTCAGTACCGTATAGAACGTGTCACACTCGCAAATATGTCACATTAATTTCGTGATGAAGAAGCAATAGGAGCACCGGTGCTCTGAAATAGTTCTAGATGCGTTAAAAACACTGACCCTATGTTCGTGTTAACATTACTAACACGCAGGACCACTGTCCACTATGAAATACTTTATCGCGAAATAAGCACTGACTCTACAATCGCATTGCACACGATTACAAAAGCACTTCCCGCTTTTAAACATCTCTCAACAGTGGGAAGATGTATTTGGACTCGGGTAAAGTGTTTCCAAAATAGTCCTCTAGATACTCAGTGTAATGTAGTAGAATTTTGTTAAAGGGTCGTGGATCGGAATCGTGGGCAGGAATCGTGAAATCACGAAATAATATCCACTGTGACTGCACAGATATTCAATGATCCGAACACCGTCGCGGACGAAGTAGAACTGTTAGGGCACACCGTTCGGCAATGTAGTGACTTTGGTAGAGGTTGTTGATGTTTTTGTCGCGCTCGGCCGACTTCCAGCTACCTTAAAATTCGTCAAAGCCAGAAATAATATTATATAGCAATGTCCATTACAAAATGTTCACTTTTCACAACTGCAGTTCTGCACCCTGCACATTCTGCCCGTATTTTTATCACTGCGCTATGTGATCAAACTCTAGGCAACGCTTCGTCAAAAAGTCGTCTAGAATCTAGATGATAGGTATATTCCAGTGAAATGTTGTTAAACGGTCTTTTATTTAATCCAGTAGTCGAATGAATTGATGTAGGAATCGAGAAATCAGGAAATAATATGCACTGTGACATTTACAGATATTCACCGATCTGGTCACAAAAGTTGATGGGTAGCGTCCATCTTCTTATATCAATGTCATGTATCAATGAGCCCTGATCGATAGCAGTTTGAAATTTATCCAACACATATTGCACGATAGATAACAGCTGTTCTCTGCGTGTACCACCATTCGCCAACGCTGCTTCCCAGCGATACAATTGTTGAACTGATTTAACTTGTGGTTTTCTATCTTTGAGCCGCTTCTCCAAAACTCAACAGCTCGAATTTTATAATTTAAATCTACGTTACCACTTTCACCTGGGACACACACATCATCAAATTCATTGATAGTAAATTCTTCGTCTCCCTGGATATTATCGTCTTTAACAAACTCACATTCTAGGGGCCGCGCTAGATCTTCAAATTCTAGGGTTGCAACATAGTCGGTTTTGAATGAAACGTCATTCTTACTATCAACTATTATGGTATGTATAATTTTTGATAATTTGACTTCCCTATGATTAATAGGAGACGGCGGTATTCTAGATATATGTAGAGCAGATATTAGTAAATTAATTACATTCGCCGGATTTATGTGCACTATTTTATCGATAACTCGTACTGCTTGCAGTTAAAAAAATGCCAGTGACAACGAGTATGAAGTTGAGCTGCGAAAACTTGGTATTTATAATGAGGCAGAAAGATAAGGATACAAGAATGTCTCATTCAAGATAAGTTTGTTTCTTCAAAAACGGCATGACTAGTTAATCTTATGCATTAATAACGGAAACTTTACAAACAGTCGTGCGAAATTATCAATAATTAATCATACACTTGAAAACACCTCGTGCTAAATGCACCTCGTGCAAAACAAATGTGATAATTGTATCAACACTTTTATCAAATGATTAAATATACCTTCTACAAACAAATATGTATACCATTAAAAATAGCTCGATAAGCTTCTTTATTTTATAAGTAATAAATTCAGAGTTGGGCAAAATGTAATCTAATTACATCTTACAAATTACGATTAAAATGTAATTGTGTAGTTGATTAAACATTATTATCTGTAATCGTTAATTTAGGTAGTTCACCATTTGGTTTCGTCAACTACCTAAATGAACGATTACAAGAAATAATGTGTAATCAACTACATAATTACAGTTTAATCGTAATTTGTAAGATGTAATTAAATTACATTTTGCCCAACTCTGAATAAATTATACATAATACACTTTAGCATCTTTGAATATTATCACATTTGTCACCACCATGTATTAAGGCCTGCAACAAATAGAACGAGTCTTATTATGCAACTTACTATGTGTTGTGAGCGCGCAACCGTGCGAACCGTGTACTTGCCATCACGTAACTCCATAAGCCGATAGTGCATTATACAATTCATATACACGGTTGAATTCACAAAAAAACACCCTATATTTTAAGTTATTATATAAATGTAAGAATTGATAAAAATAATGCGGGGTAATATTTTTTTTAAGAAATTTTTTTTTTAAATTTTGTTACCGTTATTTTGTAGCGCTTATTGCACCATTAAACTTTTGTTTGAAACATTTTTTCTGACTGTTGTACTTTGAAAGTTATACGTGAAAAAGTGGAAGTGGCAATTTGACTTTGAGGTTAGTTTTCACCCCCTTAAAGGGCGATAGGGCACAAATGAAACACACCGTTGTTCTTGTTTTTAGTCACTCTAAAAACCCACAAAGTTGCGTTCCAATCGGTGAGCCCGGGTTCGTGGTGTTCCCTTGTCAGTGTCAAAAAATATATTTTAAAATACTTATTTATGATTCAATGCAAAGGGCGGTAAAAATCACTTTTGCCCAGAGCGGCGAAAGAGCTAGATCGGGCCCTGCCAATAGTTACAATTTTAAAAGGAAGGTTTATTAGAAAAAATATATATTTTGATTGCAGTCGGGTGCCAAATTACAATAAAGCTCAGAATAGTGGACGCAATTCGTTGTATGTTAACCGCCAGCCTCGAACATGCAACCTATAACGAGAATTTACTTTATAAAGCCGGGTCCACATTTGTTACCGCACCGCGTTCTGTTACCGAGACCTGTTACCTATCTGACCGGTCGTGATAACAGGTGTAGACAATGTCTGACAACTCCGAGACATTAATTGGTACGGCCGAACCAAGTGACGAGTCATAGTATGCAGTAACAGAACATCGTTAGATACATAGGTAACAGGTCGCGGTAACAGAGCAGGGTGCGGTAGCAAATATGGACCCGGCTTTATGCAGCAATATTTGGACATTTCATACGGCACTCGACTGCAACCAAAATACATATTTTTTCTAATAAACCTCCCTCTTAAAATTGTAACTATTGAATTACCATGTATGAAGATCAATTCTGATTCTAACTTCCCTACAGTATGGACTTGTTTTAATCATTTTAGTTTTTTAAAATTAATTATTATTTAAATAAATAATTTTTCGGATTTCCATCTTTTTTGTTTTCTTCCTGGTTTAAAATATTAGCCGCACATCTGTTGCAGCAAATGATACGGTCAGGTTTGTTTAATGGCAATATTGTGACGTTATTAGTGGAAATAGAACGTGCCTGTTTCTGATATTCCTAGTAAATTATTACAAACGTAACAAACAATTTCAGCTACTTGATTAATTGTGTTTTGAAACATCGAGTCATCAGTGAACAACCTTCGAGGACAATAATAATTCCTCGTACCCTGTAGTAGTTGCTCGGGACTTGCAAGCGATTCATTTTGGTGCGATAAAGATGCATACTCTCTCGCGTGAGTCAGCCTTTCGTCGTGAGATGAAGGTGATTCATTTTGGCGCACTTGTGAGGTATAATCTCTCATTTGAGCTAGTCTATGAGATTGTGAGACGAAACATTTCATGCTACATTGCTCCAATTTCTTTTTTTTTCTTTTGTCTATTAAGCCGGCTTTGTTTGGCGTTATAAGATTTATTCTGGATTTTTTTTGGCATCCGGAGGAAGTTGTGAATAATCGTTTGAAAATCTTACCTTCATATCATGTAATATTTTACGTTTTGTATTAGGTGTATCTATTTTCAATTTCGCTGCCTTGGTACGAGCTTTCTTTGTCTTTTTACAAAGTGGCATGTTATTTACTAAAGAAAACCAATAAATAGTGTTGAGCGTTGGCGTATAACCTGGCCACCAAGGACGCACAAGGGCGCCTTGTATTTTTCCGAACCTCATCTGGCAGACACTTGGCCTCTCAGTCCGCACCTAGTAGACCTGGGACCGTAGTAAACTCGTAAATTCATTGCGTTGGAAACGTAGGCGATTAGCTCAAGTCAGGGCCAAGTGTCCCAGGATCGCCGTGACAATAAACAGGCGGCCTCGCGACAACCAGTTCACAGACACACCAATACTTCCATCAAGATTTCCCTTTCCTATCATGCGTAACCACCTACAATCAGATCGTTTCTGCCAATAGGCAGCGTTTCTTACGACTTCGTTTCTAAAACTCCACCACTAAAGGGAATCTTCGACTCTACCTTGTAACCAGCGAAAGAGTCCCAAACCAGTTCAAATTTACACCTCGCAAGAGTAACTTGGAGGGACTCATACACCATATTGTAAACTCATTGTTAATTGCCATATTCAACTATGTTCAAGTTTAGTCATTTTAATACAGTTTCATTGTTACTGTTAATGTGCGGTGCCTCAGTTTATTCAACATACATCCTTCAATCACATCCTCGTTAGTGGTCTCTTGTGGTCTTAAAACACCACAGAGAGAGTGACGTTTGCGCCGTCGGAGATTTACGACTTCCAAAAACAGGCGACGCAATAGCTCACAACAAATAGAAATGTACTGTTCAATTAATTACTCGACTTTTGGGCTTCCCCTTTAAGCTACAGTAACTTTGCACAGCGCCAAAATCGTTGCCGCCCGACTGGCCGACAAACACAGTACGCACTCGTTATAATTAAGTATAAGCCCGCTTCTACCGTGCGTCGATTGTCCCCACCATTTCTTGGAATCGTTCGGATGAGAGTGAGAGAACCCGAGAACGACCGAGGTGGGAACGAAAGAGCCGACGGCAACTTCGTGTCGATTCCGACTCGAGCCGCCAATGCCGCGAGTGAGGAAACCCAAGAGCGAGTGAGAGGGAACGAAAGAGTCGATATAAAGAGAGAAAACATGATACTTTGTCTCGCTTCGTCGTTCATGTGCGTAAATTTTATGTAGTTGCACACGTGGGTCGAGCTCGATTTTAATTCTACATAGCCTATGTCACTCACAGTGTTAAAACGAATCTAATGCTACCTCATTTGTCAAAGCCAGTCCAGCCGTTGAAGCTCTAGCAGGGAACATAGAAATCTGAAGGATACAAACATGACAGTCAAACGCATTACCCTCCTTTTCGGCTGCGCCGCAGTTGGGTAAAAATATCTAAGTGGCAAAAAAGTACAATTCAAATTTTTTTGAAATAAATCTATCCCCCAAAAAATTATTCTATTAAAATAGTAATGCAACGTAAATTTTAGTTGCATACAGTAATAATATTGGAACTTCAATTATATTTTCAAGCTACTAAAAGGTCATTAACACTTTTAACATATTGTCTGATATTTAAGGGGACCCAGTTGCCATCGAGCAATCCTAAACCCTGGCCAGTCCGCCACTGTCTACAAAATACTATCTAGAGTTCAGAATACCTAGATCATTCTACGTGTCAAAGTATCACGTTCCTCCCAATACCCATCGACCCTTTCCAAACACCCAGTACCTTTCCCTCGTTGTTTCATGCTCAGAAATACAAACAGGTAGTCGTTCCTCTAAACGGGCACCGAGTGACGTTGAAGCGTTTCGTTCGCTCCATCCATCCCCTTCATTAATGCAATATCAAATCAAAAACACCGTCGATGATGCTATCCGAGGCGAAGCGTGTTTGCTCAATTTCCATCGATTTTCGCTGGCACGCGTTGGTGCACGCATTTACCACGAGGTTAACGTTCCAGATTTCTTCGTTTCTTGCCTCTCCCTGCCGTCGCCCTTCCCCACCTTCCTGTTGTCTTTTCACACCCTCCCCCTTCTTCCTGGACAGCAGACATCTGCCATCTTGGACTGCGCGCGATATCGCGGCGTCGCGCAAGTTTTACGGTTAATTACCAATGATGAATCGCACGGAAACGCTACCGGCGCTCACCGCCCGGGCAAAAAAGGGCAACATTTATCATCGGCACATTTTCATCGCCACGCGGTATCGCGACTCCCACATTGTCCTCTCTTCCTTAACCCCGTACCTTCTTTTTTCCGTCGATATCAATTTAGTTTTTGCCACGGCCAACTGCTTGCTTGGCATCCCAACGTATTTGCATCGACCATGTTTTGTTGTTCCTTGTCTACACGCCGCGCAGATGCTACAGGTTCAGAGGACTATGAGCAGTGATTTCCGCCCGAAGAAACGTTGCAATATGCAGCCGGGATGTGGAAGTTTTTTTTTTATACGCGCGGAAGTTATTGGAAGATACGATGAAAGTTGCTCGTTAAAAATATTCATTTCGACGTATGAAACACCGTTTTTTTTAATTTCTCATGTTTGCTGTTTGTGGCGTTCCATTAGCAAGTTCCCTGAAATTTTGCAGTGGGCATGATGTTAGAGCTGGCTCGTACAAATGGCAGCCATTTGTGTTATTAAGCTGAGTGTGGCAGAATTTTTTTAGTGGCTTGGATACCTTGGTTGGTTGTAGAAATGATAAAACGAGTGCAGCGATTGCATATTGTTACAGGATAGGTTAATAAAGTGTCACGAAGTTTCTAGTTTCATTATGTACTGGGAAAACCATGGGGAATAGCCGTAGAATTTATTTCTAAGCACAGCGCACGAGCCAGGGTGGCAGCTTGCCCGATGGCAACAGGGCCCCTTAAACATCAAACAATATGTTAAAAATGTTAATGACCTTTTACTAGCTTGAAAATAGAGCTGGGACTAGTCGAATAATTTAATATTCGAATGCTACGAATAAACTTCGAATATTTGAGTATTCGAATGTTGTTATTCGAATATTTAATTATTCGAATACTATTCGAATATTCGAAATTAACTTACAAGATTTCACCCTGACAAACTAACGAACTCACAATTGAAACTAAATAAAAGTCTTCGAATACTGCAGTTAAAATATTCGAATATTCGAACACCGAAGAATTCGACAAATAGTCCCAGCCCCACTTGAAAATGTAATAAAAGTTCGAAAATGATTACACCTGTATATGTACAGTTTAATTGCTATTTTAATATAAAAAAAAAAATAAAATCATATATAGTGGCCTGCATAAAATGCTTTTGAACTACCTCGTAATATTTAAAATGTTCAATACCTGTAAACTATGTAAAAATATCCACCATTTATTTGAAATTGAAAAAAAGAATAATTTAAAATGTCAATTATATTAATCTGTATTTACATTTAGTATCTACTGTATACTGCCACTAGTACCTACGTACAATATATGTACACATTTTAATTTCATTCTTTTGCCACTTAATGTATCTTTTGAAAATTTGATTTGTTTCTAATAAAAGTTATAGTTGTAGGTGGATCCCCTTTGTCTCCTAGCAACTAATATTTTTAGATCCAGTCCGCCACTGTCTATGAGAATTTGCGAAGACTAATTGACTACTTTAGCTAAAAACGAATAATCATTATTTGAAATCTTCCCTGCGTGATCCCCATACGGATGGAAATATTGTATAACCTATAATATCCGTAGTTGGAAACACGAGGATACGCATCGACCAGACTACGAGCTGGAAATAATTTCACTAATTCATTAAAATACCGTAGAAATACTGCTAAACTCTCTCCAAATTTGGTTTTCACGTATCCCGCCTCCCCATAACTTTCCACGACAAAGCGTTATCCATACTACACATTCTCCATAACACTGGAACACATGAAAGCACCGCTTAAAATAGCAGCTGGGCAGGAAAAGTTGGGACATTTCTCGTCCGACGTTCAGCGAACAGGAGCGATCCATCTAATGGAACCTGCCATTGCTCTCCAAAGTATAAAAAATAAATTTCATCGGTGCCCCGATTTTCGAGGAAGCAACCCACACGCGTTGTGTCTCTCGCTGCACAATACCTCCAGCGCTGGGAGCGTTACCAACACGTTCCATGCACCCCAGCAGCTGCTATGATAAATCATCCTCTAGCCTCGCGCTCGCCGCTCGCGCCTTTTAAAGATTCCTCGCGAGAGTCTTAGCGCGGTTTCCCGCCACCCTCGTACACGTAATTGTGCTATTTAATTGATTACGGTCGCCGTTTCATTGACACTGCGCCGCAGTCGTAATAAATAAAATCCAGCCACTCTCTTTCAGCCGGTCGCTCCTTCGTCGGCGCAATCAATCACTTCATTTCGTAGCTTCTCCGATGAAAAATCACCGGCCGCGCAATAAATCACTGCGCCAAGTTATGAAATATCCGCACGCCGTCCGCGCCCTGCACGATGCGTGACCGCGATCACTTTCGAATACGCGCCAGCAACCCCGTAACCCGCGATAGCGTGTCGATTTTTTTCTGTTTCATTTTTTCCGGGGGCGGAGGAGACGAATGGGAAGGAACTCTGACGAGGGCTGATCGTTTGCACGCGCGACAGGCGCTGTTTGCTGAGAGCAACGAGATCGCGGCGCCGGGCGATCGAAGGGTGGGGGGGGGGGTTGGTTTTGGTTCTGGGGATGATCAATAGGTAATGAGAGGAGAATTGAGATAAGTGCAAATGGAATCCCACGTGTCAGTTATAGTTTAGGTGTTTTCCCCTGGTGGGGGCAAGGGCTCGGGAGAGTTGGAGATACGTTCTGCGCGTAGTAAACTTAGGTGGTCGAGATCGATAAGAGAGAAGCTGCGTATTTATTTGTAGCTGCGTATATATTCCACGACGTAAGTTGGTTGAAACGGATTGTTTACTACACGCGTATACGTACACGCTTTTCCTAGCTTGTGCGAGCGTACGCGCACATTCAAGGCCCGGTGAGACGGCTCCCTTAAGTCTTCCTCGGAGTTTCCTACCGACAAATCAGCAGCGTGTAAATAACTGAGGATGTAGGAAGTTGCTATACAAAAGAAAGCTAAAGCAAGGGTTCCCGTGTCAGCTCTAAATATCGATATCGCTGTTTTGCTACCGATGTTGACCAGATTCGTGGGAAGCCCAGTGATAGACTTCCTATTGACAGAACATTTAACAAGGGAGTTCCCTCGACGCTTCCACCCAGTTTGATGGAACAAATGAGAAGTAAACAATACCTCTTGTATGCGATGAGGTAAACAATCTTTCTGTCTAGTACGGTTGTTACCCTCCCGAACTGGATTTCTTCTTCGCACAGATAGAGGTAGATGTCTCGCGACACTGGCTTTTTCAGTGAACAGCTAAATATCACCTGGCCTTTCGATTACACGTGGGAGTACAGTTCTCCGTTATTAAATTAGCATATTTCAATTATCATTCAGCTGTGAAGCTATCTTTCGACCACCGCTACATATTCATCTATCATAAGGTAATTATGGGAGAGACGCTGCACTTTCGGTATATCAGGGTTGTTCCGAATAAAATACAGCTCTGTCGATTTTATTTGTCTTCAGAACGTGTTTGCCTTATTTTATTTTTATTTTATGTCTGATGAATGTGGCGGAAAGAAGAAAAGACAATTAAATTTAGAAAATATTATAATACTTATTTTTCCAATTTTATTTTATTTTATAACTGTATAAAAAATAATGTTTAATTTTACGTTGATTGTACTACTTTTTTAAATAAACACTTAAAATTAACAAATTTAAATGGAAACTTAAACGTGTTTCGAAATGTAGCATCACACCCGGAAGTGCGGCGTCGCCCCCAACGAAATGATGTTGTTGGTTATAATTTTTTAGGGGTGATAAATATTAAAATTCTGATTTTCATCAATGCAAGTAGTAGCACGAGATGTTCAACTAATATTATGTAAGGAAGAGTAGGGAAATTGCGAATGCGGGGTATACCCGAACACCGCGATATTGTTACATGATGTAATTAGCTATGTTTAGTACTAAGGGAATTGTCACAATTGTCATCAAGATAAAGGTCGTCAAATGTTTTCGTAGCTTTTCTTACAATTTTACGCTCGAGTACTTTGAGTCTATAGTGTATTAAAGCTATACTAACCAATAAAGCATATTTTTTTTTCGTAGTTCAGTTACTTAATTCTAAATAAAATCAGCGGATCAGTTTGTATATAGACATGTTCGTATTTGGCACTAAAAGCGTGTCTGGGGCTATTACCGACGATGACTTCTACCCTTTTCACTTAATATTTCGAAGCTTTTTATATGTCCAGTACCCCGGAATTATATTAGGAAGAATATATGTACATATTAGTTGACAGATCTTCAGATACCGGTGAAATTGGTTAAAAATAAAAGACTTTAAATCGGTCAGACAGCAAATAAATATTCCATCCCACGAGCAACCAAAATACGATCAAACATGAAGAAAGACTGTGTCAGACCCACAGCGTGGAAGAAAAGAAGCGTTTAGTAAAGATCAAGAGCACTTTAAGCAACCGTTCGCATTTACCCTTCTAGCTACTGAAAGAGTTTTGTTCTTCTTTCGAAAAATTATTTGTTTATTAAAGTAGGTATCTATAATTCTTTGTGTTGTCTTTGTAGCTGATTAACCAAAGTTCATTTATCCATAAAGTAAATTTGATTAGAGTCAATATTTTCGTTTCAATTTAACTTCTCCCCTATGTATTCGTAATTCCCCTACTCTCCCCTATCCTTGGAAAAAGTTTCCATAGTAAAATTTAGACACGGTGACAATTCTGCGTAACGTGTGGCAACTCTCCCATAATCACCCTATTCTTGTTTCTTCGTCCATTACGCAAAGTTTTGATAGCGAATGAAGAATGACCCGAGACTTAGTCGAGTAAACCGAATCTCCAGCTACCAGCAAACTAATCCCAAGAAATTAGAACGTAACATTCCAAGCAACAGTTGCGCGATCCCAGCTTTATTCAGCGAAACGCGTCAAAGGGATAATCGAGCGTGGAGGCATTCGACTCTGAGCGGAGTAACTTACGCGAGGGATTTTCCAGCAACTATTCGCCCCAGTTTCATTATCCCGGGCAGCGTGGCGTTTTTGTTCCGCGAGATCAGGAATAGGCTCGGGTCGGTTTTCGAATTCTATAGGTCCCGCGAATTAATACGCCCACCCACACTCCCAGCCGTTTGCCTTTCTCGCCCCCCCCCCCCTCCCCTCCCGAAACATAATGCGTCGGTGTGCGATTCGAAGGGTTCACCTCGGATGCATGATGGACCCGCCGAATCTCGCTGTTGATCCCAACGGCCAATTAGCTGCCTTTCCCCAGCAAGTGTTTAAACTTAAGTGTAAGGGCGGAGAGAGGTGGTGCAGCTCGCTGAAATAGCTCGAATTCGTGCAACCCGATTAACCTCGCCGTGAAATCAATGAGCAGTGCAGAAAATGGTGAGCGTGAAGGACGGAGGGGGTTGGGCTATCGGGTCGGAACCGAGGACTATATAACTACCCCATTATCAACCTCATTAAAGGTACCTACTCCTTAGCCCAACCTCTGGTCCCTCCCACTCTTCGCGACTCAGCCGAACTCTTAGCCTCCACCGAGAGCTGGCTCGTTCCTCCTGGTTCACGTGAGCGGCAACTCGACACGCCAACTATTTTATAGTCAGTTATTTAAGCCCAATTAATTAGCCCGGCTCCGTTCCATCGATTCCTTTCCTTCTGCTTACTAACCGCATCTAAGTTTCGCCTCCTTCGTGATACCCACTCGGCGTTAAGGGGGTGGGGGATGTAGCGTTTTTTATCGGGAGGAGTTCCAGGTGATTTATGGGGTTTCGCTGGCTTTCATTTGCGTCTCAGGTGGGACAGGAGGGGTTGCGATCAGCGGGTGCGATGGACGAGTTACTTAGGGTGTTTTGGAGGTGGGAAGATTGGATTGTGGAATTGTTTATGGTGGGATTCGGTGGCCCTTTGGTTTTAGGCACGAGGTACTGTGTGCTGCATAGCGTAGTGGTGGACAAAAGATTTAAGATGTGAATGACAGAGCTGGGCATTAACTAAGTAACAAATTATTTAAATAAGAAAGCAACTAAAAGTTACTTTAACTTTAGGTTATTCGACAAATAAAGTTAATTTTTTTATTCACATAGCGAACCAGGTTTTCTAAACTTTTATTCGTTATTCGAAATTTTATTTTGATAAAAATTTTGCATGTAGGTGGTGAATGGTAAGAGCATGGGCGTTTGTAGGGGATGGGGCTTCAGAAAAATCGCTTATTTTTTAAAACTAATCTTTATTAAGTTTATACTAAACAAGTGCATACTTTTAAATTTCAATTTTTAATTTTTAATTATGGGATTACCTCCAGCCCCGGCGACAATGAATTATTTTAGGAATTTTTTTAGGGGTTTTAATAAAAAGAACAACATAAAATACTTATTGCACATGATTTGTTAGTCTATAAGGTGCGAGAAAAAATTATTTGTAATAACTTTTGTATTAAATTATTTATGATTTTTTAGGCCCTTTAATCTGACAAATAAAGAGTCATTCTTGTAAAATAATGTTTGCCATTATAGTCCGTTGAGCAAAATTCTATAATTTCCGATAAGTAAACAATGTATAGCATTCTAAAGTTGAATAATCTTTTGGTGCTACAAATTGAGATGAAGCAAGCAACCAATCGTCGCCTGACAACTTGACTGTTTCTCAAAGTTGGGTAATTCTTGGGTAACAGGGATAACATAGTTACACTGGAAAAAAATACAAATTTGAATACGAATTATGCAGATCTGTAAAAATATGAGTTTTAAATTTTATTTTCACCACCACTGTGTAGCACGTTTATATTATGCAACCTATGTTTATAGTTTCTCACTTTACGAGTGGCAGTTTGCTAATTCTCCCTTGAGGAAGCTGTTCAATTGGTATTCAGTGTAGCAAAACGGAGGGAAGTTGCATATCATAAGTTTAGGCAAGATTCAAGTTTGATTGCCAACGATTCTGCTAATTGGTGAGAGACATTGATCCCCTTTCGAGGCAATTTAACCACGTGCTGTATATTAATAATTTCACTGTAGCTTCAGGCGTTCGCTGCTATTCAAAAGTAGTAGCACACCTACTGTGTGAGGAATAATTGAAGGGTAAGGTGGAAAACCGGGAATGTCTCAAAACAGCTTTATCGAGAAAATTAAGTATCTTGTTCCAGTGCAGAGTGGACATTACCTATTTTTAACCAGCATACGAAAACTTTAACGTTATCTTACGGGGGCATTTGAACTTTATAACCCTTCGTGATTCAACAGTTTTGTAGTCCCAGTTATTACCAACAAAATATGCTATACCTAAGTCGGAAGATCACAGAAATGGACATTGCTCGTTTTCCCACTTACTCTTCAATTATGAATATTGATGCAAATATATTGAAGAACTTTAACAAATTTTACTTTACATGATATTTTAAATTAAAAGCAATGAAACGTATTTAATCTGTACAATATGCAGCAGCTAATAATCAGGAACGTTTGTGTAAATGCAAAAGTGAAGGCTGTAGTACTGTTTTAGGAACGTCCTGTATATCCACGCGTCGAAAGTGTCACGACAGTTTGTCCAGCTCGTAGAGAATAGTAATGCGGTGCGGAATCATGACAACTATAATGCTCGGCAATTTGTGCCCCATGAATACTAAGTCGCCGCAGTAACGATCACCATATTTTACTCATTCTTCTTTCAGCGAAATTGCTCGGTAGTTTTTCCAATCCCTTAATTGAACCGTCTTTCGCCGCGTTTCCCCCAAAACTACCGGGCAATAATTTCTTACATTTGCGACGGTTTGTCGTCGCCTGCTAATTCGAGCAAAAATCAGCTGACGTTAATTAATTGCTGCTGTTTTTGCGGCAATATTTCGCTGGGCGTTTAAAAAACACACACATAGTTGGAAATGCGGACCGTTTCTTTCGTTTGCAACTTATGCTCGGATAAATTGTTGTCATTTTCGTTTGCCCCGCGTAAATAAAGTAAAAAAGGAAACGTGCGTGACGTGCATACTGGATACGCGGAAAGTGTCGCCCCCAACGCTCGCGTCTAATTAAAGTAAAATATAGTTCACGTTCGGTACACCATGCTTTAAATTGAATTTGATGGAATATCTGCAGGAATTTAATAAAGTAGATTTAATGTCGTGATTTTTGTAAAAAGAAACGGAAATTGAAATATTGAAACGGTATGCGCGCGAACAGATAGTAAAGCGTTCAAAACAAGCGCGCAAAAGGGACAAAAAAAGGTTCGCGGAATTTTATCAGGAAGAATAACAGTTTGCACAAAAATGAGGCTGCAGGAAAATATATCGCTTATTCTGTCTCGTGGAAAAAATTTTTCAAGAAATAAATTCAGTACCTTCCCAATTTATTAGTAGCAATCACAAATCTTTGAATAAACTTTACAGTATATTCTCAAAAATGTGAATCAACTATTTTAAATCTTTAAAAAATACAAAATTTAGATCACGTTTTCAAAAACAGTGGAAGGGAAACAGCAAAATAAAATGCTTAAACAAAATGGAACATGAAAGAAAACGTGCGTTTCATATACAATTTCGGAAAATGGCCCCACGAGTTTCATAGCTACCTATCATCAAACGACGCGTTAGGAGTCAATTACAAGTTAGCGTTGGTTGGGGACGAAAGCATGAAAGAGAGGAAGCTGGGGGATGAAAGTTAAGTGAGCCACTGTCGGAAGAAAAGTGCGCCGAAAGCTCGCGTAACTTACCCTCCCTAATGATCAAGTAATACGGAGAGAAGATTTGAGCAAATCCGAGCATTACTCAGACAAATTCTTCCTCGTGTAGACGAGCGAGTAATCTTTTTCCTTAACGCTTCGGGGGTGGTGCGCTGCACCTTCAAAATCGATTCCCTCCTAAACAAAAGCCTTTCGTACCATAAATTCCATTCAATATTTTCGATGGATTATTTCTCGGGAAATATATTTATACATACACGGTACTGGAAATAATTATTACATCACTCGAATATTAAACACGTTACCATTTAAATTTATTTATTGCAAATTGGGCAGCTCACTATCTTGGCCAAAAAAAGTTGAATGCTATGAAAATTGTGCGTACAACGTTAATTTGAGTGCGATGCAATAAATAATTTTAGTATCTAGACGAAAGTATACCGCGTTTTGAGAAAATTGCGGTAGAATTATCTGGATTTTAATCAGAGACATTTGTGGAGAAAAGTCTTGTCTTGAGATTGGTTGCTAAGATGTGTATTGAGTAATGAATTGAGGTTAATGAAGGATAAAACGATAGGTCGAGAATAATTTTAGTCAGCATTTCAGGAAGTGCCTTAAAAGCTTACATTGATGATCGACAGAAAAGTTAAAATAGGGACACCTTTTAAACCTGAAATTTTTTTTTTAAGTCGGTTCGAACGACTTGAGTGTTTTTGAGAAGCTAGAAGAATTACGTTAATAGGTGATGTGGTTCGTTGTTTTTAAAAAAAACACCATTGGTCGCAATAGCGAAGAAGATAGTGGAGGTGGCTTTTCCAACTTTTTCATCTGAGCCGCTAATGGGAATTTAAAAATCCTGTTTGTAGATTTAACTAAATTGTGATCATGCTGAAAATTGAATTGGAAATTAAATTCAATTTTGACAGTGGTGGAAATTATAGTTTTCGGCCTATAACTGTAACAAACCTAAAGTTAATGATTTTACATACTTCGATGCCTGTTACTTATTTCTGCATCAACTAGCTTCGCTAGACAATAAGACTTGACGAACCAATGCACTTACAGTCACCGAAAAGTACCACAAAGAAAGCGTACATATAAGAAAAAATTCTAACCCAGCGCTCAGAAAATCTGACTTTATTCTATTTGAAAAGGGAGCATCGCGACTTCCACGTATCAAAAATGATTTCCCTCGCCCCTGGAGTGTAGAGGGAATTTCCTTTCGAAGAGAAGCTTTCAGCACACATTTATAATTCGTAAAATACATCCGATTCTCGCTTCAAGTGAACCACGCCACAAGTCTCCCGTTTCTATTCCTGGTCCGATCGTTCTAAGGAACCGCGATCGTTAGCAGGGCCCCAACAAGTTTATGTGTCGAGATTTGCCCCCTTTCCCGGTCGGAAAGTAATAAGCACGGAACATGCGGAGCTGGCATTCGAGTAGCCGTTAGCTTTTATAGAAACGGTCGCTGCTGTGACGTGGCTTTAGTCTACGATCATATCGCCAGCGTAATCGCGCGTTTATAGAACTTATTCCGCGGCGATACGCGTTTGTAGAGAGGGATAGAAAGGGAGAGAGAAGAAAGGTGATCGTAATCCCTCGCCACTTTAGCGGCGAAGCCGCAGCAGACTCGTCCTTGTCTCCGAAGACTGGGATTTCGAATTGGGGCCATTAAAAGAGCCACCTCGTTTTCTTACGCTAACGACATCTGTACCGCGAAATCAGAGGGCCCATTTGAAACGGAGCACCGCGATGCCCTCTCTCCTTCACCCTTTTTTCCGTTCCGTTCTTTTTTTTTTTTTTTTTTTTTCGTAAAAAGGAGACGATAATGATGGCTTTCCTAACAATCGGCTTTAACGTTCCGGACGTTTAATATCCTGGCTTAATAATACAGAAGGTCTTTGTTCTCCCCTCATTCTGATTGGTCCGGCCATTCTACTTTACGATCCAGCGCAGCTGGCCGCCGCCGCTGCTCGTTCTTCACCCAGGGCTCTTCCGTCTCAACGATCGAAATCCCATTTTCCACTGTCACAGGCCGTCCGCTTTTTCTCCGCGCGAGATTTCCACGGAAAAGAGCACGGCCCCGCCACCCCCCCGCGTGTCCCGATCGTCCCTGTCTAATTTCCACCATTCTCAAACAGACTGCCATAAATTACCGCGGCTGCATCGCGAGCGACGGGCGCCTCGTTGTCCTGTAATTCGTAATAGGCTGTCGTCTAGGCACCGGCGGCGAAGTCGTCGAAACTTTGACGGAGCCGGGTGATTAGTAATGGTAAATTAATAGAGCGGCTCCGGGGCCTGGAAACTTCCGAGCCCTCCTCAAAGGGATTTCGTTCGAAATATTAGAAACCGCGGTGACGAAATGCGTTACTTTCGGCTACTCGCGGTAATTATGTAGATTAATACACTAGGAAGGAAAGGCGCGTAGATTATTCACCGAACATTCTATTCTATACACCGACTTTTTTTAGATGTGGGTCACGGTCCACATTGAGATCTATCTTTCGCGCAGGAGCAGGTGCAAATTATAGGCGGTGGAGCTTATAAATAAACCGCAAGGCGCCGGAGAATTCAGATCAGACGCTTCTGTGAAAGAAAGAGGATCGAGGTCGGGAATTTTGTGCTTTGACCACGAGAAATAAAGGATGGATCGAGGATCGGCCGTGTTTTTGCCGTTCATTGTCCTCCGATTATCTTGGTTAGCCGTTAACATTCCTCTCGGTGCTTCGTCCATCGAAGCATTTCCTCGCCGCGATCGAAAAGCCATTTCCTCGTGTCATGGAGCCGTCTGTTCCTAGCACTGGGCAAGACGAGCGCCGAGGAACAGGCGTCGCGGGCGTCTTGATGTTCCCGAGAAGTCCAGTAACCAGGACTCGACACATACACGCGACTTGCCAGTGATTCGTGCCCCGGCTCAAAGGACTGCAGCTGCGTGCTCGTATGTATGTGCCGTCTAATGGGATCCTTTGTGCAGTAACACGCGTCTGTCGGCCGGAATACGCGCTCGCCCGTGTTCGAGGGCCGTGTCTCCTTGCGTATCCTTCCACTAAACGCCTAGGTGCCCGGCGAAAAGGAAAGTTGCAACGTTATAATTCGCCACTGAGTTGCTGCGCGACGTTGCTCTCCCATTTCGTGGGACTTTCATAATGGGGCGGAGTTGTATGATGCGCTGTAAATTGTAGATGGATTAGAGAAAAAATTGCAGGAAATTAAAAAAGCAGATGAAATGGCGTTTGTTCTATGAAGCAATATTCTATTTGGAACGATGGATTGTTGAGGGCTGAATTTTTCTTGATTTGTTTGCGAAATTCACCGGTGTTATCAATGTATGGCACACCATACGTATTCGACATGCAATTTTTCGAGTCAAAATTGAATCGCGAAAGCGTCGAGGGGGAATGTTTTTTTTTTTAATACATTTTCATGCGTTCCTTTTGATAGAGTTCTAAAAAAGTTTTGGAAGCAAAAGTGGATTGGTTTTTATTGTCAAAGATTCGGCTTTCGGCGAATTTCTGTTGATTGCAATCATTTCGATGTGTTCGATGGAGGGGAAGACGAAAGGGTAGAAACAAATTACATTGTAGAGTTGCACTGACATGAGAGCTTGAAATATTCGCAGGGGTCCCTTTGTGTCGTATCTCTTCGAAATATTTTAATTAAGAGTGCACGATAAAATTGTTTAAGTCGTTTACTTTACGTAACCCTGCTGGACGAAATTTCTTCTGCAGTCACTGCTTCGCTCTTCTACATGTTAACGGTATAAAATTTTCATTCGCAAGCTGTGTAGGTGCACGGAAAAACTCGCACGACCCTAATTCCATCGTGTACCGTTCTGGGTCAACAAACTTCTCGGCATGAGTGTACCGAAACAATTTCCTTGAAATTTCTTTGCATTTCGTCTGCATTACAGCAGCTAACGAATGGGAGAAATTCGTTCCCAAATCTGTTTTAAATTCGGTTGATGAGGGGCCGAGCGAAGGTGTAGTAGCTACCGTCGATGAGCATTTCATATTCTATAAAACGTAAGTTAATATGATAGAGCGCAATATGTATTCTCTTTAAGGGGGCATTCTTGCCTGGAAGGCCAATTATTTGCTATTTTTTAGGGACGAAGCACAAAAAATACACAGTTTCTACCGATGAGCATTATCCACGCGCATTTATTAACATTTCAGTAAGTTGTAAAAAAAATTCAGCCATATATGATGATAATTAATGGAGGTGGAAACGAAACAAAGAAATGCTAATGGCTTAAAATAAATTTAGCAAAAAGAAATTATGGATTTGTTAACCGTAGATAGTAATTCAATTGTGACAACTATTTGCAAAATTCAACTTCGAACGATAAAGTAATGTCTTTTTTGGCAATCAGGTCTGGAAGGATATTGTTCTCTTTACGACGCTCCTATTCCGCTATAAATGCTTACTTATATTTACAAAAAAAATTATTATAGTCTTAAGAGGTGATAGAATAAAGCTACAATCGCGCAAAATAATTCTACGTGCAATATATGTTCTTTTGTTTTTAATTTCCAAAACAGTAACTTTCATCAAGCCGTCGCACTAGGAACATCCTTTAAGTCACACATGTATCTCACTTGCAAGTGTTGGCCAACCATATTTTAAATAACACTGCCATCTGTAAACTTGCAATTAGTTACAGAGAATGGTAGCATCTGGCCCAACATCCCTAACTTCCGCTACCACATGTCATAAATAAGATGCCCCAGAACCAAATACAAATAAAACAATGTCATATGCAATAGCAAAGCTTCTCTTCACCCTTTCACAGTACCATATGTAATTTTGACATAAATAATATTTTATTCAATGTCTGAGTAATAAAACCGTGAAAAAAACAAAATACATAAAATTATATACAATGCCGTGGCTTTCCCCCCCGAAAATATTAAATTCGTATTACCATCATTATTTTCCTTACCAAAAATATTCTTCGTGCAATCAATTTCGCAATTCTATATCTTCCCGCTTTTTGCATTCTTTCAATAAATAAACACGTTCTTTCCAGCAATATTTCACAGCTTGTTATGCTAAAGCGTTCTTCAATCCTCCAACGACACAGCACCACTTGTCCAATTTCCAATTCTGGAAAAACAGCTCGAGTCACTGTTATCGTTCCAACAAATTCTCTCTCTCCGTTTCTTACTCACCCCATTCGGCGCACACAGAAAGAGATACTATGTATTCCGGTAATCGCTATCTCTCCATCGAGCGTTATTGCTCCCGAAGTCGCTCTTCGACGAATATAGGAAAAACAATCCAGGTCGACGCCGTTTAAAAATGAAACAGACGCTCGCGAATCCTGTTTTCAGAGGGGGGGGGGGGGAGAGGGTGGGCGTGGGAGGGCAGGAAAAGGATGTCTGGCCGCGTGTATGGAAACACCATGGTGGCTCGATAAAATAACGGGAACGCCTGCGTGGCGCCAAGCCGATCCACGTGACTGCATCAAGTTTTCATTTGGCGGGAGATCGCGTGTCGCAAATTACCGGCGTACCCGCGCTTCCCCGGCCGGCCGCGTCGAATCGATTCCCGTTCGGCGGTCGAATATCCATGCGGGCTCCGCGGGGATCATCGTTCGATGGGGTTCGCGCGCTCCGCGATCTGTAATTGTAAGTCAAACAATCCGTGCTAACGCGAGGCACGATAGGCGTTCTCGGAGGCTCGTGTTCCGGGGTGGAATGTAAATCATTAGCGAGCTACTATGAGCGTTGAATGATCATTAGGGACGGGGCATCGAATTCAGCATACGTCTAGCGTGTGACCGAAGGATGGATGGAACCCTCGAGATCAGCGTTTCTCCCGCTATAATTCAGTTCAGAATCGCAGCTTCTAGAAGCGGTTGGTCTTTTCCGCATTAGTTATTGGCTAGCGACTTATTGCACAAATTATTGTGTCGCGGCAAGCTTGTGTTTGGAGAAAATATGGGGTTGCTTGTGGACTTTGTAGCGGGTGGTTTTAAATTCAGTGACTAAGTCGAGGCTGGAGGAGGTATTGTGGTAAGAAAGGTATTGTGCTTGATATTCAGGATCATATTTTAACAAGGAAAGTTGACATAGGAGAGTGAAATGAATATATTATTCCTGCAGAAATATGATTCTTATTTAGCTGGATTTAATTTAGCTCCTCCAATTTGGTGGCTACTAAAATACTGCCTGTTAGAAGGTTGAATAATGGAAAATGTATAGAATCTCTGCTTTTGCATTCCGCTTGTGAGAAACTGAGGAATTTATTTCATCTCGGAACTTCCAGCTATAACGCATGCAAAGCGATTCTTAATTGAATGCCAATACACCGTGGAATACTTCCAAGATCAAGTTATAACGAATTAGGGTAAGTGGTCGATGTGCTACACGAAAGATGCTCCCTTGCTTTTATCACAAGCTTCCGCGTTCGTATTCAAGGAATTGAAATAACACTCTTCTATTTTTACTTTTCCTCGTAATGAAAGCCATTATGTTTTGCACGCGGAGGAGAGTTTTGCACTCTTCTTAACGGAGTGAACGGTGGCGGAGCCTCGGGATCTAAAATTGCATTGCTGGGAAATTTCTACGGTCTTACGAAGCTGTTACAGTGCGAGCAGTTTTTGCTCGAGACACTTTTCAAAATACTGCGCGCCGTTGAACGATACTGCCAGATTGGAAGGCATGATTGATCCGTATCACTGAAGTGCGAGATTGAAACGGAATACAAGAGAGCAAGGGGAAACAGATTGTCTGTGGTCAGACGTGTTTCCAACCGATGTGACCGAAACGCTTATCCCTTTGTTACTTTTCCTGCGCGCGTTACCTAGGAAATTGTTTTATACAAGAATGGCGCGAATTACCACCAAATTCAGACGCACACATTCTACTATCCTACTAATATAATAAATGCGAAAGTGTGTCTGGATGTTTGGATGTTTGTTTGATTTTTCTGAAATTTTGTATACACGTAGTCTAGGACCATAGTCGGAGCTATTTTAGCCTTATGATCTTATTTTATGACATAGGGTAAACTGTACTAATGCTGGCACTGCACTAATCATTGGCACTCCTGATTAAAAAGTCAAATATTAAGAAGCACAAGCTTAGAAAGTACTTTTTTACAATTTCTTATATTTCTTTCACAACAACACTGCAAAATCCAGTAGTTGAACTACACATTTTACATCTGGCAACACCACAATGTGGGACAAAGGGCTGAGTTTCATGTATTTTCTAAAAATGTTGATAAGGGGTAGGTAAGTATATTTTGTTGCTTTATAACTAAATAATGGATTGAAATGCAGATTTACTAAGTGTTGTAGGTATTTAATAATGAATGAAATAGTCTCTTTAAACAATTTAAACTTTGTTTTTAACTACATATGTTTTCCTATACAGCCCCAAATTTTAGGGTGCCAATGATTGTACTTTTATGCCTCTTTTTGTTTTTCATTGAATATTTTTAAAATAAAAGACTTAACAGGTACTCGCGATATTTTATTTTAATAAGAAATCGATAAACATTTATAATAACTGAAAATTAAGACCATACAAAAGCTTCAGAAAAAAATATAGACATTACAATTGGAATTTCGGCTTAGGGTGCCAATCATTGTACAGTTTACCCTAGTCCCGGTGTTTTTACATGATTGAGCGAATCATTTTTTTTTTCGAACCCATATGTCGTTTTACTTAACGTATCAAGCTATTTGTCTAAAAGATATAAGATTTATTCTGAATTAATAGTTATAAAAGTGATACTTTTAACATTACGAGTTATGACGTCATGTTTTCCTCCTCCAGTTGACGCCAGTAGATGTCGCCTCGAAAGCATAATTTATAAACTCCAAGTCATTTTAGAAGTAACTTACGAAAGCAAGTTCAGACCTGTGAAACAAGCTACTATTGGCTCCGAGGGAGCGTTTGTTTGGGGTATAGCCAATAGTAGCTTGTTTCACAGGCCTGAACTTGTCTGTCGTAAGTTACTTCTAAAATGACTCGGAGTGTAAATGTTTATAAATGTCAGTTGGCTGTCACTTAATCATAACCTGCCAAGTTTTGGGTTAAATTCGAGTTTTCAGAAATGAAGGAAACATACAACAAGCAAACAGAGGATCGAAGATAAAAATAATCGTTTAAAACGTATGATTTCTTTTCATTTTTGACGTTGCAAAAAAAGATTACAAGAATATGAACCGCTCTCAGGATGAAGACCATTATGAAATACGGCACTAAGTAATTTATTAGCGGGCGTTGTATAAG
This sequence comes from Andrena dorsata, assembly GCA_929108735.1. Lineage (NCBI taxonomy): Eukaryota > Metazoa > Arthropoda > Insecta > Hymenoptera > Andrenidae > Andrena > Andrena dorsata. The sequence continues at coordinate 9,571,933 of OV815488.1, forward strand.
AAAAAAACCTTGGTGATGTTGACTACCAAGTTTTTATTATTTTCCATCGTAAAACGATTTTCATACGACATTTTTAACAGAATATGTCCCTCTTATGAAAGTTTTTGTGTCAACTACAGGCCTCGCCCGCTAATTCCTTAAAACCGAAGCTGAAAATCTGAGCACTGAATTGATTTGTGGCCAATAAAGGAATGTCAAATATAAAAAGTGACAGAGGAATCTGTGTTCGAACGGAGAACGAGAATACAATTGGAATTAGCAAAGATGATTTCACAATCTTTGCATATGAACTTTTTTCGTGAATTAAAGGGAATTAGCTTCTTTCGTACATGAGTCATGTCTATGGGGGGGGGGGGGGAGGGGATAACATATACGATACTTTTTAACCCGATTTTTTTAATCGATCGGGGCCAAATTTTGTATAATATTACTCTTTAGAACCCTGCGGAAAATATAGCCTACCATGAAATCTGGACATCCCATCCCTCTCTCATTATTTCTCCCTCCTGACACTCCGTGATAATCGAAGTTTTACTAGGGCAACGCCGGATACTTTAAGCTAGTATGTAAATAAATTAATATTAGACACTGAAGGTTGTATATAAATTACCAGCTACACTTCAATTTCATTTCACAAACATTTGTGGCATAATAAAGCTTTGTGATGTCTGTGTTATAATAGTGGAATATGGGACTATCGTTAATTATCTCAATGTCACAGAGTTAGAGAGGGTTAAATGCAATTTTATTAAAAATTATACAAAGTTACACGTCCGTTCTTTTTTTTTTTAGAAAACAAAAGAAAATCATTTTTAAGAGGCGATGTAAGTTTATTTTTTCTTCACGACTATAAAAAGTCTTTTCATATCTCCATCTTTAATATAAAAATTTCATAAAAATTATAACATTCTTTACTATCTATAGCAGAATTAATGAAACAGTCGAATATATGTAGGGGAAAGGTGGGACAGTTGATCACAGTTTTGCTATTTTATTAAAATTATAATAATGGCTTGCTTTGTTTCTATTTAATTACTTAAGTTGTGATTCTTAGAGTATTCTCAATATACTTGTACAAATTTGAGAGTTGAAAACTAATTTTAATGACTGAATTTAAACATTTTCCAACAGTGACATTTTGCACAAGTATCTCTCACTAAAGGGGAGACTTGATCAAAAGGTTAGGGAAACTTGATCAGTGAATTTTAAGAGTAAATAACACATTAATTCTCCAAAAAATATTTATTATCTTAGTCTATAACGTGAAATAAAGGGAATATCATAAATGGAAAGTAACCAATAATTAACTTGAAACAATTACTGAAAAACTAAATCCGAAGAAAACCTAAACTAACCTAAAACAACATAAATGCATTCTTAAAGAACATTTCACTTAGATATCATCTGATTCAGATGATAATAAAAAAAGATTTTCCTTCTCACTTTCTTTGCCGTATTTTTCTGTTTCATTTGCCGTTCTATGGTTTGTTCTGAGATTTTTTCAGCTGTTCAAGTATCCCACCTCACATACTGATCAAGTATCCCTCAATGCACTCAATTTGAAAAAGGTGAAAAACTAAACTTACCCTAAATATTTAGATGAATTAATAAATAGCATTACTAAGCCAGAAACTGCTGTTTTTACTTAATATATTTTAAATCGTTGAAAGTGCAGCATTCAGTCGAAAAGGAGGAAGAACAAGGTGACTAAAATATTTACTTTTTGGCTGCAAATAAGATCGAAGCTTCTAACTACATTATTCTATGCTCCCGAAAGAAAACTGCAGCATGAAGTGTTGCGATAATGCAAACATTACCACGATAACGTGACAGCAGGCACAAATTGTCAATATATTAATTAAAAAACGGATGTGATCATGTATCCCCGATGATCAACTATCCCACCTTTCTCCTACACCAAGTGCACGCTGCAAAGTTAATGAAGGTGCAGTAACATTGTCCGATTAAAATCATTTTGCTACTGTTTCAGTCATAATGGAAGAAACGCTAATGGGGGCTTTAATCATTCACGCGTGGTGTTTACGTGTTATTTTCATTCTATATTTTAAATATACTCCCTTTTCAATAAATTATTCACCTGGTTGCGATATTCCAGGAAGGTTTGTAAATGTTCTCACATTTATGGAAAAATTTTACACTATAAAGATACTCTTTTTCAACAAAACCTTTCCTTAAGATAGATTGCAATAATATTTAAGAAGAAGCATGAAACTTTAATAATATCCTCTCAATTAAAACGTTTCGAATTTATTCTTGCAAATATTCCTACCGGGGTTTCATCAAAAATCCTGTCAACTCAGAGCCCCGAGATTCGCGTTGCTCCGAGCAGAAAAGCATACTCTTGCGAGAAATCTAAGGTGGACGCGAAAATAAGTCTGCCGTTAGAAATGTCGGGTGAATTATTGAAAATTTTGCGGTAAATATTGAAGCTTCAGTTATTCATTTGTCGAGTAACTGGGGATACAAAATGAAGGCTCTTCGGAGGAAACACCTTAAAATCATTGAGACTGTTTTACAATATTAATACCACCGAAGTAACAAGAAATCTGTTTTCACAATTCTTCGTGCAGCCTTAATTTAAAATCAACAATGACAACTCTTTACTTACTACCTGCAGTACTGAAAATATTTATTGCCTCCCTCGAATACTCAGCGTGTACCCACTTCCACCTCCTTTAATGTTAGTATTCGGCAAGTACTGTTGCTGGATTGTTGAGTAGGCATACACTGCTCTAAATGGTTAAAATAAATTGGATACCAATTACTATATCAATCAAGGAGTTATAGAGATTGTTTTATAGCATTTAATTCTCCAAGCATGTAGAGGTCAACTGTGCAATCATGTGCAACATGTATTGCGTTATAATCGCGTCGCTAATGGCTCACATAAATCATTAATTGCAACGAAGCATCATCTTACAAATTGCAAATGCAGTGCAGGATTGGCATTTAGATGATAGTGGACGCACCCACAGGAATTATGGGACGCTTTGTATTCCGAGGTTAAACGCAGCACGGTAGATGATGCGGCATATAAATATTAACGAGCTGGTATGGAAGAGCGGGCGAACTACCCCGGAACGAGTGAATCTGCCGGAGAAAAAGCTGGGCGCAGGAACGATTTTCCTTCGAACGAGTTACCTCGTCCCACTTGTTTCCACGGGGCTATCTTACCTGTTCCGCGGCGGGGATATAGAAGACACGCTGTTGCTAAATTGTGTTTTAAGCTGAAACTTTACGCCGTTCCCTTCCTTGGATCTTACGGCGCCGTTATCCTTGCTAAGTGTCTCACCAGGATGTTCCGCTTTACAAATCTCGAACAAGCGGCGGCGCGGCACATCCGTTTGCGCGTGCAACTTCGGTTATTCGAAAATCATCGTCTTCCTTTCTCCTTGAATTTTTATTCGAAGCATTCTTTATGTATCTCGTTGCCGAGGGACCGAAGAAACTGGGGCTGGTTTCGTTCTCAACTGTTTGATTACGGAGAAGCTATATCGCGCTCTTTCTTCCGCTTGCTACCATGGCGGCGAGTGCAATATGCCTGCTTGAATACTAAGTTCTACATTGCGCTTGGTGTTATATGTGTTTATATAGTTATTAGTTAATTTGAACTGTATTTATTTAAAAAGCATTGGATTTTTAATATGAGAATATTTATTGCATTATTCTCAAATTTACGTAGGACGCACAATTTTCATAAAAATGTAGCTACAAATTTTTGCAATAATATTTATACACTACTAATATTTATTTTATTTGTTTTATACTGTGTTGTGTGCACCTCTTCACTGTCGATCCCTAACTTCACTTACCACCAGCTTGCTCAACCTCCACAATCTCAAACAACAACTTTTCAACAGAATTGTTTGAAAATTGTTTATGGTATTGATGTACGTCTCACATAGGAAGATAGTATATTTTAAATTTCATTCTGGTGTAATTTTGGCACCGTTCAATCGAAAGATTTGAGGAAGAGTTTAGAATTAATATTACAGAAAATGTGGAAGATGGATTTTTAAATGACTAAAGTTCTCTCATCACAGCTGTAGAGGGGAGTTTGTTTACTAAAACAGATCTCTACGATTGCCGCGATAATCAGGTGCTTTAAATTTCCATGTAGTTCTCGAAGCAGTATCGATTAATTATTATTCATACTCTGCCTCGTCGCTATGACAGCTCCGTGCTTGGAAATTATAATATTTTGACGCGAACGCGATGTGCTCTTAGCGTGTCTTATAATTTGTTATTGGAGAAATGAGTGGGTAGGTAAGCTGACAATCGACTTTGTTCGAACAGAATAATTATACGTGATTTGTCAAAACGCAGATGGCGTTATAACCGTTGACAAAAAATTATGATAATTTCTGTGAAATATAAAAATACAACATTCTAATAATAAGGAATCAGGATATTTTCAAAACATTTACTCGTTCCCTTTGAAATTCGTTTTTTTTTTTTTAAATTTGCTGTAGTGACTTGTTCTGTCATGCTTCTTGCTCTCACGTGGACTATTTTTGTTCTACCTTCTCTACTAATAAATAATTAGTCACTTACTCTTCTCATTTTTCACATTTACTTTACCATTTCTTATTGTCACTTCCCTTTAAATCACACTACTATCCTGGGTCTTCAATATAATATAAAAAAAATACTAGTTTCCTTAAGGGGACTAGGCAGAAATAAATGATAAGAAATATATATGTGCTTTAAAAATGGCGCTGCAGACGGGTAAACATTTTAACGGTTTTCCGTCGTTTTGCCCTAATATCGGTCTTAAAATGTGACGTAATTCGATTTTAAAGGTGTGATTCTTGTTTGTTGGATTCATAGTTTCCGACCAAACCTATAAGAACAGAAATTAAATTAAAATTATACGATTGGTGGCCGAAAAACGGCGATTTTTCCGAGAACAATTCGTTCTTGCTTGTGCGCTACTAAAATCCGGTGGCTTTTTAATTTTTTTATGAAAATCTCTAATTTTTACGGACCATATCAGTGGTTTGGTCGGAAATGGCACATGTTTTACACATCCTGTAATTTTTTCAAGTCGATCTGAACCTTTATTCGTTCACAATCAGGTAAAAACGAAGAGAAGAAAATATTCGAGAAAAACGCATTTAAAGTTTCTGAATTTTACTATAAACCAAGTAGCATTTTATTCAGAAAGGATAGTACTTTTGGAAAATGCAATAAAAAAATCGATTTTTCGACTGCCTAGTCCCCTTAAGCTTGTGCGCAGGTCCGACTGGAGCCTTTTTTGCGCCCTAATCGAACTTGCCAAATTGCACCCTTTATTTATAATATATGTATTTGAGTTTTTTGATGACCCTACACTGAATTTTTATTCGTAGCTTTAAACATTCATAGTATAGCTTGTATTATTTAATTTAAAACTTTATTTTAAAAAATGCCTTCAATGAAAATATCATATTGCGTCCCATATCAACTTTGCACTCTAGGCAGCCACTTAATTTTGCCTGTAGGAACGAGTCGGACCTGCTTCTGCAAACCTCAAAAGGCGAACTACTTTAAACTTCACCTATACATATAAATGGAACACCCAGAATATCTCCTATAGGTACGGACTTGTAGGCCTTCCATTAAGTAATTTCATAATCCGCGCGTTCTAAAACTCTATATCACGAATTAGCTATCACTTTGTATAGAGAAGATGGTAAGACAGGATGATCCAACAGCTAGCGGGTATCGTCCACGGAAATAACGAACAGTTTCGCGGCCTTAAAACTATCGCTTAATACATCGAAACGGCGCCGTTCGTTCCGCGGGGACTGTTCGCATGAGCCAGTCGCGAATTAATAGAATTTTTAATTAAAATGCACCGTAATTGTCCTGGGCAAGGAAAAGTACACGGCAGGGAGCGTGAGTGCACGAACAACAAAATTGCTAGCGCGCGCGTGTGTGTGCATGGGGAAGGAGAAGCGTTCGGAATAGAAGGGGACCGAGACAGTGGAAGGCCGCGATGGGAAGACCCGAAAGGGAGTTTATAGATAGAGAGTTTATTACTTGAATCTGATTACGACAGTCGTAGGGGATTTAATCTCGCGACAATTCCAACCGCTGCAGGTGCATCGCTTAAATTTGAATGCGTCGTTATCAGTGTTGACATTGGCCGGCCACCGTTTCATCATATCGCCGTGCTTGAGCCTCTGAAGCATAAATTTTTCGTTATAACGTAAAGTTCCTTGGTGCGTCTAACTTTCCAATATTCCGTGGAACATTCTGCAGTTTTATTTGGGGCTGGAGGTGTTTAGTAGAGATTTTGAAAATGGAAATGGCGTTTGCTGAGTAGCATAATGGGAATAATTATCTACAGATATTATTGAAATTGGGTGCCCTGAAATTGTTTAAGAATTTCGTGTTGCTACGAGGAATTTAGCTAGCCAGTGTGGCATCATCTGATTCTTCATTTATCGAGTCAGTGAATTCTCGAAAGATTTGTTCATCGAAGTGGTCCAAACATCAGTCCTCGAAATAATGAGATTTTTTTATATTGCATGCAATGAATCAATATGTAAACTTGAACAGCTGAACGCATGTATATATATTATTCTTGAGGGGGGGGGGGATGATCGCCCCTATCGCCCCCCTCTGGATCCGCCACTGGCTGAACGACTGGCGTCCAATGATGAATAGTTGGTTGCTTTTAAAGGAGAACTTGTAACTTAATTCAAATGTACCCCGCGGCTACAAAATTTCTCTAAACTTTAAAAAGTAATTTCTCATTTTGCCGAGTTACCGAACTAATTACAACCCGTCCCTTTTTATTTCCATACAATTTCAATCTCAGCTTCGCCTATCCAATCGATACCTACCGCGAATTTTCCCCTTTTCTCTTTTAATCAGCTGAAGTTAGCGAGTTCACGACAATCGTGAAATTAACCAGTAGGTACACACACTTTAAAATGTATAAAAAATTGTCGCACGCCTGTCAACTAGGGCCATTTACACAGTCCAGCCTACAAAATATTAAAAGGTAACTCTTTTCGTATGTTTCCAGGGCCCACAGAGACTCTGCATGTAACTTTCTGTTGAGAAGAAATATTCTTCAACCCCCTTCTCTAATTCTTTCCCGAACTACACTAAAACTGGCAAACCTTAAAAATAATTTCATTAAATCAACTTCAAACTCGGTCATCGAAAAAATTCACACCGCCAAAAACTGCCTACCCCCTGCTCCCGATTCGGCCAGAAATATTTGCCTCCCAGAAATTAAGACGAAAACAAAGAGCACAATGCACAATCGTCCACAGGGCCGGCCAGCGTGATGAATGCCCGACGTCGAGCCCATTTCCACGGGCCTCTGTGGAAAAAAACGAAACGCGCCCCATAAATTCCCCCCGCATTTTTCGAACTTAATAAGATCGGGATAAGCCGGACCTCGAGGATTGACCCATCACGGCCCCAACCTTAATTGTTCGTGAAATGAATTAACGGCTCGCATGCGATGCACTTTAACTTATTCGCCGTCAGCGTTTACCTATCTCGCCTCTGCAGCCGGTGTAAAATATGTTGCTTCAGCATGAACAACTTCTCATCAATGCGGTGGCAGCGACGCCTCGCCTAGCCTAGCTTCTCGCCCCCTAGACTCCGCCCGGTTCGCGCGCCCGTGCAATTTACTAATGAATATCGAAGTCTGTTGTTCATTGGCAAATCCGATTTGGCGTCGGGGCGAACTTGCACGATGCACGAGACCGAGACGCGAATATTCAAGGAGAAAAGTTTCCCCGTTACACCGCAACCCCCTCGCCCCGCGACCGCATTGTTTCCCAGGGCAAAACGCTAAAACAAGATTATGTAACAGTTCCGATAATCGTTTCGTTCCGCGGGGGCGAGCACGGCTGTGCCCTCCGCCAAATGGCCACCGATTCGCCCTCGATGCTAACTTGTAAGTAGTATAATTCGCCATCGACGAGCCGACGAAACGTTGCTCCCTTTCACAGCCAGGACCCGGGGAAATGGCTGCTGGGGGAGCGTTCGAAGCTGATTCTGTCGATTCGATCTTGCGACCGGGCGGGGAGGCGCTGAAAGTTTTCAGGAGGGTGTAGATTAGCTTTCAGGCTTTTAACCCTTGAGCGGAGGGTAGCTTGATTGTACATTGTAGTCGCGGTCCATTTTACATGTAACTTCGTTGGCACACGCGACAGAGTAAGCTATTGCATTAAACTCTGATTTTAGTGTGGTTTAAAATCTTTGCACCCTTCAGGAAGTACTGTTATTTGGGGTGGGTCAAAATGGAACCGGCAGGGTCAGAGGGATGCGTTTCAACGTTTTTCCAGTTGGATGTATTATAATTAAGGGCTTTGTATTTTATAATTACTGTTGAATGGAAGAAGTCCATCTGTTATTTTCGCGATTACGAATCACTTCAACTCGACTCCTACATTTAGGCCACGTCAGTTGACCTTTCCGTTCGAGAGGCAGAGAGCCCTCGAACAAAGGGAGTAGAAATAAAAGGGGGTGGCCGGGCGGGGGCGTGGGGATACCTTCCCGACCGTAGGTTTTCTTATGTTTTATACAGCAGAATGAGATATAGGAGCGTGTACTAGATTTGAGAATCGTTTCCCGTTTTTACGCTTTCAACTATTTCATGAAGACAATTTAAGTTTATGCTCTGTGAACGTGAAACACGCGTGCCACGCGACGGAATAAACATTGAACGTTACGCGTGGGGACGCAGCCATTCATGCGATTTTATTACGCACACGCGCCATTGCGCTGCAAATTTTTATTTCGTAGTTTTTCTCACATTTATGTCGACAGGTTTCTTCGCGCCACGCGTCGCGGGTGCCCCGAATCGATATTTTATTTACGGTGCAATTTAGGTACCACGATCCCCGCAGATTTTCTGCGCGAGATGAAAGGAGGAGCGTAGCTCTGCGCGGAATCAAAGCTTAGCTGTGAAACAAATGGAAACGAAACGCGACGTTTGGTAGACTTTATATTATCAGAATTCCAAGTGATTTTCGATGTTTACAACACAGAGTGATTTGCTTGGTTTTGTTCGCTGTATGAATATTTTATAGCATACTTATGTTCATGTCAGCTAAAGGCTTTCTAAGTATGCCCCTTTCAATCTTCATACAAGCATCGCACTTTTATATCACGGAGTATCATAAGCTTCCAAAAGTTTCTGTTCTGCGGCTGACAGGCATTTTCTGCCAACTGCAACAGGAAAGTAATTATTTTCTGAAGTATTATAAAACGGCGCTGCTGAAGAATATGTTAAATTTGTTTATTTACGCCACAATATTAAAAAACCAGTCTATTATTGAATAAGAAACTTCATTCGCATTTCCAAGGACTCTGACAGTTCCAGTTGAACCTCCCACACTACCCGCGTGAACCGTTCTTCCTAATATACATACTACACACAGAATCATGAAAATATGCCCTGGTTAAAGCTTCGTTCTCATTAGTCAAGTCGCTGGGATTCAAGTAACTTGACTTCAAGTTTGTGTTCAGTAGTGCCAGTTGCCTTCAAGTTACTTTTATTTTAAGATTACTTGAAACAGTGTTGTTTGTTGGATTGTGTGTAGTAAGTTACCACCGACGGATTGTCTGAATTTTCCCGACGAAATTGACAGCAAACATGATATAATTCTAATTACATTTAATGATCCTACTAGAAAGAGTACCTACTTGAATTTTTCGCGGTGCGAATCTGGCGCAACGGATCTGTTGCGCCCAGACCTGAATCCGTTCATCCCGAGGCTGACTGGCGTATCGTAAGACATATTGAATCAATCATCCTATATCGCGGAGGCTGCGAGCTTTTAAATAAAGCCGACAGTTTCGTAATCCGCTAGCAGTTGTGGGCGGCCGTAAGCATCGAGCGTTTTCGTTGCAAATCGACGTTTTTTTGCCGTTACACGGCCCGGTCTCCTCGGTCTCTGCGAGCGCCGGGGAGCGCGGGGGCTGATCGATGAGTCATTTATCACGGCCGGTGGGTGCCCCCGCGTTGGCCACCGCGTCCGCTCGAGGATAGGGAGAGCGTTCTCCTGTAGATAGGTGCTGGCGAAAGACCACGATAACGCTTATCTGCTTCCTGAATTTATTGCCAGCGCAATGAAAACGCGCCCGCCGTCCGCTCTTCCCTGCCCATTCCGATGTTAATTAGCCTGCGCCACGTCCGAGCATATTCTTAGGACCTCCATACAGATTATAGGCGCGACGTCCATCAGTGGCCGCGAAGTAACGATGCCCAACGACGTGGCGACACGTTGACACAGTTACCCCCGTCGGAACGACGAAAGCAAGGTCCCCTGGAATTTCGTTTATTGTTAGCGGGGAGGTGTGTCGAGTAGGGGAGACTGGATTTGGTTGTCTCATTTTTTATTTCGATTTTTTTGCGGGTTATAGCTTCGTTATTATTGTTGCTGTTGCTGTTGTCCACTTGTACAAAAAAATATATGAATATTGCCAATATTTATTGTAATTTAATCAGTTCCGTGACCATTGCCAGAGAATGTCCTGAACGCTCCGTGACCATTGCCAGAGAATGGCCGGAACGTTCCGTGGAATGTTCCAAAAGGGCGGACATAGGATTCTTCATGGTACGCTCCATCAATGTAGCAGGAAGGTTCCGTTGCTGCACCGGAACCGTCCACCTACATTGATGGAACCTTCCTGGCATGGGAGTGTGCTGTATGGGGAGGAATGTTACAGTTTTCATGGGAAAGGATCTCTCCAAGACTTGAAGCGAACCAGAAATACCTGGGCTGGGGAGGTAGGTGCATCGTTCCTCTGGCGATGACCATAGCGACGACATCCTAGTGGTCGCTATGAATTTCCAGTCATTGATTACGCGTTGGACTCGATTCGAGTGAACTTAATTAGGTCGTCAGCAGCTTAGAACGTCCTCAGGATTAGGATCAAAGCCTCGGCCCCTGCATGGGGGACACAGGCTCGCCTCGTTTCATGCCATCAGATTCGTGAATTGTTCACTCTGTCTGGCGCAGCCTTTCCCGCTCTCGTAACACGGTCATTCAAGGAGTAACTCTGTGTCCCCCCCCCCCTCTCTCTCTCTCTCCCTCTCTCTCTCTGCTGTCGAGTCGGTGGGGGCCTTATCAAAGCGAGGCTTCGTGTCTGGCTCCGTTGGTCGGTGTATTCGCTAATTAATCTGATTTGCGTCGCCGATACACGGTTCGACCGCGAATCACTGTCACCGCGCCGGGGTCACGCATTTCCAGCCTTCTGTCGTCACGAACTTATGCTTTAATCAATTCCTGCACGACCCCGCCGCCCTATCTGTCAGCGACGGGATCCAGATCGATTCAGCTCTAAATAGTTACATCGAAAAGGCCTTTCTAAGACAGGACGATGTTTCTGAACCATTTCGCCGGGTCGAGAAGTACTCGAGGAAATGAATATTCCATCTGATGCGCTTCTGGCGCACGGGGTATCACGGAGTCGGTATTAAAATCTTTAAATACTGACTATTTAAATCGGTTATATTATGTCAGCTCCGACGGCGCCGTGCTTTTTTGGAAGATCGACCGATTAATTGCGAATTGACGTAATCAGAGCTTGATAATATATTATACAATTATTGACATCTATTAATGCTGGGTTCCTGCAAAAAGGACCAACTGCTGGAGACCAAGACGTTGTAATATTTGTGTGTACATTTTAAACTACTTTTTGCAGCAGCGACGTTTCATTAAATAAATTAGGAATACGCCGCGGACGTTATATCTACCTGGATAGGAGAACCATCAGGATCAGGAGTATCATTAAGTTTCGGATTCGACGTTTATACTGTTCTCAGCTAAATTTCGACGGCGTCTCTGTTCCTCGAGGGGACAATTTTTCGTCGGAAGGGGGTTGCGAGAATCGAGTTCTGAAGTAATTGAACCGCTAAACGTGCCTCTGCTTGGATTCCAAGGGAATCCCCATTGTTATTCCGTGAGCGAACCGAATGCTTCCTCTGTTATCGAGAAATTAAGGGGTGACATGAGAAATTGAACAACAGGATTTCCAGCAGAGGAGCTGTAATAAAGTAACTTATGAATGACCAGATTTCAGAAGATAACTGAGGGTCGCCAGCCACGATAAATGGTTAGCTGTCTTAATTCCCGTGGATTAGGTAATTGTGTTATTCGAATGGAACTTCCGTTTTTCATTAGCAAGGGACGATAACGGCGCCAAAATGGGTTCATACAATTTACGGGTGTAGCCACTCGATATTTCTAAATACACTTTCCAATGCAAGTTATCGAGTTCGACTTTAAGGTAACCTCGAAGAACTGTAAACACTTTTAACTAGGAAACGTCCCCGATCGAAAGTAGAGCATATTTGAGTTGGCAAGGAGCAAATACTTTTCTGAGGAAATTCAGTCCGAGGGGTGTAATCTGCCCTGGCAATTTTCGTGTTTTTCGTTTTTTAATATAACTTTGTAACAGTGCGAGGTGCAACACAACTTTAAATGCAAGAATTGTTCAGTTTCTTATGCTCTATTTCACTACCAAAAGAAAAGTAAAGTTAGGGATTAATAAACGAAACAATGCGACAACTTTAAGGACTAAATTCACCCCTTCAGAGTGAATTTCCTCAGAAAAAGGAAATTGATCTTTGCATACTTCAATATGCTCTACATTTACATAAAGTTGTGAGGGAACGTTTCCTTAAAAAGCTAATCGCTATCAAATTCAAACTTCACACTCGTGACGTTTTAACAATATTCCAGCTACCTACTTCAATTATTTATTAACAAAATCACAAACCGTTATTACTCTTTCACATAAATATAATATACCGACTTAAAGTATTAGCATCCCAAGGCCCACCGCTATTTATCATCCCACGACGCAGGGTAGTGCACGCTCCATGTTCATTTGCCCCATTTAGGATCGTGTTAAACCCTCCAGAATATTTGATTATTACACGTCTCGAGTAAATATTACGCGCAGTTCCAATACCCGCGGAAGTATCCGACTGTTGCACGGAACATTAACGTAATTATTTGCACGCAACTTTGTCGAGCAACTCATTTCGGTCTAATTATCGCGTTCCATTGTCGCTGCAGCCCTGTTTGGTCGCAAGAGTGGCGTTTAGTTCGGGTTGGGCCATAGTCGAGGGCGCGCTGCTCGTTCGACAACGCCATAATTATCGTCGCTTTAAAATTCCGCTGGCAGTCTGTTTGTTGGCGGCGCGTTCTTCGGATATTTCCCTGGACACCGTCGTCGCGATGCAACTCACGTAAGAGCAACCAAGGCTATTTCATCTCGCCACCGACTGCTTTAAAGTCGCGGATCTTTTCCCTCCCCGTCGCGCGAAGAAATCACGCCCGCACGAGATTGTTTTCCAATTTAGCCCGACACTATTTATATAAGTGCTGGCGATCCGGACACTTCCTGGGAGTATAAAGCCCCTATTGAATTTCGATAGCCACGTGGACAAAGGATGAAGCGCTGCGTCCACGGATTCCTTCCCCCGAGATTGGAAAGACGGTGCCCGTCCAAGCATTACACGAGTCCGTCCCTCGCGCTTTCTTTTAACACGCGAGCTTCGTGGACGAGCGACCAAGGAAATCAGTTTTCCTGAGTGTCTAACGCGACGTGATAGGATATATTTGAGGAGACTAGTTGAAATGTTTTATTTTGTATGGTAATTTGTAAAGTAATACCGGGGATTTTTTTCAGTTCGCTAAATTTCAATTTTCAGCTGCTTCACGTTATTACTACTATTATTATTATAACTATTAATATTATTATTATTACTACTACTACTATTATTATTATCATTACTATTACTATTATTATAACATGATAATTCTATACGTAGGGGAAAAGTTAATGACTGAAGTCGAAGAGAAAATTAGTAAACAGTGACCACTACTATTTTATAAACGTCCCCTCTAGATTCCTGCGTCGCGGATTTTATATTTTTCCAGCGTTAATTGCTTACTTCATCCCCATGAAAGCCTCGGTAGTTTATCCATCCTTTTTACTCGTGATCGAGTGATAACAAGATGCGTCCTTTGCCAAGCGACAGTGAACCTAGCAAAGCAACGGTCCCGCGCGGCGAAAAGCGTTCACCAAGTTAACATCCGGAACTTGCGTTGGCAATTACGACTTCCTGTAGCAGCTCGAGTAAAGCCGCGATTGTTACGGCACAAAGAGCGCACGGGTGGGCAGGATCGGGACGAAGGTCTCGTTAATTCCGATGCTAATGGCTTGGAGGTCAGATTAGATTCCGCAGGTGGACGGCAGATCGGGCGTCCTTTTTACGGGAGAACGACGGCAACGGCAGATAATATCAACGGGCTTTAGAGCCAGCCGTCGGGCGAGTTTCTATCACGCGACAATAATTCGTTTACCGTGGTGACACGCGAAATCGACGGCACGTCCTTTCGAATGCCTGGCAAATCTTGGACGAAAAAGCTGTTGGATGCAGGTGTCGGGGTTGGTGGGAGGATTTGCATCGAATAATTCGAAATGTGGGGCAGAGTCAATGGAAATTTGGTGGCCATCACTGTGTCACTTTTACAAATCAAGATCTCTGGAATTATCACTTTTAGAAATTAAGATCGCTGGAGTAATTATTAGATGTAACTTCGTCACTTGAAATATTTCTGCTATATTCAGTTGCATAGTTCTGTGTGTATAGTAACAATAGTTTTAATTCTGTGGGAAGAGGTTACTTTGTTTTTTAAAGTTTTATAAAGAACCTTTAATGACTTTCAAGTATTCTTGTTGTAGGGCGGTGAGATTATCTTTAAAGTCTGTCAGGTACCGATAAATAATATTTAGAATTCCATTTAACAAATTTGCCCTTCGTATCTCGTGATCCCTTCCCAACAGAATAAAACTATTGTTACTATACGGCCTTCACGCAACTATGCACCTTTTGTAGAAACATTTCTATGAAATCCTTACTTAATATATAAAAGTGAAACGCTGTCTGTTCGTTTGTCCGTCTTTCACGCCTAAACGGCTGAACGGATTTCATTGAAATTTGGAATATTCATTATATACGTCCTAGATTAGATTATAGGCTATTTATTTTTTTGTTCAGCCTTTTTTATTCTTCAAACATCATAAATAATCCCCGGGTGAAATCGGGTAACGGGTCAGCTAGTTTTAAATATAACAGAAATATTTCTGGTAATAAAGTTATTTAGAACAACGTCTATAAATACCGAAAGACAATATTCTGGAGAAGAGTACTTTTACCTATAGGTTATAAAATGGCACACACACATGACGCAATAGTAATTACAAGTACGGCTACAATCCACTTGGGAACCAAGTAACATTTTTCTGTACATAAAGCTTCCTTCAGAAATGTTTCATTATTCTTAATTTCTTCGTAGTATTCCGTCAAAGCTTAAAAAATGAGAAAACCGGGACGTATTTATAAACTGACTGGGACGTTCAGGACGTAAATCTAAAATATGACCCAGAAGTACTCAACGTCTTGCGTAATCTCAGTATAATATATATTTTCCAGATAACAGTTGAAACATCTTGGAAAACAGGTACTTGAAGGATTGATATGTATATCGAGGGATCAGTAGATATAATCCTCTGGTAACAGTCGTTGTCATTGTCAAATGGCATTGCTATGAAAAATGAACGGTCGTTAGGACGACAAGGTAATTACATATTTCTTCGTTACTAAAAGTCCATGATCTTTATTCGAAGCCAAGTAGAACTACGTGAAAGTTTCTGGGCGACGGTGCCAGCGCAAGCTTCGCCCGCCTCGATCCCTCCCAGCCCCGTTCATTTTTCCAAATTCGGTCAGGCAGATTAAGGCACGGATGCTTGCCTTGTTCATGGACATAATTTCAGAAATTGTTCGGTTGCGCTCCGGGGGCACGCCGTTTCACGGGTCATCGAGACGGGTATTGATCCCTCGATCTTAGATAGAATCGTTACGTTTATTTCCGAAGGAGAGGCGAAAGCCTCCGTCGATGGTAATACGCGGACGTGCCCGGATTCGAAACTCGTATCATCCTCTGGCTTTCCTGTCCCCTGTATCTTTCCTCCTCGCCCCCTCTGTCCGTTTCATTCTCCGCCGGCTGGATTTACATAGACCACCTACCTGGGTCAAGCTGCAGATTACGAATCCAGATATCTTCGTGGGGCCATCCTGGCTCATGCACGGGGGCTCGCGAAATATTCGTGTCCACTCTAATGATGGCTCCAACGATGCCCGTTTCGTATTGATTACCGCCCTCCTATTAGCTCGGGCATCGATGCTTCGGCTCTTTGTTTTTGCAACGGACCTACGGGGAAGATGGGTTAATACATTTGAGCGTTGAACTCTTGAAACTGGGGGATGCTCGGTCAGGGGTACCTTTGGTACTTGGGGTCTGTGTATAAGAAATTTCAACTCTACTAATTTATGGTACCTAGTTCCTGTTATGGGTGGATAGGGCCGGGCTAGGTTAATGGATCTTTGGAAAACGGTAGTATGTTAGAATGACGAAGTCTTAAAACTAGGGGATAGTGATTCAGGAGCACCTCTGGTATGTAGGATTTGTGTATAAGAAATTAGTGTAGTAATTAAGGGGTTAGAATTCTGTGACGGCCCGAAAAAGTAGGTAATCTTTTGATGCAAACGGTAGACACACTAATCAGGCGATTAAATTGTGGTTTAGCACTTGATTTTGGCATATTGTAAAGCATTAAAAACCATTATATCCCGAAAATCGCCGATTTTCGACCTTATTTTGCGATTTTTATGAAATTTTAGACATGTATACAACTTACTTCAATCTACAAACGGGTTTTTTCAATTTTTATTACAGGTTCACAAAAAATGTTTAAAAAATGACATTTAATATTTTTGTTTGCTATTCCGACCAAGTGTATTTTTTTCAAAATGACGGAAGACGTCACTTAGCAAACTGATCCTTGTAGCTTCTAAAAAAAAACCAACTCGGTGGAATTAATTTTATAAAAGTTGCAAAGTTGCTTTCGTCCGCCACTGTATGTGATAGGACGATTGGGCCAAGTTATGAAAAACCCATTAAAATGACAGAAAATTAGTTCGACACAGCACGGAGCCTATAATTTTGTGATTTTTACATTGAAAAAAATTACTAACCAGTAGAAGAACTTTTAGATTACTTATACAATTATTAAAACTACCAAGCCATAGTTCCATTTTAGGCATAAAAATGAAAAGTACAGAAAAATTAAAATAATATTAATTATATTATTCACTATTAAATAACATATTAAAAATTGTAAAACAATAGCAAGAAATAAAATATACCCAATAGAAATAAAGTTACATTTTTTTAAGAATTGAAATCTTCAAAAATTTAGTCACATTCAGATCATTGAGGGTTGCTAGTTTTCTGCATAACTTGGCCCAATTGGAAAATCAGCCTTTTTTACATAAATAGTCATTTTTACCTAACCTAAACAAAAGTGGCATTATCTTGGTAATTCAGAAGAAGCTGTGATTCCTCAGACTAATTAAGGTGAAACCGTTGGTCAAAACATTCTACAGAAAGGCGGCGTTTAGACTTTTTACAAAAACGCCGATTTTACAATAAATTGTCCTGTGACATATACATCATTGGCTTATAATGGCGATAGAAGAAGAGTTTGAAGGGCGAACTCCACCAAAAGTGGAGTGTGAAGATTTTTTAGAATAGCCCACTGATATCAACGTGACATGAAAAATGTATTGTTAAAGTTACGGTGTAGTATCACTTTTATACTTTCCTTTGACTACTGGCGCTTAAAACGTTCTGCACGAAGTGGAGTTATAAATGTACTTTCTGTGAAATTAATGAAAGAACGCAGTTTAAATGAAACGCGTCAGAAACGCCTGTCGCAGTTCCATCATTATATCTTTTATTTTATCGACTCCTGCCAGTCTCATAATAAAGTTTGTGCATAAGTCAAAGTCTTTTTAAAAGCTAAAGCTGGTTCTCTAATTTAATATTATTATATATCCTTCAGCTAGCTAAAGATAGAACCCTTTGACATAGTTCTTCGTCTTACACACCGAGGTGTTAAAGTTTCGGGCGAATATGATCCACGGACATCTTTTCTGCTCCACGTTGTAAGAGGTTTAATTTTTCTTGATGAATTTTAGAAAATGTGGAATTAATTGGGTGATAGGGAGCAAAAATGGAACATGGTTTTAATAGATTCCTGGTATTCGTAAGAATAGTAATTCTCGATTATTCCGATAGCACAATGACTCCTTTGATATATTCAGCACGCCAAATCCGAATCGTTAAATATTTTAGAAATAATATGATAATTTAGACTTTTAGACTGTTCATCTCCACATAAAGTACATGTTTTCTGGTGCAATTTGTGTACACATTTCTGTAACTCAAATTAAAAAAATTTGTAATTTACTTTTCAAGTTACGAGTTGAAGAAGTTTATGTACAATATATAATGCTTGCAGTAGGTACGTAATGGTATAATTTAACTTAATGTAATTATATACAACGTAATATGATAATACAGTAATGATAATAATACGCTGCACGAACATGCACGAGACGAAATATTAATTCACTGGTAACTACGATAAAATAAGTGTGAAATTACTTCCATGCCCTAATAATAAGTAATTTGCATGCAGACTTGCAGAAAATTCTTTCACATTTTCGACTTATTTTTGCACGAATCGTGTTATTCTTATTCTCACCATGAATTATTCAATACCTTTATCGTGTCTATTTTCGAATAGTTATACAGGAACCTTAAATAATAGATAATACTCAAATAAAATACCATTAAACTTATACTAACTTATATAATTATCTACTTAATAACGAAACAATAGCCTCCCGAATGCGAATCTTGTGGAACACTGATAAGCGTAGACAGGCCCAGATCTAGAGGGGCGCAATTAGGGCAATTACCCAGAGCGGCAAATTTGGGGCAGTAAAATTGCTAGACAAATACCTACAAAAAATTTTACTCAGTGTCAAAAAATATATTTTAAAATATTTATTTATGATTCAATGCAAAGGGCGGCAAAAACCACTTTTGCCCAGAGCGGCGGAAGAGCTAGATCGGGCCCTGAGCGTAGAACATATTTTGCTAGACTGTCATAAGTTCTCATATGAAAGAAATCGACTCAATATTAAGGGGTTTTCCTAATGTGACGGCTGGAAAAACTTGATTTATTGAGACTTGAAAAAAGAAACACGTATTCCACGTACCATTTTACACGCTTGTAGCTTTATTCTATCACCTTTTAAGACTATAAAAAAATAGTAAGTTGAACTAGAATGAATCTAAAAACATCCAGAATGTAATCTAATAATTAAAAGCGATAAATTTACTTGACCTCTTGTAATTGAGTTAATGACTTTATTATTAAAGCGACTACCGTAAAATAAACTCCTATTTGTATTAGACAAATGTAATTATCTGTACCAGGTAATTGTAACCCCCAATTGCGCAAGAGAAGTCTTCGAGATCGATCCCATTTCAAAATTTGTTCCTCCGCGAAAATCATTTGACTTCCCCACCCCTTCTTTTGAAATAATCACCTCCAAGTTTTGTGTATCTATCAATAGATCACTTGCCTTTTCCTCCGTAGAATCAGCGGGAAGTTACAAGTGGGTCATTCCGCACAAAAGAATTGAATACCTCGGCGAAGCAGGAGTTTAAGGTATCCAATTAAAAACGAATCGCTGTCGTGGTATGGCCGGCACACCGGTGAATGAATTTCGCGTTCACCCCCTGGTGGAATAATTAGCGTCGCTTTGAATGCCCAGCCACTATCGATTCGTTTCATCTTCGCGTGCTAATTTTTGTTTTCCGTTTACTCGGTTTCAGCAGACATCAGATTAGACGCCTCTTTAAGGAACGAACCGGAGGAAATGAGCTCGCGCTCGTTCTTTCCCTTACTTCCTCACTGGTTTGATAGGGCTAACAGATTTCCACCCTCGCCCTGGACAGGCAGCCATCCTCGTCGAAGCAGTGCTTAAAATACTCGATCAACCAATTTTCCGTCTGCGAGATTAATTCTCGTTAGTGGATACACTAAGTAGTGTCCTTCATCCCCCACACCACTTTCACTCTCCAACGAAACCGCTCCCCGCATTACTTCGCCGAAGGTGGTCCGATTTCCAATCAGGGTAATCCGCACCAACGGAGGCTTTAATTTATTTCATCATCTTTGTGCTCGCTTCTGCTTATCTTTATCCTGACTTCTATTTTGCGGCCCATAACGTCAATATTTCACTTTAGTCTTCAGAAAGGAAGATATTCTCTGTGGCAGAACCACTTATTTATTATTATTGCGAAGCGTCATTATTGCACAAAATACAAAAATAGGAATAAAGAACGAAAGCGAAAGAAAAAAATAGCAGATACTGTTTTACACCCCAACCATAAGTTAATTACCTGCGTACAGTCATGCCCCACCAGTACCCTGTAACTCGAAAATCCTCGATCGTTTTTATTCGACGAAAACATTTATCAAGCACAAGCCACAAAGAGCACGCGATATCTCATGCGGCTGACATCAGTGTTTGCAGAACCATCTGCCCGAATTTCCATGGCTCAGGCGCCAGCCTCGTAGCATCACCTCCTCCCGTTCTTCGAGCGAAAGTCAGAGGTGCGCGTGACCCGTCGACCAACATTTCAGTATCCACGACTCGTTGAAATCGCGCGGCAATTTACGGCGGCTCTTTATCGATTTGCCCCGCGCGCGTTTGTTCGGCGCGCACTGAATTTGCGCGTCTCGGTGACAATTTTTCGACCGTTTTGAAGGATCCGTGACGATAAATCGACGGCTGCCGCTGGGTGGGGCATAAAGTTTCGGGGGCTGTTGAAGAAGCTGCGATTTACGACGATAAATCGTCGCCGTTGGAATTAATGGAGCCACGGGTGCTTTGACGGCGGGCCGCCCTTTCGATCTGCATTTACAGAAAATACGATACCGCGGTTTCGATTCATAGTGTTTGTTCTTCCCCGAGTGCACAGATAACAGTGATATCTCCCCCCAGGGCTTGGGGCTTGTTTCATGGGTGATTATTCCCAGGAAGCATGTCCCCGGGACGGCAACTAGCGATCCTGGGATACCTGAGCTGGCTCGCTGGCGTTGGGACCTCGCGAAAGGCTCGACTGTGAGAGTTCCGAGTGGAATTGCATCGCAAGGAAACATTCCCCATCCGAAAATTCTGATTTTAATGAAACTTCGTGTGAATACGCAGTATATTTGAGTATGCGAGGAACAATTTTCTTTTATTACGAAAATTTACCCTTAAAGTTATCGGGTTTATTTCTTTTCTTAATGTAACACTGTTTTATTTTCGTAGTGCAATAGAGCATAAAAAAGTGAAGAATTCTTCGGTTTAGTGTTTTGTTCTATCTCACACCGTTACAATGTTATGGTACCCTGGGTAGGCTTGGCTGAGTGCAATGCTAATTGTAAGCGACACCACTGACAATCGTGACAAAGCGATGGAGAATAGTGCAGGATTCACCATAATGCAGAGTATTAGTTGATTGGGACTCTGTAATGTGCTATGGTGGATTACAGAAATTAGCATTACAGTGGTTTTGGATTTTAATAAGGTTACGAAGTATCAATTATAACTGCGTGGAGTAGAGTATGAGACTAATTAACATTAGAACTACCGACAGTTAATGTGTACCTATTTCTACCAGACCAGTCAAAATGACTGTGTAGCGGACTGTAGGCCGAGAGAAAGTTTAATTTATTTCTTAGGCCTAAAACGGTCGGTTGCTCGAGTGCCTATTGCGGGTGGTCGAGCTTGAAGGGGCTAGGGCAATAAAAGTGACGATTGCCAGAGTCCCAGTGAAATCCTGAGGACAGCGTGTCCTCGTTCGGATCCTTGAGGCGCGTGGGAAATTTGTTTTCCCCGTCCGTTATTTTCGGGCGTTCGTCAAGCGCCGAAGAAAAAGGGCAGAACCTTCCGGGACATCGCGCCGAGCGTTTCGTGCTCCTTAAACGTTTAAGCTATTTGTACCAACTTTAGTTATTTGTTGAATATACGTGGTTATTGTTACATATATACTGTGCCTCATTTAACATTCACACACCAGTATCCAAAACTGGTTAATGCAAAGATAAATCTTTATGCATATTGTTTTAATTTTTATATTGTTAAAAAATATATACACATTTATACTACTTAGAAATACACTTATTCATACTTATAAAATTGTAAATTTATTATTAGGGAAGACAGTTGTTGCAAATGGAGGTAGGCCTTTTTACATGTACATTTCCCGCAAACATATCTCTTGCATCTATCGCAATTATTATTAGTATTATAACTCCAGCAATATCCAATTTGACATTATTTATGTTTATTCGAATTTTATGTCGCATTTGCCGACATTCTATGTACGGAAAAAAATGTCAAAATGACTGGTTGCGGTACATTTAGGTATAGTACGTATATATGTAACTTCGAAAATGGCCGGTGAGAGAGGCAAACAAATTGACAAATTTAATTCCCTAGATATTGCAATAAAAATCATAAAAAAATTCTGAAACGCAAAATCCTCAATTTGAGTAGGTAACTTTTAAAAGGAAATATGAAACATTTTGACTGGTACGGTAGGTTTAGTGTTAAAAACGAATTATTAATTGTGTGGAATCCTCTATAGTCCATTATATCAGCTTACCAGACCCCAACGAGGAGCCACACTCAACGAGAAAAGTTAAAATAGACCCATTATGCTGTGTAATACACGTTTTATGGGGCATTTTTAATATCAATTATAGCAGGGAAATTTGGAGACCAAAGCAACCGCGAAAAAAGAAATCCAGGATGTCGGACTATCCTTTATGACTGAGCGTATGAGCTGTTCAGACAGCACGCTGGTTCTCCAACATTCTACAGACTTCAGTGGCACGATGGGTCTGTTCATAATTAAGCACACTTTCCCAGAAACCCCGCCCGTTCGTTCCATAAAGAAAGCACTCCATTCAGTAGAATTTGTAACTCCACCAGCCCATAATTTTCCATCCCTGATGGAAAATCCCTTCGTAACAGGCTCGAGCCCTCGGATCGTAACGACATTTTAAGGACACCTACTTTGCATAATCGTGGCTACGTCTTATTCAATATACATGCGTATCGATGCATAAAATGCAGGAATTACGCGATAAATTCCATGCCGAGTGGCGCGGTGCGTCCAGAACCACCTTATTAAAATATGCAATTCGTTGGAATCGCGAAAGCACGTGAATCGCTGTACACGTTAGGAAACGGGGTTAAAAACTAGTTTAAACGTTCCTTTTTGTGCAACGCAATTAAATGCCACCGGTTCTCTCTTTCTGTGTCAAATAAACGTCCCCGCTTTCATACCGCCGCCATTGAGTCTGTACACTCGAAGGATCTCAATCTCGATATTATATACCCAAGGATTTTGGAATCTGCATCCAGGGGATCTCGTCCTGCTCTCTCCGCGGATAAACCGCCAACTCTCTGGAGACATTAATGCATTTTACAGAGACTCCCTCCCCTTTTCCCGTTTTACTTCAAAGGGATGCTTGCAGCAGGTTTTGAGTCGCTTCGGTTTAAGAACAAGTGAAAACCGATGCTGCTGTTTGCGTGTGTCTCGCCGCTTGTGGAAGCTTCTCCACTTTTCACGAGTACGCCTCATTGTCAGGGAAGAATTGCTAATTGATTGCTTTAATGGCTCTCTCGAATGGCTGTGAAGCAGTCGTTGCTTTCGTAAAGGAGGAACGGTGGGTGATGGTAGAACAGCATTAGTCCAGACTCTTGATCTACTTCTTACCTTCTTTTATAAATCTTGTCATATTTTCGGAGGATCCTTTGAGTTAAAAACGTGTTCTAGGTTGAGGGTTCTTTCGAAGTAGGCGGTTGTTTTCTTGAGGTTGATTTTGATAAATTAGGAACATGGCAATTAAAAGACTAGGTAGCGAGTGAACTCATTTCTTCGTTAATAAATTCAAATCATATAGAGCCGGTGATAATGAAAGTGGTTTAAGGCATGTATTCATTGTTCCGAGATATTTTGACTGTTGCGTTTGGGCGTCTTGAAAAATAATTTTGTATTATTGACGAAAATGTTTTATAATATGATTTTATAAAATTTTATGAGTAACTTGTGCCAGGCCTTCTCAAGTAGGGGAAATGCACTCCCGAAACACATGTTTCGGTTCTCCCTCCAACGCTGCGCCTTCAGCTAAGGTGGGGCGATTCCTACTGTCCTCTCTCTCTCTGCTTCCCAGCGGCGTTACTGTCTCCTCTGAGAGAGGGAGTGTTGGAGGGAGAACCGAAACATGTGTTTCAGGAGTGCATTTCCCCTACTTGGGAAGGCCTGACTTGTGAGGTTTTTTAAACCTTTGAATGTCCCCCAAATTCAAGAAGTGTATCAAACATAGTTTCTCGCTGTTCTCAATTTAATAAATTCAAACATTTTTTCAAACCAAAGCAATTTTTATTTACCAATAGTTTGCCACTAACAACTTTATTATTTTTGGTAATATATTATTTACAACTATTTCTTCTAATTTTTCTCATATTTTCAATATAATTTTTTTCTTTTCTTGCCTCACATCTAAGGTTGATGCATAATAGACAAATATGTAATTAGGTACATATTTCCTTTCTCACAAATTACTTACAGAGAACAAATGACTTTCACCACTATCGAAATGAACGTGAACAATTCTTACATAATATTGAAATATAAATCAATATAATATAAAATAAGAGATGTCCCAATTTTGGGGTTTTTTTACTTACACCACTTTCATAATCACCGGATAATTTGAGGCGCTTAGAACTAAAGGGATGCAAGTGCCATTTTTAAAAATATTGAATTAAGAACAGAAATGGTTAGCTAAATCGTTAAATATAATGTTGTCACTCACGATACCTCGGGCATTAAATACAACTTCATTTTCATAGAGACTTTACATGCAAGCTTTTTAATACATTTGCATTCCAAACTCGATTTGCCCGATATCAGAAAAATGTCACTCGCATCCCTTTGATTCTAAGTGCCTCATACATTCTTTGGTGTTTTAGTAAAGAATTCCATGGAGAAGAATCATTGATGAGTGTGTAGGCCAATTTTACAAATTCTTATAATTTATTTGGTTCACTCCAATTAAATTATAAATTATCAAACATCGTTTCATATATTATGTATATCTAGGAAATACGAAGTACTGGTTCCTTTTCTGTTTGCAAAAACATTCATCATTAGAAAGCTCTCAATGATTCGAAGAAGCTTCCAAACGTGGATGGACGTTTCTCCATAAAAGATACGTAAATAGCCCTCCTTATTTTCTAATTTACGCTTAACGAAGAGGCAGTTTGTTGCCATTACGTGCTCCCCTCGTTGCCAGCTGATCCAATTACCTAGAAAACGGCTTAAGTCGTAACATCAGAACGTACAAGAGTTGACAATGCACGAGTATACTCGTTGCATAATTATCGTGCACGTGATACGTTGCGACGTAAATGAGCGTATGCGCTCTGCGTACGTCCTTAGTCCACAAATCTGAGATAATTGGCTGATCTGAATCGCGCTACCCTTCAGGTGGTAGGTATTTCGAAGCGGCGGCGTTGATACAGCTAAGGGGACGTTGGAATTGGCGGCACGATTATCGTATTTCGCCTTGACAGTAAGAGAAAAAAGTAGTTAGAAGCCCTTAACTCCGTTAAAAGAGAGCCGAAAGCGGAATAATTACGATTACGGTTACGGCCGCGGTTTCTAAGATGCCGAAACGGTTTCTCGGGACCCGACCGACCGAAATACGTCGGACAATTTCGGCCGCGGTTATGGTCTGAATTGAAATTTGTATGAAAACTCCGGTTACACTTACGGTCTCGCTAATATCTCCCTCCCATTATACCTTTCGGGGCGCAAGAACTTTCGTACCCAACTTTTTTTCCCTCCAATTCGAATGGAGAATTTTGAAACGGTCATTGAAGTGGAGATAAGAGTTTCTTTGTAATTAAAAATTCAGAATTTCCATGAACACAGATGAATAAATCGAAAGTGTGAAAGTAGCTTAAATGGCATGTTTAGTATTGTTATGATTTAATAATTATAGTAATACTAAACATGTTATTTCAGCTATTTTGACACTTTCAATTGAATCGTCTGTGTTGATGGCAATTCTAAGTTTGTATTAATGTTGTTATAATTAACAACACAGTTGCAATAGATTAAAGATAGGTATTTCAAAAATTTGACTTTTAATCATCAAACGATGTAATAAGAAATTTCTACGAAAAATTCCTTTATTATTTTCGCATAATGTTTTGAATTGCTTGCTCAATTATTATCGGAGCAACCGCCTTCGTTCGCTAGTGCAGCATTATCCAATGTCGAAATTAATTAAATTTAGAATGATTTATTGATCGTTAAATATTTATTCTTCGCTGCTATATTGCCGACTCTATTTGTTATTATTACGCGCAGACGTCAATTACCCTCGTTCTTTGCTTTCTGCGTTCTACGGAAAGGATGTAAGGGCTGTTGATTGAACGATATCGATAAACGGTAATAGATACATTTGCTTCTATAACCACGCGTTACACGGTAAACGAGCAGAATTGATTTTTAGACATTCATCCTTGATGGATTCTGATTTTATTTAAATTTAACTTTGCTGGGTAGGCAATGTGAAAATGAGTGGGGCAAGGAACATCGCGAAATGAAGTTTATTTTTCATGGGTCAATGTACGTCGACTGCATCAGCAATCTCGCTGAGATATTTTATTATATATTTATTCCTTGATCGCTGTTGTTTATTAGCTTCTGTTTTATTAAATGAAACACGCAAGTAGAACAAGCCGATATGTGGTCAGACGCCCTCCAGCAGTGCTCGTTATGAGTTCACCTAACGTTTCATTTTAAAATTGATTATAAATACTAGATACCAGCAGTTAATAGGTATGTCTATAGTATCTGAAATATATCAACTATTCTAAAACTTCGTTGCCTCAACGCTTCTAATAATCAGTCGCTATTTTGCCGCTACGATCTCGATATGAAAGTGCATAACTACATATTTTGCTTGTTAAGGGGTCATTCCGGTTAGACGGGATGAGAAAATCAATTTTTTTAAAACATTTTTCGAATGTACAAATTCTCAAGAATGTATCGTTAAATTTTCATGGAAAAATTCTGATTACATATTTTAGCTTTTATAGAGTCATTTTGTAGGTGGCGCAGAGGCTGGGCCTCTACACATGGAAACTTTGAACGCGTTTTTCTCGAAACGGCATTTTTCACATCGTGAACAAAAAAGTTTCATTCAATTACTATAATTATTTTCGTAGCAATAAATTCCTGAACATCGCTGAATTTATCTGCGCGCTAACCGGAATGACCCCTTAAAAGATAACCTACATATAAATGGGAGTATTGCAAAGAATATTTCCAGGATATTTCAAAAACCTTTGAAAAAATGAAGATGCTTTTAAATTAAACGAGGCGAGTCACAATGTATAATTCTTAAATCCTTCCCCTCTAACAAAACTAATTCCTCCATATCCCAAAATAAATATTACCACACAAATACGAAATAACCTAATCCTGGCGTACGCGTTACCTGTAACTCGAGCGCGACGGATTTCATAACTCGAGTTGAAATGACCGATGTGAAAGTTCCGGTAACGATTCCGTCTAATTTCATGAGCGCAGTATATTAGCGCAAACGCGCTCTTTGAAGTAGTAATTGGCATGCTCGTTAATGTCGCTTCAGAAGTTGATATGCTCAGGGCGGAGCTTGCACCTGGCGCTTTGCGAACATAGATTAGCTCAAGAGGATCCTTTGCATATATGTACATATTTAGTTTTATCGTTTTCGCAGTATCCCCCGCGTTAACTTGCCGCGGCACTTCAACAAAGAAAATAGTTTACGCGAGCGCGGGAAGACCGTGTCGCTGCCACGACTTAATCCCCCTGCAACAGTTCTCCACAGAACCCAATAACGAACGCCACTTTCCCAGCTCCCGTTAAGTGCGGAGCCGTTGTAATGTCTAATTAACGGGGGCGATAGTGAAGCATGGATACCGCTGAATGCATTGCCAACGTAAAGGAGCCGAACCGCCACTGGCTGGGGCGGGTACCGGAAATTAATGTTTATAGGCACCGGCTAGTATCTGAGATTGTACGTCGGCTGGCGCGGGAACCAATATTTCCTTAGAACGCGATTAACGTCTAATTACCGTTTACCGGCTAAACAGCGGTGTCATTGCTCGTTACGATTCCCAGAGGCGCCTGATATCGAACGAACTTGCTTGCACGATTTCGTTGCAATATCGAAAGGGGATCCCATTACATTGTCCGTCCCCCGAAGTCGATATTTCGTAGCACGGTGCAGCACAGTCTTTGTGGAATAGTCAAGTGGAGAATTTACAAGTGACGGTAAAAAAATTCAGCAGATAAATGGTACCAACAATGCCGCAATTTAGTGCGGGGCATACACCTCTCGTATCAGATTCTCTGCTGCCGCAACGAAACTGCGATGTTTGCACTGACTGATAACGTCCGCATTTCTGAATCTTTATTAACGATCCTTGTAGCGCTATAATAGCAACGCTGCATATTTTCTGATTTTTTAGATAACGATTTCGGGCACGGCTGTCCTGAATAGCAAGCACTGCGGAATTGTGAAATTTACTTGTGTGGCGAAGGTGTTAATAATGTTTGTCGGTAGTTATAGCTCTTCTCTTAGATGATCAATGCGCGAGGAATAGATTAGGGATGTCTTCGGTACAAGTAAAGTTTGCAAGAGGATATGTCGAAGTGACAATTGCCGAGTCGGATGCAACTTTGGGGGATAGTTGTGGTTACAAAAATATTTGGCATGGATTTTTCTTGTCGGCTGATATTCGTGTTGAAGGGGTGAAAGAGCCCTCAAAGCTGAGGGCGAAAAATGTGTTTGATAGAGCTAGGATAAAGGTGTAAATGACAATGCGTCCATTTCTTCTGCAAGAACGTATGATTTCCCTCGTCTTTCTTGCACTCGTCTACGTTCTTATCCACCCTTTTTACACACGTCTAAGACTTCGGTTGCCTTTCTGCTAGAACTAGTTGTTCACACTCTTTTTCGTCGGTGCATCGAGCACCGACGATGAAAGAGACTGCGGTGGCCGTTTTTCTTCCACGTGCGTACAACTTCGGCGATCCTTTTCGCACGCATCTAAGCCATCGTCTCTCTTTCTCTAGAACTACTTTTTCACTGTATTTTACTCTCCGAAAAACTCCTCTTAACTCTTGCTGTTTATATTATATCGCGGCAAGAATCACTGCAAATGCTGAAACACGTTCAAATCCTAAGAAGAAAATGAGCAATATTTCCATGTTTTATAATAAAGCAAAGTAAAACAAGGTTAAACAAAATTTTCACTTTCAATAGGTCCCTTTTTCAATAGGTTTCAATCGTTTTCGATATTAACGAATGACTGAGATCACCTCTAACATAGTAAATATTTGTTGCTTTTTAAAGTAACGACGTGAAAGTGTTAGTAAAATATTATTAAACAAATCTACAAATCCAGAACAATGTAGAACATTTATTTTGGAAGGAAAACATTCAAAAAAACTTTCGAGCGAATACCCCTTAAGAGGGGATTCTTGTGCAACGGTTCCGGAAATTTAGATTTTTTTTCTTCAAAAAACTGTTGTTAATATTGCATTAAATCGTTTTGTGATATAAGGAGACATCTTTAAACTCGCAGAAAACATTTTCTTCATGTCGATCCTACTTAGTATTTGTTTATTATTGTGGAATCCCTTCGAGGATGTTGGCGTCAGGTGTAACACCTGTCACAGTCAACTGATTCCAACCAGAAGAAAATTTTCTTAAAGTTAAATAACTTACGCTGCGACTGGATCTACAATTTTAATTTAAGTTTTAATTTATAATATCTTTTTCGTCGATATAAAGAATAATATGAAAAATTTGTCTAAGGAAAAAATCTTACTTTTTCTTTCAAACGCTATAACATTTTCAATTTTTCATTTTTTTTTCTATAAAGTGGACCAATCGCAGCGTAATCTATCTAACTTTAAGAAACTTCTTTGTTTTGCAATCAGATGACGGTGACAGGTGCTACACATCCCGCCAACAGGAGTTACATTGTCGAAGAGGTGGATAAGATTCCCCAATAATTAAAAAATAATAAGAAAGATCGACATAAAAAAATAATTTCTGCAAGTTTAAAGACGCCTCCTTATATCCCAAAAAGAGTTTAATCCAATATGACAAGCAATTTTTAAAAAAAATCTTAAACACTACTTTTGGGGCTGTTAGACGAGAATTAACTTTAAACCACAGAAGCTGTCCTTAAAAGGAAATACCTTGTTTTGCACTGAAAATCTGAAACCAATACCACACCACGATCACCAAACAATCCTTTATCCTGACATCAAACTGGCTGTAAGAATCTCTATCTCAGCTCAATACCCTCCTCCATTTAGAGGCCCAGAAAATTAAACCACTCGAACTTCGAACCACCACGTCTTTCACTCTCTTTATTCCTACGGAGCACAGGATGACCAGGTCTCTGTCTCTGGTCGAACCGCGTTCCCTGGAATCCGTCGGATAAGGATTTTCCCCGGGAAATATAAAGAGTTTAGGCTTAGTCTCCGCTTGACCCGCTTACGTTAACTCGCCCCATTCACCGTCGAGCTCCCCGAGTACTTTGGAAAGTTCGGCGCGCCCGTAGGTGGGTTATAACTATAAGTAGCAGTAAGTAAGTAAGTAAGTAAGTAAGTAAGTGAGGTAAAGGGGCGAGTGAGTATGTATACCTCGGTTATGTAAAGTGTTCGTCGGGATACATAAGTGGAGGACCTTTCGTGTTGCAGATTTACCCAGGTTCGGCAAACCGTTGAACAACCTGACGGTCTCGGTGGGTCGCGAGGCCATTTTCACCTGCATCGTGGAAAATCTTGGCCCATACAAGGTGAGACGCGCCCGTTACACTCGAGCATCCGTGTTTCCACGCTCCGCTGCAACTGTTCCGCAATTACATGCACCATATCGCCGGCCACTCTTCGAGGAAACGGGCCGCTTATGCGCCCTTGGGCCAGGCGAATATTTCCCGTCGCGTTCCGTGCACGGCGACAGGAGCTTTTCATGGTCGCGCGAAACGCTTGCTGATACACGGGAAACGGGAGGATTTTTCTTGTGCACCTTCTTATTAGCATATCAACTCTGGGGCAGGGAATGCAAATAGCTGAATAAGTAAGCGCACGAAGTGGAGAGGATGTTAATTATTATGGTGGAGGTTCCTTTGGTAGATGGGAGAGCTGCAGGGTGTATTAAAAAATAATGGAAGGTGGAGGGAAGTAGTTTCATTTGAGAAAAATTGCTGTTAATTTGAATTTCCCTTAATGGGGCAAAGAATTTTTAATTCAATCTTTTGGAAGGTGTGACTTGATTTTCACATGTGCCGCGTGGTTTGGCACACCCTGTATATACTTTGAGCAGTTTCATCGAGATTATTTGCAAGTTTGTTGTAAAATATACGAGATATAGCATTGAGTTTACAGAATTTGTAACAAGAAAGATAAGATAAGATGGATTTTTTTTATGGGAATTCGTTGCTAGGAACGATTATTTCGAAAAACTTATTTCACGAAAGCGTGGAGTAATCGGATTTAGAATCAGTTTACTTGAAAAGATAAACCGAGAGTGCAGAGGAAGCTTCACCTGCAGATTTCCTTTCACGCTTTTCACTTTATGATGACACTGCATCTTTGAGGAAATTTACTTTGCAAATTTCTTTCTTATTCTGAATGATACTTATTGGATATACTTTTAAAATAATCCGCGTTTTAAAGGACATAAAAAGATATGCATTGCTCGAAATAATGTCGAATATCTGAAGAATTAATGGGAATCGGACTGTAGAGAATATATCAAATATCAGAATAGTAGCTTTTCAAACATTGACAACTCCATTAGGATACTTGATCCAATAATTATTTTAATATCATATTTCGATTGTATTCCCCAGGTTTCTCGCATTTCATTCTCATTCACATTTAAGTAATACACGTCAATCATAACTACCCTATCAGTAATTGTAATGAAAACTATTTATATCCAAATCACAGAAACTCAAGTTAACCATTTACTGCGGCTTTCAGACTCGACTTTAAGACATTAAGAAAAGGCATACCTCCTGCATAAGATACTTCAATATTCTCGAACCAAAAACGGTTACAGTAAACTCCATAGAATTACGCTATTTATAAAGATTTAATGAAATAAATCTTCTTGCAAATTATTAACTTACTCTTCTATTATATAAAAAATTTAAAAGAATTTTTTTAATTTGTTTTAAATGTTTTTTATACCACCACAAAAAAATGATTGTGGCGCAGATGATTTTCCAGCTCAGGCTTATCTGAAACAAGAAATTCGAAAATATTAATAATCTGTATTCGTGTTGCATTCAGTTGTAGTTCTTTTCACAAATTATTGTGCCGCACAGTGGTTCGAGTATACTACATGCTAGCTGGACAAAATTATTTTTTGGCGGGTTTGAGTTCATATGGGGTCCAAATTGTTAGAAAACGTACCTGATTCGTATTACAGTTAATTATTTCACTAAAAATAGCAATAAAATAAAAATGTGACTAATTCAATAAAGGAAAAAGAACAAAACGACAGTATTGTACATTAAATATAATTAACAGTTATAACATTATGTCTATTCCTGTAATTTCTGAGTTTTTCAGTTATAAAACCTGATTTTTGAAATCAGTGTTCTCTGCATCGCTACTAAAATAGTGTTTTACAATATGTTCCACGCCGATCCACGCGACAAGGGTTGAATGTACGGAAAGTAGAGACTTTCTAGTTTATTTTAATCAATCGGTCGATCTGCAAAAATTTGCGAAACTATATTTTTTTAATTGTTTTCGAGCGTGACGCTCGGTAGCACCACTCAGTGGATTAAAATAGTGTTTTACTATATGTTCCACGTCGATCCACGCGACAAGGGTTGAATGTACGGAAAGTAGAGACTTTCTAGTTTATTTTAATCAATCGGTCGATCTGCAAAAATTTGCAAAACTATATTTTTTTTATTGTTTTCAATCGCGACTGTGATATCTCTCCTGCCGAGCGAAAGTATCGACGTGGAACATATTGTAAAACACTATTTTAATAGCGATACAGAGAAAATTGATTTCAAAAACCAGGTTTTATAACTCAAAAACTCAGAAATTACAAGAATATATGTACATAATGTTATAACTGTTAATTATATTTAAAGTACAATACTGGTGTTTTGTCCTTTTTCCTGTATTGAATTAGTCATATTTTTATTTTATTGCTATTTTTAGTGAAATAATAAACTGTAATACGAATCGGGTATGTTTTCTAATAATTTGGACCCCATATGAACCCAAACCCGCCAAAAAATAATTTTGTCCAGCTAGCATGTAGTATACTCGAACCACTGTGTGCCGGTTTGAAAAAAAAAGTTGGACAAAACACCCCTTTTCTTGGTTATTTTCTCGTTTAATAATTTCCAAAAAGATTTGTTTCATTACAAGTTTTGTTTGCTGAGAAAAAATGTTAAAAACTAGCGTCATTTTTCAGCCGATCAAATTAGAATAGCCCTTTAAAGTCACCAAATCCAAAAACCATGCACCCAACGTTTCTATGCCGCGAACAGTAACCTCGAGCACTTCGCTTCCATCAGATTACAAAATAAATTCCGCGAAGAAATCGGACAAAAAGACTTCCAGAAAGGAATCGGGAAGATAGGAGCGGGGCTAACCGCGTCGGAGTTTTTACGTTGCAAATCGTAACCTTGAGCGGTCCACTTTCATCAGCTTCCACAAGATATTCCCCGGAATTATGGGAGGAGCGGGAAAGTGCGAGGGCGAGGAGCCGCGGAGGAGGTGACAAACGGTACAAATAAATTCGGAACTAAAGATTCGGTACCCGATGCGTATCTCGGCAACTCCATTTAAGTAGAAATAAAATCCCGCGGGGTGTGAGTTCAGCAGTTTGTTAAGCGGTTCTTGGCCCACCCCCCCCCCCCTCCTCCCCACCCCGTCCTCCGCCAATACTCTTTTTATCCCACTGTTCCTCTTTTCATTCCCCCACGCCAGCCTTTCTTCCTGCTGAGGTCGAGCATCCCCCACGGAAGGCGCCCCCTTTCGATTCGCTTAACCCTCTTAGCTGCTCCTCGTTCGCGCCCCCTACGGCCGCAAGGGGGGTGGTAGCACGAGTTATAGTTTCCCAGATAGAAGCGTCCCGACGATCAGCTCGCCCTGTTTCGCCAATAAAAATGCGCGAGAATTGTTTTACGGGCGTGCAGGAGGCTGGAGCAGCCTGGAATGGAGTCGATGCATTATATTCACGCTCGTGGTCAACGACATCCCGCCGGAAATGAAAATACCGTGGCACGCTGGCCGTTGCTTGATATTCCGCGGGGGAGGGGGTTGATAAAAAAAAAGGACGTCGGGCCGCGAGCGGGTGGGAGAGAGAGAGAGAGGGGACAAAAGAAGGAAAATGAAAACGGCTGCCACTTTATCGGCACAAAGGGCTCTGCACTTTCAATAATCGACGCGATGCCCGTGGCGAAATTAACGTTTCCCATCGCACGCCCCCTCTGGCCTTCGCCCGACCCGGAACTCGATTCTCCGCGGTGGTCTTTGAAATTCCCTACAGCGTTGTATCGCGCCTTGTCGATACGAATCCGATTAGTTTGTTAAAGTTAATTACGCGAAGTTAAAATCGTCGGCAAAGGAAGCTGCCTGGAAGGATATTTACTCGACGGCTTGCTAACGAGCAGCGAATCACGCGAGATTGACGCGCCGGCAGGCCGAATGCCGCGGCAAGTGTGTCTACTCCGCGTTACGTGAAGTTGATCACGACTTCTAAACGACGATTAGCGCGGGGGTAGGGAAGCTAACTTGGATGACTTTGTCGACGGTTCGAGGCGCTCGTCGTTGCTGTTAATTTCTTTAGGACTGACGAGGTTTGCGTTAGCTCGCCGTCCGCAGTGAACGCGAGAGCGATGGGAAGTTGCTCGATTATTTCACCGGGGTAATGTGTTATTCGCGGTAAGGCGATCAGCGACTTATATCGAACGCGTTAAGCATTCACGCGATGATCGTAGCTTCGCCATTAATAAGCGATTAGCGCGCTGACGTGTCTTGAACAGTTTCGTAGATGTGCGGAGCTTCTAATAATTGAATGCTTTGTGTGGATTTTTTTAAATGAGAATTAGACTTTAAGGGGTTACATACGTTTAGCCACGGCGAAAATGATATTAGGATTTTTTTGGGGGGTTTTATTAAACGAAATAAAACAAAATACTTATTACGCATGATTTATTAGTCCATAAAGAGCATGCAAGAACTTATTTAGAATAATTTTTGTATTAAATCGTGTATGAGTTTTGAGGCTCTTTAGACCACTGCAGAAAAATAGTTAGCGTCGTAATAGGCATTTCAGAGTAAAAACGGACTAACCCACATTTTTGCGAAATTGAATTAGTAGCAATAATGTATTCCAATAGGCTGTAGAAATCATATAAAACAGGAAAAATGAATTTTTTTCCATGTGGGTTAATACGTTTTTGGTCTCAAATTTTTTAATTTAAAAAACTAAACAATTTCTGGCAACAAGTCAAATGAATTTACTTCACGCAAAATGTTACTATATAATTCTGCACAAGATATTAATGAAACAGTATATCAAGAAAATGGCAACATTATTTTACAAGAATAATATATTACAAAAGTTATTGCAAATCAATTTAGTCCTGCACTTCATTGAATAATAAATCACGTGTAATAAATACTTTGTTTTATTTTTTTCATAAAACCTCTTAAAAAAAAACTCTTTAAATCATTCATTTCCGTCACGGCTAAACGTATGCAACCC
The DNA here is from genome assembly GCA_929108735.1 of Andrena dorsata. Lineage (NCBI taxonomy): Eukaryota > Metazoa > Arthropoda > Insecta > Hymenoptera > Andrenidae > Andrena > Andrena dorsata. The sequence goes on from OV815488.1 coordinate 9,607,801, forward strand.
CTTAAAGTCTCATTCCGGGGTGTGCTAAAGAAATATGGATAAAGGAAGAATGCAGCGGGTGCAAGGTTTCAGTGCCAACGTTCCCCCCGACATCGGCGCAATTTGCGAAAATTAAACAACCGGGTGCTGCGAGGCGAAACAGTTTGTACATCATCCGAAGCCGACGGGAAATTTTAAAATTTCATTAAAGAGTCGAAATTACTTCCTGCGGAGGCGGGGGGGGGGGGGTGGCAGAGGCGCCCCCACCCGCCACGTCGCGTATTTTTCCAGCCCCTAAACCTAATTGAAGTTGGAACCCTCGAAATTTGTCGGGGTACGGGAGATTAGCGGCGAGAGAATTTTTCAGCGCGTTAAAATAATCGTACCATTTAAGGCTCCGTCGTCTTCTTGTTTTTCGCTGGCTGGCTTCTCGAATTGCCCGGGGGCAGAGCCTCCTCCCCCATTTTACGAGGGAGCTTATTACGCGGGGGAAATTGATAATGCATTCTGCAAATAATTATTCAGCAATAGAAGAAGCGCAAAAAGGCGCATTTATTACCCGGAAATAATTTAAATCGAAATTCGAGGAATTTTGTATTCTTCCCGCTGGAGAATTTTAGCGCACGGGGAATTCCATTTTCCACTGCATTATAACGGAGACGGGGTAAATTGTTTGTAGATCGTTGAAGTTATTACGAATTTCTGGATAAACGCGGTTCATTCGGGTTACCAGTGAAGTTTAAACGGGTGTCAGATTATTAACTTCGCGGCGAGGATTTCAGTGCGCTTAATTTGAAATAAATTTCTGTTTAATGCGAGCGGAATTTTATCCCCCCCCGTCCCTGTTTAATGCAGCGAAGGGTGGATTCTACTTCCGGGACGTCGCCGGGATTTGGATTCAATTCGTTTAGATTCGAAACCATTTATGAAGGAGCGCAATTACTTCTGTGCAACTCCCGCTTCCGGGAGCTCCTTAAATTTTAATCGTAAGTACTATTCAGATGCAGATTCGTTTCCAGGTGGTAGATTCAGATCCACAGGGGAACGTAGGTTGCCAACCATATTTTTAGCCAGCTCCACGCGCGTGCATTTCACACGGCGGGCTCCTCTTTTCGTTGTAGCGCAAATAATGCCGTACCCCCCCCCCCCCCCCGCGCGGATATTCGCCTGGCGCTCAAAGTACTTTATTTGCGCCATCGACAAAGAAGAAACCGTTTCGCCATTCAGGCACGAAAAGGCGTCTCCGCATTCTTGCTTTGTTTGCCACTGTTCGACGCGTTATAGTGAATTCCAATTCCGCGCCTTGCGTCGCAATTCGTTTAAGGAGAAAGGACCGGCCACGTTTCCATCGCGGCGCTGGTTTTTAACGCGCCCCTGCGAACTGCGTCGGGCAACACGCGAGCAATCTTTTTGCAACAAATGGAAACAAATTCTTTGCCTGGCGGTTGCGTAATGATGGCAAGTCTAGGGAACAGGTGAGGCTTTATATGTGTGCATGGGTAAGATAGTAAAAATGCAGAAGTGTAGCTTTCTGTTTTGTTTTTAAATGCTGTGCTCAAAATTATTGTTGATTTTCCGAAAGTACTCCCTTTTCTGAATAAAATGCCGTGTGGTTTATGATAAAATTCGCAAAATTGTTGATTTGGCAGCTACACAAAAAAGTCAAGCGGTAACTTATAGCGTCGCCTTTGCTTAGAAACTTTAAACACGTATTTCTGGAATCTTTTTTCCCTCGGTTTTGCCGTATTTGCGGATGAACGGAGGTTCATATCGACTTGAAAAAATTATAGAATGTATAAAACGTGCCCACGGATTTTTAGTAACCCACAAACACGACCGAATTTTTCTTGAAATTATCGCCGTTTCCGGCGGCCAATTTAAGAATTCTGTTTTAATTTTAGTTTTTATAAAACGTAGAACGTTAAAATGTTTAACAGTTAGCACCGCCATTTTTAAAGCACACGTATATTTTATACCAACTATTTTAATCTCTATGATAATAATCAACATTGGGTAAAAGGATACATCTGGATTTGCTTCCATGTTTTTACAAATACATTAAAAAGAAAATGTTTCTTTTACGGAAAACAACTGCCTAGTCTCCTTAAGGGGGTGCAAAAATCAAATTCCATATTCTAGTATTACCATTGGCACGTAGATCATTTTCCGATTAAAAATGTTTTGGCATTCACACTGTTTTCTACAAGGACTCTTCAATTTCTTATTTACATTCAGAAATTCAGTTTCGCGTGTAAGGGATGATTAACTTGTAACTGATATTACTATTGTAATATCTGTTCAGTTTACTTCATCTCTTTTTGTCATTTTCTTTGGTATTTGCTTTGTATTTTAATTTCCTCTGATTTGTCCATTATCTACATTATATATTTTCATGTTATTCCAATGTGCCAAAGGATTTTTACCCCGCCAATAAGCAAATTAAAAGTTCGTCGCTCGTCTCATAAAATATCCTGTGTAAAGACTCTGTCTAAAAAATCAGATCAAACTTAAAAAAAACCACCAGCCAACTGTTACACGCCGATTTTGATGAAGCTGCAAGGTTATCATTGCCCGCAATCGCGCGTCCCTTAAAAGTTCAGCGGTGGTAGGTTCAACATATCCTTTGACAGAACGTCCATACGTTCTGTCGCAACTGCCCCATCAGATTACAGTTTCGATCTCGCAAGAGCCAGCCCGGTTTGCCAAATGGTTGCATACCGTTCCGCCCATCTATTCCGTGCATACGCTGCGTGTTCCCAGCGAAATGTAATCCAGTTTTCGTGGATGCAACCCTTATCGACCTGAAATCGAGTGCCAAGTGTGGGACGAATTTGTTTTCTGGCTGCAACAACGAAACGCTCCGAGAACGCTTCGAGGTAGGTACGTGCAAGTTGCACCGGTAAGAATGCCGAAGGAGGAAAGCCAAGGCTCCATTGGCGCGTATAGTGTCGCGCCACAGCTCAAAAACGCCACTGTGAGGCACACGAGCACGCGCGCGCCCGCGCTCACACGTTTGCAGGTAATACGTAATATTACGTCGGAGGGATAGCGTGCAAGCACGAACGGTCGCTACATATTCAATGAGCAGCACAATGCGATGCAGACAGAATGAAAGGTACAGTCGCGGGCAGGAACCGAAATAGGAATAAATTAATCCGCGGAATAAACGATAACCACCGCGTTATGTATGTTTATGCGCGCGAGTAGCCAACGTGTCGATAGCGGTGTCAAGTATTACGATTTAATAGACTGCTCCTGGCGCGAGATACGGATGAAAAGTGGCTGTCGTTCGAAAATGAAATTTCTGCACTTGGGTGGATTTGGATAGTGGAAAGGGCTGTCGCGTTTGCTAGCTCCGAGGATTTTATTTCGGAACGTGATAAAGGTATTGTGACATGGTTTGTAATTGTATTTGGAATTGAACAGGGTATTACCACAGAATCTTGAATTTCATAAATAAGAGGTGAAAGAGCTCTCGATTTTTTTAACGATGAACTTTAGGAATATTAAAAATTAGCGAAAATATTTGAAAATTGAAGGGAGATATCTTTACGCAGTAGTAAAATCCCCTACAAAATTTTGGAAAAATTGATTCAGTAGTTTTTCAATTTAACATGTATTCTTATGGGGAAATGCATTTTTCTGTGGGATTTGCTATGGTAATTAAGAAATGCACTTTGTGTTTAGAAATTATATATTATTAGGTCAGTGCAAAAATTCGCATGGTCACTCTTAAGTGATGTTAGGGGTAGAGAATTGTTTTTTGTATGTAATTTTATCGGAAAAGTGGCAAAAGATCATAGATACCCAAAGAAAATACATTGATTGAGAAATTTTGCACCGATCCAGAGTCCATATGGAGTGCCGAGATTCATAGTGGTGTAAGTCACTCGCACGGTGTTTCTCGTAAAATAATGTTTTGCGTTTACTGTTATAAAAATCTCTACATAAATATTGCAGTTGTGGGAGCACCTAAATGCTCAATACACTACTATAATAATTATGTACACATATACATAAAAATTTGTAAAAAATATTTGCTGTTGTTTCACTTGTCAGCACAACGCATGAATAGCATCCAATCAGCATCAGCGCATTCGTTATATTAATTTATACTGTTCATGCGTTGGGTTCATAAGTGCTAAAGAGAAATGTTCTTATTCCTCAATCAAGAACAAAGTTATAACTTAATTTACTATGAAAGTAAACAGATGGAGCTTCTAAGACTTAAAAAACTGTTATTAACTGAAATTATGAAAATTTGGACTTACACAATTATGATTCTCAGTCCTCGAATTATAACAAAATGTGGAGATTCCCTAAAACAGGCACCCGTAATCAAAATGTCAATTTTAAAAAGTTTCTTTTGATCGCCACTTGCCTACAAATTGAAGAAGCCATTGCTCCTTAGCTTTATATCTTGATATTCACGAGAATCGAGTAGAATAGGGCAACCCGCGCAATTCACGTTCGTTAGCCTCTCCTCTTTAGTTCAAAGTCACCTGTTGGGGCGTACCAGCCACTGCTAAACGCTCCCGCTTATTAAGAATCTGTAATTACCCGAGGATCTCATGCCAGCCAGACGCACGATTCCCAGCAGCGTATCTGCCGCCAGCCCCAAGTGCGGGGTTATTCGGGCCAGGGAGGTTAACCCCGGAGAATGCGGGGCGAATCCCACGTCTCGAAGTCAATAGCTGAAGTGGAGAAGCAAGAGGTGGCTCCAGAAGAGCATGGAGAACCTGTGTGCACGAGCTGCCCTGTGATTGCTCGTGCAAACAAACCGCCGTATTAATTATTCGCAATACTGATGGTTACGACATACCAGGCATTCGGAGGATCTCCACGGGACTTAGAACTATGCATCGACGATGACTCGCAGGATTTCTGATTAAAGGGACTGCTCTCACGAGATGCTCCGGACCGTTTCTTCGGATATCAAGCTGGAAGATTTGAAAGCATCGGATGAGACTTGTGCCGCAGATTGAAGCTTTAATGTATTGGTATTTTCCACCTGCTCCTGTTTCTAACAGTAAAAAAGTGATGACGCCTTTTCAGACCCGCTGAGTATTTCCCTCGAAATTCTCTCTGTTTTATGCTGTTTATTCGTCGCCGATGTGACGCTTTTATCTTAATGAAGACAATGATTTCTGTATTTTTGGAGGTGGTGGTGTTTACATGAAGCGTGTGAGAATTATTCTCCATCATTCTTTGCCCCGTCGGAACCATTAGCGATCAAATCAACTGGATTATAAATTATCAATCAATTAACCAACGAGGTTAAGCGTCACGGGAAGAGGCAGTGATTTGGGATGCCTTCCATCATTCCGAACTGACGCTGAAGGATAGTAGGTACTTTAAACGAAACATGTATGATAAAGTGGGATCAGCAACAGTAAAAGGGAGTCCGGAATAAGAGACCTCGGCGGATCGACTTTAGTGGAGTTGGTTAGGCGGCTGCCCAGTACGCACAGGATCGCGAGTTCGAGTCCCAGCACCCGAGGAGAGGTTCTTTTTTCCGAAGCTCCCGAACACAGGAATTGCGAAACCTATTCCTACAATATTTTCCCGGACATTATTCAAAGTTTTAAAATTTTCCGAGATGGTTAAAACATCCAACACTGCCAATCAGGACTTCAAAGCATTTCCTAACTTTCAAACATTTGTGCAAATTCACTGGCACTGAAGATTCATCAACCACATTTCAACGCCAGACCTCTTCCATCTTACACCGCTTCTTAAGACTTGAGGGTCTTACAAATCAACTCAATCACTCCTTTGTGCTGGAATCTTTCAAACGCTACCGGATCCCGATACACCTACTCCCTGTGAATGGGAGCCCGCTTCTCGCGACTGGGAGTATCTTGGAAATGTACATACAACAGGGGAAGGCAATTCGGTGCTCAGGATGTAAGGAGCCGAGCGTAGTGGCGTGCAGGGGGGCGTTTGGCACATGCTGGAAACGGTTCAGATAAGTAAGGGAGGAAAGTGAAGGCAGAGAAAACAAGAGTGGGGCCCTGAGATGCGTGTGCTCGGCTGTGTTTCGCACAATTCGCTCATTCCGCCGAGTCAGACCGCAGATATTAATACTGTGATAACGCTAATTACCTGAGCTGGGCTAGGAACAATTGGCCGGGGGCACGAAATAGAACCTTGAGATGCGGCTGCAGCCTTTATGTCGAAGCAAGGGCCATTGGTAGACGAAGCAATTATTAGTGGGAGCGAAGGATAGAGGGCATTCTAAGTAGGATGGAAGCTTGGTATGTCGTCGTGTCTGTGAATACGATTGTACTGTTGAATTTGCATAGCTACCTACCTCATGCAGCCACTGTTCTCCCGCCTTCGTGTGCGGCGCGCACAATTGTATCACGATTATTAAATTTACGCCGGCGATAGCGCGATTAGGAAATTGCCGAACGAAAGTCTGCTGAGGCGAATTACCGCGATGATGGTGGTAATAACTTTCTGAATGGGTGTAAAGGCACGGAAACGCTTCGAGGTACCTTTCGATGATGCACCGGGAAGCTAGCAAATGAACAGTCCTATAAAAGCCGAAGCTGTGTGTATCCTCCTTCAAACCTGATACATTCTATTTCGGTAGGAGCAGGAAACGATGTATAAAATCTTAATCGCATAACAGAAGAGCAAACATAGAGCCACTGCAGATGCGAAGACCAATCGGGATCGCGTTATCACTTTGGCACACTTAGTTCCTTTAAGAATAATAAATAAAGGTTGTCGCTGAGGAGATGTTACTTTTAAAGAATCTGTGACATACTTAAATCTGCAGGGGCAGAAGTATCGAACAGTACACACGTGAATTATTCGATCGCCTTTACCAGCACGACAAGTGCTCCGGGCGTAGCAAAAAAATTGCATTCGCGAGGGGGATGGGGATTTATCAGCGATGCTCTCTGGAGAGCGTAGCGACGGCAGAGCGTCGCTCGCATTGGATGCAGCCCCACCTTCCACTTATCGACGCAAAATATTTGCCAGAAGTCGCCCGTTCCTCCCTCTCGATGCTGGATATACTCTAGAAATTTCCGCTTGAACTTCATTCGCTCTCGGCGAGCTCTCTCACGTGTATTACGAGTGGAGCAGCCGTTGCAACAGTGGCAACGGGAACGGTACCTTGTAATCTAGCTGCCGAGAACCGTGTGAATCGAAAGGTGAAGATGAAGCTGGGGGGAAGTAGTCAAGGAAAGTGGAGTAACGTTTCCTCGATGCATATCTATGTGTTACGTGCACGCCGGGAAGAAGGTAGAGGGAAGATGACGCCGCCGAAACTCACAGGGGGGGAGGGGGTAGATGCTGTTCCACGTGCTGAAACGATGAAAAAGCTTCCGGTAAACATGTGCACGGGATGTTGGCGTTTCAAAGCTATTACCTACACGACGCGCTCACTGTCGCCAGAAATTCATACCGGTTCACGCGGGGCTCCGGTTCCTTTATCGCCACAGTTATCGATATCTGCGAGGCAAATATTCGCTAAAAATTCACAGGCATTCGAGCGTCACAGCATCAGCAATGGAAACTTACAGGTTCTTCCTCATAAAACGACCTTTCGGAAGCCTACACCTAGTGGAGCTGTCCCGATAAAGATTTGCTGGATGCTCCCCTGAATTTTTCCGCACGGGATACGCGCACGTGCTCCCAGGGAGCGGGAGTTGACTCTCTCTCTCTCTCTCTCTCTCTCTCTCCCCCCCCCCCCCGGTGATTCACTCGATCAGGCTGCAGAGTTCTCGGGGCTTCGGGCTCGAGTGTGACGAAATCAGAGTGCACGGGAGTTTATGGTCCCGCGACTGGTAAACGTGGTTTCAGAAATCGCGTCCTTTGTGATGAACTCGATCTATACTCTTAGCAAGTACAATGCACCCTTTACGCGGTTGACCTACGAGCTGCCACGCTTTTCTTCCACCCGCTCCTTTCTACCTGCCGTGCATTTTTCTCCATTCTCGCTCCCCGGCGTATTTCGATTCGACATTACGACGATATCGCGCTGTGGCCCCGCGCCCCCGGCAACTGCCGGGAATTAATTGGACTTTATCACGTCAAACAATTCAGTTCGACCAAATTACTTCACGGTTGTTTAGTTTCGGATCGCGTGAATAGCGGAGGGCCTGAACGAGAAACGGGGGAGCCACAATCGATGCCGATGCATTCGTGCCACGGCAAACACGTTTTTCCTCTATTTCCCAGCGACTGCACGAGAACTTGCTTGTGTACTATAAAACACTCGGGGCCCTTTTCAGCTCCTCTCCTTTATGACGCGTGTGGATATTGACGTTGATTCCCGAGCCCTGAGTCTTGTATTCGACTTGCCGTCAATGGAGATCGATTGGAATCGGACGGGCGTAATGACTGAAGGAAATGGAATGTTTGTGGAAAAGAAGCATTCAGTGTGATGCTAATTAATTGGCTCTGTAAAGTGTTTGGAAAAGTTGTTTGATTGGTGGAGGGTTTGTGTGTTCAACTTTGAAAGCCGAAGTCAGGTTGAGGGGGTTAGATTCGGTTTAGAGAACTGTACTCTTTGGGAAATTATTATTTAACCCCCGGTTGTCACACTGCGTCAAAATGACACTAAATTTGACTTTAAGGGGGGACTGTAATGGCCCGAAATCTTTGGAAATTTATTAAAAGCAAACTACGTAATGAATCTTTTTTAAACTTTCAGAATTTTTTATTGAATGTGTAAGTTATACGAGTACCTTTTTTAAATTTTATTTAAAGCAGATTTACAAGCTGTGCAGGGCCAGTAACGTTGCAATGCAAAAAATCTGATCGACAGTTTTCTGACGAAACGGTGCTTCTAAAATCGACAAACTAAAATGTTTTAGAAACTATATGCGGATGGCTATGGCACGACCGGAGATTTTTTGATTGGTCGTTTCCCATTATTTTTTTGCAACGAAAGAGGTTAATTTACTAGAAGCAAATTTCACAATTTTTTTCAGAGGTTCGCCATTTTGTCCGTTTTCAATATTTTTAAAATCGAACCCGCCGTGCCATAGCCACGCGCATATAGTTTCTAAAACTTTTTGGTTATTTGATTTCCGAAGAACCGTTTCGTCGGAAAACTGTCATCCATGTCAGCGGAAATTGTTTGCAGCCCAAAGTTACTGCTGCTATATAACTTATAAATCTGCTTTAAATAAATTTAGAACTTAAATATCCAATAAAAAGTCCTGAAAGTTTAAAAAAGATTCATTACGTAGTTTGCTTTTAATAAATTTCCAAAGATACCTTTACTTTTCGTTGAGGCATCATTGAAAATGGTACTACTGGTGGAGTAATTTCATGTATTAATTTTTTTTATTAAAGTAGCACACCTTAGGACACACTATTAAGAACTAAAAAAGTTATGATTTTTTAAGCATAAATGTTTCTGTAACTCCTTTTCTTTCAATTTTTTTTAAAACATAGTGATACCAATTTTAAATGTTAATTTTCAACGATGAACATGTACTCTACAATGTTCAAACTTTAGCTTAGATTTTTTGCGACTTAATTTAACAGATAGTTTTTAGATATGATTAATTTTTTTAAGGAAGGGAACAACGTCAACTGCACTACTCGAGAATATTTGGTTTAATAAGAATATCTTTCGTTTGAAAATGTGTTTCTAGTTTGAATTAGTCAACATGAAACACAGATCAGAGGATCTGTTGATTCTTAAGCAGCTTCCCCACATGTGCAACACGTTTGACGACTGTTGTCGTTGCACAATGCAGCATTCCACAAAATCGTGGCTTAAGACACCCTTTGCCCCTACACGGGTATTCGCGTTTGAATTCCACTCCCCACCAGCCATAAACTAAGCTCTATGAGATACTGTCGAAATGCACTTTGAGAAATGGGAACATTTTTAAATCTCTTCCCGGTTTCGTCAGAAATTTCCACTATTTCATCCAACGTTAATATAAACATTTCCCCTGTCACAAATTTCTGACCAAGTTTACGAGAATATACAGTTATTGCCTTTCGTTGTCACCATTTTTAAACAAAATACAAATGGGGAATGCGGTGCAGAAAAATAGGGGCGAACCTATCAGCTGATTTTTAAAAATAAGGATTTTATTGGTGCGATATTAATACGATCGAATCGCGTTTTATCGATTTAATATTAGTTAGAGTTTCATTGCAGAGTTCAATTTCGTTAGATTTTCACACACGTTGTATGTTTATCCCGCATCACAGTTTGCAAAAAAGCTGTTGTACGGATTGAACCCATCTATAGTGTGTTTTCAATACCTGCCCCATTGTCTTTGGTACGCGAGCAAGATCGAAAATTTTCAATTTTGAGAGACAAAGTGTTGTTGGCAACGCGGCCAATACCATTCCTGTTATCGGCTCTCGATTCCAAAATCACTGTTGCCGCGTAGGAAATGCGTCTAGGCTTCTTTTCACATGTATTGATTAGTATCGATCTTTGGAGAAAGACTTACTTATTGTAGGAAATTTAAAACAATTGGGAAAACGAAATAGAAGTTTAAAATACAGCTGAATGTTCAATTCTTGGAGGAAAAATAAAAATAGAGGAGGAATATAAAAGTCTTTGTTTTACTGTTTCTAAATAGGCATACGCATAGATTTCTGAAGCTACACCCCCACGTGTGTAACTTAAACGAAACACAGTTAACCTTTATAAAATTAATATTCAATCGAACACGACGTAATGCTTCAAACAGGATTGAAAATTGCTAAAACGAGTCTTTCATGTGCGTCGCCTTCGAAAAGTGGCTATTTCAAGTTCTCCATGTGCATTTTATGCCGTACATTAGGAAGATGTGAATTTTTCAAAGACAGTAATGTTTCATATTCGCGGGGAATTATAGAAAATCATTGAAGATTCTGCCCTTAAAAGCCGCTGAAAGAGAAAATTGTTAAAATCCAGACAATTTTAATTTACAATTACACTACAATTACAACTGTAACAGAATGCAGAATAATTATCGAGCTATCCAATATTAATTTGAATCGATAAATTTCTGACTAGACAAAGATAATTTCAGACAAATAATATGTATATGTACCATTAATTAAATCGTACTTTGTATAAAATGACTAGCTGCCAGGTTTCCCGCTGCGAATTTGCAGTTAAAGTTGAGGACAGTGAATAATAAATGGAGTTTATAGCGACAGACTAAAAGTATATTTTGATACTTGATTTCATTTAAAGTCCTTAATGCAGTTAGAAGTCAGCTTCGTAGGTAACACATTTAAGAAAGAGCGGTTTATTAAAGATGCAAATAATATTCGCGAAATAGTGCGGCTCCCGTTATGAAATTCCCATTCACAGAAATTCTATTTGCAGGATTGTTTAGTCCCGCTTTATTTATACTGGCAGAAGCTTACTGCCAACCTCAGCAGCCATATTTTATCGCTTCTGTCTATGTTTAAAATACGTATCGCGATCAATGCGTCTATGTCGAGGCCAGAAAACAGCGGAAAAACATATCACGGATACAAAGGTATTTCAAAAATTCCGCGCGGCGCCAGAAATCCTGATCAAACTTTTGTTCCAGTAAACACTGCATATTTGACGAAAAAAGGGCGACGAAACGAACGCGTTTTGACGGTGAAGCCAACAATATTTCACGATTTCATTGGCTTGCAAAAAGATTAGTCATTCATGAGTTTATTTACCAGAGTATATGAAAACTTTTACAATTTAAATAATTAACGGATGCAGAGCGTTCCGCTTCCAGATCTTAATTTTTCACTTTTAATAATTTACACTCAAACAAACTGGGGCAATTTTAATTTTCAATTCCGTTTCCATCAAAGGAAGATATCTAAAAGCAAACAATGCACTTGCGCTGGCCCTATCATATTTTCCTAAATACACAGCGAATCGGCCACTGTGAACAATTTTATTACATTTCGTTCGAATTTGCAAGTTTTACGGTCAAAAGCCGCAAACACATTTCTGCTCTGCAAACATGCGGCGCGGGGGGAAGTAACATCGTAGCCGAGATCAAAATTTTCATTTTTAACGCGTTCATTTACCGTCGCAATTAGATTTTCACTTACGTGGGGCATCGATTAAAATTTCAGCGTTATTTAGAATTACCTACGACACTTTAACGTTTGTTACATGGGCCCTTCTGATCCATTCCGTGCTCGTTGCCCTTGCGTATTTTTCCGGCGGCGATTCAGCGGAAACGCGTGCTGGTCACGTTGCCGAAGAACGTGAAGCGACACGCGGAGCGACAACGTGACCGTCGCCGGCCCGGGCCCCAGAACCATCGCGAACGAAACAACTGCCGACGGGGCAGTTTCCCCCATTCGCGCGAAATCGTCCGAAGTGCGGCCCGCGTTGCGTAAAGTCGAGGAGTTAGTCTTGAGAATCCGCTCCGAACGGACGACCTGCGAACGTGCTACGGAGAGCACCCCTTGAATTCGCGCTCGGCCGATCAGGTTAGGCGAAGTGTACCTCCATCCGACATACCGAGAAACGGCCTCGCCGGGAGGGCACTTACGCGCCGATACGGACCACCGCGAGTCACACCGTAGTATCTAAAGTTAGTCGTTTTTAGGAATCAATCGGAATAGATCGAGGGAAACTGTCGCTATCGAAGAACCGCGTCTTCGACTTCGCGTAATTTCGAACGTAATTCGCGCTCGGCCGCGATCATTCGCCGTGGTGTAACTCCGTCTGATAAACAGCGAACAGCCTCGCCGGGAGGGCAACCACGCGCGAGTACGGGATAAGACCTGTGAGCGAGAGCTGAGACGAAGCGCCGTCTCGAGGTAGGATAATCCAGTATTTTTATGTAACAATATATTTTCCTCTATTGTTTTTTCCTGTATATCCCTAGTACTCTTTGATTTAAGGGGTTATACCACTGTAGAATTTTCAAAAAAAAATTTTTTTTTGTTTAAAAGGTGTTTTAGGGTCTCAAAAATAATATACCAAAAGATGGAGGGCGGCAAAAATGTCTAAATGTCCAAATTTTCAATTCTACCGCAACGCTCTCGTGTATGCCCCGAGCGCCTTTTGTTATCACTGCGCGCGCTATAGATTTGTTTTGGTGTACGAAAGCAACAATAATGTGGGAATATGTATCTGGGTCCGGATCCCTACGGCGTCAAGTTGTATGGTGCAGGCATCGCAGGTTAAAGGTATATAAGAATATAATATCCCCCCCCCCCCCCATAAACATGACTCATGTATGAAAGAAGCTAATTCCCTTTAATTCACAAAAAAGTTCACATGCAAAGATTGTGAAATCATCTTTGCTAATTCCAATTGTATTCTCGTTCTCCGTTCGAACACTGATTCCTCTGTCACTTTTTATACTTGACATTCCTTTATTGGTCACAAATCAATTCAGTGCTCAGATTTTCAGCTTCGGTTTTAAGGAATTAGCGGTCGAGGCCTATAGTTGACACAAAAACTTTTATAAGAGCGACACCTTCTGTTAAAAATGTCGTATGAAAATCGTATTACGATGGAAAATAATAAAAAGTTGGTAGTCATCATCAAGGTTCTTTCTTATACAACACCCGCTAATTCCTATCATCGGAATAAATACTCACCTCAAACTTCAGAACATCAATATTACGGAATAAAGATAAATTTTCCACAAGTCACGAAAATTTGTTATCACTGCCGAAAACGTATTTTGCCTTCTACAAAGTGCAACATAATCTCAAATGCTATCAAATTCCGTTTGTACTGTAGACACATAGAGAGACATTTATAAAAGCAACCACGAGATTTTATTTTAACTTCTACTGGGTAAAACTTCCTGTGGCCGATTTACCCCAGTGGCCCTTTTGCCCCGGTCTCCCCTAATAAAAAAATATAAATTACTTAGTGCCGTATTTCATAATGGTCTTCATTCTGAGAGCGGTTCATATTCTTGTATTCTTTTTTTGCAACGTCAAAAATGAAAAGAAATCATACTTTTTAAACGATTATTTTTATCTTCGATCCTCTGTTTGCTTGTTGTATGTTTGCTTCATTTCTGAAAACTCGAATTTAACCCAAAACTTGGCAGGTTATGATTAAGTGACAGCTAGGTGACATTTATTAGAGACCTGAACACAGCGACTTTTTGCATTTTTCGTCAACTGCGCAACCGCATTTTCAGCAAAACCATTCCTGATTGGTTGGATAAATTCTGCTTTCGAACGGTGACATCTACTGGTATCAATTCTAGAAGTAAAAAGAGAATGGCGACATCTACTGGCGTCAAGTGTCGTGACCTCACGAAACGTCTAAGCCAAAAAAGTATCATTTTTTAATTTTAATTATTAATTAAATCTTAAATCTTTTAGACAAATAGAAAAAATATTTTTCGTACTTGATTACTAGAATTATAAATCCCATTTTGCAGAATTTCGATTGATCTCTTTATTGCGCCAAAAAAAATTCCCGAAATATGCCTATTTTTTCGTGCGCTACAGTGGTATAATCCTTTAACCCCTTATTACCTTCCTCTTTCCCTGCGAGTATAGTCAAGGCGTGCTTTAGCACCTTGACAGAGCAAGGACCCGGTGAATCACCCTAACCGCTCGGGGTGGTTCACAAAAGTCCCTTCAGGACGTAACACGTTCAATCTCTGGTGACCTTTTAAACCCCCGAGGCATTGAGAACCGTTGCATCGAACGAATCGTATCAAACGAATTTCGTTTCCGCTACGGCGTGGGATCCTTGTGTCATTTTTTCGTCGGTGCTGGTGAAAATGACGGAGAATGGGAAACGAAAGAGAAACAGAAACACAGACACCGGGGATAAGAAATGATCGCCCAGCTATTTCTACGGCGGAATGGCGTTAGTAGAGCGAGCCGAAGGAAAATGGTTCGCGTGTTCCAGCATCCCTGCCTCCCATTCGGGATACGATCATTTGTTGCGGACGACACTTGTAGCGCGGTTGGATATCACGATTATGTCGAATAAAGGTAATCTAAGTAATTGGGGAAAGTTCTAAACGAAGCACGAACGATTGGGGGTGGGAGATACTCGTGGGACATTTGGAGCATAATTCTAAGCTGAATTGAGATTTAGTTTACTTTTTTTAATTGATTCAATCTCCTGTAATTTGATATTTAATCAGTTACACAAGATATTTATTATTTAGTATATGAAACAGTTGAATTACGTTGCATTTCTGTGCACAAACTGGAAGGGGTTAAGAAGTTTAATGATACAGTGTAGACACTTATTTAATATTAATGAGAAGAATTAATGTTATTCCTTTGAGAGGATAATTTAGCCTTTAGTGTGATTGTATCAAAGTTCTGAATTTTGGTGTCATGTCTTTGCCAGTATTTCTGTAAATTTTTAAACCTTAATAATAAAATTTAAAAATTTGGTGAATTTTAACAAAGAAAAATGGCTTTTATCCACAACTATTCTTTTTAAATACAAATTTCAATATATTAGAACTTACATTTCGAGTAAAAGACTATTAGAACACGCATGTACAATTATCACTGGAAAGTTAAAAGATTAAAAAATACGAAAATGGTACCTCAAAAATGACGCTGGGGTGCAATGAACCCCGTGTGACCAATTTGTGATTATAAGAAGGTGCAACCACGGAAGGTTAAAAATTATAGTGAAGGTAGAAGAAGTCAAGTTTCTCAGTTTAAATTAAACGCTTATGTAATGTAATTTCTTTGTACGACTTGTCCCTCTGAAAGAAAATAAACGTTTCAGGGGATTGCAACTCAAACAAGTTAAATTGTAAGCAGTTGGTTGGTTATTCTACTGATTTTAATAACTTACGTAGAGTCGTCATTACTGAGGTATCGTTGAATATCGGTTTTCCCCAAACGGGCGATTATCCCCCGTGCAAAACGCGATCGTGTATATCTGATTACGCGCACGTGACTTGCACGAAATGCTTTCGAGCCATAAAGCCGTGTAATTTCCCCAACATTTCCGAAGGAATGCATCTCCCAATTTCATTTTAAGAAGGATCAGCTGTACCATCTCGAATTGCGGCGCGATAATTCACTTCTATAACGCAGGGCGACGACTTGTTGAAGTCGATCGATGCGACATAAAACGACAGTATCGCCCTATTTAACATTTAATATGGGAATTGGAATGAAATAAAATCGTGAGGGGATTTGATCCTATTCATCGACTCTGCGCGATAGGATTTCAAACCTATTTGCAGGATCAGTGACTTCGACTTTAAAAACATTCTGCACGAAGACTCAATTACCCTAAAAATGCATTTACAAACGGTACATTCTCGATTAAAAATAATATAACATATCCTTGCAGTACATAATACGTTAAATTAAGTAAGCTATCATAAATGATTTACGGGGAAGATCGAAATGTTTTTGAACAAATTAACATTCATCTTTCGTTACAAAATTTCCTATCCAAAATATGTGACGTTGATTCCACATCAAATCAATCGCGTTCAAATATTTCGACTTCAATCATCTGTCAATGGAAATATTGTTAAAAAATTGCTGCTCAGAGAATATAATATTGGGTTATTCAGAAACTTCGTAGCGTTTTCGATAGACGTAGGATTATACAAGCGTAGAACATTCTATTCCGTATTTGGTAGGATTAATAGGGGATTATTTATTATGAAAGTCTCGCAAACGGTGCTTAAATTATTCAATAAAATGCTAATTCGGTGCAGAAACATTGCCTTCGAATGTTCCTGCAATTTCGCTGCGAACTTTCCGAACAATCCAATGGTTTGAAAAAGGTCCATTTTATTGAGAAAGACTACAAGCAACTATTAAGAAGGGAGGAGAGATTAAAACAGCATACAGGTATAGTCATTCGTGCAAGTACCATTGTTTGACAAGAAGTAAGTCACGCTATTTTTCCATCGATAACAATGGCGACGATACGAGTTCAGAGGAAGATATGTGACATTTTCGTACGCTCTCTGTTTGATCGTACATAACATCATGCACATCGCCGAGCACGCGAGTGACATTTCGCGGGCGAAATGGCAAGACAAGCCACTGAGTAGTGCAAAATGTCATTCTTCCGACTTGCTCTTGTTCAGTATCTTTCGTGAAGCATGGAGCCACGCTCCCAGGTACCAAAGCGAATTTTCTCGCGAAGAATAATCGATCCACCATATTTCCTTTTAACTTGATTTATTACGTAAACTGAAAACACAAAGCATTCGACACAAAGCATTTCAATCCTTAGGGACGTCGAAGAAAAGAGAGGTAATTATTTACAAAAGGGCAGTGCTCGCCGATTTCGATGACCTTGAAATATGTTGCCAAAGTTAGCAGTCTGAACAAGTTTATCCTATACATGTAACTGTCACTCGGCTTTAGTTTTCGAGACTAACGAAATTTCAAACCTACTATCGATTACAGTTTTTGGCGAATATCAAAAGCACTCGTTAAATGAAACTAACAAGTGTTTCAAAGTTCTACAAAAGATTGCACTGAATTTCTTCAAGTATACCACAAGGTACATCACAACTCTGTTACCTATTTTGTAATTAGTAAAGTAATGGTTGCAACGGTAAATTCAACCCCAACGAACATTTACGTTTTACTGTATAAACAGAATTTTATTTTCCTAGCGAACCACGAGTTCTCAGGAAATAGTTCTGAATACACGCAGCGCTTTTTCGAGCCCCGCCGAGTCCCACGGCGCGAGAATCACTCGCGGAGATATTAATAAATTGCACAAAGCGACGTGTTAAGCGCGTTTAATTATCTGTCAAGTTCTTTTATGCGTATCATCTACTTTCGTGCAATCTTCCGTCGGCCGTTTCTCTCTAATGAAGCTCGGGCAGAAAAAACTGCCTCCTCTACACGATTTCATCTCTGTTAATTCGTCGCGCTGCAGAGAAGGGCCCGGGAAGACAATGGCAAGCAACTTCCACAAAGGAATGCAATTATCATTCGCGTTGTTTTCAAAGCCCCCGTGTCTCAGCGCACACACTCCGCCAGTGCGGTTAATACTTGTCTCGTTTAGAAGCTTTCTGAGCCGTGCTCGAGCCACTTTTTCGCAGCTAGGTACGCGCGTTATTTGTTAGCTTTGCCCATCGGGATTCTCGAAATTGCACCGTTGGATGCAAAAAGGGCCTCAATGCCAAAAGTAAGTTTCGAGAAAATTAGGTATCTGCAAACATTACGAACTAAGATAATTTTTATACATAGTCAAGTTCTTCTAAAATTATCTGTATATATTTAGAAATTTGACATATGTGTCTCATTTGTAGTTGCATTATTACAATCGGAATTATGTAAATTGTGACCTGTACACTGCAATATGGAATTAATTTTAATCATAGCACTCTCAGGCCCTTCTTGCATAAAATGGAGAAGTATAGAAAAAATTTATTTATTAACACTATCTTTTATTATTTATTTAATATTGAAAAAAGTATAGAATACTGAAAAAGTAGAGTTATAAAAATAGTCATAGATCGTGTCATGTTCAGGTTGGTGTCTGTTTGGTTTACAAGGGAAGTTCGGTTACCCGAATATTCCGATATTTTTCATCCTGAAAAACCGAAAATGGGCGGGAATGAAAAATTGCACGGTTGGAAAAAATCGGAATTTTCGGGTAAGATAAGTTGGTGAACATCGATTTATAAAAATTGGCCATAGCTCTATCAATTTTAAAAATACGGCAATGAAATTTAGAGGGCACATGTGGAAATGAATGAGTGATATAATAAAGGGCACGAGTGTCCCGAGTGCTGTGTGCCCTTGATAACTTTAATTAACAACTCATGGACGTTTATAATGTAACAAATTCCAGCGGGGCAAACACTCGCATTGCATACATACGAGCAAGTTAACATTAAACGAGATAGAAATCTTGTCCTCTTAGGGGCAGAATTACATTTCATTTACGTAAGTGATTCATTTCCAGCTGTATTCAAGCCCCCATCGCGACCGCAGGTGGAAAATTTAATGGTGTCCTTTTAGAAGAACTTTGAGCAACTTTTATTGCAGTTTTGGATATTTCATTCGGGTGGTCTAATCAGTTCGGGGTTGACAGCAATTTAATCTACATTCCTTTTATTGCTCCTGTCATTCATTAATTCCAACAATGGCGATTATGTAACCATTAGTCTTTATCCCGAACTTACAAAAGATTCGTCAAGTTTCCTCATTGTACTCGAGGAATGATTTCCAAAAAAAAAGGAAAGTTAAATTCAGCATCCACTGGAAATGTACGAGTGTTTACCTACCCCTGTGGAAAAACAGTGTATAAATTTTCACGTTTAATTTCACGTTGTAACATTAAAAAAGCTTCCGTTACAACGAAACTCCATTAGCGCTGCCCGCTGGTGGTTTAACTATTTCCTTTGAATCCCTCTTCGCAAATTGTTCGCCTGCAGTCGTTGCCGCGCTGGTTTACGTTCAAAGGAACGCCGAATAAGAACTGACAGGCCTTTACCTGCACCCTGTCCTTCCCTGGAGATTGCAGTGTCCCCGTGTCTTTACGGGCAAACTTGAAACACGCCATTTTTATTAGCGTTTCTCGCGTGAAATTTGAATGTAACGGGGCTATCGGTTTCGTGGGAAGCCAATTGAAACGACGGGTTGTATCGCGGGGAATGAAGCAAAAGGCAATTTCATTCTTTACGAGACGCTTATTCGGCTTCCAATAGACGGCGAATAAAGTTGGAAGTGTTTCTGGCGGGGCTGAACTAAACTCGGGGATTTGTAAATAAATTAAAGTCGAAATATAGATAGACCACAATTATCGGTTTCAGCGATTTTAAGGCGAAATTTTCTTATCGTTGCGGTGGATGAAAATACCTATCAGTCAGGACGTGGTGAAACATGAGCCAGTAATTTTGCTAGTCTTCTCCATTTTGAATTGCTGGGGGTGGTGGGGATTTCAGAAATTTGATTACTGAAATCCAAGTAGACCAGGGTAGCGGAGTAATAAAATTATAGTGCAGAGGGGTAACTAGTCTCACGATCAGATTCATTGGGTAAAATGTTAAACAGAATTATACAGAGCGTCTCTCAACTGTGGGATATATAAGATCCTTTGCAATTTTGCAAATTTTTCTATATTTTATGATATGATGGATTCGCACTTCTCTGTATAGAAAACTGACTATTTTTTTTATATAATTAACAAACGAAATATTCATATACTTTTTTATTTTGTTTGCAGTACCCTAGTGATATTAATTCTGATAAAATACTAGTAAGATAGTCTTCTCTAGTCGATAGTTTTCTCTTTTGTTTATACTATGTGGAGTTTACTGGGATTATTTAAATTCTTTGTAAATTTCTAGTAAAAAATTCCTAGTTGCAAATCATCATATTTTTAGGAATGTAATTAGGTATGAAATACCTAGTCAAATTGCCTAATTCTTAAAAATTTAATTAGGTACCAAATTCCTAGTAGTCAAATTGTCCAATTATTTCTTAGGAATGTAATTAGGTATCAAATTCCTAGTATTAAAATCTTAGGAATGTAATTAGGTATCAAATTCCTAGTATTAAAATCTTAGGAATCTAATTAGGTATCAAATTCTTAGTAGACAAACCATCAAATGCTAGTAGGTATCCGAATTATCAAATTCTCAGTAGTTTAATTATCAAAATCCAAGAAGTCCATTTACTCAACTATCTAATTACAAAAGTCTCTTTTGGCGTACATCGAAAAGGATGTTGCAATGGTGTGCCTAGTCTATCCATTCTTTCCTCCACACTCTCCGATCCATTTGCCTCTAAAATCGCAATTTTTATTCTACCTTGCTCTTCGAAGCTCCATTCGATAGGTCGCCTCTCTCAATTAAAGCATCGCGACGTAAACACAGCAAACGAGATGTGCTATCACGAAAAAATATGCCAGTCACTGTATCAGGCTGCAATTACCGTCAACGTCACCTCGCCAGGAAAGTGTGAACGCACACAATGCTGGCTTGATTATAGTCCTGGAAAATATATCATCCGAGACGTTCAATGAGTCATGTGCCGAGGTACTCTGTTCGCGTTAACGTCGAACGATCGAAAGGGGGTGCAGCTCTGCCAATGGGAAACGCTGCGAAAGACGGAGTTTAACGAAAATCAGAAGCAGAAGAAAACACGAGAGCAAGTACGAAATCAAATTCTTCAAAAATATCTGTTCTCTCCTCCAACTTATCTAAACTAATTCTTGCAATTACAAATACACTCCTCCAGCTTCATTACTACATTAAACTTTCCTCAAAACCCTTGACTAACAATAGGTACTTACACATACCTCCAATATCCAAAAAACAAACTTAACACAACATTCATAGAAATTGGGGCTGGGACTATTTGTCGAATTTTTCGGTATTCGAATATTCGAATACTTCAGTTGCTTAATTATTTGACGAATATAATTCGAATATCCAAGTATTCAAATGCTATTCGAATATTTAAGTATTCGAATATAAGTTCATTTGTCATGGTGAAATCTTGTAAGCTAATTTTAACCCACTTCATACCATACTATTCGAATGCATCAGTATTCGAATAGTATTCGAATAATAACATTCGAATACTGAAATATTCGAAGTTTATTCGTAGCATTCGAATACTTGTAAAACATTCGAATAGTAAATTCTTCGAATAGTCCCAGCCCTAATAGAAATAGGTGTCCCATCCAAAGCAATTCATACTCAGGAGTGTTAATACCATCGATGTCTTCCTCACTCAACCATCCGGGAAAACAACCTCAGTTTACAATACATAATTGATACGAAGTGGAAAGCGCAGTACAGTGTCTCCGTGTTTGTCTGGAGCCTCCCGAACGGCAAGGAGCGCCGACTAAGGGCAACTGGCAAAACTTGCTGGCCCTGAGGACCGGGCTGAGGTGGAGTGGCGCGGGAGGCTCCTCGCCTCTAAAACAATTCCTCGGAGTGTTAGAGGCAGGAATTTCGTTAAGGATCAAGCCGTGGGTGTCAGATCTTGACGAGGGATCAGCAATGGCCCGGAAAGCGACGGTGAAGCAGGCAGAAAGAGAAAAAGGGGCAACGGCACCGGGGGCAGAGGGTGCACCGGCTCGACGTTCGACGATTCAATCAACGCGGGCACATTGTCGACGTCAGACGCGAGAGAGGGTGGCGGGCTGGGGCTCGGGAGGCGGGAAATGTCAGCCGTCGCGGCGGCGGATATTCCTGGGGTCGAGATATGAAAAATGATGTCTGACAGCGGCGTGAGTAACGCCTTGTACCGTCAAGGTACACCCTAGGAGAATGCTTTTTACCGGGTTGTTCTGGTCGGGCAAGGAACTCAGGGGGGATGGCGGGGGCTGCTTGACAGATATCTCGGTGGTATCCGTGGAGCGTGTTGAGACGCCGCGGGATCTCCTGCAAAGCGCGTATAAGCAACTCTGTATTAGCTGGTTGTCACCCATCTAAATAGCACCGCGCGCGGCCAAAAATTCAGCCCGCTCCTTTTCCCGACTCCATGGAACCAGGCGTCGGGGTGGTCCCTCTTTTTGGGACGGATTTGCGAGGACGGAGTTAAGAACGACGCGGTTGTGGAAGAGGTTGCTGGGACGGGGTGTGGAGAAGTGGGCGAAGGAAGCTTGAATGGTCGATTGTTGGAGGAAGGGCTCGGTATTGTGTGGTTTGTTGGGAAGCTTTTGCGCGTCTGGTTTTATATTGTAGCAAATGTAAACGAGTTTTCTCAGTTGAGAGGAAGACTTAATTATTATTACAAGTTTTAATGAAAATGAATGGGGGTTTCATCTCCATCCACCTCTGGTTTGCCGAAGTTGATGGTGATTTAAGGTATGCATGTACTGTTGCAAAGTTGTAGTAGTGTTGAGTCTTAGGTACAGGAGGTGAGAGTATTTATTGCATCGCTCGAATATTTAGTGTAACACGCTCTTTTCCTTATAAAATGCTTGGTATTTTTTTTAAAAGTATCTATAAAACCTTTTCCACCACAATTTGGTTAATATATTTATGCGCGTCTTAGTAATGTTTACAAATTCTATTGGAGAGAAATAATTAAAATTTGTGGCAGTGCAGGCTGAAAAAAGTCTTCACATGGTTGCCGTGATACCGAATAAAAAACCAAATTTATTCTTAATTAGGACGAGTTTGACTGTAGTTGGTAGCGGAATTAATTCAAAATCATGTCTTTTCTCACTTTTTTTAGCCCTCGTAAGGTACAAAAAACTTGGATAAATCGGTAATCAAACTTCAGTGCTGCCGTTTTTTAATTGTCGGTTTTTCTTTCATTCCGCTACCAGGTATAGCCGAATTCGTCCTAATTAAGGATCATTTTGATTTTTTCACTTCAGATGAGCAGAATGCATTGCTACAAATTTTAATTATTTCTCTCTAATACAATCTGTAATCATTACTGCAAAAGGGATAAGTAGGGTAAACGATACCGTTATTGACCAGGGTACAGAAGTTGACTATCTACAGTCAACACTGCATATCCCCGCTCCATTGCCAATCGAAGACATTAAAGTCCCCACAAAGTATTCGAAGCAGTGATAGTATCGATACCTCCTCCGTCACATCGCGATCACTCAGGCATGGCGGAATCTCAAATATCCATGCCAAGTATTTCCCTTTTCCACTTCCCACTTCCTACTCTGAATCGTTACCTGCTCATCCAGTCTATTTAAATATCACGAGCAGCTGTGAAAGTCAGTCCCCATCGCTGGCCAAATGTTTCCCCCAAATATCAACGAGCACGTTAGTACGTCCGAAGTATCACAGTCGTACTTACCGCGGCGTCGTTACGCGGAAATTTGAAAGCTGCCTCTGCGCGCGTTGGTTCTGGCTCGCATCCACGAAAGGATTATGTGTGCGTGACATTCGTTACGATGATTACCTTTGTAATTAGCACGGCCGCGGTTCACGAGCGATTACAATTAACAGGGTATTCCTTGTTTAGGTAAAAGCGGTTCATTGGTTGTTGTTCGGATCATCGACGTGATACCGTGCTTCGATCGTGGCGAGAATGTTTGTGGGGCAATGTAAAACGCCGGTTTCCGAGGGGGTGGAACAAAGAGGGCGGAGGGAGAGCCAGCCGACAGGGACAGAGTCATCCGTGGACAATAATTATGCGGATTGCCCCGTCGAGGCTAATTATCCCTCTGTACTTGCATCGAATTCACCCTCCACCTCTTGTCCCTCTTCGCTGCTGTTTCGCCCACTGTCCCCGGCGAACTTTGACGTCGCACAGATAGATGCTTCCTCTGTGCTCCCCGATAAACCGTCGAATTCTATCGTGACCTGACCACCGACCCTTGTCACGAGACGTGTCCATCATTCGCCTTCTCCCGCGTCTCCATTTCGAATAGAAACTTCCTCGGACGTATACATAATTCTTTTGGTTCTGTAATTTAAGGGAACGGGCTCGTGTTCCACTGGCAGAGTGGAAAGGTGCTATTATTCAAGCACACTTTTCTGAGAAATTGTACTCAGAGTCCCTGCAGTTCTCTGGAGTACAGGGTAATTTTAAAATGCTTTCTGAATTCTTCATCCTTTCTGGAAAGACGGTCGACTACTTAGTAATAGAACCTTCAGTCACTAGCTTCACGGATGCAGTGGCTTCCAACTCACATTTTTATTTCAATAATATTACCAGAAGTTATCAATTTCCAATCAATGCTGATAGTTCATTGTTCTTTATTAGAACTTTATTGACTGAGATGTCAGAAGAATGATTCTATCATGAAACTATTGATACATTGAAACAAGACTATCCTGCAATTGTGCCGGTGATTATGAAGGTGGTGTAGGTCATTTTTTTTTGTTTCGAGATATTTAGACTGTTGCGTTTGGGCGTATTAAAAAATAATTTTCCATTATTGAACAAAATGTTTCACAACACATATGATCTTTTAATATCAAACTTATCTATGATTATAAAATATTATGAGTAACTTTTAAGATGATGTGTGTTTAACCCTTCGAATGTCTCCCAAAGTGCAGAAGTGGTCAAACGCAGTTTTTCGATCCGCACAACTTAATAACGGACGGAAGCGATTTTTATTTTCAAATACATTGCTACTAATCACTTTACCATTCTTGAAAGCTATTTCTCCTCATAGTTTCAGCATAATCAAGTATATTTCGCGTTCTCTTTCTTTCTTTCTTTTCTTGTCCCTCATCTAAAGTTAATACATAATACAAAAATATGTAATTATTTCCTTTCTCACTTACTTACAGAGAACAAATGACTTACACCACTATCGAAATGAACGTGAAACTGTCGCGACTCAGAAAGTGACATTATCATGTCATTGCTTACCCGACAGTTATTTTGGAACAATTATTTCTAGGGCTCGGACTATTCGAATAATTTAATATTCGAATATTTTACAAGTATTCGAATGCTGCGAATAAACTTCGAATATTTGAGTATTCGAATGTTATTATTCGAATACTATTCGAATACTGCTATATTCGAATACTGATGTATTCGAATACTGCTATATTCGAATTAGAGCTGTTCGAGTACTCGAATATTCGAGTAGCTTGAAATTCGAGTCAAGCCGGGACTCGGTTTCCGAGCCGAGCCGAGTACTCGAATGAAGCGAGCAGCTGGAAACAATCGGGTGGCTAGAACGATCCACATGTTTCGTTCGTCAGTCATGCAATCTACTCGCTTCTTAATCGAGCCGCTCGTTTTTTAATCGAGCCGCTTGCTTTAATCGAGTCGCTCGGTTCTTTCGAGCGCTCGGCTCGGATCGGTTATTCGAACGGAGTATATCCCGGCTCGCTTGTTCCGAGTACTCGAACAGCTCTAATTCGAATAGTATGGTATGAAGTGGGTTAAAATTAGTTTACACGATTTCACCATGACAAATGAACCTAAAGAACTTGGTTTATAATTCACACCATACTATTCGAATACATCAGTACTTAAATATTCAAATAGTATTCGTCAAATAATTAAGCAACTTATGTATTCGAATATTCGAATACCAAATAATTCGACAAATAGTCCCAGCTCTAATTCTTTCATAATATTGAAATATAAATCAATACAACATAAAATAAGAGAAATCTTAATTTTCTTATTTTTTCGATTACCTCACTTTCATAATCACAAGCACAATTACCATTATCATTATTAGTTTACACCACATGTATCATTTACATCAGTGATGAGCAACCCGCGTTTCGCGGGCCACGCATGGCCCACCTGAACATCGTCATATCGGATTTTTCACGAACGAGCTTGATAATATTAGGTGCGATATTTGTAATTTATACCTCATTTAGGTTCAGTTACTAAAACCAATGTGAAGGTTAACAATTTTTAGATTGATTTTCACTAAAAATCAAGGTATTTTTAAAGCAGGTATTTTGTTTATTTCACCATGAGTTCAAATTCTAGTAGAGAACGCAAAGTTGTAACGGCAAATCGACAGTTTCACAAAAGTTGGGCATATGATTATTTTTTTATTTACATAAAGGACAGTGCTGTTTGTTTGATATGTTGTGAACAACTATCTATATTGAAGAAATATAATATTAAGAGACATTATGAAAGTAAACATTCTTCCAAATTTGATAATTTGCAAGGACAATTACGCAAGGACATGGTGGATCAACTACAAGAAACACAACGAAATTTATTTGAAAATCCTTCATCCATCGCAAATACGGTTCGTGCAAGCTATCTTGTTAGCCAAATTTGGGCAAAAAGGATGAAACCATCCTCTGATGGAGAAATAATAAAAGAATGTTTATTAGCGATAGCAGATATAGCTTTTCCTGATAAAAAGGATATAATTTCAAAAACAAGAAGGATTGGCGAACTTTCGGAAAATATTGAGGAAATGTTGCGGGAACAAATTTCCAAGTTAGAATGGATTTCGCTAGCTGTGGATGAAAGTTGTGACATTAGTGATACCGCACAACTTGCTATATTTTTAAGAGGAACAGATACTAATTTCAATGTCACAGAAGAATTTGCATCTTTAGTTCCGTTAAAAGGAGCTACTACTGGATACGATATATACAGGGACCTGAAAACTATTCTTAATTCATTAAATATCCCAATAGAAAAAATCGTTGGAGTAACTACAGATGGGGCTGGAGCTATGTGCAGTCCGAATGTTGGTCTGTCGGGATTATTATCCAATGATATAAAAGAATTAACAGGACGTGATATAATTATTACTCACTGCATTTTGCATCAAGAAAATTTGAGTGCAAAAGTTTTAAAAATGTCTAATGTTATTCCACCTATTATTAAAATTGTAAATTTTATTAGATCTCGAGGACTAAATCATCGCGAATTTAAAGATTTTTTAAGAGATATGGAAAGCGAATATGGCGAGATTCTTTTTAATACCGAAGTTCGGTGGTTAAGTCGCGGCACAATGCTTAAGCGTGTATACGATTTGAAAAACGAAATTCAACTGCTTTGCGAGATGAAAAACAACCCGTTTCTTCAATTTGACGACAAAGACTGGATGTGTGATTTTGCATTTTGTGTTGACATTACGCAACACTTAAACGTATTAAATGCAAATCTTCAAGGGAAAAATTATCACTGAAATGTTCGATAAGATAAAAGCCTTTGAATGTAAACTAATAATTTGGAATCGGCAATTAAAATCAAATAATATGGTTCATTTTCCAATTCTGAAAAAAGAAAATCCATCTCAAACGAAGAAATATGCGGAGGAGATACAGAGATTACAAAAAGATTTCAGTTTGCGGTTCGAAAACTTCCGGAAAAATCAAACAAGTTTTGATATGTTTTCATCACCCTTTAATATAAATGCTACAGCTAAAAGAATTCCTGAAGAATTTCAAATGGAGATAGTCGATTTACAAAGCGACACAGAATTAAAGAATAAATTTCAGAGTATTAGTCTTATTGAGTTTTACAAGCGTTACTTTCCGGCTAATCAATTTCCATTGCTATCTAATCACTCCAGGCAAATAATGAGCTTATTTGGCAGTACTCGTAATCGACTCACTGACGGACGATTAAATAATTGTCTTAGAGTAGCAGTTTCAAATATCAAACCTAATATTGTCAAGCTCGTTCATGAAAAACAGAGTCAAGTATCTCATTAATTAAATTTCAGTGGTTATTTACGTTCATTTAATTCGAAAAATATAGGTACATATATTTGTTTAGAATTTAGATTATAATATGTAGGTATATATTAATGTGTATATATTGCTAATAAACAGTACATCAAAGTTAAAGAAAAACGTTTTATTGTAAATCAATGTCAGAAATAATAAATTTAGCCCATAAATTAAAATTCTTGGATTAGTTATATATATGAATTTAATATTGTGGCCCGCGTAGAGAAGTAGGTTTCCACTTGTGGCTCACTTCTGACAAAAGGTTGCTCATCACTGATTTAAATCACTTTAAAGAAAGACGAAGGGGTAGTGCAATTTGTGAAAAATTGCCATTTCGTCCGCTTCCCACTTTTCCGTGCTAAGTCGACTATACAATCTCAGCCCCGCGCCATCTTTTCATCCCCAATACGTGGACACAGAGCCGTGGAAAAAGTGAATGACGTGCGTGGACATGTTTCGCTCGTAAACGTTGCCACGATTACCACTACAGGGCTGTACCGCCGCCCAACCGGAGCCGCCTGCCCCGCGTTCGGAGTTTTCCAATATTTACACGCCAGAATATTCAATATTTTCCAGCGCCGTGGCACGCCGCGAGAACATTTGAATAACCCAATATGCCTGTTTCGATGTTGGCTATACCCTGCCTCCCTCGATGATTCTTTCACGGCACTTGAATACCTGTGTACAATGACAACTCTTTCATGCTCGAATCCTGCCCGCGAGTTTATTCGAAACTGCGGATAGAGGGGTTTTGGCAGAATCTCGTTCAGCAGAGTAGATGGGGAACGAGAACATCTGAGAACAGATTTGCAAGGATGCTTGCTGAGCGGTATTATGCTACGAGCAATTGGTAAATTATTGGAAGGATTAAGTGGTTTTCGATGTGAACTGAATTCCGACGAAAAACAGCCATTAGTGATAATCGTGAAGAAATTTTTCGTTGATATAATCGAAACTATACATTGAAAAAAAACCTTCCGCCATTCAGTAGATTTCTATGTACCAAATAAGCCCACAAAATTTCAAAAAGATTGGTGCAGTAGCTTTTAAGATATCTTGCTCACCGTTTTTAAAAATGCTTCATTTTTATTGCATTTTATTTTAGGCTCGTTGTATTTTTATTATAAACGTAAATATTTTCTACAAGAATATAACCAAATGTTCTTTCAATGTTGCTCTTTTAAGTGCAAAAACTTCTGCAAAAATATATGCTTCCGCTTTGTCAAAAAAATTCACAAACATTCGCCGCTTTTCGACTTCCTGCCTAGGTATAACCCCTTAACACGCACTTTAGGAGGATCCCTTAATTTCTGTATTTATTTCTTAAGATTTTTGACAAGTACATTTGTTTTTAGGTACAGGGGTTTCATGCTGCGTGTGTTAGAAATGTGAAATTTTAATTTGAGTAGTTGGCGAGTGATTAAGGAGGAAAAACTTCAGTCATATTCTTTTGTGTATTTATACATTGGATGTTAAGGGTGTATTCTGGTCTAGCGCGTGTGTTTCGTGTAGTAAAAAACGTTTTTTTTCTGAAACTTTAATCTTCATTTTAACTGTATTCACATTTTTTTGTCGCGAAAAAGATTAGTGGGAGATGTCTGTACGATGACATGAAGATTGTGCGTTTTTGCGGAGGCGTCCAATTGGCTGCCATGATTCTGCCATTCGTAGACATCTGAAGCAAATGATTAATGAAAAATTTTATTCAGTAAGAATATTGTTGTCGTCTGAACCGGAATGATAAAAATATCTGCAAAATCGTATTTCTGCAATCTTTCCGAATTTCTCCCGAGCCCATCGTTTCAAACAAATTTTTGGCCGCAGAAACACCGATTATTTCGCACTGTGCGTCGAGCAAAGTGATGTCAGAGGCACACGCCCAAAAAATTATTATTATCGATTCGTTTCAATAAATTTTCACGCTCCAACGGCTTGAAACTTATATAATTAATTGCATAATTTTTATCGAATTTATGCCAGGAGTTTATTTAACGCTTATAGAGCCGACCGGTTTCCAGTCACTGGGTATTGATAAAAATCTGTCGGTTGATGCGCTTTCGTTTAACGAAAATATACTACCTACTTCAGGCAGAAAAGTGAACGTCACCGTTCGTAATTTGACTGTGCCGTTAATTAACACTTTCCCAACGTGCTTATGACAGAGTTCGATGAACTAAACACGCACTTGAGAACTACGACAAATCCTAGTCAATCGTACCTGATCGAGTCGCTGATGCTGTAATTAACTACCTGGCCATGGATACACAACAAGCAATTTTGAAACCATGTAACTTGATACGGTATCGTCGATAATATCCAGATGAATGTTTCGGGGTAAACATGATACCAAATCAAAAGCATCCATTTCATGTCCTCGATCGATAATTATGGAAAAAATGGGTTAAACGAAGATCCTTGTAGTAGCATTAATAAAAACACTTGCCTATAAATCAGCGGTATCTAAAAAAACATTCTACATCGAGCTGTTTAAACTGGGAAATATCAAGTTACCATTAAAGTCCCGGTATATTGGGAACCCAGATAAAATTCGATTAATTCATTTCGAAAGACCGAAGTGCTTAATGGCTGTAAAACCGTAACGTCCGATTCTCCTCTTTGGTCTACATGAATGATATGAACTGAATGAGAACGCGGTGTGCAACTAACGCAGATGAAAAATGCAGAAGAATATTATCACGTTTTTTTCGGATTCTTTAAATAACAGAAATGTAATTTTTATGATCGAGGAAACATGTCGCAAGGATCAACCAAGTCCGTAACATTATTTCTGACAGATATAAATGGCGAATCACGCGGAAAGCGTCATCCTCAAGATTCTATCACTTTGACGGCTTCGTTATATTTTATTCGACGTGGGACGGAAGAATTATTAATTGCTGCTTGAAAGATATCATTGCTAAAGCAATTTAAAATGCATGTAGGGTCTATTTCAAGCTCTCCGATGTACATTCCCTGCAAAAAGTTTGAAACCACTTATATAAATATTTTTCTAATTTAAAGTTAACACTTTCGGTATTGCTGATTCCCGCACATTTTAATATCTTATCACGCAAATGGATTTGCTTATATGAGGATAAAATTCCTGGTTTCCTCAATTCATTGAGCCCTCCGATACTTTTCCCGGTTGGTGTACGTATATAACCGAGGACATTCGTTTAATAATTCACAAACAGCAGTGAATAATAACTTAATCTGCACGGCACGTTAAACGCGACGTGGTATTATATTATATCGATAACGCGACGTTAATACTTTCAACCGCTCATTTCGCTTTATCGTCGGATTAAATAACTCGTCACGACGCCGCCGTTGAAGTCGCGACGTGAAAATTGGCGAACGGTGTATCGACAGCTACTCGATCGCCGCGATCCGATTGGATAGCTAAATATCTCTCTAAATTTCTGACGTAAAAATGGTTCGCCACAGTATTTCATCGTCTCCTCCGAAGTTCAATGGGGGTGAAGCCAATGATAACGAACTTGTGTATGCAGGGAGAATCGATGGATTATAGAAATTAGAGATTTATATCGTACACATTCGTTTCTTCCAAAAGATACGCTGAAGGATGAATGGATCATTTGTAAATGAATGCTGCGATTTATTGCATGCATAACAATCGTTAAAGAAGTATTCTTATTCTTTTCAAGTCGAATCGTTGCTTCGGGGGAAAGATCGATGAAGCAATTTGTAGGAGCGGATACTTTATGGGTGGTTTAAAGGACATTATAATGTTTCAAGCTTTCTGAACGCTTCTTGGGATCGCAGTTGCAATCGAATATCGCATCCACGGCGCACTCATTAAAATACAACGTTTCTTTTATTTTCCCTGGAGTTCGCTGTTGGGAAATGCGTGAACATGCCGAATTAAATAGAAAAGAACGTGAAAATGTAACGGAGATGATCAACATGTGAACGGCGACCGTGAAAGCGAAGTTTTTCTATTTACCCACGCAGCTTTCACGAGTATTAAAAATACACTACATAGCGAATCGGATACGTCTACAAACTTCCGTAAATTTACTATATATGATTTCGGCGCACAGGTTCGGTCAATTTAAAACAATAAAAACAAGCTATTTTGCAATTATAATTATATAAGCTTCCAACGTTTCGATATTGGTTTAGATCATCTTCAGGAAAGTTTAGAACAAATATAAAATACTGCTTTTGCTATTAAAATTGAGTCACAGTGCTCTGGCATGGCACTACGTGTGACCCGCGTGTCGGTTGGAATAAAAATAAGGAGTCTTATTCCAACCGACTCGCGGGTCACACGTAGTGCCAAAGCACTGTGACTCGATTTTAATAGCAAAAGCAGTATTTTATATTTGTTCTAAACTTTCCTGAAGATGATCTAAACCAAGATCGAAACGTCGGACGCTTATATAATTATAATTGCAAAATAGCTTGTTTTTATTGTTTTAAATTGACCGAACCTGTGCGCCGAAATCATATATATTAATTATTACGGTCGAAATTAAATTTATAAATAACTTTTATAATTGTAAATTGAAACGCAATGCAATCGTTACTTTAATTTCCAACTTTGCTCACTTCGACGTCGATATCCTTTCGATGTTCTTCTTGTTTTCAATATTTCTTGAGTATCCTCGACTTCTTTCCTTGTTTCATTAATATTCCTTCAATATCCACGATCGCAGTAGCCAGGAGGACATCGCGAAAGTGAGATCAAAACATCGGCAGCCTGATTATTTCTGAGCTTCCAAAGGTTCCACGCCAGTGCGCGTTCCTTTGTTAATTAGATATGACAATGAAATTTTTTTTACAGTTTATAAGGTAAGTGCGGGTAATAAGGTCCACCTGTCGTTTATCCTTGATAAATCAATCTACAATACTGGCAGACAATTGGTTTTGCAAATTATGCAGAACAGCATTCAAGAGTGATATGCGACAGTGTGCCATGTGTCTCACCTGGATACTTTGTTTACCCGAATTGCACATACTAAATAGTTGGGCCTTATTACCTGCACCTATCTTAGTATTAATAAGCACTACCCAAAAGTGCCAGACACGATTCGTATTCATCTCCTTGCAATTAATTCCCAAAATAATACTTGATTTTCGAACAATTCGACTGCCTAGTCCGCTTAAGCCGCGATTCCACGCGCGTCACGCACAACCCATTCGCTGTCCAATAAAGTGACGAACTGCAGGAAACGGTGTCAATCAACTCCAATTACACCTAAAATTACGTCCCGAATGAAGAAGTCAGGTGACGCGGTCTCATTCCAAACGAAGAAAATTGGGTTCCCCCGAATTGAATTTGTAGATGGGAACTGCATTGAGTATACAAATCGCATTTAGATCGAAATGGGAATAGACGGCTCGAATTTCAAGAGCGCCGTTCCCGTTCACGTTCACGTTCCTGATAACAATAAACATCACGCCAGGATGGAGTAGCCGCGGCGAGGAAATTGTGATCGGAACATCGGCAGCTGCTCGATCATTCCCGATCGCCCCGAGACTCCGGTATTCGTTCTTCCGTTGATTATCGCGGCGCTCGATTACGCTGCACGCGAGCCGAGAAAGATAGAGGGCGAAATCGAAGGAGAAAGGATGAGCGATCATCGCGCGGTAACCACCGGCTATTCTTCGGCAAGGAACTTCCCCGAGTCATTTTTCACGGGATCGAAAGTCCGGCGGAAGGCTTGCCATATCCCCCGAAATTAAACAACTACATCCCCAGCGTCTGGTCGGCAACGAGGGAGGGGGTGCGAAACGGGCTGATGGGGAAAGAAAATGGGGGAAGGCAGGGGTGCAGACGGCTATCGCGGTTGCGAGTGACGTAAACGAAAATAAAGAGGCGTCACCGAGTTTCTGATTACTTGGAGTTTCTTGCGCCGGTGCCGCGCACCACTGGCAGAGGAAAGAAGGGGACGCTGCGGAGTCCAGGGGAACGAGATGCACCGTGAAAAGGAATACTGGCTGCGCCGGGAGAATGGGGGGATGGTGGGCAGAATTCAAAAAGTGCAGGCTGCTTTCTCTGGCGTTTATTTAAGCAAGTTTCCGCCGCGAACGTGCCACTCGGAGATTACAATGACGGGGGGATCGTAACCACGCGAAGGCGGGAATCGTTTGTACACCGAGGCTTATTGTCAGTTTGGCAAACAGTTGGGTTACGTGCTGTGGGATATGAGGATTTGGGTAATTAGTCTGTCGGTAATTTAGAACGACTTTGCTCGTTGTGGAAGAGAGGTGGATCTTTTGTGGGTGTAAAGGGTCTTTCAATAAGGGCGCTCATCTTTAAAATTGAATAAATGGAGGCGTATGTGAGGCATGGCGGGAATCTTTAATACGGATTAAAGTGCATTCAGTGCTATTATATTTTAAAAATAACTGCAGGTTTCTTTTAAAAAAGAATTGCAGGAGGCGATCCGAGAAACCCAGTTTTGGATGATTCTTTCATGTAAATCGGGCTGGATTTCAGCAAATGCTTGAATCACTACTGGTTTATTCGATTGTGGCCGCGTGCCTCCGATTAACATTTCTGTTTCCTGAGGAAATACTACTTCGGCCAAATTCTCGACGTCTCAGCTTTAAGAAAGTCAAAATTTTATGCTCGCGCCAACTGCGATAAGTAATTGGTACTTTACCAGCAATCGATGACTGACGATAAGAATAACATTAATATTGCATATGTATCAGAAGATGAAATTTTTCTGCCCACTGCAGTTTTACATTCAATGAATTAACCCCTTCAGTAAAACTATTTCTATTTATTGTCACTCATTATATTCATTATATTTGGGGTTAGGTTGCAAAACAGCAGGTATGCTGAACCTTGCCCATTCATCATACATTTTTATGTAATTTATGGTGAATAAAGACAAATTATTATCATTATTATTTCCATAGAAGCACGTACATTATTCATGCATTGGTGGCCTCGTTCAAATTAAAATAGAAACGCTGAATCATCAATGATGAACTGAATGAAAGGATGAGGTGAATGAAAGTATTTGTAGATGAGCTTCAACCAGCTGCTGTTTAAAAACTATCTGTTAAATTAAATCGGAAAAATTCAGAGGTACAGTTTGAAGATTGTAGAGTGTATATTCATCGTTGAAAATGCACATTTAAAATATCATCCCGTTTAAAAAAATTGAAAGAAAAAGAGTTCCAGAAAAAGTTTTTTGCTTAAAATATCCTAACTCGTCTAACTTTTATTATTTTAAGGTAAGAATCTATGATTATACTCATGAGATATGCTAATTTAATAAATAAAAAAAGAATTAGGGTGACCCTTATTTTCAACCTGCAATTTCGTTTGCTCTCACCCCCTAATATGGTTCCAATTCATAAAAAAATAGTCCCTGAAAAAGATTATTGCAATCGGACAGCAGGAAAGGGTGCCGACCAGGCCTTAAAATATAGAATTCATCAGTGGTTTGAATTTGAAGAATTTCTAAAAAATATTAAGCCCAGAGAAGAAAATACTCAGCGGACCCGCAGATTCTGGGTTCGAGCGCCATCCCCGAGGCTCTCTTTTTCGCCTACAATTTGTGCATTCTATTGCGGGACACCTTGCACAGAAATGTTACAAGCACCCCGCGCGCTAGGAACATATTGCACGCATCTCCCTTATCACGCTCGAAGAATCTGCATTCTCACCAATTCTCACCCTGAACACCCTCTCCTTCATCCCGCTCCTTTCTAGTTACCCAAGTTGTTTTTCCC
Source organism: Andrena dorsata (assembly GCA_929108735.1). NCBI lineage: Eukaryota > Metazoa > Arthropoda > Insecta > Hymenoptera > Andrenidae > Andrena > Andrena dorsata. The sequence continues at coordinate 9,643,491 of OV815488.1, forward strand.
CCCACCATGCCTCCCATCTTCGGGACATTCCCTACATCCAACGAATCCAGCTCACGACTGCCTTGTTCCATCGGAGAGTCTCGAGAAACTTTCGAAGACAACCTGCGACCACCGATGCTGTTCGTGTAGGGTAGAAGCTCGAGAGTGTGCACGCGCACGGACACGTGAGCCGACACCAATGCGCGGCAAGTGTATCCTCCGCGTGGGCAAATGGATGGCGGGGCGGATGAGGCGAACGCGCCTGGTCCCCGGGAAAAGAGATCGAGGAGCCGCGCGCGGTTTTAAAACGGCGTCGAGTGTATTACGATTTTTAATTACGAAGTTTTCGCTTTTTGTCTAACGAGCACAATTGGTAAAGCCGAGCGCGATGTCGCGGCACTCGGACAATGAGTCGCGAGGGGTGAACCGCTGGGCGGTGAACGCGGGCGGGAGGCAATGCTCCAGAAGGAATAGCGGGAGGAACGGGTAGGGAGGGTGCGGGGGGGGGGGAGCGGGGAGGGCAGAGAAAGCGGAAGGCTCCGTATAACGGACGTTTTGTAAATAGAGCCCCGGCTCGTGGATTTGTTTCCCGTTGGAATCTCTTTTTAGAGGCGCCAGACAAGGTACCTGTACTTTTAACGGGAATGTCTTGGCCGCGCTGGCGGAGACAATGCACGATGGTTGCGCGAGTTGTACCCAAAGTAATGTCGCGGTTTATAATCGGAAGTGGCGAGGATTGAATAAAACGAGAGAGGGTTGCAGGCAGGCCGGGCGCATTTTGTAATGCATACGTTATATGGGAGAGGCGACATCTAGGTCAGGCAAATTGTTATTCCTTTCGGTGCACGCTAACGATTGTGGACTGTTGCAAACGCTTTGATAGTTCTCGCCTAGTTTTTCCTCACCCGGGCCACCCGGCGCGATCGCCGGTCCAATCGTTCGCGAACAGCGATATAGCTATTCGGTTTCGTTGTATTCCGGTGCAATGCTATTTTTGCTGGTGTTTGAGGAACGTGTTGGCCCACCTGCTCCCTCTAGCGAGCCTTCAGTTTACGACTTGAGGCCATTAATGGGCGTTAAGGCGGAAACTGCTTATTGCTTTTGACTGTGACGCGATCGTCACGTGTATACCGCGGGGAATATACGACACGTCACTTCAATTTGGATTCTTCGGTGTTGGATGCTCGAAGTTAGATCGTTATGTCACCGGAGAGGAAGCTCCATTTTACAGAGAGTGTATAGATGTGGTGGTTAAATGGGAGGATAAAAAATGACAGCTTTATATTTATGGATAAACAGTCTGGGTATTGGTGGCACAGTTTATTCTGGGCAGTCCTCTAATTCCACGATGGAATCTGTGGTTTCGTTTCCGCCTCTTAACCCGTTTGGCTATTCTTGATATTTTAAACGCTTCCTTTTCTCTTGCCGTGTATGTGTTTGATAATAGACGTCGATAACGCTCGAAGTATTTCTAATAAAATTATTGAACTTTTCTGCTGCAGGTGGCATGGCTTCGCGTCGACACACAGACGATCCTCACGATCGCAACTCACGTTATCACGAAGAACCATCGGATCGCTGTGACACATAGCGGTCATCGTACCTGGTCCCTCCACATCAAAGACACGAAGGAAACGGACAGAGGATGGTACATGTGCCAACTCAATACTGACCCGATGTCCAGCAATACTGGGTTCCTTGAAGTAGTTGGTAATTACACGTTAACTCTTAGAGATATTTAGCAAATGAAATTCATTATTCAAATTGCAGTTATCTATTAGTAACATGATCGTTTTGGAAGCTAATTTAAATGTGCAAATTAAGAGCTCACAATTAGTGAATTTTTTTTAGAAAAGCGGTTAAGTCAGGTGCTAATGATATTCTGTAGGTTTATTGGTTTAGTGTTCAAACATTTATATAATAATGGGAATTATTTTTCGATATTGAATTTGATTATGAAGGTGCGAATCCATGATAAGATTTTAGATGAAATTTTTCTACCACGAAACAAAAATCTCAGCAACAACTAAATGTAAGTAATGGATATTATTATCATTTTCTTCTAATTTTTTGTGATTTATAATCTTTTTCTTATATTTATATTAGTTTTTATATTTTTTTGTGATTTATTTAATAACACTCTTTTGCGTCCTCGACTTTTTCATATACTTGGCTATATTTTTTAATTTTTTTTAAGTTTTTTATAGGATGGTAATAGTCGCGACAGATGAGATTTTGAAACTTATTTCACGAGTGTCTAATTTCGTAAAACTAATGACAATGTAATTGAAAAATAATAAAATAATGAAACAATTGTCTTTTGAGAGTAAAGTCTCATGTGAGACACGTTATTTTTTTCTGATCGTGGATTTGTACTTTTAATGCAATATTAAATATGATAGAATGGTAAACGGTTTTGGAGCATCAAACTTTAAGGAAGTATCCAGCAACAAGTGATTTTGCGTCAGATTGTGTGTTGTATATATAAGCTTTGATAATTTCAGCAGGATTTTGCTAAACTACTTTCCACGTCACGTTACGTGAAATTTATTTCCTCCCATGATCGCGAGTTTGCTCGAACTACACCAATGTACCAAGAAGCACAGAAAGGTGACATAATTACTAAAATAGTTTCATTTATCATAACACATTACTCATCGGCAGCCTATTAATAATCCAGCGTTTATCGACCGGTTGACTAAAACTGGACTGTTTCTTACAAGGGCAGATCCCGAACCAGGAAATTAAAAAAATTCTGAAACTTTGTGAATATGTAGGAGATTTCCTCCTGATTACAACGCAATTTTTGTTTGCTGCCCAAATTCTTTCGAAGGGGATGAAATTAACCCCTGAAAATTCGGCTATTTTCCGACTTTGTGTTATAACTTGCGAACTGTAAGAGATAGAAAAAAAGTTCCAACGCAAGTTACATTTTTAATTACATCTATCATTTGGTAAAACATTATCTTACAGTTGAATTTCGGCAGCAATAAAAAATTGCGTTGTAATGAGAAGGAAATTCCCTACAAACTCACAAAGTTTCAGAACTTTTTGAATTTCTGGGTTCGGGATGTTCGCTTAATGGATCTGTAGAGAAAAGATTTAGAAAAGTCGTTAAGCACATTCACATTCGTAGTATCAACAATAACAGTATTTCACTTGTTTTTCAAACTTTTCATAACAATTTTAACCCTCAAAATTTCCTCCACACAAATCCCCCGGTATTATCGAAGAGTCCGAGTTCGAATTGACCGGTACGTATTTTCTATATTTTCGCTTAATTCGCTGCCAGTAAGTAATGTGTTAAATGTTCTAGTGAATGTAATACTAGACGATTTTATCACCGTTTTCTATCGCACTTCAAAAGTCTTCACGAAGATGGTATCTGTTTCTCGAGAAGACACAGAATACAGTTCGTTTCTTCCGGCAAGAAACGATATTCCAAAGCAACCCCACTAAAACCCCTCCCATTAAGTCTAACAAACTCTCCACTTCCTTTCGCCGCGAGATACAAAGAGCACTCCAACTCCAATGACCACCACGACAGTGTGTGTGGCTCAATTTCAGCATCCCCAGTGTCTAACCAAGATGGCGTTCAACGTGCAACCTCCCCAAGAACGCAGCGCCTTAAAACCCCAACAACCCGGGTCCGCGTTTAATAATATCCCTGTCTCGCGGATTTTACTCAATACTCATGGCCAGATTGCACTACATCGACCGAGGACTGGAGCAGCAGCGAAACACTTGCAGGCGAATTGGCCGTTCGCAGTGGCTGGTCGATCTTGTATCCCGCGTCCCCGGAAACTCGTGGATCCTCGACCGGCTCTTGTGAAACTCGACTAAGAACAGGCAGAGTCAGCGTTTTCCGTGTGTGCACGTTAACTCTGACGCCTGTGCCCCGCGGAACACGTCCTTCCCTGGCGTGGCGCATCCTTCTTCCGCGGCTATGCATCAACTGATCCCTCCGCGGAACTTTCTTGGCACTTGGTACCAGCGTTCCTGTTACCGCCAACTTGTCAAACTTCCCCCAACTTTCCCCCGCCCCTTCAACATCCACCGCGCAGTGTCGCTGGGAGGCCGTGATTGCAGCCACGAGACACCGATATTTAATCCTTGATTATTTTCCCAGGCAGTTTGCGCCCTGTCCCGGGTATCGCCGGCCTTGGACTTCTAAACTTACGCGGCGGGGCTAAATTAAAGACGCGCGCGGTTTAATATCGTCTAGACGCTTCATTATGCGAGCGGGAGCGGGCAGGTTGGTTATTAAGACGTTTCCGTTTCGGATTAGTTTAGTCAACAGAAGTGGCGAAGGCTAATTATCGCGTCGCCGTGCGAAGACGACGGTTAGGCAGTGGGCCGCTGCTTTTGCCAGAGGTGCCGTCTTTTGGAGTTCTTTTAAACAGTCACTAATGGTTGTGACAGATCGAATTCTGAATTCGGCCAGCTCGTAGTAGTCGAGGATTGACTTTAGGGGCGGATTGCGCCTTGTTGGACCCAAAAATAGGTAATTCTTTGTGAATTTTTTAAACGAAAACGGTTCGGCAAATTAATTTGAGGGTTGGCAGGCTGTTTTACTGTATCCTCAGCTACTGTTCTGAATTTTTGTGTGACAGTGAAAAAAGGACACGGCAGATACCGAGAGAGCGTTGAAAAATAATCGGGTGGTCCTGGCGTTGACGGAAAGTGTTGTAAGGGTTATCTAAAACACAAAAAGGAAAAGAGATTCTTAATCGACATGAATGTGGCTATCTGAGGTACTAGATGCATTAAGAAAAATAAAAAAAATTTAAAATGGCAGCCTTTTGAAGAAGATGGAGTGTCCTGATTCGAGTCTGAAAAAGGTTTTGCTCCAAAATCGGGAAAACTTCGTTAAATTAAAAACGAACAGATATGGTAACAGATATGGCAATAAATCTACTACCACAGATAACCACATTCATATAGATTAATTTCTTTTCCTTTTTGTGTTTCAGATAACCCTTACATACTTTCCGTCAACGTCAGGACCACCCGAATTTTATCAGCACTCTGTATCTGCCATGCTTTTTCTTTCACTGTCAGACAGAAATTCAGAACAACAGCTCAAGATACAATAAACCCGCCTGCCAATCCGCAAATTAATTTGTGGCGCTGTTTTTGTAAAAAAAAATACATCAAGAATTACCTATTTTTGGGCCCAACAAGACGCATTCCTCCCATAAAAGCTTTTCTGCAGTGTCTACGTACGAGTTAATAACCGGATGATTGTGTAAATTAGTTCACAGTGCTTATGGGATCGAGCTATTTTGAAAATGTCTCTGTAATAAACCCTGATTCGCTACCAAGCTGCTAGGGCCCCGCGGTGGCTGGGAAATATTATAAAATGTCCAAGCCGCGTTTCTACCACTCTGCCAAAGAAGTAGATTTGGAGAGTTCTTTGCGATCAGTCGTATTTAATTCAAATGCTGAAAACTCCACTTGTAAAATATTAACGCCCTTTAGAAACTTAAAAGCTGTAAGTAAGACACACCAGTGGCGCACTGAAAGAGGATGCCCTGGCACCCCCCAAAGAAAACGGAAAAAGGGGATTAAGCTAACCTAGACTGAAGTAATTGAAAAGCTGTGTAAAAAGAAAAGAAACATGATTTTATTCTTGAATTTGATTGAACTTGCATTAGAAATATTTTTATTCGTTCAACTCAGCTCCCGTCAAGATTAAATCCTAAGTACGTTCGTGAGACCCACCCTCCTTTGTAAAGACGCTCATTTCGCCTTGATCAGTTCACTGTTCAATTAAAATAGCAACCCTCGAAGCACGGGAAGAAGACAGCAGATTTATCAAAAACGTTTAACTTTTTTTTCAACACACTGTGCAATTAAGGTAGCAGCCACTGGACGAGTCTGTCCGCCGAGATAGAGACACCTGAACGCGCGTTGCTGGTGGTGGGATTTGTGGCAGTGGGATGCAAATGTATGTAAAGTGTACACCGCGTACCGAAACTTGGAGGGCGATTGTACTCTTGGCGAGCTATTAAACACCTTCCTGGCGACTCGTGCCCCCTCGCCCTAATAACTGGCCGGCCTTCCCACGGCTTGCAAGGAGCCCATTTGCCAGTCGCTGAGCACGGCAGTACGCGTGCTGCGGGTGTATGGTTTAGCCCGACGGTGGCCCTTCGTTAAATTTCTTCTTTATCGGTCGTAACGATCGTTCACGGAGCGTTGCTCGAGGCGTGAGAATGGCGGTCGGGGGGCGGGCCGCCCCTGCAATTTGTTTATTCCCTCCAACCCCTTTCGTCCGCGATTTATCGACGGATCGAGCCAAGACGCTCGTTGCTCGCGGGCCCGTCGCGTCACTCTGTACGCTGTTTGAATAATTGGACGGTTCGGGGCCAGCTGGACGGACAGCAAGGGGTGCGGGGGGAGGGGCCGACGCGCACGAAAAACGTGACGAGATTATGTTTGCGCGGGGCCACGCGACCGTGTTCTTCCTTCCTCTTCGCCGGGGATGCGCGCTCGTAAATAAGTTAGCGCGACTGTTCCTGAGGGTTAATTAGATACCTTTCGCGGCGATGCTCCGGACGCAAACGCGCGATTAACTTTCGAATGAGATTCCTGGAATTCCATTAGCCGATGGACGAGGCAACGCGCGGCTCTTAAGCGTGCCGCGAAGCATAACTTCCGGTACACGGAGTCTCGGGGCCGCGTGTATGGACGTAAAGCTGAGCGTTATCGCGCGCAGCCCTCGTTAAATTCCTTGTTTATCGTGGAAACGTTACCCTACTTGACCGTTGCACACTCTGTAACAGCCCTGTTCTCGCTTTCGCGCCTTCGATTGGTTAATCGGCCACGGAAAATGCGAGTTTTACGTTGCAACCGGTGGAAACACGAAATGATTTGGTTGCGAGTTGTGTAGCTTGGCACGTGGGATGACACGTGTGAATTCTGCGGATTGGAGAAGCTTGTGACTGTAAAGAGACTGGGCGCAGGGGAAGAAGGGTGGAAGATTGTGGTAAGAGGGGGTTGGGACCTTTTGTTTTTAGAAATTTGGCGAATTTGTTTAGTTGCATTCGATTCTTTGTGTCGGCTTTAATTTTTTAGAGGGCTTTGACTAGCAGAGAATACTATAGAGCAAACGGAGTAGATTACAAAGTATCTAAACTCTTACGGGGATAGATCACATTGGATGGGTCAAGAACTATCGCATCTTTGGGAATTTATTTCTGAGTGACAAAAACACTTTTATCGATAAATATTTTTAATGAAGATAGAGACATCTTTGAATAATATATAGAATTTTTTTTCAAATATCAAAACATTCCGAAAACTTTAACTACGTGTTTCTCGAAAGCTCGTTTTCTTAAACGCGGTACGCTATAATTTGAGTAAAACTGTATGGATTTTTATACAATTTTGCACAGATGTTCTTAAATTATTATTATTCTCTATCGCCCGACCGTGAATTTTTTCGAATGATTGAAAAATAACAACATAGCTACATTTTGAAACAACAAGCTCATTTTCGTGTGTAAGAAAATGGACTTTATTTGCGCACGAGTCAAGAAAAAATTAAAATATCGAAAAAATTTATGGTCGGACGACAGACAATACATTTAAGAACATCTGTGCAAAATTGCATAAAAATCCATAGTGTTTTACTGAAATTACAGCGTTCACCGTTTCGGAAAACGTGGATTCCAGAAAAACGCATATAAAGTTTTCGGAATGTTTTGATATTTGAAAAAAAAATTGTATATATTATTCAAAGATGTCTCTATCTTCATTAAAAGATATTTATCGATAAAAGTGTTCTTGCCACTTAGAAATAAATTCTCAGAGCCGCGATATTTCTTGACCTGGCCAACGTGGTCTAACAAATTAACTCTGTTTTATTTTAGCCACGTTTGTAGTCCACTTTATGAGAAGGAAAGTGACAAATATATAAGAAAGATTATGCCATGGTTGTAGCGTAGGAATTGAGGATAAAAAAAAGCTGGGGAAGGTTCCCTTTACCGCTTCGTTTATAGACTGTCTGCGTACCGGGCAAGCTGACCAAGTAGTAACGCTCGGTGCTTGGTCAGGCATGGCTCAGTAGTCCATGTCGTGCACGCGTTGAATGCTGCGCGTGAAATTGGATTGCATATGTTTCACCAGGAAATAGTAAATTGAATTTGATATTGAAAATTCTTTGTTTTTTTGGCAACCTTAACTGAACGTTTTGTGTATTCGTATTCGTTTTGCGAATTCTATTTTCACCGCGTCCTTGCCGCAACGTATTTGTCAATTTTATTTTTATGTATCGAGAACTCGAATCACCTATATTATACATATATTATTTATTTTAATTAAATAATGTTCTTGGTATCAAAAAATTCTGGAAAAATGAAAGTTTCAAGGTCCACTTAGTTCTCGATGGTGCAATGCTTCCTTGTTCTTTGACCAAAAACTACGAAATTGATTGCAACAATGGCTGATGGTGGCAATTACAATGTATCTGTTACTGCGACAGTTCTCGATGATGAAGAATTATGGGTCTAAATTGGTAAAAAAAAAGTGGCGCCAGAATTGATGGCTCGACTGAATGGAAATTGATACGACCATTGGCGAAATGATACACACCGGCCACTGCTCATATTTTCAATCTGCTCGAATGGAGAACACGGTGACACTTCAGAACAAATGTCCCAAGTGTCCACTGTTTGTGAAACATTTTAACCTGCCGATTTCATTATATTGAAAGCCTCAGCGCGCGGAGTGGGGGCGCATATAACGCGATTATATTCGCGAGAGTCAGTTTCCAAAGTTCTGTTATATTAAAATCTTGCAACAAAAGCATCCACAGTCATGATATTGCTGACTCATTCTTGACAGCGGCGCCCGCGTTCGCCGTTGGCGCAGCGATAGTTCGGAAGTTCATTACTGCCCGTAATAAAGACGAGTACCAGAAAATGGAATTCAGGGCAAAATTGTCCGCGACAGGGATCGCAATCTCGCAAACAGCGTTGAAATTGCTGGGGGCCGGGGCGCGACGAAAGCTGCGCTCCGCGCAATCTACGGCCTAGAAAGGGGTCGCCGTAGGAAAAAAAAAAAGAGCAGCGCAAAAGGAGAACAACAGCACGTTGCTGAGCGTACACGCGTGAAATAATAAATTCGGCTGCGATTGTTTCCCCGTATCAATAAATATACTATCTGCGGATACGACGGGTTTTTTTTGTGCCCCCGCCCGTTTGCGCGCGACGTAGTCGGAGCGCCAAACGAATTGCACCACGCGTCGCTTGACGTTTTTGTCTGTGATCTGTGATGCCCAACCGGGATTGCTTTATGCCCGACAACTTCGCGTTCGCGTGATTCCTTGGAAGAATTCATCCCTTTCCACACAAACGATAATCCTTTCACGTGCTCCATCGTTTGAAAATTCTGAAAAGGGAATGAAAAACAGCCCTGTGTTTGGGGATTGATTTTACCTCTGCGCAGTGCACACGGGATAAAGTTTCGTTTTTAAGGTCTAAGCCGATTTTTCTGTAAATGCATTCTGCTTGGAAAAGTTCTTTAAAAGTTCCAGGTAGCTTTACTTGCTTCAAATGTGCTTTGTTTATTGAAGCCATGTGGGTGGTTACTATTTATGTTTTAGAGTTGATTAGGTTCAAGGAGTTCCGGGAGTTTCTTGAGAAGGTCCCCCCGGAAGGTGTACGTAAACTTGCCTGCTTGTCTATGAAACTAACTATTGACCATCAGCAAAACGTCTACTGCCTCTAGGTCCCAAGGACATCAATCACTCTAATCAGGGCAACAAGTTCTGTAAGCGCGCAAAAGCCGGCTAAAAAGTTGGTGTTACACTTGGCGACCTTTTCTTGTGCGGAGTTCGTTATACGTCTACTTTACCTTCCGAACACGTATTCCGGAACTCACGGGAGGAGCGAGATGCCCAGCTTCTTAGAAGGGGCTAGTTGCGAGAGTGGCCGCCTTCATGACAAACAGGGATTTGGTCAATGGAAGCTTTTGAATATCTTTGGCCAGATGGCTTATTCATACAGTGGCGGAGTACCTTTACATACTGATGGATCCCACCCTCTTGGAATCGCCTCGAGTATATAATAATAGCGAAAGGCTTCGTTCGTTTCACAATGTCTGCCGAGATCACGGGCATCTGAGGCGATACTAAATTCGTGACAAAGCTCAAAGGAATTAAGGGGTTAACCACCTTCGCCATATTTCTGAGTGACAAAAACACTTTTTTCAATTGAAATTTGTGAATAAAGATAGTGATGGTTTTTAATATAATATGAATGCTTTGAGAGTTCCGAAGAGATTGATATCGTTAAGATTGAATTAATAATTTCTGGAATTTCTCTTCTTTAAAATTTTTTACTTCGAATAATATTTGCAGTCGTGCGAGTCTGTTATTTGAAATCTCGCGGTAGAGGAAGTCTGGCGGCCATTGCCAGCGTATGGCGGCAATATTCGACTCCATTCTATTTTTCCGCCTTCTAAACTACTCGTGAATGAAATTCCTCGCTCGGCTTCGGCGGAAAAATGCGTTTGCCAATCGTTGCCCATTTTCGCGATATAGGAAGCAGAATTTCGGAAACGCGAAGCGTCGATTAATGAAATATCAAAGGAGCGCTGGAGCGCGTCGCTGTGCTCGCAGCGAAATTTAATTTTGCGAGGACCTTTGATTGGCGCATGTTTAGTCGTTTTTAATATTACACGTCGCTTTTTACACGGCACCGTTAAATTTTTCGGCGAGGTGCCTCGAATCTTTTGTATTTTGAAACAATTTTGTCGAAATTGCTATTGCTTTGCGCGAGAAATTTCTTTGACGCCATGGGTAAAGTTTTCATGTCCGCGCCTAATTAATTATGTACTGCACGTGCCTTTAACATTGCTTTTAATTAGTTTTGCTGTCAACGCCTTGATGTCTGAATTTCTTCCCAGCGCACAGTGGTCTCAAATCCCGAAAACGTGGCCAAAAGGTCGAAAATGAACTTTTAATTTCGGGTTTTTTAGCCGAAACGTCTTCTGAAAGAGTTGATCAATTTCCGTTGTGAAAAATGGATACTACTCCAGGAAGTCAGTAGAATATTTGTTTACTCTTACGTAACCATAACTGTTAGCGTTTAGGTTGTACCGTTGCAAAATTACTTGGAGAACATAGAATCAAAACTTGGCCCACGTATTTGACAAATGTAGTTGAAAAGTTGTAACTTCCACGAACTTCCACCGATATTTTTGTTCTGGCCTATTGCTAATGCTTATACCTTGCAAATTTTTAAAAAATTGGCTGCCACTAGGTGCCACCCTGCTCATACGAGAGTAAAATTGCTCTCCTCAACGAGTTTGAACTATTTGACGCTTTTGTAACATTTAGAAGACATTTATTATACATTCTTGTGGTACACAGTTGTAGAATGATTTTCTCTGCATCTTATGCGTATTTAAAAATTTTTCTAAACGTTAAAAATTATCAATTTTAAATATATCTTGCTGCCTTACTGCCCGCGAAAGTGGTTCGTAGGTAGGCGCGTAGCCGAGACGTATCAACAGCACATTTTTTACCGTTTTAACTTTAGGATCTTGTGACACAGAAGTCCGGACACTGAAATTTCGTTTTCATAATATGTTTATCGATTATTCTTGTTTACTATTTGCATTTGTGTAATATTTATTGTTGTCCGTCATGTTATATTCGCCATTTTGTTTTTCAAAGCTTCAAGTTTAGATTCGTAATCAGCGACCCCAAAAGCCCCAGTGTACCGATTTTTGCCTAAATTGAATAATATTTGAGCTTTTGGCCACGTTTTCGGGATTTGAGACCACTGTGCAGCGCTATAATCCAGTTTGAAAGATCGTCTTGCAGTAATACAAAGTAGGTACATACATAACAACCTAATCACTTTGATCAAACATCAATCTCAGGACAGATAAATCGATATTGCTGAATGCAAATAAGCAGAATGCCCTCGTAGCGAGTCAAGCCAACCACCTTTCGCCACCCTCGCAACTATAAACACGTGAACGTACATTATTCAAAATGACAGCGAGTAAACACGAGCACAGTTTACCTACATAGGTTCCCACACTGGAATTAATCAAGCCACCTAATGTGCCTCAGTTTCCAACTCAAGAATACAAAAACGTCATTTGAACATCCCCTATCACGACTAAAAATACAGTACCTAAGTCTTTTATGGGGTCTCCCTACTTTGACGGCCTGAAAAGGAGCGCGATATTATATTCTTTGAAAACTTTATACCTATATTGTAAGTCCGGGAGAGTTCGACCACTTTTTGGAAAAGAAATTGTAGCATCGTTGTTTTCCACATTTTTGTCGTTTTGTGCAAATTAAAGCAAAGCCCAAGCAATTTAGGATACATATAAGTTATAGTGTTTGATAATTTCAAATATTCATGTTCACTTTCAACCAAAAACATTGGCACTGCAACTGGTCTACAAATCTCGATCCTTTAACCCTTAGTATCAGGATTTTTTTATTTTACCCAGAAAAATTCTTATCGGTCCATATTTGGCCACATTTCATCGTAAAAATAAGCAAAAATTTCTTAGCGTAACAATTTTTTGGATAAATGAAAAAATATGGGTATAACACCAGTGTTAAAACATACACAAAGATACGTATGTATTATAATGTTAAGCTAATTCTCAGTTTTACACTAGTGTCACATACATTATTATGTTCCACATCAAATTTATTCACAAAGGAAATCCGAAATAATTGAAAGAAAAATTAGCATTTACATGGTACTTTCAGCGGTCCTGGCGAAATTAAGAGTTGTAATCAATAATACGAGACAGTGTATTACAGTATAATTTCTACGGATGTATTTCTGCCTTAAAGACACTTGCAAAATATGGTAATAGTAAAGTAACGCTTTAAAGCTCATGGAAAAGACCGCAAATGGCGTGCATAATATTTTCAATTCATGTAACACGGGTGTTACACTATGATACTAACGGTTAAACTTCAACCACAATAATTCATCATTAAACTTCAGCCCGCTGCAAAGCTGAACCCTCCTCGCCCCACAAAATTTAAAACACCCATCACATCCAAGTACCCTCGACTTACACTCCCGATACGAGGCATCTCGGTCCCGTGGCTGCTGTCAGCATCGTGGTACCGGCAGGTACGTGGTTCGAGCGGATTCGCGATCAGCCGAGCGATTCGAGGTTTTACAATCGGATCCCTGTTCACGGGACAGCCGAGCGAGCCCCCATCTGTCGATGGCCAGCTATGCGTCGCGTCCAGGGGCAGAGTATTTGCGAATGCAGAGCGAGGCGCCGGTAGATCGGCGGGGCCCCGGTTGCTGCCCAGATAGCCATCTATCCGCGACCGAGCTCTCGCTGGTTACGTGTGTACACGAGGGAGGCGGGTTTCCCAGGCAATGCAATGTGGTGATTGTTTCAGTGCCCCCGGATATCCTGGACTACCCTACCAGCACGGACATGGTGGTGAGGGAGGGGAGCAACGTGACATTACGGTGCGCTGCCACCGGTACCCCGGAGCCGACGGTCACGTGGCGTCGTGAAGCAGGAGGCACGATCGCCCTGTCAACCTGGCACGAGGGTACGTAGTCTCCGGATGACCCCGGACACCTTCGCCCAGACCTTGGTTCTCAGCGTTTCGCCCGTGCAGCCCCGATCCCCACTCCCCCCCCCCCCGCCGCCACCGTCACCGCCCCAACTTTGCCAAGGCAGCACACAGAGCGTCCCCTTCTTTCCCTCCTTTATCTGCTTAGCCCCTTTCTCTGCTCGCATTGTTACCCCCGCAGCCTCGTTCCACGTATATTGCCACTTTGCTCGTAGCTAGGCAGCATACCTCCCCCTGGCTCCTCTGCCGGGGAATAAAGGCGTGACAGACGGCAGTCCCCGTTGCATTCTCCGATTGCACGAGATCTTTATTGCGAAACTAGAGACGTCCGGCGTCTTTTGACAGGTGGATGAATCGATGAGGGCGATCGGTAGCCGCGCGGCTCCCCGATCGCGATTGTTCGGTGCGGTTTGGCTAGTTAGTGTTCGAAGTGAATGGTGGGCTTGTGGGTGTACGTTGGTGTTGACCCTTGGGTGGTGGATAGTTCTCTGTTCGCCGGATGCGGGGTCCATTTTCACTCATAATGGTATTCATGCCCACCTTGGAGTAAGCTTTTACTATAGATTCTGATGTTGCTTTGATTTAGAAATTAGAACTCGGATGACGAACTGCGTCACAGACTTTAGGGGGTCATTCTACTTTGATCAGGCGAAACAGTAAGCTACTTTTAAAGAAATTTTTCTCAGCGAATATCGGGGTTGGGCGTTATCGAAATAAATTATTATTCAAATTATTATTCAAACAAAATTCTTATTTTGTTAGTTATTTGCTCTATTACTTTATTTGAAATAATGTTATTTGAGCAGTAATGTATTTGACAAATAAATTATTTTATTATTTGTTATTTTATATGATAATTAGATATTTGTTATTTGATTTTGACAGGAAAATAAAGTTGTTTTTCTATCGTATATGTATGTATAGAACTTCCCTTTCAGATGGCAGATTTGTAAACATGCGAACCTACTATCGGCACTCGGCAGTATTTACCTTTACCACAATATTTATATTGTATTGTCTTAGCCTAATTCTATCCGTCTTCGTACTTTATTTCTTCTTGATTTCACTCAGTGTCTGTTCGGCAATTGTACTACATGTAAGCATTATCAAAAGTACCTAATCTTTCAAATATGGTTGATTCGATTAACAACTGTGCTGGTTTATGTAGTGCCGATAACGCTGAGGATTCACAAAATAAATCTGTTCAAATAGGGAATGAAGTTATAGTGCAAGACACAAGTGAATGAATGAAAATAGCATTAAGCAAACCCATTTTAGATGGTTCATTTTTTGGAATCGTTCCGGAGAAATCAAAGATAAAGGGTACGATCACTGCAGTGTGTCGAAAATGTGAACCAAAACATACGGAAATCAAGGGTACATTTGCGACCACTTCAAATTTTAGGTCACATTTAAAAAGAATACATGGAAATGAAGTGTTGGAAAATTTCGATGTATACAAGGCATCAAAAAATAACAAAAGTTATTCTTTAAATTCGGCAATTAGTAAAGATTCAATTGGAAACCATAATAGAATAGAAAAGAAAAAGAGAAAAATCAATAGAAAAAAATGTACGCAGTCCCAGTTTGAAGAAGATGTAATCAATTACATCATTCATTCCTTTGCACCACTCAGTACTGTTGACAATCCATATTTTCGAATTATCTTTGATAATTTGGAATTAAAAAATGATAAGCAAAGACTTCAACATCTAAGTCGTCGAACGCTGTGTAGACGAATTACCAGCATGTATGAAAATAATGTTACGAAAGTAAGAGAAACTTTATTAAAGGTACGACATATTTGCACTACAGCAGACGTTTGGTCCTCGAAGAGTAGACGATTCCTGGGTGTACGTCCTGTATGAACGTCGCTATCACCCGCAGCTCAATTAACAATTTTTGTTGAGAAATAACAAAATTGCGGCGGTTTGAAAGAAAAAGTTCCCCAAAAGGGCGTTTTCTCAAATGTTCCTCGAGAAACATCTCGGTTATTTGTCGACAAAAATTGTTAATTGAGCTACGGGGGTTAGCGACACTCATACAGATTTTTTTCATAGAGAGATAAGTATAATTGTTATGACATAACAGTTTTATATCATAGCCCGTAAGAAAATAACGGTTTCAAACTGTTACATATCGGTTCTGATTGAAATAGTTATGAAAAACCGATATTCTGAATAACTGTTATAAGGAACCGAAATTTTTGACTATATCGATTTCGGTTACGGTTCTACAGAACCCATATATAATTGTTATGGAACGGATATAACATCCTAAATATTTGTATTTTATAAAAATAATCTGGTTGATTTAGAATTTCATTAAAAAGATTTCATTATTACCTCAGTATCTATTCTCTATCTCTCAATAAACTGCACTATTTTCAACAATTTTTTAGTTCTCTCTATACACAGGTGAATTGAATTTAACCCTCGGTTGTCACACTGGGTCAAATTGACCCTGCGTTTTTTTAAGCAAAAAATCTTTTTGTCGAAACTTTTATTGCTTCAAATTTTTTTTTATGCATAATGACACTTTAAATGTCAACTTTCAACGATGGGCATATATTCTACAATGTTCAAACATTATCTCACAATTTTTTAGACTTAATTTAACAAATAGTTTTTAAATAACAACTGATTGAAAATTGACAGGGTCAAATTGACCCAGTGTGATAACGACGTTCGAAAAAGTAGGTGTGACAACCGAGGGTTAAAATGAATTATTCGAATTGTATAACAATAATCTGGTTGACTTAGAATTGCATTAAAAATATTTAAATTAGATTATTGGAGCTGAAATTTAAAATGAATCAGGCTTAGGATAACTTTAAGATTAGCTTGTAAAATAGTATTTCGATTGCACCTCGCTTTTGCGATAGTCTTGTGTTCAAGTTCTTTCTTTTCTTTTCTCCTCCGTTTCTTTTGTTTCTGTGTGCAATAAAGACCCTTAATAATAATAGTGATAATAATAATAATATCGGTTCTGTAGCAGCGGAACCTAAACCGATAAAGGTCAGAACCTTTTCACTCGTAGCTGCTCCAAGATTATTTCGATTCTTGTAACTGTTTCAAGCACCGAAACCGATATCATACTCGTTCTCAAGCCCTAGTTGTTAAAATCCTTACATTCTTCGAGACTTAATACTAATAATAAGTAATGTGTGAAAACCGAAAAGAACAAAATTGAACCTTTATCGATTAGAAATCCCGTGTTCGCGAAAGACATTTCGAAAAAAGGCGGGCGAAACACGAGAATGATTCCTGACGACTTACCAGCAATAATTGATACCCGATAGAGCCGCCTGCTTCGTCAACCCTTCTAACGAGCTAACTACCTTACCAGGTTACAGCTCTCGTCTTCTTACCGCGGAGTTGTTAATCTGCCTCAGAAGCCCGAGCTGCCAATTAAGCTTCGTTACATAGATCCCCAATTAATGCTTCGATACTTCAATTATATAAACGAACCGCCGCAGCCATCAAGGAACACCAGCAAGGAACTTGCTCCGTCGGAGAATTCGGAAATCGATAGGTACGCGGCATACATGTAGATACGTAGCCTTATCAGCTGGGGTCGCGTGGAACCGACGTGAGGAGCGCCTCTATTTTTCCGCCGTCAAAGCGTCGCTTCCTCCCTCCCTTGAACTCCTTAATTACCATTCCTGGCCCTTGCACGAATTACTCGCTCGCCTATCCTTCCCCCCCCCCCCCCGATACGCCATCCCTCCGATTCTCATCCACCGTCGCGCGATTATTCGCCCGTTACGTGACTAATTGCGCACGGAAGTGCAGGGGACGTTTCGAATTGTGCTGTGTGCAGGTGGGTAAGCAAAAGGGTTAGACCACCCCGTCCCTTCTCGTTTCTCGCCTGGCCCCTTTACGGTTCTCCACGACGCGGCCCTTGTAGCTCGCGGATTCGAGTGTGACGTTAAGACGCCGAAGACGGAACCGTCTCAAGATGCATAAAGAGAAATTCTGATATTCTTGAGGTGACGCACGAAATGGCAACTGAGACGAAGGCGGAACGACAAACTTTGGGTAGCTGGAGGATCGAGGTTGCAGGAAAAAGCTGGTTTCTATCGGTAGACGCTGTAATTATAAATTGGATCTGTCTGGTTCAGGTGTAAAAGTTTATTTATAAAGGAATATCGAAGCTGTTAGGTGTGCTGAATATCTATTCTGCGAGGAAATCCTTGAGCCTTCGTGGTATTCAAGGTTATGTTGGTTTTCAACACACTGAAATCTCGCGAAACTCTTCAAGTTTCGCATATTTTAACGCCATTCGGAGGCTTCAGAATCTACGAGGTTCTCGTTGCTCGTGGTGAGCTCGAAAGTTGTGAAAGTCTCAAGAATCTCGATATCTACAAAGGTTTCAGATATTTTGGTGCACTGCATGCTTTTCAAATATCGAAACTGTCATAAGCTCAAGAAATCTCGACGTTTCTTAAAACAACTTCCTTCCAAGCTTCATGCTTCGAAAAATTCCACATAAACACCTGCTACATTTTGATTTTGCGCTACGACATTTAGCAAATATATTCAGCCCCATATTTATCTAAGGGTCAGCAATTTTAGACTTTATGCTTACTAATGCTCTTTGCCTAAAAAATCACTGAGAGTCATGTCAGATCTGTAACCCCCTGGTAAGAATGATATGGGGATAACAACCCTAAACTCTTACAGTTTTTTTTCTCAAGAATCACGTAAAATATTTGAACGCATCAAAATAGGTTAAGGGTGGAAATAAAGGGATTAATTATTTGGGGATGGTTTCTGCACACAACCCTTTCAGTGTCACCTACGAAAAAAATTGGGGAACATATTAAAAAAAAATAAAACTTAAATGGTTCTCGAGAAAAAGACCATAATGTTTAGGGTTGTTATCCCCATATCACCGATCTGAAATTACATTATTTGGTAAACATAAATACTGCAATTGGTGCTGTGTCAGTTTACACCACGCTTACTAGACCCTTTGCTCAAGTCACATCGACACTTCATTAACATATCTGCCAAAGAAAAGTTGATATTGAATTTCCCCGTACCGCGAGTGTTTAGGGGAACTCTGTAGCGTGTAATATCGCATGCACCGAACTGCCCCTTGGAATATTCACGTTCCGCAGCAGTGTGGCAGGAAATGTAGAAGCAAGCGAAAAGAATCCCCGCCGCGGACGGAGAATGGGAATGAATTTCCGGTGATTTATTCGTCGGATGAATCTTTTATCGTCCGTGCTTGGTTTTAAGGAATCGTTTTAAGCATTTGTCGTTACTTCTTCCGCAGCCGACGGCTCCTTCGCGGGGCGCTCGATCCGTGATTCCATTAGGCGATAAGTAGGGGTTGAAAATAAAATATTCCCCCGTCGTGTACACCGTCTTTTTTCTCTCCTTGTTCGTCGCTCAATTTGCTCGCTTTGCGGACAACGGGCCAGAGGGCCGTCGATAAAGCTAGATGAAAAGCGGAATCTTCGTCGCTGAAGGGTCCTGCCGGTAATTTCAGAACGGTGAAAGGCAATGCTCTCTTAATTGCCTAAGGTCGAGTGTCACGTGGAGCGAATCTTCGCGGGTTGGACGTTCCTTTCAACAAGTTTTTAAAAAGACCAAGTGTACCAGTATGATGCTCTTTCCTTTATTTGCGAGGCTTTTTCGAATATTTCTCGACGAAATTGTTAGAACTACGATGGTCGACAAAAACTGCTTTAACATTCAACCGAAATATTCTTTTGTTCCAGTAATAAATTCAATCACATTCGTCTGGATCAATTAAAATATATAAATGTAAAACACAGTGTACTCGAACATTTTGTTTTCAGATTTTTATGTAATATTTATTTGTTCCTGCATCAAGAGACCCCTTCATTTTATACCCCACCTTTATTTGCTATATTTTGTTGTGTAACGCATGTTTCATCCTGCGCATAATGTTTTTCTAAATATCTGCGAACCCTCGGCGAATTCACCGGAACGGATGCATAGTGGGAGCTGTTGGAAACAATTTCGAAGCCCAAGACAATTAATCGAGTTACGGGAAACTATAGTTATTGATTAAACTCCGCGTGGGGAGCTGCGAGGCGCATTCGCAGCGCTGAAATGTAATAAAATTTACGTAATTAATTGTGTCGTCGATGGAACGTCATTGACGCGAGGTTTGAAATAAAACTCGGCTGCTCATGTTTGTTCGACGGTCGAGTTCCATCGTTGGGAATGCAGAAACTGTGTTTAAAAATGGCTTTGTCTGTTGCTCACTCGACGCCGGCGAGTAAATTTATTGTGGCTTTTGTAAGATTGAATTTCGATGGGAACGATGAAAAATGGCAATCAATGTATCAGGCTGACAAGAAATATTGAACTAAAAAGTTCTGTACGATGAGCAGCGAAGCTCGTTTCGTGGGCTTCTACTATAGCGGCGATTTAACACTTAACTGATGAGCTGGAAACTTTGTTACTTATCTGGCGAGATGGGCTAGCATTCCCTAATTTCTTTTTCTTTATTTACGTACGCAGTTGAATTTGGGCTTTTTTGGAAAAAAGAATTCAAATCTTTTGAGTAATTATATTCATACAAGTGATACGACTACAATTTCATTGTTAAATAATATTAAAATGTCGAAATAAAAAGGCACCTCAAGCATTATCACGTCCTCACAAGTGAAGGGTTAATTTAAATTTCCTTAGGTCCTATTGAATTTAAACTAACCAGAGAAGAATTCAGGCGAATGCCATCGGATATTTTTGCCGAGATTTCTCAACTTCAAAAAGACTCGAACGTAAATGCCCGTAATCGCGAAGAAAGTTTTTCCATAAAAACTTTCGGGATTATTTCTTTTAATTTATCGGCTGCTTTGCCATAAAGTTTTGATTTCGAACATGTGAAATTCTTTTCAAAAGAGTTGGTCTGAAGCTTTTGCAGGGAAACTTTCCAATCATTGCATCTTTTACAGCTTTCAAATGATCTTCCCCTGGATTGTTTTGAAATTACTTTTACGTAAGAATATATGCTTTTGCCTTCGTTTGAAATAAAAAATTATATATTTCCTCTCTCTAAACTTGAAATATTGTTCTTGTAGGTGTTTATCGTATTAACCCATTTATTATTTTCTGTCAGTGTGCCAGATTTCTTTGTATAAAAATTGGCTTAATGGCGTTAAGGGTGCCTTTTTATTTTTGTTATGATCCGAATTAATCGAAGCGTCCCTAGTAGTACAGTTGAAAAGTACGAAACAACGAGATATGCCGCTTTCATATTAATAACAATCAAGCATTTTAACAGTATAATTTCTGAGGGAAAACCTACGATTCAAGTTACAACACTAATGGTGCGCTACGATAAAATTCGCAGACACCATCGGCGAGGTTTGTCTCGGTGGGGCAGCGGCATTTTTGTACACGGCGGAGGGCAACACGATCGCATATAAAGATACAAATATAGATGCAAAATTAATTGAAGTCCCTTCACGTTTGCACTATCAAACTATAAATTTCACTCGAATTCGTAATAGCAAGAAATAGTACCGGAAGGAATTACCACAGCTTTGATAAGTTCCGCTGGTATTACCGCGTGTGCAAAGCGCAACTGCCTTTGAAAAGCGGTTCTTTTTAGAAGTTTCAAGTGCGCCTTTCGTTGCTCACTGCACACACACAGAAACGGCTGTGCTTTCTGTAACTGCATGAATTATAACGAATATTTCCCTGTGGTAGGTTAACGTTGTAATACCAAACCGAAGGTTTGGCATCTACTCACTGCAACAAAGGGGGGAAAACGGGCTTTCAACGTTTGAAATAAAAATTGAAATTTAAAACTCGGGTGAAAATGAGAAAGGCCAGTATAAGGAAGCCTTGATACGAAGTATGCACTTTTCCGTACGCATTCTTAGTTCTATCTACACGATAATAAGAGAAAACACAGATACATCATTTCATGCAAGAAAAGAAAATATAGTACTGTAGGTACAATTTGAAAGCAACAGTACAGTCGCATTTTGCAGATGCGTCAGTGCATTCTTTTGGAAAAAACAGTAATATAGAAGTTACTGAACAGTGCAATATTTTCCTCCACTAATTTTATCCATCTCCACACAGAAAAATGTTAATAAAAGCTCCACAATGAGTCTACAGACATTGCAACAAATAAAAAAGTAGTAACACATGATGTAATTTCAACGAGAAAATAGTCTACAGCTTGATAATAATAATATATATACTATGTCCATTATCAATACAATATACGTGTCCCATAAATAATCATTGCATGTCTATATATCAAGTAATATTGATATTATTAGTAAATGCGTATATTTGAGGTGTCGATTATAGTCGAGGCAAAGTATACTGAATGCTCAAGGCCAGTGAGGGGTTATCCCCCACCATCCCGCTCCCGTACACACCATCCCATCAACATCGATCCCTCTGCAAAGGATTTCGAGTTCGTCAGAGTGCTGCAGCATCGTAAACGTACCTTCAGATGCGGTAACGTTATTTACATGCTCCTTCAGGTAATCTAATTAAATCTCTTAACCGCCTTTTCCGTTTTCCCCTGAAAGCCTGAACTGCCGGCATTCAGTATATCGCTCCCTGACTTCTTGTGGTTTTGAATATTTTCCAGCAGATTGCAGCCGCTGCGGGCATAATAATCATATTTAACGTCTACCACCCAGAAGCCTCGTAACCGTACAGCGTTATTACTGTTAGATATAGGCATTGATTATGTAAACAGTTCTGCCAAAGTTTTTAATGATCCATCCGTTTAACGTATTTTGTACACTGATGTACAGGTATAGTGTTGCGGTTTGTTAATTAGAATATAAGTGCGAATTAGCGACCGCTGTGTGTTGATTGCTTGAGGAATTGATTAATTATGTGTCTTATGCAATTGTTTCAACTTGAAACGAGCCCAAAATGCATACACTGAGATCCCGAGATAATTTAACAGTATTCAGATTCTGTGAAAAGGCTCGACTGGGACCAATTCTGAGTTCTGATGGTCTCAACAAAGTTTTATTTGGTACCCAAGTGTGTCAGGATATAGGCCACACTCTAGGCCAAATCTCTAAACAGCGAACCAAATTGCTTTATTATGAATCATGGTAGGATGAATGTTGTTGTTCTATTTCATGTTAGTTGCCTGGCAATTCGATTAGTATTTCCAGTGATTATGCTCCAATTTATGAGCAATGTGTCTTTGGACCTGTTTAGAAGGTACCTTTGGTAAGGGATTGCTATTCTAGCAACACAAAACGTGAACAAGATGAGGTATGGCCAGAAAGCAAGCATACTCATGGAGTCCATACGTTTGTCACAACACCATGTGTTTTCCATGATATTTTTCTACGTTGTTACAGTTCCCAGCATCCAGGGGTCAGAACTGGAACTAACGCGCGTCACGCGCCTCCACATGGGGCCGTACCTCTGCATAGCTTCAAACGGAGTACCTCCAACAGTCAGCAAGAGGATCGTCCTTATTGTTCACTGTAGGTACTCTTCACTCCTCATGGAGTATACAACTAAATAACATTCTAAATCGTGTTACATTAGAAACTTATCTAAAAACTCGAAAGATCGTCCACATTATACGAATACACTAGAGCCCCATTTGCTTTCCTCATTCCCCATTTTCCATTTTCCTTTTTCTATTTTCCTTTCCCCTTTCCATTTTCCTTTTCTCCTCTTTCCATTTTCCATTTTCCTTTTTCTATTTTCTTTTCCCCCTTTCCATTTTCCTTTTCTCCTCTTTCCACTTTCCATCTTCCTCTTTCCACTTTCCATCTTCCTCTTTCCACTTTCCATTTTCCATTTTCCATTTTCCATTTTCCATTTTCCATTTTCCATTTCCATTTCCCATTTCCCATTTCCCATTTCCCATTTCTCTTAAATCATATTTATCCTTGTGTTATTAAATTTCTATGGCTTTTCTAAAAGTAAAGAATGTCTATTTTACGACATTTTGACCGTTCTTAAGGGGACTACAAATGTATGACAGCGCTACAGTGGTCTGATATGTAGGTGTTTTTTCTGGAGCCGCTGTAATTTTGCAGTGATTCTGGCCGTAAGAAATTGAATTCTGAAATGTCCTCTGAAATTTATAGTTTGCCCCGGCCCCCATTCTGCACTGAACCTATTGAAAAAGAAAAAAAAGTCAAAATTATAAAAATGGTGGCTGCAAAACGGCAAATTTTAAAGAAACGTCATTTTTCGCCAGGGAAAAGGGTCATAAGTTTTCACAGACTTATGCGTAGGTTCAGGTAGTAACTAGACGTGTTTGATATATGCTGAATTTTTTTCAAATCAATGTGTACATCTGTTTTTTCGTAATCACTGCAAAACAAAGAGGAAATATGATTCCGAGAAAAACGCGTTTAAAGTTTCGAAAGAGCGCAGAAACGGTCTATGGCGCGCTCGACCTTTTCGGCTGTAAAATCCTTAATTTTGCGAATTTTAACATAAACCAAACGGCGTTTCCCTCGGGAAGGGTGATACTTTCGAAAAATGCAACAACAAAAAAATCGAGTTTCTGACTGCCTAGTCCCCTTAAGAATTTCAATTGTCCATCGAATAATGGTACTAATGGTAAAAATCTGGTGTCAAATAATCACGTGACCACGCTAAAAAGGCGCTCTCCCAGAAAGTGTAATAATGTAAGATGGTGAGGTAGTTTTGTCGGTGGAGGGCATCACATATGCATACCAGAAAATGCGATTTAAAGTCTCGCAACGTGGCTGTGAATCTCACCCGAATGCATACGGTAATGACGCCACTTGGGACATCATGAATGGCGGATTCAGAGGGCCATTGTTTCCGTGGCTGCAACGGCGCCTTAAATATTTTTCGCCGTCGGCGAGGCTCTGCGACAGCAGAGTCGACCTGTCGACGCTGTCGTGGATTGATTAAAATAAGGGTCCTTGAAACGCGGACTTTCGCAACGGAATTGCATCTGACGACAGTTCGCAGGCGATCCGTTCGTGTGAACTAGTTTTCCCTTCCAATTAATGCGAGCCACGGGAGTCAGTTTTCTTAATCGTTTCAGTTACTGACGGATCGATTTAAATTCCTAAAGTTGATATTGAATTAAACTCCGTTTAGACGGAGGGCAGGTATAATCTTAAGTTTTTTCTCTCCTTCTTAAATTGTTGGAGTCTTTCTCACTTTATGGAGGATGCTTAAAATTACCTTTTTCTGTGTTTTATCTTCTGTTAAGATAACGCTGTCTGAATGGGAATTTTATTTTAATGGACGAAAGTATTCTTTTGAGCATGAATTGATTAATTAAGCATAAGGTTTTTAAAAGATTTGAATCTTTTTAAAAAAAAAAGGTACAAAAATGAGCGCCAAGTATATATGTAATCCTATAAAAAAGAATCCCATTTAAAAATATTGTCGTAAATTAATAGCTTTATAAAGCTAATGATATACACAAATGGCGCCAATTATCACAATGGCTATTTATACAAAGAAAAAAGTGTATTAAATAATATTAATCAGATATATTTTTATACAAATAAATATTTTAATACGAATAAATATTTTATTTAAAATACTTGGCGCTGCTCTCCGTATTGGGGTTGCTAAACTGAATAAATATGTATAAATTGCATTAAAATCTTTTTCTTTCTTTCTTGTTTCAGTGGTGTCTTGTCTTGTTTTATTTATTATCCTTTATGATTCATCCTTTAAACTGAAAGTTTTGTCAATATACTACTTAAGTATACAGACAAATATTTATATTTTTTTAACGATAATGTGTTCAAATTGAAAAAATAAATATTTCAGTATAAACAAATTTCCTGAGATTTCACACACTAACAAATAAAATAATGTGTAATGGAATTGCGAGGATACTATTCTTCGTACTAGTAATTGATACACATCTAGTTATGGGGTTTTCTTTTCGTAGTTCAGCCGATGGTTTGGATTGAGAACCAGTTAGTCGGTGCTTACGAGGGGCAGACGTTTACATTGGAATGTCACAGCGAGGCTTATCCAAGACCGATTACTTATTGGACGAGGCCATCGAACGAAACGATCGCGAACGGTAGGTCTGAACCTTTTCTTGGAGAGAAAGATCTAATTCGCTTACAGATTCACTTATTTTTCAAATAACACATGGATAGGTACGATGAGAAAAACATGGGAAAAAAGCTCACAACGTTGTATCTCACAATTCACTCACAAGCAACTCAACCTGTGAATGCTTCAAAACTCACAAATTTAGCTCTTTGAGTACTTAGAATAAATTACACCATCAATAATACATTACACTGCAATCACGAAATATGCAGAGCAATGTCCAACACCATCACTCGATAACACAACGATACCTAAGCCAATTAAAAAAAAATTCTTTAGGCACACACCTAAACTTGTACACTTGTTTTATACTAGATTTAAACAAACATTCATGTTTGCTCTTTTCTTCATTTCCTGGAATGCAACAGAAACACCCAATCGCACTGTTTTAAGTATTTCACCCTGTACATTAAAATCAAAGTATTCTCTACAGCAGTGTTTCTCAACCTTTTATGCTTCACGTACCCTCTGGAAAGATGTACTTAACTGACATATCCCTTGTATAGATAGATGAAACTATAGTTGTAGTATAACAATAGAAATAAAATAAAACACATTAAATTTTGTATTCATAAATTACATACATCGACAAACACAAAGAATGATATAAACAATTCAACATTCGCTTGGATCACACTGGGCAGCACTACCTCACAGTTACTATTTCGATCAGTGATTCCCAACCGGTGGGTCGCGAAGTGTTTTCTGTGATTTTTTTTAATATTATTAAGTTAGCATTAAATTCTGACGTACCTATTTTTAATGTGTTTTCTTTACCTTATTTTACGGGGCGCAAGTTATTTGAATATTAGAAAAGGGGATCGCGACTCAACAACAGGTTGCCAAACACTGATTTAGATCTAGCAACTTCTGGAGCTCTCTGTACCTACCCACAAATGTTTCATCGCGTTCCCCGCGTTGGGAAGCACTGCTCTACGGTGCATAGGTACCCCAGCGCCTATGCTCAGAAACTGGTCTATCCTCTTGAAACATAAAAAACATTCCCCCCATTCTTCTATACATACGACAATATGCGAGACAATCGACGCTCTGAAACGCACAGTTTCTTTTTATTCCCCTTTACTTCATAACCGCGACCGCCCCCGCTGAAAGCTACGACGCGAAATTTCCGTAGGAGTAACGCTAACGCGGGCTACCTCTAATTGTCCCCACCCGACGTCGTTGTTTCGCTTTAAACGTAGCCTAGACCCTTCGCGATAAGTGTTAAAGGGCGAGTTAAGGTGCACGTAGGGGAGAAGGTTAAAGCGCGTGCGTGTCGCCTTATTTCGAGCCCGTTAATTGATAACACGGTCCCGGCGGAATTAATAATAACCGCGGCCGCGCGATACCACGCGCCCGTATCTTAATCCTCCTTTCTGAACATGAATTATTAGCGCCGTTAATTGCCGCGAATAGTGTGGAAGCATTTACTTCTGGATTAATTGATACGTCGGGGCCGGGGGCTACCGGGCCGCGACAAACTTTTCCCCGTGGCGTGACAGCAACTCGTTAGAACTTACAGATTGAACGTAAACGAAACGAAACAAACAAGACAGACGGGAATGAAAATGCGAAAGTGTTGAGAAGCGATACAAGCAGGTGGGAGATTGGTTCGCCCCGAGGAACAATGGAATTTCGCGACTTCTTTATTATTCTCGGACACTCTGCTATAGAAATCTCATCGCAGGCAACTTGCTTTTGCAATCCCGACACGGGCATACACTACAAAATTATTAAACAGAATATGTTACTGCTCAGGGAATGTTCTATTCCTGAAGTTATATATTTCTTTCTAAAATATGCACCACCCACAGAAAACTGGCGTTAACAAACTCCACGGTGTTTCTTTGTATTAATTTCCTCTGCCCTCGCGTAACCTGGTTCAGTTTCCGCGCCACCTTTTATTTAAATGAACGCAAGGGTACGTGCGCGCTGAGTAATTGTTACTGGTAGGTGCGAACAATGCTGATAAGTCGCGGACAAGTTTCTCCTGTTCTTGCATCGACAGCGTTATAGCGGCGAATAAAATATCGCGGCAGACGGGCACAGACGTCAGCTGCGCTGGCAGCCTGGATGGCACTCGCGCGAATAACGTGGCCGCTGGTGCATCCACTTCGCGCCGTTTCATAACGCTTAAGCGAGCTGCCGCGGAAATAGTAAGTTTACTGCCAGCCAGTTTCTTGTTATTTGAAACTGGCGCTGCCCTTGTCGCCGTAGCACCCTCGGAATAAAACGAATTAGCTCTTTAACGAGCGGCAAGTGCAATTACATGGCGAGGAAATTAGAGGCGTAACTCGTGTGTACGTGCGCGATGAGCGGCTTCATCAAACTCCTTTTCACTGTGATCTTCAGGTCCGAGAAGGAGAGGATAGGTGGAGGAATGAATTGAGATTCCCGGAGGGCGCGTTTTTTCTTGAGACCTGCCTTGGTAGAATGCAGCAGTGGTTCTCAGTGGGTGGTTCATAGCGCGAAACCTTGAGGATTCTCTTGGCTTTGCGGGCACTCTTGCCTGAGTTGCTTCGTAACTGGTAAATGCTTAGAATTCTGAAAAGTGGCGTGAAGTTTTGACGAGGTTGAGAACCACTGCGCTATGGCGCACACCCGAAGATCATTTCAGGAGGAACGACTGAAAGTTTGGCTATAAATTCGCAAACTGTCCACCAATTCTGAGGAGCCTCGAGACATCTAAGTTTTCTAGATCGTTTAAGACGACATTTTTAATATTGCTAAATAGTTTGGTATTATTCTCTGGGTAAGTACAGGGTGATCTGCAGTTGGAATAAAATCAAATGGCTGTCTAAAGCCACTCTCCTAACGACTATTGCGGCGATGTGGTTCTTCAGTAACTTTGAATGGCTATTTTACTTGGTTCCAACTGTAATCGCGTTAAGCACTGCATTTTCTGTTGAATTACGAGCACTTGATGCTGCATCGAATTATTTATTCCATGGAGAAATTACCTAAACAATGGGGGGCACCTTCATTCAAAACTTTAACGCAGCCAGTCATAAATAAACGTGTATACACGCCCAGCAGGGGCTTAATTAAATTGCAGAAATTAATTACTGATGTTTTATGCCACCCTTTGCAGACAACAACTATAAAGTCGAAGCTATTCCAAAGGGGTACGAGATAACCATGAGGCTCACCATAAAGTCCGTGCGACCTCAGGACTTTGGATCGTTCCGATGCGTGGCGACCAACTCGTTAGGTGAAACTGATGGAAAAATTAAGGTTTACAGTAAGTACAATCAACTTTCTAATCACCAATCGCAATTAAATGTTCACATTCGCTGATTTGTTTTCCAATTCGAATGACTGCGCGGGAGTGAAAAAAGAATGCTTCTCAGCATTCGAAACAAAACTCTGCTCCTCGTTCGAGCTACTATTTTCTGTTGTCAATTCTCTGCGGGAGCCGAAATAATTGAAATAATATAAACTTCTTGCCACTCTGATTTATCAATTCCGTGGCAAGGGATATCATCCAACTGTTCCACGCCGATTTTGATGAGGTTTACGTAGCTTATAGTTCTCGAAAGAATATTTCAAATATTTTGTTAGCGGCAAACGTCCATATTTGGAGGGTGAAATCAGCCCTTAAAGTTGGGGGTGACAAATAATATCAATTTAA
Source organism: Andrena dorsata (assembly GCA_929108735.1). NCBI lineage: Eukaryota > Metazoa > Arthropoda > Insecta > Hymenoptera > Andrenidae > Andrena > Andrena dorsata. Next base: position 9,672,745 of record OV815488.1, read on the forward strand.
CGACGTAATCAGATTCGTAATACGTCAATTTGTTTAAACAATATACTAAAAAAAGTGTAATTTTTCACTGAATCTGATAAAAAATAATCTCAGAATCTCGTTAAATGTGTCTAAAATATTACTATAGCCTCCTTATCAGCATGTTATATACATCTCTTATAAATTTCTAAATCGTGTTAAGAAAAGCAGACGTCAAATAACCATTCTTGTTGCATCCAGCAACATAATACGAGGCTAAAAATAATTCCTTACATTTTGCCCAGTTTTGATGCTTTAAATACGGTTGACATTAGTATTTTATAGTGAAAATGCAAATCTGCAAATTCGATAAAACTTACCTTCACCAGTAGCTGTAAAAACGTAGGTACCTACTTATCAGCAGATTCATCAGCTTTCCCCGCAAAGTAGTGTACTTTGTTTTCATTCCATAATCGCGGCGTATTTTCGATTAGGCAGGCGTGTTGAAACGAGAGATTTGCCAGCGCAGTTAAATGGATTTATTTTTGTAATGATTTATTCAGCAGCCGTAATTGCCCAGCAATTTCATAACCGCGCTCCCATCGGCCAACTTTTCTACTTATCAGTCGGCGAAATCCTCTCGTTATCGTAACTTCTGTTAATTACACGGTTCTACTGGCACTCGATAATATCGAGTCGAGAATGGTCCCACTTGAATTTTGTCGGACCCCCGGGATCGCTTAGCGCGGCCTTTTCGAGCCACTCCATCGCAGTCAATTAATTCAACTTAATAAATGCCGCTCTACTTCAGCCATTGTTTCAAATCAAAGACGGACTTCCGCCAGTGCGCAGAAACGGCCCGCGGAGTAAAGCGCACGAAAGGGAACTCTCTTGCCCGTGTTCAGTGCAATTGGCACAGTCTACCTCGCCCGGCTTGATGTTGTTTAAATCATGTACATAAAGGGTGTTCCGTTTCAATCGAATCGATGGAAATATCGTTGATGACGTTAATACCTACATAGTTGAAAGGTGTCGAAGAATTCTGACAGCAGATATTTTGGGACAGAAAATAAAAACCCTGTGCAAAGTATTGACATACTTTACTCGGGCAGAATTCTTTGAAAAGGAAATTCTTTATTCACGGGGTTATATTCATTTGATTTTTTGCGTTCTTCAGGCGTTGCAAATTTTCACTACGTTTGTCTCGCGATGTTTGGAGAACACTGTTGTATTTTTATTTGGGGTTGCAAATAGTTCGAGTGTCGTGATAATTTCAGTAGTAATGGAGGTAGTCAATTGACAAGAATAGACAAGGTTATTTAAGCACCGCGAACTGGAGGAATACATTTTGCTGTGTAACATAAAAATTAACATTTTTACATTTGCTTTAATTCAGTGTAACACCCGTGTGACACGAATTGAAAAAATCATTCGCGACATTTGGGGCATTTTTCATGAACTTTAAAGCTTTACTATTGCCATATGTAACAAGTGTCCTTATGGCAGAAATACATCCGTAGAAATTCTACTGTGATATACTGTCTCGTATTGTTGGTTACATCTCTTAATTTCACCAGAGCCACTGAAAGTAGGGGAAAGTGGGGTATAACCGGGTACCTAATGTATGTTTCCTGCTAGCATAAAGTCAGACGGCAAAATAAACTTTGGACACAGCTAGAAATCTTAATTGGACCTTACAGAATCAGAAAATAAGAATTCTTATATGAAAAAACTATTTGGCTGACAGGAAAACAAGTTTTCTCGGAAGTATGCAAATACCCTGTTTTACCCTATAGGTGTGGGTAATACCGGGTACCTATTAAAATATGCATAAAATATCATATGATTATAAAACCTTTATTGCTATTATTTTAGAAACCTTAAAGGAAGGTTTTTTACAAATATTAATTTGTATATCAATTTATTTTAATTTATTTAGCGAACAGAAATCACAAATAAAGGTCTCGTCGCCCTCTTCAACACTTGTACAAATCTCATGAGCCCATCCGAGAGGGTTGAAAAAATAACAACGGTTTTTCAACGTCAGCATCGTCTTGAGCGTGTTTCACGTTAATGTTGGCAGCTTCCAATTTTTGAGACAGCATAGCAATAAACCTGGTACCCGGTTTTGCCCCATAATCAAATACCCGGTTTTGCCCGAAATAAGGTGATTTACTAAACATTAAATATTTACACTTCAATATCCGATAAAGAACCGGGTAAAACGGTAAAATACTGTGAAAAGTCTACAGGATACAATGTAGTACTTAGCGTAATCGATTCTTTAAATCGAAGTGGTATAAAAAAGACAATTCACCAACGCAACACTGGAACTTTTCAACTTCTTTAAATGAAAAACTACGACGGTCTTTGCTCTACGATTGATCTCATTTCGTCGTGAGGTCCACCCGAATGTAACACCATACGCTGGTTGCGTATCGCAGCTCCTGTCTTTGAAAAACAGTGGTACCCGTTCTGACCGGCGTACCTATCCGGTTTTTCCCACTTTCCCCTACCAGGTAAATGCTAATTTTTTTCTCTCAATTATTTCGGTTTTCCTTTTTGAATAAATTTGATGTTGAACATGTTAATGTATGTTACACTAGTGTAACATTCTGCAGAAACGAGCATTGGCTTATAATACATAGGTACCTTTATGAATAGCTTAACACTGATCCACATTTTTCATTTATATAAAAAGCTGTTACTCTAGGGTTTGTTTACTTATTTTAATGACGAACAGTGGGCAAAAATGCAACGATAAGATTATGTCTGGGTGAAATAAAAATATGATGATACTAAGGGTTAACTATCTTATCATAACACTGCATCATTCATGATTGATACTACAAGTGTCAAAATGCATAAGATTTTTATCCTTCTCCTTCCTTAGTATCTAGGTAATAGTTTGAAGTGTATGGTTCAAAAACCTCTTTGGGGTAGGTAGGGTAGACTAATCAGAAATGGAAAAACTTTTCACAGAAACAGTTCCGTATAACTGAAATACAATATATGTACAATAATATAATAAAGCCATCTATTGTAGTCGCGTTATTCGAGATTTGAATACTTGGATCCACGATAAAGCAAAATGTGCACCCTGTGTATGAGCCACGCACTACAGTGGTTTTAGTAAACGCCAGAAACGTAATATAATTGTACCAATGGGGATCATTATCAGAAGTCACGATATTAAATTACCGTTTGTAATATGAAATTACAGTGTCTCTCCGGTAATTGAAAATTTTCCTAAATTAAATGTGCCCACCATACTCACAGAACGATTAACGTTCACATAATTGCGTTACGTTCACTGCATCGATTATTTCCCCGTTCGTTACTTGCATGACACGCAGAATAAGGTTTCAATTTCCTTTAATGCAATTCATTTTCGGTGATTATGACACGTTGAAATGGGGTTTATGAGGTATTATACGCGGCCTTATTAGCGATATCATGTTATCAATCACACGGTAAATATTTTTTACTTGCTGCGAACGTTTGCCGCCGTTTCAAACAACTCGACAACTTTGGATGCAAAAGAAGCTAGTGCCTTTACAGCAGCTTCGTCTCGTTAGCTAACGACTTTAGTCGCGTAATTTGTTCGCGGATGGAGGGGGGGGGGGGGGTAAAAACGTGCCTGAAACCGGAGGCAGGGAATTTCAGGTAGCTTTAGATTATGACGGGTCGTATCACGTCAAATTTCCCAAATAAACGTCACGCGGCAGTAGAGGGCTGCTAACGCAAATAGATCAGAGTTGGGCATTATCTAGCTAAAAATCGAATAAAATAACTTTTCAAATAAAGTCTCTTGTCTTCCCGATGAAAATGGCCCCAAAAATTATATAATTCGGACCATAATTAAGGATATTATGTGAGAAATCTTTTTGCAGAATTCAAAGCCCGTTTCGTTAAAAATAGTCCGATTTAAATTATTTTCTGTCCAATTAATCGGGAGAACGCCAGGAATCCATTGGTGTCACTTTCGTAATGATACGATAAAAAATAAACAAATTCAGATTCTGTAGAATCTGACCGGTAGGCGACCAAAGGCTCAGGTCGGTTATTCGATTTTCTAGAATAAAGATTGGATGAAAGTTGAGCCGTTATTCGAAATCTAAGTTGAAGGGCACTTCGAATAAATCAACTTATTCGATCTTCAAATAACGAATAAACGTAAAGGACCTTTTATCTAGATGTTACCTATCTAGATGTTATCTTCGCCCAACTCTGAAGTAGATCCACTCCGTTCGCTCTAAATATCAACTTTCGAATGAATTGACTTGTACTTCATCTAACGAGAACTATAACACGTGCCATTCGAATAATTTTATGTCGCACGTTTGTTTATTTTGGGCGAAAATTACATGCCCCATTTTCCCACCACTTCAAAATTCCTGTGGCGTGGCACATCAATGATTAATAAATATCGGCGCGATGATCTTGAAATTTTTTGATTAGATTTTGATTCTAGCTGTGTCCAAGGACGTCAATTTCATGTCCAGTTTATATCCGAACGTCCTACGTCCATTTTGGACATACATAGGATGTTCTTAGGATTTAAATTTCGGATGATCTAGGAACATCCGTTTTTTTAACTCCTACGGATGTTCATAGGACTTAAATTTCGGATGTTCTAGGTACGTCAAACATCAAACAATCTTGTAAGTCACGTGATTGTTTTGTACTACTACATTTCGAATGTTCCGAGAATCTTCGTCTCGTAAGTCTTGTGAATGTTTAGAAGAACTGAATTTCCGATCTTCGAAGAACAACCGTCTAGTAGGTTTTACAGATGATTAAGGTTAGGTTGCAAAACAGTCTTATAATTGAATCTCGCATTTGCGTTATTTTTTCTGCAATGAAGTCGCTGAAATGTTCCCAGATAGCACACGACGTCTTAAGACAGACATCTTTAATTCTTACACACGACGTCTGTCTAATTTCTCTGTGTTAAAAAAATTATGGAAAATCAGTTTTTTCCAGGATCCTAAAACACTTTCTCCACTTAATCGCACGTAACCAATAAGCCCCTAAATCCTTCGTTGTTTATTTTATCGCAAGCTATACACAAATTCGCTTTAAATCTTAATATAATAAAATCATCTAGCCAAACTGTACTCCTATATTTTTCATTCCTGGCAGAAATATATATGATCAATTGACTCATAGTAATCCTTATTAATCCAGCTAGCTGAAAATCACAATTAAATCCGCTCAGACGCCCATTGTAACCACAGCTCGACCCTCAAGGTACGTGCACTTTTTCATCGCATATGTCCAATGAACGCAACGAGTACATCGGTTTGCCTCTATACGATTAAACCGCGAGCCGTCCATTCAGGAGCTCGGTCCCGATTCCACGTGATAATTAATCGGCCGCTTGATTAAAGTATCGACGAGGGAAGGAGGCTCGAGGACAAGGGGTAGGGCGTGGGGGAGAGGGCACAAGAGTGGGAGGTCTGGAACAAAAGAAAAAGACCGAGGAATTTAACGATTGACGAACGGCGAGAAACAGGGACCAGCTCGGACGGGTACTTAATTATCGATAATTGTAAATCAAGTGCGCGACAAGCCATGCACAAGCGTCACCGCGGCTTCCACGAGTAATTGGCCCTGCCATCTAAATTGAATGGGCCACGCTCCATTGAAACGTGCCCAGGAGCCTCCCCCCCCCCCCCGATTTCTTCGGCCCTTCCCCCGGCTCATTTCTTTTTCCCCGTGTCGCCCACGGTTAACAACGTTAGCAATAATTAGCGGATGGAACGAGTCGCGGGTTACACGCTTCATTAAAGTCGATTAACGTCGATGGAAGCACCGCTCGGGCGCGAAAAGAGCGAATTACCTGACAATGGCTTCGGTGATGGCGGGGCGACGAAACGGGGACGCGAGACACGACGGGGGAGGCATTTCGAGCCACCCTCGAATTCTGGAGCACCATCGCGACGTGATTGTTAAACGAGGTTGGGAATCGTAAACATAAGTTTAGGTTCAGGTACGTGAGTACCTCACTCGTGTTGATGAGGAGTGTATCGTTCTTTTTTAGACATTGTTAGTATCCAGAGAGTGTTTCCTTGAACGTTAATACTGTACGGATTATCTTTAAGGGGGAACACCACTGTGACGGCCGGAAAAGTAAGCTATCTTTAAGAATGTTTAACAGGAATAATTTACAGTTTTCGTATAAAATTGTTATACCTACCTTTAGTACAATGGCTTAAGAGGTTATAAAAAAATAAATAGCAAAACATGCGTAAATTTTAATACACTCATCACATTAATTAAAGGATCACCTCTGGGAACCCGAAAAATAGGGGTAAGTTCACATGATAACTCCGGCAAAACTAGTCGTATCGATATTTTGAAAATATGGTTTGAAAGCGTGGCATCTCTACTTACTTTCATGTACTTTTTCAAAGTTATAACGATATAGAGAGTACCTACTCGGTCAATTTTAAAAAATTTCTTCAACTTGCGGAAGTTGCACGGGGAGTATGAAATTTTTTACACAAATTCCATTTGCACTAATCGAAAGCGGCTACTTTTCTGTGTAAACACAGAGTAATAAATTTCTTGCGCGATTTTTTTTTGGCCGAGTTATTCAACTTCGATGCAAAAACCGTTTTTTTTTACTATAGTTGCTTCCAGCAAGCGAAGAAATCATCGTAGAACGTTCGTGAAAAAACAATAGAAAGATCAGTCTTTCCTCTTTAAGATGCATCTTTGATTTTTTCGATTCGGTTAAAATTTCGGTCTACGATGTCCTTTCGAAAATATGCTTAAAAATTGCACAAATTTCATTTCTTCTTCAACTCGCGGTATCGCCACGAGGGATAACCAGAATATCATTGTGTTAAGCTCATTTTAAAGCGGAGAGTCTGCCGATTCTTTAGATTTCGTTGCTTAACAACTCTCTAACGGCAACTGCCTCTCGCACGCATCACTCATTGAATTTGAAGAATAAGGGGGAAAAACAAGCAATGCGTAGACAGAAGAGTGCAACAGAATTCAGAGAAGAGGCGGTATTTGTAGCGAGAGTAAACGTTGCCGCGCGGTTCAGGGTGGAAACAAATGCAATTACAGCATCGGAATGGAATTCAACAATGCAAACCCATACAAACAAAGGGCAAGTTTGATCATCGAACCACGGACGGTTTAATATTTACCTAGAGAAATCGGTTATTGCGCTAGGCGCCACGCACGCACGTTAAGATTCAGTCTGGAACCGGCGCGAAACGTTGAGCAAGTCGATCGCCGGTTGCCACATACCTCGCAAATAGAAACGAATCGATTCTTTTACAACCAATTAAGGACCGTACCTCAGCATCCCAAGTCAGCGAACTAAAATAAAGGCATCCACCCGCGATACCTTTCAGCTGCACTTTCACAACAGTCTCTTGACCTATCGAAAAACGATTTGCCCAGTTAATTGATCCCGGTCGCTAAGACACGCCGTAAGGGCGGTATAAATTACTCCAAGATCCCGATCTTCCGGCAGTTACGGGATCCCCTTAAAAAGCCATTTAGAAAAAAGTGGGGGGCCGGCCGGGCAATTTGCACGGGGCCGGATCGATGGTACCAACGGGAGCCATCCTCCGGCTCTGTCCTTCGTTTCCGAATTACCGTATTTAATCTCCCATCGACGATCGGAGACCTACCCCCTACCAGCCGTCGAAATGTAAACGCTTCAAACGACTCCCCGACAAATCCCGCGAAAGAAGAACGCCGAATGGTGGGCCCCGCTAGATCCCCGCAGTGGTCACGAGGAAGGGGCACGTCGATTTTTCGAGCCGCGACCGCGGCCACCGCAACGGAGACAGGTCGCTGTCTTTTCGAAAAATAGCAATTAAGGGAGCGGGATGTTTCCGTGCGGGTTCATCGTGATTCCAGCTCGATCGTCGCAACGCTGGAATGAATATCGTCGGAATGGCCCGCTCCCTCCCCCCCCTCCCCCGCCCTCACCCCTCCGTGGACGTTTCGGGCGGGGCGTGCAAGTGACAGGGCCTCTCTCGATTTTGCGGGACGCCAGCTGGACGACATTCCAATACGTCAAACCAGAGGAGGGGCGGGGGGTGGGGGGGGGGGTGGGTGGGGAGCATCATGTGGAAAGTCCAATCGCTTGGCCGATTATTTTTCCGGTTATTACTCGCGGACATCGGGCCAGCAGCGGTATCTGGGTGCGCCCATTTCCGCGCGGTCTGCCCGCACGTGATCTGACGTAAAGCGGCTTTCCCGCCCGCTGCAGTTTGACGGCCGTTAAATCCTTGCCCGGTACACGGCCGGCAGTGACGAGATCCCGCGCCGTTCATCTTTATTAATGAACAGATCGGCGATAATGCGTTACCAGCGGGGGGTGCAACTAGCTGTTACGTTGACGGGAGTCGATATCCTGTTGCGGTCCTCCCGCACCGGCACCGACGCGCGGATTTGGCCTATTGATTCGCGAACGAATTTCGGGATCCCGACCCGCGGCCGGCAGGGATGGAAAATAATCGATGGTGAACGGGTAATTGCACGGTAATTTGGAGTGATATGCACTTTGTTTGGACGCGGCGAGGGAGCGGGCCGCGCGGGCAGATTGAATAGGGGTGGGGTTTATAATTGATGATATAGATGTGTTGGCGGAGCTTTTGCTTTTGTTCTGGCGCTAACAGTGCTGATACATGGCGGGCATTTTGATTTTCACTGTGCGCTGGTTATTTGCGGGGGTTAGGTGCTTTTTAAGCGTTCGTTGCTGCAGTTTCTTTGGCTAGGCGTTTTCTGCTTTTCGAGCTCGGATTGGCTGGGGAAATGTATGTTGGTTCAGTCAAATTACAGCTTACTGTCTCCATGGTTTGACATAGGTATCTGATGGTTTCAAGATTCATGCTTACACGGGGATATATCTAGGGATTTTTATGAGATTGGAATATGATGTAATCTGGGTGAAATTAGGGGGTGTTTAAGAGGGTAGGTTACGCGCGATAGCCCTTAACCCTCGGTTGTCACACTGGGTCAAATTGACCCTGCGTTTTTTTTAAGCAAAAAACCTTTTTGTCAAAACTCTTATTGCTTCAAATTTTTTTTATGCATGATGACACTTTAAATGTCAACTTTCAACGATGGGCATATATTCTACAATGTTCAAACATTATCTCAGAATTTTTGAGACTTAATCTAACAAATAGTTTTTAAATAACAACCGATTGAATATTGACAGGGTCAAATTGACCCAGTGCGACAAGAACGATCGAGAAAATAGGTGTGACAACCGAGGGTTAAATAGACCTTTTTCAAACGCAAATTGTAAAGTGATAAAAAACAGTAGGGAGAACGTTCTTTTCGAGTTTCAATCATTATTATATGAGCTTTAACACGCAAAAAGAAAAGTCTAAATATCTTTATGTACATAAAAGTTGTGAGTAAAAACGTAAGTACACCATTTGATGGTGAACATACAATCTCGAAAACTGCTTTGACGATTTGGATGAAAATTGAATGAGAGATGCCGAAAACCATTCCCTAGGATGTGTCGGGAGCAGATTTTCGAACAAAAATATAATACAATTTTCATGTTGAAAAAAAAACGATTTTACCAATTTCTTGAATGAAAAATATTTTTTATCTTTATTTTAAAGAATTTATGTCGAAATGTAGAGCCCGGAAAGGTTGCCTGATTTTGAGATTTTTTTATGTGAGTATGGTGAATGGAATACAAAATCTGTTACCCGGTTTCACCCGGGAATTATTTATGATGGTTGAAAAATAAAAAAACCTAAACAAAAAAATATATAGCCTATAATCTAATCTAGGACGTATGTATTGAATATTCGAAATTTCAATGAACTCCGTTCAGCCGTTTAGGCGTGAAAGAAGGACAAACAAACAGATAACGTTTCACTTTTCTATATTAGTAAGGAAGTAAGGATAGGGGGAAAGTGGGGCAAAACCGGGTACGCGGGTCAGACCGGGTATGATTGTTTTTCTCCTACCTCGAAGTATGATCACAATTTTTTTATTATTTTGTTTTAATGTAAAATGGCGGCACCACAGCTCAACAAAAGAAGCTTCTTCTAAAAAACAGTGTTTCGCGGCTGGAAAGATTTCTCCCGCAATTTTTGTCCTAGAACAAAAAACCGAAAAAATTTAATTTCTTTAAGATCATGTCGGGAAGTACACGAGGAAATGATGAAATATTGATTTTTGTAAGAATGGTGCGTGACTGAACAAAACACGGAACTGCCAAGACCCCGAAACTGTTGAAATGTTTTGTTAAATCACTCACCACGTTAAATCAATCAACACGTTAAATTCGTACAAAAAACAGTATGTTTTAATTTCCTCGCGTACTTCCCAAAATAATCTTATATAGAACTAAAAATTTTTCGGTTTTTAGTTTTTGGTCAAAAATTGAAAGAGGTGACTAAATTCTTGCTTGAACCAAAAAGTCGTTTCACCATGAAAATGAAAACTAAATTGCACACATACGATCTCAGTTAGCAATCAGCGCATTTTTATTTTAAAACAGACTCTGTCTTTCTCTAAAGATCCATTGTTGTCAATCTTTCATAGGTCAACCATCATTATATCTCTAATAATACAAGAACAACAGGCACAACTGGATCCTACAACACACTTGTTTCAATACACGCGGCATATTGACGAAATGGTTCCAAACGAGCTTATCACACGAATGAATATGATCCCGAATCAATTGGTATCCCATTACGAGGCGCTGCATTGAATCATGACAATGACATACTCAAATTTGAAAATCCGTTGTGCTAATCGCATCAGATGAACAAGAGATTATAATTAATAACGTTAAATTCCACCAACCTTGTTAAACTTTTCTCAAGACACAAATACGAATCTAAAAATTCGATATAATCCCAAGAAAAACGTTAGATGTAATAACTTCTCTTTGAAACATCCTGTCACTTCCTCCTTTCTCTATTCGTAACAGTAAGTGGTTAAAGCTGCCGTAAAAAATGAAAACATTCCAAGAAATACATTCTCCTCGAAACGTCTACAAAATGAGAAAATGGGAGGGACGAGTTGAACGTTGAACCTAGCCACCATCATCCCTTCAGATGTCAGATAGAATCACTGTTTTAATACAGGTACTCTTTATCGTAAGTTACAAGGAGATGCTTCTTATGCCAGAGAGAGTTCTTAAAGTATGAAGTTGCAGATTTCAACGTTAAAGACTTCGGATGGTGAGCTCCGGGATTAAGTATGAAGCTGGGTCAAAGCTCGAGCCTTCAGCAGAGCTAGGGTAAACTAACGGCGCACTAAAGCTAACATTGATCAAGTAACAGTGCAGCGCGTGTAATGCTGGATTTATGTGAAACTGATAAGGGGATGTCGGTCCATCGATTTCTGTTCGGAACCCCCAGACGAAAGAATACGCGAGCTTTCCTTCGTTTCTTTCAACAGCGCGTCGCGAATCTCTCCGTTAGAATTTTCATTTAAACGACTCCGGACACTTGGCGAGTAACTTAATTAAGGCAACTAAATTATAACGCCACGCTGATGAATACGGTGAAGTTAAGTTTCATTACAGCCTCACTTGAGATGGTAAACTTTCTGTAACAACGGCTCTCAGCCGGTGTTCTGGAAAAACTTGTAAAACATTCCCGCTTTGGGGGTCTCGTAGAAGTTTCGGAGGCGGCTTCCAATCAGGACTCGAGTGAACAATAATCAAGCCTCTAATTGATCAGTCAATCCTCGAAATACCAAAATTCTAGTTATTCGATCAGAGGTAAAGTCGAGTATCGATTACGCTCTGCTATCGCATTTATAACAGATGTATCGTGCCATTAATTACCCGTGACTATACCTTATCCGTGAAAATAAAACGCATCGCGCTTTCCCCCAAAATTCACATAGTTATTAACAATACAGACCTGGACAAAACTTACTTAAAATACGAATTATAATATAACATTTACATTTGTAATTCGGATGAAAGTTATTTCCCTCTTTAAATGTCAAATAAATCAATCTACGAGTGTTCAAAAATATTTGATTCCAACCGGATGATAGTTTTATTCAAATAATTCTCTTTTATTCAAGAAACCCCCCTTTTCCAGGAATCGATCGTCCGCCGACGACGCGTAGGCCGAGCACGAGGCGAGATTCGAAGAAAACATGGAAGATCGATCACAGTCACGAGAGGAAGACAGCGGGCATGAAGGATGAGCCGATGCTGAAGGGTGTCGATGACGACGACGAGCAGATTGATTTCCAATCAGCGACAGCCTCGTCGCTCTTTCACCGACATTTGCTCGCGAACCTCGGCATCACGGTGACTGCGGCCATCCTGGCTGGGGGATTGTCAACGTAGGCCCTTTCCCGCGGTGACAATCACGCCCAGGAACTGATTAATCCGCGTCTCTCGGTGTGACTTGGGGATGGCCAGCTGCGGGTACGAGTTACGCGGCGGGAACCACGGGAAACGCGGCGGGGACTAATCTTTACGGGACATCGAGGACCGGCCAGCTAGAAGTTTCTTCCTGTGCACACGGAAGTTCGGGCAAGCAACCGGGAAGCGTACGAGGAAATTAGCGATTCCGCGGTATCCCCTACCAGCGAAACGTGAATTAGTAAGATAGGGTGTGCGCGCGCACACCTCTTCCTCGAAGAACTACAACTTTCATTAGGAGTAATCAATTTCCGCCGAGTGCATCCCTATATATGCGATCGAACGGCGCGCCGTCTCCGCGGGATGAAAGATGTTTCGCTTGTATTGTGTTTCTCCCCTGGCGTGAGTTTCGCACGCTCGGACCAACGAATCATTTCTTAGATGTATATTTTTGTACTCAGCTTTCGTTTCGCAGCCGTGCTACGGGAGTACTGACGTCGAATAGCAATGGTTTGTATGAAGCCGCTTTCGCGAAAGTGGTGGTGTAAGATAGTTCATGGGAAATTCGTCGATGTTGATGTTCGATAGTGTTTGAATTGCTTGTGCAATAATAGCTTTCGAAGGTACTCTTGAGGGTGGTCCTTATTTTTCAATTTTAAAACTTGTATTGCCTGACCCTCTTAAAATCTTCTATTCGACAAAAGAAATATCTTCGTGTTTTTTATTTGTATATTTTGATATATGAAGGTAGCTCAAGAACTTTATATTTCGCATGTACCACAAGTGTGGCAACTGCGATTTTTTATAATTGTCACTTGTCAATTTTAATGAAACGGGGCCCCATATTTATATATCAGAACCCGAAACCTTGCTTTTATTCACGTGTTTAACAACCTGAATAGAATTACGTCATAGTTTACGTCTGCATTTGATTCGAGAGCTGCTGATGAGAGAAATTTAACTATGTATATGAAGCCTTATGTCGTAACTGGTAACACAATACAGCACACACTCGTTATAAACCCGTTTCGCCTATGCGATGTCTGCCCGAATTTTAATGCATTCTCTCACTTGGAAGCTTATAAAATTATTTTGTCCTTGTTGCAAAAATTTCTATCAATTTATTCCAAAGTAGTAATACACTCCGCGCCAAAATTAAGGGAACACTATAATTTCCAGAAAATTTTGGTCATTTTCAAATGGCTGTATCTCTGCGAAAAATGGTCGCAAAAAATATTTAAAAAACGCATTTTAAAGCTTGAAGTTTCTAGTTTTTGAATCAAGTACTCAATTTTTTCTTCGTCCATTATGATACTGTTTTATCAAGATGGAGCGCAGGAAACAAAGTTTCAGAAATTTTTGCCAAGTTTGGACGTATGTACGGGCTGAAAATTTTTTTTCCAGATAAATCCAATGGAGAACTCTTATAGAGCAAACATTTCTCTTTAATTTCGTTTTTTTTGGTTAGTTGTATTATTTTTATTTATGGGTTTAAATTCCATGATTTTCCTTGAAGTGGCATCATGTTTTCTAGGAAATGGTAAATATGCAATTTTTGGGATCATTTTAAAATGAATTTAATACGGTTAAAAAAAAATCTCATTGAATTTGCAACTAAAGGTTCTGAAAGGAAACTGTCTTAGCTTTCCAAAACACTCACGAACAATGTTCTACGATCATGCGTTCGCAAGTTATAGGCGTTCAAAGTAGAAAGTTCCTTTTTTGCTTTGATAGCGAATAACTCGGTCAATAAAAATCATACGACTAACCAAAAAAAACGAAATTAAAGAGAAATGTTTGCTCTATAAGAGTTCTCCATTGGATTTATCTGGAAAAAAAAATTTCAGCCCGTACATACGTCCAAACTTGGCAAAAATTACTGAAACTTTGTTTCCTGCGCTCCATCTTGATAAAATAGTATCATAATGGACGAAGAAAAAAAATTGAGTACTTGATTCAAAAACTAGAAACTTCAAGCTTTAAAATGCGTTTTTTAAATATTTTTTGCGACCATTTTTCGCAGAGATACAGCCATTTGAAAATGACCAAAATTTTCTGGAAATTATAGTGTTCCCTTAATTTTGGCGCGGAGTGTATTTCATTGCCATTGACCGACCTATAATCCTTAATATATTTTAACAAAGTTTAGACGAAATTCTTTTAAACTATTTGGAAGCTTCTGAGTGGGTCAGAAGAAAATTTTACAAATTTTGTCTTTTACCATACTTATAAGGACCACACTAGTACATTTCTATATTTTAACTTCCTCAATGGGTACTGTTTCGCTTGAGGTCGCTACATCTTGTCCACCCCGTAGATACCAATTTGTGATTCTGTATTATAATCGAATTTTGTGAAGGAATTTATTTATGGTCTCTCATATGCTTCAATTTTGAACACCTTATATATATACAAAAAACATTAATATTCCATGAGCCCTAATAGCGTTGATTAATTTGTTATGATATATTCCTTAGAAACAACCACTGTGTTTCAAATTTTCTACCTGCGTGTCGTTTGCGTTAAAGAAGAATGTTAACTTAAGTGGAACACGAATTATTAGCATTACAAAATTTTGAGGATTCAGAGTATGCAGTTTTAGTGTTTGAGGAGATAGTATCTGTCGACAGAATAGCCTTAATGTAATGTTTTGGGTTGTGTGATTTAACCATTCAACGACAGACCCCTGAAACGAAAACCTGACCGCGCGGCCTGGGTTCTCGGAACGAAAACCTTCACTGTTTTCCCGGGTGGTATAGTAGATACGGATTTAGGGTCCGTACCAGATACTGAGGTGGTCCTGGAAGGGTTAAGTCACGCGTGGTTGCAGTGCAGAGTGATTTTGCAATGGATGTCTGATTTATAACAGACTGCACTACATAAAGAAGAGTATGATGCGAGGTCCAGACAGAGGACATTTCGTTTGACTTGGAGCTTTGCAGAAATTTCTGACTACTCGTAGAACAGATTGCTGAAACTGGTGGCTGGCTTATCACAGTCTGTTCTATTTAGAAAGTGATTTTCTTCAGTTACACAGTCTGTAACGAATATTCTAATATGTAGAAGTGTTCTTAAGGGTTTCCTTGTTTACCAGTACTTATCAAATGATCAAAACTCATTATTTTCTTTCTTCTGTTAAGCAAACTTAACAAGTACTTCCACAGCAGTGCGATTATCCATTTTAAAGTCACTCTACACAACCATGTAACAAGCCTACGTTCAAGTATTTGCATGTCGATGAGTACAAGGGCAAATGATGATCTCGCATCCTTCCAAGCATTCCTTTCCACGGACGCGTTCGTGAAATCCCCAGGATTACATAGGTAACGATACCGTCGCAGAAATAGAACGTACGAATTTAATGTATAGAAATGTGTACGACGACGATCCGGGTAATATTTTCATGTACCCCAACCACCGATAGCATCACGCAGTCCCCTCATTCTTCGAATCGTCGTTCGAAACCAGGTAGAACAGTGCAAGTAGAATGAATCGTGTCCACGTATTGCTAGCGTTGCCGTTGCCTGTTGAATGCAAGTATGGCGACCATCCTTCGGTTTCGAGGCTTCGCCGAGGCCTCTCCGAGCATTTGTAAGGACCGATGTCATCGTCGTCACATTCGTCGACTGGAGACCATTGCGTTCTTCGATCCAGCTTGGCGGTCCTCATTAGTCCAGCTTGCGCGCGCTGTGCGATGGCTACCGATATGTATCGTGTACATACACATAGAAACGTGACACCCAATAATCTGTATATGGCGCAGATGATTGCTTTACGACGCATAGGATAAACAATATTGTACAATAATTAGCGAGTGTATGATAACGGTAGACTAAGCCTCAGGGACGTGTAAATACGTTAACAATAAGCTGTAAGACGATGTTGTATTAGGTTTTGCATTTGTGATCACACTTTTCCCCTCCCGTGTAAATATAATGTACTTTATCGCATACTTGGGCAATAAATGTTAGACAATCGTGAGTGTAATGTGTCTCACACGTATCTGCGCCGCTTGCGTAATTTTCTGAGACAAACAGATCAACGTTCGCACAGTGAGTTCTGTGGACGAGACGTTTTCGAATAATGTTATTCTTTGAAATTTTATTTCGACAGTGATCTTCGTGTTCGTCATCAGACCGTAGAAAGAGACGCCAGTGACATAAATAGTGAGGTAAGGAACATTCAAGCTCGTTAACGAGATCCGTCAATATAAAAACTTTTGGAAACAATGTAAATACGGAGTCGATGTATCTTACTTCGCGATATCTCGAGTCCTGCATCAATGCCATCGATTACTCGACTGCATAGGATGGCGTTAAACATTTTTCTCGTGTTCAATCACATCTCTTTGCAAGCTTTTATAATCGCGCGCTACTCGATCGTGGAATTAGTATTGGTTTCGCGATAGGTACAGTATTTTATAGAACACTGTTCCATGTAGTAATAATTGAGTTAGTGTTTGCTTCGCGATACAGTATCGTGGGATCAGGAACCCCCATACCATAAGAGGGGGCCCGGACTATGGGACCACGGGAGAGTCAGCGTAGCTGTGTTGGTTAACGCTGCTGATCAGATTCCCGGCGCCGTGGCTCTCTTTTTCCGGGGTTCCCAAACACGTGGGAATATTACGTCACCGGTTGCTACAGTATTTTTATAGAACACTGGTCCGCGTAATAATAATAATAATTGAGCTAGTGTTTGTTTCACGATACAATATTTTATAGAGCACTGCTTCGCGTATTAATAATTGAGTTAGTGTTTGTTTCGCGATACTTGAACAAAATGATTTCTTTGAATAGTTCTTGTGAATAGTAGCATTCATGCACGTGTCTGTAAAGTATGTATATCGCTTTTAATGTATCGTGGGGTTTGCTGATGGAGGCCAGGGTTTAGTTCTATGTAGGGTTCAAAATTGTAAAACAATTTTAAAGACATATTTGTGTGTAGAAAGGGTGAGCGCTTGCAGTGACACGATCCCTGCAATATTACCACACCATTTTAAAACGCTTAGCACTTCGTTCTGGCTGTTACAGAACCCAAAATTGGTTTGCAACTTTGTTGCAGCGACACGGGAAATCGAAATTCGTATTGCAACTTTAGCACAACCGCCAGAGTACTCTAAAATCCATTTCCAACTTCGTTCGTCATTTGAGGGGACGAGAAGTTCCTATTGCAACTTTATTACATTTTCTCGCGCAGCTAAATATCATTGCCCAACACCGTGCATCATCTTAAATATACAAAATGCAGACTTAAGGGTAGCGTTCAGAATAAGTCAACCTTATATCGAGAAAATACTAAAAATCTCGCTATATTTAATTTCAAATTCAACAGCTATTAGCATTTTGAAGGTATTCTCTATTGGGAATCGATAACGTTACATGCGATATGAAAATATAATGTGTGTTTTTGACAATTTTTAGAGTCCTCTCAGCTTCAGTACCTTGTTGAAATATACCAAGTTGTAATTCTCTGGTGAGGTATTCCATGTTACATCATCAAAGCTTCTCTTCCTCAAATAATGTTATTGTTTACATCAATTTTTATGTTAAACAAATTTGTTTTGCGTTAAATAAACCCAAATCGGACAGCAAGATTAAAAGGCGTATGTGTTGTTGTTTTGTTGTGACAAAACAATATAACTTCTTTCTCTGTCGCTGAATCATTTGTAAATCGCGGGTTTTGAATGACCTAGTTTTATCCGTGTTGAATTCTAATTCCTGCCACGCGTAGCGTTGCAATCTATTTCGCGATTTCACCGGTAACGTTGCATGTGATACCACAGACCAGGTATACCTGACGAAGTATAAGATAGACCCATCACGCAATGTAATTTTGTGTCACACGCTCGGGGGGCTCGCGAGCCCCCTTACCATCTTCATGTCACACCCAACGTTATCGATTCAGTCTAAAATAAGATTGTAACGCTACACGTGGTAGGAATTAGAATTCAACACGGGTAAAACAGAGATCATTTGAAATCCGCAATTTACAAATCGAGCGCCACGGAATTCGGACATTCAGAAAAATTTCGAGCAGCCGCTTTGGGCGCATAATAATTCCGAATTTTAATGTGAAAAAAGCAGCCTCGTTTAGGCGCTAATGGCATGGATTATAATGCTTTCCAGTCTCGTTTTATTAAGAGAATCTTATGACTCGATTGTAATTAAACTTGAGAATTGTAACTCGTATTCAAAGCTTCAACCTTTGATTATAAAATTCAAGAAAAATTATTTGGAATATTTAAAACGCGATATTATAACTTTGACCTCGAATTTGAAATTTATTTATTGCTTTTGTCTGTATTAAACATTTGGAAGCACCCGCCTTAATTACTGTTCACGAGAACTACTAGTATGTATATCATGGTCACTGTGCTCGCTACAGCTATCTATGCAGACAGGAAGCTCCTTCGGCAGGTTCACAGTAGTCAAGGACAGTAGTACCGAATAGAATGTCACACACACAAATATGTCACTTTAATTTCACGATCAAAAAGCTCGAATCAAAAGACTCTTATATAGTTCAAGATGCGTAAAAACACTGGCTCTACACTCGCGTATGATACTACTAACACGCATAGCCATCTCATGTTTTTAAATATAAAGCACTGCACGTTTTTAAATATTCCTAAGCAGTGGATCAAAAAGTCTTCTAGATACTGGGTGAATTGCAGTAGAACCTTGTTAAGCGACCTCCCACATGGTCCAGAAATCGATGAAATTAATGCGGGAATCGAAATATCTCGAAATAATATGCTCACACGTTCACTGAGGTTCGATCACGATCGCGAATAAAGTTGGACTGGCAGGTACATTGTTCGGCGATGGTGCGACTTTGGTAGAGGTCTTTGCTTGTTAACGTTTCGTTTCGCTTCAACGACTCTCAGCTCCTGGAAAGAAGTATTGCTCGAGAAATTTTCTAGGTACTGGGTTAGTTGTTAAGCGACCTCCCACATGGTCCAAGAATCGATGAAATTAATCCAGGAATCACGATATCGCGATTTAAAATTCACCATGGCACTTTAAACTAGTTCACGTCCGATCACGATTGCGTTTCGGATATAAAGTTACCATCTAGAGGTATCTACGTATTTAGGAGTTCGCGATTTGTTTGGGAAATATGGCACCAAGATTGCTATTGCAGTCTTTTTTTTTAATATTATTGGAGAAATAAAATGTAAATGTAGAAGAAATATTTAGAATCGAATCCGGACGGATGGAATAGAGATTAACGAAGATAGATGATCGCAGCCAATCGGCTAGTTTTACTTGTCACGTAATTAATAATTCTATTACAATGTTACTTGTGATACGATTAGTAATTACGCTTCAAATAATACAGATTGCCCAGGTCTCACCACATGGAGGCGCTGCGAGTGGAGACCCACCCTAACCGCGGCCCATCCGCCCTCCTTTATGCAAAATTTTATTTTCATTTCCATAGATCCCCCTGATGCACGGTTGCAAAACGATCTTCGATCGCTCCACAAGCGGGCAACAGAAGGAGTCCTTCTGTAAAAAGCTACCGCGATGAAGCTAAGCAGAATTAAAAACATTTCTTTGTTTCATTCATTAAAAATTTTATGAACTTTCTAGAATATTTCTACCATGATAATTATTCACTACATAATTGGGAATGAACCATAGAAATAATATTTCCTATTCATTAATAGGAAATATGCCAGTGCATATTTGCTATGTCTACTTAAATACTAATAATTCCTACGTATACGAGCACTCGTATTTAATAATTGCTACTTATATTTAGTTACACACTGCAGTGTTTCCTTAAAAACTACATAATTCTATGTGACCACTAGACACGTCTTACCTAACCATATACATATCTACTTAAATTTAAATAATGACCGGCCTAATGAAAATCTGAAATTGTCATGTGTTTCTTACTTCCCTCGATGGACCCACGATGTTACCTGCAACATTCTCAAAAGTATTAATAAAAATTCCTTGAGGTTTGATTTTTCATGGATGATGAACCTGAAATCCTCTTGTTGCAATATTCTTCACACATAATATTTCTGCAACAGACACTTTCTCAGTGGCTTAATACCTACAATCTATCTCGATTAAGTAATGTAATTTTAACAGATATAGTCCTTTCATTGAATCACTATTGCCCAAATATTGAAATATCAGACAATTTGTATCTAACCAGTTCCAAAAAATTTCCTTTAAATTCCAGGCAGCCGCATGGAGCGCCACGCAATTCGGACATTCAAAAAAATTTCAAGCAGCCGCATTAGGCGCTTAATGATTCTGAACATTGATAGAAAAAAGGAGTGGCCCCTTTGGGCGTCTAATACTTTTCAATTTTAATGAGAAAAGAAACGGCAGCCTCTATGGGCGCTTAAGTATGCCTAATTACAAGACGGAAGAACAGTAGCCGCTTTGGGCGCATAATAATTCCGAATTTGAATGTGAAAAAAACAGCCTAAACAGCAATACCTAATACTAAAATACAAATGGGGGATCACTGTTATAAACTTAAGGCAATGATTTTCCACCACGGTAAAAGTATTACCGATGGTCATTACACGAGTATGGTAAGGGGTCAGGGCAACACGTGGGTATCCGTTGATGATTTACGAGTAGATATTATTCTTCGAAAGGTATTAATAATTGTGGTTGTGCATACAGTTCAATGTTAAATACGTTCAGCGCCAAAGGCTGCTTTGAAGTCCGCGGCCTGGAAGTCAAATACTTGGCGTGGCCAGGCAAAGTCAAGGTGTCGATGAATAAGAATTATTTAAAACGTAAAATAATGAAAGTGTACTCATATTTGTCAGAGTTTTAAATTGACAAATTATCTGAAAGCTTATGAGAGGAAAGGTATCGGTATCGATGAATGATCTTGGAATTATTTTAAAACGCAATATAATGAAAATGTACTCATATTGTCTATGTTTTAAATGGACAAATTATCTGAGAGCCTGCGAGGGGGAAGGTATGGGTATTGATGATCTGAGAATACTTTGCCTGGCTACGTCAAGTATTTGCCTTCCAGGCGGCGGACATCCAGGCAAATGTCTAGATGTTACATTTTATCTTTACATTATTAAAATGTCGGCGCTATGAGTAGTGGAATGTATGAACACAACATTTTAGCTGTGTATATGTAGTTGTGTCATCTTAAGCGCAGGTATCATGTACTTGGCGTATTTTTTACTTTTTTGAAGTATTTTTATGGGTTACACTTTACTGCGCAGTAATCGAAGTTACTTTCATGCAGAAAGTAGCAATAACGAGAACGCGTTAATATTGCAAATTTACTATCAATATAAAGTGCCGAATTGCATTTACCTACTTTTTCAGTGCAAATTTCGTGTCAACATCATCAAATTAAGCAACAATCGCGGATGAATTTTGATCAATGCCAAAGAATATTGAAAATTTACAAAAATGAAAACTACATTTCTTATCAATCTGAAAATAATATGTACAACGAAAACATTTGTCGGGTGGGTAGGTGGTGGTAGTAGAAGGAGGATGGTGCAGCCACTTAGGGCTGCTAGAAAAAATGATCAGTAGCCAGAAGGACAGCTGATCATTGTCCACTCATTAATGCAAGAAAACCGTGAGTGGACCGTTTCTTTCTTTCGCAACGCTAACTTATTACAGACTAAAATCAACTCCCGAGCATAGTCACTAGGACTTTGGACTACTCGCAGCACTAATTTCTCAAACAACTTCAAAATTCCCGGATGGTGCTTCATTACAGAAAATTCTACTATACTCGATACAAATCCCGAATAGCAAACGAAGAAGCTCCCAAGGAGCTACATTACTTTAACAAATATAAAAAGCTACCGAGAACCACCACGTGGGTGGTTTCATTTTTCGCAACACTAATAAAAATTCAGTGCACCTGTGTCTCGCAATACGCAACTCTAACTTTAATTCGCTGCAGCCTTCCTGAAGGCTGTGTGGGGTCCCACGTGCAGCAAAGCCAGCTGCTCGGGACTCCTTTTTCCCAGGAACATGTCTTCGGACATGTCCCAGGACAGTTTCGGGGCATTGGGGTCGCAACTCTAATTACAAACGCGATCAGTCATCATCGCAACACTAACTCAAAAAAGTATTAAGTATCAAACTAGGACGAGTAATTAAAAAAACGCGATCAGTCGCATCGCAACTCTAGTAAAAAGAATACCACGAATCAAAAGTAATGCAATGAATCAAACTCTAGTAACTCCAATTCAAAATACAAGAACAATCTCAAAAACAATCGCGACTCTTTTTTCGGAACACTACAAGCAACCACGCTCGACATTCATTCGCAACGCTATGCTGGAACCAAACGCGGGGAATATTTGATTCGCAACGCTAATTCAAACCGTAATCACAATTTAGTCGGAACACTAACTGACCCCGTAATCTTCTTCGCAACCCTAATTGAAAACGCGGTGTGCTAAATTTCAGGGGGGTGGGGGGTGTCGATGGGTCAGCCTATAGCCAACCAAACTACTACTACTACAACTACCGGCGAGCATAATGGCAAAGTAATACCTACGAAGAATGACCCTGCATCCGAGAATACAAGGCCATTCTTGGCCTAGCCCACACGATGTGGCCTTTTTCTGGCCGGGCTATCTGCGTCTCTTTGGCCACTTCTTGCTTCAGGCGATCAGCCCTTCTGAAAGTTAATAGCGTGCCCAGGCCCGTCCTGCCGACCGCGACCAGCGACAATGTGCAATGTCTCACTGGCGTCAAAAAGTCGACATAGCGAGGATAGAAGCGATGGCATACCCCACTCGCGCTAATCAGGCCGTCGACTTTTCTCACAAAATTCCCGAAAGCAGGTCATCGCGCGGGGGAATATCGTGCGGGGGAACATCAGAGAATACGACGACCTGCCCCGGCCCTACCTACTTATATTTAAGTCACACATTCGTACCAAAAGTTAAGTTACCTATCCTACACAACACCTATATTTAAAAAATGGCAAAACAGTCTCTCAAACACAATCATCAGTCAACCCACTCCACGATACTCAAGCATTTCCGCCCGGGTGCAAAAGCCTACACTAGAGAGACCGTCCCGGGACGACTCCGTCACCCGAGCTTGGCCACAATCACACTCTAATAAGTACGTACCGGTTTTCACTGAAATCGGCTGGCAAAGGCCGTGACCATTGCGTGTATGTATGATTTACATAGCAATTAATTATTTTCAATTTTAAATAATGGATTACTTGATAATGCGCATTGTACGTATTAGGTACATACATCAATCGTTATTACTTTCTCGTTTAATTGTACGAGACTGATTAAGTTTCATATCCCAAGATTATTTACTAGAATGATCATCGTGTGCAACAAGGAATATGATACAATGGTATCCTTATTACCACGAATAATAATATAATGTTATAGTTTCGTTAACATGGCCTTTGATGAAAATATTTCACCGACGCAAATTCCACCGCCTAACCACACAAACACACACAGGTGGAAAATGCGACGTGCACGATACACTAACGCAATGCCAGCCGCCAAAATGTAATTATTTAGTAAAGAAAGTCATCGTGCCCTATTGCTTTCACCCACCCAAGTAGCGCCTGGGCACGTGGATGAGTTAAAAGGCAATAGGTACGGAAAGATATTCTGAAAATCCTCAACTAGAAAATATGATTAGTCTGTATAGTGTCTAGCTAGTATTCTTTCATTTTATAGTATTAAGGAAAGTGACTCGACTTTCAACTTGTGAATAGTTTAAAGTTTGATAAATAAAAAAGAACTCTACTTTAGATTGCATCATTAAGAAAAATCACTCTACTCGACATTTAATTAGCAAGAAAAAGACTCTAAAATTGAATTATTTAAGAAAATTATTCTAAATCATCAAGAATTTACTTTAAGAATTTAAAACGAGCGATTCCATCTTCAAAGTAAATTTCATAAATCAAAAAAGTATGTTCTCATGCTAATTACTTGGAATCTGAAATTTGCCTACCCTCGATTGTCTTCTTGCACATGGAAATTAATTATTCTATTCTGTATGCAAACGAGTGACCTTTATAAGAAAGGAATTACACTTTTATGTCAATTATCATCATTTAGAAATCAAGTTACTTTTGAACACGTAATATCAGAAAAATAAAAGAAATTCAGGTCATTATAATCGTCGCAATGACGAAATCGGAGGGCATCCGATTTTTCCTCTACATATTAAATAAAAATGATCGTAGCTGTGGAGTCTGAGAGTATCAAACTTCTACGCTACATAAAAATTAGCATTCAGCCGTATTGATATTCATACCAATACCTTCTGAGCTGCTATGCACCTTTATGTGCATTATTTAATAAATATCTACATCAATGTATGATCAATAAACATTCCCGTTAGGAACCGTTTATTTTGGAAATTTGGATTATAATTTGATTCTATTGAAAAGGCGCGGTGTACAAAAAGACCCTAGCCCTCGTCTAATAAATACATATACAGCCAAAATGTTACAATTCACGGGCATGGTTACCATACCCGCGGTCATTATGCTCGCCAAAGCACGTATACAACCGGTCACTCGTGTCGATTCGGACCAAACGTCCTACGACATGATTGAGTGACCAGAGGAACCATAATGCATGCGCACTCACATTTCGCTGTGCCCCGGTGACGGAGAAGCCAACACCCCTGCTACTGATCAGGGGAAGTCACCGAGCTCCTCAGAAGTCAGGCTGCTCAGCTGCGTCCAGACTGGAACGAAGGAACAGAACACGATTACAATTTGTTTCCACAATTACGATTGTTTGAACTCTGATGAAGAATCGCGAAGCAATTCAAAACTAACGAAATTTTTTATAATTTAGACATTTTAAGAAAAAATTAACAAAATTTTTTTCTTAAAATATCTAAATGATAAGATGTTTCGTTAGTTTTGAATTGCTTGGTGAGTCTATTCGAAAAATTAATTTTTCTAAATTTTTTTAACTTTTTTCTTTCTAAAATATTGATGAATGAACTCTACTTAAAAGCAATTTAATAAAATGCATACTTACATCTTTCCAGTAAAATTCAGCGCACAAATCTCCTCTTCAGCTGACGGACTGACTCTAATTTCCGCTAACAAGTTTCGCTTTCAAAAGTAAAAAAAAAAAGAAACAGTAGACCACCAACGCGCCCGAAAGATTCTGGTCTCGCGATTCGAAGATGAGAGCCGCGACGCTCGTGATAGAATACAAATTGCGTAAAAAACACTGACTCTACCCTCGCGTATCCCGAAATTGTTAACGACGCTCTACTATGAGCAACGGTGCTCTTCAAAACGAAAAACTTCGTACGTCATAAACACTGACTCTATTTGGCCGCATTGCACGCGGTCACAATCTCTGAAAAATAAATAAATAAAAATTCGTTAATTATTCATGTCTTCAATAGCATGTCATTGATCAACTACGCAGTTTCTGTACATAAAGAACAAAACTTGCATCCAAAACCGAAGGTAAATGCAATTATAACAGCTTCATAGAGCTAGATTCTTAAAAATCATTGAAATATCGTTGAATTTTACGTAAACGCGACCGAAATGCAATAGAATTCGATCATTCCAATATTTCGTAAACATCTACCGACGTCATTTTAAAATTTTTAAACAAATCTGATTAAAATTATTAAATTTATCATAATTCAATCTTTTCTCATTTCATCCCGATATTAACCGACTGCAAAGTTACCCATCAGCCTCACAACCAACAATGGTCTGGCGCGTGGCACGTCAATCACGTCTGAACGTGGCAGGACAAGTTTATCACGTTGGAGACTTTACAAGTGCAGTTTTGGAGCGCACGCCTAGATAGAGTGTACGCTCCAAAACTGTGAGAAAAACTGTCCGTCTAAAGCCGGGTATTGATTCAATAAAATAACAAGAATAATACGTTTACCACAAGTATTGCCATCTCATTTTTCCAAGGAATGAAACCAGACGCCATCCAAGCAGCGTTCAAATTAACCAGCAAGTGTCATGGCGTTGCCTGCCCTTGGCTTTCGACTCCCGCCTCAACGTCTGTAACCTAACGATGCAACAAGTTTGAAAGAAAAGCATTAAAACATTCGTAAGGCAATTAAACAACAAATAAACTTGAAATATGCCCGGAAAAGGATGTAATTGAATACCGAGACACGATATGTGTGCACTAAATGTGCAGAAATATCGGTAAGGCAACGAAGGGAATACGCGACCAACATCAAACGGTTTTCTCGCGATATTTAATCAATTTCGGGTCGAAACTGTATTAACAGGAGCAGCAAGTGACGTTAGAGAGTAAAGAAGACAAATAATGACTGGAAGTAATTATATAAGGGTAGATAATGTACGCGTACCATTTAAATACGCAGCTAGCTATCGAAGCGTCTTAACTCAACGACGTCCACGGAACGAATGACCCCCGCGGCCCATCGCTGTACCTCGGCGAATATTAACTGTGGTGGGGGGAGAGCAGGCAGGCGGCAGGACTCGCGAGACAATACACGCGTACGAATTTACGAAGTGTTGGGATGTCGTCACCGAGCCGTGTAAACAAAGGTGAATTCCAAAGGTAGCATCGTTCAGTCATAACAAAAGTCGTTTCTACACACACGTTCTGCTAACAGTAAAATAGAAATATTACGCGTGATACATTTCCTTCGTTCATAAAATATCTAGCATCTACATACAGGAGTGTACTTTAATTAAGCTTGTGAAACTTAACACAGATGGCTTAGAAAGTATATATTCGAAAATTACGTGCGTGATATACACTTTCTTATTGCAAAACTTTTTACAAGATTCGAGAATGTCGCGATACCAATACTGTGTTAACATTGGTACATAAAATGAATATTTATTCTGTATACAGTGAGCCACGAGAGTATTCGAACGCTCGCTATTAAAACTGTAAACAATAAAAATATACATGTTAGACTAAAGTTCTAAAAGTAATGTTGTAACTACTATAAGACGTTAGTATCGAGATTGTATATACCAAATTTGAAATGAATCGGATAATATTTGTAGAAGTTATGAAACATTTATTGCAAAGATGTACTGCGACAGAGTCACAAAAATATTCGAACCGCATTAATTATATGCAGCATATTTTAGATTAATATTCATTTAGGCTACCTTTGGCTCCAATTACGCTTTTCAGACGTTGTGCACTAGTTTTTCAATTATTTTAGATTGCCGTTCGAATACTTTTGTGACCCTGTTTCAGTACATCTTTGCAATAAATGATTCATAACTTCTACAAATATTATCCGATTCCTTTCAAATTTGGTATTATAATATATAATCTCGATACTTGTGTCCCATCACAAGGGAAAGCCGCGATAGGTATATGTGCTACAGATTTTGATGAATCTCATATATGTATTCAACATTCAACAGTTTCCGAAATATTAATAAAAAAAGATATTTTGGCATTAAACAACCGAAGCGATAGTGGAAAAATCCGTAGCACAAATAGGTATCGCTGCTTTCCGTTGTCATCTTTCCGCGCCAACCACTTTCCAGGCTAAGTAAGAGCCGCGATGCTCCGCAAAATATGTAGATGGACGCGAAAAAAGCGGGGACTCTACGATCGCGTTACGCGCGATCAAAAAGAATCTTGCTAGACTGCAAGATTGCTACGAAGACTAGTTGCACTTGGAACCTTTTCAAATTTTTCGCGGTGACTCTACTCGACTCGAATTATTAATCGGATTTGTAAACATCGCGAGCAAATGTTGTATCGATTTAATTTTCTGATTTTAAGACAGACACATGCACGTCACCCTATCTACGATTACCTTGTATGGTCAGCTCATTGGATTCTGCTCTTTCCAACACATATGCGCGGCGGTTAGTGGCCCGTTTCATATAATTGACATTCGTTTTAGAAACATTTCTGCGATATTATTGTGAGCAGGTAGTACCAACAATGATTGTCATTGTTAGGCAATATACCAAATTAATGCCTTCTATACACGCCTTATTAAGAGAATCTAATGACTCGAATGTAATTACTGTTGAGAGAGAAGATTTGAAAAATCTCACACGAAAAAGTTCAACTTCAGATATGTAACTCGTATTCGACACATTGAGCATCCCGTATGATTGTGAAATTAAAGAATGCTCGATTTGCAGTTGCATCCATGCACCCCACGACACTCATGCCACTTTCTGCGAGGCTTAGATATAAGAATTAGATTTTACTGTAAATTTCAATGTCGGCGGTGAACTAATACTCGGGGCAAATAGAATCCAATTACTATTACTTCGCTAAAGTGATTAAACAGTGCATTAGAAACTTGCGGGAATGTCAGTAACAGCGTCAATTTGTAAAACTTTTCGGTGTACGATACGTGAAAGGGTTCTGCTACACGCAAAGTACTAACAAAACAATTTGTCATCTTGTAATTTATAGCTTGCACGAGCTTTGAAGAAATATAATTTTTGAGCGCCGTAGTGTCTTGATCCCTGAAATGCATTTTCGGAGAGAAATCCGCATGTGTCGTTGACAAATCGAGTCAAAGCGTAGCGTAGCGAAGCCTATGTCAAACTCACACTTTAAACTAGTCACACGTATAAAAGCACGCAACACACTTTTCAGCATTTCTCACCATTTCAGAGTAGTTGCTGAGTTGGACGCTGTGCATGAATAGAGGCCGCTAAATTCAGTCCTGAAATTATGGGTCGATAACACAGTTTGGGTGGCGACACGCACATCCATAAGGTGATAGGTCTATCCTATACTTCGTCGGTGGTATAGGGTAGACCTTTTTTTTTTTGTTACCTAGAGAAAATCCCTAACGGATACCCCGTCCCCCGGGGGAGGGGCAGGGTTATGGGGGGTTTGTACCCACTAAAAACTCCAGGGTGGCCTCCTGACTGGGGAGGCCCGCACGACGGGGGGGAGGACTTGGGCAAGATCCAAACAGAACGATGCGTTCGCCACCTTCCCCCCGGTGCACTGGCACCTCTCCTGCCGAGCCCCCCCGTAATTATACATCAAATAATACAGATCACAAAATAAAATTTTCTCGCAATACACAACTCCAACTTTAATTCGTTGCAGCCATCCTGAAGGCTGTGTGGAGTCCCATGTGCAGCAAAGCCAGCTGCTCGAGACTCCTTTTCCCCAGGAACATGTCTCCCGACATGTCCCAGGATAGTTTCGGGGCATTGGGGTCGCAACTCTAATTACAAACGCGACCAGTCATCATCGCAACGCTAACTCAAAACAAAATATTAATATCAAACTAGGACAAGTAATTAAAAAATGCGATCAGTCGCATCGCAACTCTAATAAAAAAAACACCACAAATCAAAAGTAATGCAATGAATCAAACTCTAGTAACTCCAATTCAAAATACAAGAACAATCTCAAAAACAATCACGACTCTTTTTTCGGAACACTACAAGCAGCCACGCTCGACATTCATTCGCAACGCTATGCTGGAGCCAAACGCGGGTAATATTCAATTTGCAACGCTAATTCAAACCGTAATCAAAATTTCGTCGCAACACTAATTGACCCCGTAATCTTCTTCGTAACCATAATTGAAAACGCGGTGTGCTCAATTTCAGGAGAGGGGATGTCGATGGGTCAGCCTATGGCCAACCATATTACTACTACTGCAACTACCGGCAAGCATAATGGCAAAGTAATACCTAAGAAGAATGACCCTGCACTTGAGAATGCAGGGCCATTCTTCGTAGCCCACATGATGTGGCCTTTACTCTGGCCGGGCTATCTTTGGCTCTTTGGCCACTTCTTGCTTCGGGCGGTCCGCCCTTCCGAAACTTAATAGCGTGCCCAAGCCCGTCCTTCCGACCGCGACCAGCGATAATGTGCAATGTCTCACTGGCGTCAAAAAGTCGACATTGCGAGGCTAGACGTGAGGGCATACCCCACTCGCGCCAGTCAGGCTAGTCTGCTTTTAGGCATATCTTTAAACGCTTATGAATAACACACGAAGCCTCAGCCGCAATATCATTATACTTGATTTTCGTGTTATTCCGATGTCTAGAATCAACCCTTAAAATTCCTCCCAGCAGTAGTCGAACACTGTGTATGGTTTGAGATATTTAACGAGTTACATTCGCCCACTCGTTACTACCGGCCCCGGTCTACCCAACATCATCGGCATTTTAGGACAGGTTTTATTAAAAATTCTTTAATAACCCAATACCGGCATTTCCTTTATTATTACATATGATGGAATTACAATTTATTTAAAATCATTAAAATTTCCAACATTTTCTTCGGATGTTTCTTCATGAAACATCATTTGCCGCTTAATAAACGTTTCAGCAGTGCGCGATTTGCTGCTGTAAGGTGCTAAAAAAAGATCAACCATTATTTGTTGGGTAGTTCAGGAACAAGTCAAGTGTTTGCATGAATAAAATAATAATAAAATATAGAATATATAGTAAGGCGACATTACCGCATCTGCCGCAGGATCAGCCATGGCTGATGCATCGGCCAAAGAAATAGTTGCAATCAGTAGGGCGACTGCTGCGCAAACGATGAATTTTACAGCCTTCATGTTTCCTTATTTCTGTGTACTACTGTAAAGTTTGAACATTGCAATGGTATTTATAAGCAATCATAGGCATTAAACTTATCAATATAGTTATACTAATCTCCATCTGAATGTCTACGTGACTGTAGCATATTTTATTCCTCCTTCAAGATTGCGAAACGCGCACCAACGTTTTGCTAATTGTTTTGCGGCCTATGGTCATAACAGCATTGTTTGGTTATAAAAATTTATCTACCTTCAATAAATTTGCAATACCCATTGTTATATTTATACACTTTTGTCTACCTTCGACGTTTATCCTTTTTTTACTTCAGGAGAGCCTATACCGTTTTACGAATTAAAAACAAAATTATACACGACTTTTTAGAATGATAGGCTTTATATGTATAGATAACGAAATCGTGAGTCATGTGTGCAGTTATTGTTTTTATGATAATATTCGGTTTCTCCTCGGTTCACCTTCTTTATGATTCACACGCGGGGAATTTTGAAACGCAGTTAATATTAAATTTACAGAATTATTGATATATGGCAAAGCGTAGTGAGGTACTCGATACACAGGCGCAAACAAAAGCAGAGAATGAAACTTGTACGCCTCACAAACAAAGAAGGAAATTAGCACAGTCCAAAACTAGGAGATTTATTTGATGTAATTCACAGTAGAAAAATGTTTTTTAACTGTTATATGAGTTTTATCCGCATATAGGTTCGTATTCTGCTGTTTATTACTATTAATACGTTACATTTTGAGAATTCAGAGACTATTGTGTTTTTAGAAAAATGGAAACGATGTAAAATAAGTCACAGTCATTTTACTGCTATAAACACGACAGCTTTTTATGGTAGGTAATAAAATAGTAATAACGTTATCTTTGTGGAAGGAACAGTAAGCTATTTCACAATCACGTAGATATTCAGACGGAGATTAGTAGGACTATATTAATAATTTTAATGCCTGTGTTTGACTATAAATACCATTGCAATGTTGAGACATTGCAGTAGTACAGAGACATAAGAAAATATGAAAGCTGTAAGATTCGTCGTTTGCGCAGCAGTCGCCCTACTGATTGCAACTATTTCTTTGGCCGATGCATCAGCCATGGCTGATCCTGCGGCAGATGCGGTAATGTCGCCTTACTATATATTCTATATTTTATTATTATTTTATTCATTCAAACACTTGACTTGTTCTTGAATTACCCAAAAATAATGGTTGATCTTTTTTTAGCAATTTGGAGCAGCACAACGCGCATTGCTGAAACGTCTATTAGCCGGCAAATGATGTTTCATGAAACATCCGAAGAAAATGTTGGAAATTTTAATGATTTTAAATAAATTATAATTCCATCATATGTAATAATAAAGGAAATGCCGGTATTGGGTTACTATAGAATTTTTAATAAAACCTTTCCTAAAATCCCGATGATGTTGGGTAGACCAGGGCCGGTAGTAACAGGTGGGCGAATATAACAAGTCAAAAATCTCAAATCATACACAGTGTTCGACCACTGCTGGGAAGAATTTTAAGGGTTGATTCTAGACATCGGAATAACACGTAAATCAAGTATAACGATATTGCGTTTGAGGCTTCGTGTGTTTGTTATAAGCGTTTAAAGATATGCCTAAAAGCAGGCAATTCGCGTGTAGCGGTGCCCGCGGGACGATTCAAGCGAAGGGTCGGAGAGTGGTAGCCAAAGCCTGCGTTACACGACGCCACACACCTCAGAGAAGCTGCAAGTCTCACGATTCCGCAACACATCATCTGGAATTGAAGGGTATCGCAGAATTATACCAGTTCTGCCTAATCGCTGAAATCCATTGTTTCCATTATATCCACTGTAATCTATTGTGCCATCGAGACATACGCGCGCAGAAATTACACAAAACACTGAATCACACCACCAAAAAAAATGTCAGACCTCCCGCACTAAACATGTAAAAAAATATAAAAAAATACAAATGTATCCGAACTTAACATGAAAAAGAATCAGGATTACACGCACTCAGACAATCGAAACTGAAAGCTCTTCCAATGATTGTCTACTCCACGATGTGTCGATGCTCGTTGAAATAAATTAATATCGGCGAAGCTGTGTTGAATATGGTGATCACCAAAACGAAAACCGTTGCTTGCTTGGTTTGATGTACCGTCTTCGTCGATCAACCGAAGAGAATTCTGCTAAACTGATGCAGAGAAAATTAAAGTATTTTCAAACTGCAATAAACGGGAATGAAAGAAATCTGTTTCGTCTTACGGAACAAAGGCGGGTTCAGGGCGAGGCGAAAATTCAATGTTCTTTACGGTGGGCAATTGCTCGTTCCGGAAGCGTTCGTTGGGAACCATTTGCCTGCCAGATGACTAAGAGGCAATCAACATCGCGCCGTTTTTTGGTAATTTCGACTGCCTCCGCCGTGAGATAATCCGTTAAATTGCTCTGTCAGCGGATGGTATACGGTAACCTCGGACCGGCACATACTGTCGTCCACAGCTGACTCGCGGAACAATACGGTCATAAACCGTGACCCTTGTTAAACGCTCCGACCCAACAATCTAGCTGTATAGTGACAAAATACTGTAGACACGAAATCCTCGTATGGTGTGTGCGCAAGTCATATTAGTACATATAAAGCTCTATATATACATGCGAGGATTCCCCATCTACTATTCCCTACTACGTCACGAGTTCCCACTTCCAATAGCTATTCCCTCTATACTACTCCTTACTACGTCACGTGCCCGTTACTTTTGACAAGCCTCCTCCTACACGTCACGCGTTTGCACAGATCAAGTAGCTACACGCAATCCGGCAGTACCGTCGCGTCGACAATCTACAATCTACATTCTACAAGTAAGGATTCATCTGCTGCCTCGGATAAACCTAGTAAATATGGTACAACAAGTACTGATACAACCACTGTTGCTACGCTATCATACATAAACTTTAATTTCTTTAAAACTACCCATTAAGAATTTCAAACACAATTTCTGAACAATCAGCTTGGTAAAGTTTGCTTCATGTGTGTTCGAAGATGGTTTAAGAACGTCGTGAAACCAGTTGAATCCAAGCATTAACGACTCTTACATACTGTTTTCCAAGCCATTAACATTCAGCATGTGGTAACGTGCAACTGCAACACATGCAGAAATTGTCTGACTCGAAATACTAACATTCCAACGTCATCCAAATCAAATGGTTTTGTATATCCACAATTACCTTCTCGTCTACCTACATTAGATTTGTTGTCAAAGAGTTTAATTTCACCCAGGATACCGTTCATTCAAATTCGACGCTTGCGACATGCACATGGGATCTTCTGGCAAATTATTAATGTTCCAGTGTCTGTAAATACGATGGTGAATCATTTACCAAGAAACATTGATGACGATCATTATGTTAATAATGTTCATAATGAGATAAAAAATTGGTGAAAAAACGAAACATAAAAAAATTGGCTGCAATGTTTATTTGAAACTGCTCTCTACAGGCTGTTCGCCATTATAGCTTATGAATCTTTGTTTCGTAATGGGAATATATATTGTTAATCAAATTCCTATAAATGAAATCAGTGAATACATACCAATCGAAGATAGTCTCACTGCACAACAGCAAATACTCTTGTGGAATGATGAAATGTATCTTCGTATTGCACCAGGAGAAGCAAATATAGCACACAGTCTACTTTTCGATGAACATGCAGGGGAATAAAACTTATTCACATTAAGAAAAATTAACGGTTTTGATATTGCATAAGATATTTCACTTCTAACGCGTGAGAGTTCCACGAATTGTTTTTTTTTTCGTAGCGAGTTTGTGTACGAATAAATAATCTAGCAAGGTAAGCATAAACAAAAGACCAAATGGCTTAATTTTCATTTCAATAGTAAGAATTAATGTGAAGTGCTGGAATATTTTGCACGATTACCGCTAATGAGGATCAGAGGTAGTTATGCTACAGAGTTTATAATCATATCACATTAGTTCACTTTATTGTAGCTGTTCCTGCATATATACATTACCATCGGGGTAAATTGATGCGCGATATTACAGCCGCATGTGCGATGCACATTAAAAGAAAGAAGAATGGTTACTAATTACAATAATGCCTATGTTGCTATGCCTAATTCTACTGCATTTACATTCCTACAATTAGAGCTGCCAATATCGAGTTAAATCTTCGTCACTATGTTAGCTAGATGTCAGCCGTGTAAGTTGAAGGCTGTGAAACTGCCTCTGAAAAAGTTATGAAGATAAACCCCTTTCGAGCGCAAAAAGAAGTCGACAGTATACGAAAAACAGGGTTTCTTTCCTGCGAAATTCCCTTTTCGAGAAAAATAGTACTTTTTTGGTATGCATAGCGAATCGAATGTGTATTATTTAATTAATAAGGATTTTTCGAAGACACTCAGTGTCTTTAAAAGAAAAGAATTTATTTAGCACTGTAGCTTAAAATCTATATGTAAATATACCTAAGTCGATTAAAAACAGTTTTCCAATACTTCAAATTATTCGTCAAGGTCTTATGACGTGATTTACAAAGAAATTATAATGAGCAATGTCGCACGACATGGTTGTTCGATATTAACAATTTTATAATGCTATTACGATTTATTATAGGCGCGTCAATAATTCCATTCATTGTACATTTGGTTTCCACTTGTCACCTACTTATTTTTCTATACGGTTTCTTTACACATTTGATAGTTAATCTTTTTTTTCACATGTAATAATTATCTTTTCCAATATTTTTTATACAACAATACAACGAAGTTATGAACCCTTCTGTTAGGTTGGAGTCTTTATAGCTTCACTTATAATCCGCGGAAAATTTGCAATATGCATATTTGGTTACAGAGCCCACGCTTGGATGATTTATAAGTAAACATTTGTATATAACATTTTATATATTGGAGTTGGAAAGATGTACGTCGAAATACAACGTTACTTGTTTGAAATAATTAATTAATACTGACGGGGCTTTAAATCATGGTATTTCGAGGGAACTAAATAGGTCCATGAAAATCAAATGGAATATCAAGCTTGAAACCAATCAGGCATTTCATATTACTTTATACATATAGGACGCAACACAAATATTTATCTACCTGCATACAGTAATATTCTATATAATTTATGATACATTTGTATACATGAATTTTATTGACAATAAGGCAGGGATGTAATTTGGATAGTAACTTTTTGCCTCTGCCACAATAACAGGAAATTACATTGCAGCTGAATATTTAAAAACAATTAGTTTCAAGACTTTTGTAAGCTCCACGTCTAAGTAATCACTTAAAACTTCTTCATATGATTCATTTCTTCACAATTTTGTATAAGAAATAAAAAATCCATGGAAATAATTACTACAGCATGAGCGTTAAGTATCTATAAATATACCCTAACTTACACGGTGTATATAAGCTATTGACGAAATACATGAATTGTTTAATATTTTCAGCTCCAATATTATACATATACGTGTATATTCTAAGATATTGAGATATTCTCGAGATATTGAGTCCGTGATATCCGTGATAAAATTATATTATTTAGTTACTTTATATTTTATTGGAGGGTTGTTGGAGTTCAGATTGTCAAGCGAGAGCACGCACAGTATTGTCTAGAATTTAGTTACAACGTAATGGTTTTTTCATTGATCCCATGATAGTCAAAGATGTCTACGAAAGCACACTGTATTCTTCTTCCTAATAAATCAGTTTTCAAAGAATTACATACTTTTGTGATTTTCACGCATTACTAACGGCGAACTTGATTGGAAAAAGTACTACGTTCATTCTGACAATGTGTTATAATAAAAACAATATTGTATAGCATTCACTATAAAATTTCTCTATAAACTCACGATATTGCTGAACAAAAGTTACGTTGCGAACACTTACTAAGAAATAGTATAGCATTTCTAGATTTGTCGAGATTGCACGTGTTTGTTGTTATGGAAATAGATATTTGCCAATAAATCAGTTTTTTTCTTAAATCAGTGTAACCGAGACGTAAAGAGAGAAAATTATACTTTTGTCGGTACCGTTGATTTTAGGTTCGAAATGGGGCGTTTTTACAAAAACTTCATAGAAGATAATGTTCCAATTTTATACATACTGAACATTCTTATACATACAACACAACAGTGTTAGTTACAGGCATACGTAATTTCCTTGGTGTATTATTTAGTCCTTTGTGGTCGCACCATCTTATAATCACAAATTTTCATTGTAAATTTTGATACATCGAAATATGTATTTCAAAAAATACTCGTGGATAAAAGCGAATTTTTGGTTAAAATTCAACAAATTTTTAAATTTTGTTATTGGGGTAAAAAAATATACAGAGATATTGGCGAAGACATATCCTGGGGTGCGATACAGCCCGTGTGATCACGAAGGGTTAAAAATAGAACGGTATCATTAATCCAGAATTTTTTCGATTTTTACAAGTTCCCATTTAAATCACTTGAAAAGTAACTATCATACAATTTGTTGTACATGAAAGATGGTCGAGAATAAATAGTTACACAAATTGTAGGAACGTTACCAACAAATTATCTTGCAAAACAAACTTAATCAAATCAATTCAATCTCTTAAACAGTAATAATATTAATACAATAATTCAGTCGAATCTCGATGCAGTTATATCGAACATAAGTAAACTGACACGAAACATACGCAGATACAATGAGCGATATCTTTCAGAGCCAGTGGAAAACCGATTTATTGCATAACTCTCATATTTCCTTCCATATCCACAGAGTGGCTCATTCAGTTGGGCCGGGTTACATCCGTTTTTTATTACTGAAAATGGAAGAAACGGTAAAGGAAAAAGTTAAACGCTGTCCCTTCTCTATACATAGGTACATACATAAATTTAATAAATCTATTCTTTCAAATATGTATTCTGTGGATAAAAGTACCAAGTTCCTAAATTCTAAAGTCTCCATGAAATGAATAAACATGAAAAGGTTTCATCCTTTACCTGAACCCATAGGGAAATCTCCAGTAAATTCGAATTAGCTTTTAATCAAGATGTTGACTTCGTGTTCGAATCTCCGTTCCAAACCAGATTTACGTCAACTAATCTCGTATCAACCAATTTGTGGATAGTATTTCAAATTTTTCAAATTTATTCACTTCTGCAAACTGTCATCACAAGAAACCTAAAGACAGTAGAACATCAATTTTCTAATGAACCACAGGACGTAGCTATTCGAGTGACGAATTGTTATCAGACCACGCAGCAACTGAATATTACACGAAAAATTACTTCTCCATAATTTTAAATTTTCAGATAAAAAACTCATATAAAAATGCATCAATTGGTATGGCAGCGTTCAATTTGTTCTTCTACCACATCTCTATTTTCACTCAGAAGAGAAATAAAGCCCATCCCAGTTACGCAACTTACCCTGTATAGTGTTTTGAGGTAGAAAGAGTGGAATGCATTGAGAGACATCGGACCATTCTAACGACTATATGTATAGTAACGCGGCGACCGCTTGCGACCCTACATTATGAAAAAATGAACATTTTAATTGCTGGTCGAGCCTCGTTGATTGAGGCGAAACGCGGGCGTCCTTTTCCACACGTTCTACACGCCCTATAGCTCATTATGCACCCTCTGTTCGCCGTCTTTAATGACTCTGCTTCATTGGTAGGCGTTAACGAAGAACGCTACGCCGAAAGGTTCGACAGGTTGAGAGGAATGCAGCGCACACACACTTACCTTCCCCACAATCAATCGTCTAATTACCATCTATGCATTATGCGTATATTTTCTTTGTTTTCCTTTATTCGTTCGACTTTAATTCTACTTCTCTCTAACGTTATCGTGATTAATCTCTATGTACCTCGTTCTCTATCGATTATTCTACGTGGATGTATACTCGCTACGTAATACAGCCCACAAGCAAATGTTTTGTGCAATTATCCTTCGGATACGAGAGACGATGGATCGTCGATTTGTCCAGAAGCGTATACATTAAATCTTTTACGCGTACGGGAACACCGAGCTTTCAGGTAATTATGATATTGCCCAGAAATCGTAGACCATCTGTGACTGATCTATCTTGTTCTTTTTAAGTTTAGGTTTGATTTTATATATTTTAGGGAAATTTGTAGGAATTTATAGTGGAACCTGAAGAAGTTTCTTGGAATATTCGTTTTGAGATTATTGAAACGTAGTTGATATGTTTAAAGCTGTCGATAGCCACTTTAATCAGTTTCGAGTGGGCATTTTTAATCATCAGATATTTTTATAGACCCGTTGTTGGGAGTAAAAGAGTTTCATAATGAAACTTATGGGGTCGGTGCACTGTGTTAATATTTCAGGTAAATCTTTTGAATGTGATATGGAAGAATTGGCAATGTATCGTTAATGGTGTTTGAATTATTAATATTGAAAGGGAGGGGCATGATTACTTTGATAGAGCAAACAGTTTGTGCTTTAATTATATAAATCAGTAATTCGGATTATTTAAAAAAAGCTCAAAGTAATTGTAATGTATGATAGTCTTGCCGAAATAGGAATATGAATTAAATAAAGGAATATTTAGGTCTGGAAATTAGAATTCTTTAGATAAATTTAGTCACTAAGGACTTTATAAAGTTTTATAATGTAGTGTTGTATTAAAACTATTGACACTAATTGTAATTACTGGGTTAATGCTGGTTATTTATGATTCAGCAACAAATAAAAAATGATTGCACCTGAAACAAGCAATTTATCCACTAAAAGTGTGTGTTGCCTACTTTAATCTACAACATACCTAATGGTTTTACTCTGAATTACTGAAACAGTTAAAGGCCCCAGTGAGAAAAAATTACCGAATTTCAATTTACGTGCATCCTTTGGTTCTTCATCCGAATCAAAATGGATTACGATTTCAGGACAATAGTGAATATTCAGTTATTGAAAATATTACTCACACATTCTATAAAAAACTCATGTTTGGAGTTTCCGAAAAAATTGACGTTTAGAGAAACACGTGTTAGCACCTCCCCCTTTGATTTTTAATTAACAATGCCTATTTATTTCTTTTTTTGATAAGTAGAAAATGAAGAGAACGTTACGTAGCCGTACATAATGTGTCTACCTTTCGACTTGGACATTTTGCTGAATTATTCAACACCCTCTTCTGCTTACGTTTTTCGGACATATATAGTCCCCTAAAACGAATAACATACATCTTAATCTCATATAGACGAAGCTGTGGCCTGTATAATAAAGATTTACATGTGGATTAGGAAGAATAATTAAAAATTCATTGAGATCAATGGCGGCCATGATGAGAAATAAATATTTGCCAATATAACAAAGAAATAGGATAACCATTGCCATTGACAGCGAATTCTGAAACACGTATAAAATGTTAAAACAGCTCCTAAGAAATTTATCCAACTTTCATTAAAATTCTATGAGATGACATAAGATTTCAATAACTTATGATGTTTGCGTGAGAGTATATTCATTAAAGAACCATGTTCTTATTGTATGAATGCACAAACGTGGAGAACACGTACCAAGTATGCTATCAGTTAAAAGTATAGTAGCCGCTGTGAAACATTTAAGATGATTCACAATTAATTGCAGTTTACAATTGTATATTTAGC
The DNA here is from genome assembly GCA_929108735.1 of Andrena dorsata. Lineage (NCBI taxonomy): Eukaryota > Metazoa > Arthropoda > Insecta > Hymenoptera > Andrenidae > Andrena > Andrena dorsata. The sequence continues at coordinate 9,713,199 of OV815488.1, forward strand.
AATAAACATCACGATATAAAAATTATAGTATTGCGAGCAAATTGTGTAAGGTAATTGCGTAATTATACTTCCGTAGAAAAGGTACAAATAGTTGAAAATTATTAAACGATCCAAATATAAGTATGTCCTTCCTTCTTCAATTAATTTAATATTACGTAAACGCTGTCACTAAAGTAAGCTTAAAACGTACCTTTCTGAGTGAGCGAACAAGAGTTTTCAATATACTGATTCAAAGATTTTAATTTGTGCAATGTTTTCTCTTGTAGAGCCAATGGCGGATTTAAGGAAAAGGGCCCAAATGGCAAACGCTCGGAGGGGAGCATTGGGGAGGGGGGGGGGGGTGGCGGGAAATGAAGAGGTAATTTAATAAAAATAAGCTAAGGGTAACAGTACAGAAAAAAATATAGTTTGGAGAAAATCATAATTTTTTTTAAGATGCCCCGGGGGCCTTTTGGGCAGAGGCCCAGGCGGCAAATGCTCAATGTTCATCAGCCACCCGTTAAATCCGCCACTGTGTAGAGCGCAGTATTTAAAAAATACGTCCGTTATGAGCGTGGCATTTAAAAAAAGAATTCAGAAACGTTGCATTTATCGATCAACGGTATCAAAGCTGCACGTTGATGTTGTTGTTATAACAAGCTTTATGAAATCAATTTCACATTCTTGCAATAGTGCCTCCTAAAATATGTTTTGTTTAAAAAGCATATTCAGTCAAAACGGTAATAGAAGAGTTTACCTTATAAAATTGTTTAAGTATAGTGTTTCGATATTTTCTCTCGAGGAAATATCAATAAACAGTTAATATGCGCGTGTAAAGAAGGTTAATAATAATGCGGAAAATGTGTACAATGATAAGGAAAATATGCTTGTCATATTCATTTATGCGCCATGATAATTGACTTGTACAGCGTGTATCACTATTTAACTCTGTTACGAGAAGGTTGTTGCGAACGTAGCAGGGATGCCAACATAACTATCTTTAAATTGAGCTACGTTAAGGGGAGGTTCCGGTCTGAATATCGATTTTTTTTATTTGATTTTTCAAATGATCAACCTTTTAAGAATACATGCTTAAAAGGATTTTTTTGAAATTTGTAAAATTCCCGAAGTTATAGGGATTCGAGTAGAGGCAAATACGTGGGTAACACTCGGCCAATCGGCGCTCATGTAAAACTTTAAACGCGTTTTTCTCGAAACAGTGTTCTTAAAATCGGTGGAACCTGTATCTCTAAAAGTTATTATCCAATTTGGCTGAAACTTTTTTATTTTGAAGAATATACTCCTGGCTCGTGGAGAAACTATTAAAATTTTTAAAAAATTGAATAATGCCAAACATCAAGTGTCGTCATTTTTTACAAAAATTTCATTTTTTCTAATCTTTACTGCTAAGTCCACGAGCGAATTTCATGCCCTTTAATAATCTGGTTTTCTTTTTTTATTTCGGACCAATGGTTTAGGTGCTACAGGTTCCACCGTTTTGGATGAATTTTTTGACGCCTTGACTTTAACGACTCTCCAGTACTGTCTGCAATGATGAATTATAAAACAGATAATGCATTTCTATAGTTTAAGACAAGCTTAATACAATATCAAAAGACCGATTAAATTATATATAGTAGGTTTCCTTTAATTAATTGCTAAAGATCACCTATTTGTATGGGCTCTAGACCGGAACAGCCCCTTAAAGGGGTCACACACTACATGCAACAGAAGATTTCATAAACTCAAGAGAGTTAATAAAAAACTCACAGCTACCTTCAACATTTAACCTAAAATTTTTTTACCGGAATTGATATTAAATTTATATATACATTTAAAATTAACCGGGATGACTTCTTTGTAAAGTAATTTGGAAGCAGATGCGCGTAACAAAAGTTGCAGGAAGATATAATTTGTCAGACGTTATAGTCGGATCAGAATCAATTGGTCGCTCTAAAGGTTCGTTTTCACGTGACAGTAAATCGTGACGTTTACGGTCATGACACTAAATGTTAGCGAAAGTCATGACCTTTACTGTCACGTGAAAACAGACCAAAAGCCGGGAATCTACCTAGAAGCTAAGCTATGCGATGTTATGCTATGCTATGCTACGTTTTAAATAAATTAGCTTCAATACATTCTTATGGAACCGTTTCCACCAAAAGTTAAGCTAAAACATAGCTTAGCATAGATTAGCTTAGTTTCCAAGTGGGTTCCCGGCTTTATTGAAGAGCTTCCCTCCTTTGCCACATAACGTACATCTATGAAATGTTAGGCTAAGTGACACGGAAGGTCCAATTGATTTTCTCCCAACGTACTATAAACAATTCACCAATCCGTGCACTTTGTCTGCGTCTCAAGAGTCCTGCCACTCTTAAATATTAATCAGAGACGCCAATTTAACGCGTATATTATACTTCTGTGAAAAGTTTAATTTAACAAAATCTTGGAACATGTGTATAGTCGCGTCAGCATTTCGATCTAAAATTTTCACACTACCTCACTGTTTACCCTCTCACGAAGAAATTGGTATTCTTTTTTTCATGCAATACAAAGGACCCCTTCTTACAATCGAGGCTAAGAAATCGCGTAGACCCCCTCTGACGAGTCAATGGAGCATCCCGTCCAATGTTCAAAAAGAAATGTTATCGACTGGAAATCCATGGGAGCCCGTTCAAGAGGACAGCACCAAATTCAACAGAATTTTAAGAAAGTAGGCCTACGTATGAGTAGGCCACCCCAAGGCAGTGCGTGTACGGATAATGGAATCCATCATAATTTGGTACTTCTTCGAGGCGCGACATCTCCCATTCGGTTCGTTGCTCGTAACAAATATTTTTCTATCGTTGAAAGCGTGAAACGGAAATTGTACTAAACGGTAGCGTGAAGGTATGCAGTATGAATGGCCGCTCGAACTGATGGTAGAAGCTTTTGCTAATTATTTGCAAACAGGCACACACCTCTCCGATTTCGGTGACCATCGGATATGTTACCAAGGTCAAAGTCCTGAGTAACTTTGCTTATACATATAACCACCATTCGATCTTAGTTTCAGAGATATATGTAAGTAGGAATCAGTGACATAATATTCCTACAATTTTGGGAACCTCGAAAAAAGAGCCATGGCGCACAGTGAGTTGCTCAATGGACAAAAATTTAAAAATAAATATTTTTTTGCGATGATTTATAACATGACCGTTTTCTAGACTCTTTATTTGTATATGAACGTTCGAATGAGAACAAAATAGAAGCCCTCAACACTCAGAAAACACGTTAGTATTGAGTGAATCTATTTAACGCATTTCCTTGATCTATTTAGTTCTGTCCTATACCTCAAGACCACCTACATTATTAATATTAAGCATAAATGAAAATAATTTTCAATGAATCAGTTAACTGAAGGTACTACATACTCTGTATTTTGATTATGAAACGATTTTCTTTACTTATTTCAAACTCAGTTTTATTGTCTCGAAGTTACACATCCAATAAATCGCCGAATTATATGTTTCCAAACTTTAACGTCACTTTTGTCGAAAAAGGTAAAACACGTCTTTGGGTTTATGTTGGAAACTTTTTCTGGAACAATCCCCTATATTATCATACGAAAAAATTTTGCACAGGTTTGCACTTTCTTTAGTTACAGTAACTTTTTCAGAAACGTGGTTTAGTTATGCCGCAAAAGACAAAAAAATAGAAGTTTTAAACATCAGATCTGTTTTTTTCCAATTGTTTATACGATACCTACCATGACTTTTCCATCCTGGATACTGTCTTCAGTTTTAAAATAGCTGTCAAACGCGATACACGTGAAAAAAATATAATTTGATACAAAAATGTTTCGAACAAAAGTTAGTCAGTATGCAGTTGACAACAAATTGCAAAAGTAAACATTGATAAAAAACTTTTATTCAATAAAAAATCGAGATCACCTCAATTTTTTTGAATGCAACTGTATATTTTTTCTACACCAATCGATGTATCTATATATTCTGATTAAAAAAGTATTGGGGTATATAGGTTGAAAACTGATTAGTTCGGAAGTTATGAATTTTGTCCCGACTTTCCATTGATTCAACGCACTGTGCGGCACCTAGGATCTAACCCAAGCCGGGTTTGCCCCTTTGTGAATAATTAACAAATTGCCTTTTCTGACTCGATAATGTCCATCGCTACGCAACGATAGTCGTCGATGTTTTTATAATTTCTCTAACTTATTCGGAACGATCCCATCGTTCTTTGGAAAAGTTATATCTGCATTTCATTCTAAACACGAAACTTCATTACGTTCAAGCGCTTATCGTAGCGGTTATTGTTACGGTACGCACAGTCACCTAGATCTATAACGTGTTTCTACATGTTGCGTGCTTCCTTACACAAAACTTGACGAATACCCATACATATACATTATATACACCCGTGAATGCTGTCTAGAACTATACCAATGCGTCCTATTCCTATATACACCAAGCGCGCAGTACTCAACATCATTGCGTTTACATCGCGATTGTTTAACTACGTTATTGTCCGATATCACCATAAGCATGGCGTCATGAGTATAATTCGGTATTAATCGTGGAAGGCCTTCTTCATCGCAACAATCATCCCCGAAGCGTTTTGGAATTTAACTTGACCCGCCGTTTACGTCATATGCAAGTCACCTTTCAGTATTCTCGTGAAAGTCTTCTTGAACTGCTGATTGGCCAGAGCGTAGCAAAACGGGTTCATAGGGCTATTAGCGTAGCACAGAAAGTACGAGAACATGAAGAGATGCTCGTTCGTGCAAGGCGGCTGCGAGCAGAACCCCTCCACCAGTGCCAAGATGTGATAAGGCGTCCAGCAAGCGACAAACGCGCCCAGGATGATCGATATTGTTCGGAGCGCCTTCCGTGCCCGGTTCTCCGTTCGAGATTTCTGCCTGCTGATTATAGGATCCCGTCTCTGCGTCCTGCTCTTCAAACGTTTCCCAATAGTCTTCACGAAGTCCTTCCTCGAGCCACCTTCCTCGGAGTCTCGTGCCTCCTTCTTCCTCGACAGCTTCTTAGTGTCTTGCTCGTTCACTGTCGTGCCGGAGAGCGTGGGGACATTGCTGCCGCTGGAGGACGAGTTCTGAGCAGGATTATTAACCTTCGCGGCCTGATCCGAGAACTGATCCGCGGGGGCTTTCGGCGAGTCCACGGCAGGCACGCTGACGACTGTCGTCACTGGCTGATGCTTCGTGTCTTTCGCTTTTACCGTCACCTCGGTGTGCACCTTGCTAACCGTCGGGGACGTTTGGGACGCAGCGTTCGTCTTGTGGGTGATGAACACTCGCGGCGGGTGGGTTTGGCTAGAGGCGTTTGACATTACGGGCTGAAGTTGGCTCTGCTTGGTTTGGCCAGCCGCTGGCTGCTGATTAGTGGCTTGCTGCGCGGTGGCTCTGATTAAGGCAGCTTGCAGCAAGCTTGTGTTCGGGGCGGACGCGACGTTTCCTAAAATCGGCGACGAGGGCGCGGTGGAGAGAGGATTCGCTAGGCTACACGTGAAGGAAGACGGTGGGCTCTCGTAAGGGGGGCTGGGTAATATCACCGAGCTCTCGTCCATGTACTTCAAGTCGCCGCTGTCCAAGCCGGTCAGGATGTCGAAAGTGCCTGGACCGTGCGATGATACGATCAACGACTTGGGTCTGTCCGTAGACGACGAAGTTGGCGGGCTCTCGGAAACTGGTGGGCTGCTTTGGAATTGCGTGGGCGGTGGTATAATGTTTTGCTGACTGCTGCTGATAGAACGGTTGGGATGAGTGGGTGGCGAAGTCTCTGTAGAGGTAGGTGGCTGTTGGCTGGTGCCATTCTCAGTCGACTTCAGCGACTGTTCTGGCGTTAACGTCTGGCTACTGGATCTGTCATGTTCCGCTGGGTTCTCAGTGTCCAGAAGACTGAGCTCCTGTATCTTAGGCAGTGTTTGGGCCTTCTGCGTGGTGGTGCCTATGTCGCACGTTGGGCTAGTTAGCATAATCTTTCTCGACGCAGGCATATTTAACTCGACCTTGGTGGGAACGGTGCCGTTCAAGCGAACGTTAGTGGCGAACACTTGGAACGTAGCGGACTGAGCAACAAGACCGCTCAGGGATGATCGTTTAATAACGGCACTGAGCTGTTGCGTCGGTCCAACAGTGCTCTCCTCGTCAGAATCGAAGGCTGGGCTACTAGAACGTTCCGATTTTTCAGTCTCCATGGGCTGAGTGCTCGCATACGTTTGCTTCTCTGCAGTATCAGTGGCGCCAGTCGCGGACTGCTTCGATAACGTCTTCTGCCCCGAACCATCGCCTCCCCCGCCGCCCTCTCCTGATGTCCCTACCTTCGGCTTGTCCTGACTCAAAAGCGTGCTCTGTGTTTTCGATATGCCTATGCCAGCTGTGTGACCCGCCATACCAGACATCGCGCCAGCGCTGAGAGCCACCATCGATTGCATCTTACGCTGCTTAGCCTCGCTTTTCTTCTGCATGTCGTACGCTGTCTTGTATATGCACCCGTAGAGGATGAACAGGATCACGAGGGTTATCCAATAGTAGACGATTATTAGTGCGGTATTGAAAACTGGGTCCTTGAGGAACTGCACGGCGCACTGGCCAGGGCTGAGGTCTCTGTAGCCGATAAAGTGCTCCCAGCCAAAGATACTGATGAAGAATAGTAGCGCTGGAATGATCCACGTGATCGTAACCATCCAGATCACGCGATTCTTGGTGCGCCAGATACGATACTGAGCTGCTATCTTCACCGAGCAGAATCGGTCGATGGTGATCAGTAACACCGTGTATTGAGATACCAGACATACCGTGTAGTCCACGGACAGCCATAGGTCGCAGAGCAGGGGACCGAGATTCCAATACCCCATTAGAATGTAGACTGTGTAGAATGGCATGGATACAGCGCCTGTTCAACAAAGGCACCGTGGTTAACTCGATTTCGCTTGAAAACTATAGTTATGTGGGAAGTATTTTGCCACGTAAATATATTTCGATATATTATAGCGTAGATATATTGTAACGCGATAAACTGCATTTCGAAGTTGCTAGCTTGGGTTATTATGAAACTGAGAACGCTAGGAAATAGGGTATACGGAAATTAATATTGTCTTTGCGAATTGTAATGTCTGATGATGATGAAAAGTAACTGATATTTAAGAATTTAAAAAAAAAACGGTTTGTCATATTCGTTTAAAATCTTTGGGTATATAAGGAGGCATCTTTAAGCTTGCAGAGAATATTGTTTATATGTCGATCCTTCTCATTATTTATTAATTATTGTGGAATCTTGTCCACCTCTTCGATGATGTAACTCCTGTTGGCGGGATGTGTAGCACGTATCACAGTGATCTGGTTGCAAAAAAGTTTCTTGAAGTTAGATAGTTTACGCTGGGATTGGTCCACTTTAAAAATAGTAAATAAAAAATTGAAAGAGTTATGGAGAAAATTTTCATATTATTCTTTATATTCGCGAAAAAAAGTATTATAAATAGAAACTAACATTGAAACTTTAGACCCAGTCTCTGCGTAAATTATTTAACGTTAAGAAAACACAATAATTAATAAATAATAAGAAGGATTGACATAGAAAAAAAAATCCACAAGTTTAAAGATGCCTCCTTATATCAGAAAGGAGTTTAATGTAATATGACCAACAGTTTTTTTTTTAAATTCTTAAATTTCGGGGGCTGTTACATGAGCATTCGATATTCGTAAAAATACTTGGGAATTTATTATCCCAGATTTTCAGTAATAGATACATCTCCCACTTATGAGCAATGAAAACAGAAGAAATAGAGAAACTTACCAATAAGCATATCAGTAGCTGCTAACGAGGCAATGAAGTAGTTGCTCGGCTGCCTTATAGCTCTGTCTACGATAAATGCCAGAAGAACGAGAATATTACCGCCAACAGTTAGCAGTATGCATAATGCGAGGGAAAAAGCAATCAATATCGTCTGCCAGAGTTCGAAGGGTGGTAGAACAGGCACGAAGGGTTCTGCTGTTTAACACATGGAAAACCATACCATTAAATTATTACAGTTCACTAGGTACTCATGTTTAATCATAAGTTGAAGAAGTTAATACTGCTTCTATTACAATTAGCAGTATTCACCATTTATATACGAGGCATTCAGAGCAAAAATGGACCAAACCACATTTTTTCCGAAATTGAGTTAGTAACAATAATGTATTTCAATAGGCTGTACCAATTATATAAAATAGAAAAAATTAATTTTTTTTCAATGTGGGTTATCTCGTTTTTGCTCTCAATGCCTCATATGTCAATACAGTTATAGAAATCGATGATAAATAATACGGTTGAAGTAGCAAGTTAATAATAGAAATGACAAAGAATTAGTATAATAATAGGAATTATACTTTGGAATGTGTTATAGTGATTTTAATGTTAACGGAATATGGCACATGCAGTTTCATAATCTTCAGTTGTGCTCTCCAGAAATATTCGATTGCATTACCAGTTGATAAAGATGTGTTCTCTGCTATCGAGCAACAGTTGGTGTTATTTGTCGGAAGCCAGTCTGGCAGAAGCTCCACATACTCCCCGCTACTCCAGCGTGGATCATCCGGGTCAGGCCAGGTTCCATTAAGCTGGGTGCATTCCGTTATAATCTGGTTGTACACGCGACAAAGACGTTCTCGTTGCTTCTCCCGCTTCCTGAAAGTCAAATTTCATTTCACTCTTTGTTCACGTCTATGTCTTACTGGCCTAACAGAATACTGGCAGAGAAATGTGTGCGCAGCCATTCTGTGGCATGTGTGCCACTGACAAGGAGAGGTTCCCAGGTGTCCGCCTCCTTGGATATGATTTAGAGGACCGAAAAATGGGATATATGTATTTTTGTATAGCGGCTCGTTGTCATATTTAGGGGGTGAAACCAACCCCCAAAGTTATAAGATTTTCAGGTGTTCATTTACGATTGCTTTGAATTTTGGATATGTTTTAGAGGACCGAAAAATAAAAAATGCGTGTCTTTTTATTTATACGGAGTACAAAATTGTGTTGAGTAAAACTAATATAAATTTAATTTGTGTCATAACTTGTTGTATGGGCGATATTCTTGCCGTCAGCCATCGTTATTACGGAGTAACTATGAGGGGTGGTTTCACGCTTTGAACAGGCAAATGGGCCAAAATAGAAAGACATGCATTTTCTATTTTCAGCCCTCTGAAAGATATCCAAAAACGGAAGCCATCGGGGATGAACAACTGAAAATCTTATAACTTTGGGGGGAGGGGGGGGTGGTTTTATTCCCTAAACATGCAAACGGGCCAAAATAAAAAGACACTTATTTCTTATTTTTCGGTCTGCTAAAACGTATTCAAAATTCAACGCAATCCGAAGCGGGCACCTGGGAACCTCTCATTGTGAGACCGCATAATAATGTTCTGTGTTGTTTTAGGTTAATTAGAGAACTACACGAATTAATTAATATTGCGGGATATCAGTGATGCAAAACACCTAATACGACTGTCCACAGCCTATTTGATCGCCTCTAAACATGAGACATTAGAGATGTCGTTAAATCTAGGAAAAAACTGGGAAAAATTGCAAACTTTGATGATTTGTATTTTTCAAACAATCTTGAACTCAGCAAAATGATGACTTAAACCTCCCCCGCTAATTTCACGTGGACTACATTATATTTCAATTCCATCAGAATCCCTGACGTGGAGTGCACAAAGCGATCGATGTATCCTCTGTGGACAGCCCTGGAAAAGTATACGCGCGCGGAGCAATGAAAGGGTGGGGCGAACGCGCGTCGCGGCAGCTTCTTGTTTCGTCGCTGGTCGACAAACAGAAGGGATCAACTAGCTTGAGCAAAAAGGGGGCGAAGTCTTAGATCAGCCCATAGAAACTTACGCAGCTGTGCGTAAGAAAACACTTTAGCCCGAGGCTGGTGTCGGCTCGGTCTCTGTCGCCGGTGCTCTTTCTACCGAGGAGGCAATGGTGTAGACAACGGGGTGCCAGAAAAGAAGACGGAAGAGATCTTACACGCGTGCAGAGAATACGGACGAGTTAGGACGAAATTTAACGCAAGTGGAAGGAACAAAGCAATTGTCCGCGCGGAATTGACATGAGCTATTATTTGAGACTTGAATTACGGCGAACAAGTCTCTGATTGGCGCCCGATGGGCGAGAAACGTCTGAATAATTGGTGCTAGAAAAACGAGAGACCAAGTCGTTCATTAGACGTGTGCGAAGAAAACGGATGAAGCGCGAAGATGAAGCAAGGTGTCCCGATGCCACGGTAGGCTGGCTCTTTTGTTGTGATCTATGGGGAAAAAGGTGTGAACAAGTAGTGCTAGGAGAATTGGGGGCGACAAGGAGGACGAACGAAGTTGTACGGAAGTAGAAGAGAAAAGTGGAGCCTGGGGCTAGAGTCACGGCGGTCTCCTTTGTCGTTGGAGAAAGGTGTGGATAACTAGATCTATAAAAAAGCGGCCGCAATTTAGACGTCTGCAAGAAGAATAAGACGGGTGCAAGAAGGAGGTGCGAAGTTGATCATCCTTGCAGAAAAAAACGCATGCAAATCACTTTGGAATGTCTTACAGGTCTCCAATGGCGTATTTAAGGACAAAGGCCTGTTTCGACCGTACGTCACTGAACTATTAGCGAACGTAGGTGTGCGCCTGACACTTTGTTCGTATCAGAACAACGCTTCCCGGCGGCAAACTAATGACGACGGGAACTTTGATTGGCTGGGAGGATTTGTTAGAACTGTAAGAACAGTATCTCCTAGCACTGATTTAATAATAACGACTACAATGAGTGAAAGAAACAATAATTTAAGACGCGGATATATACAATGGTCTTGGTAATAATTTGAGGTGACTGTTCTTGCAAGCTTTACAAAATGACTCTACGAGAGCTGGAAGACGACTATGCTGGTCTCTCAGAACGAGAAACCCCGAAGACACTGCATGGGCGGAGTACACAGTTTGTTAAAATCTGTGCTATCATTGGTGCAATGCAGCCTAACCCCAATCTAAGGTGTCGAACTAACACCTTCCCCGATAATTAGGGGATGGGAAAAATCGTCGTGGGAAACCGACGGCCGCTGAGGACGTCTGGTCCATCATCGGGCCCAGCTGGTCTCGTCATCCAAGCACAATAAGGCCTTTGAAATTAGACTCACGGTGCGGCGCCAGTCAAACTGTCGCTTTGAAACATAAGCAGACTTATCTAGCATGCCAGACAAAATATTCCGTCTAAGGACGGAACAAGGCCCAGGTGGCAAACGTTCTGGGACACTCTGTATGCCTAACAGAATTACTGTGGTATGAAAATTATGGGGAACAAAAAATACAGTGTTTGGATAAAATCATAATTTTTTTGGATGCTGAGGCTCTGGAGAGCCTTCTGGGCCCAAGCGGCAACTGCTCATCGGTTGTCCTTTAAATCTTAAAATTTCAAAGCTCATTCAAATTTGGGAATGAATTTCCCAAGTGCTCCCAGAAGGAAGCGACAAGTTTGCCGGAAGTTGCTTCCAAAACTACTTTCATGATTAGATCTAAAATCACAGCAAGAGACAAGAGTTAAGAGACTTTCTTCTCTCGTCCCTGTGTAGGGCACAGGTGCCGCCACCCTAAAACCCTTCCCTGTATTCCGCTAAGGCAGGGCTGCACAAGGAGCCGTTTTCAGCTGTCCCCCTGCTCTGCACTGGCTCCCCACAAGGAACACAGCCATACACATACTTACGCTACGCGTCTACGAGCACGCACATACACTACTGCAGTTCTCCTCAATGATATTTCCCTTAGCTGGGACAGCTCGACGCTCGGCTGGTTACTGGCAGCTAGGCGCTGAAAACGACTCTTTGTACAGCCCTGCGCTAGGGAACCTCTCAGGAAAAGGGAGCATAGTAATTCCTCGATAGAGAGAACACGCCCGGGACCGGACAGTTCCTTCTATCGTGTGTGGGACTACATCTTATCCCCCCATTTGGCACGAGCTCTTGTTGACATCGACGATCGAAAAAAATGCCAGAGTGTGAGAAAAAAGGAGAACGAATTAGAAAGAATCAAGAGCGAGTCAGAGAAGGGGAGAGTCAATGAGATGCGCATAGATTCTTCGCCCGGTGTGGCCATTTCCCACAGATGTTATGCTTCTCGTACGAAAGTAGCTAAAAATTATATAAATCACGTCGTGACTCAAACAACATGCATGCCTGCCCCTCTATGTCACCACGCTTGAATATAAGTTGTCATAATAACCTACCTTGACTGGACAATTTTTTATCTACCCCTATGGGTACTGAATACATCTACATTGTTCAACCTTTGTAATTGTAAACTCTAGAGAACTCACGTAAATCATAAAAAGGGATCACATGATGAACGATATTAGAATCCCAAAGAATGTTAATGTTATTGAGTTATTCCCCTTTTTTAAAGACATGCAAAAATTCTTTTCGCGAGATTAAATCAATCATTAGACCTACACGAGGAGATACCGATACATTGTGTACCACCATTTGGAGCAGGGGATATCAGGGGAAAAAAGACGCGTGATAAGGGCACTGTTTCTTCAGTAATGTTCGTTAGCGTGAAAGAAAATGTGACACCAGTATTTCCTGATTTCAGCTAGCGACATGTACGGCTCTTGCTCTCTATGAAACATTGCTGCAGTGGCAACACGAGAAGCAAGTCAAAGGCTGAATGCACCGGGCGCACAATGAGCTTGAAATAAGCATGAATGGAACCACATCCATTCCCCGCTTGCATGTCCCCGTCGCCGGCAGGCAAGAAACGACGGCCAGCGCCTTAAAGAGGGTGGCTCGTTTTTAAATTATTTAGCCAGTCGATCGTAGACTCCTCTGAGTTAAACGTACCCTCAAGTTTCGCATACTTAGCCTCCCGTGCCCGTCAGGCAGGTAACCAGCATCTCTCATTTAAGAGTGAAATAAAGGTTAATTGGGTCCCTTCGTTTAAGGCACTTTTTGCGAATTGAATGGCTAATTACGTCGACGACAAAGTAGTCCTGACTCGTAGTGCAAATAATATTAATGATACTTCGTGTTGAGTCGGTTTGCCCATGGCTCGTATCGATCGTTTTATTGTCATACCTATGCTCGTAATGTAAACGTTTTAATACACGCAAAAAAATAAACCAATATTGGGAACTGAGGTTTCTGACGATGATATTTAGAGAACGTTATAAATGAATTCGAGTTTATTTGTTGCTACTTGTACAGATTTCAGAATATATTTTGTAGTAGTTTTGGATTTAGTTAAATGTTTAATGTGCTTTTTGAATGTCGTATAGTAATAGATTAAGAAATTAAACAATAAAGCTTTAACAATAATAGTGGTAAATGGTTTCGTTACTGGTGCACAACAGGATTTAATATTCGACTAAAAATCAGGTCTTGTTTCCTACTTCGAGAGAAAGAGTTTGTAATATAAATGCATTTAATTTATTTAGTCACAGAAAGTTTTATATAGTTTTAGTTATAAAGTTTTATATTTTATATCGATAATTCCTTTGTTTCCAGTATTATCATATGAAAGGTATTTACATTTTATACCCAGAAGAAAACTTCAAACATTTTTTAAACGCGTAATCAAAGATAATAAGTTAATAGTGCTGAATAGACTTAGTGATAAATTTATACAGGTTTATAAAGCATTTGTAAATTTGTAAATCTTAGTAGTTTTTACTGGAAGCAATTTTAAAAATACTATATATTTTAAGGGACATGGCAAGTTATAGAAAATTCCGTTTGGCTAGCCTCCGATACAGGACCAAAGGCAGCAAGTGGAAAAGGTCAGCTTCTGGTCAGACGCGTGACCGATATGATTCCGTATAAGACTGTATGTAATTATTATTCATCCTTCATGCATCCTACATTATCTTAGGCATTGTTTCGGGTAAGAATTATTATGATTAACAAGAAATTTGCAAAAGACGTACAGATTTATTATCAATTACATTCACATGTCTTCAAATATGTACTTAATTGCTAATTAAGTTAGTATAGAACTGTTCTTATGAAATTTATGCCATGATATATTATATCTTGTAACTATATGAAAAAAGAAATAGTTAATGGAAAAAGTGGAAAGTCATGAAAATACTACACTGAGTTTGCTTTTCATTTTCCATAAGTAAATTTCGTATCGCGTAACAAAAATCACGTCTCATCGATTGGGTCAGCTATCGATACTTTATAGTCCCTCATCGGCGAAGTTATTATAGTATCGAAGGCCTACGTATCGAGATGGGCAAGTAACGCGATGTTCGATTTTGACGTCAAAGATTTGTAAGTCAATGAGGATCGTTCTAAGATTATTAGAACAGCTCGCTACAAGCAGAGACAATGAAGCCACGTGAATAAAAGATAGAGAGATGAGATCCATTGTTTCAACGTTCTCGAGGGTAAATACTTGTCCTCGTTATAGCGGGCTTCCTCTTGAAGCTGCGTCACCGTGAAATCATTCGTAAATACTTGCCCTCGTTATGGTGACATTTCTTTTTTACGGCTCTGCATTGCAAAGGAAATGATTCGTGAAGGAGAGCCAACTACCCGAATTAACTGAAACTTAATGTAGGGGCTGGTATGGATGAGAACGCAAGCCACGGACTGTTCGAACGATTGTGTTAATTACGATGCTGGTAAAATGATTGTTCAGTTTCAGATTCAAGTAACGTTTTTAAAATCGGTTGGAAGTCGTGCAGGCTACAAACACGTGACGAAGGTCAAAACTATTATCGAAATAATCTGTATGTACAACTTGTGAATTACAAACTTCCAAATACCGAAAACCACATCGTTGGTGTTTGTAATAAAATACAGCTCGTTTCCAAAATTGAGAATATTCTCATTTTTTATTTCAAGAGAACTATTATGTCACTTTCATTTTTGCTTCCATGTATTTGAGGCAGTCAGAGCAACAACGGACTAACCCACATTAAAAAAATTATTTTTTTCCTATCTTATATGGTTAGTAGAGCCTATTGGAACACGTTATTACTACTAATTCAATTTCGAAAAAAAATGTGGGTTAGTCCATTGTTGCTCTGACTGCCTCGTTTCTAGTAGGGACAGAATTTAAGATGAGCAAGTTAAACGAACCAATTACTTTGCAAGTCAGAACTTTTTAAATATTTTATATGAGCCAGCCAGGTATGTTGCAAATGTATTATTACATAATTTGAGAAAACAAATTGTGGGTGGAAGAATGATAGGTGAGGTGGTTAAACTGTTAAGGGATGAAGACGATTAGATATTTGAGTTTTCAGTGTGAAAAGTCCATCTGTAATTTGTATAGTTATTAAATGTTAGTGCATTAATTTTGGATTTATAAGTGATGAGAAATGTATTTGCTTGTGATTCTTTCAAAACGTATTGCTATAGATTTCATTAAAGGGTGCTAAGGGTGCCTAACAATAGTAACATTCATTGCAGTAGACGTTGAAATTATTAATGAATTAAAGTTATAATAAATTGTAGCCCTTATTTCTAATGTATTTTGCTAAGAGCAACTTCTTTTAGTCATAATTATTATAGAAATAAGAGCAATACTTGGAGTACATTGGAGAAATCGATTGTTCGATTGCTGCCAATTACTTCATTAAATAGTAATTTGTAGAAAATTAGTCGACGGTCTGAACAGCTTAATTGTCATAATAGCGCTTCAACAATATAAAGGTTCTATTGAATATGCAAATTTAATGCTGATCTGTTGAAGAGTGATATTAAATACCTTTTATAAGTTTAAAATATTTCATACCTTTTAAACGAAGGAAAAACAAGAATGTTCAATATTTCTTAAATTGATTATAAGGTCGATGATAATTGCAGGAGAAACTGTAAAAACCGAAGTCTTTACTAATATGAATTCATAAAGTATTCCTCCAAATTTTTTTCACACATATTCCTTTGAAAATATTAATAATTAACTACCAATAACACCTTGCCTTTCATTTCATATATTTCCATATCTTCGTTCTAGGAAATGTACTAGAAATGAAGTTGTCACCAAATGGATGTCAAAATATTATAGTTGACGATCTCAAGTGACGATAAAGAAAACTTCGAACAGTAAAACTACTGTATGCACAGGCGCGACTGAATACACAAGTGAGTTCCAAGATTGTTAGAATATTGGCAAAAGCCGAATGTCGAAGAAGGCGGCGAGGGTAGGTTGTAGAGTGTTTGGGACGAGGAGAAAGGTACTCGATGGGTCGCCGCAACTCGTGCATCAAAACAAGGGTGAAGTATCCGTTTTGTCTAATGAGTTGTAATGCCTCCTCGTCAAGGCCATTGAACCGTGATTCGAACTGCCAGAGACACCCTCGTGAGGGAGAACTCGCAGCCATCCCATTCCTCCGCATTCCAACATCTTTTCAGGGCTTGGCAACTGTTTGAAAAATCATTCGATGACGCTGATAAAAAAATTTAAATACAGAAAATCGATAGTGCTTGTAATGAAGCCTGAAACTCCGCGGGTGTTGTCACACATGTGACAAAGATATTTATAGAAACACATCGATGCAATTAGCTGACTAATAGGAAATTGACATCAAGTTACTGACTTGAGACGAACTCCCTAAAGTACATATATCATTCTGGGAATTGCATAATTAATTTTCAGTTTTCTTTTTTCCTGTCTGTAATCGATATATGATTATACTATAATGAAAGTGTTTGGATATTTTAGGTAAACCAATACAACGATCATAATCTTACAAGTGTTAACAAAATTTGTTTCGTGGAACGTCAGTTTATAATGAAATATAAAATGCAGAACTTGGAGATATTAATCTTCAGTATATAAGTGAGACAAAATGATTTCGGATGGTATTGTACAATTGCGTTTAATAAAGGAAAGTATTAAGTTTGTAAATATGAATCCTAGCTGTTGCGCAAACACGTCACCGAAATCTTGCGCCTAAAATCACACCACTGACCGACGCTTCCACTTTTCTCAACTACTTCACCTACATTTTCCATGCAATCTGAATTTTCAGACGTGATGTCCCTCTAAAGTCGAGCACAGCTTCGACTAATGTCACTTCGACAGCAAAAATGAGAACTGTCCTACAAAATATTTGGTGTGGCTTGTAACTCCTACATTGAGCCTAAATTGGTGGAGACAAGCTTGAGTGACATAAACAACATTTCCTTCTATTAACTACGAAACCTAGTCGACAAATAAATCGAACAAATTATTGAAAAATGCTCACTTTGCTTATCATTTAATCAGACAAGAATCAAGAGAAATATTAATTACGTATTGTATGCAAAGTACTGAAAGTAAAATGTTTTATGTGAATAGGTAATAAATATATTGGAAACTATAAAAGTAAAACACGGGACACGTAATTTCGACGTGCGAAGTTAACTATGAACAACTGTAACAATATTCCAAGTCCAAGTACAAAGTACAAGTCCAATTATACTATGCGTCTCGTTCTCGATGATTACTTGTAGTACTGTCAAGTACGCGGAAAAATACACAACGTTTAGAGTTTAAATAGAACAATATTTTTCGGCACGCGAGACTCACATGTCACATAACGGTAATCTATTGATTATTAAAAGAATTCAAACAAGATGGGAAAGTCGAAGAAAAGACATCTTTCTCGTTCGCGTTCAAGAGAACGTGAAAGAGAATCTAGCAAAACTTCTAAAAAGTTAAAAAATATGCAAGAACAGCTAGATAACCTAACAAAGGGTTGGATGGAATTTATGCAAAGCCAAAATTCCTCAAAAAATATTACACAAGATTCAGAAAATCCTGTTGAAGGTAATTACCTTTATTATGATTTTGCAAATACAGTACGATCTTCCACACGAGGCATCGTACTTTAGGGTTAGTTCAACAAGAACGATACCCAGTTCCATACGAACAAAGAGAAGATAATTGTGTAAAGTTTCCATACGAACAAAATTTACACGTATACCTACGCAAAGCGTATTAATATAGTACAAAACTCTCTTTCAGATGAAAATCTATTATCCAGTAAAGAAATTATAGGCGAAAATTTCCCCCTTGAGTGTGAAATAACCTCGCAAAGACAAAAACAGTCTCCCGAGGATAAAAATGATCGGACTTGCTCAACCGATAATACTAACCTAGATGAAACAAAAAATCGTGATCTCGATGTGGAGCTGTTGGAAATGTTTGGGGAAAAAATCCCTTCTACAGAACCGGCACTAAGAATAAATGCAGGTATTGTAAAGTGGTGGAAAGAATGGATGTCAAAAGGCTTATCAGAAGAAGATAAGAAAGTGGTTTTAAAGAAATATCCAAGAGACGTTGAATTTCCTGCGCAAGCGTCAAAAATTAATTTAGAAGTGAAACGTCATCTGACTGAAATTGCCTAAAAACGAGACCAACACTTCACTGATACACAAAATTTCGTTGGGTCAGCTATTATTGCGCTAGGTGCAGCAATATCAATGTGTACGTCTAATCTGGATGAAGCAATTGATTATGTTCAATTAATGAAGCACCTCTGGGACACAGGAAAATTTTTATGTGATGTTTATCATCAACAGTCTCTCACGAGATAATCTTTTGTCACGCCTACCTTGGATAAAGATATTAGACCAACATTAGACGCTAGCGTGGCAGATGAGTGGCTCTATGGTAAAAAAATAACAGAGCAGGTTAAGGATGCAAAAGCAATTGAAAAAGCTTCCATTACACTCAAGGCTCCCGAAAAACAGGGTGTAAGAAAGACACAGCAGAAAACCGTGACACAGGGAAACTGGCGGATCCTTCGGCGGGTTCGTTTGATCGGTCAAATATATGTCCTTACAGTTGCAGATTTCAATTTATTTATATACGATGCGAAATTCGGATAACTTTCGTGTGCAAAGTGCAAATGTTTCCGTGATCCACATTTTTTTAACGAAAAATTAATTTTTCCCTTCGGAAGGACTTTGGTGGGCTACTGTTACCAATTAACAACTAAGAATCTCCAGTCCTTGGCATTTCTGTCACCTGCTACGTCACAGAATTGCAAATAGGAAGCGGCAAGGTAGACAGAAGTTGCCAAAGGTGAGCTTTTCAGCCACTGATTAGCTATTCACGTCACTACCTACTTGACACTAATCTGTATTTAAATAAACGTAAGAATTCTACTCCGTAGACAGAAATTCTTGTCGGAGGCAGGTCGGCACAATTTTCTCGGTAGGTACAAAGTAGGGCAGGCAAGGACGATTCTGACAATTTTATTTCTAAAGTTTCCTAGAAATAATAACCAATTATATCTAGCGCTCGTTAATGCCTTACATATGTTTGCTACTTAGCAATATAAAAATAATAATGTACCAATAAAGTCTATAGAAAACAAAACTTTTAAGGATAATGATATCTATAAGGTAGCTCAGACGTAATACTATATTTCACTTGTGCATATGTTGTGTACATTTGGTTATAGAACAGACGAGCATTTATTTTACATTTTATAATTAGTATGTCCACAGAAAGAGTTTAGATCGACACTCGATATCTTCCCTTTTTTGTCTCTTTCGTGGAAAACTGCTTCACATTATGTAATAATGTGTAAATGTTTGCCACTGTAAATAAAATGATTTAGAAGTTTGATCGAAAAAATGTTTAATTTCAATGATGAGTGTTTACGGCGCGTAGGTTCGGTCAATAAAACAGGCAGAAGTATTGACCGAACCTACGCGCCGTAAACACTCATCATTGAAATTTGCCACTGTATTACTGTTTGTGTTTTCTATATTTCATAAACTTGCAACTCATATTGAAGGTTTCTGGTCGGGTTAGAAAATACATATTATTTGACAAATAGTTCTATTTCCCCCAAAGACACATCCAATAGTTCAATCCAACGCCTCATAGTGTGCATTCCTGCACGGAGGATTTACGCAAGAGTCTCTTTTCCGAATGAACGGCAGTCACGTGGCAGATATTCAGTTCCTCTTGAATACCGAGCGATGAAAGGAGAATTCAACGAGAAAAAGCTCCAGAGAAGCGAAATAGAAGGAAGGATGTGCGAAGTGACTGTTGAGCATATGAAAAATATTTCTTGATTAAAGAGGGGTACTGAAATTTTTTTAGGCACTACTATATCAAAAGTCTAAAGTGAAAACGTCGTTGAGATTCTATAGATTAAAATGTCCTAATTACCTTGATCTTTTTACAGGAAACTTTATTGAAACATTCAAACCTATTTCTTCTTTACGTGTACCATTTTTATTATATGTATCTAACTTTACTTGTCCTACATTTTCTAGAATTTTAAAATACGGTGTCCATTGTTATTTCCTTCCTTTTACCTTGCCTTTGAGATTATTTAATAATTTGGAATCTTAAAACAGATCCTCTGAAGGTCGGTTACCACAAATTCCAATAAACTCTATGAAAACGACAAATAAACATGTAGATTAACATTGTTATAATAATAAATGAGAAACTCCTTCAACACTAATGAGAAGTATCTTTCTATACTAAACTTTCCTTAATTGAATCATGATCAATATTTGCTATCATTAATTACTCCGTATCTCGAAAGTGTTCGTGACAAAGAATATCCTACAAATTGTTAATAATACAATTAAAAATACATATCCATTTCCCTCATCATAATGTTTCCCTTAAAATCCATTTCAGTATTTCCAATAGCGTATTAAACTAATCGCCAAAAAGTTCTCCCACACGATTATAAAAATTATTCAAATTCGTTGTCATCCGAATGAAAAGATACGGACCCGTTTGTGAATCAAGTTCATGGAGAGTGGCACGCACACGGAGACGCGGCACGAGTACAACGTCCAGGGGTCGAAGCTGCTTTGTCTAGATGTTACATCCATCTTTCTGCGCGCACATATGTATGCGTGTACAGGCAGAAGATAGCGAAGGGGTAGCTGCTGTATAAGCCCTGTTGAGCCGAGGATCATCGCCGTGGAATGGCATGATCATACGGACAGATAGAGAGGGGTAGGGCGAGCGAGGCAAGCCGATAGGAAGAAGGGGGCGAGTGGAAAGAGTTGAAACGAACGACGAGGGAAAAATTGCGAGGAAGGGAAGCCAGAGGAGGAATTTGAGATGTAGAGAGCAGTGGCAACAAGTACCCCGGCACGGTATCGTCCCAGCGTTCCGTGAATGTTGGTCGCAGTTTCAGTCCGCTCGAGGATGAACCAAAACAGCGGCGCCCCCCCCCCCCCTCTATCCTTGTCATTGTAGCTCCGCAC
Source organism: Andrena dorsata (assembly GCA_929108735.1). NCBI lineage: Eukaryota > Metazoa > Arthropoda > Insecta > Hymenoptera > Andrenidae > Andrena > Andrena dorsata. The sequence goes on from OV815488.1 coordinate 9,734,385, forward strand.
AATGAATGACGTCAGGGACGTAAGGTGAAATCGTTACTATACCGTGCACCCCCTAGCGACCGTATTGCAACGACACTATTAGAATATTTGGGGAAGAGCTTTCGATACGCTCTTCAATGCCTTCAAGATTATTCATTTCGTAGTGTTAGGTTTTATATGCATAGAACTCATACGATACGTTGAACAATGAATCAATCACAGAAATTATAATTTGCATTAAGCCTGGGAGAGTCTAAAGTCCTGCGGAGCTTTTGAATCCATGTAACACGTGATGCTTGAAAAGTGTGGAGCTGAGAAGAATTCGCAAGTAAGATGCAAGTGATTTACCAGAGGGCTTGGCGAAACCGCGACGGATTCTCGCGTCACGCAGTACAGTCTTCGATGCTTTCTTGCAATCCCCCCAAGGGAAATCTTATTCTTATTTTACGCCCTCGCCACTGGTTGGAGGCTTTTCAAAAGGTGCATCGCCGCCCCCTCCCCGCCGTCCCGCCATGCACGAAATACGTAACCCATAGCTTCGGGCTGATATCAGCTTCACACAGGTCCTTCCTCCTCGACACAACTTCCCGTGACATCGTTTCCTTAAATTCCCTGTTACACCTACTGAGAAAAATAGACCGTTGTCGCCAGAAGAGCCTTTCCCGGAAGTTCAAACCCATAGGCGTAGAAAGTTTCGATGTGCATGAATGAAGCCGCAAGACTCACTTTGTCCGTTGGATAGCCATTTGTGTCAAGGGGTTTCACGCCACCGTGTATATGACGTTGCAAAAAAATGTGCAATACTTTTTTTTCCATTCATTTATAACTGTGGCTTTATTGGATCGTATAGTGTTTATAATAACTTTCAATGCTAAGCTCTATTATCTGCTCAATTAAGAAGAGATAACCCAGTTACAGGAATAGAATCTCCTTTATCTAGGGAATTTGAAAAGACGTAGGATGTGGTTATTAATTGAAAATTGACCTATATACGGTGCTAATTTTCACAGTGTAAAATATGAAAATATATTATCGACGTTGAATTTTATTGCGATTAATAATGTAGGTTAGATTAAGGATAAGTATTCATTCGCTGTTTTGAGACATGTTACTACTGTATGCAACTAAAATTTATGTTGTATTAGTATTTTAAAATATTTAAAAGTATCTAAAAATATCCACACCTTACTTAAAATTGTGGACAATATTTAAAAATTAAATTATGACAATCTGTATTTGCAGTATTTCAATATGTACAATATATGTACACTGTGATTATTAAAAAGTATATATTTATTTCACAAGGATGTTAATTTTACTTTTTTGCCTCTTACGCATTTTTTGAAAATTTTATTTATTTCTTATAAAAAATAAATGCTAGCCTTGTTATAGTTGTGTGTGGGCTCCCTTTGTCTCCTGGCAACCGATATTTTTAGACACAGTCCACCACTGCTGATTAGCGATGAAATGTGAGGATTTCTATTTTTGTTACTTTGGAAAGATATATTACTTGTTAGTATCTGCTCATTTGAAGCAAATAATGCATGAAGTGTTTAACAGCTTATGAGGTTACACCCTCCCTTTCGTTTCCCACTCATTTCGCTCTTGTTTTGTGTTGATCTTAGTCCCATTCTCCCTGGGGATGAAATTCGGCGCGCAGAAGTCTAGAGATGAAAGTAGAAGTTAGCAGAAATTTTGCTGAGATTGGACGTTTCTATGGCCAGAAGAATTGCCACTAAGGCTAGGTTCATCAGTTGTCGAGAATTTTGTAACTTTCAAAGCAGGGAATGATTCTTCCTCAACTGTTTCTTAAGATTTAATAGGAAATTTCCAACTTTTACTTGCACGAGTTTTGTTAGGTACCGTAAAATCGGGGAATATTGGCAGACAGGGACAACATTGCCATACACCGAAATTACATTGTTTTACGTCAGATTAGTAAAACTTAACCTGTTAATGCTATTTATATGATGTGTCTACGTTACGAATTGATTTTAGTTAAAATGTAAAAAATAAAATAAAATAAACAAATTTAAGTTTACTGCCCTCAGATTAGTAAAACTTAACCCGTTAATGTTATCTACATGATGTGCCAATGTTACCCCGTACCGGCTGGTATTTAACATGTATTAAAGAAGAAAATGACAAAAATTTTATGCATTTTAACACTTGTAGTACAAGCACGAAACATGCAATGTTATGATAGGATACTTAAAGCAACTGTAAACATTTTAATTTTTACATTATATAACAAAATGTATCAAAAACCTGCCAATGTTCCCCCATTTTACGGTATTACAAATTTCAAGCGATTCACTCCTGGATAATTCGGTCCCAGGTCTGCTCGTGGACTGGTCAGTGGAGCTCAGCAGATCCTGTATCAATTCCCGATACATCCTAATACGCTCACCTCGAATTTAAGCTATCATATAAATTTCTAAATCATGATAGAGGGAATAAATGCCAGCGCAGACAGTGACGATAAGGAATGTCGTGAAAACTATAAAATCCTTTCAAAGGATGTGAAAATTGGTCGAGAAAAAATGCAGCATTTTATTTCTCCTGATTCCAAAATATTCTTCGAAAAGGTTTTTTAAATCAACGATATTTTTGCAAAAAGACCCTTCTACATGGGATGATGACCAGGATTTCCAAATTAAGCGAAACATCGCTCAAGAATTAATAGTGGTAAATGACACCGCTCATACGGTGGTTTCAACCCCCCCAAAACATATAATTGAGCCAGAATAGAAGGACAGACATTTCTTATTTTTCGGTCCCCTAAAACATATCCAAAAGCCAAAGCAAACGAAGGCGGACACCTGGGAACCTCTCCTAGTAAGTAGTGGCTCAGCTACGTATACGTAAAACAAAAGCATACACCTGGAATTCAAGTGCCCCCGCGGGGCTCACTTTAAAAGAAACGGGCACATTAACATTCCGTGGTTAATGGGGACTTATATAACTGCACTCAATCTTCCTTAGGAGCATTGTCTGTAGCAGAACTCTACGCGAGGATTTCTATCGCGGTTCTGCGCTCCTCCCCCGCCCCCCCCCCCCCCTCGTATCACGATTCAGGGGCTCTCGGAAGCTTAAATATAGGTAGAGATCAAATTGGATTTACACTTGGACGGAGGGCAGACGTGGTCCATAAATATCAGCGTTACGGTGACGCGCAGATGGCGATGATGTAGCAGACTCCACCGAGGGGAAGCTCAATCGCTCGGGGGAATTGAACGAACGCGTTTAATAACTCTGCTGGCATACGATCGCCCACGGCGTGACACTGAACTATCCAAGAGGCGCGCCGGGACCCTCTCGGAAAGTCAAGAGGAAATTCCCGCCAACGTTGTCACCGGTGGCCAACCAGCGGCGTATTATTCGAATCTCGCCATCATTGTTCACCAATAAATCAGGGGACGCCTGTCCCGCGCCCTTAACTTACAATTAGTCCCTGGCTGTCAGTGACGAACTTCTTTTTTTTTTTGTGATTATAACCACAGTATGGCATTCAATCTGACGGGGTGGAATTTAAGTACATACTTCGAGGCGTGAGTTGTGACTATTGTAGTGTTTGTTTTCGTTGGATAGATTGGTCTTTTTAGAATTGAGCTGCGTAGTAATGTTCGACACATTGATTTGTGTAAGGGTTACTTTAAAGGGAGAGAAATAAATTGTTAAGGTTACCAAATTGATGGTAAAATTTATTAGAAAGTTTTTGATGTGACGTTTATCGAATAGCGAAAAGTAACTATCTGTAGATGATAATTTCATAAAGTTTAGGATTTAAATAGAATTATTTAGATAGGTTTACAAATATGAATTCTTCTGAAAACACTTGATGAAGAAGACAATATGTTTTGAATTGACAGTTTCCTAAAATTAATTGAAAAGATATTGTATAGAAAATAATTGTTATTTGTTAAAATTAAAATAACGGTAACCTTTCCTCATTTCTATCTTCCAAATTCTTAAAAAATGCAAAGATTCTACATTATATTACCTATAATCTCAGCATTATTAATGTTGATACCCCCTGAATAAATTTTAGAATTTTACATATTTTTTGTTCTGATGGAACACTATTTTCGAACAAGTTCCGAAATTTGAAAAGGGTGAATCGTAAATATTAATTTCAGTCCTCCTACACAGGTTTAGAATGTATTCCTATATGATATATGGATCGACGTTTTCTTTATTTAAAGATCATGGGGGAAGTGCTGCGCTATTCCTCGCAATCCTTTTATCAAGAAGAGGGCATCATCGCTTTCCCCACTTTATCCTCACATTTATTTAAGCTAGCCTGTGGACCCTATTTCACGGTTTAGGCATCGTGGAACCAAGTCATTTATCACTTGCGATAAGCTCCATAAAATTGGCTGTACATTTTTGATAGACGTTTTTGTTATAGACAGTACGCCCCTTGGCATAATATATTTTATTTTTACACTTTGTTGGTGGTATTTGATACCCTAGTCACATTTTCGGATTGACGGGGAAGGAGGTGATTCCTTGTGCAAAAGCAGTTTGAAAATATGGAGTAAAATTTTATCCAGCGAGGTTCTGTTTTTGAGAAAACAGTCCCCTAGTTTCACGCGGACTGCATCATGTTCGGTTTATCAACCTTCTTAGCATCAAATTGAATAAGTGGTCGATTTGACATGGGATGACCCCAACATTTCCCTGCATCAGTTTTCTCTCTTTCCACAGAAAAGTGTTATAGCTCAGCTTAGTTTATAGAATCACCCAGTATAATAAAGTACATGTTTCGTATAATTTATACATTATAACGAATGAATTATTATATTCATCTCATCGCTTCAAATATTAATTTTGTTGATGTAATTAATTTCGAGAATTTTTATTGTGATGTATCTATGCAATTTATCGTAGCAAACTATATTTCTTATTTAATCGATTCAGGACAAAGAAATGTATGTTATTCACTTTATGCACTACATCCCCTTTCTGTGACAACAATTTGTGATTAGTGTATTTTCTCGTTTGTTACGTTATCGTTTTTAAGGATTTTATCTACCTTACACGAGACAAATATAGCTCAACTCATTTATATGTTGTTAATCAATGTGCAGATATCGCGACGGCGATACACATGACGTTGAATTACCTTTAAACGTGAAAAACTGACGCAAGGCTAAACGTGCAACTCTTTTCCTCACAATTAGATATGTTTAAATTATTCCTTGCTGTCTGCACACTTCGTCTACACTTTCACCATTTGTTTCCGCCGTTATTCAACTTTCGCAGCCTTTCATAACACGTAATACCAGGGTATTAAAGTTCTTATCAGCAGCCTATTACCCTAGTAATAGCGTCCTCTATTTATCTAGTCGCCTCGGAAGCGTGTAACCCTTGCAGCTAACGTCGAATTTTCGAACGGACGGTGAATGTAGTGGTAGCATAGCGTTGCTGTCTTTAGTAGGATAAGTTATTTTGCAAAGAGCATTATTTGATTGATACTCAGATTTTATTGCAATGCTTTTTTATACGAAATGTGACCCTGTTTCCATGAATTTTTATTCTTAGAGTCACAGCTGCGAACTTACTAATACATAGTAGGTAATTGGTATCTTGAGGTAAGCAAGAATATTAAGTATCATGTTTTATTAAGTACTGCTACTTAAGTAGTGTTAATTATTATTACTGTATTTACTGTATTCCATTCCAAATATTACTGGGGTTTTTGAAATTTTTTCGAATATAATGTCAAGCTTATATCTTTCTAAATTATATTCTACTCGGGAAGAAAAATGTTTGCAAATTGTCACATCCTGGGGTGGTGAAGGGGTTAGGACAATGACGAGAAAGGAGTTCTTGCCCCGTCGCCTCCAACGTACCGTCGCGCCCTAAGGCCGGCCGGATTACGCCGCAATGGAGTAAAACTGTGCGGGGCAGGTGGATTGGCTTTTTGGGATGGAGGAGGAAAAGAAGAGGTGGTGTTTCGTCTTGGGACCGCCAGCCAGACTCATCAGTAGGGCTATAGCTGACGGCCCCTGCCCTTGCCACGCACGGAGACACAGAATGATTTGGAACTTGTATATATACGAATGACATTGAGAGTTAGGACTAGCGGGAAAGATTGGAGAACTCTGGTGACGCTCGTTCACACTAAGTCGCGTGGTGGGGTCGGGACGTCACAAAATATACTTTAGTTTGTAGCAATTCTTATAAAAAAGAACCGGTTTGGCGGGACTCAAACAAATCTAAAATAAATTTTAATCTTTTCATACGAGGCTTTCTTTTGGAAAAAATCTTGCGTTCTAGGGATTACATGATTGACTGTCGTGCGAGTAAAATAATATATGTATCTACATAACAGATATCGGTAAACGGTATGTTGTTTATTTTGTTAAAAATGAAGGTCTTCGAAATGTAGTGGTCAGACATTATACTCTTTGATTTATATTAAAAAGAAAATTCACAAAACGGAAGGTGGCAATTTTTTTCCACCTAAATGAAGAAATGCAAGGATTTGCGAAATCAAAAAAGTAAAAATGCCGTTGTCACGATTCATTAATTCGTGAAATAGAAAATTTGGAACAGTTTTTAACAGAACAGCAAACAAATAATTTGTGAAGATACAGCAGTGTGTGAGTTGATCTATCCCAATGTTAACATTTACAGATACACACAGTAAGTTCAAGTGGAACTGAAATCTAATATGTATATTTTCAAAAACGATTTTTTTTAGAACGTAGTCCCATAGAAAAGAATTTTATCCGACGTGTCCTCTTCACTTTTACACGAAAACGCGCTCTCTTTTCTGTTACACTACGAAATACCGCCCATCCAGTCTAATTGATCATTAAATCTGACTTTGATTTCACTTTTATTTAGCCAATGCTTTGCACTGCGACCAAGAAGTAAGATACATACCTACGTACCCTCGCTAATTCCTGTTCTACTATCACTTTATAATACAATGTAGGTACCAATCGGTACTGTCACTGATCTGTTGATACACAACAATCAACCCGCGTTTAATGCAACGCCATTACTCTATCCTCCTGTTCAGTTTCCCTCTATTGCCACTCACCTTCCTCTATCTCCATGTTTCATGGCGAGACAAAGGCCAGCTGATAATTAAGTGACGCGCAGAAACGTTTCTGACAGGGAACATTAGCAGCTGCCACTGCTTAGATGAGACGTTCCATCTGTGTACACATATCATTGCTCCTCTATGCGCCACGTACAGGAACACGCGTATCAATTTCCAGCAATTAGGCGACGCACGTTATTCCCCCACTTCACACAAATGTCACAGTTTTATTTAGCAAGTGACTTGTAGAAAAATGTATTCGTATTAGAAGTTTTACTCTCTTTTTTTTGCCAAGGCAAAAATTGACACTTTACAAAGAATAAAAGAAGGAGGGGAGAAAATATGTAAAATTTTCTACGGTCTTATAAAACTATTCTCTTGTTGCTCGCGGAGGTACCTAACATTACGTGTCGTTAAGCACTGGGGTTTCAAATTGCCAGACAACAAGTGGAGCCCAAATGGGCAATAGGAATGGAAGAAAATGCGGTACCGAAAAGAAATACGGTTACCAAGCCCGAGGGAGCTTCGTGTTTGTATTCTAATCTGGCTGCTGCCCCCAGTTTCATTCTATGCCGTTACTTCCTCCTATTTCTTCAGTCTTGTTCTCAGTAGCGATTTCGTAGTTTGAAAATTTGTCTAGCAGGCTTACGTGAAAGTTAAATAACATTGTCAACTGTACCTATTATATTTGGAGAATAGTATTTATGAAATATAACATCAAATTTTTTAAAATTATGTTTCTGTTTGCATTAGCATGAATATTTTCAGATACGTGCCTAAATGTAAATCGTTTAATTTTTTACCGTGATAAAGGATGTTAATATTCATCTATTGTTAAATTCTTTTTACTACTACACTGTGCTCCAAGTTATCAATGAAACATTTCCCAGGTCTCGTTATTTCCATAATTCCATCTTTCTGCGATGAAGTAAACAAAGTTAGGGAACAACTGAAACACATGGCACGCGGTGTATATTGCGAAGCGAACGTGTACTTTCGCAAAGTAAAACGGTCGAAACAGATGGCAATGCAGGGAACACAACACGGAGTTCTCTAATATTTTCCACGCGAAAGTGCAATCATACTTGAGCAATAAACTTATCAGCGGGATGTCAATATAACAGTGAAAATAATTCTTCTGTACACAATAACTAAAAAGACGTTAAGGTATAAAGCCATAAGTGAGTATTAAAATAATGAATAACGAATCTCGTTTTGTAAAATGAAGCTATAGAAACGGAATCGAAAGCAACAATCTATTAAACATTAATCCGTGTTTTTATTTCTATAAAAGCTGATGAAGTTAATGTTCAATTCGCGTAAACATAGGTTTTAAAAAATTTTCTACCAATCTTACATGATCGATAGAAACCACTTACATCGATGTTGTCGACCACCCAGTACTTTACCTGAAAAGATTGATTTGCTTTCAGACTTTGATTGCAGCTCTTGGTAGCTATACAGCCGAAACTCGAGTTGATTTATCGTCATAGACAGCAAGGGGCACATAATTTTGGAACACCATCAGGGTAAAAGTGTGAGTGGAAAAAATCGAAAACACCCAACCATAGACACAGACTCGTGGTCTTGAATATGATTGATTAGACGAGCCCATGAAAGTGTTTTCCAAGACGCAAGCGTTACTGCATCCGCCCCTCGTGAAAGCTCGCCTTAAAAGTCATCTATTTGGAGATACGATAACCTTGCAGTTTCCTATTCCTCAGTTCCATCTTCGAAAATGTTTAAGCACAGGTGTTTTTTCTGCTTTAGACATAAAAGTGTCGACAGAATTGTGAATAACAAAAAATGTGGTAATTATTTACAAAAGGACAGTCCTGACCGATTTCGACGACCTTGACATTTGTTGCCAAAATTAACATTCTGAACAACTTTTTCCTATACGTGTTACCATCGCTCGGCTTTAGTTTTCGAGATATTAACAAAAAAACTGTGATCGGTAGTTGATTGGTTTAGGGAAGGGGGCCACAAACTTTTGGGAGAATTAAGATAAAAAATGTGTAAATCTCGCTAAACTATGAAACGGGGCGCTAAACTATGCAACTCGAAACAACTACCGATCACAGTTTTCGTAATTATTTAGAAAAGTGTCCTCCTCACCAATTTCAAAGACCTAGAAGACGTTATTAAAATAAAAAAATATATAAATCTCCCAAAAATTGGCGGCCCCCTTCACTAAATCATCTGCCCCAAACCAACTACCAATCACAGTTTTTTGCGAAACAAAGTTGTTCAAAATGTTAATTTTGGCTAGACATTCCAAGGTCGTCGAAATCGGTGAGGACTGCCGTTTTGTAAATAATTACCAAAAATATATTTACGATACATGCATTTAGATAAAACTTCGTTTAAACGATTTCGATGGTATTCGTAAAGCATTTAGCCAAATTTCCTGCAAAATTTCACAAATTATACTGATTAAAACTTGATAAATGTTCATTTCGAGTTTGCAGTCGAATGAATGTAATGAACAGCCGAATGAACTGTCAAGCACACCAAGAGTATCTACATCATATTGCTTGAACGCGATAGCTGCATATGGGCAATCATTATTTGATACGCAATAATGACAGAAATGATTGTGTTAACCTACACGCGCTCCCAATGATACAGGGTGGCAGTCGTGGTTAGCTGATAACGATAACAGTAATAGCATATTCGGTAACTAGTTTTCATTGTCTTGATATCATGGAGCATCGTTGAACAAGCACTGGAATGGCAGATATAGATTTCATGTGGGGGAGAGCGAATGGGAATAGGAGTGGAGGCTCAGCGTCTTTATTGGCAAACTTCCCTCACCGACGTTGTCTAACCGAAGCCAGATATGCACGTTTTGTACAGAAAGATATCTTTCACCTGTTACCCCCTCAGAGAAACCGAACCAGGCTTGTTCAAATGCTCGGAGAATGAATGCTCCCTGTGACTGGAAGAAATTGACAAACATTTACAAATCGTTCAGCAAACAATTTCTTTATTCATGGACTGTTCCCACGTGATTTTCTCACACGAATTGTCTTTTGCGAATCGTAACTGAAATGGGGTATCTAACATTTAATATTGAATGAAATACACTTCCTACACATGGAAGAAATTTCTGTAGAGACGTAATTATGACGTGTTGTTTCCCCGGGGATTGTCTACAAGCCTTTTGTCTTTTAATTATGGCGTCAACAGCAATTCCAGAAATATTCAGCTTGGCATCAGGGGGAATTTAATTGAAAGGGTTCTTCCACCACGTAGAATGAAATATGAAAATAATACATATTTCTTGAATAGATGGTTGTGGTACTACGTGATAAAGCGCGATGGGAAAAAGATGGGAAGTATGAACAAGCACAACGAAACTAATTACCGCAATAGGCGGAGACAGATAGTTGAAATCACAGAATTAAGGTATACAATATTGCCTAATGAGGCAACGACACGAGTGGGTACCTTCTGGCACAAATATTTACAAGGGAACATATGGTACCCGCACACGCAGATTTTCACCAGACTCTGCAGATTTGCAGAATGGTGAAAAATATTTGACACATATGTTTTGTTATCGGCAATCATCCATGTAGTGTTGGGAGCGATTCAGCTGCAGTGATGGAGGGGGAAACACCTACAGGAGCGGTGGTTATGTGTGCATGAACTGCGTCAGGCACGCAGGTGTTTCCCCCTCCATCACTGCAGCTTCATCACTCTGAACACTGCATCCATGTTGAAGGGGTGAAAAGAGACCCTAAAGTTGGGGTCAAAAAAATATTTTCTGAAATTTTTTTAAAATGCAGCAGGGGTGAATTCGTCTTTAAAATACTCACACTTAAAAAAAATTGTCTTACGCCTAATAGTTCTCGAGATATTCCAGAAAATATGTTTCCGGCCTCCAACTTTATGGGCTGTTTTCACCCCTTCAGCGTGGACGATTGCCAATAACAAAAAATACGTGTCGAATATTTTTCCCCTGTTAGTTACACAGGTACCTAGTTGTGCTAGTTACGCATGTACCTGCTTTTGCTAGTTGGACAGCTACCCAGTTGCAGAAATGTTGTATACGCCACAATTTACTTGTGCATCACGTTATCAGAACCAGAGAAGAGAGGGTAGTTTGATAAGAGAGGAAACAATACAGGCAAATTACTCAACAGGAAACGAGAAACGAAACGAAAACTTTACTGTCTGTTCAGCAACAAGTTATTTCGTAATTGCATGTAACGCGTTTCAAACAATTACGTTTCAACTGCCAAGAACAGGGCACATTGCAGTGTTTCGTTTTAAATTATAAATTGATCTATCTACCCACCAATTAATCGTACACACCAATAGCGAGTTACTTATGGAGTTAATTTACAGGAAACTATGCCGAGCTACGGTTAATGAAGTGCGCGGGCTGCGGGTTAATTGAGTCCGTGAAAAATGAGCCTTGCCCGTCGCACTCATTCGTATTTCTGAGGGTGAAAAAATGCCAGCACGAATATTGAATATTTATACATACGCAAGCTACCATTTTTCAAGCAAATTTTCTTCTTTATTGAAGTGTGATTTGGAGATATTCTGTTTTTCGTTAGATACGTACTTTATCGAGAAAAATAATTAAGGCACAGGAAATAATTAATTCGTTTTGGAAACATTGAACATATCAATATATTTTTTCGTACTTATTTATATCATAAATGTGATTGAACGTTTGAATATGGTGTGAGGAATGAAGTCATGGGAAAAACATTTAAAGTAATTATATTAAGCATTGTAATATTTTTTCAGTAGGTATACATAATTTAGAAGATTAATATGTTATTATAACTGGAAATATAGAGACATATTGGTACAATTATTTGCTGTTCGCAATTATGTTCGCTGGAAAATTACTGGCCGTAAGTTTTACACATTCAAAATTTATACTTAAATAACCCTGATGACACGCACCCTAAAATATAACGGAATAAAGTACTGCGTGTAAATAATTTATATTTGAAACGGGGCAAATATATGCCATCCTCAAGTTTCGACTTAAAATCAATATCAAACATAAATATGTAAATGGGAATAAACTGAATGTGTTCCTGGTTTTAATTAGATTTTATTTAGCTCCCAACTCTCGCTTTAATAGAAACTACCAGTTCATCGTGACATTTTATAAGTAGGTATAACCTACTTAAAAATAAGTATGCTAAGCTTATAGTACTCCCCAAAAGACACTTTAATTTCAATCTGGCGGAACGGAATTTTATTTCCCTTGACACAGTATATACACGTCTTCAAACGATTTAGTCTGACTCTGTCTCCCTTGTTCCCCTTCACTTCTATTATCGCAAGTCATTACACAACAATCTGTGAGCCATTCTCATTCTCCCGCAGGTTTATGCAAACTGCGATATCCCGCTGTGAATTAGGATCGAACGAAATGTTTTCTTGAAAACTCTTGACGACCGGTTTCACGGAGTTTGCAAACTCTTCGAACACTTGATTTTCTCCCTAGACTTCTCCTGTGCATTCGTGCATGCATGTACGTGTGCGTGCAGGTATAGATTATTCCGCATTGCAAAATTCACCAAGCTCAGCAGACTGCATCTTGGCTGCAAACCTTCTTGACCCGACCACTGTCATTGAATTTTGTGTACTTTTCAAGCGGGTAGGGGAAAGGTGCCGCAAAAAGAAAATTGTAAAACTTTTGGATAGCGAATATTGTGACGTTGATTTTATACTTCGTATTTTATTCACAGAATCCGTGGGGCATTTAAAAATATTTTTGACATTTTCAAATAAAGAGCGGGGCATATTTCCTGCTTGGAAAAATGTACTCGTGACGTAACGACAGAAATGAAATATTTAATTAAGTGAAATTTAATTTAGATCAGAGGTCAAACTTTCGAAGTATATATTTAGAATGGATGTTCAATAGTTAAGTATAAATTAAATTCATATTTTTATAAATATTGTACAATGTGTAAGCAAGTCTGAAGGAAATACGAATAACTTTGAAATATAAAGAGGGTAATTTTTTTAAATTTAATTTAATTTAATTTATTTATTTGCTTCTTTAATATTGGTTTCTTCACTGTTATGTTTTAAGATGAAATTTACAATTATTAAGCAATTCGATTTGTGCAGTTTTGATGTTATTGATTATAATAAATAGCAGCATACATTGTTCTGTTTAAAAATTTATTTCATTCTCAGTTGTCGCAGTATGGTATGCCCACGTTGCACAAATAATAATATGGGACCTGCATCTATCCGAAAAATCTGATTTTCTACTCCACCTGAATCTCGATGATTGATTGGTACCTCTGCGCACGCTGCGGTTAAATTAAATATTTCGTGAATTTCGATGCACAATCTGAATGCAGCATACAGAATGTATACTGGCAAGAAGATTTGAAAGCAATATGCTTCATCTCAACATAGAGAATGCACTTTTGTCTCGGGTCTCTCTACGGAGCAATGAAAATTCGAAAATCAATATGCCCTGTATCGTCACAATGTATCTACCACGGCTTCTGCTCTGGTTATTTTTCTTTACTCAGCCTACGTCATATCCGTGTATTCTGTGGCAATACATATAAATCCATAAAATTATTCCGAGATCCTTTCACACATAATACCGATGCCCTAATAAAAAAAAAGACTTAACACCTGGCTACAGAAATTCAATTGAATTACAATAATTGCAAGGTCCTTGTAAAAAACACAGTGAGTGCAAAAAATCAAATTCTATACTACAGTATTACTATTAGCAGGTCGAACATTCTCCAATATTTTTTTCCCATTTTAGCACTCACAGTGTTTTTCACAAGGACTCTTCAATTTTTCAGAAGAATAAAGGGTGTTCAGCATACCTGAGAAAGTTGGATAAATTACTATTTTAAACCACCATACATATTTTGTAATAATATTAACAAATCAGTTTATTAATAGCATTTCATGAAAACTCAAAAATTGTATATCCCTGTTCTTCATTTCCGTTTGACAAGAAAATCAGTCTGTTTCAATTTGTTTGCAATGTATATTCCAAACAGAAAAATACTGCATACTGTCAACCCTGCGCTGTTTAAAAAATACAGTGTGTTATTTAGCATAATAATTTTTAGAAAGCGACTGATTGAAAAATTTGCTAATGATTTTAGTGTGAAGTAACTTATATTATTATAGCTATTTAATAATCGATATAAACAACGTAAAACATGTTCTTGCGACTTCCTAACTAGCATTCAAGTCTACATTTTATTTTGTTGTCACATGGTGTCAATAGTATATAAAATATTGAACCGGGCGTATCGACGTGATCGACATATGTATTCTAATACGAGAGCTACTGCATTTGCTAATAGTCCCTGCTGAATGAAATAACAGGGTTGCAACTGATTAACACGCCATAATAATGCACCGCGTTTGGTATCTTGTAAACCATTCTCTTGAATGTTTGTCCTGAACGTGTGCATTGTTGCTGAACGTACGGGACAATTCACACACGTAAATGAGACCCGAACAATGGTAAATCTTTGTCGTTAGACAGCTGAGCACAATTCATTCATGCCCCGCATGTTGCGTTTTAATTTTTGAACAGAGTCACGAGTCAAATAACTGACGGGTCTATTTACACGGCCTCGTCAGTTACATATTATTGTAAGGTGGGTACTTGTATTCTTCTAGTTCGACGGGGGAATTTATTAAGTGGTACATGGTTGCTATTTCTGTTAAACGTTGTTTTCCACTCTACACTTTCTGATAAGTCTGGTGGAGAAATAAATAGACCGGATTCATTATAATTGTTTTCATAATAATTTTTTTCTTTTATAACCGGAGGGTTTGAAAATATTAATTTTATTGTTATCTATAATAGTGTGATTTATTTATCGTTTTTTTTTTAAATTTCTATTCGATAAATTTGAGATTTTTGTATTTAGATTTTATTTTTCTGATAAATTTTGATTTCGTCGCAAAATTCAAATTTATAATTAATTATTATAAGAATTCCAGTCGACGTAAATTATTTGCAGAGGTTTATTCTCAGAGATAAATTCTTATATTTGTGAACTTCTAGATAATAGCACTTCATTCCTGAATTATCTGAAATGAAAGATGACATGCATATTAGAAATACACAGAGCAGTTCATGATAAATAATATTTAGATACTATATAGGTGATGTACAAATTCGAAGGCGGTGTAACGAAAAGTGGCTGTAGTATCACTGGTTGGATGACAAAGCTTTGACTCTAACTACTGGAATCTCCTCTCACTCGAGAGAACTCTGGAAATCCGCACACTTAATGCATCAGTGATCCCAGCACAATTTTTATTGCTAATTATTTCGTAAGCTATTGACGTTCATGATCTATCTATAGTTTTATTAACATTAATTTTAAATGTATCTTCTACCTTTTTCCTTCCTATAGAGGAATAATTTTTTAAAAACATTAATTAATGTTTCAATAAGCCCAGATGAAGACTTGAATTGTAAGTTTATAGTATCATTTCGTTTTGTTGTATTTATTTACTGCAGGCATTAGTAGTGTTTTACTGTGTTATGTTAAAGGAACTATACTTAATTACGCATGGGAAGGTGATATGAGTTTCATGAGAAACGCACAACTAGTTACTTCAAAATTACACTGCTTTGTGTGTCGCCAGTTGCATGCAGATGGTATGCAGATCATTAAAATTGCAAAGATTTATTCAGATTCGTGACGACTTGACTGCCAATTTTTCAGCTGTAATTAAATAAAATGAATTTCACGCAGAAATATGTAAAATGTTGTTGCGAATGTTCAAATCTTCATTTTGTGAATTTCGCTATTTTCTGCATTCTTTATTTCCCCTAAATCATGTTCTGATAACAAGGTGCCCTGTAAAAATGATTTTTTGTAAGAGCATTCATAATATTATCATATTTGTATTTTATGGTGTCCTAGAAAGTGTGACTTCGGAATCAGCAATGAAATAAATTACTACGGACAGTATTAATAAATTCCTACTCGCCTTTGAAGTTCCTATAAAAGGAAGGCAATTTTTCTTGAAACAATTTGCCAAATGATACGTATTTTTAATTTTGTAAATTGATACAATTTCCGTTACATTGAATGCAAAATATTCTTCCTACTAAACTGCACACTACTTCTATTCTACTTTTCCTTTTTCCCTTCAGTAGCAACAATCCATATCTTACTACTTCCTTGTATTATTTTTCATTCATATATATTACTTTTACTATTACTTTCCATACAAATTTGCTCAGATTAATAAATTCTCCAGAAACGGATATGGAAAGTGGTCATTTTGCCATCTGAAATTCTTAAGTTACATAATTGTTTGTTTCCCTAAAAAGGCCCAAAATGCACTTGAAATTTCCTTTTACATATACAGTTAGTCACGAATGTTTACATACACTCATGTTATTTGTTTATTTTAAGCATTTAGTACACTCATGTACATCAGAGTACATCTATATTTAATAGAATAAAACAGTACCATACTAAAAAATATTTTTAATTTATTGGCTATATGTACATCTTTGTAACAGAATATAATTTCCAAAAGGCACCTCAACGAATACATTTGTGAAAATTTATTTAGTATCGTATATGTAATTTGATATTCAATATTACACTTGGTAAATAATGTAAATATGAATTTTATGCATATTTTGTTGATTTTAAAAAGAATCATAAGCAAAGCATTCGCATGCATCGGCTGTTTCTCATCCAGGTTAAAAAATGCTGATGAGAAGATTCGTCGTTAGTATCTCTCTGATACAGTAATGCTTCTATCTGCAAAAGGGCACTCGTAAGTACCTACTCAGGAAATGCTAAGTGCAAGAATACGCGCAGAATCACGGGTATTTACGTCAATACAGAAAATGATTCGCATCAAAGGTTACCACCCGTTCCATTCTATCGAATTTCAATAAGCTATGAAAGGAACGGCGTAGCGATACCAGATGATACCACGTATAAGATGGTAATGTTCAAATACCCGTATTCAGGTGTGATTCCACTATACGATAAGAACCAGGGGACATCGGCCATTCTATCAGTTCACGTACATTTTATCAGGAAAACAGTTTAGTATAAAAGTGCAATATAAATAAAATTATTATCATGTATTTAACCCCAGCGTGACAAAAGCGAAGTCGATTAATTATCTGTTACAAAGAAATGATGGAATAGATGTATTTATCATCAACGAGTAGTCAAATTTTTTATTCTTTGACGAAATTTTTATTTTATTTAAGAAAGCAAGTTGGGTTTGTTTTGATCTTGTATATCCTTAACTACATAAGATAGTATTACGAGTATTATTTATAAACAGTATTTTGCAATTTTCCCTAGTTTTCAATAATAATATTTCAATTTCTAATATCCTTAGTATAATCGAAATAAACAGAATTTAAATGTTCTCAAGATGTTTAAGAGATTAATTTACCTGGAGCGTGAGAAATTATAAAAAAATCGTAAAAAAATTTTACCGATATTTTGCCACTAAATTTCAATCTGGTCGATTTGTGTTCATACGCCATTACGTTCTGTGGAGTGCAAAGGGAAATTATTTGAAACCAACATCGACTGCTGTAAATTCCAAACGTATGCGGGCGGTTAAAACTCCTCTTTAATTAATAAATTTTCAGAGGGAAATTAAATGCCTGGAACGTTCTATTTATTCCCCGTTTCACGATTCAGTCACGTGACTTTATATGCATACAGTACCCACCAAATTCTTTAACCGACTGAAATTTCTGATTATATTACAATATTTAAATAGTTACAAACTTTAATAAGTCATTTCTTTAAACCATTTCCTTATTCACAGAAAATTGATATTAATTTTTAGATACAACATGCATATTCATTCTATGTGAATTAATTTAAATCATAAGAATGTTGTCTGATAGAAGCAAACTCTGCCACTAAATCCTTTGGAAAATATGTCTAAAACAGTAGTTGCATATGGAGTTGAAAGTTCAACGAATTAGATGCCGGAGAACGGAACTTTGACCGTAGAAATTATGAAAAAAGTTGATCATCAGTGGAAGTCCTTATCAGAACGGAAGAGAACTGTAAAGAAGAAGATGAATATCTTATAAAAGAAATAATACCACAGCCTTTACCATGCACTGCATCAGAAATATTTGCTCAAGTAAGATGGCAAGATAAACCAAGGAGGAGTATAAACATAATACAAAAAAGAATCATCAAAGCATAAAGTTATTAATATTTTATACACACCATTGGTGTTAACGTGATACTACTTAACAAATGAGTAATCGCCAAATCAACGGGTCTTTCGATTACGTAAAGTAAAACAATCGATATCGCCCCGTACCACCCCCAAGCCAAATCAAACGTCACACGTCTGACTGTAAAAAGAACTATATTTCACATAACTGCACACTCTCGAGGAGAGGAGTGACTATGTAAAATCAATAGGGCGGTTTGTCGGGGTATAGACGCTTACACATGTACGCCTGTTTGCTGAAATATTTCATCGACAAGCACACGCAGAAATTCGAAATTTTTTTTCGCCGGCATCGCGTGACCGCGTAGTCGATCAACATTCCAATACGGCTCGCGTGTTTCAATCCTGTCGCACGACAGCGGTTCCCCCTTTTTATGAAATAATGAAGCCGGTACGGGCATGTACTCGCGTATTCGAGCAACCAGACCCATCAACCGAAACTCACCTACTCACCCATATATTTCAGCTCCACGGGATACGCGAATTAACGTGGCTAGGTCAAGGGTGCAATTTTCCTCAGATTGGTTTTGCTGGATGCCGGCTAGCCGCTGCTCCTACTTTCTTCATTACCCTGCTCTTTCTTGGCCAACCCCTTCCCCTCCCCCGAAAATCAGGGGACTGATCAACGTTGCTTTTCAATAGCGCATAACGAATTCAGGAAAGGGAAATAGTTTTTGCCAATTTATGACTATTACTAACCCTCACTGAACTGAAATTGAGTAGCTTTATTTCTACTGGGTATATTTTATTTCTTGTTATTATTTTACAGTGTTTCTTAATGCGCCATTTAATAGAGAGTAGTATAATTATTATTATTGCAAATTTTCTGCACTTTTTGAGGTTTACTTAAGACTTGTTCTATGGGTTGGTAATTTTTTGCAAAAGGATCCGCACTGTGTTTAACTACTTCTTTGTTATTTTGAGGGTTGGTAGGTTTCTGCACAACTTGGCTTATATGGAGCCCTGCTTTAAATAACATTATAAAGGTCCATTGAACAAGAAACTCCGGAATATAGGGAAGTATTGTTCGGGAATCGATATAGCCAAGTAGGAGTTGCTTAAAAGATGTCCCCTTTAGTAAACAAAAGGGAGATTTGGGTGATAATTTTAGCTTTAAATTACATTGAGATATTTTTACATTCATTGTATTCATTTGATCTTTCTTTGATAAAGTAAAAGAATTGAGGGCAAATCAACGATGAATTTGTATTGAAAAATTCACTAATGGGAAAAGTGTGAATAATTATCTGATAAATTTGGAGTTTTATCTATATAATATTGTTAGAAAATTCTAAGCAGTTTCTCATTAATAGAATGTACAAAGTGTAAGTCGCTATGTAGGGGAGAGCGGGGACAAAAGTAACATTCTTTACATTTGGCTTAGCCTACAATTACCTTTCATAGATATAAAAATGTCAATTATGCCTTAAGATAGTATGTTTCTTGGTCTATCATTTAAGCCCAGATTCAGCTTAACGTGATAAGTAGTCAAAGAGTTATGGAAGTTTTCCGCAGTGACTGCCATTGTTACTTTTGTCCTGCAGGGGTAGGACGAAAGTAATTTTCACTTATTATTATTCTAAAAAAACGTATAAAAGAATGTTAGTCATATTAATTAGGTCAAAAGAGCAGAACGAAGACACGACAGTGGATTTTATACAAATCTGAGCCAAGTGATTCCCATACTTCTCCAGTTGAGTCATTCATATCGGTTGAAGTAGACTCCTCCATTTTAAACGTATTCTGCAGAAAAGAGACTCCAATACAGTCGAGTGAAGTCGGTCAAGGGTCTAAACGGCTGATTAAAAATAGTACGCATTTACTCCTGCGGAAGCCATGATGTAAATTTGGAATTTTCTCCTTTAAAATTGCGAGTATTTTAGCGAGGGGCAAAATAGACTTGCTGTTAAAGTTTCTCCCGCAAACTATTTCTTTATAGATATCGATTATTTATTAGAAGAAAAAAGGTCTAATTCTGTTCAGGCATCCCTTTTAAAAGAAATTGTTCTCGTTAGTAAGTGCCTGTCACAGGTATACCGACTGTATTATCGGGGAACGCAAATGCTGCCCTTTGAAGCGAGCCTTGGTTGCATGTAGGTATTTCAAATTCTCTTGTTTGTATTTTATAAACAGCGAATTAACAAAGCGATGTCACTGATATATAATTTAAAGTTTGTAAAGTTGCAATATCAATTCAAGAAATGCACGCAGGAAAGAACTTTATTGTGCGCATATTAATTATTTAGAAATTAGATGGAATTATTTATTGTCTTATGGAAAAACGAATTTCAATGTGATAAAATATATGGATACTGGGAACAGTACAAGTAGCTTTATTTACTAATACGAGAATAGCTCTGGCCCTTAATTTTATATGGAAAGTATCAGAGTCTATGTAAGTTTAAATAAAGGTAACTCCTGTATAACCACTTGTTGCAACGACGGAGAATTCATCGGTTAGTTGCGAACAGTAAAAAGTTCAAGAGGTAAGATCTACAAGGAGATTCTTTCCGATCTTTATGGCACTAATTGTAAGATAAGCCGACATAATTGAAGTTTCCACGAACACAGAAAGCCCGATTAGGTTAGAACAAACAAGGAAGCTCACTCCACTATCATTTTTATCAAACTCCGTCTACATGTAGGTACAGCTAGTCACAAAAGTCTACACACACGCCAAAGATTTCAAATATTATGAAGAATATTATAGTTTCGATAATTCTGATGAATGTAGGGGAGAATGGGGCAATCGCGGTCAGTGGGCAATGATGGTCATTATCATTGGCGTAACTAGTTAGGGGGCCGGGTGGGCCAAAATGCGGATTGGCCCCCCCAAACGCGAAATGGCCCCTCCCTAGGAAATATCGAAATAAATCAAAAACATTCATGTGTGCATCAACAGATCCTAAATATTTTTTTAGAAAAACACCGCAAATTAAAGCTTGTGTAAATTTTAACTACAGGTATACATGATATGCTCTTGCTTTTAATAAATTACAATTTGTTTTTTCTGCTGCATTTCTTTCTGTTTTTAAAAATTTTGTTTACATTTCCCGAGAGTAAATAATAAATAATTTTTTATTCCGTTTACTCTATATTTTAGTGTTAAATAAATATGTAGATAAATTATTGTTATAAAATGTGTATGTATATAAAAATTTCTACCTATAAAAAAAGAGAGAGCGCGAGAGAGGGGGGGATAGGGCCTGGCCCCTCCCAGACAAAAATCCTAGCTACGCCTATAAAATTTTGGCCATAAAATCGCGAAATTTTCCCACTGTGCGTCGTTGATGTTATATTTTCTGTGCACCACGTAACAGATAAATACTAATTTTGAAGCTTTTTTTACATTTCAACTTTACGTAAATACAAATATACTATTAAGGCAAAGGATTAGAATCAAATTTAATTCTTGACTTACTCTTTCATGCACACACACACACACATATATATATAGTCATTAGGGTGTTTCATATTATAGGGGTAAAAATAAAATATTACATTTTTTTTACTTTGCTCATGCCCTCATTCCTATTGATATAAAAAGAATATCTGCCAAATTTGGGGCAGATTGAGTGATGTTTGGAGGTTGCACATTTTGCACACTAATACGTAGTAGGCTAAAGAAACATGATTCCCAATAAGAATTATTTTTATTTTTAAATCTTTAAAAAGAAAACTAAACGTCAAACTAGAAATATACTTAGGTGAAATAATAACAATCATATTATCTGTATTAGTTAAATTTATAAGCTGCAACTTCTGCTTTCGTTCGTTTGGAGACGACTTTTCTGTGGTGCTCGCCAATCCTCAACAGGAAGTGTTTCTGCTTTTCATCCCTGACTGACTCATTGAACTTCTTTATCAGAGCAACCCCCCTTTCTGCAGGGTCATTCACCTCTTTAAAAGCATTGATAGAGTTTCTTAGCGTATCGCTACAATATTCCTCCACACCGTTCACCCCAAACAATCGAAAGAATGACTTTGTACGTCTGGTAACAAAATCGCTCAGGTCTTTCCCTTGAAAACGTATCTTTTTTCCATCAAAGCGATTAATTCCTTTTTTACCTTCCGGTTTCTTTAAATTCTTGAACATCTTTTCCTTCTCAGCTAGTTTCCTGGAACTGCTGCCACGCGTTCCGCTCGCTACAGTGATAAAAGTGTGCAACCACTAAATGTTATTCAATTTGCCTAAAGTTTTGCGTACAGATCTTTTACATGAATAGAACCAAGGGGGTGAGCAACGTTACATGAAAATAACAAGTCGGGAAAATTGAAACACCCTAATAGTCATCTAAGTCCAAGTTATCCTAAACGCCACTCATTATAACAGTGTATAATTTAATTTTGACCCACAATTCTTTCTATTTTCCTGTCTTTGCGTTATGCGCACAAGCATATTTCGAGGGGTGCGATTTCCCAATGAGAAAGGATACTATATAGCGTCATCTTAGAGGTCCTTTAGCAGCCACAAAGCCAGGAGCCGACATCTATTTGCCGCGTGCATGGCAGTGCTCATTAAGCGCGACAGGAAGAACAATGCTGTCTGAAAAAGGAACAGGATCCTCGAGAAATTTTTGTCTCGCTTTTGGCCCTCCCCCCACCCCCGCGAAAGTTCATTTCCTTCAGCCTCGATGCTTCCTGAGCGTACCCACAAACAAGCAATATCGGCTGTGCGAGAGAAGCCACATGATGTTATTACTCTTCGATAATGAGCATTTGCGGAAGCGTCGACGGTTCGACGAAGTAACTTGAATTCTAAAAGGGTCGTCCACGATCAGTCGGAGTAGTGATTTACTTGAGTAGAGAGTCTTACAAACTTGCAGGCGTAATATTCCCATCAGTTTGTTCTATCTACTGAAGATCCCGTTTTGTAAATAGTTTATTAGCAGTTTAAACGCATGCGATTGAAAGTACATTTAAGGCAGGGGAAGTATGGTTGATGATTAACATGTCATTTATTAGGGGGCAACATACACATAGGACAGTGGAAAAATTAGGGTGAACAATTGTTTTTGCATGTATAATATTTTTTAATTTAAACATCTTTATATGCATCTTAAAATACATATTTTAATGTAATTGTGTAAATTTAATTCGAAAACTAAGAAGATTGAATATGTAATGGCGTTTTTCTCAAAATGGGATTTTAAAAACGGTAATCAATATTTCGAGGGAGAACTACTTACTTATTGTTAGTGAATCGGTTTAGTTGAATTTTGGAACAGAGGTTTTTCATAGAATTGTTTAGTTTTTTTTTTTAATACAATTTTATTGAAACATCATAGTTCATTCCTTATCAATAACAAAGGATGATTTTCTTACTGAATCATCGCACATCTGTATTTAAATGGCCGCCAGTTTTATATAGTTTAACAGATTTTTTGGAGGTTTCGGATAAAAACGGGCTAAAGGAAATTTTTATTGGGCACATATTCAATCTTCTTAGTTTTCGAATTAAGTTTACACAATATTTATATTACATGTACCTATGTGTATTAAGAATGCATATAAAGATTTTTAAATTAAAAACTATTTGCAATGAAAAGAACTGTCAACGTTCACCCCGGTTTTTCTAGTCATAGGTGTATGTTGCCCCTCAAAATAATCGTCTTACTTTATATTATTCCAATGCGTTTAAGATGATTTTAAAAGAACCGGGAAATTATTTTCAAAAATGTGGGATAAAGGAAGAGTTGTTACCCTGTGCACATTTAGTATTCCATTGCAAAGATTTGTTTTGCTGAATATAAATCTGTAAATCTTCCTCGAATTTGAAAACAATTGGAGGGATTGTATACTAATTGAAAGTATTAATGACGTTACGTCATAATTGAGGAAGAACAGGCAGTTTTGTATAGTACATGTATTAATAACACACGCGTTACAATAAATTTTTGTGTAACGAAATATTTAATTAAAAGACCTTCCTCGGTTTAAGTTCCCAATAATTAATATTTATCCGTAGCAAGTTCGAAGTGCTTGAAAAATTTTCCTCGTTTAATAATTTTTAATTACGC
This sequence comes from Andrena dorsata, assembly GCA_929108735.1. Lineage (NCBI taxonomy): Eukaryota > Metazoa > Arthropoda > Insecta > Hymenoptera > Andrenidae > Andrena > Andrena dorsata. The sequence continues at coordinate 9,758,682 of OV815488.1, forward strand.
AATTATAGTGCAACAACTCAACTCGAAGAAAAAAATAGGTTAACGTTCGCTTTGTACTTATTGGGAGGCGTAATTTACGTTTATAAACGCCTTGAATCATTTGCTAAATTGCTTCGCGACGTCATATCCTTACACGATACTGTTCGAAAATTTCGCGTGTACCAAGTACTACCTCAATACTGGCTGACAAGCCAAGTAGTTCACCGAAGCTGATTATTCCATAAATACACACCGTTCCTACTTGGTGTGAAGAGTTTCACTCTTCACTCGATTATCATGGTTACGAATATTAATCGCTCCAAACCTAAAGTAATATTATTAACGCGAGCAGCGCAAGCATCTTTCTTGAATCTTTCAAAATTTAATTTCAAGAGCAAGTTTCTCTCATTTCTAATTAACACACATAATGAGTACAGTGGCTTGAAAATAAGTTTTGAATTTTCAATTGGATGTAAATTAAATATAAATTCGTATAAGTATATATAATAGAAGAAGTACATTATTATTTCATTGAGGTATACAGCAAATTTACCACTGAAGTTCTAAACGTTTTTACGGAATTAGAAAACCACCACACGATTCTCCTTCTGCTGTATTGATTGGAGTTTATGATTCTACTCTACACAGTGTGAATGTATACACTCACCATTGAGTCATGTAATGCGTATTAATGATGAAGACGGGTGAGGTAGTGCGGTTGACGTCGGTGCCGTTCAGGCTACTCTCTGTGCCGTTCACCTCCATCCCACCAGACAAAGATCACGGTGGCAGTAACTTTCAAAGTCGCCGACACCTTCACCTTAGTACTCAGTCATCTTTCGAACATTCTGAAACCAACATGAGGATCCATCATTGTAGCAAAATCTCACTTTTGTAAACGTAGGTATACTGAAAATACAGGATGTCCCAGGGGAGAAAGTTAGTAGTGCAGAAGGCTATAGTGTCGTTCATTCTAAAAGAAAGTTTGTATGTTCGAGGGCAAGTCAATAATTATCCAGAATAGCTATATGTTTCTACATTATTTTTTAACATAGTCCCCTTGACTTTCAACACACAATATGAGGAAAACAATAAAATATTTTTGCTGGAGAGATAAAGCAGTTGCTCATCAGAGTTTCCGTTTTTCAACTTGTCGAGCCACTAATAGACACTGCTTTGCGATAGTGCACTGCTCCCTTACTGTGTTGCAAGTCTTCGATAAATTTTTGCTTCTGATACACCTTTAAACAAAAAGGCCGGATCGCAGCTCGCTGTTCTTGGTGCACACTAGTAAATAATGGAACGGCTATGAAGCATTAATTTGAAACTTCGAATGGAAAACAGAGAGAGTGAATGACATCTAACGGAAAAGTTATAGGCTTATTCCGGATAATCGTTAACACCCTCTTACACCTGCCTTATTCCAAATGGTTTGCGCTACTTGGGCCTAATATTAGTTCAGAAACTTTTCGAAATAGGACAAATATACGTATTAACTTTTTTCTTAAAATAACCGATGCTATGCTCTTCTAGAATATTGACCTTTCCCCCTGAGATATCCTGTATAGTGTTTTGCAGAGGTAGAGTCATGTAAAGTAGTATAGGGTACAGTAAGCAGGACCCTTAAGTGTCTTGTTGGTAACTCAAGTTTCTAGAGACGTACTGTAGTGCTTCATAAACTGCACGGGGTCTATTCTTCAGAAAACGTACGATCACCATCCCTACCTCGAGTTCTATCTCTTGTTTACTCCCCTCTGCGGTGGGTAGCCTCGAGCCCGCAATAATTTACAGTTTGAACAAATTGGAATCTTGACATGGGAAATGTAGCGATGAGTAAGTTCTTTCCGACGGAATTGCGACAAAGCCCTTATCAAATAGACACCTAATGACTAGCAGAATCCTAGCAGGAGGTCATTCTACAACACATTTGGTGATTGGTGCTCCAACAAATACGGGTCCTGCAGTAGCAAACAGTTCTCTCTACCAATTTGTTCCACCAATGCACGAGTAAATACGCGGTGCATGTTTAGAATTGTTATGGTGGTTCCCACTTAGCTCGTGTGTGGAAAAATTGGTTGGAAATATTTCGAAAATTATTAACCCTTTAGTAAGTAAGCGTATTACAGTCTCTAAAATACTTTTTCATTCGTTTAGTAATCGCTTTTCAAGTATTTAACACATACAATACATTGGAGTGTGTGAACTATGAAATATAGATTATTATTCCGTTAAAAATTATAACATTTTCAGTAAGGAAATAACGTTCAAATACGGTGTAATAAGTTTGCTCTTTTCCAATCATTTTCTGAATGATAGATGATTTTAAAGAAGTTTATAAAACATGATGAATATAATGAGGATTTGAATACTCTAAAATAAATGTTAGATAACAGTCTGAAATGATGTAATAAAGTAGTGGTTATGAAATTTTACTGAAGCCACAATTTCAAATGTTGTTGAAGGAGTCATATAAAGCTGTTCCTGGTACTTCAATTATTAATACTTATTAAAGTTATGCAACCTCGTGCTTCTAATTTGAAAATACACATTTCCTGTAATAACCTATATCGAAAACAAACTACTTTGCAGCGATCTCTGTCGCCAAGGAAGGTACAACGTAATTAGCAAAATTATTTTCTCATTAAAACTGCGAAACGCAAAATACCAAAATCGCAAAAATATCTCATATATCACAGAAGAGAAAAGTAGTAGGAATAATATGTAATAAAGTTTTTTATATGCGTTACGATCTCATGTCGAGGAATAATTGAGTGTGTAGTACGCTAGGTAGTAAATTTTTCCGAGTGGTAGCGAAATTACGAAGGTCAAAAATGCAAAAGGTTTATCTTGTGTCGCCTAACCGTGAATATTTTTGTGTATTAAATCTACGCTTTCAGGAACAATATTTTATAAGCAATATCCTTCTCTAATGGCTTTCCTCCTTGTTAATCCTTTTTGTCTTTATATTGTTAACTACACTTTTATACAATTCCTCTTGCACAGTAAAATAATACTTTTAATCCAGAAACCATATATACATTACTCAGATAACAGTTTGTTTAGCTCCAACGATAATTAAAATTGGAATAGAATAAAGCTTCCATTACCCTACCTAACTGGCATATTCCCTATTTTTACTAGAACACTTGGTTTTCTTCTAAAAAAATGCATTCAGAAAACAACCCTGTCTAAGGAAGTTGTGCGAAGGTAAGGAAATAAATATGCAAGGGAAAATAGGAGAAGAGATTAGAAGCAGAGAGTGTGGGACAAAAGTATTATCGTATCTACGTTAAGAAAGTTATAAACTTGAAAAAGAGTACAACTTGGGAAGCTTATATATTGGGAAAACCGAAGCATATGAGATAGGTACAAAGTAGGAATAGATGGAGTATCAAACGAGGCACGAATGTAAAACTTGATTTAATAAGAAAAAAGTATAAAGAGACGAGGGACTTTTGGATGAATAGAGCGAGTGTGTAATATCGCCGGTTTATAGGGTAGGGGATGAGGGAAGGAAGGACGTTAAGTACATCGTATAAAATATACACAGCACTGCTGAATGAAAGACTTAAAAGGGAAATGGAGATGAGAGTACTACTTGGCAGAAATGCAGGTGGTACATAGTAAGGAAACATGGAACATGGTAAAAATAAAGCCAAAAATATTGGACCATTTGTGAAAGAAGAAACGAGCAAAATGCGGATGACTCCTAAACTTGACATTATTATCTTTTTATGCAAGATATTCTTAAAATGGTTCTGTAGCTTTTATTAGTGCATTCCCCTAATCAGACTGAAAAAAATGGCATAAAAACACAGTTTCGCGAATGTTTCATCCCGAGTTACAGTTCTTTGAAATTATTTTTCATGTTTTTTGGAGTATTTAAAATTTCTTGAATAAAAAGGTAAATTTTATTTCTGATAAATTCAGGAATGTGTAATTATTTCCAGTTACGTCGTCTTCCTCGATGTAATTTATATTCCAGACTTATAAAGGGAATTATTAGTACCCTCTGACTTATATGAAAACGCATAAACAATTATGACAGTAAAGTACCTCACTTAATTGTACGAATCATTTAAAAACGAGGGAAGTAATTATATTTCTTTACCTTGGTATTACCACAGAAATGCAATAATAATCGTACATTTTCAACGATTATTATTGCGCCCCATTCGTTTCATTTGGCACATTTCCATATTTCAAAATTATGAAATAGAAATCGTCGTAAATAGAAATCTTCGGAGAGTATTCACGAACGTGTCCACTTGAATTTAGTATCCTTCTCCGGCATGCACACTGATCTCTGGAGATAAACCGTTGTTGAAGGTATGCATAATACAACGCAGAAACGGATTACCCTGTAAAATTCGTGGGAACCTCAATTAGCCTGACCTATTAAGTATAACATCGCTCACGAAAATCATACTATTGTTTTGTCGACGAAATAGGACATCGCTTTGCTATAGATTTCACGATTATCACGGCGTCCTGACGCTGAATTCCCTTTTGTGTACAGGATACGCGGATAAAATCCACGAGACGCGAGTTTTGAGTGAATTTGTATGGAACGATACAATGGGAGAGTAGCTGATGCGACTACAAGCTCTAAAAAATGAATGCATCGCAGGTTTGGGTTACCGTAAAGCATGCAGCAGAAATAATGAATTGTGAGACGAGTGAACATTTTTTAATACGAGTTTTAAAGAACTTAGAAATAGGAGTTGAAGCTGTTTGTTAACATAATTTCATAGTATTTTGACCTGCTGGTTTTCTTTTGAATAAAATATCGGCTATGCGATATACTCAGAAAAATAAAATTTATATTGCAACAGAACACTGAGGTGAACTTTACTTTTATTTGGGTAGTGTGATAGAACATGAACAACTGAACAATTTTTATATTTAATGGCGTTTTCGGACTGTCGCTCTTGCTCGGTGCTGGTGCCGGTCGTGGCGCTTTTTAACCAATCAGAAGCGAAAAATTTCACACTCGGCCAATCGGAACCGAGCAAGAGCGACAATCCGAAACCGCCATAAGTTAAAATAATGTTATACTAAAGAAGGAACGAAAATACTTTAAGGGTTGATTTCACTCCTTTACAGTGAATTTCCGCAGAAAAAGATTGCTCCTTGCATACTTCAATATCAATATTCACACGAACTTTCATCAATACCAGAGTTTTTGGGCTGAGAACGTATCCTAGTTAAGCAACTGCATAAACCAGTGGCGGATTTAATGGGCGGCCGATTAACCCTCCGAATACAATGCCGGAGTCATTGGTGACTCGGTGTGAGTCAGAAGTGACTCCGGCACAGATTCCAGTAGTGCGAGGGTTAAAGAGCAGTTGCCTCTGCCTCCCCTCAGGACCTCATCTTCCAAAAAAATTATGATTTCGTCCAGACACTGTATTTTCTTTGTTTCCCATAATTTTCAAATCACACGCGCGTTAATTTACTTGTAAGTCTGTTACGTACATACAGGGTGTCTCAGAACATTTGCCACCTGGGTCTTTTTTTTTAAATCCGCCACTGGACACCACTATGTCTTCACAAGGGCATTTTTTAGAGGGCCCGAAAAATTTAAGTCACCAATTAGCACGCGTCTGGAAGTGTCACTCATACAAATCAAACTTTTTCATGCCTAACCGGATAACGGGTCCGAATAATATTTTTTAACGGGGATAGTTAGAACCCAACCACTCCACTTTGTCACATTATTACACGGTAGTTTATAATATACAAGTGGCACATAATTTGAGCATTTAACTTACTACAGTAGGTACATACCTGATCACCTGTTATCCGAACGTTTTAATATCCTAATGTCCTGTCATTCGAACGTTGTATTATCCTGACGGTATATTTCCTTTCATGATTAGATATGAAGTACCAATGTACTTATGCCCTTTAATGTCGAAACAGGTACGAACATTGTGCTTCCACTCTTGTATAAAGACGAAAATGAATAGAGATTATTTGGAATACTGTTGGTAATTTGAAATACCGAATTATCTAATAAACTACTAACGTTATCTAATGTGTAACACTGCAGATAATTGGGGCTAATGACCTGTTAACTAATGATATTTGTGGATGAACCGTCATTTTTACATTTTCGACTTAATCTGCAGAATAAGAAAACGTCAATCTGCAAAACTTTTTCAGGAAGTATTCAATCGTTCCAACCGTGGTTAAAATATGTAAAATCTTTACAGTGAAACACTTTATCTACTCATTTGCATGTTCCTAATATGGTTCCGTGTCAGTTTTGCGATAATTTCGAGAATACAAAGTGTGACATGAAATTTTAAGTTTGAATGCCATGTTGCTAATTCGGAATATCGAAGGTGAAGGTAATTTAGAATATCTCAAATATATTTCAGAATATAATTCTGACTTAATAATATAAAAAAAAATCCGTGGCGACCCCTCAGAAAGCCAGTGTGGAACAGTGGAGCAATGGGGTTTTGCCCGGAGCAGGAGCGGAGCCGGAGCACAGAAATTTTTTACTGCTCCATTGCTCCAATTTTTTTTTATTATTTTAATTTCATTTTATAAAAGCAGTTGAATAAAATATTTTTAATAAATGCCAAATTCTCAATTTTTCATCATTGAAAAATATTAGATCGTAGGGCCGCGCAGCCCGGTGTTAAGGAGGCATAGTACTTTCTTTGCCCAAACATTAAGCACACTTTATGAATTTTTTCTACATGAAAATGAAAAGCTAAAAAGATGGGGCTGGTTGCAAATGAAAGATCACTGTTTGAAAGCATTAAAAGAATTTTAATTTAAAATAAGCAGCTTTAGTAAGTAGAGTTTAGTAGAGCTGGATTAAGTATTTTGATGTTGGAGCGGAGCAAATAAAAAATAGGTCTGCTCCAATCCCCTGCAGAAAACACTTCGCGATCCACAGCTTGGGAATCACTGCCATATGCAGTTAGTCACGAAAGTCTACATACACTCATGTTTTTCACTCAGGTCCTCAAATATAGAATACTCACTATGAGGAAAGTCAGTATTCCACTGTCTGAAAATTTCCTCATCCGCACGATCCTGTCTCCCTATTAATTCCGGCAGGGCAGGTTGTATATATATAATAATAAAGTCGTAACTCAAACAAGCTGTACATCATTATTGAAGATGGACGGTGTTAGAACCCGTCATCCTAACGACATTTAACAACGAATGACACAGTATCCGCAGCTGAGGATGACATAGTGTTTGTGGGTACGGATGACAGCGCTGCAAGTGCAGAGAAAGTTGTCAAAGTGAAACACATTAGTTGGGGGAGAAGACTGGGGCGTAGATTAACGCAAGTGGATTTATATTTGCCCTGAACTGCGCGACTCAACTGCACGTCACTCGAGATCCCACTTCGGCCGTCACTCGACACTTTCCGCTCTTCGATAGTTTTGTACCCCGCTTGATTCCGCGCCAGACGAACGCGACGGGTATCGTGGACGTCAATCTGGCCGTGTCCCTTATCGTCGCATACGTCACGTTCGTCCGGGAGCCGGCGAGCAATACATGTATTCTTTCCTCCACCCGGACGGATCGTAGTAGCCGTGTTTGGGGGTAAAGGTTAAACGAGCTTTCGAGGCACATGTCGCGCCGCTGCGCCCGGACGTTGTGAAACGAACGGGAGATAATGAAAATGGGACGCGGAGAAGACCGAACTGCACAATCCCGCGACGCACGGTGGAAAGCAAGAAGAGTTCTGACATGTCGGAAATTTCAGGGGACGTGCACTTTAATGATTCCAAGACTGCGAAAGACTGGGACTAATTTCATCCCCATGAATGTATTACATCGTGTCATCTCGCGACCCTGTAATGGTACTGCATAATCGTTGGCACTGTACGTAGTTTCTAAAACTTCATTTATTAGACAAAATTTACCTATACACAGATGATGGACACAGTTTTGATGCTTCAGATTTGGCGTGTAAAGAGTACCTATAGTAATGCGTTATTAACTTATAGGTCGCTTTACTGAAAAGTCTGCAAGAAAATAGAATTTATAGTTTTGCCTTTTCAGAAGCCTCGATAGTATACGCAGTCGTTTGTGAATACGAATCTGCAATTAAATCGCAATAGCAATCCAATTTTCCAATTTTTAATAAGTTTTAATTATTTACAACGGTCTCGTTCTGACAATGAGATATGCACAGCTTTGGCCGAATAGTATTAATTGATAGTTTTTAAGAGGGTACTCTAGTGTAACTACCCGTTTTTCAACGCCATCTTCGGAAACTTATGTAACAAAAACTATAAGTTTATACTATCTGGTGTTTTGTCTGCAAAAATCTGAGTATTACTTCAAATATACCTTAATATGCAAGCAAAACGCCAAATAGTATAAACTTATAGTTTGTGCTAAAAAAAATTCCGAAGATGCCATTGAAAAACGGACAGTTACACTAGAGTACCCTCTGGAGGGATTTTTAGAATTTGAGAAAGGGTAGAAGCATGGTGTCATGAAAACGAAAGAGGCTTGGATAAATACAGGACTACGATAAGAAGTAGGGCTGTAGCTATGGACCGGGTACCCGAGATACCCGGTACGAGGAAAATTCCCGGATAAGCGCTACCCGGGAAAACTACCCGAGATACTCGAGAATCTCGAGAACTTACAGAGTACAGAACGTGATTCTGGAGCGACGCCTGTCAGACAGATGTCGTCTGGCACCCCGTGGCGAGGCCAACCCCCTGCGGTACCTTACCGAATTTTATGGCTTTCGACCTACTCTATGAGATCTCGAGACTCTCGAGTATCTCGGGTAGTTTACCCGGGTAGCGCCTGCCCGGGAATTTTTTTTTCCCGGGTATCTCACGGGTACCCGGGTATCAACAGCTCTAATAAGAAGTCTCAAATAATATATCAAAGCCATAGTACCTACATATTACTAAAGAATTTGTTAAAAATCCGTTTCAAAGGTTTGTCTTTCTCAGAGCCTCGGCTGCTTTAAACTAACAGTGCCTGTATTTTGAAAAGAAATGGTTTTAAGATGCATTATTTAGTAGACCTTTTTATTCGTTTTAATCTGAAGTCATTTCAACTCACCCTACATATATGTTACGGTAAAAGTACAAATCGGTAAATGTGCACATTTACCAGTTTGATAGGCTGGTAAATGTGCACATTTATCAGCCTATGTACTTTTTCCGCAACATATATATCTTCAAGAACAGTCCTTTTATGCTCGACACTTATAACTTACGCCACTCAATAAACTGCATACATAATCACTAAATGCCAGAAGCATCTGCACGCAAGAAAGGAATAGCTATACAAATTATACCTTCGTGGAAATACTTTATATAGTCGCAACATATAAAGAAAATAGAATTAATTTTCATAAAACCTCAATATCTTTAACGACATATAGATATGATATAAATCACCGTAAGTTGGTATGCAGTCGCTAATGGCATCTGCAGCTGTAAACTTTATATATGAAAAAAAATATCGCACTGATACGTCACCCTTTTCAAAGATTTAGGGGAAATTTATTGGAAATGTAGCGGAATAGCAGCGAGCATATGCACGAGGTCGTCGTTGGATGCATAAAATCTTCCCACGAAACAGGAATAAATGGATTAAAACAGAGCTCGGAATATCTAGCAAGCTGCGCGCGAGGCTTTTCGCCGCCGCGTAAAATGCAACCGATCGGATTTCGAAAGCTATACGCGAGTGATAAATCATTTTAAACGAGCGAATCAACCAATCAGCTATCTCCACTCGGATTGGACGGTGCCGGGGATAATTCCCCTCCCGGGTTTGCTGCTTCCTTGAACGTCACAGATTACGTGCTATCCTTCCGATCGGTTCGAAAATCGCCCAACAATTCCTGTTTTCTCTTCATTCGTTTCGCCCCGCGTTTTTTGTTCCCCGTCCGCGAAATCTAAACGATCCGCAACTGAAATCCCTGTTTCCGCGCAGTCGACGTGATCCTGCTTGCTTTGCGTCTATTCGTGGACACATTTGCTTCGTGTACGCCGCCCGATAGAATGCATCGATTACCGATTAACAGTTTTTTCAACGTAACGGAGGAAGGGGGGCAGGTCTGCGTGAAAAACATGGTTCCCGATGGAAAGCTGTTTATTTGATTGCTCGAATTTCTGGTACGTGCGTCTGCATAGATGAATTAAATTGCACGTTGTGCGTTGAAAAAGGTTCTTTAGAAAAATTATCGAAATTCATAGAAGGGTGTGTGTGATCTGATGGATTCATACTTAATATATACTGTATTTATTAATGTTGATATATTCTGGTATATTATACTATGTGTAGAATATTTCGCTAATTTTTTTATTAGCAATATTTAGGAATGTAGTTATACTTAATGGTGGAATGATGTTACTTTAAATTTTATCACACTTTTCTCTCGCATATGGCAACCCACACAGCACACTTCGTTGCGGCAAAGTTGCAGGATAGTTGCAGTAACCTTGCATCGTTGCATGGTTGCAACGCAATGTCGATGTATGGTTGCTACGACGTTGCTGTGCAACATTGCACGGAGCGGACATAGAATCGTTGTTGTATAGTTGCGGCATAGTTGCGTTGCAATAATGCACTGAAACTTTGCCGCAACTATGTCGAAACTATGCTGCAACTTTGCCGCAACTTTAACACAACTTTGTGGCGTTAGCAAATTTTAAAACATAATAGCTCCAAAACCGGCTGAAATAAAGTGTATACATTATACCTTATTGAATTCGTTTTGAAACGCACTATCAAATGATCTGTTAAAAAAAGAGTGCAGTTTAAAAAAAAATTGGTCATCGTATCTCGTAAAATAATAATCCAAGAAAAAAATCGTCTGCTTCAGTAAATTTTCCCCCTCCAACCATGTAATTTCATACAAACAATGTATTATTTCATACAAATAATACCCTGTATAGGTATGTGTTAATACGTATGCCCAAAGTTTCATAACTTCTTTAATTTTCGATATCTTGCCTTGTGTAAGACAATTCGACGCTGTGCGGAGTTAAAATTATTATAAAGTACTTAATGGTGATTGTTTCTTTTAACTGCTTCAATGCACTCTGTGATTGGCGTTACACGAATGCTTTTTTTAATGTAGCCCATGTTTCATGACTGAAATAATTTATTAATGACTTTTTATAGATTGAAATGCTGAAGGGGACCAGTGGAAAGAACGTTGCCCTGACGACATCTGTAATTTTGAATAAACTGGTGACATGGAGTGTTGCTACACATTATAGTTGACATGGGAAGAAGCAGAAATCAGCGTTTTCGAAGTTCGTTAATATCAAGAAATGATTACTGAGTAAGTAACTTTATTATTTATCTCCTTTGAGCACTAAAAATTGTAAAATAAATTAATGCGTATTTTTCTAGGTGCTGTAAATCAAGCATTGATTTTTTTATATAGATTGAACGAAATCTTCATTTTGCGAGGAATTGTTTTTTTGTTTTTAAGAATGTAACATACATATTGTTATTAATGTTATTTGATAAGACTGATAAATGTATTTATGTGCGTAGAAGATAAGGAAATGGAAATGTAAACGGGAGCCATCCTAAGCCGAAAAGCAAGAATTAAAACAATAAATAAAAATAAATAAATAAAAATAAAATATTAATGTTGATGATGATGATGAGTTGATATATAAATATATGAATATTTAACGGTTAATGTTTATTGTAATTTAATTCCCTTCCCTCACATTTACTTTTAACGTTTCCGGAAAAACGCAATTTTTGGGGCACGTTTCGGGAGGACGATCATTGCCGCCAAGTTGCCGTGCGAAGTTGCCTCAAAGTTGCCGTGCGAAATTGCCTCAAAATTGCTGTGCGAAATTGCCTCAAATTTGCCGTACGAAATTGCCTCAAAGTTGCCGTGCAAAGTTGCCTCAAAATTGCTGTGCAACTTTGCAGCAGGCGAACATAGAATTTTTGCTGCATAGTTGCGGCATCCTTGCGTGAATCGTTGCCATCTTGCACCGCAACTATACTGGCAACTATGCTGCAACGAGAGTGTGCTGTATGGGAATTGATATTTTATGTGAGGGTCAACGTGTATAATGAATTTTTTCTTATTCTTTTCATCTCTAGAAAAAATTCCTATGTAAGTTTTACTGGCAACAATTTTCAGAATAATATATGTACATTGCAAATGATACAGCAAGTCGTAAGAAACGAATAGTTAATTCGTATGTTTAAAGTAGTTTTTAAATCGATATGGACTAGGACTGTCCTGTCAGAAAAATTTTGGAATCACTTGCAAATTTTCATTAAAATCATGTCGTTTCAGGAAAACTTGTGGTTTCACATCAGCAGTTTGTTTTAATTGTATGCCTACTTATAAAGACTGTTAGCGGTATTTCGTTTTTGAAACAGAAATAAGGAAATGTTTGATCATGTATCAGAAGCAGTTATATACATAGTATTCGATAAAGCAATTACCGTTTGATATCTACGCTCTTAATGGCAGAATCGATATTGTGTGGCGAATTGAGTAGCAGGATAGTGCTGATATGATTGATATTTAAGTACGAAATTGTATTCATTATGAACCTGGTTCAAGAAATTTATAGGTATGTCTATACATTCGTATTTCGTTGGAAACCGCGAAAAGAATTATGGAACATTCAAAAAACCATTCGTAGGAAAAAGGAAATGATCAAGTTGATTTTTGGTAAGTTAAATCACAATTTAATAGTTACTGTAATGTAGATAAAAGAAGATTTTAAAAATTATATTACTTTGCCAAATTATCGAAATTACATAACATAATATTCGAAGGGACAAGTCAATTTTTTATATTATAATAATATCGATTTTCTATATTTCCTTCTTTGCTAATTTCTTTGCACACTTATACACGCACATACCCATACCATATCCTGTGTCAGATTATAAATGAGGCAGTCAAAGCAACAACAAACCAACCCACATTAAAATTTTTTTTTCCTATTTGATATGGTTAGTAGAGCCTATTGGAATACGTTATTGCTACTAATTCAATATCGAAAAAAATGTGGGTTAGTCCGTTGTTGCTCTGACTGCCTCAAATATTAATATCAGCTTGATATATTAATAACTCACTTATTTTCGCTACTAAATTTATTATTTTTTCCGAGTGACAGCTACGGTCGAAGCCTACACTAATAATGTATTTCTCACTTTTCAAAGTAATGTTGAAAATTGAATGTTTCGGGAATTTTTAAAATTCTACCAGAATTTTTTAAAATTTAAAAACTGTAATATTATTTCTGCCATGTGTATAATGCACTTTCTAGTATATCCTACAATGAAATTTATTACTCGTATTCATATTTGTTTCAGCAGAGGAGAAACGTTGCAATGAAAGTTTCAAATTTCACGCAGAAATATCTGACCTGCTTTATCGAATTATATTCTTAAAAAAATTACACCTCATCGTTGATTCGTGAGTTCTGTAATTTAATAAATACAAGAACCGGGAGGTTTATATGAATTATATTATTGATTATTATTTGATATTATTGATATACATATATCTATAGTTCAACGATCTTAAAGGCAACAAATTTCATAAAGCATCTCACTTCGATAACAATGGAAGCTGAATGATCGTTGATCGAGAGGCTTGCGTTAATCCCCAATTTACGTTCCCACAACGTAGGCCTTCGTTTTCTTACAACCCCTCACGAAGAATCCGTAAACGTCACTCGAAACACCTCATAATTCTGTTTTGCACGACCAGCAAAAAGTGCTCATTATTTAGTTTGAGCGAAGGAAGTTGCCACTTCCAGTCAGCTGATTGAATATCCCTCGGCAGCGAAGATGGAAGTCGCTGCAGTTCGAAATTAGATCGATATATAACTACACAAATATATTTTCCCCGGTGGGAGAAAAAACACCGACGATAAACCTAGTTTAACGCCTTTTTCCCTTCCTATCGACTTTAATGAGATTCCCTGCGATTAATCAAAATCGATCGTTTCGCTCTTTCTTCGTTCCTTCGACGGTACATTTGATCGATGACGAGGTAAACATCTCTGACAAGTGTGCAGCATTGGCGTTCCACTATTTCGATCAATCAATTCCGTGTCCGTGCCAGGAATTACCGCATCCAACTATTTAGCCGCCCACGCATGTAAAATAATCGATGGTTATGCTTTCTCTTTACGAATTTCGCAGTGCTCACGAGTTTTATGAATATTCTAATTTGAATGTGCGCGTTGATTCAGTATTCTTATAATTTGAATAATAATTGCTTTTTCTGACAGTATTCTTTCCAAGAACTTCAAATTTCAGATAAAGTTTCGAAATTCAAACTTGAATATGTACCAAAAAAACGAGAAAATGCTGAGTTGGTTAAACAACAAGATTTAGAAACTTAGATAGGGTTTATTAAAGTAAAACAGTTAAATATGTGTTATTAAATAATATGTAGGGGAGACCAGGGCTAAGCCGCCACCGGGGCTAATTCGCCACTTTTAAATATCTCCGAATCTATACATCGTATGATCTCGCGGTCAATAATGTAGATCTTCAATCAGATTTCAATGCGACCGACAGAGTACGGTGAATTTAGATGCTAAATTGTAATTTTTATTTCGTTGAACGTGTTGGTTGCTATGAAAAGTGGCCGAAAGTGAATTTATTTTCGCAACGAAAATTTCGGTTTGCACCTTCGCACTCATCGTGGAAAATCTGAAGCCAAGTGATTCTTAGAGAATTAAGCATGCCAAACACGATTTTGATATGAAACCTTTCATTTTCTTTTATCTAAAATATTTTCTGAGCGACCGAAGTTGTGACTGACGCTCGGGGCTAAGTCGCCACAAAGCCATTGAGGTTAAGTCGCCACATTCATAATTGTCACTTAGTGGAATTCACTCTATCTTTAATTGTAAACGCCTCAGTTATTTACATTACAGCAACATGGTACGAACGTACCGTCGCAAACGTGAGGCAGTTGATAAAGAGAGACTTAAAAAAGCCGTCATAACCGTCAAGGGTGATGCCATGCCAGTTGCGACTGCGGCGAAGCAGACTGAACGATAAAATAAAAAATAAAATAATAAAAAAAAATAATAACACATCTTTGAGTGTTTTCCTTCAAACAATTTTCATTTTCTACTAACAATTTGATACGAAAAGAAGGTGGCGCCTTAGCCCCGACGATTTTGACATTTCAGAAAATACACCAACGTCAATTTTTCGATTTCTTCATTACACTATGCCACATAAACATTATATTGTATAGTAATTTTGTAGCTGAGACTTTACTCTTTCCAACAGTATAAATATGTACGGTAAAATTATTTATTTTATTGCCGAAACTTGGCACCGCTAAAAAAGTGGCGGCTTAGCCCCAGTCTCCCCTATTCCTTAGTTTAATATATTTAGAGTTAGAAGATTAGAAATTATTTCTTCCCTCGTTAATATATTAAAATCTGTAAATGTTCAGGCACAAGCGTATTCTTTATGTTTCTTAAATTATTAAATTTAATTTAATGGCTTTTATTCTGTTAAAAACTAGACCATTTTTGAGAAAATGATCACAAATAAATCTATTAATAAAACAGTCGAAATTTAAAACACACAATAGCGTAAGCTGAGGTACTATTAAAGTAATAGTAAATAGGTTTATTTTTTGCCTGTCGGCCTCAAAATGGGGTTACACGTCTTCTGTGTAAGTATGTTTCTGGGAGTTTTAACTCAAGATTGTGCTTTTGTTTGACTTCTTCTTCTTTTCTTCTCCTTTTTTTCCAGAACCATACGCATCCACTCCGCTCCTTCTGCTTCTCCCTTTAGTATCCCTCCGATCGTTGAATTTTCTCTTTTCAGCTCCTTACAGTCTTGTAACATGTGACGAAGCGTCTCATTAGCTGCATTACATAGTCTACATACTATCTCTTTTTGTTCCTTCCAGTACTTGCTTCCCCGCTCTTCGTTCCCACATCTGAATCTTGCAATCATGCTTTGACCTCTGCCTCTGTAGTTTCCGTTTAGGTGATTTGCACTCTGGGTATCCCTGATTTCTGTGTAATGTGTGTTGTATCTACCTCCTAGTATTCTGTCGTATTGCCATTGAACCTGCTCTGCCCTGTCTCTTTGCGCTAGTTCCTCAGCAAACTCTCTTCCTCTCCTTCTTTCTATTTCCATTTCTTGGATATCAATCTTTTTTTGCCTGTAGTATGAGTCTCTCATTTCCTCCCACTTCAACTTCTTCTCTGCTTGATTCGCGTCTATTTCCCTCCAGCATTCTTGTACTATTTTATTTTTATTCAGTCGTTTCGCTTTCTCCTCATATTTTATTGCTCTTTTCCCTGCTTCTATCCTTAATTTGTCCGTTTTTGTTTCCTCCAAATTTATTCAAGTGCTTGTTTGTTGAAGTATTATGTAATATACAAGTAAGGCAATAAATGCTCTGAACCACGTTCGACATATCGCGATCAATCTCTACAAAGCATCAGGTAAGCGAGCCTGCCATAAACGCTGCTCGTTCTCCTCTTAAGCAGCTTTAAACATCACTTATAAGATTATTGTGAGGAACTTACGTGGTCCATTATTGTGCATTTGCGATATGAGATTAATATCTGTTCAATCATTCATCCCCTATCCTCCATTCAATTTTAACGAAACTTGTAAGGAAATGTTTACTTTAAAGCTGTAACTTATCTTTTACAATAAATATAAAATTAGCTTTAAACACAGAAAAAAATATTCCATTTTACAAGGAAGTAATATTTGAATGCCTATAGTGAAAAAGCAGTTAATAATATTTTACACACTGTGGGCCGAAGACAGAATAATTATGGGTAACATATCTTTTTTTAATTCATAAATAAATTACATTTTGTCAGTCATCTCGTCAAGAAAGATCATGGGTACCTTTTTACCGTTCACAGTACGTCAGGAACAAAAAATCCCCAAATCAGAATCCTAAGTTTTGCAGGAAGACACTTAAAATATATAAATTTGTCTCTATCCCCATTGGACTTTCAAAATATACTTCATACCCGAGAAAAAATGACAGAATTCGAATTAAGTTACGAATTGAGCAAAAGAAACTTTTATTTTTAACTTCGATTTACAAAGAAGAAACTGCTTTGCCAGACGTGAAATATTATTTTTTGCGTCGTATTTCCCCGCCATTATACTGTACTTTTTACACATACTATTGCGATCTCCGGTAAAAAAGCGGAAAAGATGTGATATTGACTGGTACTATTCCATGCAGACATATCTCTTCTCCAGAGTACTAAATCTTGTGCTCCAGCTGTACTTGTTATGAAACAATTCACGTTAAATCAGATTGATTCAACCTGGTGTTAATTTGTAACCGGTGTTGTTTACAGAAACTTTACAGATTAAAATAGAAAATATATTATATTGTCAAAGTCCGTTAAGTTCCATACTTGGATTTCCAAAATTCTTTCGTCGAGAATGTCCAATGGGGCAGTTTCATTGTCAACCTAAAAAATGACCCTTCCAACCATTAAGCAGTTCGTATGGCCTGTCCTTAAATTAAGTAAGAGCAATTTTATCAATTTCTCACCCCTTCCCTCTCTCAGTATAAGACGTAGCAATAAAGACGCTTAATAATAATAATATTTAGATAGAAATATAAATTCGGTTAGAAAGGATAGCTGACGATGCATTTACATACATACATACATTGTGGTTGTCCACGTTGAATCACAATGTAGAAACGCATTACAGGCGCACTGTGTGTCACATACAATATTGAATTTCTACGTTTGTTTCCTGCAGCAACGATATCGCGTAAATACGATAGCCGTGGAACGCAATAATACCCGGAAAGACCAAATCGCATTAACCAGACGTTTCTGTTCCTCTCGAATAATACGAGGCAGTGCAAAGTATGTATCTAACGGCCGCGATTGAATCATCCTGCCAGTGCCTACTTACACATGATTCATTGCTCCAAAAAACGATGCAAATTCGTTTAATTGTCGGGCCTATGTATACCTAATCAGAATAGATTGCAGTCATCACAGAATTAATGCCATTTTTCACGATCACATTTAACTGAGTGATGGCTAAAAACTGAATTAGTTTTTATAATTCGCAAAAATAAACAACAAGGGAGGATAATTGTTTTTAAGAAATTCAATTTTTGGCTGTAGACTAGACTCCGGATGGTCAGAGTTGATATGCGAGTGGTAGGGAGCTGGTCACTAATTGAGGACCTTGCACCTAGAGTGGTGGAGCTCCATTTTTGACAGTTTTTGAGTTATTACGTGTAATATGCGCAATAGAAAATTCTACATCGTTTGGTGGGCGATTCATGAAAATCCGATAACAAACGAGTGATTTATTGCAAATTTTGAATCTGCCCCCATTACTATTTTGCGCAATACGAATGCTCCAGATTTGAAAAATTCGCCAGAAATAGGAGTAAAAACTTATCAACTCAATAACTACTACCTATTATGTGAAAATATATATTTTGCATTTGGTGTTTTTAATGTTAAGTCGAAACAATAATTTTATATATAGTTTTTTTCTAATTTACTCGAATTTGGTAACGATGGCTTGTCGCTTCACAAAATTTCTGGCTTCCGATAATTTGCCGCTCCCCAAAATTTGTCACTCCCCAAAGTTGTCTCAAGCCCTAGTGTTTAAATCTTTTCAAATTTCTTTCGCTCAAAATTTCTCGCTTTCAAAAATTTGTTGCTCCAAAAATTTGCGGCTCCTCAAAATTTGTAGCCCCTCAAAATTTGTCGCTCCCCAAAGTTGTCTCAAGGCTCTGTGTTTAAAGCTTTCCCAATTTCTTTCGCTCAAAATTCGTCACCCTAGGCTGCAACAGAGTTGGGCGAAGATAATATCTAGATAACGAGCGAGGACCTTCGGACCCCAGTAGACCGCCCGTTGACCGCCGAGAGCAATAAAACCGACGGGCCACATAAAATGTTCATGTTTTTGACAAGTGTTGATAAAACTATTACCAATCGATTCCTCATGTCTTCCCGATGAAAATGGCCCAAAAATGATATAATTCGGACCATAATTAAGGATATTACGTGAAAAATCTTTTTGCACAGTTCAAAGCCCGTTTCGTTAAAAATAGTCCGATTTAAATTATTTTCTGTCCAATTAATCGGGAGAACGCCAGGAATCCATTGGTGTCACTTTCATATTGATACGATGAAAAATAAACAAATTCAGATTCTGTAGAATCTAACCGGTAGGCGAAAGTTGAAAGCGAAAGGCGAAAGGATGAAAGTTGAACCGTTATTCGAAATTCAAGTTAAAGGCACTTCGAATAAATTAGCTTCATCCTAGGCGCTTCGAATAAAGCTAACTTTATTTGAAAAGTTATTTTATTCGATTTTTAGCTAGATAATGCCCAACTCTGGGCTGCAGCCTACTTAGCCTATACACAAATCCGCCCCTAAGTTCAAGTACTCAAAGTAGATACTTACTTAAAATACTGAACGTTACTTTGACTTCATATCAGAGCTGCCTTCATTATTCCTGTTACATAATCCAAGCAAGTTGATTCATTTGCAAAAAAACAAATATACAAATAATGTCAGTGTTGTTAAGCTTGAGCCTAAATCCATACTGAATATTGCACAAAGTCTCGCAGCATTACGACTTTTTTCGAAAAACATATGCACTTTTAAAATCGTCCAACGAACAGTCGTTGGTCAATTGCACCGTGGATCCTGATCTTTTCGTGCTTTTCCTTTCACGATACTCATGACTAGCTGCACGTGACAGGGGTGATATTTCTCACCCTTCCATCCGACTAAAAACTATGCGAACTTCCAGAGTTGTTGCGCATTTCAAGTGTGGCCAACTGTTCGCATCCATAGCGTATAAACTGATCTAATTAAAGTCTCTGTAAAAGCAATTAAACTTGTACGATTAAGAAAGGAACAGCAATTTCATAGAATTACGGTATAATAACGCAGCAGAGCATAACAGTATCGCCGAGCCGCTTCAACAAACAACTTTCTCTTGCCGATGAAATAGAATTGGGTTCACTACTTTACGCGATATTGAGTGACCATGTAACAGGACTATAGTTGCATCACTCTTGTTACTGATATTACATTACTGCTTACTCAGTATTCAATACATAGGCAATAGATGCGCTTACATTATCAGACGAAACTTAATGTTTCACTTTATGAAAGACGCGATCCTTCAACTTCCTTTCGTGACAGTATAGTACTTTACGGCCAAATGTGATAAAAAATTTAGTAGATTCTGGAAAAGTATAATAATTTTCAGGGGAAAATGATACAAAATAAAACTACATTAAAACAACCACATCTTATCTTTTAAATGTATATTTTCTTGTGCATTGTGCATTATTAATTAACTTATTGTCTTAAACAAATATGTCAAAGGTTTAATTGCACTGAAAGTCCAAATTAACACATATGAGGAGCTCATTCTTTATGAGACATAGAATGACTCTGGTTCTCTCTTCCCGCACTTTATGTGCGTTATAGAAAAGATCCCCTCTGTAAAAGCTGCAGTGGCAGGAATAGAGAGCAAGTATGAAATGATTTTATACGTATAAATTTCGGCAAACAGGTCATAGACAATACTTTTTTTAAGTCGCGTTCAGAAGTTTAAAGTTTAAATTCGCAGATTAAAGTTTTGATGTTGCCATAGAATAAAAAAATAAGTAAAAATTGTAGAATTTTATATTTTTTCTAACAGTATATAGTACACTAGACAAAAATATAGTACAATACCATATATTTTATAGTACGGTTGGCAACCTGTACTATTGCCGTACAACCGTTGCTGTTGTTTCTTTGTCTGTTATAAAGCTTCTATGTTTTACTAATGTATAATAATTTAGATGTTTTTCGTAATTATAGGATAACTAGTAATTCAGTGTAAATAGTATTTCACACAGTTGGTGGGGAAATTTATTATTATTTGAAATTAAGTACAATTATTATATAAAATTCTATATTTGCTATTAGTTATCATATGCATTATAAATTCCGTGCATTTTATATTGTTTAAATGAAAACAACGCGAAGCAGAAGCAACGAGAACGTTTCAATTAGTAAATTCAGAAATACTTTGTGAAGGAATCAGAACTGGCGATGCAAGGGCAAGTGAATTCAGTATTTGATTTATCGATTCGATACTTGACCGTGCACTTCAGTATTCAATTGGAATAAAATTCAGCGTAAAGAGGCTTCATTTGTTATATCGTTTTTATCGTTTTTCTGTTACTTATTTCTGATTATAATTAAACAAATGGAGTCCATTTTTCGATGCAATCATCTCTTTTGACGAAGTTTAGACACTGAAGATGAAGAATATACTTCTACAGATGGATTGTTATGAACAATAATCTGATAGGAGACATTTCAGTGTACTCGAAAAGGATATCTGTTTAATGGTTATCTCAGAAATTTTCTATTATAGCTTTATCGAATGAGCATCGAAATTATTCCATGAAAGTGTACGTGCAATTAGCAAAAACGCAATTTGCATTGGTATTATAAATCCTTTCATAAAAGATGGCGATCGAAAGACCAAGCAAATTAAAATACGGAAATCTGCTGTATTGGCTTCTGTCCTCTAATTTTTTTACCCGCAGCATTAAACAATAGGCGAATTAGAATATAAAAATTTGTAATAACTCGTTTGTCCCTGCAATCTCTTTGTTCAAAAGCTTTTGATTTTCAATGATTTGAAATAATTATGTAGAAAGTACAATTCGCTGTAGAACGTACATACAAAGAATGAAATAGTATTTATAATTGTGTAAGTTAAATGTATAAATTTCAGAAATTTGCACTTTTTGAGTTTGGACTAAGGAAATACACTTCACGTGCGCCAGCATAATGGTACAAACGAATACCGGTGGTAGAAAAGCCGATAAAAAATGCGTGCAGGGGTTTATTCAGATGATTCTAAAAAATTTCAAGAGTGAAATACACGCTTGATACTTATTACTCAAGATGTTCGTGACGGTTTTCCCGTATTAGGTTAAACGCAATTCACGAAGGGTGGCGTGTGCTTGCAAGCTCTCGTGCTCTTTATCAGCTCTTTCGCGAAATGTGCTTCGTCGTGCTTCGTGATATATTATAGTAGTCGCAACTATTTATCTAGAGCTTTTTCTTTAATCGGTTGCCGCGTGCGTTAAGCAGATTCGACTGGAACCCTCGATAAAGTCCAGATCTCAGTGGTGACGTTTCATAAATGTATTCTCTGTCATGGAATTCCTTTTAGGAACAAGCGCCCTTATTAAAATATTTTTAAAAGGCATTTTAATGAGATAAATTCTCCTCTCAGTTTTTATTAATTCCATTTCTATCTCTCAAGTGACGCTTCGGTGTAAACAAAGTTGATTTTAATGTGAAGTTGGGTATACTCTGCTTGCAAAATAACAACATTCACCAAATAAATTTTACCTGCTTATATTAAGTAACAGAGAATAGAATAAAAAAAAAACATATGTACCTATTTAAAAAATCAAATGTCACCTTCAAATCGCCGAAGTGTCTTCATCTGGAAAATAATCGTTTACCCATTTTTTGTCCCCGCTTGAAACCATGCAACTTTACTTACAAGGGAAGTGTGGCAACTTGAAAATTCAAAAAATTTGAAACTTTGCAGAATTGTAGATCAAGTAATGCTGTTAACGTAACTACTTTTTTATTCGGCAATAAAAACTACCCCCCTCCCCGCCCCGAAAAAATTTGAGTTTTCAGATTATCGGGAGTATTTAAGAAACTGCAAGGTAGATCCATTAGTCAATTTTTATGATTGATATGTTTATTATAAGACTCTATTGTTATATTTTCCCGTATTATGCATTGTAAATTATTATAATTATCGCAAAGTGGAATTAACACAGTTTTTAACACTTTAATCCACTGTGTACTGTAAATAGATTCGGAAAAATACATTTATTTTGTCATTATTTTTTTCACTCGTTTCTAAAGAATGACAATTATCGGTCACACTTAGATATTATGTAGTCACGAATTTTTTAAATAGAGTCGAATAAAAAAAGAGTAAATGAAAGTTAAAATTTTTTTGAAAATATAGTCAGGACATAACAGCGTTAATTACACTTGTGAACAAACAAATCCGATTTGCTACTGTATTTAGTGCTCCCGTATTCAAGTCTGTGTAATAAAATATGAACAACGTTAGTGTTTCCCAGGCGTAATGTATACTGAATGCTACTTGGTAAGCCCGATAAGATACTTAAACGTCGTACATGTTACATCATATCAAACGCAATACATAACATGCCCCGGAAAGTGCCATTTCTCTGTCAAGGGGAGGATTAGCAATAGGACTACACATTTCTGATAAGTCATACCGCAGATTGTAATTCCATTACCCTACTTCAAGTTATATTTGTTTTACAAACCCTACCCCCTTTAGGAGTAACTAGCCTCTTCTTTTTGACAAAATGAGGTTCTATACTAAAATTTTGAGAACCTTATATTGATAAAATATTGATTTATCATTTTCAATAAAAACATGCACAAATCACTGGTTTCGAAAGAAAAAACAATTAATAGATTATTATCAACAGGGCAGCTCCTGTTTACCACAGTTTACATTTCCATATTGACGCCCTGCTAGTGACGGGACTGCTTTCGGTTATAGTTAACTATTTTTATTTTATGCTTCGTTATGTCCGGTCTAAAATTTCAAAACTACTTGGATTTCGTAATACGTAGCTGTAACAGTATAATCAGCACTTCACTTTGCCTATTTCGTACGTAACATCAGGGCGGATTCAGATTTTTGAGATTCCGGGAAATTCAAACCTTCGAGGATCTCATTGGTTGCAAAGCGTGAGGGAGAGGATGTTAAAAAAATTGTAATAAAATATACAATAAAATACATTAATCCTCAAAAATTGAAATTTATTCTAAATAAAGTGAAATATTATTTAATAATATCTAGCGAAAAAGATTTACAAATAAATAATATTAAAAGATAAGCATCGAAAATTTTAAAATAAAGTTTTAGTGCTATTTCTAATTATTTCAAAAGAAAAGCAGTCAACAAAATTCCATTCAATTCTGCTTTCACATAAATCAAAGGTTTAGAACGGCCCCCTCCCCCCCCCCCTGATCCGACCTTGCGTAGCATGATAAATTGCGCCACCTTCATTTTACTATTTCTTCAGAAGACAAGCTTCCATGTCGAAATTGAATATCTATGAATCGATGAATACGCGGTACCATTTGGTAGATAAATTTTTCTTAATCTACTGCAATTAGTGTTTGTAGTTGCAAGCTACGAGAGTTTACCACATGTTTCATGAGTTAGGTAAGCCATTATAATTATGTACATACAAGTTGAAACAATATTTACCAGGGAGCATAATGAAATTGGGGAGTGCCTGATAGATATGTTCACAGCATTTTATTTCTTGCCTAGTTTTAAGTTCTCAGTTTTCTTTTCTCTTTCACAATGCAAGTGATAGCGGGCAGTTCCGCGGCATTCTGGTGTAAACGTAGGTTGATGGATAAAGAAACGGTATACAAGCGGTTATTAGCGGCTGCCACTTGCCTCGCTTCTAATCAACAGTAAAGTAAGGGTGTAATTACAAACAGTGTAAGCAGCATGATAAGACAAGGAGCGGTAGAAATAGGACATGAGGTATGCAAGCGAGTTAGTGGGAACAGAATTAATGAAAGTGGAAGAGTTATTCATAAAAGAACACTTTTTGAAGTCCTACTCGAACTATGTATTTTCCACCACCTCATTTTCCATTCACGGATTTATCAAACGATAGTGCACCATATACTTTAAAAGTAATCACTGAGAAATGCAGTTTAATTTGCCATTTGTGTGACACGTATCTTTTCAGGCAAATTAAGTTTTCTATCAGACTTGCAAACGTACTATCGCGTTGATAGACGTAAATAAAATAATTAGTGGCAGATGATGTAATAAATATCCATTCACATATTTATCGTCATTTATTATTTTCATGTATGTAAAGCCTCGTTCACATTAGTCACGTCGTATTTCAAGGCAAATAAAGTTGAAAGAATCGGTACTTCATTTGAAGCTTGAAGGAAACCTGAAAGGATTTTTCAAGTCAAGTAAATAACAAGTTCAGATTGGTAATGTAGGTTCAAGTTATCGACTTGAAATCAAGTAACATGACTAATGTGAACGAGGCCTAAGGACACCCTCGTTTATGCATCGTTTGTCGGAAAATAGACTCGTGAATTTAAATCAGACGTGTTTCTCAACGAACAATGTATCCCAAACGTGTAAGTGTGCGTGTATTGTTTTTGTACAGTGTACACCGTTGTACAAAATACTTGATCACCTTACTCTTACGAAAAACATTTGCATCCGTGACACGTGGTGCAGGCCACAGCGTCACATTCACGCGGCATTCTGTGTGTAATCGGCTAGTTTGGATTTCTCACTTCCGATCTAATAATATTTCTTCAACTTTTGCACTGATAATAGAATGATACCAACGACTTATCATGCGGCAAAATTAAACGGGCTTAGACCCTCCATAATACCTTTACTTATCAAGAACATAATAATATTCATACTTTACAAATAGTACGCGAACTATGTGGTACCTATTAAAGTTCAACGATTAAGTGTAATATAATAAAATTTACAAATTTCAATAAAATCTATTGATAATAAAAATTTGTTCTCCACAAATATTTTATATTAATTTTTATTCACATTCTATGAAATAACGATTCCAACAGTTCACTCATTGACCGAAGGGACCATGACAGGATAATAAAAGTTTCTCCATCCATGAAGCACCGACTAATCGATATTTATCGATTGTCCTTTGAAAGCTAGCATAGAACGCACGAAATATTATAACAGAATCCTTTTGCTGTCGCTGCCAACCAGCTTGTGCATTCCCATAGAATAATGCTAAATTTATTTAATAAATTTTTGGACAAAAGGAAGGGTACAAAAGCGTTCCCGATTTTTACAATATTTTCTGCACTAGATATTGTTTGAAATGGATAAAGCATATAATATTTATATTCCGAATTAAATGTTTTAAAACTCTCAAAATTTTACTGTACAAAAATAGTTTCCATCATTAAATTAGTGAACACAAGCATCATTAAGGTAGTTTTGCATTTTGACACGCAGAAGTTTCCTGATTAAATTTTTGTGTCATAAGTTTTAGGATATCAACTAATCAATGAAAAGGTGTTTTTTACAAAGTGACAATCTTAAATATATACACACCTATACAACCCTCGGTATGCTGATGATAAAATGTGCTGTCTAATATACGCATTGTCGTTTTGTCAATCATAATTTAGTGCCAGTCTTTCCTCTCCGAAGTGAGCCAAAAAAATATTCGTGTATCACAGCCGAACGCTGCAACAGCGTTCCTTCTATCTAACCCAGACTTGTCAGTCACGGCCTCAGTACCGCCTGGTCAAGCGGAATAAATGGTTCTGGGGTCCGTGTATGGCGGTGTTGGCACCACTGGCAATCTGAATTTTCACCTAGAGTCGCAGCGTGCAGCTGACGATTTTGAATCTGAATAAACTCTTCATATTTTCAAGCTGCGAAAGATTTCCGTGTATCCATTCTCTTTTTTCTCACGAGGCCACAATTGAATTTACATTTCGTTTAACAAAGCATGCTCGTTGGAATATATGTATAATTTTTTCGATAATCGATCGATGGTTTCACGCACGCATAGACGTTAAAGCAAAGCTCCGGCTCACACGCCGTGCTCCTGGTTTCAGCGAAAATGGGTTGCTTTAAAAATTGCGAGGCTTCAAATAAGTACTACGTTGGATTTTGTGCATCTTATATAATCAAAGGAAGATTCAGCTTCACAAGGCGCAGAAAATACTTAAATTCCTTAATAAAAAAATGACTGTATCAATATTTAAAATGTAAGGTAGTCTACTAGGTAGTGGTTTTTTGTCGAAAATGAAGCATTTCTTTTCAAACAATTACAAAGAAATAAATTGAAACTGAGACTTGTCCTTTGACACAAAGTTTATTAACATCATAAACTTTAAAAAGACATGTTCTTTTAGGCAAAAATGAGCAAAAATAAGTCAAAGAACAAGTCTCACTTTCAATTTATTTCTTTGTAAATAAGTTAAAAAGAAATGTTTCCTTTTTCGACAAAAACGAAAAAGTCTAGTACCCTTAAGTTCCATCGTATTAATCTCATTTTATTAACTTTCAACTACAATTGAACTGTAAGAGATTTAAAAAATTAGTACAATACCCTAACAGACAGTCTCAAAGAAAATAAAAGAATTTTACAAAGTCAGTGTCCTAGGAGGTGTGTTTCAGGAAGCCAGACTACGTTCCCATTAAATCTCCAATTTCAGTGAAACAGGGTTTGTGACAGAAACTATTATCGTCAGGGATCTGTAAAGAGGCAACAAGTAATCGGTAACTCACCTTGCGTGCCCTTCGAGTGGAGGACTGCGGAGAAGTAGGCCACGTAAATCCCCGGAACTTCAATTCTCGGTGTTCCACTTCGTCATGCCTGCCCGAGTTCTTAGTTCCATCTTCCTGTAGTACGAACTTCTACCGATCGGTACAAAGCTGTCGCGCCGCGGCTTAACGATCCACCGCTAATACCGTCATGAGGAAGTAGTCGAAGAGGCAAACAATTTTTCAACCCTACAGGCCCAACAAGCTCTTCTAAACAGATACCGAATCGTCAGCGATATCATCCAGATCGAGTGCACCTCCAACTTGTTGGATGTAGCCAACTCGTACCGCCTTCGCTCCCCTAATTCCTCCACTACTGTTTACTTCGACAAAGACTCCCCGGACGAAATGTTATTGACGACAAACCGCTCGGAATGTTTGAAACGGAACAGCACGCGTATCACCTAGACAGAATTTTCTTCCTCATCGCGAGTAGCAGACTTCCTCTGATCTTATCTGCCCAACCTTTCTATTTTCTACCTTGCCACTTTCTCCACCGCTTCGGGAGCCGACTGACGTTACCAAGGACGCTGTCTAAACGGCCGATTGTGAACTGCGTGCAGCGTCCATCGAGGTTTATTACAGCGCACCCACCTGACGGTCTTACCAGTTGCAAGCAATTTCCACTGCCCTGTCTTTTCACACGCGCACCACATAACTCGCATAAATGCCAGGCGAAGAGGAGTCCAGGCGAGCGGTTTGAGTAGTGAGGAATACGAGGGAGTGGACGATGAAGATTCGGAAGTGTCCTCGGGGACCTAAGGAGACATGTCGATCGCGTTCGATGGAAGGACTCGAGCGGAAGCGCGCGACTTTCAACCCCGTCGCGTTCCAGCGGCTGGTCCGTATCCGGTTGGACGGCGAGTCCATCGACGGGCACGCGGCGAGAATTCAAGTGAGCGCCGTGAGCGTCGCGACGCTGTGCAGCGTCGCCAACCTCGTTCCAGGGGACGCTTGCGCATCAGAGGCTGGCGCCCTTCGACGTCCGTGTAGAGGGATGAATCGTTTCTCCGTGGCGTTGTTATCAATTCACCTAGTTTTCTCCATAATCGCCTGGAACCTGCGGCGTCGGTTAAATGTGTGAATTAACAATGAGTCACTCGATTGCGACGACGCGCGAGCATTGTAAAGTGATTCGAAACAACGGTAATCCCGCGTCGAGGAGGCCGATGCGTGTTAGTTACCGTGCTCGCTTAGGACAATATTGTAGGCGTTCGTTGTTTTTATTCTTCTAATTACATTACTGCTCACTCGACTCCTCAGTGTTTCTTATTTTTCATTAACTCTGACAGACAGTTTTATTCGGCAATTTTTACTTCTTTGCGTACACCTCTACTGTCTTTCTTCGTGGCTTGAGTTGATTGATACAGGTGATTTTGCCAAGCCAGGCTCAAAAACAGCTGGCAAAGCTGAACCTTCTTGCATTTGCATGATTAAGATTTTTTGTTTCTTTTTCTTCTATTTTTACATTCAAATTGTACCTACTCTTTGTAATTACGTACACAATGGGAGTGTCATAAAGACGTAATAATAATAATTTTCGGCACGTGTGCAGCATCGTGACGGAAATGTAATAATTTTGATAAATCACAATTTATTTAATGTGTATGCACTTGTTAGAGACCCAGGAGCAACTGGATTCTTAAACAGATCACGGTTGTGTAGTTCACAACCAGCATATGTCAATATTTATTCATGTGTGCAGTGATTCAGTGAAATGTAGGGTGAGTCACGGAATCTATATCGTAAAGCAGGTGAAAAATATTATTTGGACGCAAGTGATATACGCACATCTTAATTTCTGAGTTATAGAGGAATAAAGAAAAATCTTGGGTATAGAATGGTATATAGGTACCTAATTGCTGTAAATGTGTGTCATTTTATTTGATCAATATGAAGCAGTGAAATTGGCTATAAGTCTTGTATGCACAGCAATTACGTGTGATCAATAAAAGAATGATGTACTGTAGTATCACGAATATTCCAGAGATTTTTTATTTATATTTTATAGTGTATCTGTGCATCATTTATTTATGTGTAAATATATTTCAACAGTATCCACAGTGATATAAGAAAAGGAACTGTGAGAACATTCAGAATACTTTTAACTGAATTTTATTTTTTTCTTAAATAGCAAGGGGGAAATCTTTTTTAAATATTTTCTAGAGTAACCACCACGATTTTCGAAACTCACATGACTTTTATATGATGAAAAACCGATAATAGATATCTAGACTAATTATGGAAAGCCTACTTCATTATATCGAAGCAGTACTAATTCTGTAATAATTATTAATACCAGTAGTGATATTAAACACTAAGTAGGAACATTATTAATAAGTGTAACTATAAATACTTCACTGTATTTTCTAAAATGTGTGTATATATTTCAATTTTAAAATATATATTATAATTTACAGTTACCTGACTATAATACAGAAAAAAACATTTATCCATAGGATGCAAATTTCCAAACTTTGAGAATCTTTCAGAGAGTATCTCACTGCTTAAAACTCCAATTGTGTAGAAATATAGAAATACGTGTCTTTTCAATTTTTGTGCTCGACAATACACTTCTATGTAGAAAGAGTTACTAGCAGATGCAACAAATAACCATACGTAAATATAAACGAATTAATTACACATAACATTACACATAAAAAGCTGGATTTGTATCTGCCACTTTAAAGGAACACAAGCTTAATTATATCTAACTAGCTTTACTACTCGGCTTCGCCCGAAATTTAGTTTCTGTTTTCGTTTAAAAAATAAATTGTCACATTCATTTGGATTAGTTAGGCATAAAGAGCTGAAGAACATTTCGTGACCCCAGAGTTTACCGTTCGAAAATTTTTAGGCCACAGACAAACCCACAAACAATGTCTGCTTTATATATTAAGATTCACCCAACTGGTTTCAAAACTAAATACAAAAAGATGTCGTTGAAAGAGACAATGGAAGCCACGTATGTAACAAACGCGTATATATTGTAATACATAATTAAGTGTTAGTTATGTGCTCGCAATAAGTCGCCAAAGTGTTCAGTAGTGCCGGGCCAACGGTTTGCATGAATTCGCGTTTCGCCTTATCACGGAGTTCAACTAATTGTACGAGTTTACATCGTGGCGCGGCGTGATCGTGTCGATCAGCGAACAGCTTTTGGAGATACACGACATGCTGCAAACTGTGCAGCTGCAGTAGGTCGGCGCATGCAAAGCTCTATCGGTGATCCCAATCTTCTGCTTTGACGAGAATGTGTGATCAAGTACAGTCCAAAATTAACACCGTGCCACAGGAGCTACGAGTGAAGCAACGTAGCGTCACGAACAACACAGGGACCAGTTGATTTGCCCCTTTGCTACACGTGATCCTAATGATTTGTCTTTTAAATTGGGTTAAGAAGATAATTCATTTAACCACAATCCGCGTGTCCGTTGATGCGCTCGTTTTCCCAACTATTTTTGTACTATTCTATTACTATTGGTGTTGAGAACCAAATAAAACGAGAGGGGCGGATGTGGAGATTTGACGCCCCGAGGCTAACAAGTGTCCGCCACCCTTTCTGCGAAACATGCATCACGAAATATATTAATTTAAAACAGTCGAGTCAATTTCAAAATTAATTCAATATGACAACTCACGTATGAATTATTGCTAATTCGCTATATGAAAAAGAAGTGAATTGCATTTTACAGTTGTCTCAAGGTTCTGTGTTTAAACCTTTCTCAATCTCTTCCGCTCAAAATTTGTCACTTCCCAAAATTTGCAACCTACTTAGTCTATAAACAAATTCGCCCCTGTAAGGGACCATATGAAGCGCCACACATTGACACCAGAAACCATCCATGTGAGCAAAATTTTGTAAACAGAAAACTGAACAATATATTACCCATATTCATTTTCTGATGTAGATACACAATAGCTTATGAGATATTTAATAAGAGGTCGTCCTTAAAGTACGTAAAGCTTTTGAGAGATTGCCAATTTCTTACGTTTTCTTAAAGGTGGAGGGCTACAGGTAGGGTCTTACATAATATTTTTATCATAATTATATATATACCTTTAAAAGAATTTTAATAGCTGGGAAAAATGCTATGTAAAAAATATTACGTAAGAAAAGGGGGGAGGGGTTTGAATATAAAATCTTATGAATTCTTATACTGGGGAGGGAGGGGGTAAGATATCGGCAACAGTACCCAGATAGCACAAAGACGTCTTATGTACGTCCGAAGAACGTCTGTTCCGGACGTACTGTACGTTCAGAGGATGTCCCAAGAGTGTCCATATGTCCCCTTTATGTCCCCGTAAAGTTCATTCAATGTCGTAGCAAGGTCCTATTTACAAAGTAGAACGTCCCGAGGACGTGCTGTGCCAACATTCTCCGAACGTTTTCTGAATGTCCGAAAGTACAATTAAATACGTCCAAAAGGCGTCTAAAAAACATTTTGCAGATGTCGTAAAAGCGTCTGGGTTAGGACGTTAAGAAAAAAAAACTTATCGGTGACGAGAATCGAAACCAGGTCTCTCAATTTACAAAGCAACCGCCTTTCGCAACTACCCAAGACAGTTCCTTGAAAATAGCTCTAATTTCTAGGTATATAACTAGATTTAATTGTTTATAAAAAATACGCATTGACGCGAAATATTCTACAGAATATCATCATTCGACCTCTTAACCTGGACATAAACTGGACATGAAATTGACGTCCTTGGTATGTATGGTGCTATCTAGGTACCCTTACGCAATTTAAGAACGGCCCGTAATAAGGGTAGTGTTTTGTCAGCTGTGGTGCGTTATTCAGTTCAGATGACACGCTGGATCAATGATGGATATTACAGTTTACGTGTGTTTTACATGTAAAAGGAGCTGAGAGTTTGGAATATGAGAATTTAATTCAAAATGCTACCCGGTTTTGTAAACAGATCATATTACATTGCTCAAAATACCATCCACGCGAAGCATCCTCATTTAATGCTCGTTCGAATTGATGCAATGGACGACAAATTTCAAGTATAAACAATTAAAATCCGAACAGGAGACGAGTGACTGAAACAATTGGCATTCGTGCAATTTTTTTATTCAGGTATAAAAATTTATCGCAGTTCATTTACAGTGCCCAAAACATAGTGAGCAATATAAAACATTTCATATCACCAGAAACATCAAGCCAATAATATGTACACATAGTAGAACTTGCAAATTAGAATCACAACTGCAATAGTGTTTATAATAGTTTCTGTAGAAAAACATAAAGACTTCTTGACAACGAAGAAATACTATCGCACAATCTCATCTATCTACTTTCATCTAACTATTTTACATTTCACACATAAATTCCCCGATTTCGAAACGAATCGAAAATGAGGCGGAGTTACATCACGACTTTGCATCGAAAGATGTGAAAGCATTAATTAACCACATTAGTAGTACACCAGAGTGAAACAGCTTCTTCAGAATTCCATTAATAGATTCCACCGGCTCCCTCGACGAATTTCTTCGATGGTACTGAGTACGAGTATCCGTCAGCTTGTTCTGCTTGGGTATTAGCAAACGGGGCACCATACGAGACACTGGGGAATGACACATCCCTAGCTATAGTCGAGGTTGTATAAGATTTGCTGGGCACACTTGAATAACTATGTGTAGGTCCAGTGGAGGATACACCGTGATAAACAGTGCTTGAGGGGGCCCCGTAAGAATTGCTTGGCAAACTAGCCGAGCTGTAGGAA
The DNA here is from genome assembly GCA_929108735.1 of Andrena dorsata. Classification (NCBI taxonomy): domain Eukaryota; kingdom Metazoa; phylum Arthropoda; class Insecta; order Hymenoptera; family Andrenidae; genus Andrena; species Andrena dorsata. The sequence continues at coordinate 9,791,820 of OV815488.1, forward strand.
AGTTCAATAGAAGGTACAGCTTCGACAACGCTGCTTGGAACGCCATAAGAGCTGCTGGGCACGCTAGATGGGACTGCAGTCGGGACGTTACGGTACGATGGTGAGGAAACGGGAACACCATAAGTTGGAGCTGGGGCTGAAAGAGGAACGTTATAAGTTGATACTGGAGCAGGGGCATGGTAAGAGGAGGCTGACACTGGCGCAGGAACGTTATAAGTTGATACTGGAGCAGGAACAGAGTAAGAGGAGACTGACACTGGCGCAGGAACACCATAAGTTGGCGCAGGGACACCATAAGTTGGCGCAGGAACGTTATAAGTTGATACTGGAGCAGGAGCACGGTAAGAGGAGACTGACACTGGCGCAGGAACGTTATAAGTTGATACTGGAGCAGGAACAGAGTAAGAAGAGACTGACACTGGCGCAGGGACACCATAAGTTGGCGCAGGAACGTTATAAGTTGATACTGGAGCAGGAGCACGGTAAGAGGAGACTGACACTGGCGCAGGGACACCATAAGTTGGCGCAGGAACGTTATAAGTTGATACTGGAGCAGGAGCACGGTAAGAGGAGACTGACACTGGCGCAGGGACACCATAAGTTGGCGCAGGAACGTTATAAGTTGATACTGGAGCAGGAACAGAGTAAGACGAGACTGACACTGGCGCAGGGACACCATAGGTTGGGGCTGGAACAGGGGCAACCGGAGAAGGCTTCGAGAGGGCTGCAACTGAAGGTGTAGGTGGAAGGTAGCTTGTAAGAGATCCACCATTGTGCTCACTGAGTTCTACTTCTTGAGCTGTTCCTGGAATTGTTGTGTAACCATGGCCACTGAGGACACCGCGCTTGTTATACCTTTTTACGGTTGGGTGTGCACCAACGGTGACTACCGCGACCAAAAGTAAAGAAACCTGGAAGGAAGAAATATTGTTGATGAAGATCGAGATATAATTGAGTAGCGTGATGTTGGCGGTAATGATAAGATGAAAATCTTGATACAATATGATTGAATTACTTCATTACTATATACTTTATACTTTAAACTCGATTGAAAGTGTGCTGAAGTATTATCAGAATTGTTCAGTTTAGTTATTTGATCAGGTATATTTTAACAAACAATAGTCAATTATAAGTATTATTAATAAATTAATTATGTAAAGTTTTTCTGCGCTAAAGGTATGTGACATTTCTTTACATTCCCTGTATTAAAAAGGTAAACATATTTATTATGTAAATGATATAATGAACAACACTTTGCACTTGTTTATTATTCTAAATTTACTTACAACGAAGGTCCTCATGGTGTGCCTACGGAAAGGTGTAGAATTGTAATGTGTCTAAACCGAAAGATGCGGCGGTATTTATACGACACCACGCAACACCTTCCATTAGAAAGATACGAAGTCCCCCAAAGTTTTTTACTGACGTAATGGTCCAGCTTCTGAAGATATCCGAAGCATTTGTAGGAATTCACCGTTTGATAAATGACGATTCCTATTCTTAATGCGAAGTGAAACTTTGTGGTCAAACAGCCGTTCCACTTTATTGATTGGAGGAAGAAGTTTATTTACAATTAACCACTGCTTTTTTAAAACTTTCATATGGGGACCTTTATTCATCAGCAGCGTTGCACAATGTGATACGTGTTGTGACAGAAATATTTTATTATTTTGCGCGTGTGCGATGAATATCCCAAGTCTTGTTATCACTTTATTTTTAGATGTATGTATTCCATAGTAAAGAGGATACTCGATTTCATCCTGCATATTCGAATGAAATAGTATGTTCTGTAGTTGGAATAAATGTGTGCAATGTAACCAATATCACCAATAACGATACAGCTGCACATCTGGTAATGTCATTTGCATGTACCATGATCATGTAGATGCTTTATTCATTTAGAGAACGACTGAATTTCTCAATATATTGAGTTGAAAAATAAATGATTAAAGATCGGAGAAAGTTTATAAATAGTATTATTATTAATTAATATTCAAACTAAAGGAGCGATAAGTTACTGTGTAGATCTGAAGCTTGAAAGGTGTTGCTTACTAAGCTTGTATAATAAATTTTGAATTGAATAAATATGTTTTAGTACGTTTATGAAATTGTTCTATACGTGATGTAGTATTATTTTATTGGAAATGGAGTTTAAATGAAGAAAATTATTTTGCTTCCACTTAGAAGGTATATAACTTTATTTATAGTCAGATCTCTGACACATAGTTCTTTTATATGTAAAAGAAATTATAAAAATATGCTTGAATACATAAAGTTCGTAACATTTATCACGAACAAAATTTTATAATCAATATCTAAAAATAAAGTTTACTATTACTTCAATGAAAGAAGTCGATATAAATTAATTAGCATCTCCTTCATAAATCAGATCTCCATGACTTTTCTTATTTAATATTTATATAATTTTTTATTATTAGTCGTATTAGGTAAGTTGCTGACCATGTCAACAAACAATTCGATACGTTTCGACACGATTTCGTTAATTTATTCTAAGATAAATACGACTCCCGACAAGTAAGCCCACTCGTTATATTCAGTTATGCAAATCGAAAATTTAAAAAGGAAAGCTCCACGCGTTCTACGTAACACTTACAGTTAAGTTAGTTCTATGTCTGGTTTTGTTATAAATAGAAAGTAAAAACATAAAACCCAGATTCTAAGTACATAGAACCCGGAGATTTCGCTCTCGGATTTTACGTATAAAATTTACGATGGATCTAACATGTTTCGACTGTATAAATCTCCCTTCCACAGATACTGATCCAGAGTGAGAGGCATTTATGTAGGTAGTAGGTGTTACGCAATGTCAAAGACGTTACTTAGGTTTATATCGTATTCTGCTGAAGTCGTCCGCCAATTAGCTACATAATTCTGTCTAGAAGTAGATTAAGTTTGAAATAAATGCATTTCAGATACTACTTCAAATAGTGTACACTAATGTGAATACAAATAAAATAATGATATCAAATGTAATATGGCAATTGAAGAAGTACGATTTCTGTTGAATTATGGGATAAATAGAATAAGAATATTTTGCTTTTAATATAAACGTAGTTTAAGGATATTAAGAATACTGGGCGAGTCTCTAAAAATGGGACACTCAAATATCTGTTCTAGATTTGAATGCTGTTTTTACTAACATTTTTGTTTTTTTGAAGAAAGTTATACACTCATATTAGTGCATAAAAGTACTCTACTTGACATTGAAATCAGGTTAATTAATAAAATCATTAAATAGCCCCGAACGAACTGAACTTGGAAATTTAACTTAAAATGAAGAAAACTTTAAGGTGTAAATGTAATCTTGTCAAATTTTCCGATTTTCGCCGCGTTACGATATATTTTGGATATTGTTTTCTTTATATCAGAAACTGTAACTTTAAGAAATATGCTTCAAGAAGGCCACTGAGGTTTCACTTCATGAAAGTCACTTTTTGAGGATAATTTTTGTTCCTCAATCTTTGTATGTCCTATTGAAAACATTTTAAGTTCCAGTATTTAGTAAGTCTCCCTGTACAAGTTGTTTTTGACCTGTCCATATACCGTCAAATGGGGTAACTTTGACCACTGGGGTAACTTACACCACAAAACTAAATTTTGCAACCAATTACTCTAGCGTCCATTGTATAACAGATATTATTATCGGACAAAGTCCCTTGGGTAGCTTGAATTATCTACTTCAAGATGTAGTTGTTTAGGAGGGAGAATAACCTTTACTGAAAATTAGATGAATGTTAAAGTGTGATACTGCGAGTTGAGGCAGAATTGGTACGTGAAAAACTTCTACCAGACAGACATCTACGAATAGAGTTATAAGTCTGAACCTATTTTATAAGTATGTATAGTACATTTAAACTCATTTTAACAGAACAAGAAAAATCTTCTTGTTAAACTGAAGTTCTAGGAGCTCCTGATGCCGAGGGAGTTCATCCAGCCAAATCCAACAATAAAAAATAAAAATAACTCAAGAACAGTCGAAAATAATGAGAAGGCAGGGATGAACGAGACTGAAGTAAGTAAGAAGACAAGGGCGAATGAGACTGAAGTTAATGAAAAGACAGGGACGGCCGAGACGGAAGTTACTGAGAAGACAGCGACAGATGAGATTGAAATGATAAGAAACAACACTGAAAATGAAGACTTAAGAGAAAGAATGACTAATGTCGTTGTTAATTATTTACAAAATTTGAGAAAAAGCAGTACTACAAAATCAAATATTAACAATGCGAAAAAGAGAAAGAAATTAGAAATAATATCTGGGCGATCTGTGGGTGCTGATGATAGTCCAGAAAAAAAAGGACAACAGTGTAACGACAGGGCTATCTTCAAAAAGACAAAAAATTTGTAGAAAGAAATGTCTCTTTTCGTCAAATAAAAAGTTCACTGGAGACACAGAGATGCCAATAGTGGTGGCAGAAACAGGAAACGATGACTTACAGCCTCAGGAAAGGTTTAAAATGCTATATAAAACAGCTATATAAAAAATACAAGTCAACATTTTGTTGGGCAAGTTCTAGAAACAGGTGATGAAGAGGTAACAATAAAATTCGTAAGGACTGCTGGAAAAAGTTCGTTTTTCTGGCCACTAAAGGATGATATTGATACACTGGCACATGAAAATATAATTAGGTTACTTCCGGAACCTAACATTGATCGAAGAGAAAGGTTACATTTTGCGGTGGATTTCCCAGGATTAAATCTACATTGATGTTTTGCGTTTTTACGTTTCATTTTTCATGGTTCCACTTGTAAATCCGAAATAAATATTACATTTTTGTGTAAATGGTTATATTATTCTTTTACCTCTTCTTTAGCATTAATTAGGTTTGTAAAAGTTATAAAAGTGTCGATAATACTCATAAACACAAGCATTTAAACAATGCCGGGGTAACTTTGACCACCTTCATTTGTCATTTTTTTAAGGGGGTTTGACTTGTTTTTTTTTGTTCTTTAAAAATGTCATCCTCATCGACTTGAAATGACCTGTCTCAGTGTTTTTCCCCCATTATAAAATATGGATTAATTTGGAAGTTACAAGGAAGAAAAGGAGAAATATTTACCAAAGGTGGTCAAAGTTACCCCATTTGACGGTATTTAGTCCCAGAACTATACCTATATAACATAAATAAAATATTTTCATTCAGTACATCAATACTAATCTACGTTGTACTCACAGAAGTGCTAACGTTTACAACACGCGAGATACAGAATTCTTGATATTTATTCCAGGAAGTTACTTTATTGCACTAAGGGGACATTGCTCTTTACGTGACATACTCATTGAGCTGACATCCAAATTATTAAAGGAGACATTTTGCAAAATTTGGAATACCGAAAGTATGTGATATTTTCTGTAAACCATTAGGTTTCGTATATCGCTGGTATATGCTTAAATATAAATGTCACAGACACAATAATGCATGCACAAATACTTCATTGCCATTTGTGCATTACAGACACTGACATTTAAGTTTTTCATAAACGAAAGTTTGGAGCATCATACATCCAACATTCACTCCCTACACGCGGATCATTCGCAAATATGTAACTCACAAGCAGAGTAAATTCATTTTGGAGAAAGAAGGCTGTGTTTAATTAGCTCGTTACTTAAAACGCAAACACGAGCCTCCTTATACAATTTTAAGTTTAAAGTGCTTCCTTCACAGTGCACGAAAAAACAATAGCTTCGAGCTCGGGAATGCCCATCTAACAATAAGCAGTGGAAACGTCACGAATTTGCTAATTTACGAAATGGAGTTTATGGGTATGATATCGCGCAAGTATGACTAAGAAATTAAAGTAAGTTTATATTCCCAAAGAGGATAAAAATAAGTGAGGTTTCTGTTAGTCTAATTGATAATTGATAATAATTTCATACTTATAGGTATGTAAATTAATGCATGCTTTTAATGTAATTTATAACAATTTAAAAAACCCTTTTCTCACTGAAAATAGAGGGAAAAACTATTAGTTTTATGCTGCACTTGCATGGAACATATAACCATAGTTTATTTATTCATTACTGGAAGAAAGTGCAACCTGTTACGGTTGCTTTATCATATATATTCGAAGACGTTAGGGAGTTATTATTCCTAATGTAGAAGACATTTTCTATTAATTTAAAATTCAAAATTATGTGTGTATAATATTTTTTAAAATTGTTTCCATATACGTAATTCTCTTAATTTTGAGGTCCACATACAGTGTTTAAAAATTATTTCAGCGCAATTCTTCTAACTTTAAAGTGTGTGATATTTTTTAAAATTGTTTCTACATAATACTTTCAATATCAAGGCTACATTCCTCTAATTTTAAAGTCTATAAAGTTTTTAAGTGTCAACTACGTATAGTAGTAGCTTGCATCTTTGCTACCCATATGGCGCCACTTCTCAGTGATGGGCAATTTAATATTTCAACACGCTTAAGTGCAAATTATAAAGATACATTTTATCCTCCTACTTTTCGCTTTATTCCTACCGCAGTCCTTTAATGAGAAAAACGAAGTTAAATGCATCTGTAACGTACTTGCCGTGGTCATTTTTTCTGAGGCATTGCACAAAATGTTTTCTGCTTCTCTGTTTATTGATTTGAAATATATACTGATAAATATTCATTTTCGCACGGTTGCGTATTCAACGCATTTATGAGTTACATACAGATCTTGTGAAAACGTTTCGCTGTAAATGCCAGCATGCTTTATCCCCTTCAGTTGGTTTTATTTGTTTAGAATACGGGAAAAGTGGGGTAGTTGATCACAGTTTTACTTTTTTCTTAAAATAATAATAATGGTTTCCTTTGTTTCTATTTAATTATTTAAGTTGTGATATAAACTGATGTGATCATGTATCCCCGCTGATCAACTATCCCACCTTTCCCCTACTCATGTTGCTAAAGGATTTTATTACAAGTAGAGCTCCCTAAAGTTATAATTTGTGGATAACCGTAATAGAGTCGAAGACTACTTAAGTAGGTTGATAGACGAAGTTTCACGAAAGTGAGTCGTCACTTTCATAATATACAGTGCACTAGTATTAATGACAGAACCAAGGAGGTGAGATTCCACGTGATAAAATACGTTGGAAATATACAATAATTTTTTTTCATTTCACGCTTTATATCTTATTTTCATTTATAAATCCACTCTAAGCAGGCAAAATAGATAATAGCATATAATATTGATCAGGGACCAACATTACGTATGACATTAATACTATTTGTAAACAAAAATGGAAAAAATGTATTATATATTTTTGACTTATTTTTTCATGTAGAATCACCCCCTTCACGGCGATATCATCAATTCTGGGACACCCTGTACAGTATTTCAAACCTCTAGATTACAAGAGAAGATCCGAGACTTATAAATTCAAAAAAACTACAAAACTTTACAGATTTATATGTATAAGTAATAAATATGTTATTCCTTGTGCTGCTAATAATTTCGACATAAACTAGGTTGCACATAAAATTTTAAATAGATGATAACGGACACATTCTTCATTAACTGATTACCACCAATATTTTCATTAATCAACTAAAAAATCTGGTTCACTATTTCGATTATTTTCCAGTCTCTCTCCGAATTGTCCAAAGTAATTTTAATTATTTTCACATTCTTCACCAGAGGCTCTAGCATTGGAATTGCAGACGGTGCTTCCTGATACCTTAATAATCATCAAGTTGAAGGATATCAATTATGCAGCAATCAACCTGTTCCTCCACTAACCACTTACAATCTCTCCTTCAGCTGGAACTAGAATCGCTACAAAACGCTTGAAGCTATCCAGATAAAAAACGATTCATATACTGAGCGCACTGAAATCTCTCAGCCCTGCAGTGAGAAGACACCCAGTCGCGTTTGAATAAAGGTAATACCAGAGAAAGGTTGCGAGGTACGGTCCGCAGGTGGCAGGAGCGCAGGGCTAAAGCAGGTCTTCAGAGTGGCGTCGCGACGGTAGCTGGAATGTATGGGCAGGCTGGAGCCGTCGAGGGTGGTCAACGTGAGAACGGCGACCTGAAAGGAGAATAGAGAAAGAAAGAAAGAGGAAATGGTGGAAGGCTCTCATCATCCTCCGCTAATATTTACACGCGCATATACAAAGGCCACCCTGCTCGCCAAAAGAACGATCTCGTTTGTACTCTTTGAGAAAGATGTAGGAAACTACGGAAGTCGCTTCAACGACCGCACTTCACCCTGCTTAATACGCCACTGGATATCCATCTGCTATCATGATACACCTTCCTATAGAGAACAGAGGATCAATTAATAATAGAATATAGCGCTCCAGTCGAAAATTATACAGAACCTTAAGGAAAAAGGGTAAGAAGAAAAAATAGGGAATGTTACAAAACAGCGTTATCGAGAAAATTATGTTTTAATGCTTTAGTCCATCAGTAAAGAAACAAGGCTCGATGAATTTAATTTTCGTATATAATTTTCTTCTCAAATAATTTCTTGCTTTACCTTGTCCGTAGAGGCTTGTGCTTAGGCGAAGAGTGGGGACATTCCGTATTTTGTTCCAATGCAGAGTGGACATTTCCTGCTTTTAACTAGTATACCAAAACATTAACGTTATCTTATTGGGGTATTTGAAATTTATAACACTTTGTAATTCGACAGTTCGGTAGTCCCAGTTTCCACCAAAAAAATATGCTATAAATCGCAAAATCACAAAAATGAATAGGTATTCCTTGCTTTCCCCCTTACACTACATATATAGGAAGCGCCATAGGGGTTAATTCAACAACCTTGAGATCGTATAAACATGTGTTGGGAAGTTGTTTTTTAGATATAGCATGTCACAGCATGTTATGTTCATCTAATTATGCATCGAAAACATCATTGGGGACTTGATACTAACGTAATGATGTCAGTAGTGAATATATGCCTGCACAATTATTATATAAAAATACTAGCATTACTACTTGGCCTCGCCCAAAATTTAGATTCTGATTTTATGAAACAAAAATTTTTTTATATTTTTTTTGTGAAAATGGTCACTCATTCATCTGGATTATTTAGGCATATGGAGCTGAGGCACATTTCGTGATCCCAGAGTTTATCGTTCGAAAATTTTTAGGCGGCAGACAAACACACAGACATATAGAAGCTTTCTGCTTTATATATTAAGATAAAATATATATAAAAATAAATATCTATGTATATTAATAGCATTGAGTAACATTTACTTATTAGATACACAAAGCTTTTAATTATATAAATCTGACTCAGTTTTAATGTAGATATTAAAAATAACCAATAGGTGATATAGTTTATCTTTGTTGACACGATGTGTTTGGATCAATTGTATTGTACACTCAATGGCCAATACCCCCAGGGTATATATTTGTTCTTGGACCACGTGTAACTTGAAATATACCTATGTGTAGCTTGAAATACACAGTAATGTACAGTTTTAAGGATCAAATAGTTTTCAATATACAAACATTATATGCAAATTCTCGTATCAAAATACAATAACTTATTTTATTCTATAATGCAACGTAATCTTTTTTCCGTCAAAAAGAGTAAAATGTGGTTTAAGACATCTTTTTTTGCTCTGTAATAGCTTCCAAGACAGCATCCAGGGGATAAAACTCTAGAGGATAGTTGTATGCCTTGAAGTCGAGTTACAGCAGTTATAAAAAAAAGATACGTGCCCTTTACTGTTGCCGGCTTTATAAACCTACAATGTTTCACGGAAGTTTGTGTCGAATATTTCTCGAATATTCCTTTTCCGTAAATATGAACCAAATAGAGCTCCATATACTTCTACAAATTCTATATTCTTTCGGTGTTTAGAGCTCGGCCTTCAAATTCTCCCCACGAACAACAAAACAACGTGTAGGTTATATAATTTTAATAATAACACATACAGACCAATGTCTCGAAAAGCATTTTTAGTGCATCGAGTTTTCCAATTTTCATTTTTGACTATGCAGCGATGACATGCGATAATCGATAACCCGTAGTATTCAGTGGCTCTTTATTATTAGCTGCTGTAAAGGTCGACGTAGTGGAAAAAAGTCAAGTATCACACAAAGCATATCACATAAAAGTAGAATATAAAACACACCATTAAAAAATTTACGTACACACTTTTCTATGACTGTATATTCTACATTAAATTAGTAATTTATTTCATATTATTGTAATAGTAAATGTTTCGAAGAAAGAATGTTATTCTGCAGGTGATCACATTTTACTGTGTTTACCTAAACACTTAATTTATGACATGATTAATTTGAATTTCGTGCGGAAACGATACATTGCTGTAAATGGTAAGACACCTGCCAGACACAGGCGAACTTATCTGTAGGCCGCCGAACCACAGAGGAAGTATAGGATAGACCTATCACCTTATGGATGTTCGTGTCGCCACCCAAACACTGTTACCGACCCATAATTTCAGGACAGAATGTAGTGGCACCATAGACGAAGTATAAGATAGACCCATCACGCAATGTAATTTTGTGTCACACGCTCGGGGGGCTCGCGAGCCCCCTTACCATCTTCATGTCACACCCAACGTTATCGATTCAGTCTAAAATAAGATTGTAACGCTACACGTGGTAGGAATTAGAATTCAACACGGGTAAAACAGAGATCATTTGAAATCCGCAATTTACAAATCGAGCGCCACGGAATTCGGACATTCAGAAAAATTTCGAGCAGCCGCATTGGGCGCTTGATGATTCTGAACATTGATAGAAAAAAGGAGTGGCCCCTTTGGGCGTCTAATACTTTTCAATTTTAATGAGAAAAGAAACGGCAGCCTCTATGGACGCCTAACGATTCTCAAGACTGATAGAAAGAAGGAGTGGCTCCTTTGGGAGTCTTATACTTCTCAATTTTAACGAAAAAAGAAACGGCAGTCACTATGGGCGCTCAAGAATGCCGAATTACAAGACGGAAGAACAGCAGCCGCTTTGGGCGCATAATAATTCCGAATTTGAATGTGAAAAAAACAGCCTAAACAGCAATACCTACTACTAAAATACAAATGGGGGATCACTGTTATAAACTTAAGGCAACGATTTTCCACCACGGTAAAAGTATTACCGATGGTCATTACACGAGTATGGTAAGGGGTAAGGGCACCACGTGGGTATCCGTTGATGATTTACGAGTAGACAAACAAGCCACGAAATGCTAAAAATGCATACATATTATTCTTCGAAAGGTATTAATAATTGTGGTTGTGCATACAGTTCAATGTTACATACGTTCAGCGCCGTAAGGTGTTTCGCGCACCATGTACTGTACACAAAGTACTATACATATATAATACATATATACTTTGTAAAAAGAAATGAGATCCCCATAAAAAAAACTTCGAAAAAGTAAAAAAAATACGCCAAGTACATGATAAAATCGAGGACGGAAACGAATAAACACAAAAAAATAGAAGAAAATATACATTGTAAAGAAAGATGTGAATTCAGAATGAGCTGCAAGTACATAATAAAGGTGCTTTCCACTTGCGCTTAAGATGACACAACCACATATACGCACCTAAAATGTTGTGTTCATACATTCCATTCCTCATATCGCCGACATTTAATAATGTGAAGATAAAATGTAACATCTAGACATTTGCCTAGATGTCCGCGGCCTGGAAGTCAAATACTTGGCGTGGCCAAGCAATGTCAAGGTGTCGATGAATAAGAATTATTTAAAACGTAAAATAATGAAAGTGTACTTATATTTGTCAGAGTTTTAAATTGACAAATTATCTGAAAGCTTATGAGAGGAAAGGTATCGGTATCGATGAATGATCTTGGAATTATTTTAAAACGCCATATAATGAAAATGTACTCATATTGTCTAAGTTTTAAATGGACAAATTATCTGAGAGCCTGCGAGGGGGAAGGTATGGGTATTGATGATCTGAGAATACTTTGCCTGGCTACGTCAAGTATTTGCCTTCCAGGCGGCGGACATCCAGGCAAATGTCTAGATGTTACATTTTATCTTTACATTATTAAAATGTCGGCGCTATGAGTAGTGGAATGTATGAACACAACATTTTAGCTGTGTATATGTAGTTGTGTCATCTTAAGCGCAGGTATCATGTACTTGGCGTATTTTTTACTTTTTTGAAGTATTTTTATGGGTTACACTTTACTGCGCAGTAATCGATGTTACTTTCATGCAGAAAGTAGGAATAACGAGCACGCGTTAATATTGCAAATTTACTATCAATATAAAGTGCCGAATTGCATTTACCTACTTTTTCAGTGCAAATTTCGTGTCAACATCATCAAATTAAGCAACAATCGCGGATGAATTTTGATCAATGCCAAAGAATATTGAAAATTTATAAAAATGAAAACTACATTTCTTATCAATCTGGAAATAATATGTACAACGAAAACATTTGTCGGGTGGGTAGGTGGTGGTAGTAGAAGGAGGATGGTGCAGCCACTTAGGGCTGCTAAAAAAAATGATCAGCAGCCAGAAGGACAGCTGATCATTGTCCACTCATTAATGCAAGAAAACCGTGAGTGGACCGTTTCTTTCTTTCGCAACGCTAACTTATTACAGACTAAAATCAACTCCCGAGCATAGTCACTAGGACTTTGGACTACTCGCAGCACTAATTTCTCAAACAACTTCAAAATTCCCGGATGGTGCTACATTACAGAAAATTCTACTATACTCTATACAAATCCCGAATAGCAAACGAAGAAGCTCCCAAGGAGCTACATTACTTTAACAAATATAAAAAGCTACCGAGAACCACCACGTGGGTGGTTTCATTTTTCGCAACACTAATAAAAATTCAGTGCACCTGTGTCTCGCAATACGCAACTCTAACTTTAATTCGCTGCAGCCTTCCTGAAGGCTGTGTGGGGTCCCATGTGCAGCAAAGCCAGCTGCTCGGGACTCCTTTTTCCCAGGAACATGTCTTCGGACATGTCCCAGGACAGTTTCGGGGCATTGGGGTCGCAACTCTAATTACAAACGCGATCAGTCATCATCGCAACACTAACTCAAAAAAGTATTAAGTATCAAACTAGGACGAGTAATTAAAAAAATGCGATCAGTCGCATCGCAACTCTAGTAAAAAGAATACCACGAATCAAAAGTAATGCAATGAATCAAACTCTAGTAACTCCAATTCAAAATACAAGAACAATCTCAAAAACAATCGCGACTCTTTTTTCGGAACACTACAAGCAACCACGCTCGACATTCATTCGCAACGCTATGCTGGAACCAAACGCGGGGAATATTTGATTCGCAACGCTAATTCAAACCGTAATCACAATTTAGTCGGAACACTAACTGACCCCGTAATCTTCTTCGCAACCCTAATTGAAAACGCGGTGTGCTAAATTTCAGGGGGGTGGGGGGTGTCGATGGGTCAGCCTATAGCCAACCAAACTACTACTACTACAACTACCGGCGAGCATAATGGCAAAGTAATACCTACGAAGAATGACCCTGCATCCGAGAATACAAGGCCATTCTTGGCCTAGCCCACACGATGTGGCCTTTTTCTGGCCGGGCTATCTGCGTCTCTTTGGCCACTTCTTGCTTCAGGCGATCAGCCCTTCTGAAAGTTAATAGCGTGCCCAGGCCCGTCCTGCCGACCGCGACCAGCGACAATGTGCAATGTCTCACTGGCGTCAAAAAGTCGACATAGCGAGGCTAGAAGCGAGGGCATACCCCACTCGCGCTAGTCAGGCCGTCGACTTTTCTCACAAATTTCCTGAAAGCAGGTCATCGCGCGGGGGAATATCGCGCGGGGGAATATCGCGCGGGGGAACATCAGAGAATACGAGGACCTGCTCCGGCCCTACCTACTTATATTTAAGTCACACATTCGTACCAGAAGGTAAGTTACCTATCCTACGCACCACCTATATTTAAAAAATGGCAAAACAGTCTCTCAAACACAATCATCAGTCAACCCACTCCACGATTCTCAAGCATCACCGCCCGGGTGCAAAAGCCTACACTAGAGAGACCGTCCCGGGACGACTCCGTCACCCGAGCTTGGCCACTATCACACTCTAACAAGTACGTACCAGTTTTCACTGAAATCGGCTGGCAAAGGCAGTGACCATTGCGTGTAAGTATGATATACATTGCAATTAATTATTTTCAATTTCAAACAATGGATTACTTGATAATGCGCATTGTACATATTAGGTACATACATCAATCGTTATTACTTTCTCGTTTAATTGTACGAGATTGATTAAGTTTCATATTCCAAGATTATTTACTAGAATGATCATCGTGTGCAACAAGGAATATGATACATTGGTATCGTTATTACCATGAATAATAATATAATGTTATAGTTTCTTTGACATGGTCTTTGATGAGAATCTTTCACCGACGCAAATTCCACCGCCTAACCACACAAACACACACAGGTGAAAAATGCGACGTGCACGATACACTAACGCAATGCCAGCCGCCAAAATGTCATTATATAGTAAAGAAAGTCATCGTGCCCCATTGCATTCACCCACCCAAGTAGCGCATGGGCACGTGGATGAGTTAAAAGGCAATAGGTACGGAAAGATATCCTGAAAATCCTCAACTAGAAAATATGATTAGTCTGTATAGTGTCTAGCACGCTAGTATTCTTTCATTTTAAATTATTAATTAAAGGGACTCGACTTTCAACTTGTGAATAGTTTAAAGTTTGTTAAATAAAAAAGGACTCTACTTTAGATTGCATCAGTAAGAAAAGCACTCTACTCGACATTTAATTAGCAAGAAAAAAGACTCTAAAATTGAATTATTAAAGAAAATTACTCTAAATCGTCAAGAATGTACTTTAAGAATATAAAACGAACGATTCCATCGTCAAAGTAAATTTCATAAATCAAGAAAGTATGTTCTCATGCTAATTACTTTGAATCTGAAATTTGCTCACCCTCAATTCTCTTCTTGCACATGGAAATTAATTATTCTATTGTGTACGCAAACGAGTAACCTTTATAAGAAAGGAATTACGTCTTTATCATCATTTAGACATCAAGTTACTTTTAAAACGTAGTATCAGAAAAATAACAGAAACTCAAGTCAATACAATCGTCGCAATGACGAAATCGGAGGGCATCCGATTTTTCCACTACATATTAAATAAAAATGATCGTAGCTGTGGAGTCAGAAAGTATCAGACTTCTTTGCTACATAAAAATTAGCATTCAGCCGTATTGATATTCATACCAATACCTTCTGAGCTGCTATGCACCTTTATTTGCACTATTAATAAATATATACATCTATGTATGATCAATGCTAAACATTCGCGTTAGGAACAGTTTATCTTGGAAATTATGATTATAATTTTATTCTATTGAAAAGACGCGGTGTACAAGAAGACCCTAGCCCTCGTCTAATAAATACATACACAGCCAAAATGTTACAATTCACGGGCATGGTTACCATACCCGCGGTCATTATGCTCGCCAAAGCACGTATACAACCAGTCACTCGTGTCGATTTGGACCAAACGTCCTACGACATGATTGAGTGACCAGAGGAACCATAATGCATGCGCACTCACATTTCGCTGTGCCCCGGTGACGGAGACGCCTACACCCCTGCTACGACTCAGGGAAAGTTCTCAAGCTGCTCAGAAGTCATCAGGCTGTTCAGCTACGCCCAGACTGTAACAAAGGAACAGAACACGATTATAATTTCTTTCTAAAGTTACGATTGTTTGAACTCTAATAAAAAACCACGAAGCAATTCAAAACTAACGCAATTTGTTATCATTTAAACATTTTAAGGAAAAAATTAAAATTAACAAAAGTTTCGTTAGTTTTGTATTGCTTGCTGATTCTATTCTAAAAATTAATTTTTGAAAATTTTGAAAATTTTTTTGTTTCTAAAATTTTGAAGGATGAACTTTAGTGGAATTGAATGAAATACATAGATACTTACATTTTTCCATTGATGTTCTGCCCACAAATCTCGTCTTCAGCGGACGCACTGATTCTATTTTCCGGTAAAGAGTTTCGCTTTCAAAAGTAAAAAAAATAAAGAAATACGTAGACTACCAACGCGCCCCAAAGATTCTAGTCTCGCGATTCGAAGGTCAGAGCCGCGACGCTCGTGAAAGGATATAAATTGCGTAGAAAACACTGACTCTACCCTCGCGTATCCCCAAATTTGATAACGACGCTCTACTATGAGCAACGGTGCTCTTCAAAACGAAAAACTTAGTACGACATAAACACTGACACTATTCGGCCGCATTGCACGCGGTCACAATCTCTGAAAAATAAATAAATCAAAATTCGTTAATTATTCATGTCTTGAATAGCATGTCATTGATCAACTACGCAGTTTCTATACATAAAGAACAAAACTTGCATCCAAAACCGAAGGTAAATGCAATTACAACAGCTTCATAGAGCTAGATTCTTAAAAATCATTGAAATATCGTTGAATTTTACGTAAACGCGACCGAAATGCAATAGAATTCGATCATTCCAATATTTCGTATACATTTACCGACGCCATTTTAAAATTTTTAAACAAATCTGATTAAAATTATTCAATTTAACATAATTCAATCTTTTCCCATTTCATCCCGATATTAACCGACTGCAAAGTTACCCATCACCGTCACAGCCAACAATGATCTGGCGCGTGGCACGTCAACCACGTCTGAACGTGTCACGACAAGTTTAGACCTGCACTCCAGACGCGCGTGCCGGGAACGAATGATCGTTCTTTATCACGCTGGAGAGTTTACACGTACAGTTTTGGGGCGCACGCCTGGAGGGTACGCTCCAAAACTGTGAGAAAAACTGTCCGTCTAAAGCCGGCTATTGATATCAATAAAATAACGAGAATAATACGTATACCACATGTATCATTTTTCCACGGAATGAAACCAGACGCCATCCAAGCACCGTTCAAATTACCAAGTAACTGTCATGGCGTTGCCTGCCCTTTGCTTCTGCTCCCGCCTCAATGCCTGTAACCTAACGATGCAACAAGTTTGAAAGAAAAGCATTAAAACATTCGTAAGGCAATTAAACAACAAATAAACTTGAAATATGCCCCGAAAGGGATGTAATTGAATACCGAGACACGATATGTGTGCACTAAATGTGCAGAAATATCGGTAAAACAACGAAAGGAATACGCGACGAACATCTAACGGTTTTCTCGCGATATTTAATAAATTTCGAGACGAAACTGTGTTCATAGTAGGAGCAAGTGACGATAGAGAGGAAAGAACAAGACGAATAATGATCGGAAATACTTATAGGAGGATAGATAATGTACGCGTACCATTTAAATACGCAACTATCCAAGCATCTTGACTCAACGACCTCCACGGAACGAATGACCCCTGCGGCCCATGGCTGTACCTCGGCGAATATTAGCTGTGGTGGGGGGAGAGCAGGCAGGCGGCAGGACTCGCGAGGCAATACACGCGTACCGACGCACGTATTTCCGAGCCGTCGAAACAGAGGTGACTTCCAAAGCTAGCATCGTTCAGTCATAACAAAAATCGTTTCTTAAAGCTTAATTAAAGTACATTATTTCCTCCCTGAGAACTCACTGGTCGTGAACAGAGAACAGAGCCCTAATTCCTCTCGCCTTCGCAACGATTTTTGTTATGACTGAACGATGCTAGCTTTGGAAGTCACCTCTGTTTCGACGGCTCGGAAATACGTGCGTCGGTACGCGTGTATTGCCTCGCGAGTCCTGCCGCCTGCCTGCTCTCCCCCCACCACAGCTAATATTCGCCGAGGTACAGCCATGGGCCGCAGGGGTCATTCGTTCCGTGGAGGTCGTTGAGTCAAGATGCTTGGATAGTTGCGTATTTAAATGGTACGCGTACATTATCTATCCTCCTATAAGTATTTCCGATCATTATTCGTCTTGTTCTTTCCTCTCTATCGTCACTTGCTCCTACTATGAACACAGTTTCGTCTCGAAATTTATTAAATATCGCGAGAAAACCGTTAGATGTTCGTCGCGTATTCCTTTCGTTGTTTTACCGATATTTCTGCACATTTAGTGCACACATATCGTGTCTCGGTATTCAATTACATCCCTTTCGGGGCATATTTCAAGTTTATTTGTTGTTTAATTGCCTTACGAATGTTTTAATGCTTTTCTTTCAAACTTGTTGCATCGTTAGGTTACAGGCATTGAGGCGGGAGCAGAAGCAAAGGGCAGGCAACGCCATGACAGTTACTTGGTAATTTGAACGGTGCTTGGATGGCGTCTGGTTTCATTCCGTGGAAAAATGATACATGTGGTATACGTATTATTCTCGTTATTTTATTGATATCAATAGCCGGCTTTAGACGGACAGTTTTTCTCACAGTTTTGGAGCGTACCCTCCAGGCGTGCGCTCCAAAACTGTACGTGTAAACTCTCCAGCGTGATAAAGAACGATCATTCGTTCCCGGCACGCGCGTCTGGAGTGCAGGTCTAAACTTGTCGTGACACGTTCAGACGTGGTTGACGTGCCACGCGCCAGATCATTGTTGGCTGTGACGGTGATGGGTAACTTTGCAGTCGGTTAATATCGGGATGAAATGGGAAAAGATTGAATTATGTTAAATTGAATAATTTTAATCAGATTTGTTTAAAAATTTTAAAATGGCGTCGGTAAATGTATACGAAATATTGGAATGATCGAATTCTATTGCATTTCGGTCGCGTTTACGTAAAATTCAACGATATTTCAATGATTTTTAAGAATCTAGCTCTATGAAGCTGTTGTAATTGCATTTACCTTCGGTTTTGGATGCAAGTTTTGTTCTTTATGTATAGAAACTGCGTAGTTGATCAATGACATGCTATTCAAGACATGAATAATTAACGAATTTTGATTTATTTATTTTTCAGAGATTGTGACCGCGTGCAATGCGGCCGAATAGTGTCAGTGTTTATGTCGTACTAAGTTTTTCGTTTTGAAGAGCACCGTTGCTCATAGTAGAGCGTCGTTATCAAATTTGGGGATACGCGAGGGTAGAGTCAGTGTTTTCTACGCAATTTATATCCTTTCACGAGCGTCGCGGCTCTGACCTTCGAATCGCGAGACTAGAATCTTTGGGGCGCGTTGGTAGTCTACGTATTTCTTTATTTTTTTTACTTTTGAAAGCGAAACTCTTTACCGGAAAATAGAATCAGTGCGTCCGCTGAAGACGAGATTTGTGGGCAGAACATCAATGGAAAAATGTAAGTATCTATGTATTTCATTCAATTCCACTAAAGTTCATCCTTCAAAATTTTAGAAACAAAAAAATTTTCAAAATTTTCAAAAATTAATTTTTAGAATAGAATCAGCAAGCAATACAAAACTAACGAAACTTTTGTTAATTTTAATTTTTTCCTTAAAATGTTTAAATGATAACAAATTGCGTTAGTTTTGAATTGCTTCGTGGTTTTTTATTAGAGTTCAAACAATCGTAACTTTAGAAAGAAATTATAATCGTGTTCTGTTCCTTTGTTACAGTCTGGGCGTAGCTGAACAGCCTGATGACTTCTGAGCAGCTTGAGAACTTTCCCTGAGTCGTAGCAGGGGTGTAGGCGTCTCCGTCACCGGGGCACAGCGAAATGTGAGTGCGCATGCATTATGGTTCCTCTGGTCACTCAATCATGTCGTAGGACGTTTGGTCCAAATCGACACGAGTGACTGGTTGTATACGTGCTTTGGCGAGCATAATGACCGCGGGTATGGTAACCATGCCCGTGAATTGTAACATTTTGGCTGTGTATGTATTTATTAGACGAGGGCTAGGGTCTTCTTGTACACCGCGTCTTTTCAATAGAATAAAATTATAATCATAATTTCCAAGATAAACTGTTCCTAACGCGAATGTTTAGCATTGATCATACATAGATGTATATATTTATTAATAGTGCAAATAAAGGTGCATAGCAGCTCAGAAGGTATTGGTATGAATATCAATACGGCTGAATGCTAATTTTTATGTAGCAAAGAAGTCTGATACTTTCTGACTCCACAGCTACGATCATTTTTATTTAATATGTAGTGGAAAAATCGGATGCCCTCCGATTTCGTCATTGCGACGATTGTATTGACTTGAGTTTCTGTTATTTTTCTGATACTACGTTTTAAAAGTAACTTGATGTCTAAATGATGATAAAGACGTAATTCCTTTCTTATAAAGGTTACTCGTTTGCGTACACAATAGAATAATTAATTTCCATGTGCAAGAAGAGAATTGAGGGTGAGCAAATTTCAGATTCAAAGTAATTAGCATGAGAACATACTTTCTTGATTTATGAAATTTACTTTGACGATGGAATCGTTCGTTTTATATTCTTAAAGTACATTCTTGACGATTTAGAGTAATTTTCTTTAATAATTCAATTTTAGAGTCTTTTTTCTTGCTAATTAAATGTCGAGTAGAGTGCTTTTCTTACTGATGCAATCTAAAGTAGAGTCCTTTTTTATTTAACAAACTTTAAACTATTCACAAGTTGAAAGTCGTTTCTCGCTTCTTTCTGGCCGAAGGAGCGAGCGAGATGGAACGCTTTGCATGCGCGGTAAACGTGCGCGACGTCGTCTGTCTCGTACCGTCCTCTCGCTTTCAGTGTCGCTCGCTCGCTCTCGTTCCATCTCGCTCTCGCCTTCGCAACGATTTTTGTTATGACTGAACGATGCTAGCTTTGGAAGTCACCTCTGTTTCGACAGCTCGGAAATACGTAGGTACGCGTGCATTGCCTCGCGAGTCCTGCCGCCTTCCTGCTCTCCCCCCACCACAGCTAATATTCGCCGAGGTACAGCCATGGGCCGCAGGGGTCATTCGTTCCGTGGAGGTCGTTGAGTCAAGATGCTTGGATAGTTGCGTATTTAAATGGTACGCGTACATTATCTATCCTCCTATAAGTATTTCCGATCATTATTCGTCTTGTTCTTTCCTCTCTATCGTCACTTGCTCCTACTATGAACACAGTTTCGTCTCGAAATTTATTAAATATCGCGAGAAAACCGTTAGATGTTCGTCGCGTATTCCTTTCGTTGTTTTACCGATATTTCTGCACATTTAGTGCACACATATCGTGTCTCGGTATTCAATTACATCCCTTTCGGGGCATATTTCAAGTTTATTTGTTGTTTAATTGCCTTACGAATGTTTTAATGCTTTTCTTTCAAACTTGTTGCATCGTTAGGTTACAGGCATTGAGGCGGGAGCAGAAGCAAAGGGCAGGCAACGCCATGACAGTTACTTGGTAATTTGAACGGTGCTTGGATGGCGTCTGGTTTCATTCCGTGGAAAAATGATACATGTGGTATACGTATTATTCTCGTTATTTTATTGATATCAATAGCCGGCTTTAGACGGACAGTTTTTCTCACAGTTTTGGAGCGTACCCTCCAGGCGTGCGCTCCAAAACTGTACGTGTAAACTCTCCAGCGTGATAAAGAACGATCATTCGTTCCCGGCACGCGCGTCTGGAGTGCAGGTCTAAACTTGTCGTGACACGTTCAGACGTGGTTGACGTGCCACGCGCCAGATCATTGTTGGCTGTGATGGTGATGGGTAACTTTGCAGTCGGTTAATATCGGGATGAAATGGGAAAAGATTGAATTATGTTAAATTGAATAATTTTAATCAGATTTGTTTAAAAATTTTAAAATGGCGTCGGTAAATGTATACGAAATATTGGAATGATCGAATTCTATTGCATTTCGGTCGCGTTTACGTAAAATTCAACGATATTTCAATGATTTTTAAGAATCTAGCTCTATGAAGCTGTTGTAATTGCATTTACCTTCGGTTTTGGATGCAAGTTTTGTTCTTTATGTATAGAAACTGCGTAGTTGATCAATGACATGCTATTCAAGACATGAATAATAAACGAATTTTGATTTATTTATTTTTCAGAGATTGTGACCGCGTGCAATGCGGCCGAATAGTGTCAGTGTTTATGTCGTACTAAGTTTTTCGTTTTGAAGAGCACCGTTGCTCATAGTAGAGCGTCGTTATCAAATTTGGGGATACGCGAGGGTAGAGTCAGTGTTTTCTACGCAATTTATATCCTTTCACGAGCGTCGCGGCTCTGACCTTCGAATCGCGAGACTAGAATCTTTGGGGCGCGTTGGTAGTCTACGTATTTCTTTATTTTTTTTACTTTTGAAAGCGAAACTCTTTACCGGAAAATAGAATCAGTGCGTCCGCTGAAGACGAGATTTGTGGGCAGAACATCAATGGAAAAATGTAAGTATCTATGTATTTCATTCAATTCCACTAAAGTTCATCCTTCAAAATTTTAGAAACAAAAAAATTTTCAAAATTTTCAAAAATTAATTTTTAGAATAGAATCAGCAAGCAATACAAAACTAACGAAACTTTTGTTAATTTTAATTTTGTCCTTAAAATGTTTAAATGATAACAAATTGCGTTAGTTTTGAATTGCTTCGTGGTTTTTTATTAGAGGTCAAACAATCGTAACTTTAGAAAGAAATTATAATCGTGTTCTGTTCCTTTGTTACAGTCTGGGCGTAGCTGAACAGCCTGATGACTTCTGAGCAGCTTGAGAACTTTCCCTGAGTCGTAGCAGGGGTGTAGGCGTCTCCGTCACCGGGGCACAGCGAAATGTGAGTGCGCATGCATTATGGTTCCTCTGGTCACTCAATCATGTCGTAGGACGTTTGGTCCAAATCGACACGAGTGACTGGTTGTATACGTGCTTTGGCGAGCATAATGACCGCGGGTATGGTAACCATGCCCGTGAATTGTAACATTTTGGCTGTGTATGTATTTATTAGACGAGGGCTAGGGTCTTCTTGTACACCGCGTCTTTTCAATAGAATAAAATTATAATCATAATTTCCAAGATAAACTGTTCCTAACGCGAATGTTTAGCATTGATCATACATAGATGTATATATTTATTAATAGTGCAAATAAAGGTGCATAGCAGCTCAGAAGGTATTGGTATGAATATCAATACGGCTGAATGCTAATTTTTATGTAGCAAAGAAGTCTGATACTTTCTGACTCCACAGCTACGATCATTTTTATTTAATATGTAGTGGAAAAATCGGATGCCCTCCGATTTCGTCATTGCGACGATTGTATTGACTTGAGTTTCTGTTATTTTTCTGATACTACGTTTTAAAAGTAACTTGATGTCTAAATGATGATAAAGACGTAATTCCTTTCTTATAAAGGTTACTCGTTTGCGTACACAATAGAATAATTAATTTCCATGTGCAAGAAGAGAATTGAGGGTGAGCAAATTTCAGATTCAAAGTAATTAGCATGAGAACATACTTTCTTGATTTATGAAATTTACTTTGACGATGGAATCGTTCGTTTTATATTCTTAAAGTACATTCTTGACGATTTAGAGTAATTTTCTTTAATAATTCAATTTTAGAGTCTTTTTTCTTGCTAATTAAATGTCGAGTAGAGTGCTTTTCTTACTGATGCAATCTAAAGTAGAGTCCTTTTTTATTTAACAAACTTTAAACTATTCACAAGTTGAAAGTCGAGTCCCTTTAATTAATAATTTAAAATGAAAGAATACTAGCGTGCTAGACACTATACAGACTAATCATATTTTCTAGTTGAGGATTTTCAGGATATCTTTCCGTACCTATTGCCTTTTAACTCATCCACGTGCCCATGCGCTACTTGGGTGGGTGAATGCAATGGGGCACGATGACTTTCTTTACTATATAATGACATTTTGGCGGCTGGCATTGCGTTAGTGTATCGTGCACGTCGCATTTTTCACCTGTGTGTGTTTGTGTGGTTAGGCGGTGGAATTTGCGTCGGTGAAAGATTCTCATCAAAGACCATGTCAAAGAAACTATAACATTATATTATTATTCATGGTAATAACGATACCAATGTATCATATTCCTTGTTGCACACGATGATCATTCTAGTAAATAATCTTGGAATATGAAACTTAATCAATCTCGTACAATTAAACGAGAAAGTAATAACGATTGATGTATGTACCTAATATGTACAATGCGCATTATCAAGTAATCCATTGTTTGAAATTGAAAATAATTAATTGCAATGTATATCATACTTACACGCAATGGTCACTGCCTTTGCCAGCCGATTTCAGTGAAAACTGGTACGTACTTGTTAGAGTGTGATAGTGGCCAAGCTCGGGTGACGGAGTCGTCCCGGGACGGTCTCTCTAGTGTAGGCTTTTGCACCCGGGCGGTGATGCTTGAGAATCGTGGAGTGGGTTGACTGATGATTGTGTTTGAGAGACTGTTTTGCCATTTTTTAAATATAGGTGGTGCGTAGGATAGGTAACTTACCTTCTGGTACGAATGTGTGACTTAAATATAAGTAGGTAGGGCCGGGGCAGGTCCTCGTATTCTCTGATGTTCCCCCGCGCGATATTCCCCCGCGCGATATTCCCCCGCGCGATATTCCCCCGCGCGATATTCCCCCGCGCGATGACCTGCTTTCAGGAAATTTGTGAGAAAAGTCGACGGCCTGACTAGCGCGAGTGGGGTATGCCCTCGCTTCTAGCCTCGCTATGTCGTCTTTTTGACGCCAGTGAGACATTGCACATTGTCGCTGGTCGCGGTCGGCAGGACGGGCCTGGGCACGCTATTTACTTCCAGAAGGGTTGGCCGCCTGAAACAAGAAGTGGCCAAAGAGACGCAGATAGCCCGGCCAGAAAAAGGCCACATCATGTGGGCTAGGCCAAGAATGGCCCTGTATTCTCGGATGCAGGGTCATTCTTCGTAGGTATTACTTTGCCATTATGCTCGCCGGTAGTTGTAGTAGTAGTAGTAGTTTGGTTGGCTATAGGCTGACCCATCGACACCCCCCACCCCCCTGAAATTTAGCACACCGCATTTTCAATTAGGGTTGCGAAGAACATTACGGGGTCAGTTAGTGTTCCGACTGAATTGTGATTACGGTTTGAATTAGCGTTGCGAATCAAATATTCCCCGCGTTTGGTTCCAGCATAGCGTTGCGAATGAATGTCGAGCGTGGTTGCTTGTAGTGTTCCGAAAAAAGAGTCGCGATTGTTTTTGAGATTGTTCTTGTATTTTGAATTGGAGTTACTAGAGTTTGATTCATTGCATTACTTTTGATTCGTGGTATTCTTTTTACTAGAGTTACGATGCGACTGATCGCGTTTTTTTAATTACTCGTCCTAGTTTGATACTTAATACTTTTTTGAGTTAGTGTTGCGATGATGACTGATCGCGTTTGTAATTAAAGTTGCGACCCCAATGCCCCGAAACTGTCCTGGGACATGTCCGAAGACATGTTCCTGGGAAAAAGAAGTCCCGAGCAGCTGGCTTTGCTGCACGTGGGACCCCACACAGCCTTCAGGAAGGCTGCAGCGAATTAAAGTTAGAGTTGCGTATTGCGAGACACAGGTGCACTGAATTTTTATTAGTGTTGCGAAAAATGAAACCACCCACGTGGTGGTTCTCGGTAGCTTTTTATATTTGTTAAAGTAATGTAGCTCCTTGGGAGCTTCTTCGTTTGCTATTCGGGATTTGTATCGAGTATAGTAGAATTTTCTGTAATGAAGCACCATCCGGGAATTTTGAAGTTGTTAAAGAAATTAGTGCTGCGAGTAGTCCAAAGTCCTAGTGACTATGCTCGGGAGTTGATTTTAGTCTGTAATAAGTTAGCGTTGCGAAAGAAAGAAACGGTCCACTCACGGTTTTCTTGCATTAATGAGTGGACAATGATCAGCTGTCCTTCTGGCTACTGATCATTTTTTCTAGCAGCCCTAAATGGCTGCACCATCCTCCATCTACTACCACCACCTACTCACCCGACAATTGTTTTCGTTGTACATATTATTTTCAGATTGGTAAGAAATGTAGTTTTGATTTTTATAAATTTTCAATATTCTTTGGCATTGATCAAAATTCATCCGCGATTGTTGCTTAATTTGATGATGTTGACACGAAATTTGCACTGAAAAAGTAGGTAAATGCAATTCGGCACTTTATATTGATAGTAAATTTGCAATATTAACGCGTACTCGTTATTGCTACTTTCTGCATGAAAGTAACTTCGATTACTGCGCAGTAAAGTGTAACCCATAAAAATACTTTAAAAAAGTAAAAAAATTACGCCAAGTACATGATAAAATCGAGGACGGAAAAGAGTAAACACAAAAAAATAGAAGAAAATATAAATTGTTAATTGAAATTTTTCTGAATGTCTGAATTCCGTGGCGCTCGATTTGTAAATTGCGGATTTCAAATGATCTCTGTTTTACCCGTGTTGAATTCTAATTCTTACCACGTGTAGCGTTACAATCTTATTTTAGACTGAATCGATAAAGTTGGGTGTGACATGAAGATGGTAAGGGGGCTCGCGAGCCCCCCGAGCGTGTGACACAAAATTACAATTACATTTTTGATGGTAACGACCTTCAAATTTATCATTTCGATAAGATTTATTTTCAATTCCTACCGCTCGTAGCATTGTGATCTTATTTTAAACTGAATCGATAACGTTTAGTGCGACACGAAAATGGTAAGAGGGCTCGGGAGGTCCCCGAGCGTGTGATAGTGAAGGGCGATTCCGTTCAAAAGAATCAATACTTAAGAATCGATTCTAATGAAACATCAATGCTTAAGAATCGATTATTTCCAAAACGAATCGAAGAATCGATGATAGGAATGATTAGGAATAGAAACAATTAACTGGGAGATAAAAAGAAATTTATTGCATCATTTATTGAATTTAATACATCTGAATTTCGTTTTTATTTGCATTTTTGAATTCTTAAAAATACAAAGTGTACATCTAAAAGTTTAATTATATCATAGCGATTAATAATTAGCAACTTGCCTGGCAGATTCGGATGATGAATGAGATATAAATTTTAAAAAAATTTCTCGATTCTTGGTTACAAAATAATCGAGTTGCCGAGAATCGATTCCTAGAATAATCGTTAAAATAATCGATTCTAGAAGAATCGAGTAGAATCGCCCTTCCCTAGCATGTGGCACAAAATTACATTGAGTGAGAGGTCTATCATATATCTGGTTTGTGGTCGATACCATGGTGGTATCGGGTGTTATCGACGAGTGCGCCCCCTAGTCGGAGTTTCTTAAAATCATCGGTTAATACTCCATCTCTGTCTACCACTGGAACCGGGGTAGACGATTCAATGTTGACCGTTTTTGGTCCTATGTCCATGGTTAAATCGCCGAAGCGTGTGTGTCAGAAACCGTTTCGCGTGAATTAACGTAATATTTCGTCTAAATAACAAAAAATGTCGGGAACTGCCGCGACAGAAACGCCACATTTAGAACAAATTGATCTAACAACGTTCAATTTGCCACAACTTACGTTAATGAAGCAAGAATTAGATCAAGAACTCAGTGTCTTTCAAGACTCATGGCAAACATTGAAAATGGCTCAGAGTAAATATAAAGAATCTGGATCATGCCTTGAGAAATTTACTCCATCCATTAAGGGTAAGGTTTATTCGATATCAGTTATTTTATCGTTGAGCACAGAATACTGTTCAGCTTTCGGAACGTTGGTTGAGGTTAGGAATTCTGTGGGGGGCTCAATTTGTCGCAATTGCGTAAAAATCACTTTATTCCAGGTAATGAGATCCTTGTACCATTAACTGGATCTATGTATGTCGTTGGGAAGTTGGCGGACACAAGTACTGTGCTGGTCGACATCGGAACTGGTTATTACGCACAGAAGAGTATCTCGGACGCGAAGGATTATTTTAATGGAAGAGTAACTTATGTGACGGAACAGATGGAAAAGATTCAAGAACTGCGTCACGACAAAAGTAAAAT
The DNA here is from genome assembly GCA_929108735.1 of Andrena dorsata. Lineage (NCBI taxonomy): Eukaryota > Metazoa > Arthropoda > Insecta > Hymenoptera > Andrenidae > Andrena > Andrena dorsata. Next base: position 9,819,602 of record OV815488.1, read on the forward strand.
CAGAGACATAACGGCGGATGTGATAGAAATGAAACTTCAAAGTCAAATGCAAAAAGAGGTTGCCGAGCAGGCATAAGATACGAAAATTTCCTAAATTCAGCGCTTTTGTGTAACTCATTCTTCATTTACATTTTACATTTGCACCATTATCAAATTGCGTCACTTTGTATTTCGTTGTTGAACTTTAATAATAATTACCTTGATGGCGAATTTAATCGAATTTTGTAATAGTAAGGCATATTAAATATGATTTCGTGATATCGTCTGTTCCGCGTCATTTGGAACATCATTTATTTACATGTTGCTACAATAGTTTATTTTGTACAGAAATATAAATCTCAATAAATTAATAGACATTTTTATCCCACTCTGTAGCAATAGTCAGAACGCAATTAGTTTTTTTTTAATGATACATTTGATCAGCGTCATGCTGGTCTTACTAGTCTTACCCTCAATTAAAAGGGAGGTCCCAAATGTACAATGTATATATTGTACAGACAAAGCTTTATAAAAAATCGTGGTTTCTGGAAAAAAAAGAAATGAATCGTTTTTTCATGGAATAACAAGCTGTGAAGATATTTATTGACGAAGTTACTATTACGCTGCATATTTTACAAATATCAAATGGGCAATCAAATGTTGCACTTGAGCTGGCTCACCAAATTTAAATCCCGAAGATGAACCTCGATCGGGACATCTACGGTGTCTGATGCCGATGTATGAAAAATATTGCAAGCAAATCCAACAGTAGCATTTATTGCTATCAGGAAAGAATGGAGTTCATTACACAACTATTTTGGAACACATTAATTAAATGCTCTCAATTTGTTGAGAATTGCAGTGCTTCTGTTTCCAACGAATTATCGGAAAGAACATAGTCGATTGAATAAGAATTTGTTCGTCAATTCTCATTCGCCATAATGCCGAACCGTTTTCGGACAGATTGAGAATCGGTGATTAAGAATGGCACGAAGAGATGTTTCATGGACATTCATCCCCCCTCCCCCGTATATACTGTGAAGTCTTGACCGGAAGGGAGGTAGGTCCAGCATCGAAATTACTAAATTTTGGACTTCATAAAACTTACTTGCTTCGCTCTTTTGAAGGTCAATAAGTGCCTTCAAACTATCATCCCAATGTTACTGTACGCTCTAAACCTGCTCCTAAGTTATTTCCGAGAATAAAAGAAAAATTTCTAATTCGAAATTTCAAAGTAAGGTGGAACCATTACATTTGAAAGATATTGTCAACAATTCGATTGAACAGTATTATTTAAAAAGATAGGCGGTAGATGCGCTGAAATGAATATTTCGCCTTCGACCGCGGAGAGCCGACCTCGAATCGCTGCGGTCGACGGAGGATTCATACCTGTTTCAGAAATAAAATAATACTTTATACTTTATCCTATCGATATAGAAGTGACGCCGATAGATTCCTTATATTTTTCCGATGAAAAGCATATCGAATGTCATGTAAATCTAATTATTTCAACGAAGTTATGGAAATCAATTTATTATGAAGATTCCTTAATTACGATCCGATTGGTGTCGTTTTTTGGACCATTTTCATCGGGAAAACATAAGGAATCGATTCACACCACTTTTACCAAGATCCGATGAGAAATGTAGAATTTTCGATTTGTCACTTAACGGGAAACATTGTACGGCTCTCCGTGGTCTCGAGGGTCGAAGTCCTCGAAACTAGCGAGAAGATAATTCGTTACCTGCTTTCCTGATTCCATAATCAGGTTGGATACATGATAATATTATATTGTCATCGAAACTACATATGTGTGCAAAATTTCAAGTCGATCGGACATGTGGAAGTGGGTAAAAATTAGCTTACAAGATTTCATCCTCACAAACTAACGAACAAACTTACAAGTGAAGCTAAATAAAAGCTTGTAATAATAACAAATAACTTAAAAAAGCTACATCATTTGGGTTGGACAGTGATAAATCGGATGATTATTTTATTCGATCGATAGAGAACTTTTCAAGCGACAAAAGATTCAGTAATCACGAAGCAATCGAAGCTGTAATCGCAGAGAATTTTGAATAGAACAATTTTTATCCAAAAAGAACAGGTGGAGTTGCCTAAGAAGACAAAACTTTGTTACAGATCAAATGAAATATAGTAACAGTACGTGGCGAAATGACTCGTCTGTATTGCCATTCTTTACGAGACTATTTTCGTGAGTTTTTTATATTGCTTGAATATGATGCAGATTCGTTCAAACAAATGCTGATGAAAAGCAGTGGAGATAGTCTGATTAAAAACACAAGATGAAAGTTATTGTTTAATTAAGATAGTTGACTTGAATTCGTTACGAGTCTCATCAAGGAAAACATGCTGGAAAAGAAGCCACATAGGTAGAATTGCTATTTTTTGACAAACGACTGGTGAATAATCCCGTTTATAAATTCTGGTTTAGATAACTCCAGTTTCTTTCAATATCTCGAAGCAAATGATCTACGCATATTCGGTCAATGGTTAATTTCGATCGCAAGACATGACTGCGAGACACGACAAATAAGTTTCTTCCATAGTTTTCTAGTTGGTGGTATTTTTGTTACAATTGACATTCGATTTAAAAGAACGAAGGTAACTAAATACATCTCAGAATCAACTCGACATAGCAAGTGTTATTCCTATAGAATGACCCCTTATACACCTTATAACATGTTAAATTTTTCCCTTACTCTCATAATTGCGTAGATATTAAAGGTATATAATAATGCATTGTTAAATGCACTGATTTAATAAACATTTGAAGTATCTCTTCATCGTAGCTACGATACTTCTATCAAAGCAGGATTTAGTTGCAAAAAAGTGTCAATCTTAATATATAAAGCAGAAAGCTTCTATATGTTTATGTGTTTGTCTGTCGCCTAAAAACTTTCGAACGATAAACTCTGGATGACGAAATGTGCCTCAGCGCATTATGCCTGACGAATCCAGATGATTGTGACCATTTCCAAAAAAAACTAAACAAATTTTTTTAATATAAAATCAGAATCTAAATTTCGGGCGAAGCCGAGTAGTAAAGCTAGTTATATCATAAGCAATAATACCAAATATAATTTACATTCAGATATGGCCTATAAGCATAAAAATTATAAAGATACATGTCGGTCGAAGAAGTGAAAATTACAGATGCTTTAATAAGACACACAATAGATCCACAAATCCTTGAAAGCTTATTTCGTCGCGCAATATCTAATAATAATAAATTGAAGCCATTTAGACGGGAGGAAGCAAATGGATATGGGGTTTGAAAAAGGAGAGAAACTGAAATAACGAAGATGAATCATTTATTTCTTCATCACTCAAATAAAATTTCATTTATAAATAATAGCAGCTTTTATCTAGAAACGTGATACGATACATTCCGGCGGCTATAATATTACAGAAGAGGTATCAAAATCATTGTCAGAGGATAGAAAACACGGTACAATATTGTTCAAAAAAATTCCTGGATTTTCGACACGCCATACCTTCAATCTAAATACATAATATTATGACATGTTATTCGGATTATAAATTCGTCTCGCTGCAGCGAGGCAGCGCAGATCGCAATTACACGTAGATAATTCGCTAAATTTTTATCCTATTTACACGAATAATAATATACGGTCGATATTTATGTTAACGAAAGATTTCTTCCTTCCTCCCACGCATTTAATAATTTCAAAATTTTACAAACAATTTGCCCTCCTCTCCGATGCAGTCATATCCGTAAAACGTGAATGACGTGCTCATCGATGTTATCTCAGATTGGACAGTAACAGCGTGATTGCAAGATTAAAGTAGAACCATCCCTCAATGTGTTTCGTTGCGCTCCCTAAAATAGAAATGGTATTTTTCATTCAATTGTACAATTTCAAAATCATAAAAATTGAGGTAACATTATTACCCAGAATATTGTGTTACTTCAAATTCAAGACGTAATCCACATTCAATTGAAATTTTTCAGTACATTGTGTGACAAGACATCAATTATTTATTGCTAAACAATTTCTTTGTACAATTTCACACCCAAGTACACTATCTTTCTGCATATAAAACTTATCGTTCTTTTATAGTAGAGCTACACTTATTTTACTGTAATATTATCTGCAGCATTTGTTTTTAGAGAAAAATGATTTTTAAAACTTTTGAAATGTAAAAACTACCTCGTGTTTATGATGCACCTTTATTTTCATTTCGAGAAAGTGACAAAAAATATGTCTAAAATTTGAAATAACATAGGGATTGTTATATACACACTCCCTCATCAGCATGTATTCAATGGTTTTGCCACTCATTACATTCAAAATAGATGTATATCATTAATTGTATACATTTTGATACATAAACATCAACTGAGTCCATAAATTCTTAAGTATTGTTCAGAAACCCCAAAAGTTTATTAAAATGCAGTTGTTATTTTTATTGATCAATGTTATATCTTCTATTGTTGTTTATGATTTCTTCTTTTGGGGGAAAATATATAAATTTCCAAACCGAGATATCCTTTTTATAAAATGAGTTTATCTTTGAAAACAAATGCTTCACGAATATTCGCATCTTTAAGCTTTGTATTGTTCGGAAAAAATTGAACAAATTTTGAAATTATTGAAAAAAGTAACATCATTTTGAAAAGTGACGATATTTATGAATGGAATGGAACCTATATCAAAGTTGAATTTCTTCATTGCTAAAGATATATTGTTCCTGTGTGTCTGATATTCTCTCTGACGTTTTCTGTTCACCATTTTATTAATTATTTGTTTATTTTCTATATTTGGCAGTAATAATCTTTCCAAATAATAATCTTGCTTCTGTAGTTATTCGCAGTTATTTTCACTCTCGTTTGTCTATCGTGTTTTCGTGGCAATATTATTGCTAGTTGCCCACTCAACAATAACGCTAACTTCATCATCGTTTTCTAATATTGACCATCTATATACATATTCGCTTCAGATTTCATTCAGGTACATTCTGAAACACCCATTTCTCCAATTATTCAAACCTTTTTCGTATCAGTCAAGTGGTTGCAAGGAAGTGGAACTTACAATTAGTGAGATAAACTCTGTCTACAATGTTACTCTTTATTAATGGTATAGATTACAACTTTTAGCAGCTAAACAGATACGGAAGAATTTATGGACTAATTTAATTGTAAATGTACACACATGTTTCTTTTATTCAGTGGAGAAAGTTAAGTAATTTATTGACCATTTGGTAAACATGTAATAATAAATTTAAATAAATACTGAACTTCTAATAAAGTTAAATAAATCTTTACATACACATTAAAATTAAACATCCATTAAAGAAATAAATCTTTACATATACATTAAAATTAAATATGTTTTACAAATGTGTTCATCGTGCTCCCATTTAGTCTAAATACATTTATTGAAATTAAATCTTTATTTTACGTAAGACGTACCAATATAAGAATATTCCCGAGTTCCTAGCACAGATTCCAAACGGGGGCGTTCCTCGATTGAGAAAACATCAGCCTGTCTTGTATACAAATGAAAGACGTTAGCGTGACAAATAATATGCAGTCTGCCGTTACTAAAGCTATCTGGTACAATTTCGAAATCCAATCCTGCGATAGTCATTATCTGCTGATTGTCACCAAGCTTGCCCGTTATATTTGTTATGAAACTGGCGTTCACCTGAAACAGAACATTTCTGTGGTAAAATTTGGAAAATTTCTGGAAATTTTATGTAAAAATAAAATAGATTTCGACTGCTTGCGTGCTAAAAACGAGTCACGCAATGGTCTATATTGCTATTTAAAATTAAAAAACTGTGAATGCCAATTTTCAACTCAGTTTTTGTCATTGGAAGTGTAAATAATTAGTACCATATAGGTGGTATATCCAAGCAGGACGCAATATTACATCCGAAAATAAGTCTATATAATAAAAGAAATTCTTTCGTTCGAAGATAAGTAAAATCGAAAAACGAAGCTAATTAAAATCAGAATTTATTCCTTCATTTCGACTTATTTTGTGACATGCAATCATCCCGTCCTCGTCTGTACCAATTATTCTTTCAGCCTACATTGGATAATCAACTTCTTGAAGCATGCTCAAGTGAAATAAACCCTTGCAGGTCCAAACCACCAAACCTCGTCATTACTTATACTACTTATGGGGCCGCGGAAGCACTGCAACCTGCAACGCTCGCTTGCATTAGTGTGCTCAACCCTTTAAGGGTTACATAACTTTGGACGGCTAAAAAAGTGGGTGAATTTTTTAATATTTTCTCTAATCAACTACTGCCTTGCATTTGGTTGAATCCGTTTTTATTAAAAGGTACATTGTATATTGAAATATTTTCAAGTAAAATTTTCTTAAACTGTCGAGGATGTAGCCACCACTATTGAATTGATATTATTCTTTTCTGCAGTATTTTGCTGTGAATATTTATAGAATTTAAAAAATAAAACAGAATAGTTGGTTAGTTACATGCGTGGTTAAAATTTTCTGGTAAAGTAAAATAGTGAACGTAGATATTGGGAATATGGAGTTTCGCGATATTCTTCCGCTGCTTTTTCGATTAAAAACGAAAGCCTTTATAAAAAAAAAAACTAGAACGTAAATAACTTAACAAACAATTGCGCAGAATATCCGATGGATGTAGTTTCGGGAAGACAGTAGAGTTTCGGTGCGTTTGAAGTAAGATACTAATACTCTGTTTTAATTTAATCAACCATTCCTGATCGAAAAGACCCAAGCAAGCGTATTACAATAAAGGAAATGTACTGTCCTGAGAGAATTGACTATTGATCTGCAGGACGAGAGATGTTTTATTTTCGCCATCATCCATCATTTTCTAAATTATGCAGATTTCAACAATTTTGCAGTATGTATATAATTCCTCAATCGCGCATTTCAAATTGAAATTGACCATTTTTCGCTTGACTGGTTTATCAATACTTTTATTTTCGCTTTTAGCGATTCGAAGTAGAAAGAAACATACCCAAAAGATAATTGAGATCCAGTACCAAATATCGATAGCTTGGTGCACAAATAACTTTTTGTGAAATTTAAGTTTTTATATGCAACAAATAGACCATGACTTTTTCTTTATGCTATAAAAAAATCACATTTCCCCCACCCGGTACGTTTATCCTTAGTTCTTCCTGCTTCTCGTTTGCGCGGCAACGCTTCGTCAGAAACCGTAAATGATTTGCAGTATATTCGGTCCTAACTATAATGTTTATCAAATTGTTAGGAGACTCATAAACTGTTTAAGATTGCTACGCTTAGAACGAAGTGAGAGTTCCGGATTAAATGAAGTCGAAGCGTAGAGGCATACTGGAAGAGTTCCTCGCGCTGCTTATAATTTCCTGACCAGCTTCTCTATATACTTATAACGGTACCGCGAGGATGTATTCGCGAATCAATGACTTTTACACACTTTCTTGATACATTTCTTGTTACTATCCTATTCCCTCTCTTTTTCGAGGTAAAAGTGACCGCAGAGATTCAATTTGCAATCTATCTTCCCTACATGCGAAAATTGAAAGGAAAGTAATGTGCCAACGTTTGCAATTTTACTTGACACGTTCATCAATGAACGTATGGGGTCGATCGAGGCGAATCGGATCACTTTGTGTTTGATGGTAAAAAAATAATAGTTAAAGATCAGAAAACTGGTGTTGCATTATATATTTGTAACTAGTACCACTTTGGCTTGAATATTATTAATAAGAAGTAAAATTAAACTTCAAAATCTTTCTTCGGCAAGGAAAAAACCAAAAGGAGAGAAATAGCCGATTCACCCGAAAACTTGGATTCGCTTCGGTCTACCCTATCTGAAAACTTTGGTGTTCTGAAATTCATTTTGTGTAAGAATTGCTCGAAGCAGTTGTTAGGAATCCGAGGCATGTGAATTATGGGATGGAATCTCAATTAATTAGTGCTTTATCGTGGGGAAATTTAGATTATAACTAAAGAACCTGCCAGTGGAATTGTTCATGAATTGACATGGATTGTCAAAGGGAATACTCTATAAAGAAAGATGCTCATAGAGAAAGTGCGGTTAAATTGGTGTTGCCCGAATTAGTATAGAAAAAGATAAGTACTATCCATTTTCTTCCGAATAATTACTCGAGCAATAATGGTACCTATTTTGAAATAAATGACAGTTTTCACATATGTAGTATAATATTACCTCTCTTAACTTTTCCTATAACGAACAAATAATTTAAGTGAAATAATTTCAAATCTTTAGCTTACAATTAGCTTCCATTAGCCCAAAAAGTACCACAAGCTTTAGCATGAATTAGTCGATATGGAATGCAGTAACAAAACAGCTAAAAGGTTAATGTTGCCAGCGCAACGCGTCGCAGCAAGTTCCAGAAAATGAGCGCGTCAAAACAAACGGTCGCGAAGCGTGATACCTCGCGTGATTCCTCGCCCTCGACGCACAGTGGTCTGGAATTAAGAATTTGGTGACATTTGTCTATAACTTTTGAACTATAAAAGATATCGAAATGTTCTTTGCGCCAAAATATAGGAAAAAATCGCCCCCTTATAATGTGGTATAACTTAATAATTTTTACATTTATTTATTTTTTTTTCAATTTTTTAAAGTTAATTGTTATAAAAAATCGAAAATTGTTTATTTGGTACTTTATTTAATACTCTTTTCAGTGGTTTAAGTCGCATGTTGATAAAACTTTTCGTTCCCAAGTTATAAGGAAAGTTGTATAGTAGAGGAAAGTAGTGAAAATCGCTTGTTTTTAAATTAAAGAGCAATCTTGTGCGATAAAATGGCATCTTCTATTAGTAATTAATGTAAATAATCCATTAAAAAAATAATGCTGAATGCAGCATGGTAAATTTTCGAGATTCTTTACTTTAAGAGATGATATCTTTAAAGTCCCAAAGAGTCCCACATTCTACCAAATTGAAATATTTTCAGCAAGTCTTCCTCTATGTAATCGCGTAACAATCATTTCCAACTTCGTCCAACTTCTCAAATTATTACAGTTTAAAGCCGTCAGTGTTACGCCGCGCGATTTAAAAAAAATTAGAAATAGGAACACGAGAAAAATGTCACGAAAAGCAACGAATGAAGATATGTGCCATTTATTTTGAAAGTGGCCTAAGTCCTTTTGTCAATTTCTTTTCGTTGACTGTAATAACGTGTACAACTTGAAGTTACTATTCAAAATTTATATATAAAAATTTTTTAAATATAAATGGACTTAGGTCACTTTAAAAATACACGGCTCATATATTTCATCAACTTCTGTTAACATCCGACCCATATATATATCAGCAATCAGAATAAAATCATGTAATAAAAAGAAAAAAATCTAGATCCCGAAGCTGAAGAATTAATATATAAATAACAGGAAAGATAAATGATATTTTAAAAGTGCATGAATTGTCACTAAATTTTTCGACCCGGACCACTTTGTTTTCCCAACTACTTTTCTTATAACTTGGAAACGAAAAGTTTTAGCAACATGCGACTTAAACCACTGAAAAGAGTATTAAATAAAGTACCAAATAAACAGCTTTCAATTTTTTTTATAACAATTAACATAAAAAAGTTTGAAACACAATAAATAAATAAATATCAAAAATATTAAGTTATGCATCATTAGAAGGGGATAATTTTTTCCTATTTTTTGGCGCAAAGAACGTTTCGATATCTTTTATAGTTCAAAAGTTATAGACAAATGTCACCAAATTCTTCATTCCAGACCACTGTGCGACGTGGAGAGGCTATGCGTGGCCCAGGCAGTGAGTCTGACGAGAGCGATCGAACGATTATTTCATTCGTACCAAAACCCTATAGAAACACGCCACTTCTTCAGGTACCTACTGCAATACAGAATTACTGAAAACTGGTTCCCGTTGCCACGATCAATATCCCGAAAGAATTTCATTGAGGTAATATCCGACAAACAACTAACACCAGGGAAAATCGGCAACACAGTTGTTAGTCTTTCGCACGGTCAGATGCGTGCCGATAAACATAATAATTCACATAATCCAAGGAAACATTATAGCCACGGGAAGTAACATATCGATCGCTGCAATAATGACAGCTTATCGAGACCGCCACACCGACATTCCCGCAAAGTTTCTGCATCCATCAACCTACCGGTACTCCGTTGACAGTCCACGTCACATTCGCTGGTGGATTTGCCGAAGGGACGGTGCAGTTCCCTCGCACAGTGTCGCCAACCGCGTAACGCTTCTTCTCCACTCTTACCTGAGGATCGCCGTTCGGGAGACCTGAAATTTTATTGAACCTCTCAATAACAAAGGAGCAAGACGTGCCACGAACCAGCCGTTCTTTCTCCGCTCGACACCGGCTAGCCGTTACGTTCTTTTAGACGCCTTTTGTTGCGTTCGTTTTTCGTCCGTGTACGTGCCAGTAAAAACGCTTTGACACCAACGAGGTATGGTTGCACGCTCGAGATTGTTGTTCAGTAGCGTTCAAAAGCATTCCTCGCAAACATTACGATTTCTTGCGACACGTCGTGACCTCGACGAACAAGAGCGCGGAATTCGCCGGGATATTTTAGAAGCTAGAACATCGTCACGTTTCTGAACGCCCATTCAATCACTGTTACCAGAACTTCCGCTAATGCGTCAATCGAGAACTTTGCCATAAAAAGGGCGAGCTTCATCGGGGACGTGAATATCCATTAATGAATAATGACAGTTGCCATTTTAGCATGCAAAATATTTTACCAGAAGTTTTGGTGGCACGTTGTAAGTTTTATTTCATTAACTTTTGAACTAATCGATTAATGTAATTTAATTAATCTAATTATTCCTCGCCGAGGAACGCGTCGGATACTTATTATTTAATTTCGAAAGGTTTTTCTTATTTTCAGAAACCTTAAAACATTGCTACATTAACATCTCTTGTATCTGAAAATCAAACGGTAGCAATAATTGAGGACTCCGCAGCAAGTGGGATGGAGCTCCATTTTGGACAGTTTTTGAGTTATGACGTGTAATATACGTAAAAAAATCTACATCGTTTAGTGCATGTTTGATGTAAATCCGATAACAGATGAGCGATTTATTGCAAATTTTGGACCTGCTCCTATTACTATTTTGTGCACTACGAATGCACAACTACGTCTCCACTAAACAGCCTTTCTATAAAGCTCTCAAATTTGCGTTGACTGGGGATGAGGATATTTCCACAGACAATGATGACGAGCGGGCTCAAGAATAATGTTATTTTTTTATGTCTACAAAAAATCTTGATATATTTTTCCCAAAGCAATAATAAATCAATAAATCGCGTTCTCCATTGTGCATAGTTAACAAAAAGCAACGTTTTTATACCCTTTCGAAAAATCGTCAAACAGAAGTAAAAGCTTATCAACTCAATAACTGCTACTTATTGCGTGAAAATATATATTTTGCAATTCGTTTTCTCTTTTTAATGTCAAGTAAAAGCAACAATTTTAAAAACATTATTTTCTACCTTACTCCAAGTTGGTAAAAATGGAGATGCATCCATTTAGCTGTAAGGTCCTCAATTGTAAAAGAACCATCCTTTTAAAGGATTTTAAATTATACGTAGTCAAACATCTGCCCAAAGTTAGCATCATTAATTTATAAATATAACTCGAAGTGTCGGCTAAAAAACCCTGTACCTTTCTAACCTCCAAAATCAAAGAACCAAAAGGTTTTAGAAACTATATTCGGATGGCTATGGCACGCCAGGAGATTTTTCTGACCGCTCGTTCCTTTTCTTCTACTTTTTTTTTTTACCGAACCAGGTTAATTTACTAGAACCGAATTTCACAATTTCTTTCAGAGATTCGCCATTTTGCCATTTCTCAATACTTTCAGTTTTGTCCGACAACTGTCAATCATTTTAGCGGAAAATTTTTGCAGCGCTGAGTTACTGGTCCGATGCTTCAACTTTGCACAGACGCCATTTTGCCTCAAAACAATTTTTCCAAAATCGGGCCCGATAGCCCCTAGATAATTTCATATATTATCTAAAAAAAATTCGCATTTCTAATTTTGGATGATCCTGCACCGAGCTACGGTTGTCACCGCAAAGCACCTATAAAAAAGGACGTCTCGAACATCGGCTATAACTCACAAGCCTTTTAATACTCTTTACCGCAAAAAGTAGGGGAAAGTGGGGCAAAACCGGGTACGCGGGTCAGACCGGGTACCACTGTTTTTCTAAGACGAGACCTTTAGTTGTGATTTCTGTTCGCTAAATAAATTAAAATAAATTGATATGCAAATTAATATTTGTAAAAAACCTTCCTTTATGGTTTCTAAAATAATAGCAATAAAGGTTTTATAATTATATGATATTTTATGCGTATTTTAATAGGTACCCGGTATTACCCACACCTATAGGGTAAAACCGGGTATTTGCATACTTCCGAGAAAACTTGTTTTCCTGTGAGCCAAATAGTTTTTTCATATAAGAATTCTCATTTTTTGATTCTGTAAGGTCCAATTAAGATTTCTAGCTGTGTCCAAAGTTTATTTTGCCGTCTGACTTTATGCTAGCAGGAAAAATACATTAGGTACCCGGTTATGCCCCACTTTCCCCTACTGAAATATCCGTAAGATGCACTCTTTCTAATAGACTAATGTTTAATGATAAAAGTTTTCTAGAAACAATTCCCAAAGAAGCATGTTGTTTTGACCGTTCTAGGCAGGCCTCCTCCCCGAATAAAAATTGAGTGCAATAAAACACCTGCGGTCCAAAAATTCTTTTTCTCAAATCACCGATGCATTTCTAGATTTGGAGATATGGGCCTGCGAGGCCCGACGTGTGCAATGGTGTAATTTTAATTTACGTGTGCACCGTAGAGTTAACTTGCTTGCGTGTATACCGCGGACCCTTGTTAATGCCACGCCTATTTACCGTCGTTGAATAAGTGCCACTGTTGAATAAGCTCGGAGGGAGTTTTCGCCGGGGCTGCCCTGTCGTCGACTACTCTGTATACGTAACACGTCATGTATATCTCAGCGGATCATTATACCGTCCACAGAAGGTAGTCAATTTCCCTTTAACGGCAGTGGACTGTCAAAGAATTGTCTCACTCGGGGCTGAATGACTTCCGCCTGGCAGGGCCGCTGCCTCCTACCGATCCACGCCGCGGCTCTCAAGGACATAGCCGCTGGAGATTACCATTTTGAACGTGTCTCGTAATGTTGTGGATACGGGCGATCATCTCGTCTGGTGAGAATGGAGAAAAAGGAAAGGGGGAGGCGGGATGGTCTGCGGGATACAAGGCGGGGATCCGAAGGCTCGATCCAGTATCGAGCTTTTACGAGCGATCCGTGATCGGAAAGGAGAGGCAATCGCCTCGTTCCTTCGAAGAGGAATCGCTGCCGCGGTTGCGGCGTCGTTAAGTCGACGGCAGCTCGACGAGAGTACGGGACGGTGGGAACAAGACCAGATAGCCCCCCTGTCCTTTGCCTCCGCTCTGTCGTTCCCGTTTTTCTTTACCCGCCGATCCCTTTCGTCACCCTGCCCTGCCGTTTCAATTAACCGCGATTACAGCGACAACGGCGAGCCACCGTGACCGGTCCCTTGGTCGAGAGTTCTGCACGCCGATTTGAATCCGCGGCAAATGTCACGGGCTCGCGATCCCGTTCCTAATTCATCAGAGACTCTACATTGAAAATTAACAGTGCATGCTGGAGTATTGTCGTGGAAGAGCCGAGAGGGTGCGAAGGGAGGGGGGGGGGGTGGGGGTGGTATGATTCTGAAAGGGAGCGCCCAGGGTTATGGTTCACTGAACTGAATCTGGTAATTGACAGTAACCCGGTTAAGAGTCGTGAAAGGTAGAGGACGAAATGGAAGACGCGCAGTCGGTTGTTTAATGAGACTAAGCGACGAGAGTCTTCTCCTCTCTCGGCGAGTTCTTGTTTCGAGCCCGGGCATTCACTATCAGTTTCGATAAGTCCACGGTTCTGCCAGGCGTCGCACGCGGCTTTCTTGCCACTCGCGGCGGCACGCGAAATAAGGCAGTGGAAGTGGTAGAAAGCAATCTTTCCGGTAATTATGTTCAGCGCGGCAATAAGGAAGCATCGGGGGACTAATTTATTTACCTAACGCTGAAATAGAGCACGCAGCCGGCGTATGGTCGCCGGGCGAACAGGATATGCTTAATGACCTATCTCGCTTTAACCCGTAGGAAATGATGATTTATGCGTGTAATTCGTATTCGAAGGAGAACTTCATTTTGCTGATTTTTTCAGGAATATTTATGAGCACTAATGCTACACTGTTGGACAAACTCTTAATGGTCCTGCGAACAAACTGTCCCCTTTACCCGCGTCGCTTACCAGCCACGAGCTGAAGATTAAGCGCGTTGATACCGGTGGCTGGTAATCTGTTTTTGCTGGCTAGATGCGAGCACATTTCTCTACTTGTAGTATAACATAATAATTGTAAATCTGCGCGGTAAGAAAAATTACAATGTGGAATATTGCACCGGTAACAACGTGCGGCCAATTTACAATCTAATTATTATGAATTCACGGAGAGTGATTAGGTTGTTTTTGTTGACGACGCTTGTCTGTCTATTAAACGTAAACTGTTTTTTCTTAGCGTAGTGTAGCTCGTTGCTTTAATATTAGGTTCTAATATCTACTTCTTATAAGAATAAAAAATGTAATTGCGATACTTACTAGCCACGTGCATGTAACCATAAACTAGTACAGTGTTAAATGAAGGCGAATCACCGGAGACCTCGCAACGGTATTTGCCAGTATGATTTGGTTGCACATCCTTCAAAACTACTCGATAGGCATCGCTTCGATTCGTCTGCAACGTGATCAACCATAGTGTTAGTGAGGAAGCAGATTAAAATATTTGTGACGCATGATGAGGTGAAAGAAATGAAATAGAAACAGCGTTTAGCAAATGAGGGCAAGAAACTAAAATCTACTGTGGATCAAATAAGATAGTGTTTTGCAAATGTTTATGGAGGATAGTTTCTTGACTCTGTTTTATAAGGTACATGCTAAGAGGACTTTTAAATAATATAGGATTGCAGTGTAATGGAGATGGAAGACAAATATCGTCAAGAATAGAATTTTCTACTTTTATAATGATGTGATTATAGTTATATTTGGTTCGGATATACGAGGCAGTGAGAGCAATAACGAACCAACACACATTATAAAAATAGTTTTATTTTGATGAAATTTAGCAGTGGGAACCGTTTGATGGATTAAACGTGCACTTTCCCACAAATATCACTGTCACCGTGTTAAAAAGATAAAATTAGAATATATAAATTAATTGCTCGACGTCTTACATCTGCGATACAAAATTACCGTTCGTTGGGCGCAACTTATAGCAGCAGTTTGAGTAAATTTAGCAATTAAGTCATTCCGGGATGAACTGAACGGCACGAACAATGTGCGTGCCATTTATTGCAAATCGATCGCACTTACTCGCACGCTTTGACATCCTCGTGCATTCACCCGCTCGCGACAAACAATACTTCACGGCTACGATTAATTATATGTTGCCGCTGGCACCGTGTAAATCACACAATTAATTTTCGTGCAATTTGCGCGGGTGCTCACGGTACGAGCACTCTCATAATTCAAATTGCCAATGCCACGAGAATTTTTCGTATCTCAATCACGATTGGAACGATGCAAGAAGCTTCATTGGCCCCGAATTCGTGTGCTATACGCAGGGGTGGAACGTAATTTATGATGCAACCTCGCGGGGAACAATTGCTGGCGCAAAAAAAAAGATAAAGCGTGGTATAAAATTTTTCGTACGACATCTCGATTTTGAAAAAGTCAATACGAAGAATATTGATACTTGTGTTCTGTGATTACTTTTTTTTATTGGGTTAAATATGTCTGAATAAATCGTCCCTTTGGAGTACACGGAGTTCTTTTCGGTGAATTCAATAAACGTGAATGGAAAATGCTTATGTATTGCCATTTCTTTCGTGTTTCAAATTGTTGTATAAACTTTTCAGTCAGTTTCGAAAAGACTTTCGTCTTCTTTATAAATTTTCTATTAAGTAGTATCTACTTGTATGTGATCAAATAACCAAAGACTAAGGGTTGTGGTAAAATGAAATCTTTCAGACCAAAGCACTTTCCCATCACGATCGATGTAAATACGATTTTCAACACATTAAAAGTAAATGAACTGTGAAGTGTATTTCAAAAACTGAGATATAAGTAAATGTAGAAAGTAATGCACAGGCACGATCAGTAAATTTTCCAAATTGATTTTATTTATAACGAAGGCTGATTCCAAAAGAATTTATTTCACATTTTCGTTTTATTCCTAAACCAAAAATCTCCACCTTTTTTATTAGTTCACGAATTAATGTTCCAGCCTGTATATTGATTCTCGAACTTTCAGAGTCCTAATACTTTGCGTGTCCGCAACTATTATTAATGCCATTATTTATAAATAAATTTTTGGAACATGATTATATGTATATATATATATTACATTTATATATTTATATATGAATAAATGTATATTCCATTAATTAAACATTAAATATCTAAATATATTACAATAAATTATTAATATATTTAAAAGTAAAGAGTGTTTCAGCGTCCTAATACTAAAACCGTATACTCTGAAGATTTCTGGAGAAACAAATCTTTAGATGCTTGACAAAACTACAACTTTTATGAAAACAGACACAACACCTCCACTTTGATAATTATTTTTCGGTAAGACGTTTCTGTACATCTTGTCCACGCTGTATTTCCGAAGTAGATGATGAGAACGGGAAGGAGCAATTTCTATGGAAATATGTAGCAAGTAGAAGCTTGCCTGGAGCAGAAGTACCTTAGATTCGACTGTAAGAACCTTAGAAGGTCTCAATGTTTCAGCATACGCACGAATCAGATCTGTAATTTTGTATCTTTGCGGCGGAAAATAGAGCAGCAGAAGTGATTGTTCGTGCATTCGAAGAATTACACATCAGGGGAGAGGGGGAAGAAAAGCCGACTGTGCAAAATTACAGATGGAACGTTTCTCTGGGAAACAAGTAGGATCGTTGGAATATGCGCGATCGACAAGCGCCACGTATCGATACAACCTTGCACACTATTTCACACCGTTGCCTCTCTGGTTTGCACCGAATCGACAATTCGCTGCCGGCAACCACACATAAATTTATCCTGGCTGACTGAGAATTGAAATAATGTTACCGCTTGTGAAATGCAAGCCTGTAATATCCGATACACTCCGCACCGTTCCCCTGAGCGTCTCTATGAACTCGTTCAGCAAACGAGCACGTTCTTTATTTCGTTCGAATAAACAAACGTATTTTGCGTTTCGGTTGGCACTGTTCAGGAATTGTATCACTGAAGTGTTCCTTGTAAAAAAAATTATTTACCCTTTGTACTGAAATTACATATGGCTTTTCATGGTGTTAGTTAACCTTGTAAAAGTGAAAGAATTCGGAATTAGAAAAATTGGATTATTGCAGTGTTGTCCAATCTTTTTCGACTCGCGATCCCCTTTTATAATATTCAAATAACACCCCCCCCCCCCCCTTAAGGTAGAGTAAATTTAATTAGGTAAAGAAAACACATTAAAAACAGATATTTCAGAATGTAATTCTAACTTAATAATATTAAAAAAATTAAAATAATAAAAAAATTTAAAAACAAGCTTTTATTAAAATGTACTAAAAAAAGAAAAATAATTTTGTTACCGGCCGAAATGACTGCCATAAACGAATTCCCTCATATGACCAAACATAAAAGCGTGGGGCGTAAATATTGAAATGCCCTTTTTATATAAAACATTTATAATGCTTTACGTAGTTTAATACATTACTTTTCGCATTCTGCTAAAGATCAGTCTAATTCCTTAATAGAATATGAATATAAAGACAATAATACTATTTATATAAAAAGGGCATTTCAATATTTACGCCCCACGCTTTTATGTTTGGTGATATGAGGGAATTCGTTTACGGCAGTCATTTAGGCCGGTAACAAAATTATTTTTCTTTTTTTAGTACATTTTAATAAAAGCTTGTTTTTAATTTAATTTATTTTATGCTTTTTAGTATTCCAGAATTTTAATCTGTATTATCTACATTAAATTCTCTTCACTTAATAAATATGAAGTTCTGGAAATCAATTCATTATGAAGATTCCGTAATTACGATTCGATTTATGTCGTTTTTTGA
Organism: Andrena dorsata; assembly: GCA_929108735.1. Lineage (NCBI taxonomy): Eukaryota > Metazoa > Arthropoda > Insecta > Hymenoptera > Andrenidae > Andrena > Andrena dorsata. The sequence continues at coordinate 9,837,777 of OV815488.1, forward strand.
ACATTTTCATCGAGAAAACATAAGGAATCGATTCACACTACTTTCGCCAAGATCCGACGAGAAATGTAGAATTTTCGATTTGTCACTTCTTAGGGGGCAACATTGTACACCCCCCCCCCCCCCCCCGTGGTCTCTAGGGTCGAAGTCCTTGAAACCCATCGAGGCACGGCTTATTCGGCGGCATTGCCTTTGAAGACTCTAACGAGAAGATAACTCGTTACCTGCTTTCCTGATTCCATAATCAGGTGGGAGACATGAAAATATTGTATTGTCATCTAAATTACGTGTGTGTGCCAAATTTCAAGTCGATCGGACATGTGGAAGTGGGTCAAAATTAGCTTACAAGATTTCATCCTCACAAACTAACACACAAACTCACAAGTGAAGCTAAATAAAAGCTTGTACCTAATAATAAAAAACGTGGTAACCCCCGAGAAAATACTTCGCGACCCACCGGTTGGGAATCACTGGGTTATTGAGTTCGAAATCACTGTACTATATTCAGTCATATTATAAAGTTCTGTGTGTAATAAGTGCAGCGTTGAGTAAAAGCCGTCTGATTGATTGGCGGACGGTTAAGTTGGAGTGCAAAAAGTCGAAAGTACTGTTGACGAAACTCGTTTATGGAACCATAGTTTACAGGCAGTTTAAAAGTTTGCAGAACCTTTGAAGTATTTTGTAATGCTGCAGTCAAAGAATTATAAACAGGACTTTGTCCCTTAGAAAACAGGCATAGAGTACGAAAAATAAACGATTCCTCTGTAAAACATCAAGATTCAACAGCAACATGTGTTTTCAAGTACATGTCTGTTTTTCCAGGCTACTTGCTGATGAGTAAAATGACTCCACACAGTCATTCAAAGATAGTCAAATAGTGGCTAGAAAGTGAAAAAAAGTTTCTGCTCGATCATCTTCTTTAACACGTTCCGCACGGCCGATTTTTTAGAACTTTCCCAAAAACACGAACCATTTTTTTCGTGTTTTCATTACTTATTTGCCATACCGAATGGAATAGAAACAAGTTTTAAAATAAAAGAATTATTGTAAACCGGATTTTTAGGTCTTACGGGTATATCGTTTTCTGACGTTCTAATTCGTTTTCTGGTGTCGATCACTGAATCCGAACGGTCCCAGGTGGTAGCCAAAACAATAATGAAGAATGATTTACTGACATAAATCAACCAAATCCAAACGAAACCACCAAAATCGAGAAATAGTCGAGCGTCGTTGAGGACGTGCATTGTGTTTTATGACATTAGCCGTGCGGAACGTGTTAAGTGTTTGCTCACCAGATCGGATAGGCAAGTAGAAACGTCTGGTACGTGATCAGACACATATGAGCAGCTCGCGCTATGAATGCTTCTATTGCATATCAAACTCTGTTACAAATATACCATCACATACTAAATATCATAACTAAAGGGTAAAGGGAAAAACAGGGAATGTGGCAAAACAGCTTTATCGAGAAAATTAAGTGCCTTGTTCCAGTGCAGAGTGGACAATCCCTGTTTTTAACCAGTATACCAAATCTTTAACGTTATCTTCCGGGGGCGTTTAAACTTTATCTAAGGGTTTATAACCTTTTGTTATTCGACAGTTCTGTAGTCCCAGTTGTCACCAAGAAAATATGCTATAAATCGCAAAATCACGAAAAATGGACATTCCTCGTTTTCCCCTTACCCTTCAAAACTGAACATAGTATATAAATTGTATTATTTTCAAAATTTTACGCTATTTTATAGAAACTAGAATGGAATTCTCAACGCTTTTTAATCGCTAGTCAATTTGCTTTAATCTTCATTTGGTAATTTTACTCATCGAGATACAAGCTACAAATGTAACTGTTTATAAACATAGCCACTTAAAGGATCAAGATTATTTTTTATATGACCTGTCTGGTCGCACCTAGAATGACAGTAATTTGAGCACACAATGCTTCATAAGTATTAATTTAATACGCTGTGAATTTTAATCCTCTATTGATACGAAAAGAAATGATACGTAGCTATTGTGTGAGAATTTATTGTGCAGAGAAGAAGCAATGGTTTGCCTGCAGCGAAACGATATCACCATGCTTAAGCTTGAATTTCACACGAGAAAGATTTGATTGCCTGTTTGGTGGTATCAGGCAGAAATAATGTTTCTATTCATTTTTAGTTTCTATTAAAAAGTTAAAGTATAACGGTTGAAATTTACAATCAACAGTTAGAGAGATTACGCGCAGCATTAATTCAGAACCGTCCAACTTTAATGAATCAGAAAGGAGTCCTTCTCTACCGCACGGCCACGGTCGGTGAAAACGACGCTAGAAAGAAATTGTGCAGTTTAATTGGGAACTGCTGCTCCATCCTCCCTATTCTCCAGACTTGGCACCTGCACATTCTCATTTACACTGGTCGTTACAAAGTTCCTTTTAAGGAATAAAATACATATTCCGAACAACTGGTGACTTGAAAGAAGTACATCTTCGTTATTCTAGATTGAATCTGCTAAAATTTTCACTGGAAAGATGAAAGAAAACTATTAAAAAAATGAAATAGAGATATATTATTTGTCACTACATTTCATATTTTTATTTTTTATTTTTTAAACCGACATGAGTTATGAGATTACCTGGCACATATGTATTTTGTCAATGAGAAAGATGTCTTCTGCAAGAAATTCTTGTTAAATGGAGACTACAAATTTTTAAAAGATTAATACGAGTATATGTGAATTGTGTGAATACAATTATTCTCGAATAGGATAATGATTCAATAATGCACACAGATATTACTTTCCACATACAATTCCCTCTCGCCAATATACCACGCTAACTACTTCTTTAATTTTTGTTACGAAACAAATATTTTGCGTAAAAATCACTCGTTTTTATTTTCTCGTTAGTTGAATGTGTAAACAGGAATAGCCGTGAAGTGTTATTCGTTAAAAGAAATATTTTCAAAAAACATGCCCTCCCGTGATAAACACTTTGCACATCTCTCTTGTGTTTCAATAAAAAATTACAACGTTTTAGCTTGTACCTCGATTTTGATCGAATTTTGAGCTTGGCTCTCCGTAGTGGCAAGCGTCCATCGCACTTTTCTGTTTCAGGGGTGGTTCGTATTTTTTGCATGAAATCGACTTGGTGGGTGGTTGGTTGATCGCGTGTCCGAGTTCGGGTTACGTGAATTTCGTGACGCCAGCTTTAACCGATTTTCAACTTTCGTCGAAACTGAGATTTTGTGCCAGCCAGTTAAGTTTCATTTAAATCTCGTTAACTCAAACGGTTTTTTTAAAGCAAATGCATTAGATACAAATATTTAAAATCTCTGTTAAATCGTGTTGAATCGAAATTGCAGAGAAAGTAGTGTGCAAGTAAGGGTTGGCGTGACTGTTACGAGAATATTACAGCGCTGTTTTGATTATTATACATTCTCAGTATCATTTTTAGGCGCGGAATAATTTGCAGAATCAATATGAACCTGAAGGTAGATAACGCGGACGACAAGTATCGCCTGATTAATCAGGATTTCTTCCGGATCATCCAGTTGAAGCAGCGGTACATTTTGCTTGGTCAGCGATGTTTGTGCACGCTTTTAGCAAATTAGAATGCGTACAGCGAACGGAAATTTTAACGTACCATTGACTACCGACCGAATTCACATGTCAGCGTGTGATCTGTTTCCCCAGTTTCTCTGGGAATATTGATTCTGCATTGATTGTTCCCTCTTGATCTAGGTCAGCTTCGATTGGAAAGCGTATGCTCGCGAGTTTTTAATTTAAGAAGAATTCGTTGATTATCATTACTTGTCCTGGCAATAACATAATCAGCTTCTATATAGTTTTTGTTATCTAAAAATTTTAAATTGGGATCGGAAGTACTTCTGTTCCTTTGGTGGCGACTTTGATCAATATGGCTTTGTGAAGGAAGTATTTTCCTTCAAAATATTAAGGTCATTTAAGTTCTCTATTTTTTTAAATGGAACATATATTTTATTCAACTTAGATAAAAAATACGTAACAAACTTATTTGCAGTGAATTTAAAAAATAAGTAATACCTTTTGCTTTATTTATTTCGAATAATAAAACTTGACAAGTTGTTTATAAATTTCGACCGTACTAATTAATATAAATGTTTTCGGCGCACTGATTCGGTCAGTTAAACAATTAAAAATTATTAGTTATTTTGCAAATTATTTTAATTATATAATCTTTCAACGTTTCGATCTTGTTTTAGATCTTCTTCAGGAAAGTTTTAGAAAACCTTATATATCTTTTCTAAAACTTTCCTGAAGAAGATCTAAAACAAGATCGAAACGTTGAAAGATTATATAATTAAAATAATTTGCAAAATAACTAATAATTTTTAATTGTTTAACTGACCGAATCAGTGCGCCGAAAACATTTGTATATATAAAACTTGACGTCATTGACTATTTTTCTTTTGTTGAACTAAAATTTGGGGGCCTAATTGTAAGAGTACTTTTAGGTGATAATACCTTTGCAAGTACTTTGAGCAAGGGCATTCTACCTTACATAGTTTTTTCACACAGTTTGTCTCTTAAACCAAATTTTGGTATGTTATATTTTTAATATTTTCTTTAAACTCATACATCTTGTAAAGTGAATGCAGAAAATAAAAATGGGAGAGAGATAATCAAGCAGTAAATCAAGTGTGAAATAAAGAAAGACGAACAGTAAGATAGACAGGAGTGCCTTTCTGTTTTCCTTTGTATTAACCAACGTTACCTATATAAATTTTATATTTACAATTTGTACTAGAAACAAGAGTTCGCCATATCTCTTACGTTAACAAGAGAGTATTACATCAATGAGAGACGTGTAATGCTCAATAAATTTTTTAGAAAATGTTAATTTTGTAAAAAATTATTTTCTATAAAATATTATTCTGCAGATGTAGTGGTAATACAAAAACGATGAAATCTATATAATGTGTACCAGTAACACATTCTTTATGCATAGAAGACCTACACTAAATTCAATATTAAGAAAATTTGAATTTCACCGTAAATTTCTAATGAAAGTACGCATATAACTCATAGCATTGGAAGAATAATTTACTGTAAATAAAATTCAGAATTGGAATACGTATGAATATCCGAGGGATAATAACGACAATAAATTACGGGGAACGTCCTTAATTACATAAACGGGACGGTACATACGTCAGCGCATATTTTATCAGGTGCACTTATATAATAAAGTAGAACAGAAATGATACACGCTAACAAACCTGCACGATTGAAGAAACTTGAGGAAATGTAATCCCGGAGACTCAGTTCGGGGTCCCCTGGTTCTCGACGATTGCGCGTCAGGTGAGAATGTAAAACGTGATTCGCAAAGGGTCGCCGTCTAACTTTTAATAAGTACGAGATTCTGAGGATATTTCTAGCTCGAAATATAACCCGGTTACAATTCACTGAGAAACGTCCAGCGGATTACTTTCACGCAATCTTTGTTACTTCGTAACTTCCCTTTTTGTAACTCGGATTAATTAATTAAACAGTGGGGCAATTCGGCGGAATGGCGAGGTTTGTGAAATGAAAAGTAGACGAACCATAAAGGAAGAGGAAGGGGATGCAGCATAAATGAAATAAAAGATTGTGTTAGAAGAAAATTGGATTATGAAATTTGAAAGCGTTAAAAAAAATGGTATATATTATTTTACTTAAGTAAAATAATTATTTAAATTATCTTCGTTAGTGATTGGTACTGAGAAACTGTTAGAAACGGATACTTACGACAACTTTGGCACCCAATTCTCCGAAAACAGCAATCGGCGGCATCTCTTTCGGGACGTATCGAAAAAATTCAGAACCCTTGTACCATTTCACAGTGTACAAAGTGTCTGATTGTAGATCGTATCTGCAGCTCATATTGACGGTGGTACCAGCTGCTACGGCCAATGGAATATCGATGGATACATTGCTAAGTCCACGAACCCCTGAAAATAAAATGTTATGACTTTTCTGGCAGTAGCTGGATTAACACGTTGTGTGCCAAACTTGTTTTCGTTTCTTTTGCCCAGCACATCCTTCCATTAGGAAGAACATGCTATGATGTTCCGTGGCTACGTTTCATTAAATCGGTATTATATTAAGGGTCCAATTTACTTTGTTGTTCGAACAAGAGCCCTACTTTCATGAATTTTTTTCAAGCATTATTGTATTAATCTTTGCTGCATAGAATTGTATTTTTTATATTTCCAAAAATATTAAATTTGTAATTATATTTTGGAAACATGAAAAATACGATTCTATACGGCAAGGAATGATAAACGTTTAACAAAAAAAAAAAACAGTAAAATCCGTTCATTAGTTCGTGAAAACAAATCATGAATGTTGGCCTTTTTTCGATCGACAATGTATGCAGAATGGATCCTTAAATTGATTCCTATGAAATAATAAATTTTTTAGTTCTGTTAACAAAATATAAATTCTAAAAAACTCAATGAGTAAAATTTTTTAGTTCTGTTAACAAAATATAAATTCTAAAAAACTCAATGAGCAATCTTCTGCATGTATTTTCTATATAGGTATCTACTTAAATATAATAACAGAAGAAGAACGTGGCATTCAACAACGTAGACTTTAAATAGTACATTCTAACTTAAAATTAATTAATTTCAAATAAATGGAAGGTAAGATCGCAGTAGATCCTAGAATTTCTATTTTGCATTTATCATAATATTCCCAAGGGTTTCCCGTGGATAATAATAATAATAATTAAAATTAAAAGTAACTGGCACCACCGAACCCGTGCGCCAAAATCATTTACTTTTAATTTTAATAAATTCTTTACGGTCGAAATTTAAATTATATTAAATAATAATAATAGAATAAATAATATTACTTTCAGTACAAGAGATAAAGAAGCATATTTTTTACTTAAACTGTCACGCGTATAACATGACATGTGCTGCCGATGGCAGGTATCAATTTTAACCCTTCGTTGACTCTCTGGGTGTGAGCCACCCACAAGCTGATTTTGACGCTCTGTACCTTGTATATGCAACATAAATTCTTGCAATAACTCTGTAGATTTTTAGCTTCTAATATTTAAATTTGTAAAAGTTACAGTTTTTTGAAGATTTTTTTCGTGTTTTCTCGACATATGGTAATCTAGATTTTTTTTACAAAAACACTCATGAAATTTCAATCAAAAAACTATTGGAATACATTCTACACACCATGAACTTGATTCATGTTTTTTTCCTAAGGATTGGATTCTTCAGATCAGAATGGCAGTCGTTCAAAAATTGTTCTGGATGTGAGCCACCCAGGTGTGTTAAAGTTGATCGGAAAATGAGGTGTGTCAACGAAGGGTTAATTATTCTTAATTCGATACCAGGTTATGGCTTGTATTTGCTTTTAATTCCGCATGTATATAGTGCGCCACAAATGGATTCCTGCACGTAATAATATGGAAATTTCAAATTGGGCGTGCTAGATAAAGCGTCTCAATTTCTAGACGAGTAGGAAACGATCTTTTTTCAAACATGAATGATGCTCCTCTTCTTGCAGGCGAGTTAAGCGGCAAGCACTTATCCTATGATAACTTAAATGGACAAGTGCTTTAGAAACTTTCTGTGTAAACTTGGCAACGTCAGCATTAACGTTAGCCGCCCTCGGGATTACGTTCGCAAAAAAGAAAATCGCCTGGGGGACAGCAAAAGTTTCGACATTCGCGTCGACTTTTAAACATCCCCGTTGGGAATTATGCGGTTTACTTCTTTTCTAGACGCACCACTGCATACTTCCAACTTTTCTCCTGTAATATACATGCATAAGATTAACCGAGATTCACCGTTATGCTAAATTCCAATCGCAGAAAAGTTTTATCCACATGAGAGCCTGATTAGTGCACTCTGAGCTGGTCGAAATGAAATGTACATTTTTGTAGAATATTTGCGACTGGAAGACAAGGCATTGTTTCCTGTGATTTTAGTTTTGTATGTGGTGAAGCAAGATTATCACGAATTTCGATAAGTGAGGAGTGATAAATTGTTGTCTTGTAGATTAGTTGTGCAAGTAGGGAGCCTAGTAACTCATCATTTCAAAATTCCTCTGTGTTGGGATAGACGAATTAATTTTAATAAAATCGAAAACAACTCATTTAACAAGCGAGCCTGGTAATATAGCGAGGAGAGGTTCCGGTCTAAATATCGATTTGTTTTTATTTCATTTTTCGAATGTTCAATCTTTTAAAAATACGTGTTTAAAGGAATTTTTTTAAATTCGTAAAATTCCTGAAGTTATAGGCATTTGAGCAGCGGCATATGCATGGGTAACATCCGGTCAATCGGCGCCCACGTAAAACTTTAAACGCGCTTTTCTAGAAACAGTGGTCTTAAAATCGGTGGAACCCCTATCTCGAAAAGTTATTATCCGATTCGATTGAATTTTTTTTTATTTTGGAGAATATACTTTTGGCTCGTAGACAGACAAGTAAAATTTAAAACAAATTGAAAATTTGTAATTCTTAAAGGCGTTGAAAGGACGAAAAATGTAGGCAAAAAGTGATTTCAAGCTTCAAGTTTCGTTATTTTCTCAGAAAATATAATTTAAGACATCCTTCATACAATGCAAAAAGTCGGATTAAATTATACGTAGTAGTTTTCCTTCAATGAATTCTTCACCTATTTTTATGTGCTTTAGACCGGAACAGCCCTTTAACAAATTGAAAACCAAAGAGTTCTGCTGCTCGTGCTCATATTCTGTTTGGTAACTCTCTCTCGGGATGCACAGTTTATAAATATTTACAGATTAGGGTAGTTTGGGTAGGTTCGATATTTACCATCTAACGTATTACTCTGCAAATACGCTTAATTCATATTTAACTGTGCAAATTTATATTAGCAACTCTTCGACAGCATGGAAACTCAAAAACGCTCCGCGACCATTTCGCCCAGAACTCCCTCGCAACTCTCTGATTCGATTGCGAGCTCTCTGCCACGTGAAATTCGGCAACACTTTAATCAGGACCCTCCATTTTCCAGGGGTTTTCCATACTTTTTGCTTTCTTTCACACCGTAGCCCCGTTATCCCGGATTTCCCTTGCTTCTTTACTGTCCCGTGTTGCGCCAGCCAATCTCGCGCGGAAACAGCTATCGCCTGTCTTTGGATAACGCGACGCTCACTGCGCAAAAACGTCATTCTTAACAAATTTATGTGCAGGAGCCCCACGCGCCCACTCACTTCTCACTTCTCTCGCCCCTCTAATTTGCTCGTGATTCGTTTCAATTTGTATACCTGCGGTGTTATGCACGCGTCACCTGTACGTGCCGCGCCCTGCTCTTATTTTCTGGCTTCGTATCGAAATGAATATGCAAAGGCAACGCCCATGGTGATGTTTGCGCACTTGCGATAGGAGAACGCAGCCAGCGCCTGGTTCAGCTATCGCCGAAGGCCTGAAAACTTTCCCTCGTCTCCTCCGACGTTTCGGCTTAAGGGGGAGGGAAATCTGTCGCAGGTTAAACGTCCAGTTCGCGGATTTGCGAGATCAGCGCGCGATGCACGTGAGTGGCATCCGCTATCCCGGACTAACGTCGCTGTTTCATCGGTAATTAACCGTTTTTTTATTCAGGCGCAGCTGGTTAGTTATTTATGAGATAACGCGCGGACAGCTTTTGCACCCGCGCGTGCAATTAATTCTTAATTGATTCAACGAGCAACCATATACATCGTCACATTAGGAATGCAGGCTGTAGGTGATCCGTGGGTCCCGGCTTTAGTGGTTAATAGGATTCATGGGAGGCAATGACAAAGTTTTAATAAATGGAGGAACCTCCATGACCTTATGGACATAAGGTACACATTTTTGGAATATTCATGCCTCTAGGTTGTAAGCTGATAGGGTAAAGGACCCAATTACTGACACCTAACCAATTACTGTCACCTTAAGCTGTTTTACTTAAAATAACGAATAAATAAACGTTGTAAGGTGATACACAAAAAGAATTATGTATTTCAACCTATAATCTATACTATAGATTATATTCTATAGTTTGTTTATTCGTTATTTTAACTAAAATAGCTTAAGGTGACAGTAATTGGTTAGGTGTCAGTAATTCGGTCCTTTACCCTAGTCCTTTTTATATAATTAGGTATATGTAGTATAGTGACTGATGCTTTTGTTCAAAACGAGATCTGGGAATGGAAATGTTTTGCAGGAAGCAGTTTAGTTTGTATTTTTAGTGGTTTTTGATTCAGAGAGTATTCTCGTCTAGAAGGCCAACTTGTTGCCTTTCTTTAAGGACGACGCACAAAAAACTACACAGTTTTCACCGATGAGCATTATCTACACGTATTTATTAACTTTTCACTTAGTTGTAAAAAAAATAAGCCTTATTGCGTAGTTTTTCTGTAGGTCGTTTTTAAAGAGAATAGAGGACCTCTAGACGAGAATACCCCCTTAAGGGGCAATGCCACTCTAGCGTACTAAACAAATTTAAAAAATTGTGATCATACTTCAAAGTATATACAATAAAGGTCCTGAAATAAATTTGGCATTCCATTCAGTATACTCGCATAAAAAATTCTCAAAATCAGGCTATTTTTCCAGGCGAGAGAGTGGCATTACCTTTTTATAGTAAATTCATACTGCGATCCTCTACTAATTACTATTTTTCTTGCCGTCCCCTGAGCCCCTTCCTTTGTTTCTTAAGTTAACAGAACATAATATGGCGTACATATCGGCAGGAGAAATTAAAAAAATCGGTGTTTACTTTTATTTGAGATCGTGAATTAGAGGTGTACAATATTGGAATACTCCTTAGCAAAATAATGCGTCTTAAATATGTCGAATTAATAACTCCTTGTTGTAGAAAACAAAATTTCTTATTTTTATAGAAATTTAGATATTCATAGATAAATGTTAACATGTTATTTTCTGTTAAGGCGACACAAGTGTTGTACTGCGAACGGGAATTTTTCAAATATTTACTGAATGTGAAGAAGAAAAAGTTTATGCTTCAATTAACACATCAATACAATTGCAGTTAAATTATTCCAATTTACTTTTGTATTTGATAATCATGTTATTCATTTCATACAGGCACGGTGTTGCATGCATTATATGACAAGTGCGGGACTATATTAATTTTGTATTTGTCATTAGAAGATACTAATCACGTGCGTATATAAATCAATCCACTCTATTTCGCACTGTATCGGATAGTGTCCACGCCCACATTCATTGGTGTATGCTTCGAAAACACTAATCACTGTGAGATACTGAACTTATTGTTAGTGACAACATTACAGATCGAGTGCATAATTAGAGCCAGTAATTGGAAGGTTTGTTCTGTCAATTTTCAATATCGGGATACAGTATAATCAGTTGTTTGACCTGAGTATCGATGCAACGTGCTTACATATTAGCACAGGAGAGTTTAAATACCGTGTATAGAGCAACTTAATTTGCATTACCATACTAGAATATCGATATCCAATCGTACCCTTAATTAACAGAGTATTTATGTTTGCACATACGCAAACGAAAAACAACGACGTTAATAAAAAATGTATTCGTTTGCGCTATGTTTTCGTAATTAACGATCGATGACAGTAAATTGCATGCTTCATATGAAAAGGGTACCAATAAATATTTAAAGATATTACGATGTTCACGATTACAGGGAAAATTGATAACAACGTTTGCTTATTCATTAAGTAGGTATACATATGTAAATGAATTTATTATTCAGCGTTAGAAGCTACTGTGACAATGTAACGGTATCACAAGCTTTGAAAATACAATTTAAATTTTGATGAAGTAATCTAGTATTCATACTTCGATAATTGCGTTTCATGGAAAAATAAAAAAGTTGTATGGATATTTTGTTTTTGTATTATAATCATACCGATCACGTAAAATTTATTATTATGCAGAAATATACTATTGTATACGTATTTTATGTACATATATGGCGTGTTGTAATAAAGTCCGACATACAAGGACAAAAAGTGGATATAGGTATATTTCGAAATATTTCTTTACAAATGACTACGTCATTTGACACAATAATACGACAATGTAATAACCTTTAACTTGGAAACTTCATCAACAGAAAATTAAGAAAAAATTAAAACCGACTTCAACAAAAAATGCACTAAAAAGTGAAAAATAAATTTTTCCCTTATTTAATCAACGACTCTCAATTATTTTATGTCGACGCCTCGTCATTTGCACTGTGTAAATTTGGCGTCAACTTGAAAAATTGAGAGTCGTAGATTAAATAAGGGAAAAATTGTTTTTTATTTTTTTGAAATCGGTTTAAATTTTTTTTAAATCTTCGTATCTTTTACTTTTTAGTTATTTAAATTATCTAACTACATTAATTTAAAAATATATAAATAGGCCATAAAATCAGTCCATATGCTGAGGAGTTACGCGCAGACAAACATAAAAAAAATACATACGGATCGAATCTACAACCTGCTCCTTTTTGAAGTCGATTAAAAAGCATATGAATCGATAACACTTTTATCTAGAATACCTCACTCTACTGCGAAATTTGAAACATCTCGCGAAGTGTTCATTGTTCCCAGAGTACCAAGAAAAATTAATGTATCTAAAAGAAATATATAGTCCCTTTCAAAAAGTATCTGCAATTGCACACTGCAGGTACATCATTCCATTTTTGAAAAACGAAGTGTATTATTAGTTCCAAAATTTGTCAGCAGTTGAATTTCCTTCTAACCATTTAAAAGACGGCAACGTAACCAATGCCCGTCGAAGTCTCGGACGATATATCTTACACATGGCTCTATTCTAATTATGCAAATGTTTCGCAGCCCGCCTGAACTCGTACTGCAACAAGAGCACGCAATTAGCAGACACGTGGTGAAGTCCTGCATAGATCCTGAGCTCGCGTAATTTGTTGTTTGACCCAAGAATCGTTAGGATGCGCGCACATTCGCTCATCGTATCCGTTCCAGTGGGATTTAAATACGGGGTGCTCGCTAATCACCTCGCTAATCCTTAATTACTACCCGGGCGCGATTGTTATTCGCATCACGGTTTGCGAAGCACGCACCTTCCGTTTTTGGAAGGTGAACCCTTCCCATAAATAACAGTAGCCCGAGACAATGGCGTCGCATAAACTCGCTACCTACACATCAACCCCTTGCCCTTAAATTATCGTTGGAATAATAGGGCAACCGAAGCCACATCCCGAAATCGTTTTCCTTCACTACCACTTTGCCGCGTTCTTCGTCAAATTGCGTAGCGAAAGCGTTAAATACAGACCATTGGGATTAGGTATGCCACATTCTGTTATTTAGTTCTCCAGACCCTTGCAAAGGAGAGCTTCTCTGTATAATTACAGTAAAGCCAATGTACAATAGTACCTATTTCCCACGTGACCCTGTTCTTTTTACGAAAAGGTAACGAATTCGAAACTGTCACATAACAGCTAATTCGTTTAGTTTATTAACCAAAAGTTTGACTTAATTGCTAAGTACATTCACCACTGAAAATCAATTGCCTACATTTTCTTACAAGGGAACACCGCGAACCCACAATTCGCCGAATGGAATAAAAACTTTGTGGGTTTATAGAATGACTCAAAACAAGAACAACGCTGAGTTTTTTATTTCGCTCGGGTATTTTTTTTTAAACTCTTTTCATAATTTTGTTAACGTAAGTTTGCAGCGCTCATTGCACCATTAAACTTTTGTCGGAAACATTTTTTTCTGTCTGGTATACCTACATAGTTTGGGAGTTATACGCAAAAAATTGGAAATGCCTATTTGACTTTGAGGTTAGTTTTCACCCCCTTAAAGGGCAATAGGGCTCGAATGAAATACACCGTTGTTCTTGCCTTGAGTCACTCTATAAACCCACAAAGTTGCGTTCGAATCGGTGAGGGCAGTTTCGCGGCGTTCCCTTATTAGATCTCCCGCTTCCCTAGCTTCGTGGTCGCGCGAGTCAATCATACCTTTCTTTATCTTGCTACGACTTTCGAAGTAGAAGCTGCCGAGATTAATAAAGCCTTCAGAAAGGTATACAAATATATCAGCAATTCCATTTAAGATTCTGGAGTTACACCACCGTTGGTTCCGTTGGAAATGAAATTTTCTTTCCGAACCGATAGAAATGATCGCTTCGCGAAATTAAGTTCCACAAGAAAACGGTCCCTGGAAACTTCGCGACGGGGTTAATGAGACGCCTTTACGGAGAGTCAAACACAAGGCCGGCCCTGGTGTTTGTAATAATTAATTACGTGATAATTAAAGTTGAATTCGTGTCGCGTTGCGAGATTACCGCGCGCTTATTGGCGTCAATAATTGCAAACCGCTATTTCCTATGCGTGGCAAGCGCAGCTGCGATGGCTCTCATTATACATAAAATAAATTGCTTTCAGAATGTCCGCCATCGCGGTCGGACAACGATTTCTCCCTATAGCTAAGTACACGGCGGCTCAAGAATCTTAATCAGGCCTTAATTACTTATATATTTCCATAGCCCTATAGCGTGGCCCTTCTGAAAAAAAGTCTTCCAAGCATTATGCATATCCTTGGCAAGATCCCCTACGGCTACGAAAACGGAAAAGCCAAAGGCGTAAAGAGCTTGTACTTTGAAATGAGATCCCTTTCTTTCTTCAGAACTCAACTAAATGAAACCTCATCCTTGATGCACCGCCGGTTCTGCAGCCTTTTTATTGTCCCGCGAGAGATGGGAGAGAAAGAACGAGTAGAATAAGTCTTTGGAAATATTTGTTGAGAAGGAAAAAGGACACTGTGCCGTTTATGGCTCGTTTGGGCATCGACAGAACGCTGGATGTCGCGAAATATTTTATTCTCCTCGGTTCGTCCTTTGGACCCTGTCCGGGCTGTCGTCGGTTCGTAATTTCGAATTGCTTTTAATTAGTCTGCGATAATAGTGGATAGAGAAAAGGAGACATATGGAGTGGACGTTCCTGCGATAGTTGCTATTATTTGTAGCAGGTAGCTCTTTCTTTGTCTTAATTAGGTTTCTTTACGTAGTAGAAGTTCATTTTTTATTAAAGGGTCATTTTCTACTTTCACCTGGCCGAAAAATGAAATTTTTTTAATGATTTTTCTCACCAAAACACAACATATAATGAAATAGATTTTCTGGAATTTATTAAGCTACTCTTATATTATACAAAAAAAATTAGAAAGATTTTTTAATTTGTTTCATATGTTTTTTTATAGCGTCAATGTGACACCTACAAAAAGGAGGCGTGTTCGTGGCATAGGTGATTTCCCAGCTCAGGCTTATCTGAAACAAAAAATTTTGAAAAGATTTTTAATCTGTATGCGTGTGACTATCGCCTGTAGCTCAATTAACAATTTTTGTTGAGGAATACCAAAATGTCGGCAGTTTGAAAGAAAAAGTTCCCCAAAAGAGTACAAAATAGAAGAAGTGGACAAAAATTGTTAATTGAGCTATGTACCATAGCGACACTAATACAGATTAAGAATCATTTCAAACTTTTTTGTTTCAGATAAGCCTGAGCTGGGAAATCACCTATGCCACGAACACGCCTTCTTTTTGTAGGTGTCGCATTGATCCTATAAAAAAACATAGGAAACAAATTACAAAAAATCTTTTTACTTTTTTTTTGTATTATATAAGAGTAGCTTAATAAATTCCAAAAAGATTTATTTCATTATATGTTGTATTTATTGAGAAAAAATCTTTAAATATAACTTCATTTTTCGACACCTTAAGGATGCGTTTTTTTTTTTAAACTTTTTTCAGGAATTTATTTTATGGACGTGTCAATTATAGTGTTTAAAGTTAATCAGTCATCGGTAGTCAATATTTTAAAGTGTTTTCACAGTCGTGTTCCAGACCAACTTTCAGTCGAGAAGCACTCGCACAAATCACGATCTCCCCTTGCATGTTCTGTGCCATGTTGCACACATCTTGATAACACGATGTTTATAATGCACCAGAAGCAATCTCCAATAACCTGAAACCTCAATAACGCAGCGAGCCCTCAGTACTGATCCACTAAAAACTGCGCATTAATTCTGACGATCATCATTGATTGGTTGGAAGAAGCAGCCTTGCGAGGCGGTACGATCTCTCAATCCATCAGATGGAAGTGTTACGATCGACCGGTATCGCTACGTATACGGTACGATTCCTGGCCGTATTTAATTTTCAATGGAAATGGAGAATCCACGAGCTGAAGGGAACTGGTCGGTGGGTTAATATTGCAAGATTCAGAAGCGCTCGTTGAATCTTTAAAGTTTCGAGTCCGTGGCAGACGACGGCCAGTAATCGGACGCTGAAAAAGGGAAGCCGAGCAGCCCAAAGCGATGGGGAACCTCGGAATGGTCTTGAACTTTTATACGATGCTCGTAAAAAGTTTTATAATAAAATGTACGCAAGTAGCGAGATATCCAGAGTAAGTATCTGAAGTCGTCTGCTCGCGTACGAAAGCCCTCGTGCCGTGTCTTGATCATATCGTAGTTTAACGTGATATTCCCACTCTGACCGATTGTATTATTCCTTCTCGATTCGAACATCTGCCATACTTTCGGAAACATTCGATGGCTGAAAGCTTCGGTTAATTTGTCCTACAGAGTTGAGGTGAAAAGTAAGTTGAACTTTAAAATTTGTGTTCGAATTTTTATTGTAATTTCTTAGTGAATTTAAATGCGTTCTTCGAAGAGTCAAATAAAACAAAACTCATCACACGTCATAGGCATACCGTCGAATTCGACAGAAAAAAATTCTTTCGTGTTCTTAAGATTTCTTGGAATCGAAGGAACGAATTGGATTCAGATTTTTTCAATATTTTCAGTTTTCTCAACGTAAAATAAGAATCAATGACAACGCATCTTAAAGAGGGATAACAGATGGGGTGTAACAGTCCCAAAAGTAACTGATATTTATGATTGTTTTTAAAAAACTATTGTTAATATTCGATCAAACTCTTTTGGGATATAAGGAGGCATATTTAAACTTTCAGATTTTTTTATATGTCGACCCTTCTCAATATTTATTAATTATTGTGGAATCTTCTTAACCTTTTCGACGAAGTAAATTTATCGAAGTTACTTTTTCTTTCAAATACTATAAATTATTCAATTTTACATTTCTTTTTTTAACCCTGTTCCAATATTAACAATAGTTTTCTCAAAAAGAATTTATAAATATCAGTTACTTTTGGGGCTGTTGCACGAGATCCCCTCTTAATACAGTGCTGTATATAATTGAAGCATGATTTGCTCGACTAATCCAATTTATAAGCTAGATATTAATTACACCATCAGATCTTGCCGAGAATACATAAACATTTGTTGCAACTAACACAGTTTACAGTCTGAGGCCCCATTCAATGTTAACATGAGGATAAGATTTTACGAAAAGTGTTCAGAAATATTTCATTATGGCTACTGAATAATCAGACAACATATCTACGTCTTATAAGATATTTCTTTTTCAAAAGGAAGCTTTAGACAGGGCCACATGATGCGTTACGATATCAAACACGCAATGTTCAATATAATACTGTAGATTGTCGAGCTATCCATAGAAATGATACATTAGTTATACCGTGCGTGTTTTGTAGTTTCTTCATGTTAAATACCATGTTTTAATTATGAAAACTAAACAGAAATTTTACTCCGGAAAGGGTACCCTTGGATGAGTAAGGCGGCTATTCTTACATGGATACTGTGCGCGCTAATTGTACAGATTTATTTTCACGCGGTAGATATACCGCTTGCAGGCAGTAATTTCGTCTGCATCACGCCATTGTTCTTCTATCTCAGTAGGAAGTTTACTGCTTCTAAGTACAAGCTACATTAATTGTTAGTAATACCACTTTCCTCCGCATAACATACAGACTTACTTCTAGATGTACAGTACTATCAAGGGTTCATTGTCGTTCAGCAAGTAACAATTGAAATCACCATTACATTCTCGTAAATATATAGAAACAATTATAGAATTTTTAATTAATATTCATTCCGTGGCTTCCCAGTGGCTACCGTACTCCACGTTTTTGAATATTTATTACTTGTATTAAATGTCTCTCCGTTAGTGCGGTAGGATTTATAATTACTTGAACCTAATAAAAAACGGATATTATTATATACAAGTAGAAAGAACAGTAACACTACACTATTAATGAATTAGATAACAGTAACACTGATTTAATATGGCGAATTGCCTCGGGCTATGCAATATAAAGTGAGGAATCTATAATAGTTTTTTCTTATCAAATCATGGTACCTGTATATTTATTATCATTTACTCGTCTGACGCTTTTTAATTATTACTGTACTTCCCTGTTTGGAATGACTTAACCTGCATTCTCAACTACAAATAACTTAAATAATTTAAATAAAAAAATACCGAAAATTAGATATTTTTTCTATCGTACCTATAGAAACGCCAGCAACATAAAACTCTGAAGGAATTTAAGTCCAAAATTTATCATGAGTCCCTGAGGGGATTGCCGTTAATTATAATAATAATAAAGCCACTTACATATATAGGAAATACACTATTAGTGACTATTATTTAACGAATTGTACACAATAATATATGCCTGAAAATTTCACCTGTGCATATAACTATCAGTTTTTAAATTAATTCACACTAATCTGTTTAACCATAATTCAATGTGGCAGCAAAGAATTAAAATTCGACCCAGATAAACATTTCTTTAGCGACAGAGGACATGGAATACGCAAATGCTTGAGCAAAGGTTATCTCGCATTACACGAATGCATAGATGCAAATAAGAAATTCAAGGATTTACTGGCTTTCTACGTCGGAGCATTCGACCCACAAAAATCCGCGAAGCCGTAGCTGGTCCAGATCCTCGATCCAACCGCGACCAATGAGATCTATTTCAAAGGTGGATAGGGATGGCTTTGCCACTGAGCCGGGAATAAATCAACTACGTGCAAAAACGGACATGTATTACTGTTGCTTCGCACGGATTACTCCATTGCAAAGGGAACAGGAACTCATTTCGCGAATATCAGGGTGGAAACTTCTTTGATAACCCCGCGAGACCTTCTTTTTCTTACACTTCATCCTCCTCTTCAATTCTTTTCTCCTGTTATATCATCACCTATCCACACTGCAAATATGTAAGAAGTCAAAGAGCACGTACATCTATAGTGTGTCTGGTTTATATACGTGGTAGCTGCCGTAACAGTACTCAGGATTCGTCATATATTCGCAGTAAACTAATAAATTGCACGAGAATGTATCTATTGTGAGCTAACAACAAGTTGCAGTAAAAGAAGTGTTGGAAGTTCTTTTATTATTTTTCTTATCTTTTATTAAAAGACTAAGGTAACCTTGAGTTTCTTAAATGTAATTTGATGCTTCTTATTGTATATGCAAACACGATATTTGACAGTAGGGAAATATTTTTATACAGAAGATTAGATGAAATACATTGACACAATAGTAAGATAATGTTCTATTTTTTTTAAATTAGTGATTGCCATAATTCGAAGTTCATTTCATATTTTCAAATAAAATTGTTTGCGTTCACTAAATCCATTTTATGCCTTCCAAGGCACATTCTATTATAGGTATTTCTATTCACCTGGAAATTCGCTCATTATCATCCCTCTCCTTTTTTATTTTTGTTCACTTTTCATAACTATCTCATACTTCGTTTCTCTTTGTCCTAGATTCGTCTGTTCAGCTTTTAGCTAAGCTTACTTAATACTGAACATCGCCTATTCAACGCTTAATTATTTGTATAATGTAACTTTTGGGGGGAATTAATTGCAAGGAAATGGATACAAATTATAACCACAAAAGAAGAAGGGTGTTTTTGTCAAACATTTTTTTCAAACAGGTGCCACTTTGTTATTTTTCAACAAAAATTGTTAATTGAGCTACGAGCAAAAGCGATACTCATACAGATTAAGAATCTTTTCAATTTTTTTTCTGATAAGTTCCAGTGGGAAAAATCACCTGCGCCAAAGACACACTCCGTTTTGAGGTGCCATATTGAACCCATAAAAACCATTTCAAACAAATTAAAAAATTCCTTTCAATTTTTGTCGCATAATATAGGAATAGCTTAATAAATTCCAAAGATATTAATTTCATTATATGTCGTGTTTACGAAGAATAAAATCTTTACAAATAGCTCATTTTTTTAGCCGATCAAAGTAGAATGACCCCTTAAGCTATTATAAATTGTAAATGTCGTGTTCAATGTTGTAATACTTGCTCTGTCAACTACTATCCTCTGCTAAAGGTACCGCGCTACGTCCTTCTTCCACACCAAATAACTTCCCCGTATCTTCCCCAGGCTAAGAAACAATTGACAGCAAAGCAAACACAGTGTAGAAGGAAACCGTGTTACAATAGGGTTTCCAATTCCTTGTTGTCTTCCTCCATATCAAACTGCCACGTACCTACCCATCGTTCTTCGCCAAGATTCAGCTGAAACCTGAGCCCGAGCGAACTTAACTTTGGAAGTATGTGCGGCGTGTTTGTGTATACGGTTATGATTTACTCGCTTCTCCGAGTATATACCTTTCACGACTGGCTGCCGCGAAAACGCGGAGGAGTGGAGACTGCGAGAAGAAGGCGGCAGGTGAAATTTGTCGGTTTTCAGTCGCCAGTGTGGTGGGAGATGAATCCGTCGATATATCGACGCTGCTATCCTGAATCGGACTCTGGAAGCTTCCTCGAGAACACGTTTGCCTTGCGGCACCGTAATCCTCAGGGAAGTTCATGCTGGTCGCATAGAGTTGATACGGTTCCAGTTTCAAACTGGTGAGATTTCGAAAATCGTGCTATCCCGATGCTGTGTGATTTAAGGGGTGGTTCCGGTCTAGAGCCCCCAAAAATAGGTGATCTTTAGGAATTAAAAAAAGAAAAACTACTATATATAATTTAATGGCACTTATTGCATTGTATTAGGGATGTCTTAAATTATAGAAATATATTTTTTGTTTTATAATTAATCATTGCAGACGGCACTGGGGAGTCGTTAAAGTCAAGGCGTCAAAAAATTCATCCAAATCGGTGCGACCTGTATCTCCAAAAGTTATTATCCGATTCGACTGTAACTTTTTTTATTTTGAAGTATATACTTCTGGCTAGGGGGGAAACCAGACAAATTTACGAAAATGACATTTTTTGAGAAAATAACGACACTTGAAGTTTGGAGTCACTTCTTCCCTATACCGTTCGTCCTTTCCACGCCTTTAAAAATTATAAATTTTCACTATTTTGTAATTTTGTCTGGTTACCCCCCTAGCCAGAAGTATATTCTTCAAAATAAAAAAAGATTCAGTCGAATCGGATAATAGGTTTTTGGAGATATAGGTCCCACCGTTTTGAGAACACTGTTTCGAGTAAAACGCGTTTAAAGTTTTACCTGAACGCCGAGTGGCCGGTGTTGCGCCCATGCATTTGCCGCTACTCAAATGCCTATAACTTCGGGAATTTTACGAATTTCAACAAATCTTTTTAAACGCGTAGTCCTGAAAGGTTGAACAATCGAAACATGAAATAAAAAAAAATCGACATTTAGACCGGAACCTCCCCTTAATCGAGTCACCGAAGTTTTATCGCCCAGTTAATTCTTACCGGTATGCACACAGTAATTTGGAGAAGTTTTCAGCTGCTTTGACACGTCCCGAAGTTGTACCGAATTAATTTGTTTTCCCGAAGGAAGTGTTGTTGGTGTGTTTAAGATTTTTGCTGGGGTAAGTGCGTAATTACGAGGGCGTTATACTACAATTTCGATAGTGTTTTCTCACTTTACCTAAATAAAATTGTGGCGCAGGATATTTGATAACAGAATATAAATCAATTTAATTGAGCGCCACGATTTTTTTAAAGTGAGAAAACACCATCGAGATTATAGTACAAGAAAAGATTTATTTTTTAGTTTTCAGTAGGTACATTTTATAAATCGTCTAATATAAAAAGTATTTTATATATATTTTTTATTTTTTACTTTTTAGAGTCCAAGTTTTATTTGTAGCAATATGCTGATTTCAAGTCGTTTGGATTTGTGGTTATTGGTTATATTTATTGAGGACTGGGTAATTTTTTAAATCCTTCGGGAGTTTTTTTACGCCGACGTGTTCAGCACGAAATTATCCATTTTTATTTTTTATATTTATTTTTCTTCCTTTCCATTTTTGACTTTTTTTATGAAAAATTGTATTGTCATCACATCCACGCACACCTACGAAGTTTCAAGACAATTGGACTGCTGGAAGTGGGTGGGTAAATCGTTTAAAAGTATAATTGGTTTTGTGTTTATTAAATGTTTCTGATATTTCTAATAATAAAACGTTTCTAATCTTTTCTAATATCGCAAAAATTGTTACATTAATACTTGGCTGGGTAACGAGGCAAACGTAGCAATTAATTGAAGGTAATTTACCAACTCATATCTTATTCATGAAATTTTGTTAATATTGTGTGCTTTTAACTGCGAAACACTTAAACAAAAGAACAATGCTTGAGGGGAATCCCATTTTTGGCTAAAAACATAGCAAAATTGTTTTGTTTTAAGAAACCAGCGATTTGATTCGCGTGAAATTTGGACCATCTTTGAAGAAGTTGCACATTTTTTGTATTAATTTTTAATAATAACTGGTCAATCATGCGTCACTCCTATATTTATTATTAAAAATGAATAAGAAAAAAACTGCAACTTCTTCAAAGATGGTTCAAATTTCAGATGAATCGAATCACTAGTTTCTTAAAAAACAATCCAAATTGACCTGTGGTTTTAGCCCCAAAAATATGATTCCTTAAGTGTAAATATTCTACTTTGAAGTGTAACATTCATTACTGCACACCTGTAAAGAAATAACGTTTAATTCTTAAAGAACAATCTATTTACAAAGGGCCACGTAGCAGAAATCAGGTCGAAAGAATCTCAGGTATTTTTAAAATAATGAATTCATTTGTATGCAAAGATTCCCATTTCCTACAGTTCCCATCACTCTCACCAGCATATTGTATTCCAAAGGGTCTCTGAATCACGCGAAATATCAATCTGCCCCCAATGTTTCCTGATATTACAACGTTCAATCTAAACGAGTCATAATGATATCCATAATGTCCACCAATCTCCGTTATCACTTTAATTCGATTAAAGTGCTTTACCCAATTTATTTCCCCCATTGACTCGCTGATCGCGCGCACAGCCTCTGCCAGCTGTAATGTTATTTGCTATTTTCATATTAGCCAACGACAATGACAGATCGCGTTGTCGACTCTTGTGACGTATTAAAAGGAGATAAATTCACCCCTTTAATCATTTCCCCGGCTTTTGTTCGTGGAAATGCTGCCTGGCAGCCAGACCTCCCGCATGCAAACGAATCATTACCGTAATGCGAATACGTCTTTAGTAGTGACGATTGGCACGTACAGACGTCGTCGGGGATTCAAGCGAGTTTACGGTTTAAAGCCCAGGGAAGTCTGGTTCAACAACCACGAAGGTGGGAAGAATCGTAGAAAACATGAGAATATGAGTTCATTGTTGACTACGGAGACGGTAGACGTGTAAGGGGATTGCACCTTATCCCCTCTACGCTGCCAGTATAATGTACAGCTATTGTTGCAGCAACTCGCTTCCTCATAACATCGGCTGTACATCAACGAGGACGCGTATATCTAGTTTTATCGCATTCCTCTTCAGCACTCTGTGACAAATAAAAATAGCCAGCCAGCGATGCTCCAAAAGTAACTTGTGGGACACTGAATAATTATTTTGGTTGGTGGATGGGGATTTTATAAAATTTCCTCTGCTGTGTAAGAAGAATTTTTATGCTGTTGTAAATCTTCGATTTTTTTTTAAATGGATCCTGAACGAATAAACAGTTACTTTTCTTCGTTATTACGAAGGTTTCTAGAACGTTAACGAAGATAAAGCGTGGCAATATGTCCAGAATAGTTATGGAATTATTACACATACGTGTAAGCACATTAGTCAGCTGTGGAGTAATGCATCTGTATTTCAATTTGTGAAATTCGATGATCAATCTCTTGTCTGATTACGTACGGACACTTTTCACTTTCTTTCCTTCCGAATGAGTGATCAAGATTATTCTGTCATAGGTAGGTACTACTATTCTTGAGGTGGATGTGATTGTTTGCTTGGGCATTTTGATTATGAATTAAATTTTTCATGATGGATTTCAGTTTCTTCTTACTTATCTATCAATCATACTTATTTTCCTGGTTGAAGATTAACTTCTACTTAATTTTAATTTAGCCATATTTTTATTCCCACTTTCTTCTTTCTACTCGTTGTCTCTGTTTATTTCCTTCCTATATTTTTATTTTAGCCGGAGCTTTCTTTTCGCACACCATTTGTGTGATTAAAATTCCAGAGGGTGCAAGAAAGGAGTTATTGATTACATGACGAATTCAATTTTATCCAAGTGTTGAAATTCACAAGATGTAATTTATCTACAATATTTCGAATGTCTGGTATAAAATGGAGGTATGGACTTCCACTCATTCTACTAAGTACATAAATGTCAATCATCTAAGGCTTAACTATTTTTTGAGACGCTGTCTCATGCGTAAAAAATAAATGAGAAATAAAATAACTAGCAATTAATGTACCTTGTAGCCTTCCTCGTTTTTTGAAATTTCTTATTTTCTTCCACTATGCTGGCCCGTTCAAAACTTAAAAAAATATTAAAACAAAATAAAACAATTATTATGTTGTTGCTTTTTGTATGCAGAATTAAATTCATCGAAGCTCGTTTCTCTACTGGTGGACTAAAGTATTAAAACTAAATTTTCTCGATAAAGCTGCTTTGCGACATTCTCTGTTTTTCCTCTCGTATCTTCCTTACACCCTTCGTGTGAGGAATTCTTTCACATTACACTTTTACTCTTCGAACGACATAATCCCATCATTATCATAAAAGCCACGAGTAATTCGGTAAGCCTAAATATTTTTCCCAACCGACCTCGCCTCGAACACGTCACGAAATGGCAATCTTTACGATCCAACGGATCGTTCTATCTCCGTAAAGCTGATTACCGCTGGCGAACATGAAAATGGAGGCTTCATCCGTATCATCTGTCGCCTGTACTTCGCTCTTGGACGAATGTTTCCTTCCGGAAAGATGCCGGGCGTAAACGCGTCTCCTGTCGACATCGGACTTGGTGCAATAAACACACGTCAATCGCGAGATAAGCTGGCAGAATTTGATGTTTCCTTCGTAATCTGGGACGCGTGCAATGTACGCAGAACCCGTTGCAAACTACGGTCGACGCCTGTTGTACGAGCTGTACATACGTGTTGCTGCAAGTTTTTGCTAATACATAGGTAACCTGATTTTTACATGTCGATCCTACGGAAGCGCGTATAATCTACGACGGCTAAGAAATACACCGAACGTTTAAAAGGAAATTTTGTTAAAAATGAACGGTGCAGCTTCTCGAATTAATTTCGTTCAATATACAGTGAGGAGAGAAAGTGAATACACTCCCTTTAAAATAGAATAACTTTTTTAAAATGGGTCGAACCGACTTGAGTTTTTTTGAGAAGTTAGAAGGAGTAGTTTACTAGGTGGCGTGTTTCGCCGCTTTGAAAAAAATGCTATTGTTCGAAATAGCGAAGAAAATAGAGAATGATGAATATTTAAAAAATGCCTTTTGTAGATTTAAGTAACCTGTATACATGCTGAAAATTTTATCGAAATCTTCTTCTATATTACAAACTAGTACTTTTTCAATCAGATATTTGCATTTCAGTAATGGATTCACCACTTCCTAACCGATTTGCTATTACCTTACACTTTGACTGTACTGTTAATATGCTAGCTTGCAGTACGTGACATTATTTACATAATCGAGCTTCCGCTGCACTTTCATTTACATACAAACAAGTTCCATAACACACCGACGAGTGTTGACAAATTAGCGACACGCGCGTCAGTTTTGCAACTCCATCTACCAGTCATCTACTAGCTTACAGTAAACCAGTAAACTTTACAGTGAACCACAGCTTTATTAAATTCCCCTCTATTCACATAAACCTTATGCATTTTTGCACTCGTTCCTGTGCAACAGTTAATACACATACCACTTATCGTGTCCCTCATCAACTATTTCGGTATTTGAAGGGTAAGGGGAAAACCAGGGAATGTCCATTTTTCACGATTTTGCGATTTATAGCATATTTTGTTGGTGGCAACTGGGACCACCAAACTGTTCAATCACAAAGGGTTATAAAATTCAAATACACTCGGAAGATAACGTTAAAGATTTTGTGTATTGATTAAAACCAGGAAATGTCCACTCTACACTGGAACAAAATACGGAATGTCACCAAGCTTTACCTAAGCACACGCTTCTGTCGTCAAGGTAAACCAAGAAATTATTTAAAGGGTCATTCCGGTTAGCACGCCGATAAATTCAGCGATTTTCAGGAATTTATTGCGACGAAAATAATTCTAGTAATGGAATAAAACTTTTTTCTATTGAATAAACTACATTTCTATACTAAATAAAAAATATGAAAGTAATAAAATTATTGCTTTTCAAATGCTTTTGAGAGCGGTCTTGCTGACATGTTTAAAAATTCATGCCTCGCTCGTGAAGGCGATTTCAGTTGTTAAACTTATCTGAATCCAAAAATCCAAACAGACTCTTGATCAGTGTGACTGTTGCTATCACTCGGACTATAATTAGTGATTTATCTTAAAAATGAGCAAAATGGCGGGCAAAATGCAAGAAAAATATTTTTTTCGGCTTTCTTCTTTTGCTATTTTTGATTTTAAAAGTAGGTTAGATTCAATGAAAATACTTGCTTGTAGTCCCTACGAGAGTCACGGGTGTGCAGAATAAGCAGTAAAAATTTTTAAGCAATCGGTTCGATAGATTTTGAGTTTTTATCTTCACGATGTGGACAAATGACGTTTCGCGAAAAACGTGTTCAACGTTTTCATCTATAGAGCCCGACTCTCTACGCTCCATTTTTTCCATGAAAACTTAACAGTACATTCTTGAGGATATATGCTTTCGTAAAATGTTTAAAAAAAAAATCGAGTTTTTCAGCCCGCCTAACCGTAATGACCCCTTACGAAGAAAATTATATAAGAAAACTAAATTCTTTGAATCGTGTTTTGTGACATTTCCTGTTTTCTCCCCTTATTCTTCATTTACCCAATTACTCTGCTCGTTACAACATCCATGTTGCCCATACAATTTCTTCAACTTCAACATTTAAAGAATTTTTCATTTTCCACCGTTGGTGCACCTCAGTGCTCCAATGCGTTCTCTGGAATAAACGTCTACTTCATGTTTTTCCTAACCCGGAATCGTCGAACGCGAACCAGCAGAAAAGATACGATGGCTGTACGCGCTGGCGCGACGATGGATGTAAGTTCTTTCGATGATCGCCGAGGCCTAATGATTTTGTTCCACGTTCCATCGGCAGTTGTCCACGTTTTTCTGCGGTGCTTGATATCTTGTGTACCGATACGCGGCCAAGCTCCGCATTCGCGTACGCCTCTTCCTGTTGTTACGTTTCTTTGCGCCTTTTATTTATCGCCCCGCGTAGCTCACGCGCTTACGGTTCTGCCCGAGACTTTTCCGGGCCCGGTGTAATGAGTCGGCAAGTTATCATCGCCCCCGCGCTCATTCGGATTCCGGTACCCACGCTTCTTGACGTGGCCGTGTCTGCATCGAAAGTGCGCCCATTGTTCAGCAACTGCGAAACGCGACCTCAGATTAGAGAGTTTCACGCAAACATATTTAACCTTCAGCTTTATCCAAACGATCTGCGTTTTCTTCCTCCTTCGGAATAGAGTTCGGAATAGGAAGTGATTTGCAAGAGGACTTCGTGGAGTGCTTTCCGCCGATTTTAACGAAGCCTCGTGGGCAGGTAGAGACTCAGAAAATATTTCATATTAACATTTTAATAGTTTCGGAAATATTTGACAATAATGATCGCGTGGCGAAGGTTCGCAGAGAAAAATGTGTGAGTATTCTTTAGGGGCGGAGACTACTGTAAAAAATCGGAAAGTCGATCTTTTCTTTTTCACATTTTCTGAAAGACATGCGTTTCAAGAATGGTCTCTCCAAATTTTAGGAAGAAATTCATAAAATTGACGGGGATATAGTATTTTTCGTGAAGCAGTGTCAAGCTCGCGACTCGTTGTCAGCCGAGCAGAACTTTGAACGCGTTTTCCTCACAATCAGAATGACATTTTTCAACCGCGTTGACACTATACAGCGAAAACTATACTTCCAATTGACACGAGTAAAGCCGTTTTTTTTACTCCTAAAAAATGTTTTTTTCATTGGTCCGCTCTTTTGTTATTTTTTGCGATATTGCCTTTTTTGATTGCCACGTAATAGACGTAGGCTTCTAGTTTTCTAAATATTTTTGCCTTTTTGAATTCAGATTAACCATATGGCTAGGGCACTGTCAACGCCACAGGTACGAGTTTGCCGTAGCGCACATTTTGACGAAGACTATACCCGGAACGGATTTATGAATTTGATTGAAAACAAATTTTTAACCCTCCATATGTACATACATATTAACTATACTAAGCGATAGATTCATTTACTTGCGTTGTTTGTTTGAAAAAAAATCGCGAAAACACCCTTACTTTTCAGACCATTACAGTGGTCTCCCCCCTTAAATGAATTCAAGTCAATTTAAGTACTAATTGAATAATTGTAAAATACTGTTTGCTGTATAAATTTGGACAGAAGAAAATATGGTGCGCTGAAACGAATCTCGAACTCGGTGTTATGCGGAGTTTATATTATGTGAGCTATTTCGCGTTGCAGAGAAAATGGTATATATAAACAATGCCATAACTAAAATTGAACGGAACAGTGGAAAACAGGCATAAATTTTCGTTTCTTTGTACCATTCATTCGTTGCTGCAATGTAGCGTAATTCCACCACCTCCTAATACAATACCACGTACCTACGTTTCACCGTGCAGAATCATATTAAATTTTTTTCACGCTGAGAAAAACAAATAGGTAGTGCCAACGGGGTTCATTGGGGACGCGTAATCTAATTATATTAATTTCGCAGCTAAAATTTGAAAGTAGTTGTCATTTACTACATAAATAAATCATTTACCATCTAATTCAAGTACCGTGTAAAATAATTTCAGTGAATTAAAGTAATTTCAAATGCAGCGCAGATTACACGCCTCCGTGTAGTTAGCGAATAAAACCAGTCCCCGAATTCGAAAACGATAGGGACAAAAGTCGAGACAGTTTAGTGCAGAGAAAATTTTCCGATCACGATAATTACGTGGAATTAGAATTTTTGGTAAGATTAAGTAAAATACCTAGCGCGTAGGAAATGGATTCCAGGATGAGGGCCAGCATACGGCACAAACTAGGCAGTGCAATGCAAACACGATACGACGCGAATTCTGCAAAAGCAATTGTAACTTGCCGGGAGAGAATTTAAATTGCTTTTGAACAGTCTGAATTACAATGTAGCTTCAAATTGTCTTCTAGCAATTCACATCCGGTTTGCATGATAGAATTCATTTCTAGTGCACACAATATTAAAGTAAGGAATTTACCAAAGTCGTTACTGATAATCCGACGCAATCCTTGGGGTGTTTGTTTAATTTTCATTTACAAGTAAGAGGACCAATATACAATTTTACAAGCTCTCGTGTAAGATGTAGTTATTAATTGAATGTTGAAGCAATAATTATTAGAATATAATCATCCCCATAATAAATAAGTTTTCTTGATAATTTCAGTATTGCTTGTGACAGAGAACATCTTTAACTCAGTTAATTTCTTTAATAAAACTGTTTAAAAAACATACACCTTAATAATGTTTGTAGTTTAAATCAAACGTTCTAATCCTCAAGGGGCTAACATGATTGGATAACGCAAGTTGTTCTTTTTCTAAAATTCTGCGTCAGGATTAACATTAATCTTTATGCTTTGATGTCTGAGAAATGGAATAACAATTTCTGTCGCCTAAACTAAACGATATTTCTTCATTTAGTACTTGAGAGTTGTGACATACTTAATTCAGTAGGTATATATTTTAAATCTGTCGGATTACATGAATGATGAAATTTGGAAGGAAGTGAGAATTGAGAATTCCGGGAAAAATGAAGTCAGTATTAACGCGGGCGATTAATTAAAACGCGCGGTATTTCATTTGCAAATGAAATATCGATGAGCAAAGCGCGTCGAAATTATAGGATTCAAATTTGCCCCATGGTAACGATCCACGTCACGATTTCACCGAGTTTTCTTGTAAAACCATCGGCTCGTAACTGATACGCTGAAAATGAATTTCGCGATAGGCGTTCGAAGGTACGCTGCCCTGAAAAAGATTATCGCGCATCTTTTTGTGAGCAGAGGTCCAATGGCAGATTTAATTAAATTCCGTATCAGTGGATTTCGTTTTCGATTACCGTGTTCACGGATGTGCTCAAACGTGGGCCTGTTGGAACAGTTTCCAGTTCAATTGTCAATGTAAGATGACAAAAATGAAAACATCGCTTCAGGGCGTAATAATTACACTGGATCCATGCTCTCTTGATAGCAACGTACATGGAAAAATTAATGTTTGCTCTCAAAGAGAAACCAATTTAACAATATTCTAACAGATCGCGCGCCCATGCAAATAGAGACAATTTGATAAATTTACTGATATAATTTCATTTGCAGTTGAACAGCTAGTTTATTCCTGCAACTGTCGGTACTAGAAAATTTCTTATACTATTTTTATTTATTCAAAAATAATGGTCTAAGGAAGCTAAATAAGTATTAGACAGATGCACATAATTTTCATAGCAATATCTATGATTGATAAAGTGGCACGTATCCAACTTATTTTGGCCAAGATAGTGCAATTTTGAAATAATATTTTCTGTATTCCAGTGGCGCAATGAATAATTCCAGTCCTGTGTGTGTCCATTATCCAAGACTGAACACGATTTCACACTCCTAGAGAGAATTTATAACTCCTTCTGGAATAGGGGTTGGTTCGAAAGAATTGTGAGTGAATTCAAACAGAAAATATAATAAAGGGGGCCTTTATTATTTTTGGGAAGTACTTCCTCAAAAATCTCTATCTATTTTCGTGGCTTTTAACCTCTGTGCCCTACTTTCTAAACGTTTCCTTGGTCAACCCCTTCATTGTAGTGAACGACAAACTTTTCTCAGGATGCACTTCTAACTACTAAGTACATCCATCTTCAATATTATGGGGTGCATCATAATTACACATGCTGACTTCTTCAAGCACAACATCTGCAGTACATGGGCATGGCTTGGGAAATCTGACTTCTTCAACTAAGCTGCATTGCACAGGAAAGAGAAAGGATTACGATGGCAGGCAAGAAACCTCACCCTCGATTTCTGCGAAGAAGCGTTATTTGCTTCGGCGAAAACTGTCAGGTGTACGCTGCTACTTTAGTACTGGAGTCACTTCCTTCCATAAATGTTTCATATTTAATACGTACAAGTCTTGGATTTCCAGATCATTCGGTGGATTCCTTTTCTAAATAACATATTCATGAAGACTGAGTCCCTTCACTTCCCTTAACATTGCCTCTTGACTCAGGGTGACTTTCATCTCCAGTTCTCTCTTTCCCGCGATAGTCTGGACTTGCTCCATCATTCCTGTCTTGTTCTCGTTAAGCAAATGGAGGTTTTGATACCACATCTGATCTTCATATTTCGCCAAACAATTCAGATGAGTTACAAAAGAAGGAACACTTGGGTATTTTCAATAATGTTATGGATTTTACATAATTATAACGTGGATTATACGTCCCCCAACATTGTGTGGTATAAAGATTTAACCCTCTGTGGTCACACTTTCTTATAATCACAAATTGGTCACATAGGGTTCACTACAACCCAGCCTCATTTTTTCAATTATCATTTTCGTATTTTACAATCTTTTAACTTTTAACGCTTTCAAATCTTTTAACTCTAATAGTCTTTTTCTAGAAATGTAAATTTTGATATGATAAAATTTGTAGTTCAAGGTGAGCGATTTTCCACGGTTATGGAAAAAAGAGTAATTTTTTTTATCTCGATAAATCCTCTTTGGGTGTTATAAAGGCGCGACATTTGAACTCGAAAATTGTTCTTGTGGTTCGATACACCCCGCGTGACCACGAAGGGTTAATAGAAGAATATTATTCGAAGCGACAACGTCAAGTGTTCGTCATTGTATATTATTATTTAAGCAGATGTCTCTTTACTTCTTCAGTCGACGCTCATACAACGAAAATGAAGCTTACCTCGGAGAACAATAAACTCTCCAAGTGTACAAACAATCTAAAGGGAGAAATCGTATCCCCGTTCTTCGAGAGTTAATTGAAACGCGCGATATTCATTTCCATCGCGCGCCGTGTGTTTGAATCCGCGAGCGATTGCGGCAAGTGGGGAAAAAAGGAAAGACCAACAATACATCGTGCTCTCTGACTGAGCAATTTTCTCAACGCGCGACCGACGAATAACGTTTAATTGCCAACGCGCGGAATTGGGACAACGTTGGTTGTCAGCTACGTCTCGTAACGCGATTGCTTTCGTTTCTCATTCCTCTTTATTTTATCCTACCCCGTCGTACAGTCGTGTTTTTTAATTAAACGTGGCCCCTCTGATGTTGGTCGAGAGGTAATTTCGTGCGAAAATATAGGAAATGTCGTGGCCAGATCGTATGATACGATCCTATAAGTGTCTTTAGATCATTTCGCCTCTCCAAATACTGTTTGATCTCTGCTGCTTCTTTTAATGGGACGAATTACAACGAAGGAGTAGTTTTAATAAGGTGTGTTTTTTGCAGAAATTTAAAATGCTGCATATCACTTCATTATCACTTTTCCTAAATAAGAACTTGCAGTAATGAGTTTTTAAGGTGTTCCTTATTAAGGGGTTATACCACTGTAGAATTTTCAAAAAAAGAAATTTTTTTGTTTAAAAGGTGTTTTGGGGTCTCAAAAATAATATATTTTTTTTTATAACCAATTTTGTGACGATTTTTTCATGAAATTTTAAACTTTTCTTAAAAAGTGCACCATTTCGCGAAAAATCAATATATCGAAAAACTCCTACGTACGTCTTTTGCTGTTGTTCTATAGAATTGAAAAACTTTGGTTTTTTGTTCGCGGTCAAAAATTGCGGGAGTTAGGTTTCCGGCCGTGGACCCTTTAAAAAAACAGGCACCGACGGAGAAATGCTGCGCAGCCACCATTTTGTCATGACCGAAGTTGAAAAAAATATTTTTTGTACTTCATTACTAGAATTATAAATCCCATTTTGCAGAATTTCGATTGATCTCTTTATTGCGCCAAAAAAAATTCCCGAAATATGCCTATTTTTTCGTGCGCTACAGTGGTATAACCCCTTAATCACAAGACGATAAATATATTTCTAATTGATAGATTCGAAATAATTGTGTCTATGGACACATTTGAATATTTGACACTTAATAAATTATTCCAGGCTGAATTATTTTACTATTCAAATATTAATGATATGGTGAAAGTATAATATATGTACACAAACATGCATTTTCAAGAATTAAGTAGTGCAAAAAACATAATGCAATTAAATTAATAATTATATTGGTGGTATCCTGATATTGTGCACATGGATAGCTTCAAAATGTATTTCCACTTCGAAACTGTCCGCCCAGTCGTATTATTAGCACAGTCTTTTTGCCATTAATGAACAACATTGCCCGATGAATTTCCTGATTCACATATTACAATGGAAATAACTCTATATATTCATTAATAAAGTTTGTTTTCACCACGGACGATATAATAAATAATTAATTTACTCCTCGATTGTATCGAGATTGTTAATGACGGAATACCTTACGGTGGAACTTTTTGTAAATTAATATACGACGAAATTCCTGTCTCGTTTGTAATTTATTGTTTATGCATCCTGGTTTTCACATTTTTCGAGAGTATTAAGATCTTCTCGATGGCTGGCGTAATATTATCTACATTTACAAGACTGACGTGAAATAATAATTAGCTTTTATTACTTTAACAGATTGATGAATAATGACAAAAGTTTAAAATGATAATGTAGTAACGTAATACTGACACGAGGTGATAGTATTACACACCAGCGAAACGTATCCGATACAGTAAATAATGTAAATTCGGGAAATACAAATTTCCGTCATCGTGCACGTGTTAACTATTCATAAGTGATACGAGTGCACCTAACTGTTCTATCGTTTTGCACTTTGTTGGCTTCCTTTGTACACGTATTGAAGAGCGTGTTAATTATGCAAAACGTCCGCACACTCGAGGTGAAGTAACTTCACGCCAACAATTCGCAAATTGTCGTGACGTTAAGTTCTTCACAAAATATCGTGAACCAATGTTTCGACAACTGTTCATTCTTGTAGTCCCATAAATATTAAACGAACTGAAAATTTGTACGGGTTTGTACGGATTTTAGTTATTTTACTTTCTTCTTATTTATTTGGATTTGTCTATCTACAGGATAGGTATATTTTTGTCATTCCATAAATATTAATTGAACTAAAATATTTCTTACTGTTTCATTCATCATTTGTAAAAATTCGGAAACCGAGTTTTTTGTTCAAAACTCGATTCTTGTATAAAACCTAGAATCGAGACATTGCAGAAAATCGGGTATTTTTTCTTTTCCATTCGCCCCTCTTAACTCTCTCTGGAAGAACACATCTTAAAAGCAGCGTCGTCTCACAATAAAGTGGATTAATTGATTAATTTATGTGTTCTGTTTGGTGTTAGAGTTATTTCACACGAGACATTTCTGTAGCTTGCAACAAATGTTACAGACATACTCGCATATTTTCCCCCCTTTTATCTTCGTTGAACACGAGGTATCTCCGCTAACAAGTATCAGGTGTAAACCATAGAAACGTCTCGTGCGAAAAGTCGTTTAGAATGCAATACTCTTCCCGATGAACTTCCCGATTACTTCGCCTGAAAGGTATTACGATTGTAAAGATTGAAATAGCTAGCCTGCCACAGCAAGACCAGGTATATTCCTGATTATTCCCCGAAGAATATCATTCTTGTGCCGCCTATCACACGTTCCCCTCCGTTTGGCTGGCATTGTTTCGCAGTTGCACCTGGTTACCGGTTGTTGACGTGTGCGGTATAATGAAGTGTAAACAGCTAGAAGGAAAAATGAGCTCTTTTACCGTATAGAGGCACTTTATTACCTGGCGCAACGAGCCGGTGCATATTCTGTGTGTATTCATCGCTTCTGTGCGCATTCAGCAAATAGCAGAGAGTTACATGCAACCGTGGTGTGCTTCACTGACGATGATGTTGCAGCCGCTGCTACGTCTATTAGCTTTCCAGCTTTTAACTTGAAGCACGATCAATTCAGGGGCTCGTGTTTCATCTTTAAACCATACCGTCGCTTAACAGAGAGCGCAGAGAAACGAAAGCCTCTGAAATATTCCCGATGCGCCGTTACTTTTATAATACCATATTCTTTGACTCGCCGAGATGAAAGTAGGAATGTTTGCTACTACTTAAATGTAAGTAGAATTAGTCGCGATTGCTTTATCAGAGTGAACGACATCAGTGAATGAGTGAATACACAGGTACGCCTGATTAATCCTACGGTTATACTACGTCAAATCGATCAGGACTTGCACACCACGCCAGGGATTCTGATGAAATTCAGATATCAGGTAGTGCACGGGAAATTAGGGGGGGAGGGTTAAGTTATCACTTTGCTGGTTTTGAGTTTGTTGAAATAATATAACACATATTATGCGAAACAGACTCAGACGTCAGCGAGAATTTAGTACTAGATTGATTTTACGACTTCTGACGCTGCAACACGATTAGTAATTCAATCGATGCAACAATGCTGCTTGTACTGACAGAATGACAAATGATGTCTACTAATTTACTCTTGATTTAAACATCTGTGTACATTGGTGCTTCTTCCATGATTAACGATAGACGCGTGCTATCTTTGACGTCCAAGTGTAGACAAATACCGGATTGCGGTGAGCGATTCAAATTCCCGTATTGGTCAATGATTCTTTGAGTCGAGATTCTACCAAATATAATATTCAAATACAAAATTCTATCAAGGTGGTATTTATATGATTAATGAATCCTGATTAACATGTTTCGTCTACACATAAATGTTTGGCCTACCTTGCTTTTAATTAGCTACACATATATTATCCAAAGTGCACTCTCTTTTCAGGTTTATGATGAATTAGTAGTCACTTACTGATAAAAATGCAATTGGTCTGCAGAAATATTAAAGTTTTTGCCTATAAATTAAATTTTAAGACCTCGAGTGGGAATTGGCTGCAAATCGTTGTTAATACTTTATTATTCAAATATTTCTACGGAGTAGCGATGTTCCCTATGTATGTATCACAAATCCAATCACTGAAAAGTTGCGGAATACGTAGTAGTTGTACATCGGTTTTTACTTTCAAACAACGTAAAATTGTTTTTCTCATCGTAAAGATGATTCTTTCTGGAAATCGAAGAGAATAATTTATTTATATGATTTTTCTGATCAGTCACAAAATCATTGTACATTTTCATTAATATTTCTTGATTGGCAGAGTGCAACTTATTATTCGTTACAAAGGAAGTCCATACAATTCACTTCACTTTTTTCTCCAGCAGAACTTGTCTTTCACTGGCTTAAACGACATAAAGTTTACAGAGATCGAGGCTTATAGCCTCTCCAATACCCCCGTTCTGACTTGCCATTAGTTCAACCAGAGTATCATTTGTTTGAACTATTGGAGAAGTTCTCCGAAGACAAGATGTTTCGATACAAAGTTCTGAAGAGTCTACAGTTGTATAAAATTAAATTGATGAGTACGAAGCACAGAAGTTTTTTTAAAAAAATAAGAATATCATATTTCCTATCCACCAAATTAATGTTGTAATTCATTATTCTATTCGATTGTAATGCACAATGGAATAGAAAATGGGGGAACTTATTTCCATCGAAAAGGACATTTAATAATCACAGAAAGAGAAATACATAAAAGGAATATTGATCTTCAATTTCAATATCGGGGTGAATTTTGTAGCAAGCTTTTTTAATAAACCTGTACCGATCCAACTGCAACAAATTTATCACTAACAACTGTGACCATTACTTTTTTCCAGTCTGTGTAAATACAGGTGACACCTTGTAAAATCGAAAGAAAAGTGCATTTCTGTCTTCTGGGAACTAATGTCCTTAATACTTAAATGAAGAACTTCTCGATCTGAATCAGCATTTTTTAAATCAGATATTTCAATCAAACTGAAGAAATAAGAGACTGTAAAAGCATTTTCGTTTGAATTCAAGTCAGCCCTCATTTAAAAGTAACTGCAAGAAGATTAACTATTATATTATATGTATAATATTCTAATCTGTAAAGGGACATTCCTATAATTTTAATTTTACCAAATTACTCTCGTGCCTGTTCTGTCTGTAAATATTTCCATCGACAGCAGGGATGTGTTAAAATGTCTTCGTAGTCGCAAAGTTATCTTCGACTCAAAAGAAGGTGTAACAACATTATGGTCAAAGACGTCAACGCCCACTGTTCATAAAAATATTCAAGCGCAACGTTTCGATAACAACTAGACACACCCAGATTACTGGAAGCATTTGTAAGCCACGTTAAAACAACGTTAAAGACTGAACTTCGTGGCCACAAGTGCCATTTTTCACGAGAATCGAATTTTAAATATCTCGCTGGAGCGATTCGAACTTGGGGAATCTCTGGTAATAACGAGGGAAGTTGGGGCCGAATCTTTGGAGAACATTCCATTTTATCCCCCAGCCATAAATCGCGATTGAACAACCGACTGTATTCAGAGCTGCACTTTCGTTCACGATTAATTCTTTGAAAAAGCCTCGCCACGCCCTTCCCATTTCCCGAAAGCGCTTCGCGTAAACGAGCCGAGATTGCCGAAGACACAGGGGCTGGTACAGGGTGATGACTTTCTAAATGTTTTTACTTTCCGCTGAATCCCGGACGGTGGAAAATGGGAGAGTCTGGGGCCAATGTGATTTCGAGCCGGATTGGAAACGCATTCAGATGGTGCCCGGCGAAGTTACACGAATTCGTTTCCCTTCGAATGGCTTCGCGGGAGGGAGGAAAGTTTCGCGGGATAGGCGTTGCAAGTTGAAACGATGTATAGCATCGGCGATGGTTCATTATAAAAAGGGGGGGGGGGGGGGAGAGAGTTTTCTTTCCCGATTTCCCGGGCGATATTAAGAGGGAAGAGGCACGAAAGGCGCCGCGGCGTTTCCCCCGCGAAACGACAAGTTTCCATTGAAAGCAAAAGACGCTGAACCGTCTGCATCGAACGCTTTCGAGTCGATTACTGAATATAACAGATGATGCGCTCGATAACGCCGCGATGTTTGCCTTAAATTGAATGCGGTGCACGCCACGATAGGAAACGATCTTCCGTAAAAATCCTCGGGATGTAAAGAAATACAAGGGTACTAAAACTCGAGCAGCGGAATAGGTACTGGTTGGTGGGAGTTGTTTTCTGTTTAGGCTGATCCTAGAGAAGTTTTTTTATATGATACATTTTGTTCATAATCCTTGAAGGTGTTGAAATATTGGTTGGAGATGTGAACAAAATTATTATATATTTTAATGTGTAGCTGTTAAGCACGAGATGTAAAATTTGAATTTACTTTTATCAATTATTTACATAGTGAAGTGGCTGTATGAAATATGCTGAATCTGTTATGCCGATGAAGGTGAATGGTTGTGAAACTTGAAAGGACTCGCTTGATTGGAATGGCAAATAATTCCTTCTGAAATATTATTGTTTATTAATATTGCTAAACGCGATAGAATGTAATTATTAGTAAATTATACGTTGAAGAAATTTCTGGTATTCAGGACTTATCAGAAGACTAGTATTCAATACTAGCAGTAAATATTTTGTTAATATTTGATCATCGACATGCACAAAAGGTATTTTAAAAAAGAAGTGAAATGTGTATTCATTAATGTTATAAATATATGTGTATTACTGGAGGTAGAGAATTAATACTAGTACGCTGACATAATTATTTCGTATTTACAAATTATTGCCAAGTTATTTTGAACTGAATAAAGTTAATCGTGCTACATTTAATTTTTTTCAGTTTAATTAACCTACTAATATTATATACGCGTTTCTTTGCTAATTAAAAAAATAAATTATTATCTATTATTAGAAATTAAATATTAAATATCAAAATAGAAGAAGTGTAAAAATAAACCAAGTTCTATAAATATATGTATATGAAAGTTCTGCAGGAAATAAGACGGTTTCAACGTTCTGGAAACGTTGACTTGAGAACACGCGTACTAAAACGATTCCAAATCAATTCAGATGGAACTAACAGGTTCAGTAACGTGCTGACCTGAGAAATTCTGAGGAAGCTTATTTCAAGTCACTTTCATTGAAATGCGAGGTGCACTACTGGAAACATAAAGGAATGCTTAATTAATATTATACACTTCTCATAATTTTCGCGATTGCTGACGTGAATACCATTATAAACAGCTAAATGATTTCGTGAATTCGTGCAGCCTTCGAGTTAATTACCAGAATATGAATACCATACATAATAAAAATCTACTCTTTTCATTTAAATTTCTCGAAGCGTTTTATACGCCTGCTTTTGACCACTCATAAAGGTATAAATAATAGCAGCAATAAATTCTCATATATTATAATCCCAGGCCTCCGTTGTTTTTCCTTTGAAATAAAACGCCGTTTTTACAATACACCTTTAAAAATCACAATTTAACAAAAATATTAAATATTTTTTTATAACTCTTACCATCCTGATTTGTTCCTTTAGATATACAAACACTGTATACAAACTTTAGACAATACATTCGTATGTTTAGGGGTAGCTCAAGTGAGTCAATGATTATAGAAATTATGAAAATTCAACATATATCTATTGGCCACATTTTAATTTATACTTGTACGTTTACATTTACAGACTCAGACATCAGACTGTGTCTGTTTCCTGCTGCTAGGATACAATATACCAATTGTTTTACATAATTATACAGCAGATGGGGCACAGTGATACATTTTCTTCAATTTCTATTTTTCATAATGAACGAATGAATGCATTTGAAAAAATTTCTAGTGTTCCACTCCCTTCCACATAATAATCAAATACAATTGAAAATATCACCATCACCCCTGAATATAGATCTAGACATTTTTCATAAAAAGGAACAAATTAAGATGGTAAGAAGATCATATCATCATAGTTTGAAAAACAAGCTACCCAGCAGCACATTCAGACGTAAGGCGATATCCCCAGCAAAGCTAAATCGGAATTACTGGGACAAGCATCAGTCATGTAACATTCGAGTTTCTCAACTTCAAATGTCGTATCCGTCACGTCGCTCGGCTATCATCGACTTCGACTTCCCACTCCCCCGCAACTTGTCCCGAGAGTGAAGCACTCGGCGAAAAGATAAAGCAGATTTAAACTGGCTCATCCTTAACGTAGAACTCGGCACGCATACCCGATTAGTTCCATCCGATCACGTTTAACGTTGCAGCTCGCAATCACGCGCCATGCATTACAACCAACCGGATTAGTGAACCGTTCCGAGCCCCCGAATCCAGTTTCCGCAGATTATCCCGGCGAAATAGTCGATCCCGCGCCCTCTTACGTCCGCCGTGCCCGGGGATCCCTCGGAACGGAAGCGGAGGATCTACGTGAGCGCGCTGGATCGAATTTGTCCGGCGTAACTCGCCTACGCTCACTCGAGGAAACGTTATTTAGCAGGTATCGCTCCCCAGAAGCCTAGCCCACATCCCGCTTCTTGGATTCCCCTCAGTCATCCTCGGGATCAGCCTGGCGACTCTCGGCGAACCGCCTGGCTATCGATCCTCCCCCCCCCCCCCCTGGTCTCCGGGCGAAGTTTGACACTGTAAACTGGTTTAGGGAAAAATAGCTTAAGTTGAGGGGGGCTAGGTCGGCCCATAACGCTTCCTCCAAGGACCATTATACCGCGCCGGCTACGAGCTGATTGTGATTTACCGCGACGAGGGTGTACGCCGTTTGATCCTGTAATTGAGTCGCCACCCCCGCTGTTATCTGGGGAGG
Organism: Andrena dorsata; assembly: GCA_929108735.1. Classification (NCBI taxonomy): domain Eukaryota; kingdom Metazoa; phylum Arthropoda; class Insecta; order Hymenoptera; family Andrenidae; genus Andrena; species Andrena dorsata. The sequence goes on from OV815488.1 coordinate 9,878,860, forward strand.
AAGAATGTCCGGTACGGGTGCTCGAAGACGGGGAACAACAAGAACCAGGAAGCTCGTTGGCGTTTAACGGCGGCAACTTTTCAGCGGCGATGCGGCGCCCACTGCTGGATTGGGACGTAGAAGCCTCTTGTGACGCGATAACCGTAAGGCAAACACCGCGGTCGCAGTCGCGCTTTATTGCAGGTTGGTAAGTGGCTCGGTATGGCATGGCCAATTGGACGGCCCACGTAATTTCTGGTTGATCTAATGGTGATCACGCGACGTTTGATGTGGGACATTGTTAGGCCACTGTGGTTCGGATCTGTAGCGATGGTAGTTTTGATGCCTACTTGACAGATTTTCGCGTTATTCAAAAGGATGGTGTTAAGGGTTACCGCGCACAGTAAGGTCAGAGGAACAATGATTCTTTGGGAATTTATTTCAGAAAGTATTCGTAAGTATTAGTAAGATCTTCCGCAAGCTGTTTTTAGAAATACGTTTCGCGGTGACCAGCATTATTCGGAACTGGATTATCTAAAATCAAAAAACCAAGATTTTGGCAGTACAATAGTTTATCTAGTCTTTAATCGTTCCGTTTTATAAAATATTAATGTAGGACAAAATGGCGGATGTTAAAGTGGAATGATCGATTTTCATAGAAAAAACGCAACCATTTTTCATCCATAAAATAAAAACTATGCATTGAAAAAATAAATGCTTTGATTAAAGACTAAAGAATGTATAAAAGAAACCAACAAAGTGTCAGAAAGATTGGTGAAGCGGTTCTTGAGAAATCGTGGTCACCGCAATCCAAAAACCCATTTCGGGAAATCAGTTGTAGTTTTGCAATAAGTTAATACTTTACACCAAAACGTAATGTAATAACCTGTTAAAGTATTCCTCGTCTGAATACAAAAAAAACATTGCACAAAAATATGCATGTACTTTTTGAAATAAATTCTCAAGGATTCGTTCTTTTTCTGACTTTACTGACTGCGGTATCCCCTTTTTAAATTACGTAAAGGTAATTTTGGCAATTTCGTACTTCTTCCCTCCTCGAGTATAAGATTTCGTAAGATTTTATATTTCACCACCCCCCCCCCCCTTATAAGAAAACGTAAGAAATTTGCGACCTCCCCGAAAGCCTTACGTAATTTAAGGACCACCCCTAATCTTCGGTAGAAGTGAAGGCAATTAATGAAACTTGGTAGAACTCAAAGAACTAATACAATCATTTTCATATTTAACAGAAAAGCATGTATAGACCAAAGTTCTAGCCGGACACCTGAATTTTTAAAGTATTGCATCTATCGAAATCTGTAGAGGAAGCATATCGAAATCGCAGCACGTGTTATAATTACTTTGACATCGGATGAATACAGTAATGACAGTACGATGAAAAGTGGTTTATCACTCAACGATCTTTATCGATCCATCCATGATTCTACTGGTATGTAACTGCGGTCGTAATTATTAGCGTTGAAAAATGTCGAGGCAGATTAATAATTGCCTCTGAGCAAACAATTTCTAGAAGCCCGATCCTATTCAGCCATCACACAATATAGCTGGTTAGCTCCAATTTGAGTCACGAATTCTCGTAATAATTCTCATTAAAGGTGAAACAATTCGACGTTCGAAGGTTCGCAGTGCATTCAACTATTCTCTCTGCAGTAGATTGTTAGTGATAGAATTTCGACACTAATTATTTGTCAGTCCCGTTGACCGGTTTCAGGGGATGGAACTACTGACGGTGTAACGGACAGCAAGAAATTTGAATGGACGCATTTTAATTGCATTTAGTATTATTGCACTACGAATTTTATTTGTTACAGAGTAAATTCGTTACGAAAACATGGTGGAAGCTAGAATATTACTCTTGAATTCAATGTTAACTAACAGCTGCGAAAATTGATGTTAGAAGTATTAGAACTTTATAAATTCAATAAATATAGTTTTCCTGACTTTACAGTAGAGCAGTTCTAAAAAAAATTTCCGCTATGAAAATTTAGTGCCCTATTAAGAAAATTCAATCGAAATATTAGGCCGAACATGGAAATAGTAACTTAAGCCAGGAAATAAATAGTGGTATCTATTTTTTACGAAATAATGTGAAGGATAATTTTTTATAAATTTTCATTAAGCTCGTCATTGAAGACTTCCAGTTCGTCGAGTTCTGCAGCGTCTTCAGTAGTAGGTACTGCCCTGTAGAACTTGACATATTAAAGTAACAAAAAGTACCACGAATTACCACTTCTCTTTTTTCCAAACTACATGACATAGAGATGTCATGTCTTAATTTTTACGAAAAGCGGACATAATCAGATTTTGCTATCGGGCCACAGAATTTTCCTCTTAGCTCGAAAGGAACCAGCTCCGCTATGATTTATGTGTTTCCCCGTGGTTATAACCAACTGTCGGAATTAAAGAATTCACGATCGTGGTGTAAAATAATTTTGGCAACCGAACGGCTGCTGCTGAACTTTCTAGTCGGTGGAATAAAATAATTTCGGAAGGGGAACGGTGATAATGAATTTTCCCCTCGAATGAGGATTCCCGTGAAGCCTTCAAGAGTACTACGTGGGAGGGTGGGATCATGGAGACGAAACTCCGAATATCGATTTGTAATTTGGCACACTGGTCTCAGTGACAGGTGGATATTTCATCGATATCTGGGAGAAAGATATTAGCCTCGATCATGGCCGATCGCCGTGGACGTCAATTTATATGGATCCCATGTCTTCGTGTGCATATCTAGAATGGATTTGCTGAAATTCTGATCCTCAAAGTTCATCGGAGCTCTATTAAAACTAGGCGACAGGCATTTATATTCGTCTACACCAAACTATCGTTACGCTCCCTCCCCCATCTCTCTCTCTCTCTCTCTCTCTCTCTCTCTCTCTCTCTCTCTCTCTCTCTCTCCCTCTCACCCTGTCTCTCTTTTGGTCTGGCAAATCGATTACTATTCACTCCATTGACTTCGTTCAATGGTCATGTATGAAAAAGGTAAAAAACGAAGGCACGCCGGCAATAAATATTGTAGTCCCCAAATTTATCATTTCGCTCCATTGATTTTTACGAGGTAAGAAATTCCTCGTAGCTATCAGGACTAATTGCTGTGATTAATTAATTCTAAGTGATTACGAGGGTCGACGATAACGTGAACAAATGTTATCAATGATAACTCAACTCGCTCCTTCATCCTAATTTCGGGTAATGATTTCATAAATGATCGTGCATCACGCAGAATTGTACAGTTCGGGATAAAAGGTAGGGGAGAGGTGGGAGGAAAGGGACATTTTTGTTTAGGACCAGATAGTCAAAAAGGTAAATCACCATTTCAGTTCTAATTAGTGACATTACAAAGGTCAGTTATCTGGCTATAACAGAACACGGTCATATTAGCTTCTCTCTATACTTGCATGACTTATTTTTTGCTTTTTAAAAAAGTGTATTTTGTCCCTTTCAAATAATTGCAATGTCCTTTTCATCACACCTCTCCCCTACATACAGTTATTATAATTGTATTCATCATTAATTTATATATATAAAATCCGAATACCACTGACTGGCTTATCACAATTTTTCTGGAAACATTGACCCTATGACCATAAAATTTGGTGGGTTCCTCTTAACCCGTAGGTGCTTGAATAGAAATCTTTTTCAAAACTCCCTCCCCTTCACCGAAAAAAGATATATAACTTTATTAAATGAAGAAAATTGGGGAATTGCCATTAGTTCTGGAAATAATTACAAACAGTGTTTGGTTTGTTTTTATGACAAATTATTTAAGATGGTTTTGTATGGTTAGTGGTGTATCTTTTACGAATTAATTATTTTGTATCTTGATTAAATGCCTTGAATTGATTTGAATTGAATTGATTTATCACCTTCTATGTTAACGACGTTTTCAATTAGTTTAGAGTTATTAATACCCAAATAATAATTTATCGGTAATCGATACTAGATGCTTACGGTCTGGACAGTCTCTAAGGAACAATTTCGCATAGTGCTACACGTTTCGGTACTTAATTATTAATTGCAGTGAATCATAGCCATAAAATGAAAATGTAATACAAGAAGTGAGGAAATGGGAAATTTGGAATCAATAAGCACCTAGTAGAGATAAAAGTAATTAGTACAAAAAGAGGCTAGCTGTAAAAATTGAAGCTGAAGTAAAAAATATTTTTTTTTGATGGTTTAAGACATAATTTAAAAAACACGACCTTAAGCACGCTATACTACAAAAATAAATAAAAGTTACTGTTTACCTTACTATGTGAATAGCTTTAATTTGTGACAGCTCTACACATTTTTAATGAAAACATATGTAAGGATTTAGGCATTTGGTTAAAAATCATATAAGAAATAAATTGTCTGTGTGTGCTTACACGTGTTTATGAAAGATGGTGATAGTGAAAAGAAGAAGGAGAGTGTCAGAAAGATGAACCTCGAAGTCGGGTCATGTGTATAATGATAACAAAAAGAATTTTCAAACAGTTCTCTTAACTATGATTTTTCTGATATTTTATTTCCTTGTATATTTTATTAATGTATCATACTACAAACAAGGTAGTATTATCAGGAAGAAGGAGGTACCATATCCCAACGAAAAATAATTGTTGTAAAAAAGGTGGTATTATCATGAAGACTTTATTAATTAATTAAACTTAAATTTCGTAATTCTAAGCATTGCAAATGGCAAGGAGAACACGGACGAGATACACAATAACTAACAATATATAAATGGTATGTTAATAAATGTTAAACACGAAATGTTGATTGCGATAACTGATCTCATTATATAACTTACCCTTGAGACATACACGATTGTTTATTCCATTCTCTCATTATTCACCCCTACCTTGTTATTTTCGTCCCTACATTGTCCTGCTGTTTATATCAATTACCTATATCGATCCTGCTTGCTAATTAATATTTACGCGATGCAAATGACTGCAGGGACATTCTGCTGTAGGGTGAAGCAAAATTGTAGAACAGACGCATTTTACAGGGTGGGTTATGTAACACTATTTTGTCGACGATTTTCCAGGAATAAAATTCACTTTGGTATAGCTGTTGAATCCCACACAGAATCCCCGCCATATTTTCCTATAGGTAAATAACTATATACAATGCTATATCAATATTTGTAGTTACACGGGAAGAGGGTGGAAACTTTCTTAAACTCGAAACACAAACCCTACTTGAGTTTCTATAAAAAAAAGTCCTGTATCAAGCTTCCATCTGTGTTTTAAATTGACTCTGTCATGGCTCATTATTTGTGTACCCTTGTGGACATGTATAAATTATACTTACATATTATCATTGGTGGCTTAATTCCCATATTTCACAGTTTTCCGTCAAAGAAACGGGTCTCTGGGGCAACGAGCCAGACTACTCAAAACATCGTCGCTTAATTTACATTCTATAAAGTATGAAATCGAATTTTACGACCACGCTGCATCCAGAGCTCCCCTTCGTACGCGCTATATCCCCCGGAAATATATATTTTACAAGAGCTGTAAAGATACAGCGCAATAGCAGCCGTAATCTTAGCTGGTGTCGAGACGTCGCGACGCCAGGTCAATATCGAATACACCTTTAAGGATCATTCCATACACGTCCATCCGGCGCGGTGGTCAAGTATATTGCCAACCATGGAATCCGACGTATTGATTTGCAATTTAGTAAATCGATAACTGCGTCAGATGGATAGCCCATTGACACAATACAATGGCGCGTATAGCACTGATCGCCCTGAAAATGCGCCACGATTCTGCCTGGCCAGGATGAATAGAGACTTCGAATTTTATGGCAAATGCACGAGTCGCTTTCACCATTGATTTCATCCTAAAATATGGCGCTGCGCGGAACTCCTAAGCGATCCGCATCGAAATCACTTCGTTTCTTGAAATTTCCTTATGCACAGTCAGCCGCAAAAGTCGGCACACACTCTGCTAAAAATCAATTATACTTATTGTTTATTATAATAGTTTGAAAATATCTGGCTGAAGATTATTAAAAAATAGGTAACTTCATTACAAAATTAATATAAATACAAATAAATTTTGCAAAAACTAAGGCTTCAGTAAGTAATTCATAAAATAATTTTGTTTTTCGTATTTTCTTCGACATTTTTATGTACATTTACACTTCGCCACATTTGCAGTCATTGCAGATTGGAAATTAGAAAAAAACCAATGGATAGTCTTTTCCGTGTTTCAGGGATAAACAAACATTCTTCCACATAATTAAACAGGCTGCCGGTTATTTGCTGCACGATATATTTCGTAATGTAATTTTCGAATGTTGCGTAGGTGTTATTCATGTATTTATGGATTTAATTTCCCACGCTTCCCCGTAATTCCGATATGTTAATTCCATTGTTTGTTTACTTCCCAACGAAGCAACATTATTTCAGACGCGTCCATTCATGCTTCCATGCTAGGGGAAATAAAACATCGAAAATTTACGCGTTACTTGCTTCCGTTTCAGCGGATGTGATAATTTATAGATGGTGCATAATCAGCATATTAGTTATTTACTCTTCATGGATAAAATTAACGTAGGGAGAAACGCATGGACTTGAAAATATTCCGATAGTCAGACGCATGTACTTTTAGTCATGGGATTATTATATTATGAGGTACAAACAATGATCGACTCCCCATTATTTTAAATAAATGGAGATCAGGTGCACAATATATTAGGAATAAATCAAAGTAAATTGATGAGTGCTTTATATTGGAGGATGAGTCAGAGATGGGCAAATTTTTTATTTAAATAAATTTCGAATAAGGAATAAAAGTTTAACACATTATTCGTCATTATATTTTTCAACTTTATTCGAGGTCGAATAATTTTCGAAAATGATTTCACGTCGAATAAAGTTAAAGTTGAAAAATTTATTCAACGCTGAAGTTGTAACGTTTGACGAATAAAAAATTAACTACATTCGTCAACTAATCTACAGTGAAAGTAACTTTTATTTGCTCCGTTATTAAATATTTTTTTATTTAGATAATGCCCAACACTGGGATGAGTTCACCGTTATTGTTAAAATTAACCTACCCCTATTTCTCACATTCTCACTTTTGCTTCTATTTATTCTGCAAAAGGTTAACAACATCTTACTATTTAAGTTGACATATACGAAAAGCGTCTGCTTGTGCGTTGTCATATTTGGTATCGAAACTCCCCAGGACAGGGACATTTCTACGTTACTCGTATGCCCCGTTACATCAAGCTGCCATTTTATCATTTCGTGCTGTTTCAAAAACGACCGATTAGTCCCCCGTCCTCTGTGTTGTACAGTTTCTGCCGTTTGATCTGAAACCAGACGACTATCATCCCCCAGTGCGCGTTCACAAAGCACTCTTTGCATCGGTCAAGTCAAAAGCCAGAACATGGCTTGGCGGGCAAGCACAGTACACTCTTCCGTGCACAGAATTACTGGCACACGTGGCTGATAAACTCTTTCGCATCTTTCTCTTTACGCCACCCCTCTTTCGGATTTACGCGTTGGATTGTCCTGCTAAACCTACCCCTTTAAACTGCTTCCCTTCCACCCCTCTCTTCGCCGTTCACATCCACCGCAGTTTCTTTATCGTTGCTAGCAAATAGTTTACTGCAAATTGAAATGGATTCATTTCGACTTGCATATTTCTCATTCTGCCTCCCTCCCCTCTACTTACACGCCAAGGGATGGCGTTGATGTTTGGAAAAAGGATTTCAGTCGGGAGTAATGGTAATCACGAAGATTCCGTTCCAAGTGTGACTAAAGTTCCGTAGGAATCAGCAAGGGTTTATCGGGGTTATGACACTCCAGGTCCCCTGTTACTAACTTTCTCTCTCCCTTCGCCCCCTCTCCTTCTCCCTCAACTTTTCTTCACCGTGTGAATGTGAAATGGTTCCCTATCCATCCATGCTTTTCTTTGAAGCAACTATGCCAGGGTACTCCGACAACTGCATTCGCCATTTCAACCACTTATCGGTTCTGAAAGGTCAGCTTTCATATTTATTTATGACCTCAGACTTTACACGATTGTACTTCGGAAATATCGCCATTACAGGCTGAATGACAGTGGGATGGTAAAGTTGTCGATTGCCCCTTTTAACTGCAATTATATGAATTATCTGTATTCTATTATATTAATTGCATGCACAGGCCTGCGGCTATTACCTTATAATTAGTGTTTTAATTTCTTATAATAAGGTTACCTGTTTCTTCCTTTACCACGAGAAATGTAGGTAATGGAAATGGGTGCTGGAAAACCGTGTGTATGTTTTAGATGATGCTGTTATTTATGGATCATCTTCAAAGTATCATGTTTGTTATTAAAATTAGTCTAGGTAAATGAAAGATTAATTATGGATTGGAACTTACGATTAGATAAGAAGCAATGAAATGAAGGTAGGTAAAGAATAATTTCTATTATTCGAATCGCTGGGTGGAACACAAGTTTTTGGTGTTGAGCAAAAGAGAAAATAATGTAAAATAAAATCGTTTAACAACGATTCTCTTAAAAATTGTTAGCTTCCGTGTCTTTCTTGTTGATATATTCGAGATTTTACTACACTTAATCATTTCACCACCTCTTTCTTACTTTCTACTCTTTGATAATTGTAGACCAAAGGCTTGAATAGTGCCTGCCCTACTGTAAATTGAAAAAGACCTACATAAATATGAATTCAAAATACCGTAAGCTGTGAGGACATTGGCAGTTAATTAATATCTCTTAAAGAAGGAAAAGGGTAAAAATTGAACAAATTTTCACACTTTTTGTAGGGTTTGTACAAAAACCAATTTTCGAATTTTTATAGAAAATGCAACTAAAACAAGACAAAAAATTTGAGTATACTTATGTTAAAACTTTTGAGTTTATTTAATATTTATGGAATTATAAAAATATAACAAAATAAAATATAAATACTTTATCTACGCAAAACGAAACAGATAAGAAAAAAATTAAAATCCGTAAAAGTCCGTACAAGTGTTCAGTTCATTTAATAATAAATTTATGGAACTACAAAAATAGAAGAAAATGAAATATATTCCATACAAAACCAATTAAGAAGAATCTAAAATAACGAATTTTTGTACAGATATTAGTTATTTTCCATACAAAATATAATTTATAAATCTTTATTTTACTTAGTACTTTTCTTCTGGAAATATGAACTCATGAAGATTAGTTTTACAGTAAACTTTTACTAGATACTATATACGTGTGCCTGAGGCCATCTCATGTAAAAATGTTATCGTTTTCAATTAAATTATTCATTAATTTTTACATATTAACTCTAGTATCTAAACCCGATTTTTTAAATTTAAAACTCATTTTAAATTTTTCAAATTTAAAAACCTGCTTTCCAATTTTACAAATTTATCACAAAACAATGGTTTTCAAAATCTGACAACGCCCAACTTGTAGCACAATCACAAAAGATGCGATGTTATAATAGAATACTTAAAGCAAACGTAAAAACGTTAATTTTTGTTTGATATAGCAAAATGTTACAAAAACCTGCGAATGTTCCCCCAGTTTGTGGTATGTAATAACAAAATTCAGCTGAACGAGCATACATTTCTCTGCGAAAATCATTCAATTTCCATCTCTAGATACCATTATTTTAATTTCACCCCACAAGCTACTTCGTTCGACAGGCTCCAATAGAAAAATTCCCGTAGCGAGTAAATTGAATTTACGATGTAAAAATAACATCACCGTTCTTCTTAACGATTCGTTTGCAGCGCTGGAGGATTCACTTTGACGCGGCGAATCGCTTGTCTCGGTACCAGCGGTAGCACCGTGAGGCATTTTATCAAAAGTTTAATACAAACGGTAACTTTCTTCGTTATTCTCTTCCTTCCGTCAACATTATTCTCGTATAATGAGGAGCGAAGGAGTCTAATTTTACAGCAGACACGATCTTATCGCTTGGACTCCATTCGCTATGAATCGAGGCAAACATCGACATCCGGTGCGCAGAATTCGTTACAATACCGAAAAGGACATTTCTTCGAGAGAAATGCATGAAAAATGCAGAATGAAGTTTCTGTGGCGAGTGCTTCCATTTTCGAGAGAAATGATTCCGAAGCTTCTTGCTTGTCCGTGCAAATAGCAAAGGAGTTAGGTGCACAAGGGAGTACAGTGATTCATTACTTTCATCCCTGCTATAATTTCCTAGAAGCCAGTATATATTATTTACAGATGAGGACAAAGTCATTTATCTTTAATATATTGATAGAAAACAAAAATTTAATTTCTGTCATTATCAATTAATTTAATGAATTTAATCTACACAAACAATTTTATAAAATGACCAAATTCTCGATTCTTTAGACCTTGGGAAATTAAATTGCCCGAAACATAGATTCCTAGAGTTAATAATTTCTTTCTACCTTATCTTCTACCCCGCTGAATTTTCATATGAAATTAAGAAATCTTCCGTATATTTTACAAAAACAATTAGTCGCCTTTAATTGTGTGCACCTTTTAATAATTATCCAGAGCTAATTATCTAATTCTTATTGATATACTACAGCTTTCTCCGATTGTTGCTGGATCAATTATTTTCTTTGCAGTTTAATAAAACCAACCCACGGTTAAAATGATGTTCTTAGTTGCAATTAACGAGACGGTAATCATTTGCAAACAGTAAATAGTCCGTTGACGGTGCAACGTCGAACGGCGGCGACGATTCGCAAACTGTTACGACTTACAGGCGCAGGTGCACTTTCTTCGTGGAATAAGCTCGAGAAGATACACAATTTAGGGAGTTATGTAATTAGGTTAATAGGATTTCCCTGAATTACCGATGAAGCTAGACTTTATATAGACGAAAAGCTTTCGGATGCCACTTTCGCACTCCAGTGGACTATTAGCTTTAACAGACAAAAGTCCAACTTCATCTAAATTCAGAGGAACTGGATGCAACTATGAAATCCCCTCTAGTGTCTACATTAAAATCTTCTACGCCTATCCAAGCTCCCATCCTTGTCCTCGCTAGCCATTCCCTTTGCAATAATACTTCAAAGATAGAGTCTGCTTCACGTGACAATCGTGGCACCCGAAATGGGATCCACTAATTTTCATGTGACACTAGAATCACACACGTTTAACGTACACGTTATATTAAATCCGTGCAAAAGTTCGTTCGCTTCATTCAACCAAAAGTAACTTATTTGTTAAAAGTAACAATATATTACATACTATTTTAATCAAAGTACATATTTTCCTTGGCTATCTATATATAAGATTTTGCCTTTTTTGGTAAAAGTTAAAAGACTTTTGAAAGAACATTTGCGCTGACCTATTATTTCAACCGAAATAGCAAAATAATAAGTTTCTAGAAAAATACATAAATTGTGAAAAAAATATATGATTCAGACATTGCAATGAAAGCTGCGAAAAATCTCAGAAAATTTACCGTTGTAAATTTAAACACATCTTTACGAAATTACTAACTTACTAATGAAACTTTGAATCCTTCGAGGCGCAAGCAGGGGCAACTGCGGAGAGCAGCGAATTTGGGAGCGGCAAAATTTATTGATTGGTAATTTACGGTCTCAAAATTCGACCTCCGTAATATTACGGTCGACAGAATGAAAAATATATGTTTCTTCGAAAACAGTGTTTCATCCCAGTTCAAAACCGTTTATATAGTAAAATAGAAACATAAAAAAGGGTGTAGTTTTTCAACGTTTTTTTTTAAATTTAGTGTGTCGTTAAGGTGGTAACCCTTTGTGGTTACACGGGGTGTATCACACCCAAGCGCAATTTTCAAGATCAAATGTCGCGCATTACGACTTCCAAAGGGGATTTCCCGAAAATAAAATAAAAACAAATATATCGCTTTTTCCGCAACCGTGGAAAATCGCTTCTCAACTACAAATTCCATCATATCAAAATTAACGTTTCTTGACAAACACTATTAGATCATGACGGTATGAGTCCGAATCCACAATTATCACTCAAAAGTTAAAAGCTTCAAAAACACGAAAATGGTAACTCAAAAATTACACTGGGGTGCAGTGACCCCATGTGACCAAGTTGTGATTATAGGAAGGTGTGATCACAAAGGGTTAATATGCCTACACAAAAGTAATAGAAACTGCAGCCAGTACATTTTCCCCTCAAACCTATCGAGGTTTTTGAACGAGGCACCGACCAGTTACGGCAGGAAGTCATTAAAAAAAGGGAAATCACTAACCTAATAATTACGTCTATATAGCTGAGCTCAAAGTTCGTGTTCCTTTCTAATATTTTTCTACCTTTCACCCTTCCTCGCTCCCCCGTCGACGGGCTCGTCCATGACGTCCTTACACTTTTGCGATGTCTTAATAACATCGCGTTCTTACTCACGCTCGTGGAGCCAACGACTTTAGGTACGGGAGGCTAGCCTGCATATGGAACTCGGATCTCCGGTCGTAAAATACACGGCTTAATTGCTTAATTTCTCACAACTAAGCCCTCGCTCGGCGTCGAAGAACAAAGGCGCGCGGGTGCCCGTTACTTTGGCCTTCTTTACCTTAACGCGCTATCAACGTTACTCGCCGCATGACACTTTAATTATGCCGCCGTGTAAATCCAACAAAAGTTCCCCGCGACGTTGAAAACCCGATCTGATCGGCGATTAACGCTCGCCACCCTCTTCGACTTCCCCCCCCCCTGTCTCTCTTTATCTCTATGTCTTCGTTTCATCCCGTGGAAGGGGCAGTTTCTGTATACGCGATTGGAAAATTGCACCGAGCTCCCCGACGTTTATTTTCCAGCGCAAAACAGCTTAATGATCATGATTGCTCGCACGCATCGATGTGTGGGCTATTAGTTTTTACGAGGCTGTTCCGCGTCTCGGTTTAGACTGGCTCGTCGACAGATTTCTGTTATTTCGAGAGGAAGGATTAAACGGATGTTATAACTTCCAGCAATTGATATTATTAAGCTTCCTGGGAATAAGAAGAAGTCAGTGTGGGATGAATGATAGTTAGTAAGTATAAGGTGAAGAAAATGGGAGATGATAAGGTGTGGGGCAAGTTCATAATTGCAGTGTTTGAAAATTCTTTATCCTGTCTTCGTGTGTGATCGAGGATTATTATAGTGCAGGGCATCGGAGGGAAATGGTTGTTGGGTCTCATTAAAGGAAGTAAAATTCTAATGAATTTAATAGTTTTGTTCCGTTTACTTTTGTTATAAGTTGACAGTTCTTGGACGATTACGTGTGTTATAGAATGGTTGACATTTTATTTATGGTATAAAATGTCGAAGAGGTATTACAAATCCTTGGCGGTCTGAGAATAAATTTCTTATGATGGATTAGGTATGCTTCTCTGACTCTAAATAATCTACTAATTATACTTGCAGCTATTTGTCAGTTTTTCCTCAGATCTGGTGTGAACTGAAAATAACACATTATAGGTACTTATTCAACTCTAATGTACCGAAAAGTTTTAACAAAAACTTTTTATTAAAAAAATGATTACTTCAGAAACTGTTAGTTCGCGAATTTATGTCTATTAAAACTTTTCTATTCCACTTTGCCAGTTCCATTAACACTAGAACTACCAAACCAGCCGAAATGACTGGTTTTATATTTAGTAATAAATTTACTATTTTTAAGTATGAAAAAAGGGTATTTCTAAGTAGTATAAATATGTACAATATTATGTACATATAATAATTTAAAAAATATGAAATAAGGTTTCTTTTCCTCGCATAGCGTATTTGATAAATAACCAGTCTTCCTGACTGGTCTCGTAGAAATAGGTATACATTAATTATTGTCGGTAGTTTTAATGTTAATGATAATAACGTGAGAAAAGCTTGTATCTATACTTTTGTGACGCCCTATAGAGGTAGATAAACAAAATTTCTACATTTCATTTTCTGCAAAGTAGTAGGTATTCGTCCTGCGTTAATATTTGTTTTTAAATATAGTAGGTATGGATTTTTGCTCCACCTGCACATTCCTCGTTGTCATTTATTATTAAAAAGTGATGCACAGAATGCATTTCATAATCTCTAGAAATAATTTAACCATGGAACAGATGTTAAGCTGATTTCACAATGAAAAACACAAACTGTTTCGTGTTCTAGATAAATTTTGCCACAGACACTTCATGAGAAGCCTCTTCTCAGATCCCGATACTTCCCCAATCTTTGCTCAGTGTCGATTCCCAGTGCCACTAGTGGAATTAAGTCTTTCCACTCTGTGCTCTCTGATTAAATTGGTTTTACTTCGACTAAACCCCGTTACGCTTTGTCACCGAACACTATTAGCCGACCTAACTTTGAAGAGATACAGAATTCTCCTTCAAATCATTACCCATACTCTCTAACAATAACAATACGCTTATTATGTGACATATAAATGTTTATTTTTTCACTCGCATTTTAGGTAACGTTACCTATTTACATTCATAACGTATGCAACGCGAATTACGGAATTGGGACAGAATGTTTGTTTTTTTTTTCGGTTGAAAATAGAAAAAACTGTCGGGGATGCAGTTGAATGCCATCGTGCGACCTGATTCCCCGCGACCTTATTTCTTTTACAGGTGAAACCACGCACCTGCAAAGTATAATAACACTTTCTCGCCAATAGAAATGCAACTTTTCTCAAATGAAGAGGTCCGTCGGAATGTCTTGGGCATGAATGCTTCGAGCGATGAATGCTTCTGATGGTGTTTTGAAATTCTTAAGAAATGGTTTATTGAGGAAATCATTTAAATGTTAATATCGCTTTACCCTAATTAAACAGTTCAATGTTTCTGCATACATGGCTAGCCAACCACACTGTTCCACTTAAAAAATTCCTTTGGTTTTTTATTTCAACGTGTTTTTAAATGTTTAAATTCTATTCGCTGTTACAATTTATGTAAAACATTATGTGCCTTCGAGTGTGGGATCCTTTATAATTATCCGGAAAAATAATAGTCTAACGGTCCATCGCGAACAATCTATTGTTCATCAAGCCTATTATTACAGTATCTTCTAATATCTAATACAAAAACCCATAGAATTTGGAAAAGGCGTAACCGAAATGACTAATAATTTAGAAACAATTTATTTTCTCTTTACCTTATGAGAACTAGAAGTGTACAAATTTTATATCACGATGATTCATCGATCAACGTAAGTACAATCTTCCTCAAATTTTCACTCCTTACTATTTAGATAACAGTTCGTTCCACGCAAAATTTTTTTACGATTTTTACGAGATTAGATTGAAGTCATCATGTTACTGGTCTTAAATTCGTTTAAACAGAAACAGCTTGATGCTCTTTACCATTCTTCTCTATTTTCGCGAAAATCAGCCCCATAAATATTTTTTATCTCCGAAATTCTAATCGAGAAGAATTAACATTTCTAAATAAACATTATTGCTATCGATGTCATTTTTCCAACGTGGAAATTATAAGCAAACCCTTCCTCTGTAATTTTCTCTTCAATGTTGGCTTTTTATAAACTGGGAAAATATATCCAAACTCTTTAAAGCTTTCTTCACAAAAACAGGCTTAATTTAGTATGATCACTTTAAACTCCACAGCACAACGAGTCAGAAAAAATATACACACGTTTGGTTCAATTCTGAGCCATTTTGTTCCCCTTTGCTACAGGTCCACCAACAACTGTTCTCATTTCTATCATCCCTCTATCATTCGTTTTCACTGTCATTGATTCGTGGATGCACTATTTTTATTGCACCTTTGTAGGTACCTGTCGCACTTTTACAGAATCGATTGCATTTTCTTCAAAGCGGAGAGCCAGAACTTTTCGTTTCACTACAGATTTGAACTGTCTTTGATCTTCCCTCGTCAGCACGTCGCAACGAATGCTTGTAGGCTAGCACTAATTGCATATTCTGCACAAACGGCGAAAGCAATTAAGCCGGTGACTGATGAACATCTTTTTTGTAGCTCGTTGCGGCACTTTTGCGCACGATGACTTTCACCTACTGGCAAACAAATCTACGCACACACTTCTTCTGCCACACTTTCGTCGCGAACATTACGCCATCAGTTTAATCGTGTGTGATCACAAAATTTTGTAGACAGATTTCACGTTATCACTGTGGTGCACTAGTAGAGAACTTTACTTGTCCAAATTAATCGAGGGTTAGATTATTCGAATTATTTATGATACACCATACTGACGAACGCTAGGATAAACACATTGAAACTTGAAAATTTCCTACTGTTAGTAGATAGTTATTTACGACCTTTAATTTTCTATCTACACTATTTTACAATTGTACGTGCAATGTATGTACGCGTGTAAATGCTTGAGAATGCATCACATCATGTCCTTCTTCCTCTTCATCTTCCTATTCGTCTCTGTTGAGGCTGTCATTCCCAATGGACTGTAATCGCGGTTCAGACTTTACACACTCCCTTCCTTTCTTGTCAGATCAGTCTATAAATAATACAGGTCTCTTCGTAACATTTGTCAATGTACAAATAAGTACTCTTTTAATCATTAATGAAATATGTGATTCCCACCTGTGCAACTCTGTCATTTCTGTCAGTTCTCGAGTTTCCATTTCTTCATCTTAAAAATTTCCCAGCTGCACTTTTCAAAGCAGCTCTTTTCTTCGATTCTAAATATCCAACGCTCTAATTATTCACAATGAAACATCTTTGCTGTTCTTTTGCAGGCTAATATTTCACATTAAATAATTTCGGTTTCATATTTCAGCAAATCATCATTTACCCCTTTTTCGTGGTTTCAGTTTGGCATTTAATATTACTGTAAAGTGCCCATTTTTTTAATTTTGTACAGGTTCTTTCACAAAATGATTCTTTATAACCTCAATTCCAGAATCATTTCAAAGCTTACCCGTTATCCACATCCGCAAGTTCATCCAATATTTCTCATTTGACGTTGGATCGTTACATGAGTCGAGTTCTAACTCCTACTTGCTGCTTGAACTAGCTCTCCCACAAATACAATTGGGTTTTATCAGCAATAATTCTTAAAGTGTTTTCAGCCAACCCTCCGAGTCTCCAGCCGCGAGATTCATTTTCGAGAGCATAGTTCCTTGACTATGTACTCTCGAAACTTCCAGAAGCATCTTGGCACTGATTTATACTGGCAGCGTTTTCAACCTACACTTTACACATGTTCTTCGATGTTACAGATATGTTATCTCTCCTTTCTTTACTATCACTTTTGCTTAAAATCCTCAGGCGAGCCAGATGTTCCAGCTTCACTTGTTACACTTAGGTATGACACGAGGGAAAGTTCTCAACGACGTCGTCGTTTAAATTAAACAGTTACCACGTACAATTTTATGCTCCATTTATGCGCCGACCAACAATTAATGTACTGTATATTTTAACTTTACGATTTGTCATCGGCGATTGTTTCCTACCGTTTCATTATTCTCCTGCCCATTCGTCATTCCATTTTTCTTTTCAAATTATTCGAACGGTATTGATAGAACCCACCACGCAGATCAATTCGGAGCAAAAAGAATTAACCCGGGGGTGTGCGTGAATCGCCTGTTTTTCTTTGCATAATGTATGTCTACAAATACTCGTATAATAGTGTTCGTTTAAAATAGCGAAATTTTACCTTAAATTGTGCTCATTAATAGAGTTATTATGTTGAAACGTCAACATGATTGGAAATACTTCAGGGTCTAATAGGTGCTCCGATTTCAGCATCTTATTCACCGCCGCAACGATTAACGTGCGTCTGAATTTCCCGACGAGGAAACGCGTAATTGTTCCAATATATAATGTATACAGTCAAGGCAGACAGCTATTAGTCTAATATGCATCTGCATGTATTAAAGTATATGAGGTCATTGATGTAACCTGTGATGTATGTATGTACAGTATTCGCTTTGATATCCTAAAATCCTCTAACCAGAATAGTTCTGCGATGCTGCATTAGTTTGCGCGACGCACTTATTGTAACATCGTTATCGACATTTCGTGGAGTACGAAGCTTTGATTATGCCGCCATAACGGTCCGGATCAAAGCCCGGTTCGATGATTGTTATGGGCGGGGTAATGAATGAGTTTAACAATGCTTTGCAAGTTAGCAACGGAAACAGATTATACTGTTTACCGAGAAGTCATGAAATATGGTTGCTTACAAATTTGTTCGCTGATTCACCTTTTGATTTGGCCTAACCAGGTGTTTCACTTTTTTTTAAAGAAATTACATTGAAACGCAAAATAAATCTACACTAACTATGATATAAAATCCTCACCTCGAATAATCATCCACCGGCATTCAATTAGAATTGATTTGCAAACCTATATATGTAAGCTGAATATATTTCGATTAGATTTTCGAGCCCTAGGTGCTTTGATTTCCCTATTAGATCATTATGTACACAATAGCATGTAAAACTATTCGAGCAATAATCTTTGAACTTTCATTTTTGAAGGAAAAAAGGTGAAATGAATCTGATGTAGTTAACCGATTGAAAATTGAAACAAATGAAGAATAATATTGTGGTGGGAAAAGTTTTTTTTAATTTATAGTGATATTTGTACACTTAAACAAATGAAGACGATAAATAATTTAATTTAATCGACAAATGGTATTGAAATACCCTACTTTATATACTGTCACCCAACTTGTCGAAGGAATGACTACCCCTCAACGGTGGGGTGAAGCGTTCAACCCTATGCGCGTCAACTCACTCGCGTGTCGATGAAGCAAAGATATTTTCCCAATGGTAGTCATGCCAAACCCAAAATCGTGGAATAGAAAATAACATTGTAGAGTAATTTCAACCTTAATTGTTAGTTCATTTCATCCCATAAAATACAAATTCTTTCATTTTGAAACCCTTCAATGAAAGGGTTTTCGCAAAAGCTTGCAACGAGACGAAAATTTTTCTGTTTTTAGATTATATACACTCTACGATAATAAAATAAGACACTCGATTTTACGCAATCTTCAGATAGTGCATAAAATTTATGAGCAAAGTTATTTTGAATTTGATTGTACACTTTTAAAGTGTGGTGGTTAGGAACACAAATTTCTTAAATGTAGACGCACCGCAATCTAATGCTTTATGCATAATTAATGATTGATTATATAATTTATGGTTGTAGACACGATAGTATTTATTCCCATTTTTCGTTCCATTACACTATTTTATTCAAACTTTTGTAGAAAGATATTTGGGATAGTGCATGTGTATTTAAAGCAGATGCGTGATAGTGCACACAGTGAGAAGTAAATTGTTTTTTTGCAAGGGAAAATGTTACTTTCTATGCAACTTCCTATCTATTTCATGCTACTGCTATGTTAGCTGCATGCGATAATTCGTGAAAAAAAAATCGAAGCAGAGGTTCGTCAGCTTTTCAACCAGGGAATAAATTGTCGTTACAAACATTTCAATATCGTATTTTTGTCACGAAAAACGATCGTTTAATCGTTTCTAAATGGAACGGCGTACATTTTATTCCGCGGCATTTTGCTCAGCGAATAAAAACGAATGCCGCGAATGTGTACAATGTTACTTTTCATTGATATTTGTTTTGAAAACTGATCCTACGCTCCGGATTACTTTATCCTTCGACTCGTAGTCTTCGTGGTGGTCTATTTTAAGCAGACAGTGAATTCACATTGCTGCGAATTTTCAGTATGTATATATATAGCCATAAATTTTTTGTGCTGATTCGTTCAATAATATTTCTGCAAAGAGAGTACGTTCCTATTTAAAAGAAAATAAGGTCGCTCATTTTTCTTGGAGGAGAAATTAAAATTCTCAACTCAATATAATATAATAATACAACCTCTATTTGACAAAAATTTGCATAGAAGTGATTAAAAAATGGTCACGATAATTGATTGTTATATTTCCTAACAATTATCTTATTTTCTTCTGAATAATTAAGCTGTGTAATATTTTCATACAGCTATTCACCTGAAACGCCACTGCCAATTCAGTAACTTCGTGTCAGTGTTGACAGCGAAGTTCAACCGTGAGATTTGCAAATAAGTCATTCTTAGGGCGTACGAGAAATAAATAAATTAGTTAATGAAATCGTCAAGCTTGTTAATTACGGTACTTTGCGATCATAAATTAATTCCAGGCTAATAGAGAGATTTACTTGTAGTACACCACGCCGGCGGAAAGTAATTTCATCTGCGTGACCTATTCCTGTTCGTTACTTAATTGTATTAATTGAACGTAAAAGTCTGCGGAAATAAATTAAAAGGAACCCGTAAGGCTTCTGTTCTTGCGGAATAGCTGGCCGAGATCGTAAAGATTGCGAGGGAGAAATTGTGCAAGTTTCCGCAGAAATCATTCCCCTTACGTCATTTAATAGTTTCCAACGGGCTGTCACACTTAAGAGAAACGTCCCTGTAGGCTTGATTAATGTTTTCTACATGAAAAACCAGGTCCTTCAAGCGGTTACTCGTCTGCAATTTAAGTTTCGAGTTCTTATAATACACTTCACAAGTGCACACCGTCTAATGCCTGTTATTTCTCAATGTCTACTTTACATTTTTTATATTCTTCCACGTTTAAACAATACTTCTCCAGGATGAAATACGTCTTACTGAAAATTGATGGTATTTTTTTAAAATACAATCGTATTTAATAAACACAAATTCGTTTTAGAACGTCTTTCATTATATCGAGGCATTTTAACTACTAGAAGAATACATTTCAGTTTATAATTTTAATTTAAAGTTGCTTAGAAGTTAGAACTACGGGTAATTTGACAGATCTTCCGGATTAATAAATCCTATGTGTCGCGAAATTTTATTTCATTGTAGTACTTATTAGAATTGTGTGAAATAATATGGCGTAAAGTTTATTTTCTACATTTGGCTCCCGAATATTTAAGATAAACTTAAATTTATTAAATTATAATTGACTTGTATTTGTTAATCCAACTTGTGTTTTAATAAATATTAATGAATGTACGATGCTGTTTATACACATGTATAATCCATTATTAATTACGTTCTACAATCCTGTTTCACAGTCACAACTAATATTAAATTTAAATTAGAATTAACGCATATGACAATGCGAAACATATTATGGAAAATGAAATGTGACGCTTGTCACATTTAATCATGATTATTTAACGGTTACACCATGACATGGAACCTAGTTTCTTCGAAAAATAACTAGGCATATAAAAACTGTCAGCAACTGCAACTAATCACTTTTCGAGACGAAAACTTTTCTGTTTTTAGATTATATACTACCGCACGATAATAAAATAAGACACTTGAAGGTTTTTAATAATTATAAAAATCGACATAGTGTTTAGTCCATCTTGCACTTCTCTTCATGAAAATTATTTGGAAGTAATTGTGCAGGTGCAGCAAATGGCAAAGAGTAATAATAATATTTTATTTTCTATGCAAAGATTCTTTTCGCTAATAATAATCATACACACATGTGCCAAAAGACATAGTAAGATGGTCGTGGGATTTGACAGTGGCATATGAAAAAGCTACTTCGACGTGTATTAAGCATTTCGAGAAAATTGTTTGTTAAATTAATTAAAATCATCGTAGAATTATAAATGTAAAAACTTTAGGGAACAAAGATATTTAACTGATCTTTTTAAATACTATTGCAGAATTGATTAAAATGTGTGAATGTAAAGCAATATGAAAAAAAATACAATTGGTAGAAGACCGCGTACCGTAAGTACCGATGAAATTCTTCCATTATTAATAATAATTTCTAGTAAACATTAGGCATACAGCAAATGAAGCTGAATGGAACAAATAGTTCTAAACGATCAATGACTTTTACAATCGTAGGTATAATCATACTCAACGAAGAAAAGAACGCGGCGGATACCGTGGACAAATCATCACTAACCTAGAACAGCGCGAAATTTTTGCAGAAGAGCAGATGAAGTGAAAGAAGAAGAAGTAGAAAAAAGTTATCTGTTCAAGTGGGAATAAATCTATATTAGATGGTTCGAATGGTATTCATTTTATTTCTATGATTTAAGAGAAGGTTCAGTTTTTCAAATATGTCGCCAGATGAGTGCAGAAGGATTACCGTGAAAAAGCAAATATTCGCTTTGTTGACACGAAATTGATCAGTGTCAGATATTTAAATCTGATTCCGCAAGAAATCCAGACGAATTGCGATGGACTTGTTGCAGAGAAATGTAAGCACTCTTCAACGTGATAGATCTAAAAAGGCAACTTTTATATAGGAAATACTTGTAAAATAGCCTGCTAGATCTTCTGACCTTAATATCATAGCAAATATTTCAAACGAATCAGCCTAAACTGTTTACCAGAGAAGGTAACCCCACTCCACTAAAAAATGATAAGTCACTTCACAATTGGGAATAACGTATATAAATTACTAAACGAGTCCCTACAAGTATGAAAGTGACATCCAAAATTGACCAATGTCTAAATTTTGTAAATACCATATCCCACTTCGTGATTATCACCCGATAACATATTCGACTACCCCTTACTACGTTCCCATCCCCTTGTAGCACCCTCTTTCCCAGTAATCAAACTATGTCCCTACAAGACATTATCAATAGGCTTCCTACCATACCACAGCTTAACACCGCCCCTAGACGTTCACCCCCGATTTTCCCCAAACTGATTCGAGCGTTCAACGAACCGACGATTCAACGAGCAAAACATTCGGGACGCTAAAGCGCCATCACTTTTGCCCTAGCCGCAATAAGATTCGAAGCTTTTTGTCGCGTTAAGGAGCTAAACTATGTTTACTCGCGTACGTGACTGGTTTCACCTGCGATCAGTATTTTCGCCTCGGCATGGCGCGGAGAAACTACTTTAATCCCATTCCACGGGCGGTTCTGTACGGCACAAAAGAAGAAGATCGTGACGTCTCGCCCGCCCTCGATATAGAAACTTTTTCATCCGCCGCAATCGTCGCCTAGAGAGGATCCACGGAAAGTACGGTCATCTGACGGGGATCGTTCCAAGTTCCGCGAGTGCACTGGCTTCCACGAAATCGAATAATGCGCAATGGTGTTTCCGGCAATGGGTGTCTCTTTCGTTTCCTCCGCTCCGCGTCGTCCCAGAAAACTCCGGTCAAAATACCGCGGTCAATTTCTAACTGCAATCTCTCAACCCCCGAAATCGAGCGTCGAACGAACGCCTCCGCGAAGACGAACGACTTCCAGTAACGCTACCGAACCACCGTCGATTCTCCCTACCGTGACGAAACGCCGGCGAGCATTCGGGAAATAGGATTTCCAATTTGGTCGCGTTAGTCTCTTGGCGAGGGTGCTCGACAGGCCGCGTGAAAGATTTTTCTGGTTACTGGCGAAACGACAAACGTCAGTAGCGAAGGCTGGCAACTTCACCCGATGACATGCATCTTCTTCCGTTCGAATCGTAAAGCACAAACTACACTATCC
The DNA here is from genome assembly GCA_929108735.1 of Andrena dorsata. Classification (NCBI taxonomy): domain Eukaryota; kingdom Metazoa; phylum Arthropoda; class Insecta; order Hymenoptera; family Andrenidae; genus Andrena; species Andrena dorsata. Next base: position 9,902,207 of record OV815488.1, read on the forward strand.
GGCGTTTACGGTCGGCACGTTCGAAGGCTGTTTGCGCGATCGGGTCTGGTAATTGATTTCTTATGGAAATCAAAGCTCCAAGCAGACGGAGCATAAAAACCACAGTATAAATTCGCTGTTACACAGTGCATCCTTACTGGCCAGAAAAATAACGGTGAACAATGGCACCTTTCATCTAAATTGAAATTCGGCAGCTGCTAGTTTCCGATTCCTCAATCTGGACGTTAAAGGATCTCCGATATTTCGATCGCCACTGACGGGCAAACTTCCGACAATCGGACGCGCAACGTATCAAAGAATAAAAGGGATCATGTAAATCCACTGTATCCGTGGTTCGAGTGGCTCTTTACCCGTGAAAACGATCTTCCTATCAGTAGAATTAAAATCGAAGGGTCCCCCAGTGTTCCACCCTTATTCCCTTTGGTATTTCAAAATCGGCGGCGCTCTCCTCGTTTCTCGTCGGTTAGAAAGAATTCCGTGCCCGGCGCGAGGAGGGATTTTTCAAGGGAATCGACGCGGCGACGTCGACGGGGAAGATCGAACGGGCCGCGGAAGAAGGATCGCGCGGACCCCCGCGGTGCTTGTCCCTGTCACGCGGCGATTTCTCTTACCGGTTACGAAAACGGCCAGGACGATGAAAAGCGATGCGGAGAGGGTGGTAGGACGCGGTTGCCGATATCTTGCGACACTCCTCATGATGCCTCCGCTTTTGTTTATGCAAATTACACACACATACGCGCCCTTTCACGGATCACAGCCCCGCGTTCATGTTAAGACTTCCGGTTCCCCTCGGTCGTCACACCTATTCGGTAGATCCATCCACTGTGCACTTCACTCGGAGTTCTTTTTTGAAAATCCGTGGTCCGCGCGCGATCACGTCCCGGTGCTGTTAAGCCGCGGCGGGGCCTCGGGCCGGCAGAAATCCAGCTGACGGGTAACGGACCATTTAAATATACCGAGCTGGATCCCCGACGATCTTTCGTCCGCGGTGGCGCGCTGCGCGTCTCGGGACGGCGCGACGGCGAGAAGAGCTCTTCCGGTCGACGTACAAGCGGCTACTGAAGCTCCCGCCGCAAGCACGGAGAGCTTCCAGTGCGTCGACTCGGTCGTGCAACCCGAAAGCTCGTTTCTCTCCACCCTCGCCACCCCTCGGCCCCCCTGACACCCACAACCTCCTGCCTCCTCCTCTCTCCCCCTCCCCCTACCCACCTACCCGCCCCCTGTCGCCTCGTTCTCTTCTTCTGCCCCCGGCCCGCTCCTCCTCCACCCCCCCCCTCCTCGACCCCCTTCGTTTCGCCCCCTCGGCCATTTTAGCGTCGTCGTCGCGATCAGCCGCCCCAGTGCGGGCTGCGCGCGCGAGAGAGCTTTTGCGTCCTAAAGCTGGATGGCACGGGGAAGGGGTGATTGATTGGCGCTGAAGCTTCGCGACTGATTGAATCTTTTTTACGTTTCAATATCGGTATCCCCCGAGTGGGATGTATAGCACGCTGGAACAGAGTGGTCGGATTCGCGTGTACACGGATATTAAGTTCCTCGAGGGTCGAGGCTTCGGGTACGCAGGGCGACGTTTCCGCTATTTCCGCGGATCCTTGACCGCCATGAGGGGGGGTGGGTGGGTGGGAGGCTTAACGACGAGCGCGTTACATACTAATTCCGATGCGCCCTTCTTCCGTGTAACTCGCGAAGAAGGGTGTCTCTTAATACGCTTGAGGGACGCGAATGTTTGGTTTACCTCTGGCGGAGGCTATTCATGAGGCTTGACGAGTTTTCTCTTTTGATGCGGGATGAGCCGAGGAGGATCTGAGAATTTAAGGGCATATGTACTTGGGAAAGTGGGCAACAATCACAATTCGGTAATCGACGTTGATGGATATGAGGGAGATAAATTGGGCCTTTCGCTGTGCGCGAAGCTTGATTGGTTGTTTTTTTCTGCTTTTCTTTTTATTTAAGGGTTTATGTTGGATTAACAACTCGCGAGGGAACAGCCCGAACTCGGAAATTCAATTTTTTTTTAACCTTTTTGATTGCGTAGGAGATTTTCTCCTGGTTACAACGCGATTTTTGTTTTCTGCCTAAATTCACTCAGTGGGGGGTGGGTGAAATCAACCCTTGAAAATTCGGCTATTTTCGAATTTTGTGTTATAACTCGCGATCTGTAACAGATAGAAAAAAAGGTTACAAGGCAAACGTTACTTCTTTTAATTAGGACTGTCTTTTGATTTCTTAATGTTCTTACAATTCGCGAGTTACAACACAAAATCGAAAAATGGACGGATTTTCAGGGCTTAATTTCACCCACTTAGAGTAAAGTTGGGTAGCAAACAAAAATCGCATAGTAATCAGGAGGAAATCCGCTACATATTCATAAAGTTCCAGAATTTGTTGAATTTACAGGTCTGCGATGTTCCCTGGGTATGAGCGACGTATTGAGATTATGTAAGATTTTCTGTAAGGTACATAGGTATTATGCGATATAAGGTTTATACACACAAATAAACTTAGTCATTTCTAACTTAACAATTTAGCGTATTTTAATCATTTTGAGGAATGTATTTATGTTTCTAATATTTTCACACGAGTTCACTATTGCATTTATCAGTTACGAATTTTAAAAATAAAGGCGCTGGTGGCAAATGTTCTGGGAGACCCTGTATACATAATAGAATTACAAATGAATTTATGCTCGCGTGATATGAAAATTATAGGAAACATAAAATATGACATTTGGATGCAGTCGTATTTTTTTTAAAGATGGGTCTCTGGGGGACCTCCTGGGAAAATCCGGCACTGTCATTTATGTTATTTTTATCTCGGTATATCATCCTGCTTTCGGCGAGATGATTGTAGTAAAAAAGAATGTGACTTATATTGAGATTTGCGTTACATAATGCGTACATTATACGTGTAATAATTACTTGGTTCCTTCTATTTAGTCCACTCAGATCTGGTTTATAGCCTCCCGTTTTATTTACTGGAAGTTTCGCCGAAACTAGAAGTGTCAGTTTTTGGGCCCATTTACCTCTTAATTTTGTGTTTATTTCTCTTCTGAAGTCACGGAAGTTGATTGTTATTACCTCTGTTTTATACGAAGGTGTTTGCTGTATTAGGATTCTATTTTAATGCAGATTTGATATCTTTGTAGCAAAGGGTTACAGGTGTTTTGAAATATCCCCGGCCTATAATTTTCTCAATCATTAATTTGAGACGAATAAAGTAATAAAATAAATAGGAGAGAAATCTAGAAATAAAGAAATCTCCTCTGTTATTTATATTTGTCATCGCATGCAACACGAAATATTTCACCAGTTTCAATCATTGCATGCTTTACTGACTGTTGTTTTATTTTCATTCATAAACTATTGCATATATTACAAATAGCATAATAGGACATTGTTCTGCTGAACTTAGGCTACAATTTTGTATCAGGCTACATTACTGAACAGTGATTAAATGATGTACGTATATAATTTGGTATCTTATTTTGAGCAATCTTCCGAATTGTAATGTAAAGATATATTTCATAATACACATAAATCGTTTTAAATCCTGAAATTTAACTAAGAAGTTCTGGAACAAAGGTGACAGCTTCCGCGGGGGTGAGTAGTGGCTTCAACGCTTCGGCGGCTATCATTTGTATGAAAGTTAACGAATTTGATCTGAACTCATGTGTATTTCCTAAACTTCCTACAACTAAGCTGAGTGCACTACTCCTGCGCATCCAATTTATTAGATTCCAAAAGTACATTGAGTTGTACGAACCATTCGGTGCTGAATAGCCATCGAGAGTAATTTCAAATTCGTGAACATGTAACAATGTGAAAACTTCAATCTCAAGGTGTGTTGCATTGAGAATATTTTATTATTTAATACTTACAGCGATATTAAGCAACTATTCTCGTATTAAAAAGCGGGGAAGCCCTAATAAAATTAGTCACTTGTTGAGTAGGAAAGCATTTTAGATAATCCATGGTAACATCTCTCATTATTATTACGAAGACACTACCTATTCGGAATACAAGAGTGGTAGATGGTTAGAATTAAGGAGCATTTCGAAAATTACCATTACATAATGTGGCCTGAAAAAGCGTGAAACATGTAGCCGTCAAAGTGTTAAGAGCAGTGACGTGAATTGAGTTTGTGATACGAACGTGACTTCTTCCCCACTTTCGGATTAACATTTTTTACGTACATTCACTTTACCACTTTTAGTTTGCCGCTTCGTCGATGGAAAGGACTCCAAATTCTAATCATGTTTTCAAAGAAATTAAGTTTTTATATTTCAACAGTGATTAGCGCATGACAATACTATTTGGGGCAGGACTGATATTTAAATGAGCTTTTAAGATTCATTAGAGGCGGTTTGGATTTAAATTAAGATTAGAATAACTTCATCCTTCACGATCGAAGTCATTTTGAAACGGATAACCTGGCCTGTCCCAAAGCTGTGATTATTCGAATACTCGAATAATTTGAATATTTTCGAATACGAATAACTTCTTCAAATATTCGAATATTCGAATACCAGATTTAAGGTTCGAATATTCTATCTATCTAATTATTCGAATATCAGAAAATTCGAATTTGAGATTTGAATATTCGAATACCAAATTATGTAAAGTATAAGTATCGAAAAGTATAGGTATTATGATACACCTAAGTGATCTTTGCATTGTACGAGACAGCTTTTAGCTCTTTGTACATGAATATTCGAATACCGGAAAATTCAAATTTGAGATTCGAATACCAGAGAATTCGAATTTGAGATTCGAATCTTAAATTCGAATACCTACAGACCAACATTTTTTCAGTGTCATCGAAAGAGTGGCATCTTCTACTTGTTGATAGGATAATATTTCTCGAAACAATTCGCAACGTGAAAGTCAGATTTTTATACACTCTGACGGGAATATCGCGTGCTTCGACCGCAAAAGGTTAAGACTCTGTAACGAACATGTTAAGCCGCGTTCCTACATGTCTGACACGCGACGAAGAACACGCTTGATGCGCTTAAACAGGATCACTTTCGAAGACATCGCGCACTATGAAAGTCTCTCAAATGTATCACACGCTATGTATTTCAAAAGTGAAAAAAAAGTTCCTAAACTTCTAAATTCTACAATGTTCCAACACATTAAATTTATATGAAGCTTTTAATTAGTGGAACCTTATAATTTTTCAAAATGTATTACACACTGGGATATGAAGCCGATTTTGATTTTCATATTAGCATTTGCGTATTGAATTATATTATCATTGCATTACCATCCATTATCGTTATTTCTAAATATCATTCCCGTTCAAACAAGTTTGTAATTCTATCTTAAATTCTGTTATTGATATTGCGAACGGTTTTAAGCTTTAAATCCAGCAGAAATACTATTTAGTCTACAGAGGAATATGAAATCCATTCAAGTGGACACGTACCTACTCGGTGGATTTTCAAAGTGGATTTTCTCGAAAACGGAGCCGCGTATGAAAAGATTTCAGTTTACGTTTCCGTTATATTTTTTTGCACGTGGACTTGCTGACTTACTCCATTTCCGGGCGGACCTTCGTTACCGCTACACACCTGTTTCTGCTACAGCTAACAGGTTCCAAAATATTTGACCATATCGAAATATCAGACCAAATTGGTTTCTCATCTCAACTTTGAAAGCCGAAAGCTACCCTTCAGATATTTATGTTGGAATTTTTGTAAGAACTATTTCATATCAAGGTTTCATCAAAATCCATATTTATCACTTCGAGACTGTCTCAAGATCTTGCTACAGCTATTGTTACAACAAACCAGCATCTCAATAATCATAGTTTATTGTTGTCACCCTAACGTAACTCATTCCCACGAGGTTCAAATGACTTTTGACATGTAGTAATTATAGCTACACTACTATATGGTGTCGATTAAAAAGCGATATGGGTTGCATACTTAAATGCACCCCTCTAAGTGTTACCCACCTTTCATTTTATTTGCTTCAGAACGCGCAATTTCCAATGACTCATTAATAAATGGTTTAATCAAAGCTGTGCAATTAAGATCTGATGAGCGAGATGGGATGATCCAAATAAGTCTGATTTGAGATACAGCGCACCGTGTCGCATGTAATTAATAATTCCCTTTTATTAATCATAACTGATAGGCCACTGATTACTATGCATGAAGTGACATACAAATAAGATACAAATGAGAAAGGGGAAGAATGTTATGAGTATGAAGATGGATCGCAGAACAGAGTAGGTTATAATGATATACATACGCTACCGCAAAAAGAATATTATGTATTAATTTCCCTATCAAGTAAATTAAACTAAAAAGATTGATGTCAGTAATAAACAGAAGAGACAGTGGTTTCATAAATTAACATTTTATTCATTATTTTAACAATGCTTAATAATTTATTTTTATCGCTGTACCTTCCTCTTATCGAGAAATATTTTAGAATATCAAAACATTTTTCTTGGACATCTTTTTCTTAAAACATAAATATCTCCCATATTTGATAATCTATATGCAATAGAAGAGATTATAAAAGCAATTCAAATCAATATTTCCCAATTTTTTGAAAATTAAAATTTCAATACTTACTCATATAAAATTCTATTTGCGAATATCAATGTGTTCTGTTTCTTCTATTATTTAATAGATTTGCAAAGTGGAGGTATAAATCTGTAACGAGGAGTAAAATCCAATGGAAAGTATTGTCTCCCTACTATTAGTCGTTCCTGATCGATCCAACTGGCTCTATATAAATGACCGTGGATGATCTCAGAAGGAATCTGCCGATCACGATCATCTACGCGGAAACAACTGGATATCACAGACAGTTACGTTAATTAAGACCGGATGGATGAGTCGAGTTCGAGAGAGTGACCTGTATCCGAGATACAGTATTACCTGACCAGAAGTATGACTGATGCGTACACGGCAACAGCATTTGGAACAACTATCTGCATTTTTCTCAACTTCATTTTAATTAGATTCTTCGTACTGCTTCTTTCATAACAATTAGCGTTTGTAGGATGGGCAGCTAACTGTTACTGGCTCTAAAGAAACTTTAACTACGTCGATGTCGTATATTATATTTACCATTTAACAAAATCCAAGATATCTTCAGCTTGATTTGGGTAGTATCAAAGACTGAGTATTACGCAGTCCTCCATAGTTGTTTACATGAATGCTTATAGATACAGTATTAATTATTCCAAGTAAGTTCGTTTCACTACTTTCAGTTTTCATTGAACAATTTTAATATTACGGGAGGAAGCTCTTGGGGGAGATACAGTTACAGAACGTTATTCAATTTTAAATTTAGTTTCAAACAACGTTCCGCAATTGTATTTACCCTAAGAATTCCCCGAATAATTAATTTGAATTATTAGACGATAATTTTAGAACCCAAAGTGAGAACTATTTACTTAATTCCTAGTTTTTCTTTTCAGTCTTCATTAACGCTTCCCACGCCACGTGGGTCCCTGGTAATGCATTTAAATAAAATAGAGTCACATTATATTTTTGACAAGAGTTCATATCCAGGATCAAAATGTTGAAAAGCATCATATAATAGTAAAATAATTACGTGAGAAAAGCAGTGTTAAAGACCACGTGTGTCACGACCCACATAAATTTGCAGCAACGTCTCTGCAATGATGCGGTGCAAGATTGCAATGTTGTCCCATAACAGTGGAGAGACGTTGCAGGTTCACTCCTATGTCCGCCTTCGCAATATTGCAGGTATGTATTTTTGCAAAGTTGCGGCAACATTACAAATATGCAGTCCTGCAATGTTCCGTTTTCACTAAGAAATTATTAAGTACTGTTAAGTTCAAAATTATCGATTATAATTTACATTAGTATAAGCCTTGATTAATATACGTTTAGTTAGTACCATCTACCAAAGAAATGCTCAAAGAAATTTTCCTAGAAGAATGCAACAAGATGAGCCCTAAATTCACAGAAAGTAAGTTGAATTTATAAATACAAGTTGTTTATCGAACTCTTAACTTTTAAATCATTTCTTTTCTGTGTCTTTCACTTTTTACATTGGAAGAGTTCAGTTTTAATAATTATTGCATGATCGATTAATAAAAGTTTTGGAGGATCATACTTTTGAATAGATATTTAAGCGGGAAATATAAAAGTTAGGAATCTTTTTTTAAGCAGTAGTATTTCAGGATTTGGAAACAGGATAAAATAGAAGAGAAAGCACATTGTGATTTTTATATAATTATTTTCACTGAGCGGTTTAAGTTTTCAACTTCAGATCTATCTACCACATAAAATTTTCAGAAAATCTGCTTGTCATAACTTTAACTTTTTCAGAGTAGAATAAATGTTCCTGTTTAACTAGAACATAGGAATAACATTTTCAGTTAACACACTGCATTTCATAGCAGTTTTCTGGGAAGCGAAAAGGTAATAGTCATAAAGTTACAATTATTTTATAATTAATTTAAAATTTAAACAGTTTCATTCGACCCCTGGTATTTTATGTCATTACCTCTAAAGTGATATTACGTGGACATCGTTATAAGTGATGTTTAATTAGCAGTAATTTATGTTGAATACATAATTAAATAAACAGTAATTAATTTGTTAATATATAGGCTGCTGTTTATCTTGTCTCTTACACATACTACAGAATAAAGAGACGTACGTAATTATTATGTGACAAGTACGTCCCATATGATATGACTTGTTATACTTTGTGCAATAAATTTTTAACACAATGCCACTTATTTTTTCTGCAACCTGACGAGCAATTATCTACTACACGAAGGAACTAAACTAAGCCTTAAAATGGGAATTGAAATAGTAAAAAAAATAATAAATAGTTCTTTTTTTGTTATATTTTAATTGAAGAGGAAGCACTTGCATATCTGTTATTGTATAAATAAATTATGTTAAGAAGTGATGATAATTTTAAGGCTCAATCGAATAATTACAATTATAATCTGTGATCCTTCTAACTTTATTTTCTTATTGGATTTTAAAGAACGCGATATTCATATGATTCATCTCTGCTGAATAAGTTTCCAGTTAAATTATCCATAATGAAATATTTGTAACGTGTATTAAATGGTGGCAAATCGCATCTGGCTCTCGATTTTAATCAAAGCGTGAAGTATTGTGTCTGCCCATTTGTTGGGAAGAAATCAGATGTTGGAGAATTTCAAAGTGTGCAAGCGTTTCATTTGCTCGCCATAATTATTTTGATTCATTTACGCTACAACGATTTGTCCGAAAAAAGTGATAAATCATTTGCAGGAAATAATGGTAACAGTAATATTTATTTAAAAATTATCATAGATACTATTATTACTTACATTAATTATCTGAGTTATATGACATTCATATCATATATTATTAACAAATATTTGTACATAAAAAATCTGAGCAACGGCAGAAAATATATTCATCCTAGGAATTTTTAACGGAAATGATAAATTCAAGAGTGACAAATTTTCAAAGTGAAGCATACCTTCGCGTAATTAGAAGTATGATGAAGAAACTACTATATTTTATATCACAAAGGACAACCATGCTTCGTACAAAATAAGGACCATACAAAATGGCATACGAAGTGTTTCACTTAATATAAAAACACTTTGTTAAATCTGCAGTTATTTATAGTACAAGATATAAAATATACCAAAGCACCACTGTGTACGCAAATACGGAGTCAACAATTTAGTTGGAGGGCTTTTCAGGCTGAATCCTTGCAGAAAATCTTTTCCTCGAACACCCGGAGACTCGCTCAGCCAAAATATCGGCTAGAGCGGTTTGTATTTCCATACGATAGAACTTGAAAGCGTTCCCAGTTTCGCAGAAGCGGATTCTGCATCAGCAGACAAACATCGTGCTTAAACTTGCTCCTGAGTCTCTTACCTGGCTGATGACTGACGTTTCCGCCAACTTTTCCGGTGGCATTCGTAGCCTCGCGTCGCAGGTGAGATAGACTACCCGAATCCCACGGAAGCACGCTAAAGTGTAAGTTAATTTGTCTCTTTCCTGATCCCTGTGCACGGTGCGTGTTTTCCTCTAAATTCTTAATATCACGCTCATTATACGAGCGTCAAACAACCACGTGGTGGAAAGGACGCGCGGAGTTAGTTCAACAATAATTGCGTTACGAGTATCTGGCTGGAAGCATAATACCCTCCCTTTAGCCGTCGCGTACCCTGAACGTATGGAATGTAACGAATCACCTGAAGGTAGTGGAAATACAGTAATATGTATTCATTACAAGTATGCATGTAAAATACGGTAACGGAAACTCGGGAAGGAAACAGAAGAGTTCAACACAGACAGCGGTGTGAAAGGGCGAGATTCAGCGAATACAGATTTTGAACATTGAAATGGAAGTACATATAAAATTAGATCGTTTAATGAATATGGGCGGTTTGTGCGATACCAATTATGGTAACTTATTAAAGTTACAATAATGAAATAGTTACTGGATGGACTATGTGCACATACAATACGTGCATATATGCATGTATAGCTACGCAATTGAACGTGGAACTAGATTAGTTTGTACTATGAATAATTAATCTTGAGATTACTATTCTCAAGACTGGATCCAAATTCAGTTCACCAGGGTTCAATACTCCAGATAGTAGTCACAATTACTTCACATTCTACGAGCGCTCAATTCACGCCACGACAACTCGACTCACCCCTGTTACTACCGCACCTGTAGCAGGTGCTGCACTTACAATTAGAAATCCTCACCGAAATATGTCAGCTTCGTCAGAAACTATCGTCACGCTTCCCTGTTGAAATTGATTAACTATTTTTTATTATTCCCTTACAGAATAAATAGTTTTTACTATTTACCTTTTACCTTTTCCTAGAAAATCAAGAAATAAATTAATTCGAATGATAACAATGATAACAAATTTTTCCTAGCTCTGCAGGGAGAGGTTTAGAATATTTAAAGATCTGTGTCAAATTTTCTACATCAATGTTGACAACATATGGCTCCTCGGATTGGACTTTCAAAATATACTTCATATTCAAAAAACAAAATACAATATTTGAATTAAATTACAAATTGTGGAAAGGAAATTTTATTTTTAACTTCGATTCACAAAAAAGACTAAAAAAAGAAACGATATTATGTTCTTCATTGCTATTTTTGGCATATACTACTACGATTTTTGGTAAAAAAAAACCGCGGAAAAAGTGATATTAAGTGGTATATACTACTAGAACCATATGACTGCAATCTAGAAACTGTTAGCGTACTTATCTCGTTTTAACCAAAATTTGACTTACACACGTTTGCTCGCCCACCAGACATTAACCATTAGAGGGCCGACCACCGTAGTGGCCTCTGAAAATTTAATGAACATTAGTGTTTCTAAGGGTTGTTGATATCGCTAATCACGATTCTAAGGTCAGAGTATCGAAATTTTACACAGGAACAGTGTTGCCAACAAAATGAAGGAAGGGATACACGTTCATTATCCATTTTGTATAATGCATGGGCATTAGTGAGTTGCATGGCTGCAGCTCGCATAACGAATAGTATAATCAGAAAATACAAAAACAAATAAGAGCTAGAAAACTTTCTACGTTCATGTCATTTGTTCTGGGTAACGCCCATATAAAAGAAAGATTTATGTATGAATGTAACTGCTGTTATTCATTTAGGCTTGTTTAGATTGGCAACACTGTTTCTGTGTAAAATTTGGATACTCTGACCTTAGAATCGTGATTAGCGATATCAAAAGCCCTTTGATCCGCAAAAGTCCAAATTTTAAAAATTTCAGTACATGCCATACCGTTAGCGACGGCTACATAAAAATTTGGATACTTTGCGGAACACGTTAGTTGTATATCTGAATATATTTCAAGTAACTAAAATTTACAATTTTAATGAAAAAATCTCGGCCCTCTAAAGGTTAATGTAACCACATACGACTCTCTTCGTAGCATTTCATTTGCCTTTCTCCAAAAAAATCGTGAAAAATTAGCGAAACCCACTTCCACAACACAGCTTGTCAACCAAATCAAGCAAATCGAATTTCCCTCGCGCCGAGGCTTGCCGACGACATTCTTCGAATTTAAATCCGTATCTGAGATCGCCGTGCATCATACGGAGTCCGGGGGGCATTGCAATTGATTACAACGTTTAGCCGGCAAACCGCGGGAATCGAAGCGGGCCACTCGTGTGCACGGCGTGGACAGGGGTTGAGGGGGCGGCGAGCGTGTAGCCGCGGCCTGTACGTACAATGCGGAATGGGGGCGAGAGAAAAATTTCGGTGGCCCCAGATGCGGCCGTCCGATCGAACTTTAACGTCGTTTGCAAGCGGCTTCCCTGGCCCGCTTCGCCGCATTCTCACGTTCCATTGCGAAACTGTCGAAACTGTCGAATCGCGGACAAAGGGCGTATAATGCGAAAGTTAGAAACAGAGAGACGCGGGCGGGTGCATGCGCAAGAGGATGTGCATCGCTCGCGCGATACGACACACAGCGGAAGTTCTTCGACCGTATAATATTCCACGTGCGAGTTGTCACTTCGCGACCGCGTTTCAGTGACTAATGAGCGCTTTTGAAAGCACATTAGGTACTGTCAAATACACGCCCCGGCTGTGTGTGAGCGAGCGAGGGCAGGGAGCACGGCGGAGGGGGAGAGGGAGGATCTCTGTGAGGGGCTGCTGATACATGCACGAACACGCGGCCGAATGTGCGAGGCCCTGCGCCTGGATTTGTTACCCCCGGTGCACGGATATACAGGCGCGGAAAGGAAATGATGGCAGCGAAGGGTACGTGTATCGAGGGCCGCTGAAACGTTTGAAGTTAATAGGAAAGAAGGACAGACGGCGGCGAACGATGGATGTTTTCTTGGATACGGAAATCTGAGGGAGGTGGCGAGCTATGTGTTTGGTAAATAGCAGTGAATGCTTTTTCGCTGGAATTCGTCTCTTAGACGTTTGTTTGAAGGGGGTAGAAGTTTCGGTTCTTTTTCAGAATTTTTTGTACGGAATCTCGTGCAATCTTTCTCAAACTCTCAGCCCATATTATTATGTATTTCAAGAAGTGGACAAACATTTTTTATATAAAAATAACGCGGCAATAACCAGATGGTTATTGTTTATGCATCAACAGACGCGGTCGCGAAATTGACAGGTCCCCGCAGCTATTTTGGCCTTATTACCTTATTTTATGACATAGTCCCGGGGTTTTAACACGATTAAGCGAATAATTATTTTTTTTCGAATGTCATTGTCATTTTACTTAATGTATCAAGCTGGTTGTCTGGAAGATAAAACAATTATTCTGAATTAATAGTTATCAAAATGATACTTTTGGGATTAAGAGTTTTCGTGACGTCACGTTTTCCTCCTCCACTTCATGCCAGTAGGTGTCGCCACTCGAAAGCAGAATTTAGTGATCCTCTAGGTAGTGATGGGCAGATGTGTCCACCATTTTGTCCTAATGCGGAAGTCACAAATCGGCGGGCACTTCAGTATTAAATGAAGTTTGCTGCTGATCCCACTTTTCGCTCAATGTTGTGAAGTCCAATTGGTAGATGTTATTGCTTCGCCCAATAGGAAAAATTGCTTGCTCTCTCTACTTCCGGTTTCGGTCACTAATGGTGTCGACCAATAGAAAACCACATTTGCCGATCACTACCTAGAGAATCACTAGTAACTCCTCTCGCGGCAGTGATGTGCGCCGCGAGACATAAACTAAAACGCCGAGATTGTTCGGATTAGGAAATACGCCTGAGTTAACAGAAACACAGAAAGAAGAGGAGATCGTTCAATTATTGGGCCATCAACTTTGATTGTGAACGCTTGATACTTTTTGCTTCTGGATCAGGAGCACAAAATGAAAGGAGCTAAACGGATGAAAAACGTTGTAGCAAATGATGAAATTTGCGGAACAAGCGGGGAGTTTCAATTCTACGATACAACTTCCTTCCATTTTTTATTTACAATAGTTTACATTCTTCTTTACTTTAATGCGTAAAATAGATGTCGAAAAAATGTTACAGGGGTAAACATGAGTAATGCTGCGCGCTGTATACCGACACAATCTGGCCGGAAACATGGGTTTGGGGGAATAAAAGGCGTTAAAAGCAATCACTTGCTGCATTTCGTATCTACCTGAATTATGAAGTACATACCACATGCATCTACTATATCATGAACGCACTTGGAAGATTTGATCCCCCTAAAAAAAACTTTAAAAAAGTAAAAAAAATTACACCAAGTACATGAAATCAAATAAATCACAAAAAAAAGAAAATAATAATAAATACAAAGTAAAAAAAAGATGTGAAATCAGAATGAGCTGCAAGTACATAAAGGTGCTTTCCCGCAGCGTGCAAAGGCGACACTGTGTAACACAATAATTCTTCTAAGACGAACGTAAGAATAAGCAACGACTGAGAATACCGCCCATAAGATCGGCGCCGCGAACTAACGAGGCAGCTTGCTCCGTAGTCAAGACATCGATGCAAGATTAATACGGCGGAAGCTTTTGATATGGTAGGTTTAAGAATAAAATTATGTCAAACCTCGGACCACGGTATAAGCGGTAACGTTTATTCGACGCCTCCTTGACAACCTGAGTAAATCGGTCGAGGGACCATAAACGTGTCGCGAATACAAATAAAACCAGGTACTAAAATGGCTTGGAAAAACTGATAAGTATCATGTGAATTTTGATCTACACTTCTAGATTGCTGTTAGAAACAACTAAAAATTTGAGTCGATTTCATCCATAAATATGTGTGTTTGAGCATGCATTTACGATATGCAAATTTGTGGAACAACTGTAGCAAAATAATTTGAAAAGACCAATATAATCAGCTTAAAAAATGAATAAAGTTACTCAAGAAGTTTACTATAGTAATATGCGTGTTACTTCGTGTAAATCCGAGCAGAACCGATTACAAATTGTGCTAGGAAATACAGATAAATACCATCAAGATTTTTACATACATATCGGGTTTGAAACTGATAGAAAATATTTCATCTCGTTCAATCTGCAATTTACGGGAAGAAAATCGCATCAATCCGGATTTAAATTTTTAAATGTGGTTGTAACCGGCAGTTTCACGTATCATGCATGAATATGAACCGCTTTGAGGATGAAGACCGTTATAAAATACGGCACTTAGTAATTTATAACAAATTATGAAAAAGTGATGAAATCCCCCCTCTGTAAACATGACTCATGTATGAAAGAGTCTAATTCCCTTTAATTCACGGAAAAAGTTCACATGCAAAGATTGTGAAATCATTTTCGCTAATTCCAATTGTATGTCAAGTATAAATGTCAAGTATAAAAAATGATAGAGGAATCAGTGTTCGAACGGAGAACGAGATTACAATTGGAATTAGCAAAGATGATTTCACAATATTTGTCATGTGAACATTTTTCGTGAATAGAATTGTGCTGGAATCTAGACAAGGGGCACGAAGATTGATTCCAATTTGACTGTGTATGTATAACAGAGTGTAATAAATTAAATTGACTTACCTGTACGTCTCCCACGTATACTCTTTCAAGATACGCTCTGATGGGATGAACTACTTACAATCACCACTTCAATTTACATTATTACTAGCACTAGAAAAAGAGAGTGGAATAAAGAATGAATTACTTCAAGGGGCACGAAAGGTCGATTAAACGAAATCTTTTGAGTTTCTTTTCATCCATCTTGCGCTTCCGCGATGAGACGTGCAACATTCATGTGACCCATTTTCCTCTCGAGATTTTAATAATCGTGTAAATACAAGTAGTAACTTCAAGCATTTCACGCTGTGTATGCAGGCATTTATTGGCTGAAAATTAACCATCAGCGGTGTTATACAGCTGACGAATCGATAACTGGTTTGCTAATAAGTCTGGTGTATTCATAAATGTATGCACACCCTCAGATATGGCCGTCAGAAAAATATAATAGTACACTATAAAAATGTTGTTTATGTCTGAATATTTTTAAATTATTAGAGAAGTGTATGGGATTCTACTAAAGAGAAATTTTGGAATTCTATGATTTTCCACATTACTGTGCGTAGGGTAACGCATACAGTTATTGACCCCTATACAATGATTGATACTCTTCCCCAAAAAGTAGGAAATATAATATATTGCTTCTTTTATATAATAAAATATATCTATATTTCAGTGGCCCAGATATTTTTCTTCCGAATATAATTATATCTTATCATATAAAAAAGCATTATATTATATTTCCTACTTTTTGGGGAAGAGTGTCAATCATTGTGTAGGGGTCAACAACTGTATGCGTTACCCTATATCGATACAAAAAATTTAACAAGAAATAGTCAGAGAAAAATGATCGAGAGAAAGCTGCATATAATTGTCATAGATTATTGTGAACCCCATCAATTATTTTCATCCGAAGTTATTAAAAACAGTTTTAATATGCATTTAAATGCTTTAATGCTTCCGTTAGTTGGTTCACTATCTTCCACGGAAAATGCATTCAGTATTATACTGATTAGGTTGTAAGGATTAAATGTTATTTATTAATAGATTGCACATATTCCTCAAGTTTCATAATTCATACGATATCGAAATCGCCAGAGATGAATGTTGACTGCAGGCGACGGTTTATTTAGACTGTTGGTTATTCTGAAAAACAGAGAAAAGAATGAAAGTAAGGTATAAAGTATCGCGAGGTTTGTCTCTTTGGTATGAAAGAGCTTTTCGCTTCATGGTAAATCAAGCTTCCTCCGAGTTGGAGGTGGTGTATTTGAAATTTTTAAGAGAAAGGATCGCGACGTTCTCACATCTTTGCTGCTTGTCCAGAAAGATCTTAAAATAACAGCCTTTTTCGTGGATCTTTGTCGGTCGTAACAGAGAAGCGTTATTCGTACTATAACAGAACCGAGCTTGAAAAGGAACTGTGCAGAAAGTACAGACACGAATATACAATTTCTTGAAACTATACACTACCGTTGAAATTGATGTGGGTAAAAGGGAATTACGGGAAACTAACGGGGAAGTTTAACTATGTGTGAAGTTGCTGAGCAAATTCAAAATACTGTTGTTCCGTTGAATTAGGGGTGAGAAAAAGTGAAGACGTAGGTATCTGATTGGGTCAAAAAATGAAAGAACATATTTTCTAACACTACTGGTAAAGGATAAATAAAAACAGACAGGTAATTTTCAAAGCATTTTTTATTCATTTAATGACTGTTAATGCTCCAAAAACTTTCAACCACCATTTTGATACACCCTGTATAAATTATTGCATTAGCAGATACATTTCATCGAATGTCATAACACTGATTGCTTTTGACATTAAAAAACGTCATTAAAAATTAAACATAACCTTCGAGATTATAATTATGTAATTAAATTTTATATAATATACTTTATAAATGATCCATGAAATGGTTAATAAATAGTCCGACTTCAAATAGGACATATTTTTGATAACTTGTTCAAATTTTAACGTCACAAACTCTTTGTTTTGATATTTATTATTAGCGGTTCTATTAGCTTTTCTGAATTTAACTAATGCATAAAACTGCATTAAAATAGAAGAATAATTATAAAAACTCGAATACGCGGTAAATTTCAATGTAGGGATTTTGAATCAAATGCAACTACAATAATAAAAATATTTCTGCAACGATTCCCTGCAGCAAACAAATATCTTGAAACAGAAAGGGATTTCTTTATTAAACATCAATTTCGTTACGTGCGCAGGAATCGTTAACGCGTACAAAGAGTTCCCGTAATGAATGGAATTGGACGAGGGCGTTCGGAATTAATTAAAAATGTACTGAATTTTAAAAAATACAAGAAGGAAACATTTAATATATATTTACATGTGCGAACAGTGTATACAATGTTCCTGTTGAAATTAACATAGACCGTGGATTGAATAAAATTGTAGGATTATTACCATATCGTGTGTACGACGGGAAAAAGAATTACGTATATGTAAGAAGTCGGGGCAATGAGTTTGCTCGTAGAAACCAACTCGCTCGTAAGTCGCATTAACGCTAAGAACACTAATTAATATTCGTCGGCTCGTATAGAGAACCGCGAGTCGTTAAATGAGCGGAATAAACAGAACGAATAATAAACTAAAATTATACTACTATCGAGTCGTGCGTTCGAGATCACGTAGACGGTCAATAGGAGAAACGGAGGATGGCGAGTCGTAGAAAATATATGCGTTTAATTAGGCAAACAGATGAAATTACAGTAATGATATCGAGACTGATCGTGCCCTCGAGTACAACGATGATCTAAGCAGCATTGTTCACGGTAAAGAAAAATCAATTGGTCGTTTAATGCCACTGGGAAACTACCCCCACTCTGCCTTTCGTCTTCTTCAATACAAGTTCATAGCTTACATAACATATCCGCTAAAAATAATATCATTTATTCTTCTACTGTGGTAAACAAATATTAATCGCAATGATTCAATTCGCCTTCTAGCTAATCCTCTCGAGACAATATTGCTTTGCTCTCGGTGTCGATGTAGCTCACATGATCGAAGGACAGCTACGAAATGAAACTTGAAATTACTCAGACACGCGGTAAAATGTGAGCCGACGGAATGAAACTGAAACGCGTAAAGAAGTCTGTGATCAGGGGTGGATTTGTGTATAAAGAACTTGAAAAAGTTTAAACACAGAGGCTTGAGACACCTTTAAAAACAAGTCACTTTCTTTGATATTGCAAATTAGCAATAACCACATATGTGAGCTGGCATATTGAATTGATTTTAAAATTGTCCCAATGTTTTTCAATTAAAATATTTGATAATATTTCACAGATACAGCCTAGGGGCGCCAATCTCCAAATCCACCCCTGTCTGTAATGTATACCAATGTTCGCGTGCGCTTGCTGTGTACTCGAATTAACAAAAGCACGTATCAAAAATATGAGAAGCCATACAAATTTGCATGTCTCGTTTCGCTGGCAGTCGTCGCCACGATTTTCGGCACTTACAATTAGGTACGCTTAGAACCCTTACCGTTCGATCTCGGCGCCGTACATCTAGGGAGTATTCACTCGTTAGTATTGTGTTGTACGGTGTCGATCTGCTTCGAGTCGAGTGTGCGAACTAATGAATAATGAATAACGTGTGCAAGATACAGTCAAACGAGCTTTCGATATTGATACTGAACAAAAGCCATGGAACACAATATATAAACATCGAGACTTGAATGGTTTATTGGTAATCAGGAGAAAGTGGTTCGTGTAAAATTTCAATTAGGTCTAATAAAATTGTGAATATTACTTTCCAAATTTAAAATGATCAAAATAAATAAATTTTCAGGAAAACCAGAAATATTGATCTTTAAAGCTAGTTAATTGTTTCGTGAAAATATCAGCCTACTCTTCGACTGTTTCCTATGAAACATATCTATAACAATAAATGCAATGAATTTACAGTCATTACAAAATAATATTCGCATTATACAGTAGTGCGTTAAAATAGGTTTCTGGAAAAAGTAAAACTTATATTATAGTAATGTAAAGAAATCAAAAGAATCGTCTAATTCTCTAATTTGAGTATTAAATTGTTCACCCTCATAAAAATACAGATTTGCTTGCAGAATAAATATACACAGATACTTGGAAAGAAAATAAGTAGATATACTAATGTCAGATTTGTTCAGAAATGCCCAATAGTGGTTGACAAACTTAATTTTTTTCACAACACGATTCAAAAGTAAAAGTAGTGGCAAACTGAAACGCCAAAGTTTCTATTCGAGTACCTGCCTCGTACATTTAGTCTTCAACTTCAAAAATTCAATACTATATACACATTACCTTGAGCTTGTATACATTATAAAACCACGTTTATCAATCTTGTTTCCCTGAATGCTTATATTTTGTTGCCTACCACTGGAGGCTGAAGTTTTGCACAAAACAGCTTCTCCTTACCCTATAATGAACAACTACCACTTTGAAGAACACTGAGAGTCGCTTGACACAAAAATGGCCCGTGTGCAGGTAACCAATCGTTCGATTGCACCGCGCTAAAAAATGGCATTCGGCACAATGTAACACGTTATCACACACTATCCTAATCGAATGAACCTATACAATTTATTCGGTATCAATATTACAACTTTATTGTGCTTTCTTCGTTTAACGAGTACATTTACCCCCCATCCCTATGTCAGACTTTACGATAAAAACATTCAAAACTCGTCAGCGCTAGAGAAGTTCGGGGTAGTGGATCAATTTCACGGTTACTTCAGCAATTAACAAAGTTTCTTTGCAGCAGTACTTGCAGCTGCACAGAGATTTTAAAACTTATCGCTCGGAGTGTGTGGGGAACGTTTCGCGGGACTCGTGATTAATCATCCACGCAGGATACCCCGTAAACGAATAAACATTTCGTTCAACGCGCGGTAGCAAATTTTGTGGAAAGATTCGCGGAGGGTTTCTCTGCGAATGAATTAAATAAAAATAATTCCCCAATAAGCGGTCCAACGGAGGCGATCGTGTTCATCGACACAGACGATTTGAAACGCGAAAATAGTCCCTTATAAACAGAAGGAGCATATCCAATGAATCTCAAAAGAGTAACTACGGTAGTTTGTTCAATTTCTCGAGGGATTTTACAGGTGGTACGCGCACGAGCGTTGCCCTGCGAAAGGAAATCTTTACAACCCTGAGGACGGCAACGATCAGTGGTAATTTTATTATGCTGCCACGAAATGGTATTTTTTTTTGTGGAGACCCTGCTCCCGAACGTTGCACTAATCTTTTTTCGTTATCCTGCACGGGTGTGCCGTTTGCAGTAGATCGGCAGGGTGTAAACTCGCGTCTGTGTATTTCAGTTAACGTCCACCTCGACAAAATAGAACGCGCTGATCTTCATGCGTGAAACAATCGTCTGTTTCGGGACCGCTCGTCCTATCAAACATAGTCGCCCCAGACTGTCACCGTTTTTGCTCTGTCCACCGACGCGAGGTAGGTGCCGTGAAGATGCCAAGAGACAGCTGTCACCGGAGCTCTGTAAAAAGCAACGTAGTCACTCGATTAGATTGGCTGGATTAGCCTATTTCGTGTCGTCGTCGTGGCAGTTGATGCTTTCGGCGATGGAACATGTAATAAGGGAATAGTCACATGCCTGCAGTCAGAAAGACTGATTTTGTTTTCTTAAAAATTGCGGATTGAAAAGTATAGGCTTAAGGGGGGATTGCGCCTTGTTGGGCCGAAAAATAGGTAATGCTTCGTGAATTTTTTGTACAGGAACAGCTTGACAATTTAATTTGAAGTTAGTTTAAGTTATTGTTCTGAATTTTTGTGTGACAGTGAAAGAAAAAGCATGGCAGGTACAGAGTGCTGACTGAGACCGATGAAAAAAAATAGGGTGGTCCTGGATATCTGTGGTGGTAGAGCCTTTTGAAGAAGATGAAGCGGCCTGATTTAAGTCTGAAAAAGGTTTTGCCCAAAATTCGGGAAAATTTCTTTAAATAAAAAAGGAACGGTTACAGTTGCGGCAATAAATCTACTACCACAGGTAGCCACACTCGTATAGATTAATAATCTCTGTTCCTTTTTGTGTTTCAGATAACCCATACAGTGCGTTCCGTCAACACCAGGACCACCCGATTCTTTTCACCGTTCTCAGTCAGCGCTTTTTAGGTATCTGCCATGTTTTTTCTTTCACTGTCACACAAAAATTCAGAACAATAGCTCAAGATACAATAAAACAGGCTGCCAAACCTGAAATTAATTTGTCGCGCCGTTTTTGTACACCAAATTCACAAAGAATTACCTATTTTTCGGCGCAACGGGGCGCAATCCCCTCTTAAAGTATTATACCAAAATTGAAAGAATTCGTGAGAATTCGAGTGTCCAAATTGGTGCACCCTTTTAAGGGTCATTTCTTGGAGAAACGTATATCATTGTTTAGTTCTCTGCATTTCTACTCATTTCTAGAAATAGAATTTTGACTTCTATTTTTATTACATAATATGGATCTTTGAGCCAATACATGAAATGTGCCAGAAAAAATATTGTCTATTTGCCTCGAAATGATTTTTATAAGTTTAGAGATATAAAGTTAAGTAAAAAATATTTTCAATATTTTTCTTCTTCACTTGTTACATTCTTACTTTACGAAATTATTGTGAATATTCTGTGTTGCTGTGTCTAGAAGCATTGGAGAATTATTTTAAGACAAACACATTTATGGGGAACATACAGGTTAAAAATCTATTACATTTTTCCGTTTGTGATAATTTTCGCTGTTTGAAATCACAGTCCAAGAATTCTATACAGTATTCGTAGGTACTCTTTACGCATTCATCCCTCCGTTCCGATTTTCCACATCTGTCATACCGAAATTTACACGTGTCAATCATTCAGCCGCACCTCATACCCCGAATTATTTGCATAGTCCTACAGATGTGACGATGGTAACTATTACGAATAAATGCAATAAAAATCGTTTATAGTATTTTTCTTTCAATCAAATCATATTATCACAAATGTTTCAGAACAGTTTTGTAGTAATATTCAAATTAATGTTACTGAATTCCGACTTCCAAATATTGTTCATATGATTCTTCAAACTAAAATGGAAAGATAAAAAGCTGACGATATTTCTCTGACTTTGTTTCTCCCGAATTATTAAATATTTATCCCACATTCTTTATGTATTTCTAATTTCTAAACAGTAGTTTTAACTATGAAAATAGTTACCCCACTTTCCCCTACCTATGAAAAATGTTTTCTATGATTTTTTGCTGTTACATCGAGACATAAATGAAAACTTCAGACTTGAATTATTGAAGTAACATTCGTGTTATTTAATCAATGGAACACTTATGTATTCGCGTTCTAATTTGAATGTATCCAATTCTATTTGCAAAGGAAACAGTCTACAGAATAACAATTCGCTTATGTAACGATGAGAACGATTTCATGAGAAATTACATAGAATGAAAGGTTTCGTTCTACTAATTATAAGGTTAAAAGTGGAGACGTCTCACGTGATGCAATGTGTGAGATCAGAAACGTGAACATAATGAGTGCGCGCCGTTTCGGCGTGTGAATCGTTCTTAATACGAGAGACGATATGCGTTAAAAATGTCTAAAATCTATTAGAATATTCACCATGGCCGCTGCAACATACAATTCCTGTTTCCTGTGTGTAAATCGCGTGTACATCTTGTTGCACTCAGGAGTTTAGCATTTAAATAGCGGGCGCCGGAAGTGGAACCCTTGCATTCTTCTCCGTTGCTTACATTATGAAGACGGAGCCCCCAATTACAAATTGGTAAAAGTTATTTCGATTTCTTTTGGCACTCGCAATTACTGTATTTTGATTCACCCCATTACTCATAAAAGATTTTCTCTAATAGATCCTAATAAATTTCTGCGTCGGGCATCATAAAGTAGTGTTTGCAGCAAAAATTGATTAGGTATATGTTTAGAAGGTAAATCTTAAAAAAAATTCTGCATGTGTCAGATATATCTTAAATATAGAAATGAGTACAATGGTTAAAGCTGAATACAGCTCTTAATCACTCTTAATTACAACAAAAGTGTTGTAAGAATTTGCAACTCGATGCGCTGTTAACGCTTTTAATAAAAAACACCCCCAGCATTTATTTTGTCATAATCAGACTCTTTGTTGAACTATTATGATTTTCTTTTCTAAACTAGACAAAGACAGTATGAAGTACTACATCACTTTTTGCAGAGCTTATTGATTTAATTATTTGCTAATTAACTATTTAAAAGTCCGATGGTAATTAGGTCCATCTATAATGCGATAGTTGTATTTGCATGGTTTTAATGTGTTATTAATTAATTTGACCATGCAAGATGAATTAATACGGCAAAAATCATATTATACCAATTTGACATTGTAGGATAGGTATTCAATATTATACAATAAACATACCATTAATGAAATGTTTGAAGTTTTAGTTTGATTATAGAAATTCACATTGGTTCGATTAAATTACGAAAAGCAAATAATTATTAATAATTACTATACATCACATACGCGTTTAAAATACATATTCTGTACTTTGAAAAGCAAAACATTTCTCCCTTGCATAGTCACCATTTCTTGCTGCGGTAACTAGACCATAACACTTTTAAACAAAACTCACTCATACATTATTTCAAAGAAAATCTCCCATTAATCCATAAACAAATCCCCCTTATTACGGCGAATCTAACGCTGTTAAAGTGGCGAGAGTTACTCGACCACCTGGCGTACGAAAATCTGCGACCGCTCAAATCGTTTTCGCTAAAGATTCCATTTGAATGTTGAAATACACAGAGGCGCGTAATTTTCTGGTCCAAGCGGCCTTCTCTTGTGCAGCAAAAGGTCTATAAAACCTGAATTCCCAAGGGTGATTCAGAGGGCTCCGTGGAATCGTAAAAGGGTGTTTCTATGCGAGGACAAACGTGCTGAAATGACATACCTTTTGCGTCTCGAGTAAAACTTGGCGGAGATCGCGCGCCCGGGAAACGGACATAAAGCAGCTGTATATTTTTCAAGCACTATAAAGGTCAAGTACAACCGGCGAGAATGATGTGCTAAAGAAAAATTGGATTCATAAAAACATGATTAAAAAGTTTATACGGTACTTGCCCTACGCCCCTCATAAAGGATAAAATATTATTGGACGTACCCAATGGAAGGTATTTAAAGAGACTTTAATGCGAGAGAATTCCAATTATACGAATATCATAAAAGGAAGTTTAACTTAATGTTTAGTAGGATGGTTGTGTCTTAATGATATAATTGTATGGAGAGAGATAAACGTTGCATGTGGTCTCTGAAAGGTATTAAGTCGAAGGGGGGATTATTTGAGGAAAAGTAAATTTATGTAAAATGAATTTTTGTTGTGGGAGATTTTGTTTTCGAAGACCATAAGTTTTAAGTCTGTCGTGTATGGACACTAAGATAGCCCTTATTTTCAATCAGCGATTTCTTTTGCTCTCACCCCCTAATATGGTTCCATTTCATAAAAAAATAGTCCCTGAAAAAAATTATTGCAATCGGACAACAGGAAAGGCCTTAAAGTTTAGAATTCATCAATGGTTTGAATTCGAAGAATTTCTCAAACATTGTAAGTTCTATCGAAATTTTGTTCAAATAATATTAAAAGAGCATTCTATTGTCTACACTTACGGTGTATATAATTCGTTCGTGCTACCAACGATATTTTAGATAATAGTATCATACATGATCAAAAAAAAATCTGGCCAAATCTGCCAATTCTGATTCACTTAATTTTTCGATGTTGCCAGTTTGGGCACGAATAATAAAAATAGCCGTGCCAGTTAACCGGTTAAAACACAATTGAATGGTTCGCGATAAAAGTGATTGCGATGTTCTCATAAAAAATTTTAATTTAAAATACAAATTTAATTTAGTCCGAATTTTTGTGCTTAGTTTATCAATGAACGGATTGTTAGAGTAATTTGATGACTAATTTCAAAGATGCTACTTAATATACTGTACTTTGTTTACTTTTTGAATTTTGCACATTCGGTTGAATCTTTATTTTGGTAAGAAAATGAAAAGCTGGAGTGATAAGAAGGTTCTCAATCAACTCAAATAATTAGAAGTTCATTTAACCACGCTGTCATTTTACTTGTAAACTGTATCTGTATACGCTGAAATTAAATAACTTTCGTTGATTATTATATCACCAGCGAATATATTAATAATTTCACACTTTAACATAATTTACAGCTCGTTATAACCACGTGATATCCACGTTAATTACCAAAACCAAGTTAGTGTCAGTTATATATCTTTCATGAATATTATTCGTTATAATTATAATTTACTTCTCATCTCCTGTCGCATAAAACACGCCTACCATAATTTCGCAAACATAATTATCACGATAAATATAAACGGACATTACACTCTGTGTCTAAATACATAACTTCTGTCCACGGTTAAAAAAAAAACCAAACCCAACATGATCCAACAACAACGATTCCAAAGTACCATCACCCAACTCCTAACTCTCGATTACAACCAGCCAGCAACGTGATAAGAATTACCTCTCCAAGAAAAGAATTCCTCAGCCAACACATTCAACTCTACAACACGATATCCCATCAATCCGTCCGTACGCAACCGTTCCCTCCCACCGAAGAAGTCAAGCGCACCTAATCAGGCCGCAAGAAAAATCGAACGAACCGAATAAAATATTACTCTGCAAAAAGTTCATAAGAGAAGCTCGTGCGCGGATAAGCGACAGATAGCTGGAAGCGCAGCCCTGCCAGGAATCAGGATAAATGTTTACCAAACTCCGATCGAGAGTGGAGCGCAAACAATTGGAGCGATAAATGAGGGGAAAAAGGGGGCGGGGAAGGGGGGTTGGGGGGTGGGGGAAGGGTGAATGGCGAACGACGGCGTGCATAGACGATTGTCCGACATGCCTACGAGTACGTAAACTCTGTTACCGACGAAAAAAGGCGGGTTTATATAGGATGAAACAACAACAGGGACGAGAGAAAAAGTGTTCGCCAGGAACGTGCGTCGCGACGACCGCCCGTCGAGAGCGGCGACCGCTGTCGCCGCCGCGGGCACACTGCTACCAACCATGACAACGGCGATATTTTTCAAACTGTCCCGCTTCGTATCCGGATACCTTTGCGAGCAACTACCTACGCGGTATATATTGCGAGCGTGATAAAGGGGACCTATCCGTTTCTGCCGAAGGAGCGTGGAAATAAGCTTTCTCGAACGGCATTTCCAACCGTTACATTTCCTCCGCAGCGACCGAACCCTCTTTGTTTCTCTTTCCCTTTCATTGCGTTGCATTCTGTTTGCTTCGGCGATTTCTATCCCCCCCCCACCCCCCGCCCTTCTGCTCTCTCCCCCCGCGGTGCGAATATGTTAGGATTTAAAGGAGGATAGGGAGGATGGCAAGTGACGAGGGAAAGGGACTCCACTGTGGAGAGGTAGGGGAGACAGCAGGGGAGTCGGTTCATACGAAGGAGGAACCATTTGTTCGACTTTAAGTTTTTATTGTTACACACTTGTATGAAGGGTAAGGGGGGAAAGGAGGAATGTCTATTTTATAGACGATCTTAAAACATAAATATGTATAGGTATTTCATTAATTTTTATGAAGGTTGCTATTTCTTCCACAATTTTCCGAGATGCTAAAAAATCCTGTGTTCTCGTAATTCGTAACTTCTGGTTCATTGCTTTGATACGAATAGACTCATATATTTATATCCGAGCTCCAAACAATTTGTTATTCTTCTATTCCAAGAGCCCCCCCCCCCCCCGGGGGCCTCATCTTCCAATAAATTATAATTTGATCCAAATACTATATTTTTTTGTTTTCCATAATTTGCACACCACACACGCGTAAATTTATTTGTAGGTAATTCTGTTATGTATACAGGGTGCCCCAGAACTTTTCCCAGCTGGGCCAGTTTTCTTAAATCCGCCACTGCTTCTTACGTACCCCAATAACAAAAACTATGCCGTTTTATTTATATGCTACGGTAGGAAAGAAAGAGAAACATGTGGTATTTTGATAATTCTCTGTACGAAAGACTGTGTTTTTTGAATGACAGGATTAACGCATAAACGCCAATCTGGGCCGATACTTTGTCAAGATCAATAGCAAATGGTTAGAGGGAAGAGAACAAAGAGGTATCAAAGAAAGCCCCAGAGAGGAGCCACAGTGGATTTTGGATTTCACCTCCGGGCGATGGATTATGTACAGCATAAGGCTGGTAAGAAAGAGGATATTGTCGGAGGGATATCACTTAAGGGAAGAAAAAGAGTTAGTGAAACAGCGTCGCCTATTCTGTCGCGTAAATGTATCTCGTTTATCCGCCTGTAGGAGGACGGTAATTAAGAACAATTGTTCCTCATCGCCACGGGACTGCGTCGGATGAAAGGGATAATGTTGAATGGAACTTTCGATAAAGGAATCCTTGATGGGATTACGTGAGTTGAAGCGCGAAGATTTCGACTGACAATGAGAGGTTCTTACGGTGGTGTTGGAGAATACTGAATACTATCGACGTTTGATTATTATCTGCGCAAATTCAAATGATTCTTCTCTTACTGTTAAGGGGACTAGGCAGTCGAAAAATCGATTTTTTTTTATTGCATTTTCCAAAAGTACTATCCTTTCTGAATAAAATTCCGCGTGGTTTATAGTAAAATTCGCCAAATTATAGATTTGATAGCTAAAAACGTCAAGCGGTAACCTATAGCGTCGCCTTTGTCCAGAAACTTTAAACGCGTTTTTCTCGAATATTTTCTTTTCTTCGTTTTTACCTGATTGTGAACGAATGGAGGTTCAGATCGACTTGAAAAAATTACAGGATGTGTAAAACATGTGCCATTTCCGACCAAACCTCTGACATGGTCCGTAAAAATTCGAGATTTTCATAAAAAGATTAAAAAGTCACCGGATTTTAGTAGCGCACAAGCAAGAACGATTTTTTCTCGGAAAAAATCGCCGTTTTTCGACCACCAATCGTATAATTTTGATTTAATTTCTGTTTTTATAGGTTTGGTCGGAAATTATGAATCCAACAAACAAGAATCACACCTTTAAAATTGAATTACGTCACATTTTAAGACCGATTTTAGGGCAAAACGACGGAAAACCGTTAAAATGTTTACCCGTCTGCAGCGCCATTTTTAAAGCACATATATATTTCTTACCATTTATTTCTCAACCTGTATGGTAGTAATAAACATTGGGTAAAAGGATACACCTGGACGTGCTTTCATTACTTTACAAATAAATAAAGGACAGAGTCTCTTTCTCACAAAAAATGACTGCCTAGTCCCCTTAAGAAAATGAATGTAGATGTTTTTGTTAATAACATGATATTCTTAAAATGCTTCAAGTATAACGTATGCATACTTTTTGGAGATATATTAGCACTATTGCTCTTTACATGAGTATCTTATGTATTATAATACTACTCCCCATGACTATGAGTCACTGTACATTAATAATGTAATAATAACACCCCTTCGTAACATGAAAACCCAAACAAAAATTCTGAGATAAATGCTTTGTGTAGTCGATAATAATTTACAAATGTAAGGCCATTAATATTGAAATTTTTTATTGTATTTTTATTATGAGTCACTGTGCATCAATAACCATATAATAACCCTCTTTTGTAACATAAAACCCAAAATAAAAATTCCGAGCAACTTAAATGCTTTCGGTAATCGATATTTACTAATTTAGGGCTATTTACATTGAAATTTTTTTACTGTATTTTTATTGTGAGTTTTCACTGTGCATTAATAACCTAATAATAACACTCTTTTGTAACATAAAAACCAAAATCAAAATTTTAAGATACATCAATGATTTTTACAGTCTATAGGCATTCACTAATTTAGGGCCATTTATATTGAATTTTTTTACTGTATTTTAACTATAAATCACTGTGCATTAATAACGAAATAATAACACACCCTTGTAACATAAAACTGAAAATAAAAATTCTGCGACACTTAAATGCGTTTTATAGTACTCCGTTTACTAATTTACTGGCATTAAATTGAAAATTTTTCTGTTTTTAAACCGTGTGGATTATTACCCGAAGAGAACAGTTTCTTGTAATATTGACAGGTTTTCATATCGCGACCCTCTATCTACCTAAATGATAATAACAAGCTATAATCACTGACTACATCAAGCATCTTTCCCCTGGCATATTTCTGCACTCATAAATATTTTCGATTTTCATATTACGGAAAGGTTGAGTTATTACCGCCGGTCAGTTCGGAACTCTTATTCGGACGTTAATTATTAACCCCGATGATTTACGCGCAATAGTTAAGACGCATATTAAACCGAACGATTGAAAAACACGTGATTTATCGCGTCAAAGTGTTATCGGGACACTGTGTTTTATAGGCATTGCAGGGGCTGGCTCAACGGGCAGGGAAGGGGGGTGCTGATCAATTTACTCATTGGCAATGCATCTTTTATCCGTACTTAGCAGCTCCTTTGTAATATGTCAGTGGAAAATGATGAGCCCCACCTGTTGACACAGCCGACGTAGGCGATGCCTCGGGGCGAACTATTTTCAGCTAGCGGCAAAATGAGAATTTTAAGATAACTAACCGTAAGACGTCACTCACTACGCGAGAACACACCAGCACCTTTTAGATGCTCAAGGATGAAGCTGGGCAGTTTTGTTGGCACGTGTGCAATGTTATTAACACTTTGAGTGGCGCAAGCGTTCCGAGCGATCACTTCTGCCGGGAAAGTTTGGTGCAGTTCACCCCCCGCGCTTTAAATATACGAGGTGTGTGGCTATTTAAAAACCGGGCTGCGCAAATTGTAAAACATTGTGTACGCCACAGCGGGCGGATGAGCGGCGACTGTATGCTTGAAACCTTCCCGCGTTGAACGAATCCAATTTCAGTCCGCTAAATTATTTGGTTCGTTGAAGAGAACGGCATTTCGTTGCGTTGGAACCATGATGAGTGTAAAAATCAAACGGCGCGACAACGTTAAATTCTTTCTACCTGAAGGTCCGACCAGAGATCAGAAATATTGCAACGAAATTTTAACTAAGTTTTGTGAAAGACTGAGGAAGGAAATGCCGGATTTGCGGAGGAAGGGCGAGATGGTCCCTTCGCCAAGACAATTGCTCCAGCTCACAGCGCTGTTTCCGCGGTGCTGTTTTTTGCGGATAAATGCACTGCGGTGACAGAACACCCACCATATTTGCTGGATTTGGCGCCACGCGATTTCTTCCGTTTGCGGAAAATAAAAAGTATTTATATTAATACAATCCCCATTTCAATGTCTGGAGGAGGTGAAGGTGAGAACATTGAGAATGGCAAAGCTTTTAAAGGCTTTGCCACTCGTTGAGCTCCAACATTATTTCGAAGAGTGGAAAATACGTATGCAGCGGTGGGCAGATAGGGAAGGGGAATATATTGAAGGGGACAAATGTTAAACTTGGAAAATTATTAAATAAATGACACTGTCAAGTCTCATATATGGACAGTAATAATTAGTAGAAAAAAACCCAAATTTGAGGTTGGGGAGGGGGTAAATCCATGTTTGAGATTTGAGGCCGTCAGAAATCCAAATTTTAATTTGGGAAGGGGAAATCTAAATTTGAGTTTTGAGGAGGGGGAAATACAAATTTTAGTTTTGGGAGTGGGAAATCCAAATTTAAGTTTCGGATGTCGAGGAAATCCAAATTAGAGTCTTGAGGAGGGGGAAATCCCACTTTTAGTTTGGAGGGGGGGAAAGTCCACATTTGAGTTTTATGGAGGGGAGATCCAAATATGAAATTTGAGTTCCAAGTTTGGATTTCCCCCCTTCTCAAAACTCAAAATTGGATTTCCCCCTCACTAAATTCAAATTTAAATCCCCCTTTTACTAATTAGTATTAAGCGTACTAAAAATTAAAATTTTTACACTTTGTATTAAAGCTTCATAAGCATTATATCAACAATCCACCATATTTCATCAGTGCCCCATCAGAAGACTTTCAGGTAAATGTTGCGAAATTTTCTTTATTCATTTGGATAAAGCAAGATAGTTTTGCATCTATGAGATATTGCCATAATTATTTCCAAGAGTTCCATTGTTTCCTCAAAATTTAGTATCGTTTGTTAATCAAAGTTGCTACTTAAGCAATAATGCGCGCAGGTTTATTGCAATTAATTGTAATACAGTTGCATGACATATGGAATTATTTATGCAAATCACATGCGCTGTTAACGGAGCATTAGCGCATAAAACAAAGGACACCTTTTGTATTATTCTATTTATGTCCGTTTCCCAGTTGCGCAGATTTGTTGGCACTTAATCAAAGTGAGAATGGCTATTACGTTCGTTACAGCACTATGTGTCATTTGCATAATCAATTAAACATAAACGTATAAAGTATACATGTAATTCCCGTACACGTGTAACATTGCCAAAATTTTGTAAAATCGAAGCAAACATAATATCGATATAAACGGGGATTGTAGAAAACTGGTCAGGCTATAGCTGGTTTCTATTTCTACATAAAAATAGAAGCAATTGATAAAGAGCAATGTTACATTCTTTAGAAAATTTTATCTTCCTAATAAAGTAATTTACTGATATCAAATACGAAGGACATATCTCGTAAAATATTATTTTTTTCATGCTTATAAGATAATTTTATATCTAGAATAATGAGAAATTATGTCTTACAGGTGGTATCATATTTTTTATATAATCAGAATAGTATTTTCTTTTACCAATTAATTTATAAAATTCTTTTGTATAGATTAAATATCCTATACAGTGTATACATATAATATTTTCCTATTTGAACAGCGTATTGTGTAATAATAGTACTAGTAAAATGAAATATGCACATTTAAAAACTCTTTTCTATTAAAAGATGTATATTTAAAAAATGCGCTTACACAAGTTGTTTCAAGAAAGAACATAAAAGTCCTAAATCCTTTCTAAAGAGTTGCAAGTTATTTACTTTTGAAGGAGCCACGTCGTATGAATGCGAATGTTTTTTCTGCGAATCATTGAAACGTAAGCAGCTTAACATCCAGCATAAGAAAACTAATATGGTTAAAAGCTTTTTCATCGAATTTTCCTGAATATTTTTCAAATATTTTAGAACAATATGAGGCATTAATTAACTTTTTGTATTTAGTGTAGCTAACTGAAAAAATGGTTGTTTATGCAACTTGGGACAAATTAAATTAAGATAATATTTAATCTAATTCATACTATTATCACAATTAAATCCTTACTACAAAATTAACGATAAACTGTACCTGTTATAGAGTGAAACATTTATATTATCTCTCAGAACACTCTATACAACGCCAAATGCAACAGGCTTAAGTGTACCCGCCCGTCAGAATTAATTGGTTGTTCGGAAAGCTTTCACAGACATGCCACAAATGAGATTAAATTAAATTTAAGGTTGATACATTTTGACGTTTAATTAATTCAGCAATCGTAGTGTGTATTCTGGGGAATATTGATGCATCTACAGAACCGTGGCGACAAAATATATTTAAAAAGGCATGCCTATAAACCCTGGATGAATAATAATTCTTAATATTTATTGACACATTTAAGCGTTGTGACAAATAATTCCTTCTTTGGAATGAAAAATTTAATTATAATTTAAAATTAAATAATAGCCTGTTGAGTGTGTGTGAATTTCTATATCACAATTTTACTATATTATTTCTTAAATAATTAATTTGATAGATATAGTCTGTTAGTGATACGATACTTAACGCCTTTAATGGCAAGTCAAAATGATGACACATTGATGTAATAAAAACGCTATCATAAAACATTCGGTATTTCTCAGAAATTCATCACTATATACAATTTTTCGATTTTTTTGACGACAAAATTTAGATCACCAATCTACTACTCACATGTCAAATTCATAGTTTTATTACACATGAAGTTACTATCAACGTTGGAATCGATGACTAGTACATAAAACTATCAGATTTCAAAAATAAAAAATGTGTCTTCACTTGTATTTAATTTGAGATGAATCAATTATTCTGGCTAATTCGAAACAGACAACAATAACTTGGGTCTACGTAAGAAAACAGTAAAGAAAAAGGAATCGGATTCTGACCCAAAATATTATTTAATGACCAAGTACCTAAGTATTTAACTGGCCTACAGTTTCGGACACAAATTCATGTATACACTCTGTTTTTGCGAAAACAGAAAAAGCTCGCACACTTTAACAGTTTATAGTTTCTAAACAATAAAATTTCGAAATCAGTAAAATGACAACTTAAACCTCCCCTAACTTCGCGGGGACTACCTGCATCATATCTCGATTTTACTAAAATCCCTCGCATCAAGTGCAAGAAATGATCGATTCCGCCAAGAACAACTACGTAATAACATTACAGACTCCTAACAACTTCTATAAGATTTCTGATTTGCTACATGAAGAAAAAAGCGAATGATTTTTCACTTTATCTCAAGCCCCTATGTTTAAAGATCACCCATCACTTTCGATGTTAGAGAAAATAGATGCACATTTCATTTAAATCTATGCTATTATCGTCGATGAGAAAATAAAACGTTACCGCCAAAATTTTCCGGCCTAGGCTGTATTCTGCTTAGCCTTCACCTATACAGACCCGTCCCTGCGAATACTACGACATGTACCTTGTATTACCAACTTGATGCAAATCACACTCAACGTTCTTTATTGAAATATTATTCAGCCACGCAACTAAGGACAAATCAAAAGGTAACACAGTTAGACATCAGAAAAAGGCAGGGCGCAGGAGACAAATATGGCCATCAAACGGGACACATCCACCCGCCTGCAGCGTTTTTAACGCACGAATATACGAGACTCGTTAAGCAAAACTCAGCCTATTCGCGAGCCACTCCTGCGGTATTAAATTATCATTGCGAAAAAACACGCGTGTCGCCCGATAACGCCTAAGCCAAGACATATTTGCGCTTCTGTAACCGAAGCGCGGCGCAATCAGGGGAACGGCGCGGAGGGCACCCAGTAAGGCTGGCTGTCGCATTGAAACGAAACGGATGAACACCACCGTGAACACCGTGGCGGAACCCCAGTGGCGCGACGGCGATTACTTTCGCCTGGTATATTTAGCGGCGAGTCGCGGAAGCGAACGATCGCGCGGGGCAATTCATAGGCGCGTAGGAGTCGGCGACAATTCTGCAAGGAATTCCGCCCAGTTATCGAGACAATCGTGAATCTCTGCCATCAATCCGCGCGGCCGCGAGCTACGCGCATCTGAATGCTTGGTCGACCGCGAACAGTGGCGCCTAATGGCGCGCTCATTGACGTACAGTCGCCGTTGACTCCGCGGCCTTCGCGGCACGAGGATGACAATACGTACGATGATTAGATCGACGTCGCTCTCACGGCAAATGACGCGAAACGTCGCCGTAAACACTGCCACCGTAAAGAAGCATTCGCCTGCGATGCGTCATTGC
The DNA here is from genome assembly GCA_929108735.1 of Andrena dorsata. Lineage (NCBI taxonomy): Eukaryota > Metazoa > Arthropoda > Insecta > Hymenoptera > Andrenidae > Andrena > Andrena dorsata. Next base: position 9,937,151 of record OV815488.1, read on the forward strand.
GCTCAGACGGCATCCGATAGCCTACCCTGTGCGTATATCGCGAATGTCACGTGAAAAGGGGGCCATTATTATGTACACGTGGATATATTGTAGGGGGAAGTTGTAGGTTTTACTACTTGCAGTTAAGAATCATAGATGTATGGGTGTGCCATTGGGGAGGTTTGTGGGAGGAGTCAAGAGGGACTTTTGGTAGATAGCCATGTAGTAGTAATGCCTTTGATACTGGAGGGTTTAATGGAGATTGAATATGATCATCGTTGTTTCGGTAAAATTCACGGTTTGGAGGTCTTTTCTGTTTGGGCATGCGCGTTAGAGACCTCACTGCTACCATGTGTAGGGGAGATAGGCGCTAGTTGATACGTCATTCAGTTTTCGATTTTTTTCATTTTTATTTGCATTAATTACTTAATAACAAATATGCCAAAATGTACTTTGGTCCTCCCTCTTTAATATATAGTAAACGAAAACTTGAGAAAATATATACAAAATGAATGAAAAAATGTTATTTGGACGAAGGCAAAATGTATCAATTTATCACACTGCGGGGCAAGTTAACAGAGACGTATGCTAAAAACCAATCCTAATTTTTTCGTGCGAAAATCACGCGAAAAAATCAGGATTTCAACTTTAAATAGCCACCAGTTTGTTTTAAATTAATATTTCGAAAATTCCCTCCGTTAATCAGAGTATATATTCATATACTAACGAAATCTTTTTTGTTTTTTGATTTTAGATAATCTGGTTCCGCATGGCAGTGCTCACCGCAAAAACCAAATTTTTGAAAAGGCTTCTTGGATGTCGGTTGTTACTTTATTATAAACGTAAATATTTTCCTACGAAAAAATTACCACATGTTCTTTAAATGTTGCTCCTTCAAGTGCAGAAAGTTCTGTAGGAATATAGGCTTCCGCTTTTTAAAAATAATTACAAACATTCGCCTCTTTTCGGCCGCCTGACTAGGTATAACCCTTTAAGGGGGGTCACTCAGGTGAAAATGAACTACCAGTAATTTTACAGATAAAAATTTGAAAATATTTATATCCATATTATTTTTTATGCTGAAATGAATTATGTAAGAGTTAATATAGTGACAATTTTTTTTTCAAAATTTAAAAAAAAATCGAAAAAATCATTCGATTGTAAAATCCATACCCTTATTTCTGTAGAATTGTATACAAAGACTGCAAAAAAATTCAGCTCGAAAACTTCCTTTTTGACCGAATTATAAAGTTTCATGGTGTTCCTACCAATCCGCAATTGCGAAAGGAAGAAAACCTGGTTCTCATGCTAAGAAAATAGGAACAGCTATCAATGAACAATTTCTGGGTAAAATATTACCAATTTATAATAGACTAAGCGATGAAAAACTGCTCCGTCGTTGTGCACAATGCCTTACGCAAAATTCTAATGAAAGTTTGCATAGTATGATATGGCGTAAGTTTGTATTTATTATTATTTTCTTTTTTTTGTGATTTATTTGATTTCATGTTTTTTTAGGGGGATATTTATCCCTTTAGTGAAACAAAAGACCAGGAAGCAAGTAAGGAGCAACTAGAAAATCGAATAAACCCCTTGGTGAGCTGAAAGAAAACAGAAAATCCCTTCGAGGGCCCAGCTAATGTAACGAAAATCACTACGCCACAAACAGTCGAGAACTTTCAGTCGAACACATTAAATACTCTTTTTCAACGCTTATAGATGAGATAATGCAAAGTGGAGCGTCTTCGATCATGGAGCGGTTTTAAAGTTAACAGGAAGTACAGATAAATCTGTCAGTTAATAAAATTTGCTGGCTGATTATTATGCGCAACGGTGTGCATCAAAAGCGGCGAGATTTATGCGTGCCTGATAGGAACGTAATACGAGGATATTCTATCGAATATCATAGAAATTAGCTGAGGGTTCGTAATAAAGATAAGCATGCAACCGGAGCACTATCTTTCTGTTTCGAGCGGGGCCGATATTAAGGTAAATTACAAAGTGAAAAGGGGCCCGTTGGCGTCACTGCAGGTGCAAAAGCAACGTAACTTTTATCGATTTATAGCGGTCTGGAGTCTCTGCAGGGTAAAAAAAATAAATAAATAAAAGGATACGCGCACTCGTGTGGTGCATGCCAATGAATATATGGTGTCTATTAAGTATTAATATAGGTAAGTTCCCCACGAAGTTGCGTGGAACGTGCCAAACAGGACACCAAGCTGTTTACGCTCGGATGGTCTTAAGACCAACGCTTATACATAGTTGCAGAAGGTTGTCAGGATTTCCTGAGGATTACAACAACTGTTCGTACGGATGCAAAGCACCTTTGTCGCAATATCGTAAGATCAGCTGCTTCCAGAAAGCAACCTGATCAGATATTCGCGTCTCCTTTCGCAATTCCACGAACCACCGTTGTACCGTTCGCCACAAAGTGTTCCCTTCCACCGTCCACGAATGTCAACAGCATCTTTTACCTTCATTAACTTTTTGTCAATTTATAACCCTTGCGTGGTGAAACATGTACATATGTATGTTATGATAAATACCCTTAGCACTCTAACCCCTGCGGTATTTGGTAATGGACGGTTCAAAGCTGCGTAAATTCTTCTTCGCCAAAAACATTACACCAAACCTCGAACCCAATTTTTTCTGACTGTTTCACTTACGAGGTAAAGTTGGAAAGGAAGACTGATTAACGCTGCATTCGTTCAAATAAGTTGTAAAAACGGACAAATCATTTACTTGAGAATGTATAGCAGCCTTAAATGCAAATTCTAAGAAATTTATTTCTATTCAGCCCATCTTTCTAGAGTTTTCTTCTTAGAATTCAAATTAACTGAAGATTTTTAAAATGGCAAAATCAAACCATGTTAGAACCAGGGACTTCAAACCGGTATGATTTTGATATCCGTATTACGTCAAGAAAGCTATACCGAAACCGATGTTATAGAACCGAAATAAGTGAATACCGAAATCGTTAAAGTACCGAAACCAAAATAAATACCGGTATTTTCTGGTTCTTCGTTCGGTGAAATGGTAGATTAAAGTAATATCATAACCCTTATTAATTCGAGCTGTAAAAACACCGACATAACGTAATACATTTTCATAAAAATACGAATATATTAGTATACGTTTATCGTATAGATCGTTGTCTAATAATATTTTGAAAACTGTAATAAAATCAAAAAACCGAGAAAACTACCAGTAAGCATAGGTAAACATACCGGTATTTGCATACATCCGTATGACGTCATACCGGTATTTACAGTTTCGGTAGAAGTCCCCGGTTAGAACAAGACAAATCGTGCAGAAAGAGAATTTAATTTTTTTTCTGGACAGAATTAAGTGTATGTATACATATGTCGAACACAAACGTGAAAATGTAAGAAGCTACTGTGAATATTTTATGCGAGTAACGTCCATCAATCACAGTGATCATCGCATATTCTTCAGCACTGTAAATGCCAGTGAAAAGCCTGGATCCTTAAAAGCTGTCATACACGCGCACAGCAGCCCCCAAAGGGTAAAGCTGCCCGAGCAGCGCGACTTTGATTATGCAATCAGTTAACTCTGTGTTAGACCGAACAGTACAGTGGTCTACTTGAAGCGCGAAAGATAATTTCAATTACTAGCCACCGGTGGCAAAATCTACGCGTTCGGCATGATGGAAGGCTTTTACCGTAGATCGTTCGTCAATTGCGAAGCGCAACGACTGAGAGAGTAAGGAGGGTTATCGGGGCATAGGGAGGAGGGAAGTAGGAAGAGCAACGAAGGCGGAGAAAAAGGCACGAGGTCGAGCTGACATGTATATCCGTGCCGACCGCCAGCTCCTGGCGCGAGGGGAACAGGAATGGGAAAAACAGATAAAGAGCTCGGCTACCGAAGACACGACGAAGATAAATGACATAATATTGTGCTGGACCGGCCGATCATTGCCTTGGAAACGAAATCGAGTTGGGTGAAAGGAGCGCCACCGGGGCAATTGATCTCTGACGATGCTTCGTTACACGGGGCGACAATGAAATCGGCCTGATACTCATCAGGGGATGCCAAGGAGATTGCTTCCCTGGCCGCTCGGAACAGTCGGAATCTGTATACGTGCACAGAACCACTACCACACAGCCAACCGATATAATCTAATTTTTTTTTGTTCGCCTGGACGTGTTTACGTCCGCCTTTCCGTCCCACTTATTCCCCTCCGGGGAGCACGATGGATTTTCATTACGTCGTCCTCTAGCCGTCGAATCGCAGGAAATTAACATCCACGCCTAAAACCTTCGAGGCGGTATTATTAATTTTCTTCCGGGTGTTGCGGGGAAAAGCGTTGGGCGAAAAATTAATAGCAGGCCGTGGGGTTATCCGTGTGGAGGAATGCACATGGGCGCCTGAGTTGTCCGGGGTTTCTATGGCGCTCCTTGCATTTACGATTGATTAGGACACGGCCGTATTTCATCCAGCCACGTGAAACTAATCGATCGAAGATATTTATGAATACATCAACTAATTACTGTTGTTGCGTTTACGACGTCTGTAAATATTTACTCGACACGGTCGTAAAGCATCGCCGTAAATCGTTGCCACGTCCCGCTACCGCCCATTTCAGCATCATCGGCAGCTTCCTTATTAGAGACCCTATGACTCGAGTAGCAGAGGGACGAATGTTGAAGGCGATTTCCATATTCGGCTGTCTGGTAGTGATAAATTATATTTGGGCAATTAAGGGGACGCAGTAATTCGGCAATTCTCACTTGGTTTGGGAGCCTCGATTAACGAGTATCGTAGTAGTAACCGGTGATCGAGGGTCCTAGGTGGCAATAGGTAGTGTCCCGAGTTAGTACAATGGGAATTCTGTGTTTATTTCATTAATATTGTTACGTCAACTACGAGGTTAGATCGAACTGCTTCTCTTCGAACTTTTCCCAAGAGTACTCCCATAGTAAACATTTTTTAATATATTTTGACTAGTTATAGAGTTATTTTCAGTTGAAGACTAATCTACTTAAGACAAAGCTGGGGATTTTTTTATTCATATAAATAAAAATATAGAGCTTGGTTTTTGTATATAGTTTTAAAGCAATCTTTATTTTGTTAGAAAACAATTTTTTTAAAAATGACCGCGAACAAAATTGCTTTCCGGAGCACTGCTAAAAACTGACCCACACTCCCGGGAATGTCTGGATCATCTGAGAAGGAAATACAAAAGAGATATATAAACAAGTAGCGTAGGATTTTTTCAAAATTCGACTTAATTTGAAAATTATAGCGGTTTGATGAATTGACTTTAATTCTTGACATAAAAATTTGCACTCAAATGCTTGTAACAAATTGAATAATTGGAGTATTAAAAAAATCCTACGCTACATGCAAGATAATTTATATAGAGTGGGCCAGTTTTTTTGCAGTGCTCCGGGAAGACACTTTGTACAAGTGTCAAAACTATATAAAAAATGCAAGCTCTACATTTTTATTTGTACGAACAAAATAATCCCTAACTTTGTCTTTTGTTAGTGGCTTCAGCGTGGGGTGCCCCCTTAAGTTGCTTAAAGTGGTGGAAATAAAAGAAGGGGAAGACTCAGAAGGCAGAAGAATGAAATTGGAGTGTTCAGTTTTAATTAGGTCTTGTTAAGCCTGGTAGTGGATTTCTCAGTGTATGCTGTTTATTATTATTAGTAATAGTTATTAATTGTTACTATTTGATATTTCTACTACCTTTACTATTATTATTTATATAAAGAGTCCATATAGAGTCGATGTGTATTATGAAGTAACAGCAGTTAAGATTTCTGATTTAAAATCTGTATGTTCGCTAATCTTAATAAGTTGCCCCCCGTTGTTATTTTGTTCTGTCTACTAGATACATGTTCATATCGGTTTTGTTTTGTATAACTGAGGCCTTGATGATACATTTTATAATAATAGCTCTCTACTATTAATTACTATTATTACTACTGGGGCCATTCTACAGTCTGAAACAAATCTTGCTTGTAAACGGGGACCTTGATAATCTATTTTATAATAATAGCTTGCTACTATTAATTACTATTATTAATACCGGGGCCTTTCTACAGTCTGAAACAAATCTATGTGTAGTTTTTCAGGAGCTCTGCCAATTTGTGTCAGGCACCACTCGATCTCTTCTGACGTTCACGAAGTGGCTGGTTATTGAGCACGTGTCGATTATGACGAACTGCTGAACAGAGTACCTACACTATATTTCAAAGGAAATCCAGTGCTTGCGCGTATTTCGCGAAATCCTCTCTTAAATCTCGCCTGTTCGTAACAGGAAAATTGCTTCATCTAGAGTTCATTCTTCACTTCATCTTTTAAAGAAATTTTACATTTCAGAAGCATAGAAGCTCGCAGCATATTTATTCATCAAGTAAAGTGCAAAAACTGTACATCAAATATTCACCAAATAGAATTTAAAACTAGACGTGTATTAACATAATTTTCTCGTCAAACATTCTGAATTAATTAGTGCACTAATTATAAGTTAAAATGTATTAAGACTATCAATCCACCTGACCTGAGCTCTATCACCGATCTTTTCATGCGAGAAGAATGCACACTGCGACATAAACGTCAAAGTGTACTGACTCTAAATCCGCCTCGCATTCGCACTTAAGGTGGACCCCATGCGAGCCCTTGGAATCTAGAGATACTAGCACGCGTGTGTTAATAATCGCGATGTTACAGCGAGGAAGGCACGAAATGCTCGCCAAACGCCGTGAAATACTCTAATCGAACTACTTCCTTAAACTTTTCAGTTATATCCCGTAACTATCGCGGTGCCCGACCCGTCTACTCGTAAAGTGCAAGACAAAATTGCCGTAAATGCGTGCGCGACTGAAACATGGTGCGGTAATATTTATGAGATGCTGTTACTTGTCAGTTAACGCTGAAAAGAATAATAACCCGCGCCGTTACCACGCCTCGGCGTGCACTTATTTATTAATAACAAGTTGCAGATATCAAGGTATCGCGGCTTCGCGCCGGAATCATAGCCTTTATTTTGCTCTCCTGCATGCACGTGGGAAAGCCTTTGTGCCGGGAACGCTTCCTCCCTTTTTCCGCATTCTGGCCGCCCGTCTTAACGACGCCCCAGCAGCTAATTCCCTTTTTATCTGTTAACTCTACGCAACGTCCTTGGCCATGATTCACGATCGATGGAATGTTTTTATCGAGTCAGTCATCGTTCGCGCGGGAAGCACGTAAAACTCCTGTAAGTATGTATGCAAGTGCTTGCTTAAATGAGGGAGTATTTGAAATGTAAATGACGACGTTATTAATTTTACGCCATTAGTTAATGGTTAGGAAAAAATGCTGCGAAACACGGGAACGTAGTTACGGATGCTTCTAGACGAATCTTTATGTATTCGATCGTAATGTAATTATTGTAAAATTCGCTTTCAAATGCCTAGTCTTTTTACAAAATTTTTATATCAATTCGGGAAAAATTTTCTTCCGAGTCCTGCTATTTACTTCAATTTTTTATTTTTCATTGAATAAACAGATTTGTTGACGATACAATTTTATAATAAAAATAGAATAATGCTGTATTTCTGTTTTTATGAAGAATTTTATTATCGCGCCGAGGAGTATTTAGTAATAAAGAAAATTCATTTTATATCCACAAATGTTGTGAATAAACAATAATAATAAAAGTTTCAAGAAGTTCCAGTTTATCCTCGCTTTAAAAAAAAACTAAACATTACCTGGTTATCAGTATTTTAATATGAAGATCGTTCGTTAATGTGGTGGAAACATTCGACAACAAAAAGTATTAAAGTATGTCATATTACCTCTATATTAATATATCTAAAAATATTACAGAAAGGTGAAAATGTTTTCTGAACAAAAAATACGACATATCCACTACTAGGAAGTCCACTTCGTTTGGAATGAATCTGAACAATCGTAGATAACTAAGAATATATGTTATTTTGATAAAAAAAATGTCGATAAAAAATTCAAAGTAACTGAATATGTTTGTAAATGCCAAAGCTAGGAACGCAGTGCTACTTGCTTGATAGTGAGTTGCATAGTTACATGAATTTATGGTGTATACAGTAGTGATAACACTCACCTGCTATTTTTCAGTTTAATAGACTTTTATGGCGACGTAATAATGCAGCAAGTAGAGTTTTATGTAAAGGAGAGCGTCGAGATGTTTAACGCTAGGGACAGGTTGTAAAGATGTGATATCGTTGTTCAGAAGCCGTGTCAGAGCAATTAAATCTGAATTATCCAATTATCCTTTTTTTCACACGCAATCAAGAACTTAAATTTACTTTCTACCAAGTAAAAGAGATACCTAGTTGCAAAGGAGCACGTATTTGTATCGTAATTTATTCAAAGTGCAAATGCAGCTATACTTCGTTCAGAGTGGAACAAAAATAATGCCTGGGAGTATACTTCTACGTACGAAGAAGAAAGATGATCATTTTATTTCAAATCTCCATTTACCAGCATCTTTCATTTCCAAACACGAACAAAGTTATTATGCTTCATAAATAAACTACCAGTTATCCTAAAAATGATATTCTCTTTTTCATTTCATCGGGTTTTATGGACAAAAATTGGAAGTACATTTCCCTGCAACACTGTTTCATAAAATCAGTATGTAGTTTATATCGATACACCCTATAGTAAACGATATGTGCAAGATTCAATAAAACGATTCCAATGCCCGTGCCTCGAACAGTAGCTTTTTCTACGCCTGGTACAAGGCAAAAAGGCAACTTGATCCAACGCAGGTACATTAAGAACAACATCGTATCCTCAATATTTCAAACGCCAACAGATATCGAGCAAGGCGTCCCTGTGCCATTAAGTTGCAGCAAGAGAAGAAGCCAGCGTGACGACGATCAAGTTTGATCGTTTATAACAGCCGCTGTCTTCGTACGCTACAGGAATCCAGCCTCTCGCGGCGCGTCGGAAAAACTACGCTGACTATGATGGAGTGTATTTTGATTGAAATATAATGTTTAAACGAGAATTTTCGTCCCGGCCGCTGCACCGAGCGCCTCGGCCACGCTACCAAACAACCTAATACGTACTTCGAATGCCAATCGTAACTAGCCCGCTCGGAGGGGCAGGATATGCCCCCCCTATCCCAGCCGGCGTGGCTAACAAGCGAGAAGAAGACGAAGATCATGCACGGTAATCTGTTAAAGCCGCGACTAACCCGCCGTTACACATCCATTCCATCAGTTTGCATTATAGGATTTCGCGAAACGACCGAATCTCACGCGTTATCCGTGATAGATGTGGCTACGTGCATCAGGCTTTCGAGGGCGTGCATTAAATACGAAATCGCCGGGGCTCTATCGCGGCGAGAGGCCCGCGACGCGCAGGGAAAAAGGGTGGTGGGGGGGGAAGGCGAAAGGGCGAGGCGCTTATTAAGTTGGTCCCGGGGATTCCTGAGCGCGCGCGTACGCGCCGGCAACGTACGAATTACACGATCCCGGGCCCGGGCACCGGCGATCACGAGGAGTCCAGGAGGGAACGACAGAGAACGAAGGTGATGAGGACGACCGGGAGGAGATGACGGCGAAAGATGACGCTCCGGCCATCGAGCACCGCTCGACCGACCACGGTGAAAGTAATAACAGTGAAACGTGCGCATACACCGGCGAAATCACACACGCAGACCAACTCACTGGACCAGCTTCTCTACGTGACTGGTGCTTAAGCTATTTTTCGATACGACCGGTACTTAGGTGCACGCTGAACTACAACCGCCCGCTGGGCTCTCCCATAGAAACCACCACCGAAGATCCAGCGTCCTTGGGAAACTCGAGGAGGCCGAGGACGAAGTGGCAAGCGTCTAGGAAAAGGGATAGAAGGGGGATGGATAATAGTAGAACGGATCTTGCCCCGCGTACGCACCGTGAGATACACCGGTGGAAACCATCAGCAGTGCGTTGACTGGGAAGCAGCAAGGGCAACGGTGTCGAGTTTTCCTTTTCCTTTTGATTCACTTTTATTAGTAGCACTTCTTGCGCGGCAGATTCAAGGCGATGTTGAAAATACATATTGGAAGGTGGCTCGCGGAGGTTCCTGGCTCCTCTCAAATTTGAGGATGTATCGGACCTACCTTCAAAATGGTACCAAGTTGATGACAATTTGTGAGACTGTTCTTTTTAAACTTCCTGATGATCTCCAAAAAATTTAAACGAATTCAGTAAATGATTGCGGAGTTATAACGATTTTAATTTCCACTGATTTTACACGTACCTACTCTTATGGAAAGAGACGATCTTGATAGATAAAACAGCTGAAAAAATTTTGAAGAAATGGTACCACTGTTTTCAATTTTTTGTACATGTAGTATATGGATAGATGAAAATATCTGCCGAATTTTAGTTGTTTTCACTGCACCGCTTTACAGAAATAAATTATAACTCGAGCAGGTTGCGAATTCGGGGCATTTTCACTGCCGAACGTTTAGTAAATAATGCTTGAAAAAGCATTTGTAAAAAATACCTTTCTAAGAGTAAAAATAAGACTGCAACTATCGCTCGAGTTCGTTGCATCTAGATTTACTACGCGTAAGACGTAGATATTCAAGTAGGGGAAAGTGGGGCAAAACCGAGTACGCGGGTCAGACCGGGTACCACTGTTTTTCTAAGACAAGAGCTGCGATATGCAGCCAACGTATGATGTTACATTCGGGTGGACCTCACGACGGAATGAGATCAATCGTAGAGCAAAGACCGTCGTAGTTTTTCATTTGGAGAAGTTTAAAAATTTCGAGTTTAAAAGTTCCAGTGGCGAGACCTTTATTTGTGATTTCTGTTCGCTAAATAAATTAAAATAAATTGATATACAAATTAATTTTTGTAAAAAACCTTCCTTTATGGTTTCTAAAATAATAGCAAAAAAGGTTTTATAATTATATCATATTTTATGCGTATTTTAATAGGTACCCGGTTATGCCCCACTTTCCCCTATTTCAAATTTCATATACTTTTGTCTAATATTGAACGTCCGATACATATATCCTTAAGGGCACTCCCCGGTCAAAACACGAAGAAAAAAATTTTGCATACTTTAATCCCACAACATCTGAAGAATGACCAAGTAAAATTTTTTAACGAAATTCCTAACGGTACAGATTTGACAGGCAGTTGGGGGGGACAAAAGTGTGACGACCTTTAAAATAGGTGTTTTCTGAAGATGAATTGTGACGTAGGCATAATAGATTGAAATGTAATTTTTCTTGTAATTAATAATACATTTATAGATCTAAAAAAAGAATCAGTTTTTGTTTTAATCGAATAAACGCATGGAAAAAGGGTGCTCACCGACAATTCCCAGTCACTACAGACGAGCGCGCCCCCGCGTCAAACTTTAAGTACGTTACTTTTTTCAAAACAATTTTTCACGCACTGTCGCCACGATAAAAAATGCAATTCTGGATCGAATCTAAAAATTCAAACGGGATTCTACTTATAACTACACTGGCTTTCGCGCTACCCTCTATTGCGAATTTTTATACATTCATTTTTTTACGAAACATTTTTGTGCGAAAAAAAACATGTTTCGGGGACACTATCGTTGAAACATTTGGCAATCATTGCCCAGTTGTTTCTTAACACTGCCTGAGGATAGCACGATAACGACACATGTGTAATTAAGGAATACCTTTGGTTTTTCGATTTTTGATAATCCTGTCTAAAGTTATCCTGGCGCCAGTGCAGGCCAGTTTTTTTTTTGCAACGCTGCACCACGCGATGCATAGCAGAGGCAGGGTAGGGCAAAAATGAAATAAAAAAATTGTTTTACACTCAACATTTGTAGCAGAATAAAGTGAAAAAAGTTGTAGACCCATATATTCTATACTCTCATCTAGAAAAAATCATAAAAGTCACCTATGCTTTCACGCGATTTGGCCGGGGAGTGCCCTTAAAGTCTTCGCTCACTTGTCAGTGACCGTGTTAGTTCCGTGCAAATGTCCATTGGTGAGATAGAGAGGATACATTTTACTTTAATCGTGTACCTTTTCCGACTGTTGATTTAAAAATTATTTTGACAACAAAAGGAGAAAGTTACATAATAACAAGTAAAATAAGGTAACTTAAATACACCTAAAACACCGATGACAAGTGGCACATGTGATGATAATGTCACAGGTAGGAAAAAGTTCCAGTCAGCTTCGCCATTACCAAAAATCTACCGCAACTTCAATTTTCCTATAATTGAATATAGCAGCTCAGCCTTTTAAAATCCCACCGGGAATGTGAAATTCCACCTGCGCCACTGAACGCGTGGAATTGCGGGGGACATGGCCGTCCCAAGGAGGCATCCCGGTTACCGTATAAGCTTACGATATCGCGATGTGTCGTTCCTGCATAATGTGTGTATATGAAAATATTCCGTGTACACGTTTTACGAGAAATGGGCATACATGTGGCCGCGGATGTACAGGCAGAAGCACGGGAGGAGAAAATCGGGTCACGCCGAAATATTTTTCTGGACCTTTTAAGCTTGCTCGCTGAGGGATGGAGCCGCGCGCATGCGTTGGACGCGCACGGTGGACGACAGGACACGCTGGATAACGTTTCCGTGTCAGCAGGGTATGCAAAGTGCTCGAAGATGCCTGCTGGAATTACGAACGCTTTAGTGCTCCTGTGTGGGCAAGTGAAGCGGGCAGCCGAGTCAAGAAGATCAGGCTGCGTCACGGAAAAAAAAAAAGGGAATGGGTGGTAGAGAAAATTAGAGATGGCTGAAGGGAAACACGCCTTAATGGCGCATGATAGGACGGTCGTTTTGAAATTACTTTTAATTTGATGTTAACGCGATTTTAATGCCCTCTTATTTAGCCACAACGTTGCGGTGCCGGTGGAGATAGACGTTGAGAAATTCAGACACTATTCGTCAAGATTTACACGGGCTAAAAGACTACTCTAGTGAGATCGATCGATGGTAATTTTGTAGTAAATTGTATAACGGGACGCAGCATCGATACCAGTCTGTGGCGTTCCGATGAGCCAGACGCCGGAGGATTTCTAATACCTTTAAATAACATACAACGACTAATCACGCGACCCTTGGTTACAGGATTCAGTTCAGGATAGCTTGATGCACATATTACTACAGCGACGAATTAATAGACGTATTATTCCGTGTCCCTCAGCTTTGTGCAGGTGGTCAGTTAGAGTGCAGCAAATAAATTGTAGTGTAGAGGGAAGAAAGTGGAGTTGCAGTTAGCGAAAATCAGTTTTCACGACAAACAGTTATCGGACATTATTACCTAAATGTAGATTCAACGAAAGACGAGGAAATTAAATAAACTCGATGCATCCAATTACGTTTATAGTAAGTACGAGTTATGAAAGATTTTGCATATAGATAGCTATTATGATGCGATCAGAATTTCATGTTTTAATAAGTTTTACCATTACTGGTAGTGGATCTCCGTAAAAGGTCGTATAAAATTTAACAGGTTTTTTCCATGCATGGATTTTAGAACGACTCACGGTTTAATACCGTTATTGCGCATTCCAATCGATATCAAAAAACAGACTGCGATTTTCCCCGCCTGGGGGCAAAAAGACTGATACTTGATCTCGAAAATATAGAATACTAGCTTTACTACTCAGCTTCGTCCGAAATTTAGATTCTGATTTTATAAAAAAAATTTATTAGTTTGTTGTGAAAATGGTCACATTCCTCTGGATTAGTCAGGCATAAAGAGCTGAGGCACATTTCGCGATCCCATAGTTTATCGTTCGAAAGTTTTTAGGCGACAGACAAACACACAAACATATAGAAGCTTTCTGCTTTACATATTAAGATTCAAGTGTAGTAGAGGCCTAAGTTTATCATATGTATGTATATCTTTTTGCATTAATTTTTACTTATTTATCGCAGAAAAATCTATCATTTCAATTTTATTATGCAGTTTTGGTCTCGAACTTGAATAAAAGCTTTTACGAAACATACCGAAGATTCAAGCAATTGACTAAAAACCCTCATTGGTAGTATAATTTTTTTTTTTTGACATTTCGATTCCAATTTTGCTTTTCAACTTCTCGTTAATTTACCACAATCCAAAATATGTACCTGTTACACAACAATTCACACAAATTTACTAAAGTTTCTGCCATTCATGTATTCATCTAACTCTTGCTTATAAACATTCACTCGATCTGCTGTCTAGCTTTACAGATGCTCGTCACGCACTTCTAATCACTCGATTCCTAACACACGGCAAACATGTCTCACTACCACCGACTTGAAGATCGCGCAATACCTCATAGTAACAGGTGTTCGGAATAGATTCCTCCAATATAGGTATTGCAAATTAATACTGATTTAGAAGATTGCCTTCATTAATAACAAATATTAGTTTAAACATATCTTGCAGGATATTAGATGCGGCACATTAAAACTAAATTGACTCAGTTAAGAGTCATTAAAATCCCTTTTGTATCTATTATAATATTATGTCAAAGAAAGATATGACTATAGTCGGGGCGTGGCTGGTCAAAGCCACTCTCACGACACTAAATTGTTAAACTTATTTATCCGTGCATAGTACAAATTCCTTTGAACTCTATTTTAACGTTAAATTTTATTTCAAAATTTGAATTATTTTACCTCACGTAGAAGTGCCTACAAAGCATTTATTTTGAATGCAATGTTGCTGCTCCTCGACAGTACTTTATGTAAGTGTAAAAATTCTATAAAAAAAATTATATTTTGTCTTTGTAGATTGTAATAGATTTATAATATTAGATTCCCATTTCGCGCATCACTTTTTTCCCTTAAAATATATAATTTCTTTTTAACCACTTTTTTGTATAGAAGATACTGGAAATGTCACACGACGTGATAATATTAAGTGGTATGCTTACACTTCTTGCGACTCATTGTCAGATATCTGTTCAATCAGAGATGTACCTGGTATGGGATTCATTTGAAACAGCACAGACAATATATTTGCAAAAAGCGAAAGAATAATAATAATTTAATAATTCATAATCCAGAGGGGTCACTTACGAGTGGTTCTTCAGAACAGTTTCAATCATGTTTGTGGCGACAGACCAAATGAAAACGGACCCGTCCGACGAACCAACTGATATATATTGACCGTCCGGACTAAAAGTTGCTCGTGTCCAATCGAAGCCAACTTTAAAGCCATCAGCACTGCAAATCAAACAGAATTGGGTTATAATTATTTTGCACATTATATTCTGTATACCACTTTGACTCAAAGCTTCGACCAAATCAAAGCGTTCCCATCGTGTTCGCGGAAAAGTAATCGAGTTTATACTATCACGCTTAACACGTTTAATTCATCAGTTACTGAATCGTTCTATAAAAATCAGCGTACAGCATGGGAACGCACTATTATATATACTGTCACTGATGAAAAGGTCGATGGCACAAAAGGATTCTTTTAAATTTATCACCCACATCGTGCATAATGCTTTGACTTATTTTATGCACCTACAGGGTGGACCAATAAGAATTACCACCGTGAATATTTCTGGAACCATGGAGGTAAGAGAAAAATTTCATAACGTTTTTCATGCAGGTAGAGTCCCATTTTAGAGCCATATTCAGATTTTCTCTTATTGCCATAATTTCGGGGATATTCAGGGTGGTAATTTTTATTGGTCCACGATAAACACACGGTATAATTGAATTCTCAATTTTGAGAAAAATTTCTTGTAGGACCCGTCTGTACCAAAATGTCTAATTTCACTTCCTATCCCGAGTATAGAGCTTTTAAAAAATCTACTTCCGTATCGAAATCAATTCTGACTTTCAATCTGACAATGAAATTTTATGCTTCTTCACCCTACACGTAGTAGATTTTACAAAGTTACTTAATTTGCTTGTCTACAATTAAAACTTGAGAACAATGAACAAGTTCAAGCAACACAGAGAATCTCTTTCTTCGAATGATTAGAAATCCTTCAAGCTAGGGATCCCATATTATTAAAATGAAAAATTGGGACACCTACAAAAGCGTGTCCGCTTGAAGCGAGTAGAGTAAACGGACCAATAAAAATGAACACTTAAGGGTAATGAATGAACACTATTATAAAATTATGTTTGCAGCGCAATTGATTCCACGTGCTGCAAAAATTGTTCTGATATGAAGCAAGAAATTAAAAGAAGCCTGTACAAAATTAGTCGTTTAGTTAAATAACTTATTTTACTCGTTTTAATAAAAAATATTCATTCACTGGCACGCGTTCATTTACATCGCTTAAATATATCCCACAAAACATCGTGGCTCACCTGAACGATCCGATGATCTTCTTCATCCGTAAGTCAATAAGTTTCAGCGTATCGTCTCTGACACAGCTCAAAAGGTAATTTGCATCTGAAAACAAGCAGGTGTCGCTACTTGAATTTGCATGTCGCCGATGTTGAAGTTAAATTGGCTGTGCTAATACGGTTAGCCATACAACAAGCCGCGTACGTGCCTGAATAAAGATGATAAGCAATCGCTGATTACGGCCCGATCGCATTCCGATCACGTTGCGAGGAACTTTCCCGCGAGTTTCCGTTATTTGAACAGCGACAGCCAGGGGAGGAGGGAAAAAAAAAAAAGAGAGACTAAAATGATGCGCGCCTCGGATTGAAATGCATCGAAACGAATCCCGCTAAGTAAGTAATTCCTTTTGAGGCCGTATAAATCTTACGGGGACGAGGCGTCCGAGAAATGCTTCGTTCCGAATCCCGGCGAGCACATTTACCGGGGGAACGGGTGTATTATACTTTAATGGAAGTATACATAATGTATCGCGGCGAATGATAAAGGAAAAGCATTAGACCGGTATGACGTAATCGAGCAGAATTTTACAGTCGCCGGGGTATCGTTCCGTTCGCGTCTCTATTCCACCGTTATCGAGATTAACGAGATTCTCTGGAATTATGCGCTCCTCTCCTAAAGAACTCGGCGGTCGAAATGGCAGCGTAACTTGTAGGTGAAACGGCCGCTTTGAGATATCAGCGAAATGGCGGCTATCTCTGTGATGCCCCCAACAATGAAGAGCGCAGGGCTGCTCGAAATATTACTTCAACCACATAAATTACACTCATGGGCCGAATGCGTGCCCCTATTCGATCAACTACGCGATGCGCGTTTCAATGACTTATAATTCATCTTTTCAAATACTGAACGAGGATCCTGGCTTCCGAATCTAATTGAAACGCAACGAGTACATGAACGCAGGCCAAATGCCGCTGCCTCTGATAGTTTACCGCTGAATAGTACGTGAAGAGCATTCTGAATTGTCGCTTTGATGGCCGTGCACGCGGCATCCTGCGATGGATGCTCTAATTGGCAAGTAATTGACCCTCTGTAGAAGCATAAATGAAAAATTAGAAATAAATCTGCTTGACCGTTTCGCGTGGGTTATGGTAACACTGCTATCGTCGCCGACAATGAACTCGAATTCAGCTGCCATTTATCTTTATGCAGGCTGCGTTACGCAATTTTGATGGTCGCACCGGCTGTTTCGATAAAAGAAAAACGTGGTGTTCGATAGGCAGGACGAGGTGATAATGGAATAATGGTGTTACAACTTTTCAAACCAGATTTTCCTACCTTTTGCAATATGCACTCTTTTTAAATCGAATTAAATAGACCGTTCAATCGAAAAACAATTTTCTGGGACTTTTCAATTACATAGGTACAGTGGCGGGCGAAAGAAAGCTTACAACTTTTAAAATCGCATAACTTTTTTGGAATTGGTCCAAAAGACATAAGTTATTTTTGAGAAGTTAGAAGGATTACTTTGCTAAGTGACGTGTTTCGTCGTTTGGAAAAAATGCAATTGGTCAAAATAGCAAAAAAATAGTAAATGTCGTTTTTTAAACTTTTTTTGTGAAAATTCAAAAAACATATTGTATATATATGCATAACATTTCATTAAAATCGATTAACGTTGCTTTGAGCTATACACGGTTAAAGATCGCAGAATAAGATCGAAAATAGCGAAATTCCCGAAATCACTTAGCAAACTAATGCTTCTAGCTTCTCAAAAAAACTCATGTCTTTTGGACCAATTCTAAAGAAGGTATATGATTTTAAAAGTTGTAAACTTTCCTTCGTCCGTTATTGTATGTATGCTTTATTCATCTCTATGAGGCGGGGAAACTTTTCACCAACACATAATAACCTCAAAAGTCACGTTTTCTAACAATAAAGGGATTTTTAACTGTCCATACAGAACAAGTTAATAATGTGACAAAGGGTTAGAAATGTGAAGAAATGCTGTGGTTCTACGAATCATCTACAGATCTTTGAATTTTATATTACGCTCCAACAGCAGGTAATAGTAAATATATGCCATTACCAATAGGTGTATACAATAATGCAATACATATTTCAACCGTGACATATCGATGGCTCAGTGCACAAATATTATATGTCCACTTTTTAAGAAATTTGAGTTGAAAGAAAAATGAAAATAGTATCTTTCTTCGCTGCACCTATGTCCCAGAATCATATGTAATTACAATTACATGTTTAAATTAATTGAAATTTGTGCACTAACAAAAATTCATCGATATAATAATTACTAGTATACAAAACTCACCACGAGATAAATCAAGTGATGTGACTTTCCCCTCCAACAGAATGTCATTCGAGCTGGACTCGGCTCTCGTATCCCAAAATCTGATTCTCTGATCAAAATGTCCGCTGATTATCGTGGAGCCTGCTCCGTCAGAAGTTACCAGATCGTTGCAGCTGGAGCCAGCGAATTTTGTTTCTATGCCTGCAACCAAAACATCGCACTCGAATTAAATACCCCTCATCGAAATCAAGTTTCAAAAGTGTCCGCGTAGAAAATTTGTATCGAATCGCAATGCTCCTGAAATACGTTATTTTATTTAAGCCAGCATACAATTGAATGCAAATTAAAAAATCCGAAGTCTGCTGCTGGCATTTAATCACCTGTTGGAAATAATATATAGTAATTCCAAGGTCTACTTGCAAAGCTTCCCACGAAATTAATGAACCGGAGACACGTGAATCCACCTTAAGTTCTTTCAATAGTTTGGAAACTCTAATTGAATCTGACCACAGGATAGGAATAACTTCTGACTTACTCTTTACTGAGCATTTTAAAGTTACCCAGATGCCAAGAATTCTCTAATTGCATGTCTCGCGACCAACGAATATATTTAAACAAACATTAACCTCAGTGATGTCGAAAAAGTGTCTCGTAGTTATACTGCTCCCCTTCGAGCGTTCAAATTTAAACGAAAAAAAAGGATAGGTTTAGTTCACATAATAATAAAATTGCGTAGCATTTCAATTGTGAATCGATTGGAATCAGAAAAATATTAAATGTGGGGGGAGTAGGGAAGCAACAATCGCGATGCTCGGTCCCAAACTGCAATCGGAACGCGTATCTCCGCATTCATATAAAATCTGCTTACGTCGGTACACCTAAGTCGACGGGTATGATGCATCGCCACGAAGTAATAGGATCCAGTAATTCCATCCTCCTAGGAAGCACAGAGCCTGAGGCTATATCAATAACCGACGTATCGTCGTAGTAAATTCGACAGGCTAATTGATCGGGCATTAAATCACGTTTGATTTAACGTGGGCCAGCAACAACAAAGTAAAACGACCGTCCCCTGTACAAAATTCCGTAAATGTACAAATGAAGGGAATGGGCAGAGCGAGATGGGCAACGTTATTTATAGTTGCCCTGATGCAGAGCCAATAGTTGTCCACTGAACCCCCAAACAATTAACATCAAAGCACTGGTCCTCGCAAAACAACACGGCAAAGGGAATTTTGTAACAGTGGTTGAGGTGAAAATTCACTGTCGCAATTCATTAGTTTCATTGGGTCGTTTGAAACGATCTGAGTTTGGAGTTGGTCGTATCCATAATAAAAGGGTAAGGGGGTAAAACAGCGAATGTCACAAAACAGTTTTATCGAAAAAATTGAATTTTAATACTTTAGTCCAGCAGTGACAAGGGAAGTTTGGTTACCTAAATATTCCAATTTTTTCTCAATTAATTTTTCTATACGTAAATGTATCAGGAAATTTTTTGTTCGTACCCATTTTCAGGGTGAAAACGCCCCTTAAAGGTTATGTAATTTGTGATTTTTCTACTTTCCTTTAGGTATATTTAGAAAACTGAAAATTGTTTAATATTCGTAGCTTAAACAGGAAAACGGTCCCGACAATTTTTTTAAAAAATTTGATTACATCGTTTTATACAGCATAAGAAACCATTCAATTTTCTTTATAACAATTTTTTAATATCTGCTAGTCTTCAAGATATACTGATAAATAGGTAGACACTCATTAAACTTTGGGGGGGTTTTCACTCTGAAGAACCGAAAATCTGCACAAGCGAAAAATTGCCTGATACATCTGCCCCTACAGCACACTTAGTTGCAGGAACGTTGCAGAAACGTTGATACACATTACAACAGCGCTGTCCAGCGTAGGGGCCCCTCACGCGCCAGCTTCCCCTTCCAATCTTTTCCTCGCACAGCGTGCCTTCCGTCGTCAAGGATATCCCTGACAACGCGGACGAGAGTGGAAGAACCCCAAGCTTACGCGTAAGCGACCTTGAACAGCGCTGCATTACAATGTTACCGTTTGGTTGCAGGTTGCATTGGAATATTACTGCAACATTGTTGAAGTATTGCCGCGGAATATTGCAATGGACACGTTTGTGCAATGTTTCTAGAATATTGCGCACACATTGCCGTGGAATATTGCGCACATAATGCGGCACAATGCTCTCGGAATATTGCGCACACATTGCCGTGGAATATTGCAATGGCCACGTTTGTGCAATGTTTCTGGAATATTGCGCACACATATCTTTTGTCGCTGTTTACAGTTTCACACTTTGCTTCAACCATAGGAGTTATAATTAAGTAATGTTAGTAATTATTAATATCACATACTTTCCATGGTCGCCTATGGTCCCCCGGAGGTTTCTTGTGGTGTATAAGACTGTATTCCGTGTGTTTGTATTTCACGAACGCTCCGCGTCAATCTGTTTTATGTACGAATATTGCCTGAACGGCCACGGGGCCGTTCCTACAGCGTTCGGCAATAATACGGACTTCTAAATTTGCACACGACATCGCGGGACGTTTTTGTTATGAACAATAGATTAGATGGCAATAGTAAAGACACTGGCAGTACTTGGGACATGTAACACTTTTTTACATATATGTTTTGTAGCTCCATATGGTTTATGAATTTGTTTAAACCCTACAGTGGTAATTAAATAATTGTATTAATTACTTATATC
Source organism: Andrena dorsata (assembly GCA_929108735.1). Classification (NCBI taxonomy): domain Eukaryota; kingdom Metazoa; phylum Arthropoda; class Insecta; order Hymenoptera; family Andrenidae; genus Andrena; species Andrena dorsata. Next base: position 9,958,403 of record OV815488.1, read on the forward strand.
ACTCATGTCGACAAACAGAATACAGTGTTACATTTCACAGGCAACCTCCAAGGGAATATATGTGAACACGGACAATATGTGATATAAGTAATTAATCCAATTGCAAACTGTTAAACTGTATATAGCAATAAAAGATATTTATAAAGAAGTCTGAGCTGTGAAATGTAATTCCACAAATATTAAAAGCTAGAAAATAAAAAAATATATAAAAAAAATTATGTTAAACGATTGTATTAAAAATGCGCTAAAAACTGAAAAAAAATTTGTTGTACTACGCAAGATATTCCATAACAGAATATGAATCAACGTAATACAACATCAAGCGTCGAAATGAATTTATTGTGAGATATCGGGCACCACGATTAGGTAGATGTAATGGGGTTTGTCCAAACGAATCTTCGCTTTTGAATAATTTGAGTTTAAAGCGTTGCACGGTACGAATATAAGTTCGAGTACGTAAGCAATATCCTCAATCAACATTTGTAGCTGCAGCGGTAAGGTGTTCGTCTACGGTGCTCGAGGTCATGGGTTTCGAATCTTCACTGAGGTAAAATAATTTACTATTTAGGAAAAACACACGGGCGTGTTATACTACTACGATTCTGCAGCCATTCATGTCGTCGCGATATTTTTATTTTTGGCCCTACTGCCCGAACGTTGCGTGACCATTGCTGTGCAATATCTCCGAAATATTGCCTGACAATATCTGTACAATCTCCGACGTGACCATTGCTGTAAAATTCCGAAAGAATGTTCCAGAAATATCTCCTGCAATGTTACACAAGGCGGACATAGCAATTTCCTTGAAACGTTTCGGGAACATTTCGAGTAATGTTCCAAATGTTGCAGCGCGACGTCACTGAGACGTTCCTGCAACAAAGTGTGCTGTAGGGGTATTGAAGTCCTCTACAAACCTACAGAGTTTAAAAAAAATTGGAATATTCGGTTATCCGAATTTACCTTGTAAGTTTCACATCATTGAGGGTTGGCAGCTTTCTGCATAACTAGTTGTGAGGTTGTTTTTGGTTGCATGAGGTTGGCAAGGATGTAAGTCACCTGCTGGGATGCGTGGTGAAGCGCATCAGTATGATGTCAGCCATTGTCATTATCAATACTAAGAGCTTATGTCTTTATTCTAATCTATGTTTTACATGAAATACACTTATATTCATATTCATTATAAATGGAAAGAGTTAATATTTCTGTCGTCGACCCCACACTAGTCCCAACTAAAGTGCACAGAAGCTCGATCCACAGATATTCACAGTAACAACGATGTATGCATATGAAACTCCACCCGTTATAAATGAAAGGAGGATAATAATATCGTTGAGAATTATTGTACGATATGCTATTCAACCAGTCTGCTCTCTCAATTTCAACGCAGTTCAGCACTATCCGCAGCAAATACACTGCACAATCCAAGAGTTCGTCGCGGAAACAAGGTGACGCGAGCGTTATTTCCCCGCGTAAATTAACTTTGAAATCCTGCTTATTGCGCCGTGGAAATCTATGAAAACGGCCGGCCTGAGTAGCGCAGCACTCGAAAGGGGAAACCACCCTCGACTTGTAACGTACTTTTAATAATAGCGTTAACCGGCGTGGCGCAACACTGGCGTCGCACACTTTACTCGTATTTCAAAGCGCGATGAAATTGCACGATCCGGTTTCTTTGTTACTTCCCTTCAGCACAGTGGTTGTATCGATGTTTCCGAACGTTGCGCTACGGTCGCGGGTTTCGTTATTATGTAACGAATAAATACGTAACGGGATAACTCACTTTTCCTCGATTGCACCTTAGAGGTATTTACGTTCGGTTCTCGTATCCTTCCTTAAAAGGCTGTATATCGTATTTTGTTCGATATATGCAGCACTGGATGTGATTCGTTAAGTTCCGTATAAAAGTATAAGAGTAATGGGTTTCAGGGATGTGAGGAAGAAAGTAATTGGATTAATTGTGAGATTACTCTAGTGAGCGAATAAAATATTGCAGCTTCTTAATTGGGTTTTAGTCTGTGCCAATGTTGAAACGGGAGGCGGTATGATTTATATCTAATACAGGGCGTTGCAAGATTGGTGATACAAGTGAACCAGAGATGGGCAACATTTTTATTTAAATAGGATATCGAATAAGGAGTAAAAGTTACAAAAATTATGCGTCATGTGTCGAATAAAAAAATTAACTTTCTTCGTCAATCTAAAGTAAAAGTTCCTTTTATTTGATCCGTTATTTAAATTATTTTTTATTTAGTTACTGCACAACTCTGAAGTGAATATACAGTGCTGGAAATATTTATTGCATCACTCGAATATGCAGCGTGTATTCACTTACACCTCATTTAGTATTAGTATTTGGAAAGTACTTTTGCGCGAATGTTGACTAAGTATACAGTACTCGATATCTTCAAAATAAGTTTGATTCCAGCTACTTTATCAATCATTACTGTAGTTATAACGATTGTTTCGTAGTGTGATATAATAAACATTTCGAGTCTTGTACAAAAGCAAGAAGGAGTTTTGGAATATTTTATTTTATATCAGGCTTCATTTTTCATAGAAACGACTTTGTTCAAGTTTCATGGGACGTAATTTAGTACGCGCACGTAGGATGCGGCTTGTCTGACTACGGCGACTGCCTACGGCTGTCTACGAACAAGTAGATTCTACTCGCACTGGCCGTGTCTTCGTTCCATCGCCGTAAACTCGCAGTTTAAATCAGAATACCGAAATGAAAATTTTATTACCTGAAGTAAGAAAAACCTACGAAGGAGGACAAACTTATTCTTTCACATTTTTATCGGGAAGTTTGACATTTATTAAAATTGTAGAAATGCCTGTTCATTTACTCCCAGTAAAGTCGTATCCTGCCCACTGTATAATAAGGAACATTACCCAATTGACAATCGCCGATTTTAGTGAAATTCAGCACAGAAGTAGGATATTGAAAATAATCCACGCGTATTTTTTTATATCGGCTAATATTCATGTCTAGATGGTAAAATTAGTGCTCTAAGTTGGAGATAAAAAATCTATTTGGCCACGTTTCTCTAAAACAACTAAAGATAGAAAAATGAAAAACCCAATCCAAAAATTGCGCCACATCGTAGGTGACTATTGTAAAAATTTCTCTTTTTCATTAACATTTCTTATAATCATGTTGCTGTTACTTGATATCAATTGGCTCATGATTAATGAGAATTTATTATACACTTTAATGAGAAATTAAGCTTTAAGGGTTATTTCCACCCGGCAGAACCAAAAAGTAGCAGAAAAGAAAAATCGCTTGAACCTTCTATCGAAGTCCCCTACAAATCTGCAAAGTTGAAAAAAATCAGAATTTTCGAGTGACCGAACTTCCCTGCTGTACGTGTTTTGTATTTCCTTTTTGTCCTTCCGTTTTTCATTAGCAGTAAAAGAAATCAGGAAAGTTATTGCGAGTCTGAAACTATCGCAGAACAGTATGTAAACTAGCAGATCCAGCTTTTCAGTTTTTCTTACAATTAAAATTATGTGATAGATTTTAAAAAGACAAATTTTTCGAACCATGTTAGATCAGAATAAATCGAGCAGAAAGATAATATATTTTTTGCGCGTGTTAAATCAAAATTGTGTAAAAACAGAATTAATTGCATTTTAAATTTTCTAAACTTTATCCCTCCCACTTCAAGAAACCCTTAAAAAGCTGCATAATCGCTAGCCAAAGGCAACGTTAGTTTAGATTTAAATGCATTTCACTTACAGTTCAGTCAGTTTAATATTATTTTAATCGGTCGTAGTTCCAATTCCGTTCGAGACTCTTTTGTGAACATCTCCCGCAATTTTTTCAACCAGTTACTTTGATTAATTAAATCTTGTAGCGGGTTATCTGTCCCTGTCGTTAATTTTTCCCCAACCACTAAACACACTCTTGAAACTTGACGCAATAAAGGGTGTCTTAGCACCCTGAAGAGCAAAAGCCCTTCAAGAAAAGTGTCCTATCTGCTCCGTCGTTATCATTACGATAGGAGCCTTAATGACCAAACAAAGAAGCTATACCAAGGTACCTACCCCGCCGCAATAACCACCCCTATACAACGCTTCACTGAAACATCATTTTCCACTGTTGCGTATTGAATTTCATCGTTCCTGGGCTCAAGCCTGCGGAAATATTCCCCGCGACTAGGTGCAGCGCAAGTGAGTGAGTGGCAAACTTTCTTTGAAAGTATGCTGGCACGTAAGGGGAGGCTTGTCAGTCGATTTTCTGCCTCCGCGCCATTACGCAGACACGAAACGTGATTTACAATAACACGCTAGATGACTTGCTCTGCATGTTAAAAATGGAGTCACGATTAAAGACCACGCGCGGCGAATCCATTCAGCGGCAAAACTGTACACGAAATGCCCGGGTATTCAGGCAACGAATAAATATTCCTAATTCACCGAGCTTATTTGCGAACGTTAACGATGATTACTCGGCTGAATCCTAATGATAATGCTGGCGGAATACGAACATTACCACAACAAGCCACCGCTTGGGACTGGCTAACGTACCCAGAGAAAGACCAAATGAATTCAGCCACCAACACTTAGCACTGCCTGGCCTTTAATCCTTGGACACGACACAGAAATTACTTAACAATAGTTTTAAACCCACCGCGCTATCAATCTTAAGCTGCTTCGCTTTTATTCCAAACGTAATCAGAGGCTTTTCACGAATCACACAGTCATCGCAGACCTTGACAGACCTTGAGTAATTATGGTCGTCGAACTCGACCAAGTGTTGACTGTGATTATGTACCTTAAGAGACATATGGCTCTGTTTAAAAATAGAGGGAGATATTAATGATCCTGATAAGTGTAGAGAAGGTACTCGATGAGAAAAGAGTTAGGCACGCCCATCGAGAACGTTCTGTGTAATCATTTAATCCGTTAAATGGAGAAGGCGAGTTTAGTCGTCTATCAAAAATGCTTCTGCGTTGGAGAAGACGCATTAATTCTTTACAGCAATTTATTAATGGAACGGCTGGGTGCGATAAGGGAACTGGCGCTTGAAAATGCGCAAAAATGTTGGTTTTTCTATTTACAGTTTTTTTTATTCAATCATTACTATTTGAGATAAAAATTATAAACAAAAAATGTTCAGAAAACTCTAGCGAAGCCGTAAAATGTATGCACCAAACCCTTATGTAAACAATCTAATAATTTTAATTAAAAAGTAATACTGGGCAGTACTCACGTTTTTCAACATTCGCCGATAAAAAGAATACAGGCAATTTTGAGATACATATAATTTGCAGCGAAAAATATTCACAAGATTAATAAATAATTGTAGAAGATATGGCAATATATATGAATCACGCTCGGCACCAACAGTCAACAGCCGCGTATACTGCCCTAGTTAGCACTCGCGTTGACTCACGTTCCCTTATTGAATCGATTCCCGTTTGGCCATTATTAGGAACCTATTTTTCAGAAGAATAAAATTGTTTCGGGTCGAGAACTGACCCAATTAATACGTAAGTTTACAGATTAAACAGTGTGATTGAATGTTTGGACAAGAGGAGGCACATGGAAATGCATCTCATTTCACACTTCACTTGAGCGAGGTGTGTAATCAAAAACAAAGCAACTTTCCAATTATTACGATTTCAGTTAGTCGTGGTTTTATCCTCATTTCAATAATGTTGTCACAGCGCCGCGCCGTACAAATGAAACAATAGCTTGCACGCTTTCAATTCGCTGAACGTTAAAAACAGTGGAGCAAAAATTGAGTAGTTTACTGCTTGAAACGTGATGGCTGTGTTTTATTCAGATGCATCTGTGATATATGGAGGGGAATTCGTGATGGGATATGGGACAAACCGTCAAGCAGGGAGCAATATTGAAAATAGAATGTAAAATAATACATCCATCTGCTGGATTTATGGATTTCCATTGATTTGGAGGGAAACTTATTAAAAATTAATGAAATATGGGATTTAAGGAATTAAAGGATCACTCGATATCATGGAGATTGGTTAATATTTTTAAAAGGAACACGTTGAATTTTGTTAGAAACTTTTCTTGAATTTTGTGACTTTAAATGAGAGATTGATGTTTATTGTATGAACTGAATGCATTTGTACAATATTACTGGAATGTTTCGGAAATATTTTCAATTTAACAATGCATAGTAATATTGTCAGAATATTGTAGAAATATTCTAGGAATCTCTCTGTAATATTAACCACTGTATGAGTATGCACACCTTCTCCAATATGAAATATTTATATTAAATTGAAAATTCCTGATGAATACAAATCGTTAAAATTGTGTATATATTCGGTTGAATACGACGGTACAGAATAAACAGAAATAATGAAACCCACTTGAGATATTACTATTGTCCATTCCACCAGGGTCACTGACGAACCACAATATTTATCTCAAGCTTCAGTGAAACTCTCATCAAAAAAAGACATATACATACATTTTGTGTTGCTTAGACGTTGAAATATAACGAAAAATTCAATAGAACCTCAACTGTTTTTAATTTTTGAAGTGCCATGAAGAACTTTAAAATTCAAAATGGCACCTAATATGTAAATATCAAGACAAAAGATGTCAGAAAAATATAGAAATTAATTGGCCGAAGTATCAATAGAAGATTACGAATGGTATTGAAATATTAAAATCTGCTGTCACTTCTTTAAAGAAACGTCACAGAAAACACACGAGAAAACACAAGAAAACCATAAGAACTAGTATACTGTGCTAGTAAAGTCTAATTGCTTTTGCAACACAATAGAATCTCGTTTCAACAGAATCGGCATTTTAATCTCGACCAGCGTGGGTCAATATTGATACGCCAAATTAAGGGTTATGTATTAATTAAACGACCGTGTTTGCGTGTTTGTGTATCCTTTACAACTCTTGCATCAATTTCCTTCCATACACGCTCTCAAAGAGCTAGGCACTCTCAATTCGGGTAACTCGGGCGCTACAAGCAAATAAGCGTTTCTCGATGTCGGCTTACTCTTCCTGCTACTGTCTATATTAGCGAAGAAGAGTTTGCAGCGGATTACACTTGAGTTCCATCCATTCAAGAAATAATCAATCGTTCGAAGTAACGTCGTGTTAAACAAATTACAGTGTTTTAGAAATATGGTGACCAATCAGTGTATATAATTTCATAATTAAACTAAAAAGTAAAGTCTTCATTTGTGAGTTTGAAATTTAATTCGATAGTAACTGTATCTCCTACCAGCATTAAGGCTACTACTTGAACCTTCGCTGACTGCCAACTGGGATCCCGATAGCGGTTAAGCCTTTAATAATTATCTAGGTAATTTTAAATTGCCTCGAAACTGTTGGACTTAAATTAAAAAGTCTGTGAATTAACAAGGAAGTGTTGTTCACAATGCTGATTCTCTAAAGGAATTATTGTCTCCTCTTTAAAAATTATTAAAGTGATAATCTCGTATCCTACTATTGTATCGAGGTAATCACAACAATTTTAAATAACAAATATCTGTCTACTAAACTGGATAGTGAAAACGTCTTTTGAAAATGACTTCAAGGTAGATAGCCCAATGAAATTTTGCTTTCAGAGCGTTTATGTGTGTGTCAGGACCAAAATGGAGCCTTGACATAGCAAGCGATGCTTGGTGACTCCACGTCACGCAGCTGTCGGGTGTGGCTTCAGTTTTGTAGAATGGTAATTCTGTTACTAAAGAGTAGGGGCATTTATCCTAAATCATCCTATCACGATATGGCGATGGCGGAAGTGTCTTCTGATCAGAGAACCCTAATGAACCACGTGGCATTTATCTCAGACCCTCTAACTGCAAAACTATTCTTTAAATCCATCTTGCCAGTAATCGAAGCTAACAAACTGGCACCTTTCAGTTGAAAAACAGGCAATTGCCCTGATGAACTCACCCAGCCAGGGCGCTAAGAGGGTAAGGTAAGAAAGATAATACTCCAATAGAAAGCAGCTGATCCAGTTTAAGCCTTCTTTTTGTCTTAAAGCGTCCTAGATAAACAATAATTCACGCCTAAACGCGCTTTCAGCGGCGGCGTCCTCTATTGTCCCCTCCTTGCGCGCAGAGATTTATTTGCGCAAAACTTTTGTACACCTCCTCCGCCGCCATCCGCCTTTCCCTGATAGCAGCGGGCTTGGTTTTCACTATTTTGCCGTGGCACCGCGTTCACAACAAAAGCGTAAAAGCCTCTAACCGAAATGGATGTCCGAGCCGGGTCTGTGTGTATCAACCTTGCCCAGCCCCCTGGCTGCTCGATGTGTGCGAAATTAACTCGGGTTTAACTCGCAGAAGCGGGCAAATTTTTGCGAGAATGGCTCAAGTGTGTGTCGCCGGGTCCAGTAACCCGGGCTCATATTTCTGCACGTCAAAAATAAAACCACCGACAGGGGGAGAAAACGGGGCGCTCGCACGGTACGTTTGCATCGCAAAACAATGAAGTTTTCCCACCCCCCTCGCCTACTTTCGTCGAGTGCTCGTAATCGCCGGGGACATGTTGACGAAAGGCGCTGCCATTTCTGCGCTCCAAATGGCACACTGGGCATTCTGCTACCCCACACGGTTCCTTTTGAGTGACTAATCGGAGACTACGTTTTGCGCGAGAAAACGATACCTACGATTTTCTGTATAGTTCGGCAACACTCGATCGGATCACAATTTTTAGGAACTTTTTGCAAAGATACCAATACGCTAATTCTTTCGGAACTTTAAGGGTACGATATTTACCATTATAACAAGTAAACGATTTTTTTATGACAGTAAAATTGTAATAAATACAAAATAAATAGAGCAGTGTCTGAAACAAGTCTTTTTTCGAGATGTAAAACGGCGCCGGTTGTAGTGCCTCTGGTAATTATGTGAAACACACCAATAATTTTGTTTTCATATTATGTGCCAATTGTAAGAATATGAACCACAAATGATATAAAAAGCTTGCATATTTTAAAAATGGCGAAGCTTGTGAGATTTTTGCCAAAACTTCACGTTTTATTTGTTTAGAAGTAGTGGTTAAAATTAATAATTTGGTTAAACTTTGTAGTTCATATTCTGAGGAATATTATAAATTAAAAATTTGCAAAATTTGATGTTGAAAAACGCGTTTAAAATGCGTGTTAGGCATGCTTGGCGCTCCGGCCAAACTAACCTATTGTGGGCACGTTTGCGAGTAATTACAGCAAAAAAATTGTCAACGTTATTAATCGTTGAAGATAGCGCTGTACTGCGCGCCGCTGCAGGTGTTGTACATCGATTCAGGTGAGCCAATCATGTAAAAGCGAAATGCTTCGGGGTGAGACTTTGCACACGAAATTCTACAGAGTGGAACTTTGCCGATGAATTTGAACAGAAATTGTGGAAGTTACACACGAATCAATTTTTCCCCACATTTTTACGTAAAAATCGTCTAATCGGTTTTAAAATGTTTTACAAACATCCAATATTGATGCGGGAATTCCACTCTGTAGAGGAAGGAATTCTACACGTCCAGTAAAAATTTCAAGTGAAAATATTCATTGGTTCAAGAGTTATGATGTACACCGTTTCTGAAAATGTTTCGAGAAAAGCGGCTTCAAAGTTAACTCCCTTATGCCAATATCGTTCTGCGAGGCCGTTATTCGACGGTGCATTCAATTACGTTCGCTCCTATATCTTCCACAATCATTTGAATTTCTTCGCGAAATTTTGTTTAAAATGTTCAGGATAAGACTTTAAAAGTCAGTAAACAAAAAATCGATTCTCTGAAGCTGAAATAGTCCACTATCTCGTTAATAGATCCGTTCAACAGCCTTCAGTCGTCCAAGCATTTGCTACCACTCTCAGTAACCAAAAGTACCTACATTTTACAACGGCCCTTGGTTGGTTCTTGCAAATTAATACAAACGAGTACACTGTCGCCTAAGGCGGGCTGCGACCGAGTGTCCTCTGTCAATAGAATTTCACCCCTCAGTGGGGCCGCGTTTCAGTGCTCTGTAGCGCAGTTGACCACAGCGAAAATCGATATCTCGAACAGTTCTTCGGCTGATATGGTTTCACGAGATTAGTCAGCGGCCCATAGGGATCGAATGTAAATCCTGCATACATTTGCAAACTATAGAGAGGCCTCTCATCCGTGTAGCTCGCATCAGCCAGTCACGTCCCTGCGCGTTCAATTTACTTTTCTCGTCCCTTACAGCCACCTCCATTTAGCGTAAGAGCCAACCCCCAGGCTTCTTTTCCACGTTGCCTGTATCCCACCACAAAAATGGCCCCTTTCACTTGGCAGTAAATTATCATTCCGTCCCTTTTTTAGAGCGCCGCTTGTCACGCGAGATCATGCCTCAGAAATGTTCAAGGGTCTATCGGTTTCACTCCTGTCGCTTTAGATACGAAATATATTGAATGTAAGCCTTCGGAGGATTGTAAATCATCAGCTTCCCCCTTTTCCAACTATTGATTCGATATCATATAGACTGTCGCTTAAGCTTGTCATATAGGTATCATATAGACCGTCGTTTAAGCTTATCAGAGCTGCAGGATGTTTCGTAGAGAGGGATTGAGAAAGAGTCAATTGGAAATGTAGAATTTAGGTACTTTTGCTTTTCAGAAAATCAATTTCCATTTGTTCCATGCTTTACATGTCAAATTTTAGATTAAAGGGTGTTTGTAATTAATAAAGGAGGTTGTCCTAATCGTATGAAGAATTTGCAACTTGGATCAGGGAATTTGAAACGAGGATTTTCAAATCTTTGTTTAAAGCGGTACAAGTATATTCAATGATTTTCGATTAATAAAATAAGAAAGCTGAGAATTATATTACCGAATTTTACCACCTTTTATTATGAGAACTTAATGAAAGAAAAGTACATTTAATTTCAAAGAATACGGAGAACGCTGATAATTAACTATTAACTTCACGAGCTACGAAAATATTTTTGCCATACGATTTTATTTGCAAAATCATGTATTCTTCATAGAAAATTCGATTTTTCTGAAATTATAGTTTAAAAAACGAAGGAATATATGAAATAATAGAGTTGGATGGAATGATTTGTTGAAGACATCATTATATATCTTAGGTATAAACATGGCCAGCTGTTTCTATTGTGCAGTGGCTGTTCAAAACCACGGACTAGTGTCGCACACAGGGGATAGCAGATTTCTTTTTACACGGTATCGATTTTCAAAATAATTCGAATATTGGTTGGCTGGTCCAGGATAAATGTTTAATAGTCAAATACACCCACGCTGAATCATTTTCGCTGGTGATTTGCCAATATATTTCATGGCGATCTCCGATTGACGCAACACTACCCATGTCAACATAGCTTCCCCATTGATCTTTCGATTTTTTACGGAACAGCCCCCGGGCTCGTTGTCGCCTTTTTGTGCAAACTTGGGCAAAACAAATGTTTGGTTTTCTTCAAACATGGCGACACTATTTATATTCGAAATAAAGGGAGCCAGTAGACACGGAATAGACGCTGGTTTTAAGATTTCCAACACGTTGCGAAGGTGGGTGGACTGATATTTTTGAGGTGTTATCTGAAGAAACATCGTTTGACTGCAATACTGCGTGTAGTTATCGTTGGAACAAAATCAACCAGCCACTGTCACTTTGTGCGAAGAGGAGGAAGACACAGTAGCTGGATATCCAGGTGCGGTGGCTAACAGCTCCTTATTGGTCCTCAACGACCAACTGATTTTGTTGCAATTACTACAATAATCGAGCAGATAGTAGAATATAAGTACAGTATTGAATAATAATTATATAGTATACTGGAAGAGTCAGGACTCTGGAAGGAGATTGCTCCAATTTTTTAGTTTCAACAACGACTGTTTCATATAGTAGAGACTCGTTAAATATTGCACTTGTGTTATTTAAGAGAAATTTGATATTACTTCAAATACTCTGTGGCACCAAATTGAATAGCAGAATAAGATCTATTAACATTTCTATTTGCACCATACACATTAATTTTCAGAAAGATATTATGACAGAAATAGCAAACAAATTTATGGTTCAAAATAGAAATATTCTCTATTCTCCATTTAATCTTCCGAAATTTAAAAAAGAGAAAATTGTGCACAAGATAAACCAAGATTTCAGTCTCGAAATTGACTAATTATCTGTCTCTCTTCTATCTACGAAATTTTCTCCCTTGTACGTAACTTTTTCAACTCGATAAAAGGAAATTCCAAGGGACTAAAAGTTTCCCATGCTTCACACAGAGATTAACAAGCAAAGCATGAATATTAAAAATGTTACTTTAGAATTCTGAGAAAAAGGAATCAAGTACTTTGGAACAGCGGCGTACACTATACATCGCCGTTAACAGTCCATGTACAAGTAAACTACATTGCTTTGATACACGTTAAAACATTCGGCTCGAGACGCTGGATGCTTCCCCCAATACTCTATTGAAAAAAGTTAGCGAACTTTCGTACTGAAATGCCGAAACAGAATTAACGCTATCGGGTTGCAAGCTGATCTAAATTGAGTTTCTTCTATCACAAGTTTCCCTTAATCGAACGACCTATCTAACTTCAGGACAGGCACATTCATCCCGCGTGAATTTACCAATTTCTTATCAAACCACCTTTTATCGAGAAGCATTATGCGTCGGTGGCTACGAACAAAAGGTGTTCCTGTGAGGAAAAAACTGCAGATTGAAGCAAGTTAGGAAGTAGCCCGCTAACTCGTGATAGGAGCCTTATCGGCTTAATTAATCCCACAAAGTGACGCCAAGACGGGGGATCATTTTTACTGGATCTTTCTCGTTACGGTGGCGTTAACTTTCACGGCACGAATAAATTGGCGTCAAATTTACACTATATTTCGACTACTAAAAACCGCGTTCGATGAATCACGAAATACAATAATGCATTCAGAATGAAGGGTGCAAATTTAACTGGTCGATAGAAACCCTAAAAAGGAGTGCGTTAGTAAACAGATACATAGCCAGAAAGGGTTTCAAAGATTCATCCGAATCAGTCTGGTATTTTAATACAGGGGTGGGGAACGTTTTCAATTCCGATGTCTGCATTAATTTAGCTGTAATCAAATAAGACCCTATTCAAGAAACTTTAATTAGTAATTTATACTAAAATATGATTATAATTCCACAAAATGAAAACTTGTTAATTTTAATATCAACTAATCTTTTAATGATTTTGGTGTGTTTGCTTTTTGTTGGACAGCATTTGTGATATTTGGTTGCAGCAGTTTCCGTTGATACTCTAGATGGGTATCCGCCATTCGTAAAACGATAAAACGGTAATTCAGCCCATAAAATATTGCAAAAAACATTTGACACCCCAAGATCACATTCCTCAACATTTGGATGTGCCCGAACCTATTCTATTTGCTGGTGTCCTCCATTTGCCACACCCACATAAAGTACTTAGAATTTTTTTCTACTCTTCTGAATTTGTTACTTTGTTTTCATCTTCTATGAATTTATATTATTTCTACGTAGTAAGCAAAACGAAATACGAGGTTTCCTATTAGCGTTTCCGCGAAGAGAAGTTACCAATTAGCTGGCGCAGTAGATTGCAAGTGCATCCAAGTTGCAAGTGCACGGCCACGACAGCTCTGGGAAAGCATGCAGAAGGTATCGGCACCAAGAATTGAAAATACGTATGGATAAATGTTCCACGATTGCCATTCGGAATCGCCGCGCGCTTTATCACGCTGCACAAGGAAGGCGACATTGCTGTATAATTCTGCGCCATCCGTGGGAAAGGTTGGACGGCTAGGGAATGCGCGCTTTAATGTCCAGCAACTTTTCGACTTTCATTTTTAATCTTAATTAAAATGTGGTCTCATGTAATTACACAGCGCAGGGCGCGAAGATGAAAAAGAAATGAACACGCCCGAGAATCTGAGGTTTTAAGTTAATAGCGTGGGAGTGAGGGAACTTTCTAAAAGAAGGGGTGTGACTGAATTGTTTAAGGAGAATTAACGACGCTTTCAGGTACTATTTCATCAAAACCCTGGGACAGTCTTTTAGTACACTTCAGTGAATCGATGGCGAGTTTTCGCAACCTTCAGCGAGTTTTTAGAGAATATTTAGGGGTGCTTTAAAAAGTCTGGCAAGTAACACGGAGTTTTGAACAAATAGAGTAATCTAAATTTACATATGCAATTTGTTACTAGGGTAAGTGACCCAATTACGGACAGATTAGTGGCACTCCGGGCCTTTTGTTCTTTGGAAATAATGACAAATTAGGGATAATTGTTTTTTTTTCGTGCCCTCTAGTAAGTTTAATGGGTCCGGAACCCACTAAAAATAATTGTGTATGGAATAATTAAAAATTAGTGGAATACCGATCAACCGAAAAAAAAAACAGATTTTTGCACCTATTACGGAGCCTTCAAAACTGGAGTGCATATATTACGGAGCCCCAATTATGGAAAATATGTCTCCGTATGGAGCCCCAGTTACGGATTCGAGACCCCATGATTCCGTTTGATAGGTTAGACGTCGCACTTTTGGTTATTTGCTCATTTTTCCGTAATAAACAAATAAAAGTAAATACAATTTTGGTATTTTTTATACATTAAGAACCTATGTAATCACTGATTGTATATACTTCTTAGCACTTTCAATCACGACAAAACTGTCAGGATCAGTATTAAAATACGAAATTTAATAAATATAAGAGTTTAAAGTAAAAATGTTTTAATTCTCCCGAATAAAATCAGCGTTGCTCTTTGTGAAAAAAAAATTATTTCAGGTGTTGTATAAATACAGTGTTTTTAATTCATAAAAATATAGTTAGCCCACCGTAATAGGGACACCATCCGTAATTGGGTCACTTACCCTAGTCTCTACGCTTTGAACATGTTACACTAGGGTGGCATATTTTTTCAAACATAAAATGTAGGTTTTTCACAAGGTTGTATTTGTTCCAAAATTTGAGCATAATCGGAAAATATTTGCAGCTGGCTAAGATTAATCGTTTTCAGGGGCATGGAAAAGAGTTTCTGTCTGATTCCAATTAACGACTCTCCAGCTGACGTCCTTGTAGATTTCGGGGTACTAATGGAAGCCATTTTTATACTTGACACAAAAAGAACATTTTTCTACGCTATTGTAATAATATACACTTAACCCGCAGTTGTCACACTGGGTCGTTTATGTCCGGGCAAATTGCCTCTTTTCTGAAACTTCCTTCCGAATCATTATTTTTTCTAATTAATCCTTTAAACATTTGACTCAGAGAGCGATTGCATATTAAAGTAGAGACTAGAAAGAGTGTGATTTTTTGAAAGTCAAATACAATAAAAAAAAAATAGTCATAGACATAAACGACACAGTGTGCCCACGGAAGGTGCGAAAATAAATGTGTAAAATAATGTTGCAAATCGTAGCGACCTGTACAAATGGTTCATATAGGCCAGTTTTGAATGTACACACTTCTTTTCGTGTAAGAAACAAAAACAAGGTTGCAGAGAGCATCAAAGAATACAAAAAAACTTTCCCACGAGGCCGTGGATCATCCTAATGTTACACGGTCTCCTTAGAACATGAAAATCTAGTCTTATGATAATTAAACAGCAATATTCTTCGATAATAAAATTCTGCACAAATTAACACTTGTCCCAAAACGTACATAACTTCAGTATACGAAAAATGAACGATTACTAGTGGCGTCATAAACTCGGTTCGATTCACGGCCCTCAACAAATTATACACGAGCTATTAAATTTCCATGAAGCAAATCGTCCCCTTATTACCGAAGGGGCGGGGGGGGGGGGAGGCGAGGGGTAGTGAGAGGGTTGGCTCGAAAGATATGACCGGCAATACGCGGTACACAGGAAGAGCCACGCATATTCGTCGTTCATTTTGTTGTCTCGAGACGCCCGTAGGTGTATTAGCATTACACATGACTAATGGGAATAATGAGGAACGTGATTACCGCTAATGCCGTGCATTACTTTCTGTCTATACTGCTACGTGGCCTCGCATCACGGTTACGAATAAACGGCCGGTGATGGGCTTAAAACGTTTCTATTTGTCTCGCGCCGCTTACTTACACGCTTTGCTACGCAGGTCCCAAATTTTTAGGGTACGGTCGTAACTGCCGGTAACTACTTTTGAAGGCTCGCCAAGAAACTTCGCTGCCATCACCTTCCCGCAATGGCCCGTTAGGGTGTGCTGAAACAGAAATGAGGATGCCGTTTCAGAACATTCGCCAACACTATCTGGCCAATAACAGGATAATCTGTGACATACGTGACTTACTAAAAACGGCCCTAGCAGCAGTCCTATGTTTGGATTCTATTGGCAAGCATATTGCGGAGAGATTGCTGGGCGTTTCGAGTTTTAAGGGTGAAAGCTCGGGAGGGTTTAGAAATAATTTCTGTGAATGTAACTTTGGAATTAGGAAGGAGGGTGGAATAAATTTTAGATGTAAGCTGGGAGTGGTTAAAAATGTGGGTGAGTAGGAATGGGGAAGAGGTGGGTGTGGGGTAGAAAGAAGGCTTGCAAGTAAGATCGGTTAACTGTAAACAATATAAATTAACTGTTAACTGTTAACAGACTATATAATAAGTAATAGCAGAGAGTATATACACTTCTCAAAATAATTGAAGGATCACCTCTAGAAACTCCAGCAAAAATGGTCACATCGATATTTTCAATCTATCGTTTGAGAGTTTGGAATCTCTGATTTTAGCTGTTTTTTTTCAGAAATTAGCTGCATTGTTTTTTACCAAAGTTATAACGATTAAGAGCACTCTGTCAATTTTTAAATTTATTGTTCAACTTTGTGATGTTCCATGAGGCGAGTGACATTTTTTAAACAGGTTACATTTATATCAGTCGAAAGCGACTACTTTCCTGTGTAAAATCAGTGTTGAGTGGTTCTACGATCTTTTTTCGCCAAGTAATTCGACTTTGAAGCAAAACTCGTCCCTTTGACTTAATTGCTTCTAGAAAGCGAAGGAATCGTCGTAGAATGATCATAAAAAAGCAATGGAAAGGCCAGTCTTTCCCCCTTTCCTTTCCTTTTGCTAGTGAACGCGATGTGTGTCAATTGTTGATTTGAATATATGAATATAGTACCTACAACTTGTGCAAGTCTGCAACTCTCATTTCATTAAGAGATTCTTCAATAGGAATGTTACCGTTACTCTACGACAGAATGGTTTTCATTTTAAAAATTGACCGAACTGGTCGCTACTTTACTTGGAATTTGGTTTCATACATTTTATTTCACTGTTTCAAAATAGAAATTACAAGTAGTGGTATTTATATTAAGTATTACTCTGTAATAATTTCTTCTTTATAATGATACTAATAACGATTCCTACTGAATTTTTGTAAGAGAATGAAGTTGTGCCACAAACGATGTTCTCAACGAGCAACGCAATTCTAAAGAACCATATACAACGAATGTCGCTATGCTTCGTAATACAATCTGAAAAGAAGATGGCTCCACATTCGAAACTAACAATTGAAATCACAGAACAAATCTTCTGAATAAGAAGCTTCCGTTACGAAAGGGCTGGCTTCGAAATTCTATTGAATGTGCAATCGTTCCAACAAAGACCCCTCGATACATTTTCATGCGAACTGCTCTTTTGTTTCGACGCGGTGCGCTGCGCGCACTATCGTGTCTATCATACTTGCTTAACATGCACTGATGACTTAATAACTTATACGCGTATTTAATTAGTAATTGCTTAAAAGGTGTCTGTTCCTTGCCGCGCACGAAGTGATCGAATCAGAGATGTTCATACGGCATGAGAATCTTTTACATTTCAAACGCATGTGAGAAAAACGAGAGGGCTGGACTCATTAGTAATTGTTAGACCATCCCTGATACGACTTAACATTGCATACGTGAGTTATCACGCCATAGAGTGTTAACTCGACAGTTATTTTCTGCAGCTTTTTTAATCTCGAGAAGCGGGATCTTTGCACAAGGTCGTGCTGGATTCGAATTCCACTGTCTGAGTGCTACATTGTGTTGGAATAATATGAAAGCAAGTTTCTTAAGGAGTTCCCTAGATAGTAGATAATCTTCTGTTACACGTAACAGTACACAGGCATCTTGTATCGTTTTGAAATAATTACTGAGGCTATCGCGTAGTCATCGAGTCACACCGTATTCCCAAGTATTTCAGTTTTGAATAAATGGAATACATAGAATGTTTGTCTACTTTTAAATGATAAATAAATAATATAATTTGCTTTATTATGCCTCCAATGATTTCCCCGCTACTTGCAAAATTTTCTCTGTTTGATAAGATTTGAGAAGACCTGAATTAATAGTACATAGTTGGAAAATATATTTTCCATCTAGGTTCTTCTAATTTGTCCTCCATCTCTCGAAATATGTAGTTTTAACCAGCTACCGGAGATTTATTGGCTAAATGCACAAGAATTTAAATTATCTGTCTTGGAAAGGCGTAACAAAATGTTATTCCACATTTCTGGAAGAATAGAAGAAAGAAAAAAAGAACAGCAGAAATGGAATAAGGTAGCTCGGCAATATAAACAACAGAAATTCATGTCGTTTCTCATAATTCCGGTAAATATACACAATTATCATGGGCACAAATGGAGCGTTTTCGTTGATAATACACGTACAATCGTCGACTGGGGAGTAGCATGGGTTCTATCAACTGCGTAAATACGATTTAATACTGTGTGTCAATTTGCATGTTAATATCGATTGACATTTCGGAAGATAACCTAAGCACAATCTGCAATGGTCATTTTGTCATCGTGACAGAGATACCCCGCATCGCAACGCAACATTAAAACGTGATACATAAAATCTGACAAGTGAAGTAACAGCTACTCATTTACATACGCCATGGACTAACTGGTTTAGTATATATAATATTGTAACATTCATTACAATTTATTCAGAAATTAACATTTATTACTGACCAACTGCTTTTTCAATCGCGATTGACAATTCGTCATGTATAAATTAATTACGCAGAAGCATAGTGCAGAGAAGCACGTATCAATTAGCATTCGTTCACAAAGGTTTCAAATGTAAGATTGTTGGCAAATAAATTATTTCTAAAGTATTAGCTTATACGTCATTAGTATTAATACAACTCTTTCGTTATCATCTACAAACATACGATTGCTTGCATAATTTTTCCCGTTAACAGACTTCATTAAAGCTTACCAATATCTTTCACACATAAATTACCTAAATTTTTGTCGCAAAATACCCCAGCCACTAGCACGCAGAAGGGTCCTCCGACACCTTTAAACTGAAAAGGACAAAATGTAAGGATTAATAGAGTGATATCGGATGTACGGTCTGACCTTTCGTCTTCGCCGTTTAATGGCGAAGAATTGACGCGTGGCGTCGACAAGGGAGGCACGAACAACTCGAAAGCTCTTCCCCCGTAAAGGGGGTGGGGGGGCGCCATGAAAAAGAGGAGTTCGGCAATTTTAAGGTACACGGTCGTCGGGAGCTCTTGAAAAATGTCCTAATGTAAATTAATGGCCCGGAAGTTTAGTCAGAAGGGCTCTAACGTGAAAGAAACACAGGTAGGAGAACACAGCACCCACCTACGTTATACGAGCTAAGGAAGAACTTTTCCCGCGTCCGCGAGGGTGGGCGAAAGAGTGGAGAGGGGGGGAAGAGAAGAGGGAGCCGAAGTATACGATAATCTAACGTCTCGAGAAGTTGGTCGAAAGTGTATGGGCGAGTCCGCGTTTCTTACGTGAGGAACATTAAACGATCCAGTGGATCTTCTTTCTCAATCGCCCACCACCTAAGGAGAGTTCAAGTTACGCTTCTGGTGCCGTTTATGACTTTTAATATTCTTTTCTTCTTTTACGAAATTACACGAAGTGGACACAGTTAAATCGGGACAAAAATTTATTATCTTCAGTTTGCAGACGATTGATAGTAGACGTGGCTGTTATTCGTTCATTTTTTAATAGTTTCCTATAACAAAATTACTGGTGGTTGCTGAATATGTGTACTTCTAAAATAGGGAAATGGTTGTAAGAAACATATATCACATTTTTCATAAAAAATTCCCAAAAATGACGTTCTTTTTCGCCTGTCAACTAGGCATGACCCCATAAATGTTTCCACGTGAGGAGTCCCATTTTATATTACAAATAAATTGAATAAACTAATTCAGACGGAGAATTTTGCTCAGTGAAATGGAAATGTAGCAGTTAGTTTTAGCTTAATTCAAATATATTTTAGTGTCCCGATTAATTGGACAGAAAATAATTTAAATCGGACTATTTATAATTCGGACCATAATTAAGGATATTACGTGAGAAATCTTTTTGCAGAGTTCAAAGCCCGTTTCGTTAAAAATAGTCCGATTAGAACCTTTTAACTAGATGTTATCTAGATATTATCTTCGCCCAAGTCTGGTGCAATCTCTAAACTGTACGAAACTTCGTTTTTGAGGTTATGAGCGTGTCTACTTTTGGCGCGCGCCGTTTAAATCCCAGACAGGCGACCGTGTGATGGCACGTGTGAACCCTTCTTCAGTTAATTTCTTGGCACATGGAGTTCGCATATTTCGAAACATCCAATCATCTTAGAACACTCTGTAGGAGTAACGACACACGAAGAACTGCTGAGACACTTTCATAAAAAATGTCACCCTCAACAAACTTCCCAAATCAACTTTCTTACAAAAGAAAGCTTCGCTTGAGAGCTATATTCATCTACAATCTTCATCCCGACACCTTTTTGTAACCCAGAGTGCGTGCAGAATCACAGAGGCGTGTTCACAAAGCAGAAACCACATGTTGCAAACTCTGTTAAGATGAGCAAAAAATAAAATCAACTTATTCACTCCCTCGACACGTAAGAACGTTACGCGGCGTTGTATAATTGTATAATGCGGCGTTTAAAGCATCCTCGTCAAAGAGAACGTCAGGCTATAAAAGCGTATCCACAGTGCAGCGGCGATCTGTCTGAAACCCGCTTTTATCGTCGCGTTTTCAACGCTCGACCTTACAGCAGCGATGCGCATAAATAAGAAAGAAGATCTTCGACGATCCCATTCGCGCTTGTGTTTCGCCTCCCATGTTGCACGCCTACGAAAACCTGCCCCTTTCGTTCCGAATCCGTTGCGTTACACAATTGTAATCGCGGAGCACGCTTCGGGCTCTTGAAAAGGATCAGTTCTAATGAGACGGTGCACGTGCTGGTGCCTATCCTTGCGCTGACTAACGTTTGCTGTCGGAAACAAACAACATGAAAGGAAGTTGCGCACTCATCTGCCCGTGTTTGAAAGCAACTATATAAATACGTAGAGTTCTAACGCCGGGTGCTCGTCTTCAAGATGATTCAGGTGTAAAACTGTGTGTTTTGAAGGGAACACGTGTAAATTTCTTGTCTCTTCTGTCAGCTTTACGTGGATATGTTTCTACATTATTATTACTGTTATTCCTGCAACGCGACAAATTACTGATTCGTGGTATTGTACAGTAGAATTATAAATACTACTGACAAAGGAAGTTGGGAAAATGTAAAATTAAAAAAATCTGTAACTTTGCAGAAATGTAGCTCAAGTGATGATAATAATGTAACAATTTTTTGATTCTGCAGTAAAACACTCCCTCGAAGAAATGGTAAGTTTTCATATTATCGTGAATATCTGCAGAACCGTAAAAGATATCGAAGAAAGGTCAAGTCAAAGTTTTATGGCCTTCGATATTCTACAATAATCGTGATAAAGAATTGTCGGAAAAAGAGGTGGTGGGGATAAATTTTGAATGCAATAATTTGTCTCGCAAATTTTTGTTCGCTGCTTTATAGGGCGTAAAAAACAATAGAACTTTGAATTTAAATTCTTTTTTATAACTTTTACAGTTTCGTAGATATTCATGACAGGTAATCTGAAAACTCGCCATTTTTTCGAAAGGGTTTTTTCACCCTTAGGGCCGTTTTATTAGAGAATCATAAAATAGTTACGTTATTAACATCACTTGAGTTACATTTTTGCAAAGTTTCCGATTATTTTAATTATCGAGTTGCCGAACTACCCTTGTAAGTAGTAAACACACTTTCACTTTAAATTTTTTAGAGATATAGATCAAACACCTATCTTCATAAAAACTCATTTATAAAACCGTTTGTCGGTTTTTAAAAATCGTGTTTAAAAACCGGTTTTTATTTATTAATTTGTAAAATTCGAAAAGCGGGCTTTAAATTTAAGAAACCAGTTTTATATACTAGAATTAATATGCAGAAATGAATTAATTATTTAATTAAATCATTAACATTTTGACTTGAAATCACCTCAGACACAAGCATATTGGTTATTGTAAAACTAAATAATTTTCATGAGTTCATATTTTCTGAAGAAAAATAGTATATAGAATAAAGATTTATGATTTGGGACCACTGTAAAAGATTTATACTCTGTGCGGATTTTAGATATTTTAGTTTTTTTTTCATTTCGATAGTATGGATTTGTACGGATTTTTGTTAATATAGTTTTTCTGATTTATTTGGTTTTGTATACATAGAGTATATTTTATTTCATTATGTTTCTGTAATTCCATAAACATTAAGGGCACTGAACAGTTTTAAAATAAGTGCAAATATTTATTTACTATTTTAATTAGTAGGTATATATTTTTGCGAAAATTCGGAAACTGGTTTAACCGTTTTTGGGGGAATAGTGGAATTCGAAAACAGGTTTTTCAAAAGTCGTTTCTTTTTCAAAGCAGAAAGTGTTTGTGTGTTTGTCTGTCGCCTAAAAAATTTCGAACGATGGGGTAACGAACCGTGTCCCAACTCGTTATACCTAGGTAATCTAGATGAATCTGAATATTTTCACAAAAAAATAAATAAATTAAAAACAATTGTAAAAAATCAGAATCGAAATTTTGGGCGAAGGCCGTGTAGTAAAGCTACTATTATACAATCTCCACGCGATATTGCGATTTTATTACTGAAACATATTCCTACATTCATCATAACCCTCACAGAACATAATAAAATTTTCCCGAATCCCTAACCTAAACCCGAATCTGAAAATCCCGCTAAAGTTCGCTCATCACCTTGACACACCCCAAAGCCGACATTTGTCTCTATCACCACGGTCGGAATTAGAATCAAATAGCTGTACGTATTTCCATAAACGTACACGCCGACAATGGGGAGGTAGCGGAGCACTCGTTCCATTTTAAGCGCCTCAGGATCCTCGATGCGCCCGCTCGCCGGAGCAACGTGCGCGCGCCCCTTACGCTCGGTTCTCGGAAGACGGAGGCCGAGATTCACGAAATACAGCTGATATCGTCCTTTTTTACGACGAGCCAGCAGCGGCAGCGTAAGATGTGTACCAGATGCATACCGGGAATAAAGGCATAAACTCTTTCGTAGAGCTCAATCGAGGGTGGACTAGCGGCGGGGCTGAACGCGGAGAAGGGAATACGGCGAAACTGGGAACGGGTGGATAGTCTCAGCTGTACGAACGTTCAATTAAAGTCGATAGACGCAGGGAAGAAGAAGGTGGGAACCTTCTTGGAAGCAACTAGCCACCCCAGTTTTACAGCCGACGGGGTTCGCGCTGGTTTTTAAAGCGCGCGGGCTGGATCTCGCGCGCTCCGCCGTTGAGAGAGCGCGTGTAACTGCTGCTAGGGTACAGGAGCGAGTGTAATAATTTCGTGACGTGCTGTCTGGCGAATGTATGCAGTCGTTACTCGCCGCAATAAATTAATGTCGTGCGGATAGACCCGATGGTAGATTGAAGGTAAATTAACATGTCGTATATGTAACTGTACGCTGTAACCCGAAGCGCATTGTGTACATAACAAGCTCACAGGCGTGCTGTGATTGATAATATTCCGTGCAAGAGTTCGTACGTATTTCTGATTGTACTCGATTCGATGGCACGGCGTGTAGCCCGGTAGTCTGGATGTGCTCTCTTCCTGGATCTGTCCTTAACGATGACGTCGGCTTTTTGCTTTCAGCGGAGCGGTAGGAGCTGGGGAGTAGGCGTGGTTGACACTTGCATTCGTGATTTGAAGCTAGAGCTAGCAATTCCGAAGGATCGGGACGTGTTTAACGCGGGGGTGTAATAAAAATGGTAGGCACAATTAGATTGTAAGATAGAATGAGGGGATTCTTCGGTGTAGATCAGTGATACCAACATGTCGAGTGACGTATCTAAGTTATTTAAAGATGCATACAAAGATATACGAACATAAACGTTCTTTCATCTATGTTGCAAATATGGGCTCTGCTGAACGTTTTTCTGCATTAAATTTTTACAAAGCTGCTGTGATCGCTCTGAAGATTTCTAAGGGAACAAGACTTCAGTGCCTTGGCCCCTTCCTGAGTTCGCAGGATAGGGTTGAATGAATCAATTAGCGCAATTCCAAGGCATGGTACCGGCGAATTTATTGTAACATTGTTCCCACGAATGCGTGACTTTGATCACGTGAGAAACGCGAGCATTACGTATGAATGGAATCAGTTTCATTCACTTTTCATGAACTCTAGGAAACATCCTTATTAATCCCGGTCGTTTTCATAGAATAGATTATATGAGAGATTAATTGAGCTTGCATTAAGTACGTGGGCGATTCATGGTGAATAGAGGGCCAGAGGAAACGCTGGATTCTCGTGGATTCTGTACTCGAAGACCTTGTTTTAATTCAAAGGTGTCAGTTCGTGTAAAATTTTCGTGAAAGGGAGTCTGTCTCATATTTCTTCCTGTATTCAAATCGGTCAGTAAGATTATAAAAAGATTGAAAGCGTTTAACGTTGATTTCTAACACTCTCGAAGCTGAAGGTATGTATAGAAAGGGAATTAAGAGAAAGAGCAGGAAAAACTGTAAATACCAAAATTATAGATACAAAACTGATAAGAATCAGAGTAGGATAATATTGGGAAAAATGTGAAACGAAGCTATTGCAATTAGAAGAAAAACAAGCCTCATTAGAAACATGTGGAATTCAATAGTAGCGGTACAAAAGCTTATCAAACCGGAACACGATATTTTATCCTCGTAATTTCAACGTATTTTCATATCCTTGCGCATAAATACTTTTTCATAAATGATTAAAAACCCTTCCAAAAATAGAGGATTCATAACAACAATATTTCTCAGTTTTCAATCTACAAAACTTGTGGTCCTTATTAAATCAAAATACTTCAAGTAAAATCTAAGAAACTGTCAAATAATCTGCACACATAGAGACGTCACAAATTTCATTAATCAAATGTCACCAAATGCCTATTACTCATTTTCGTCACATCCACTGAATCGGCTACAATCATCAACGATCAACTACGTATAACGCGAACAGCCGACGTAATAAAACTGTAACATCTACAAAACATGTAGCATAATTTTGCAGATACTATCATCGCGATGGTTGGAAAATACGTTACTGCATTAATGACGAAGCAGCGTGCGGTAATTTACTTCGCACAGGCAGCAGGGGGAAACGAACACGTGCCAGTAACCCAAAGAAGTCACAGCGAGCTGAAAGCATGTTCCGCCTCCCTCCGCGAATGGGTCTGGCCTTAGCGAAAAGAACAGGGGCCCGCGACATCGTGTTCTAAATGCACGGAAATCGGGAATCGTTACCTGGGAAGCAAACAGCCGGCTACTTTCGCGGGAAACATCTCTCTTGGCAGAAGGCGAAGAGCATATATGCCCCGCTCTAAGCAAACTTTACACATAGTAGAATGCTTGCACGCGAGCGGAGCGATGGTTCTATGCCGTTCTCATCGTTTTTCACTGCCACTTCGTTAGCACAGCACAGGCAGAGTGTGTTTCCGCGAAGGAGAATTCCGCCGCCTAACGTCCTGCCCATAATTACAGCCGCGCGGACGCGATGCTTTCGTTTTGATTGGCGAAGGTTGTCGCGGCTCGCTCGATACCTGATGAGGGGGACCAGAAGTCGTACCTTTCCACGCCACCGCAAAAAGATAGGGTACACGTGACTCAGCGACATCGCGGAACGGCGTACAACGCCGGCCAATGGGCTTGCGGACCATACAAGATATCGCCGTTTTATTCGCTTTCCAAGGAGATTCTAGGATGCTAATCTTTTAAGGGCCTTTACGCGGCAAGAACACGATTATGATATGAGGACGTGGTAAGCTGACTAGGGAATGGTGGATTAGATACGTGGCTAAATAGTAACTGGAAATAATTAATTAGTGACGTGGGGATTAAATTAGTTGGGTGACCAAGAAATTATTACACGTTTGTCGGTCAGAAAATTACTAAAATCTGGGGAGAGTGTTGATATAGGTAGAACCTTGGAGAGAAGGGATGAACCAAATGATTTTAATCATTTTTTCTTTTGAAGTATATAGTCATTAAATGGTATATTAAAGCAGGGGCGTTTTATGTTGACGATGAGTAGTAATAAAACTTAAAGCTTCATCGATTTCTTCGGCTGGTATGATTATCTATGCATTTAGAGATGTTTGGCAGTTATACTGTTACAGTGATGAAGACTAAAATTTTTATTTCAATAGTAAATTATGGGGGGTTTAGATGTAACTTAGGCAAGAAGAAAGGGTTTTCCAACGTACGAAAACATACTCGTTCAGAGAAAAATTTAAACGACTCCTGTGCATTATTAATTAACCTGAAATATCGACAAAGACATTTTCTTATGAGGGATTTGTTTACATATTTTCGGTATTCGATATGTCAAAAATGTTTTTCCAAAATTTGAGACCAAACTTCGCAAAAATATCGAAGATATAGACATTAGAAGTGAAGTACGCTCATGTGTTGCCATACGTTAATGAGAATTACAAATCTAGAGACGCGGCAGCTTCTCGAAGCTAAGTACATAACACCCTGTATATGTATGTCACTACCGATATCATTTAATCGTCGCCCGGCTAAACAACCTAACCTGACCCGTATTTCATTAATATCTCATTACGCCTGCAATATTTTCTAAATTTGAAGGCATTTCTCTCATGGAAACCGCATATCAGCTTTCGAATAAGACCTTGATCAATAAAATCGGTCCACGCATAACAGAGATATCATTATATCATCTCATGGATCAGTCGGAAACGGTAAGATTTTTCTTCTGATTCTCCAAGAAATTTTTCGTCAACCATAATACGTATACGCGTTACACGCACACCTTCAGCCAAAACGAAACTAACACATGATCCGTTCGTCAAACGCTACCTTCACTATGCAATCTACTCCAAATTTTGACAGCTTACAGTCAAGTTATAACCTGGCGAGTGTTAAATAAGCTGAGTTTCCAAAATTTAAGATGCCACGTGTTTTTACAAATATGTATCGTTGTACCATTGAATTGCAACCAAATTGCAGTCTCAAACACAAGGTACGTTGCCGAAATTTGAATTGCGATCATAAATATAAAGATTTTGTACGTTCACACGGTCTTCAAGGAGGTGTTCCACTTTACCCTATCACTTGAGCGAGGCGAAAATTTCAATACCTCCGTTGCCAAATATTTTTTTCAACAAAGGCTTTGATTTTCTTAAAGTCTAAGGTCCAGTTAAGACTCCTGTTGAAGTGCCGTGTCTTTTTCTCTTTCCGATTTTAAGTTATCACCCTCCAAAGTTAAGCGTTCCATTTTACCCTACTCTCCCCTACACAATGTACTATACATATGCATAATACATATAGATCGGCAATGCGGTGCACATGGTTTGTTTCATAGTTGTTAAACTTGCGTACAATTTATCCATAATTCTGTCCTGTGATAAGGCTGAATAGCTGTTGCTGGTGAACCTTTCTAATTTATAATATTAAAAATTATCTGAAGTCATTCCCTATGCAAATTATCTTTGTAAAAAGAAGTGAGATCCCCATAAAAAACTTCAAAAAAGTAAAAAAATTAAGCCAAGTACATGAAAAAATTAAGGAGGGAAAAGAGTATTATAAAACTGATCATAAAAAAATTGAAGACAATTATTATTGTAACTTCCAGGCCGTAGACATTTGCCTAGATGTTAAATTTTATTTTCACATTATTAAAATGTCTTTGTTTATATTGTAATTATTATTGTCTTCAATTTTTTTATGATTAATTTTATAATACTCTTTTCCCTCCTTAATTTTTTCATTTACTTGGCTTAATTTTTTTACTTTTTTGAAGTTTTTTTGAAGTTTGAAATATTTTGCACTTCACCCGTGTCGTGGAAAATCGGTTCGCCGCGTCGATGCGCATGGAATAGCGGCGTGACAAAAACTGCCGCGGTTCGTAGAGGGTGCGAGTGGTAGCACATAGGTACTTGGAGGCTTTTATCAAAGAATACTTGGGCGCGACCCAAGTATTCAACTACTCGGCTCCTTCAACCCCTTCAGCCGGAGCCTAGTAAATCTATATTTTCAAGGCTGCAATGCTACGAAGACGGAAAAAGCCATTTCCTTTCCCTCTTCCTTTCTTAGCCGCTGTTCTCTCCCCCCCCCCTCTTTTTGCGAATTCGACACTGGTTGCTCGCCCTCCCCTCTCGTTTTCGATCGCGGCTCGCCTGCCGCCGGTATCCGTGGGAAATAAAACGGGAACGCCATCAAAAGGCGATAAATTACGGCTGACAGGTAAACATTCCCGTTTAATTAATCCCATTAGCGGGCGGCCATTTGCCGAAATTGAGACATCCCGCCCGTCGTCCCAATTGGATTATCATAACGGAATTTTAATAAAGGCATTACTGTTATAATTACTCGGCTGAAACGCCGACCCTTCCGTCGTGTATCGATTATAATAACCAGCCGGACAAATAACGAACGCATAACAAGGGGAAGGGGGGGGGGTGATGTTTTTCGAGATAATTCTAGTACCCCGCTCATCGGTTCATCGTATCAGTAGTCAAAGATAACAGCTGAATATTCATACGCGTCTGCTGTGCATGCAGCGCGGGGTCCCAGGTAGAGTTTAAACCTAAACCAACATTGCATTATTCCGTGCCAGGCAAGAGTGATTTATCCCGCGGGATGCGCGAAAGGCACATCCTGAATTAACGTGCGATTAAATCCTAAGTTACGCAACGACTGCAATTACGCGCCAGTAATATTGTGCGGTCGTACTCGATGTACCAAGACAGAATGGCTCTCTCTGATCCTCGTAATGACACAAACGGTTACGAGCGGCCGCCTAAGGCGCCAGGATCTAACAAGATTCGAAATGGATGGCGGTGCAGCTGTTTTCTGCTTTCATTAATTCAACCGAGTATCAAATGTTGGATTGCGCAATCCTTTACGCATAACTGCGCAAAATATTACTGGTAATGGTGAGTCGAGACCTTCTGGTCATGCCTTAACGATCAGGGGTATTTGCTACTGGTCACTATACGTATAGCTTTCCAACTGCCGCGTAATTATTTCACCTTGTAACTATTTCATTTTCGACACATAAACCTACGGTATGCATTCTCGCGTTTCTATTTTCATTAATGTATAAGCGTGGCAGTTCGTGGTGGCAGCTTCATGTTGTACATTCGGTGTCTTTGAAATAGTTTAATTAAGATATTTACATTGCTGATTTGAACTTAAAACTTCAGCTTTGAAATATGACGCAAATAATTTGGAAATAATATTATAGTAGTCAGATTAAAACTAACTTCCTTGCACATTGTTCACGAAGTTACGAAGATCACGCTGTGCATACTATGGAAATGAGTAAAATGGAACGGGGTGTTGAGGTGCGCACAGTGTTTCAGATAAATATGTAAGACTTCGCAAGTAAAATGGAATAAAAGTACTAAAATACAAGAGAAATATATTCTACTGTGGTTCACAACAAACTACATCCTTTTTATTCTAATATTACTTTTCTGAAAACTCACATTTTTGCGAACTTGAGTTAGTAGCCTTAATAATCACATAAAATAGGAAGGATTAATTTTTTTTTCAACGTGAGTTAGTCCGATTTTGCTCTCAATGCCTCATTTGAGAATTCCATTCAAGATACATATAGTATTTGCAGCACAACTCCTAGTTTATTTAGAACAGACATGTACCCCGAATATTCTTATCGCTATTAACATTCCAGATATTCCCAGAGACAAATAAAAACGTAGATTAATATAACCACGACTGAAGTAATTCAAGATCTTTGGAAAAAGAAACGAAACCTGGAATTTATACTTTAAATAAATTTTTATAATCACCTAATGAATTTCATTGAATTCACATTACAAATGTTTGTATTCCCTCAACTCGGCTCCTCCCCAAGATTAAATCCTGAGTGCCCCACTGCATTCAAAACACAAAATATTTCAAGCCTCGCGTTTCAGTTGTTGCAAAATGCCTAAAGCTCACCGCTAATATCAAGCGCGCGTCAACGGACCCTGCCCGTTTGCGCACAAACGACTACATCAGGCGAGCCACTAGGAAAATCAAATTCATCGTATCATTATGTGGCTCAGAGCGTCCCACGGTGCAAGACGCTCGGCGCCCTTTCTGCTCTTGTGTATTACAGCTCGGGAGTACATCGACACTCGCGTCTTGCCGTAGGTGTCGCGTTAGAGGCGGTTGCTTATTGCAGAATCGCGCGGTTCTGCTGTCGATATTCCTCCTAATTATTGGGTCCGGTGCCTATCGGAGGCGCCAGTGTACCGCGTACCGAGGGGGGCTATTATCGGGAAAGCTGGCAGGCGACCGTGAACATGACAAAGAAAATGAGAAGGTGGAGGTTGCTAGGTAAATCTAGCCACTTGTTATTTAGTAGGAGCCTCCAGTTTCACTGTGCCCCGTACTCTAGAAGCACGCCGGAGAGCAAGAAGAGACCAACTCGGTGAAGAAGGTGGTGAAGGAAGCGGTGAAGAGGCAGCAGAGGAAGAAAGGGGATCGAGGGCGGGGAGGGGGTGGAGGAAGAACAGGAGGAGGAAGCACTGTAAGGCACTTTACTAGGCGCACACGTACAGGGTGTTTCTTAACATGTGGGAGGCACTGTAACGCTGGATTCAGATTCAAAAGAGATTTGCAACAAAATTTCTGTTATTATGTCTGCTAAAATAGCGGATTTGCGTCACAGTTCGCGTTCGCTGTGTTGTAATAGCTCCTTTTTAAAGTAAAAGGAATGTACTTACGTATTGCTTTGCTATTTACACGAGGTTTATCTTGTATGTTAGGACAAACGATTTGTGAAACCAAAACCACAGGGACACAGGAAAAGTTTCCTTGGTGGACTTTGAAGGGGTGCTGAGGAGATTTAAGGAGCGAAATACCCCTTCGAAGTTTATCAAGCGAGACTAAAGTCCTCTTACAATTAGTCCAAAACTATCTGTCAAATGGAGGATTATGTTAAACAAACAGAGAAAGTAGATTCTTATCTACTTTCCAGAAATTTCTTCACCCATCCTCTCTTTTAATTGAAATAAATTCCAGGCGGAGTATACTGGTATTAAATACATTCTTTTTTACTTCTAGGGGGTGCAAGATTCTTCAAAGTATCATTCTTTGTGGCACAACGAGGAAAATTGTTTAACACTTTCTAATGCTCCGCTCTATACCAGTTAAATCAAAAGCAGGTTTGACCAATCAGATTCAAATTATTACGTCGTATTACTCAAAACGACTCACAGCTTCACGCAAATACTAAATACATAAGTGCCTAGCCATTTACTCGTACAAAGCAGCATAATTAGTATTTGACGCCGAACGTAAATGGAAGAATGAACCGACTGGAAACGTTAAAGCAGGTCTCGAAGTCTGATTGTTATTTGCCATTTGAGTGCCCTGACGCGCTGAGCTATTCAGATCCTCGAGCAAATCCTTCCTCCCGAAGCTCAGTACTAGGGTGAAGCTTAGTTTTCAACTATGAAAATATGATCTTACCATCTCAGTTTCTTCCTTTTTATGAAAAATAAAATCTAGCAGAATATGGGCACAATTGATTTATATTTAGGCGTAGCTCAATGATGCTGGAACTTCCAATGCATTCATTTGTTCATTAAGAAAACAGAAACTGAGAAAAGGTACAAATATGCCCCATCTGATGTATAATTAAGTGAAACAATTAGGACCCTGACAGCAGGAAACAGAACTCTGTGAAAAATAAATTTAACAGATTATCAAATATTAATGTAAATGTATAAATTAAAAGGTGGCCCTTATATGTTGAACTTTCAGAATTTCTATAATCTTTTACTCACTTGAGCCATCCTTAAACATAAGATTGTATTGTTCAAAAAATTTAAATAGTGTTTGTATATCCAAAGGAACAAATCAGAATGGTATGGCTAATAAAAAAGTATTTAATTTTTTTTTTTTTAACTATTACGGTCCACCCTACTCAATGCCAAAAGCACCGACCACGCGAGCAACGTCTATCCTCGCCCTTAAAGCCCCACCCCCTCTAAGACCAAGGGCAGGTAAACAAAAGGTACCATTCGCTAGGTTTCGTTCAGTCATCCCGCGACACGCGCGTAACGCGATGCGCCAAATAGGGCCCTCGCGTTACCCCGGGGTTTCCCACATGCTGAGAAACACCCTGTAGATCGTGGGCGCCTAGGTAGCGAGAGCAGCACGGACTGAATGGTAGTTCGCTGGCTTCTATACGTACTTACGTACGTACGTAGATACGTCGCTACGTTAGTAACATAGCTAACGTAGAGTACATACGTGCAGACTGTGCTCAGCACCGAAGGGAGGTTCGTTGACCGCGGTGAGACTTCTTCTCCGTCCCTCCCCACCCCCTCCGCCGCCCCTTTCTTACGTCTCTCCCTCTCCCTTTATCAGCCTATCTGTCACTCCATCCCTCTCCGTCGGCGTCTGCCCACCTTCCTTCCGTCTTCCTCCCTCCGTGGAGACTCCACCACGACCTTGGCGATTCAATGCCCGCACCAGATAAATCCCCTTTTCAGATAATAGATTATTTCATTCGTGTAACTAGTCGTTGGTAGCGGTCTCTTCCTCTTCCCCCCCCCCTCTCCCCCACCCTTACTCCGCCCCTCTTCCGCCGTTGCATCGGTTACCCTCTTTCGCTTTCTCCCCCACCCCGCCCCGGCGCTCTTCCTGATAACTCGCTCAGCGAAGCGCGCGCGAAACCAGCGCGTGATGCGCGGGTATGCGCGTACCCTGCCCTCGACAGTTGCACAGAGCTGGGCGAAAATTGTTACGAATCCGAGCGAGACGACTCGCTGGCGGGGGCAAATGAATGAAAAATTCTCGTGCTCGCGCTTTTTCCGCAGTCGGGTGACTCCTCTCTTTGTCGGGGGGGGGGGGGAAGGGGGGAGAGAGAGGCGACTTTTGACTGTTGAGGGTGCCGGTGATTAATGGAGAGTTTGTTTGGGGATATAGTTTGGAATGGGATAGGCGGATTGTTTTGTTAGGGTGCGCAGGATCTCTTTTGTGTGACGTTTTACCGAAAGTAATATTCTGTTTGTGAATCAAGAGTTGAATATGGATTGAGCAGCTTGGGGCATAGGCGTCTTTCGATTCCGGAAAAGTATTAACGGTTAAGGGGATAGCAGGTTTGGTCATGAATGATTGCTGCACTATGGTAGACATGAAAGAGGTGTGTACCTGGGACAAGTTCTACGTTAAGTAACAGGTAAGTGTAGCGGGAAGTTTTAAGTTCGGATCAAGCGCAGTGGAGCTTGTTAAACCGAATTTTAATCGTGTGCAGTGAAGGGTATTGAGCATAAGTTCTAGGCAAACCAGGAAGACTGGTGAACCAAGTGTAAATACAGTTGATTCACTTTCTTGAGTCACTTTTCCTCGGGAACAAGGCATTACTCTTTGATATGTACTTTTTTTAGAATAGAGACTTACTTAATATTCTATACAGTAGTGAATTTTGGATCAATAGTGTCAAATCATTTTTTTCAAAATCAAGGGTAACAGCAAGTCGTAACAAACGATCCAAGAATAGGATTTTGCTGCTTCAGTTCTCGAGGTGTGCAGACGTGTCGATGTTTAGTAAGCATGTCCCAAATTCATGAAGCCTCTATCAACAAATAAATAAAATACAAGCACTTCGAGGACAGTGGCTAAAAATAATAGCATTTCATAGAACGATCAGTTTTATTTATCAAGAATAATCCCTCTTCTTTAGGCTCTGCTATATTATATTCGAGTTACTCTGTAGATTCTCACCCAAAATGATTCTCATATTTATTGCATTCATATGCACTGAGCAAATACACACAGTGCAAAAGGCTATGCTACTAAATATTGAATATACAAATAAAAAGTACTATGCTACTAAATATTAAAAATACAAATACTAAGTATTATACTACTAAATATTAAAAATACGTGTATTAAATATAAAATTCTGTATCGCGACATTAGGTTACGATCTCATTTAATCTTCAATATAGTACAATTTGCTTGATTTAATTAATTTAATTATACATTTTCGTAAACTATAATAAACGACATATCATAAGAATTAATTTTGAGTTCAGTCTGTTTATAATTACGTACCCTACTGTCTAAACATTTTTATCACTCGCTGTATGTATTGGCGGGAAACGAACATCTATTAAAAAAATTTCGGTGCACCAATCTCATCAATGTCTGTTCCCCAAATGTCCGTAGCATTGCGGTTTCTTTCAGAAATTTCAGCGATACTAATTGTAAGGTGATAATCTGTAACGAGTGTTCTAAATCATCCACGCACGATTCGTTATTAGCAGAATAAATGTATTAGGCGTGGAATCAGGTTCTGTTTGAAACCGAGCATATCGAACGCATTAATATCCTTACCGGGTATTACATGATTAAGCGACTGGTTTCAGTTTTTCCAATTCGAACGAGTTTCGCCATACGTTTCCACATATTGTCGGCCATTACGATTAAGAGACTAAACGAGGGAAGAGTTCGAGCCGAGGATTTTTCCCAGGATCGGGACAAGAAACCCTTGATTTGTTGGAATAGGAAAACTTGGTCGTTTCAGCTGCGCGAGAGGGGAAACGAGTTCTGTGGAGAAGCGAAGCGTTTTTGAATTTTCAAGTATCGCACGAAGCTGGGCTTAAGCATTCCAACATTCTGCGAACGTAATGTAAAATTATATTATGGTATGACGGAACAAGTAATGATCCAAAAAATGGAAATTCGTGCTTCTGTGAAACGTGACCTTTAACGATCTCAGAACTGTGTTTCCTGATAGGAATATCGTTTAATGCATTTCTACTGCATTTCACTGGCAACGAATGTTTGAAAACCCGAAAATTCAAGAAAATTTTAAATTTTTTCAAAATTTTTCCCCACTGTGTATTGTAAGACACGAAAAACCACAAAACTTTGAATTTAACATTTTTTCGATATATTATACGTTTCGAGGAGATCCTTGATAATGGAAAAACTTAGAATTTCTTTGAGGTGGTGTTTCTGCCCCTAGGACCGTTTCATTGGCGGAACAAAAAATTGTTACGTTATTAACATCATTTGCACTACATTTCCGCGAAGTTTCAATTTTTCCGATTTTTCTATTTGCTAACATCCCTTGCAAGCATTAAAAAGAATTAAAAATTAAAAGACTTGAATTAAAAATTTAGTACAGTTCGAATTATTAATCGTTTCTTGCATTCTATCAATAAAATTTCCTTCTGCTGTACATTGTTAGATCCCTGAAATTAAGAATGCTAAGATTACAATATCGCTAGTGCAAAAGTTTTTACAAAATCCACTTTTATTAATTTAATTTCGTATTTAAGAGCGACTCGCAGAGTCTAAGCAAGAAACAGGATAAATTCTTTAACCGAGAAAAAATTGATACAAATTGATGCATCTACAATCTAATTACGTTATTGTTTTAATTAGTATATCTACCCTTCAAACACCCTTCTTTTTCAATCCTAAATAAAGAATGTAGTTCCATATCTCCACCATTCCTTGGGTATACCACAGTCAAGGATTTTCATAAGTCGATCCAGTGAAATAATCCGAAAGCTTTTCCATATTCATTTGTTTATTACAGCAGAAACTGAGGAACCATTT
Organism: Andrena dorsata; assembly: GCA_929108735.1. Lineage (NCBI taxonomy): Eukaryota > Metazoa > Arthropoda > Insecta > Hymenoptera > Andrenidae > Andrena > Andrena dorsata. Next base: position 9,994,257 of record OV815488.1, read on the forward strand.
CACATAGCATTGCCCTCGAATTTCTTACGTAAAGGGGCCAGTTCTGCTCGTCAGGTTTCCTTGCTCCGAATGATGAATTATTCCGTGCTTGTGTTCGACATTATTTCCGCTGAAAATAGCCACGAAATATCTTCCTTCGACGAATACATTGAGATATATTGCGTGAGTAAAGTAGAGGCGGAATAAGATATCGTACGTCGATTTTATTCAGTTCTGTTCGATTCGTACCGTTTGCATAATGCTAGTGGACTGCATTACGCGGATGTGAGTTTCCCCTTGCATTTCTGTTTCATCTTTTTTTTTTTAAGACCCGTCGTTTTTACCCGCACGCCAGTAACTCGTGATAAATCACAGAATCTTGGATTGCTTCTTCTGTTTAAACGCATCGGCGACACGACGTTGTGGCGGTTACCATTTCGAGAGCGGTGCCGTCGAAACGTTTTTTATTTACGAAACGAACGTGACCACATTACAGTTATCGAGAAGCCCGGAAATCGTTTTACAATCAATATCTGGCCACGGGTAACACGTTGTGGTCAGACTCCGGTGGGCTGCCGAAACCCGCGTGTAACTGGATTATTGAGTAATTACTTTATAGTTCGAGTAACTGTGCCTCCTGTTCACTGACCATGAATGTCACAAATCTTTCTCCAGCAGGAGCTCCAATGACCTATGGATTTCTTTTTACCACGCATCGAAGTACCATAGCTTTTACTGCTCCCCCTTTCTACGATCCCCATTCTACCACTCTCAGTTCTATAGTGCCATTTTTTTTCCGTCACATTCGTGCTCACTTATGACTTTTAAATTATACTCATATAATATTTCACGCTATCTTCATCGTATTACACCAAAAGTTTGATTATGGTAATTAATTAGGGCTGGGGCTATTCGAATATTTTACAAGTATTCGAATGCTACGAATAAACTTCGAATATTTGAGTATTCGAATGCTATTCGAATGAAGTACTATTCGAATACATCAGTATTTGAATACTTAAATATTCCAATAGTATTTGGATACTTAGATATTCCAATTATATTCGCCAAATAATTGAGCAACTGAAGTATTCGAATATTTGAATACCGAATAATTCGAGAAATAGTCCCATCCCTAGAATTAATTGTATGACACGTGTGGCAGTGTTTGGGTAAATAGCGATCCATTGTTTTGTTACATTCTGCATACCATTGAGTGAGTATACACAACTGTATTTAAGTCTTTGTGGTTTAGAAGGAAATATTAACTAAATGTCTAAAGACTAAGTAGTTTTAAATTCCTAAAAAAATACGTTCATAGAAGTCAGGCGCTAGTTTTGATGTAAAATATTCACTACTGTTTTGATTTCATCTTTAGGCTAAGAAATAACAATATTTTTCCCAGCAAATGGTTTTATAAATTGCACGGATAAATGCATTCTCAGTAAAAGAACTCCCCAATTTTCTAAAGTGTTACGCCTGCAACGAGCAGCATGTATTATCATAGTGGAATTAAACATTTTTCTATTTACTAATGCCGGCAGATTTTAGCAATTCTGCAGTAAATGGTTCGCGCTGACGAGAAAGAACTCCTGCATTTATACTTTGATTAGTTTCCAGCAGTTCGACATGAATAACAATGCACTCATCCCACTAAGAAACTACAGGGATCTTTTTCAGAAGCAAATCCCCTATCGCCATTAGTTTGCTTTCTTATCTCTATCTGTCCATTGTCTGTTTCTTATAACATCATTGTAAATTTCTCATCAGCGACTACAGTGCGGTCAAGAAACCGCTTCAGCGCGTATTCGGATACCGGGGAAGCGCAGATGATTATTCGTTACTGAGTTTTGGCTTCTTATAACTCACGAGATATTAAATTTCCCAAGTATGACACATTTTCTAAATCTTTTTAATCCCGCTGGTAAAACTGAGTGTTTACATAGCACGTTTAACCGTTGGAAGTAACGAGTTAAAATAGAGTTAGTGAAAATTCAGGAGCAGGTATAATTGAACATAGAATTTCGCATGTAGAATGATTTCATCCATTCGGTGAGACACGGAACAAATGACTCTATACGAATCGTTGCTTCCCGAAATTAAAAGGTGCAAATCGACGACGAGGTAAAAATATTACGAGACAATTTTTTAATTACTTTATTATTTTCTAATTATTTTTTCATTAGATTCATGATATATTTTCAAACATCTCGTACCGATGTGTCTGTACGATCTCGTCGGTGCGTAAAAATATATAGATTGCAAAAGTTGGGGGCAATCGATACCACCATTAATTAACTTGAAAGGAAATAGGAAATATTTTGCCCAGGAATCTGAGGATCCAAGATTCCCCGAATGGCAGAAGTACAAGGTCATCCACCATCGAACATTCAGGATCAAAAATATAATCGAGGAATCTTCGAAGACGAGCCCTCAGGAATTCCACGACAAGAGAATAGAAACCCCAGACGCGGCGATCTGATAACATAGAAAACAGTGGTATAAACTGCCGATAAAGTAGCCTGAATCCCTTGGAGCAGTCTCCGATATTCGAGGGAAGATGAAAAATTCCTGGCAGGAGCGATTGCCACCAGGTATTTCCATTTAGCGGTGGGAAGTTTTCACGCACGTGGGCCGGCATAATCGGGATTCCCGAGAGCCAATCGGATATTTTTAGCCCCGGTTTCGCCCGGGCAGTCGCGTAATCGGCTGCCGGCCGACGGTCTCCAGGCAGCTGTCTCGCGGAAACCGCACACCGCGGCCGTGATCGCCCGCGGGGAAAACGTGGCAACGCGGAAAAGCATCGTACAAGGCAAGGAACTCGTGTGCACCGACCTTAATGCAAATTTACTGGCGGCGCTCTTTCTGTCTCCTTCGTTCTCCCTCTTTTTGCCCTCGCATCCTCTCGTTAGCCGATAGCACGACGAAGCTGATCGCGCAGCAGGAACGAGACTGCGCGAGGATGAGAACGCAATTGAACGTCCGGAGTCACGGAGCCTTCTTTCGACTCCTTTCGACTCCTTTCGCCCTCTTCCTCCTTCCGGCTTGCATGCTCCTTGCGAACGTTCGCGCGCGTCCTCGGAATTCTGCCTCGATTTCGACGGAAGAGGGATTTCGACGTGCGGGCTTGCCCGGCTGCTTCTAGGCGCGTGTATAGTGTATACTAGTACACTGGAATTGAAGATACGGTGGGGCATCGCGGCGGGGCGAAATTCCACGCTGGATGCCCTAACGCGTAAGTTTTAGGGAGAGAATTTCGAGTATGACATTCTGCAGTTGCATGCTTTGCTTCTGATTACCTTTTGATCTGAAGACAAATATGGGGCAGAAGACAAGAAGACAAGGAAAGTTAACCCTAAGTAAATCTGTGGACTTTAATAATAAAATTTAAAAATTTGTTGAATTTTAACAAAAAAGTCGCTTTTATCCACAACTATTTTATCATATATAAATTTGAATACATAAAAATTTACATTTCTAGAAAAAGACGAATAGGTACTACGAATGTACAATTATCATTGAAAAGATTAAAAAATATGACAATAGTAAGTCAAATATAGCGGTGGGGTGCGGTGAACCCCATGTGATCCATTTGGGATTATAAGAAGGTGTGACCACGGAGGGTTAAATTATGTATAAACATGTCGCAGGGCAATTGTAAAATCAGTCTTTTTGATGATATAATCAGTTTAAATAAAGTTAGTGAAAATTCAGTAGAAGGTATAATTTAAAACAGAATTTCGCATGTAGACAATGTTTTAATTATTTTGTCATTAGATTCATGACATATTTTCAAATATCTCCTCAATCGGGCTGAGGAATCATAGCCTTTCTGTGATACATTTATATATATTAATATATAGGTAATATATAATACTTTAATACTTTTTGTTAGTCGAGTTACATTAAGGCTGGAGTTGTAATACTCAAACGGCTAGGCTTTTTGCAAAAAGGGTAATTATACGATTGTCCTGCGACATGTATATACCAAGACTGGTATGGTGTTAAAAAGAAGTGTAAGTTTTAATTTAAAATGTCAGAATATCCTCGAGTTACATTCCTTCTGCCTTCATACAGGGAAACATAAGCATTTGTTAAAAATAAATAGGAACGTAAAATATTTGGAAATGTGGCACCTAAATAAATATATTCCTTTTACTATATTTTTCATCTGAAATGACACCGCCGTTTATCGACTGTGTATACAGACGGTGCAGAAAAAGTAATATCCAGAATTATCATGTAAAAGAAGTCAGCAGCGCACAGATTTATGATTTTATGATATATGTTTAACCTCGTCTCTTTTTTCCCTCACCCCCGTCTAGAAATGGTATATGAATTCACTGAAACTTATTCACGCATTTGAAAGTACCAAAAGTTGGGGTTGGAAACTTACGTGTCGCGTAAATTACATTTTATTATACATGGGGCGCTTGCCCTCGGTTGAATAAGTGATAAAACTTAATTGCTGAACCTGGAATAATAGTTCTCGTAATTAATTATGCATTGAATCGGCTCGTATCCCTTCGTACGTGCACGCAAATTATTCAACAAATCGACGGGCCGACGAACAAATGCTTGTCCAGGCGGGCCACGCCAGTGGAAATTGGCTCGAACCAGTTTTAATGATGAGCGCGGACTGTTCTGCTGGCAATTCTGCATTCATAGAGTTGGAGCACGGGGGAGTGCTCGTCTCGGTAAGTTTCGTGTTTTCGAAAAAATAGTACCTCGTACCCTGACGCTGAACAATTCGAGCGTGTTTATAAAAACATATTTCTATTAACGGTACCAAGTGTCATTAATTAGTGATAGTTGTTGGTCATAGAACTTGACAAGTACAATTAATATAATAACGTCACAACCCAATTTAAAAATCAAAATCAAAAGCAGTACTACATAAATCTGTATCACTTTTTTTTTCAGTAATAATATAATTGTACGACATGAATTTAGTGCCACTCATTTGTTACGAAGATATAACAATATTAATAATTAAAATATGGAAATCAAGATGGCCATAAAAGCTTATAATTGATCTGAGATATTTAATCTTCTTTCAATTTTTAATAGCCCTACGTTCGAACGGAATATGTAACAGTGCCTAGAAAATTATTAATGCAAATAACGGATGTAAGTGTGCTGTAGTTCGAATGTTACGGTTCTTTGAAAGTAACCTGTTCTCTCTGCAAACGGACAAACTGTTCGCAGCGTCGAGTACAATGGCTTCACCGTTTTGGTATCAGGGAGGCATGAAATTCTTTGAGAAAAAAAAACTTTCGTTCCCGTTTGAAGTTTTGTTTCCATGCACAACGCGAAATACGAGGCACGAGGTGCATAGATATTTCGTTCCACGGGAACATCTCGCCTCTAAGGAGCGGCTGGGCAAAGGTGCAAACCGTTTTCAATCGAAGAAATGTTAGAACAGGCTCCGAGGAGAGGGACGAATTTCAATGCGCATGGACTCCTGCAGGTAGGTACAGTGAATTTGTATATTAACAAGGTGCATCCATCTGAAGGATTAAAAGAAGTTGGTCAATTATGGAATATTTCTTTACGTCACTATCAACTTTCAGTGAAGATTTCTGCATTCATTTAGGAGTCTATATTATATTGCAATGGTTATCAGTAAATTTCATTCAATTTTTTTTTTTAAATATAGATACCTATACATATAGATAGACAATTCAATTTACATAATAATTGTGCCAGTATCTGCATATACAGAAACTGAAATTTCTTATTTACAATAAAATGACGTTGTTGGAATGATTGAAATAGTAAATAGAAATTTTTACATGTTTGCTTCACGGTTTTTGGAGTTAAAGAAGAAATGAAAGTAGTCGTGCAAAAAATCGAATGTAACTCTTTTCAATTTTGTAGAATATTCTCTGAAAATGGAATGCGGTTTCGAGACAATCGCGATTCTAAATTCAGTAGGAGATATTTCTTGAAGTGGGACACTTATATTCTATTTTATCCTTTATCAGTGATACCCGATCAAATACACTCCAAGAAAGTGTGTGTACAAAGGATAAGGAACTATCCAGAGAACATAATAGAATTCGAAATCCTGCCGTTACTATTGACTATTGACCTGGGGGGAAATGGGGTGTTCCGTGCTCATGCGCTCGAGAGTTGCTGCGCTTTAAATTTCATAACTTCGTTAATTATGTAGCATTCGATGTAACAATTTTGGGATATGTTCAAAAAACTTCGGCGGTACTTCAAAAGGATACGAAAAATAAAAAAATCGATGAAATCGATGAAAAATATATTTTTTCTTGGAAACGTTCGATAATTTAAATAGATGGCGTGTAACAGGATAGAGAGTTTATTGTAAATATTTTCATTGGTCTAAATTATTCATACTAATCTGCAAAGGACCAGATTACCATTCTACTTATGATAAAGCATAAAGGGCAAGTATTTCTAAATATTATTTAATGGTTTCTCTTCTTGTTTTTACAAGTGCCTAGGTTTTATAATTTATTGGAGAGTGGCCAATTTCAGTGATTCCTAAAATGTAAATATTAAAACGATATTTTTTCATCGAAACTTCGATACCTACTTGTACAAAAATGAAAGGCTGAAAGGGCTGTTTCCAGTTTGATACATAATATACAATTTTTCAATATTAAAACAGAAATAATTCTAATAAAAAGACTGAGACAGGGAAATTCTTCATTTCAACTTTAAATAAAATTCTTTGTTGCTAACGAAATATACTTACAGTTTAAAAAAAAAACTGGATATAGTCAACTCTACACTTCTATAGATACAAATATCTGTTTTACACGCGAGAATGCTGGCAGCTTTCACGAGTGGGGACTGTTCACTTTGGAATGCGAGTGTTCCTTCGATCGTTCGAGGAATTGCTCACGTCAGAATTTGCAAAGCCGTCGAATGGGGATCAATGATGTAGCCATGACTAGACACGTGCCGTTAGAGTTTTTACGTTACCCATTTTTCTTCGTTCAGCCAACTCTCGTGCACGGAAACCAGGCTCTGCCCAGGACAGTGAAAAAAGGATTCTGCCACTTGAACTTGCAACAGGGATTAGGAGTTATAATTGGAATCTGCACGTGAAGAATCCCGACTATAATAAAATAAACTATTAAACTAACAATTATAAGGAAAATAAATGAAATCTGAAGGGAAGTCAATGTACAGAATTGATGTAGCAATTTGGAGACTCGTCGCTTATAAATGAACAAACTGAAAATATAAAGTTGTCAGTGAGATATTGTTCCCTTCTCTTGATTACTATTACGAAGACAAAATTGCTACGTATAAAAAATACTTGATTGCCTTTTTCACAAGCTCCCTTATTCCATATTCAGAAAAATAAGAAATTTCGATTCCAGCAATAAAAGCAAAGCTTATGTTTAAATCTTGCAACATAGGTATATGCAGAAAGCATAGTTTCCTTAAATTACCCGTATATACTTTGCATGCATATAAAATTCTTTACCAACCCTTAATGAATTAAAAGACCACAATAATGAGCAAGTACATTCGCGCATATAACATTTCCTCAGCACTGGCGCGCAAACGTGTATCAATTTCCAAAACAGGATGGTGATCTCAGATCCGCCGTTTGTTCCTGCCAGCTCCTAAATCTCGACGGCCCGATTAGATCCAAGTTTTAGGCATGCGCAGCTCCCGGAGCTGAACGTTTCCGTTATTCAATCATTTACACGTTTATCTCCGTAATTATACATTCAGGATGTCGTGTGTGCCCCTCGGTTATATCTCCCAAAATCTCGGCGGGAACAATTACTTACCACGAATTGCCGTAGTCCCTGCTACCCGACACCGTCTTCGGCGGGGTCTCACGGGGCAGCTGAGAAGCCGAAGTTCGTGGGACGGGAGCAAGGCGAAAATATGAAATTTGCATTCAATGTCTCGGTACGAGGCATTCATATTGTGATATAGTGCAACACGGTTCACCATGTCCACCGTCGTTGTTTAAGTAACCAGGTGGAGACACGCTCGACTGGCTTTATTAAAATCTTAGCAAAGGCCACTTTGTCCCGGGGCAGCTTCGATTCACCAGCCCCTATCGACGAACAACGAAACAGCCCAGCTACGGTATCGCCTGTAACGAGCCCGCGGGATCCGTGATGAAGTCGCAACGAATACATTCAGCGGGACGAACTGAAGCGACCGCCGAGCTAACTGACCAGGCTGCGCTCCTCGACTTTGAATTTCTAACGTCCGAGTTGCAGATACTTCCGTCAGGCAAGAAAAAGAACGAGCCCGGGCTCGGCCTGGTCTAGGCACTAGCCAGGGGAGCGTGCGTAGGAGCGTAATTTGTTTTGACAGGTAGGGCTATCGAGGAAAAGAGCGGGACCAGGTGGAGGAGGGCGTGGGCGATCACGAAACTGGCCCCGAAGCGCCGCGCCACGATACAGAGGCGATATTAGCTGCCCCTGCCAGCGTTGCCGTTGCTGTCGCGGTGGATGCTGCGGCACTCCCCCCCCCCCCCTCGCTTCTGCCAGCCGGGGCAAGCTTGTCGAGAAATTGATTCGTCATTACATCGCTTGTAAAGCGGGGATATTGCACATTCCTGGTGTCGTTGGATGCGTCCGCGGGCCCCGTCGATAAATACGGCGCGAAAATGCTCGGGGGATTTTAGAGGATCGTGTCCCCGGGATATGCACCGACACTCGCGCGCGGCGGATACGTCGACGCACGTGTGCAACGCGAATAAGCTTGCTTCTGTCCCTTTCCCTCTCTCGTTCTCACGCTCGCACACTTTCTCATTTCAGCTATCAACACGGGGGCCAAGTAGTTCGTCTACGAAGCACGTGATAAATCGAAGCCATTGAAGCCTGATGCGGGAACTGAATAAGAATGTACCACGGGGCTCAGATTATCCGCGAGATTCCTTTCACGAGGAGGCAGGGTCCGTCTTATTCGCTCCCAGGGAAACGCAGTTCGGGAAGCGAGGTTTTACCAGGATTATCGCGCGAAGGGTTCATTATACTCGGACGCGCTTACTACTTTGCCCCGCACGTAACTATACGAGGCACACGTGGAGCCTTATTCCAGCCGAGCATTCATCGTGTCCGTGTCACCCGGCCTCAACATACCGACCTGCAGGAATTTATTGTTGCTGCCTGTTCGAGCTGAGTTTGTTAATAACTCTGGTCGAAGGAGACGAGATTACCTAACGAGAGGACCCGTCCGCGCAATAATTATAGGGTAGGCGAGATTGCTGGGACGTCACGTGGCTATTGGGCTGGTTAGGTATGCGTATGATTATGATTTTAGCGAACAAACTATTTAGCGCAGGAATTCGCTGTGTATGATAGGAAGCTGGTTTAATTCCGTGGCAGGATGTGCTGAGCGGTGTACCGTAAAAGCTTTTTATGTGACTTCTGTGTAAGTAGCCTTGAATAAGGTGGGTTTAAAGTAAAAGTGTATGTCATAGTAAATAATGTGGTAAGTACAGCAATAATATTATGTAGATTTTAATACCAGTTTGTGGACCTTGCTCCTCTCTGAATACTCTTCAAAATTTCATAGACGTTCTTTACACCTATCCTTTGTAAAAAAAAAACTTTGTGTTAGAACTTTTGGCAAAATATAGAATAATATATTTTAGGCATTTGATGGAAAGAGGGGCAAAGTTTTCATTGTAGTATAACTTAATAAAAAGTAATACAATTAAATCCAATTTTATTCAGAACGTAATGTATCGTGTCTTTCAAATGTTGTGAAAACATAAGTCATTACTTGAAAATGATATACGCCTTTATTTATATGTTTGAAGAATGTGGTTTATGTGCTCCTTTTCCGTAAATGTGTTAAATTCGTAAAAAAATTGCTTCTTTGTTTAATTATTTAAATATAATTTTGTTTACTTACTTAGTTACACCTGTTTATACATTGCTTAAATGAAAAATTCAAAATGAAGCACAAAAATAAGTAAAAGATGTATTGTTTTAAGTAAGTATTAGTTTCTTCGATTCTTTACAACAAGCTGTCTTACAAATCAATTTTTTATTTCTTAAATTAGCTTCTATCCTTGCGGTTTCGATACTCGCCTCACTTTCCATATTTCCTCGCTTGCGCAAAATCCTCTATGAAACAAAAGTACTTATTTAAACATAAGCCTATGTGCCCTTTTCCCATCAAATGCCTCATTTATTAACAATAAGTTAATAAATTAATTATTAACGTCGTATTATTGCTCTGCATCATGGAGGTTCTGTGCATGCTTCCCTGAGTCATCTGTGTCCCTAGAAACAAGACAAAGGGTCGCGGAAAAACCGCACGCGCGAATAGTCCCAACGGTCTCCAACTGCTATCCTACTTCTAATAACGTATAAATATCGTTGCATCCCAATACTTTGAATACTATTTAAATACATTTTCACGTTGTACTGATTACTCCATAAAACCTTCCCCTCAAAACTACCCCTACTTCCCATAGTACTACACCACGGACATACCTCTTTTTGAGGTGCCACATTCACATTTTAAAGAACATTTAAAACAAATTAACAAAATCGTTTTCATCTTTTTTTGTGCAATCTAGGAGTAGCTCAATAAATACCAAAAATATTTATTTCATTATATGTTGTATTTACTGAGAAAAAAAATCTTTAAAAATGGCTTCATTTTTCAGCCCATCGAAGTAGAACGACCCCTTAAAATACAACTAGCTGGAACGAAAGGTGTCACTTCTTAGTAAACAATTCATCTCTGATTTGACGTAGGTAGACAGGAATCCCACGTTCTCCTTGCTACTGATAGCCAAAGCAACAGGCGTACAACCTACAAGAATATGCAGGCAGGAGCCCAAGTATATATATTCGAATAATGAAACCCAGATAAAAAAAGCTCATCCCCGCAAATCAATTTCCTCAGCGAAACCGGCCACCGGAACCACATCCACCAGGTGTCTCCGGTAACGCCACCGAGGAAACTGAACTCAGGAGCCTGGGACCAAGGGAACGCACCACCAAGTTGGACAGTCGATGTGTCCCCCGGCCAGCTCAATAATCGCACTGGCAGCGTGCGAATAAGGAAACGTGCATCCCGCTAACGGAACAACGTTAGTCATCGCGAATTCGCAGCTAAGCCCACGCATACCCGAACGAGGCTACAAATTCTTCAAAGTGGCGGCGCACTTTAAGATGACGATAAGGGAGTTTAAAAATATTCTGCATAGCTCCGTAACGAACAGTCCCCCGCCGACAAGCGTGAACCCATCGCGAAAAATCCGTACCCGCGTGCGCTTTGCGTGCGCGGTAATAGGCAGATGCTAGATTCTTTTTTCCCCGCGAGGTGTGCACACCTCTCGTCGAGGTGTAACGTACTCGCGGTGCGTTCTTGATGTCCAGATAAATCTGGCGACACACAGATAAGATCTGGCAGGGGGGGCTAGGCGAGCGTGGTAGGAAGTTATGCAGGATTCTTTCATGGCCGCGGCTTGAATGTCCGCTTTCCTCCGCTTCTATCTCGGTGGGCTTATCAGAGGGACACCGTGTTTGCTGGCACCGGAACTGATGAGGTCTTTAGCTGCCGCTCTCCCTTGATGGATAGAGGGGTTTATATTGCGCCTGTAAATCTCCCCTTTTATAAAGATCCATAAGCAGGATTACAAACAGACTCAATTAGGCCGTGACACCTTTGCGGGGGCCAACGACGGCGCGAGGAAGGCCCGCGACAACGATTAGCCTTTTCACGGGGCCGGCCAGTCGGGGGATACAGCTGTTTGCTCGGAACGGGAATCGGCTTTCATCGGGGAGCGATCTTTCTGTTGTTGCAGCCCTCCTCGGCGGGATGATCCACCGATCGAGTGTCAGGTGAGACGAGGCGGGCGAAGGAGAGGAAGGAAGCTCGGCTGAAAACGGAGGAGCCGGCTTCATAAGCTGCAACGCGGTCATTAATCGCTTTTCACCTGTCGCGAAGTTGGACTACCGCGTGTGGCAATCTATCGAGAACGCCAGTCCACGTGTAATTAGTAATTACTCATGAACAGCGGAGCAGCGACGACTTCTACGGAAATTTGCTCCTCTTCTTCCAGCTGCGTGGCCAGCCAGGTTTTCCTATTAGGTTGCCCAATAAGATTCTGCCGGTTTTGTTTCATGAACATTTGGACGCAGAGAAAATTGAGCGTTGGCTTCGTATTCGTGCCATTATGAAGCCCGTAATTTCCTCTATTTTATTGCGATTAAGTTTTTCTTATCTGCTTTTTCGTTTCTCGGATGTAAATTTTAAATGCCATTGTCGATAAACACGAATATTTCCGACGCCTTGCGTGATTTGAGTGTAATCGAGGTTGCACCGCGTTCCAAGCTGCTCGAAACATGTTTCTTTTATTGTTTCATTTTATTTTCTTTGGTATTATTATTACCCCTTTTCCTGATTTCGTTCCGTGAAAAGATGTTATGCTTTTTTTACCGTTGAGAAATTGCTTGGGGCTCCAAAATATTTGCCCTTTATAGAGAATAGTATTACCAATCGATTCCTCATGTCTTCCCGATGAAAATGGTCCAAAAATGATATAATTCGGACCATAATTAAGGATATTACGTGAAAAATCTTTTTGCAGAGTTCAAAGCCCGTTTCGTTAAAAATAGTCCGATTTAAATTATTTTCTGTCCAATTAATCGGGAGAACGCCAGGAATCCATTGGTGTCACTTTCATATTGATACGATGAAAAATAAACAAATTCAGATTGTGGAGAATCTGACCGGTAGGCGACCGCGCGCGGGTCAGGCCGTAAAGGCTGAGGCCGGTTATTCGATTTTCTAGGATGAAGATAGGATGCAAGTTGAACCGTCATTCGAAATTCAAGTTATAGGCACTTCGAATAAATTAGCTTCATCCTAGGCGCTTCGAATAAAGCTAACTTTATTTGAAAAGTTATTTTATTCGATTTTTGGCTAGATAATGCCCAACTCTGCTTCTTACCACAATGGGAACGGTTCAGAAATACTTTTTTAAGACTAAAAGGCGGCACTCACTTATTGGACAATCTGATGGTTCGACAAGTGTTGAAAGCGCGCAAATGTAAAAGCGTTTTAGCAGGTGACTGGGTCGATACTAACAATAAATAGCAGACAGGTATTATAAAACCAGGTGGATAGGTGGTGTGGCTAATTCCCGTTAGTAAACTATGGACGTTGAAGCCGTTGAACCAATATTGTGCACACCTGCGCTCTTTTTCATTCGCGGAAGTCGACGCATTTGTGAAATTCGAACCAAGTCCGGCTAGCCGTTAAGAGAATGAAACGCGCGAGGAAGTGAAATACGATGTTGTTAGATATCGCGGAGCTTATGGGCTCGATTATTTAATAGATGAGAGTGCCAATAACACTTCATGCCAACTTTTTTTTATTATGTTCAAAGTTATACAAATGCAGGCTAAAAAGTTTTTTAACACAGTGACGTTTACTTTTTAAAAATAAAACCCTAAAAATGACCTATTTCTGGAGGGATTTGATGGGCGAGTACCCTTAATAAAATTTTGTTTTAGTGTTTTACGCTTTACGGTACCTATTTATTGTCCTGATATCTTTGGAGATGACATCCACCCCTACACTAACTACCCCTGACACTAACAATAGGATCCCTTGTGCCTCTTCTTATCAACTTTGAGGGACGATAATACCCCCTAAATGTGCAAACGGAGGAAATTAACAAAACGCGTATTTGTTATTCTTCTGTTTTCTAAAATACATATAAACAAAAACCAACGCAATCGGAAGCGAACACCCCCAAACCTCCCTCTCTTCATTCACTGTAAAGGATCTCATACGCAACAAGTCCCTCAAACATTCCTAAAAATTCCACTCACTTCTGGCGTCGCACAGTGGTTCGAGTATACTACATGCTAGCTGAACAAAATTATTTTTTGGCGGGTTTGGGTTCATATGGGGTCCAAATTGTTAGAAAACATACCTGATTTGTATTACAGTTTATTATTTAACTAAAAATAGCAATAATATAAAAATATGACTAATTCACTAAAGGAAAAAGGACAAAACGACAGTATTGTACTTTAAATATAATTAACAGTTATAACATTATGTCTGTTCCTGTAATTTCTGCGTTTTTGAGTTATAAAATCTGGTTTTTGAACTCAGTTTACTCTGCATCGCTATTAAAATAGTGTTTTACAATATGTTCCACGTCGATCCACGCGACAAGGGTTGAATGTACGGAAAGTAGAGACTTTCTAGTTTATTTTAATCAATCGGTCGATCTGCAAAAATTTGCAAAACTATATTTTTTTAATTGTTTTCGGGCGCGATGCTCAGTAGCACTACTCAGTGGATTAAAATAGTGTTTTACTATATGTTCCACGTCGATCCACGCGACAAGGGTTGAATGTACGGAAAGTAGAGACTTTCTAGTTTATTTTAATCAATCGGTCGATCTGCAAAAATTTGCAAAACTATATTTTTTTAATTGTTTTCGAGCGCGACGCTGTACAGTAGCTAAATCCCGCGGCGTGAAGACACGCCAACGCCACAGAAAGTGTTAAATACCATCGTACTCGAGAGCATGCTTGTACACGGCTGTAACATGTAGTAAACTATATGCCACAATTGCAGGTAGTATCGTCAATCAATCAGCACCCAACACCACCCATATCTCAATGTTTCATCAATCTAGAACAGAGAGAGTTCAGCGTAACAGCGATCAGATATCATGCTTCGAAGATTCGTTATTTTCGACAGAGCATTGTGTGAATCCGTGGAATCCACGCGCTCTGCGTGTTAAAAAATCACAGGGCAATTTATAATACATTTGCTGTTGACGAGCAGGGCAGTGAGCAATCGCGCGAAACTTCGTATTTCCTTCGTCAACATTCCACTCGATTATACGCGATTAATGGGTATCGACGGACAAAGCTCGACAAAACTATTGCACGGCAGCTACTATATACGGTTGCCCGCATGTAGCTGGCTCTGACAACATCAAAAACGCACCGGTCCGCGCTAAAACGAACACCGCGAGTAGTGTCCGACAAATCAATACCACACTCGACCGGCACAATAGAGCGGGGCAAGTGCGTGGCCGGCGCGCACTGTCTGCCAACAGACAAATGAAAACAGGGAAACCGGATGTTTCAGAAAAGTTAATGATTTTATAAACACTGTGGCGCTTCGAAGCCTCGTTAACCATTATCACTCTCCGCGCGTTTTTTCCCCTCCCCGTTCGCGCCGTCGAGCAAATTTGATCCAGCCCGTGCAAATGTTTTCTCTGCTGTCGTTGCAAAAGAGGGAGTTCGATGCGCCGTTGAAACTGCGAGCTGGACGAAAGAAATTCTATCGTCTCTCTGTTTGCTTGGGAGGGGGAAGGGCGTATGCGAAGGCTATTGTGCTCCTTCGGCTATTCACAATCGAATATCCGAAAACCAAGGGGAATCGTAAACAGGCCAAGCAGTTTCCCCGAGGGCACAAGCGCAGTAGAAAATTCAAAACCACGGCTGTTTGTTTTTCTTCGGGAATGATACGTTTATTCTCGATGGGAAGGTAAGTAGATAAACGTGGACAGTGACGCGCCCGAGATTTGATCGTGGGAGGAGGCGAGTTGAATGTGATAAAAATATTCTCGATGCAAATTGAACGAAATTCATTAGGTGATTATAGAAATTTATTTAAAGAATAAAATCAGTTTTCTTTGCTGTTTACAAAGCTCTCGACTTACTTCAGTTGTGGTGACATTAATCTCGATTTTCCTTTTTCTTTGGGGGGGGGGGGGGGGATTCTTATTCCATTAATATTGCTGGGCATATTTGAATACGTACTTCTAATGTAATTAAATTTAAAATTTAAAGTTTTTTGTTAGATCAATTTCATTCGCTGCATTTTCCAAGCCTCCTTCCTTCCTCTACCATTTTTATCGTTATGGATGTAGCTGCTGAAGATCGATTATACGGCCACCATCCTGCTCGAGCTCATCAATTATTAATACAAGAACAATAGGATTCTACAATTTTATGGCATTAACATCGACATAAAATTTCGTGGGCTGGCGCTTGTTAACGTTAACGGAATAATCAGTATTACTGCTGGCGGGTGGAGTGTTATTCAGCAGCCGACCTGGTATTACATTTATTACCAGGAAAGAAGCACGCTTACGAGATAGATCCTGTTAAAAATTCAGTAATGCACTGTATCGTTGCTTCGTATTACAGCACACACCGTTTTAATAAAAGCGTTCCCCTGGGCAATTTTGTATTTTTTAAAGCATTAATGTGTTAATTATACCATACCGCGTCGGTTAGTAACGGTACATTGCCAGGGAACGCTGAAACATTAAGTAATACCTTGCCACAGATTTATGACGCAACTAATCGCTCGAAACGAAATTAATCATGAACTAATGCAATCAAATATCGTATGATCGTTCCTATACTTAAGGTGCACTGATTAGGCGAATGATGAAAGATGGTTATGAGCGGAGTTCATCATGAATCATCCTAAGTTCTATGGGGACAAGTGCTTGACATCAAAGTTAATCTGTTTTCAGGACATGTAATCGAAAATATTTTGTTTGTATGAAGTTCTTTTTAAATGAAAATCTTGTGAAAATTGCAAAGCCACTTTGAGATCTTTTTTAATGCAATATATGATGTTGAGTTATACGTTGTTTTTAGATGTATGAAGCTGAGTCGTTTTACATTTTCTTCAAAGCGAAGTAACTTAGATAGTAAAAAGAAGTCTGCTGTAGCTTCTAATGGAATTTCAAAAATGAAGAAATTTCAGTGCTGTATATTGGAAATTTGTACTGCAAAGGTGCAATGAGTTTTGATCAATTCATTATTATTTCAGCAACTCTTCAGTTAAGAAAGGTGTTTCCTTAGGAAATGTCAACAACAAATGGAAGAAATATATTATTTATACAGATTCCAAGAGCATCCTTTCAGCTCTAGAAGTCGCAAATATGAAAACCCAATTATCAAGCAAATTATTGATAAATATAATGAAATTTTGTGAAAAAAGAGCAATTGAAATCCTATTTGGAAGAGTTCCTTCATTTATAGGAATTCAAGGAAACGAAATAGTTGACAAAGTGAAATATGAACGTAAAAGAAGGTTACACCAGCTCAACGTAAATCCTACAGAAGTGACTCGAATTGCAAATTCATACTAAAGTGTATTGAAACTCTTGAAACACGTAAAAAAAATTCGTTTAATTTAATTTCAATTTAATCTAATCAATCTATGTCTACCTTCATTTTTATGTAAATCAACATGATTGCTAATATGACCTAAATGGGCTGATGTAACTTTAAAAAAAAAATGGAAAAAGGTGGTTTCTTCACGGAGTTTTATGTTTGATTAAACACATAGTACCTTAACATTACTAAACAGTAGAATCCTTCCCAACTCTGTCAACATCTGAATTCCCGTTATCGCAGTTTACAGTAAGAACCAAAGGACCAGCACTGTAAAATGAATTTCAACCAACGCCAATATACTCTCCGAATATTTGCCGCTTCTGCCAAGTGTGCATCAAGGATACATTAAAAGGATTTAACTCAGAAATAGCGAATAACTCGTTATTACCAAACGGTAATATTGTACACCCTTCACGCAATTACAGACGCCAACACTCTGTCTACTTGAATACTCGCGTCGAAATACAGGATTTCGTTGGAGCAAAGCAAATTACCAGTATAAACGGCGTTTATTATTGTCCACCGAGATTGCATCGCGCTCAGAATGGCAGGCGTCAAATTCGTTCGCGTCGAGGGGCGCGTAACGAGCTGTCGCTAACCTGTAATCGGCTGATTATGGGGATTCCTATTAGGGACATCTATGATTCCTGGGTTTTTCCGCGGGACAATCGTGACGAGTAATAACGCGTGACATTTATATCTGGAAAGGATCATGGCCGTCTGGAGGAGAGTGCAAAAGGGGCATTTGCTCCCTCCCCCTGGTTTTTGAGAAAAAATCGCTTATATTTCAAAACTGATCTTCACTTAAGTTTATACTAAACAAGGGAATATTTTTAAATTTCGATTTTAAATTATTAATTAAATTGGCACTATAAAATGGGTTACAAAAGCAAGAGGGGTATATTTTTCTTTACCATTATCCCAAAGTTGCCTCACGACCCTGGAAAAAGTCTCCGGACGCCCCTAGACAGGATCCTCACTTGTGGCAACAGGATTGTGTTGTGTCTACTGCCCAAAAAGGGTTAAAAACCTGCAACTCTTAAAGCTTTGACTAATTGTAAGCTTATCAGCAGTTAAACATAGGAGAATTATAACGGTATTAAGGGTGCATTCTTGGGTAGCCCCTTTAAAAATTTAGGATTTTTTTTAAAGAAATTATAAGATGATGAGAAATGGCTTTTATTATTTCTTTTCCGATGTAATCTTGAATAAGTAGCTATAACTCTGAAAAGTTTTTCTTAAAATATATGCGTATATTTATTGTATGACCTGTCGTTACTGCGAAATAATGAAAAATCGATGATCCATACATGTTTCAATGAAAGAAACTTTTAACTTAGAAACTTAGAACTTTTCTACCATATTTTTATCGATTTATAATTAATTAACAGCCGTCGGGCGTAACGTACCGCCTGAGGTCACGCTCGACGGCTGTTAATTAATTATAAATCAATAAAAATAAATCATGAAATATTCTAGTGTAAACACATTATCTAAATATTATTATTTATTATTTCACTCTTTGTAGAGCACTGTGTATTATTTTCTTTGTTAAGTTTTGCTTACATCGTTATGGGTTTTTTGTTAAATTTTTATGTTTATTTTTTATTACCCTATGGGTCACAGATTTCTTTAAAAAAATCCTAAATTTTTTAAGGGATTACACGACAATGTACCCTTATGATAACCATTTTTATCGGTTTCTTAGTTCAACAGTTATAATTGATTTAAAAAAAGGTCACCACCATACTTCAAAGTGCTGTAAAATCTAAAATTTTTACAATTTTGAAAAATCCTTCCAGAAACATTTAAATGTCACTAAAGACTAAAATAAGTACATCAGGATCCGCCAGATGAAACGTTTCTATAAGGATCATCCTGCGCAGACAGGCCCACTACTTTTAGGAAATCCTATAATGCCCCGATGAAACCCATACGACTACTAACTACGTCATAATTCCACCCATTTTTCGTCTAAAGCGTATATCATATTTACAATAATGTTTGTCACATGCAATTAGTTAAAACACGAATATTTTCCTACATCGCGACAATGTCCCTTCTGCACCGTTCCAGAGCGGGTCCTATGGTCGTTACACCGTACGTACATTTGTTACGTGTGCCCTTTAACAGCGCGTGCATGCATTGTACGTTGTAGTCGGGTCTATTTTATGGGATCATGGCCGCGGATGTTCGTTGCGTGGGGCGTCGATTGGCGACCGGCTCGTGTTATGAGTCCACCCGCGATATATCCTATTAAATGCTATTGCTAGATTGCATATCCATAGATAGCACTGAATACACTGCCAGTACAGCGAGTAATGTAGTCATTACGGTTTTTTCTGCTAATCGCGTGCACAGCCCACTGTACACGGGATGTAAATAATGCACTGGCATGTACGAGCGTCGGGGGTTGATAGAACTTTGTGAAATGCAGAAAGAAATCTTGGTACATGCACAAGATGATTCAGAACCGTAAGTGGAAGCTTGAGCGGGCGATGGAAACGCGGGGCTGCGAAGTAATAGATCTTGAGACATACAGTTTTTCAAGGTAAAGTTGCTATTTAATGTTTCGTGGCCAAGTTGATTGTATTTCGATGGGCGTTAGGGGCCACTTTGCACTCACGTATGGGCTATGAGAAAGTTGAAGAAAATAGCTTTAACTGGGGGAAATAGCAAGGCATGTGGATACACGATAGCTGATTAAGACCGTGGCTATTTAAAGTTAATTTTAGTAGTACTGAAAATGTAAGTATTTCAAATTATAAAAGTAGACGTAGCACTACTTAGATCAATCACCGCCAGGCCCCGATTTGGGGCAGCAGCAGGGAAATTGACCAGGATGCAAATTTGGGGGCGGAAAATTTGAAGGAAAAGAAAATTAGATACAACCGATAAAAAAAAAACTTCTTAAAAAGTTTGAATTTAGCATCAAACTGATAAATTGTTTTTAAATTACCCATATAATTACTATTAGACTAGGGAAAGGTGTATACTTATATTAAAGATACTGGTTTCCCCATTTTCTTGTATACAATTAAAATATAGGTACGTACCTACCTCCTAGCAATATATTTTATTCTGTTTTGTTATAGGTTTTCTTATAAATATTAAATTTTTCATAAAAAACAGGCTTTTTTTATTAAAAAAATACCTACAAAATAATTCACTCACTGTCAAAAATTAAATTTTAAAATAATTATTTATAATGAAATGTAAAGAGCTATTTAGATCGGGACCTGATCACAGTTCAATTACGTGAAAAATGTTCCAATTTCTTCGACAGGGTTCCATGCCTGTTGTTATACTTTGTAATAAAGAATATTGTACAGACTAAATCATACAAAAACGATTGAGCAGCCCTAACAAATGCAATATTCATTACATTAAAACGAAGATATAATATTCCACTTGCGATTACTAAACAATGCTCGAAAGTCGCAGGAATCTCACAGCAAGAAAAGAAACCATTGAATAGCATTTTCCCGTAGTTACTTCCAAGTTAAACCGTTCCCTGCCTGCACCAGAAATTACGTATTAAATAAATTTTTCGCGCAAAACGCCGATGCCTTCAACGACCGTGAAGATAATACTCCGTTTGGGTAGGTTCATTATAACTTATCATAATTAGCACAATGAATGTCTAACGAATTTCGTCGGCACTCGCACTCCTCTCACAAATTGGGCTGAGTAGTAATTAGCAACGATAAAATATCTTTCTACGCATACCGTAAATATTCCATCATAATGATTGGGTCAGTGTCGTAAGGTACCACTCACGCTAGATACAAAAAAAATGTAGTAAAGCATTACTACAAGAATAAATGGATTAAATATAAATTGAAGAGCCATTGAAATTAAACCAACGATAACGTGATGTATAGATGACGCATTAAAATACATATATCCCATTGTCAATAATCGCATTGCAGCAAAACGAAAAGAATGAACATATTGAATGCAGAGACCATATGCGTTCGATGACGGCAGGATTTTATGAGCAAAATAATAAATCCAGCAGAACTTATTCCGTTTTTGTTATCAACGAAATACCCCGAGCCTGTGAATATATTTCTCATATCCCCGGGTTTCAAATAAAATCAGTGATGCACCGATGCGTCTGTCGTAGCACAATATTTATTTACACCACCCACGCATACGGGCGCATAGGGCGGCTCTGACGCAATTATGAGTGCTCGATTGAATGAGCAATCTGAGGTTCATACCCCTGAAAGTTTCGTTGATCAATATTTTATTATGAGGGTTATATTAAGCTATCGAAAATATAGTTATGAGGCATTGAGAGCAAAATGGGACTAGCCCACGTTTTTTTGCGGAATTGAGTTATTAGCAATACTGTATTCCAATAGACTGTACTAATCGTTTAAATTTTGAAAAATTAATTTTTTTCCAACGTGAGTTGGTCCGATTTTGCTTTCAATGCCTCATATTCACCTCATCGAGAAAATAAACTTGCTGGGTGTTTAGAGATTTTTAAAACCAATGAAATGATATGTAGACTTTAATCGCGGCGGTTAATTTATTGCAGAATCTAATCTTCATAATAGCATCTTACAAAATTATTAAAATTTTGCAACGGAAACTTCAAACAGGAGCTGCATACGTGTTTCATGATCAATGTCATTACGCATAAGTGCACAAAGTTTTCTATTTTCGTTATGTTTTGCGGGAAGAATTATGTTACTTAAAGTTTGTTTCTGATTGTGAGTTACTGTGATGTGCTTATTTGTCACAAGCCAACAATGAACTCCTAAAGTCGAGAGTTTCAGTAGCGATCTCGTTGTTCTTTAGAGTTGACTTTATTGCATACATTCATCAAGTTAATTTTCCCATTACATAATTTTCCTATACTAGGACAGCGAGCTCTGTAAACCTGGAGGGGTTTTATAACTTTCGTTCTTGCATTAGAACCTTCTACAATGGTTCTACAGTGGATTAACTTTGCTTCAATCTATTATGTGGTTATTGATTATTCTTGGTTCACCAATATTCAACTAACACTTATCAATTCTCTTTTTCAATACCTTCCAGTCGATGAAAAGTTCCTTAAAACCTTAGAGGGGAGATTTTTGATTGCAGTAATACCTACGTATTAATGTTAAATATTAATAGTTACTATTTAATTAATATAGTGTACGAACACACTGTGTGTTTCACGTTGGGTGTACCTACATTCTATTAAATTTCATGAAAAGAAAAGAAGAACTACCTATGTAGGGAGAATTATAATAATCGTTTATATTTCACGAACACTTAGAATGAGATTCAACTTCAAAATATTTATACGAAACAAATTCTAAAATCGCTACTACTACAAATACAATTTTGAAATCCGCAGCACAAAATTGGCAGTGTAATAAGAGAAAATCTGAATGCTATCGGTAAATATAGCACGAAACTGTTATTCAGAGGTGTATGAATATTCGAAAATTTCAAGTCACGCAGTGTCAGGTGTACGTATTGCAATCAGATCAGAATCTCGAAAGCTTCTTGCCATGTAAGATGGCTCAGGTACCTGTGACTTTTGCGAATCTCAATTCTGAACGTATTTTCGTGATCGGATTTGGTACTCAAATATCTAAATGTTAATAAGCACCGTATCCCGTATGTCATTCGACAGACTTATCCCAAAAAGGTGAAATAATTACAAATTAAGTGAAACTTAATACTGTCTTTACAGTCAAACAGGTTACGACATTCGTCGTTACAACACGTACTTATTATAAACGAAGCAAAATGCAATTGCAATTATGAAAAACCGGATTTAAATCATACAGTTTTGCAATGCTCCCTGCTCGGTACTCAAAGAATAGAATTAATTAAAAAATTGAATAAATGTAAACTGCGTCTGTCACTAGACATAAAATTACTTCTCAGTAAACCGAATATCGAAGCTTCTATTCATATATACCACTTCCTTAAAAAATGTCATCTAAAAATTCAAGCACAGATAACCAAGGTGAGTGAAAACATCATGTACCTTGCATTACTGAACAAAGCTAAAGTAAACAATTGCTTATTAAAACAAATATAGAAATTCATGTGAAACTTTATAACTATCTATTGTAAAGTAAAAAAGCAAACAATTTACGACATTATTTCAGTAATTAAGTGGACTATAATATCATTTCAATTTTAAATTCGAATTGTGTCCATTGCTATTTAATGACAAAAAATGAGGATAATAATGTAGTCTCTTCCTCCCAACATAAGATAATCAAATTGTTTTTTACCGAGTTCATAAATTTCTTCCGTAAATACAGTGTTCCACGAAGAAATACATGTCTGTTTCTCGAGTCTTGCAGAGGTGTAAAATATTTGTAACCTGTTCTGACCTAACAAGTTAACAAATTCATACGGGATGCAGCGTTGTAAATGAGTTTCATCAACACACGCTTTTATAGCTCCTTGCGAGAACAAAATGCAGCACGAGAATTATTTGCACATTGAATTGAAACTGGGTTAAGATGACCCAGGCAGGATATACTAAAAGATTCATAAGCATTTTCAAGATAAATAAGATAAGGCCGGTTATGCATACGAGATAAGCCAGCGACATTACTTACGAAATACCCCGGTGGAGCGCGAGATTCCAATGTTCCGCCCAAAGTGGGCTTCGAGTATCCGAAAATCCTACGTGGCAAAAAAATGTTGGCTCTTCCACTGAGGATAACCACCTTCCTCCGTTATGCAAACTAGAAAATACTAGTGAAAAAATGTAATAAACTCAAAGGAAGGAAAATAGAGGGCAATGGAACCTAACACTAGAAGTTAACCCTTTGCACTCTATATACAGGTACTTCTCAGGTTCATCGATAAAATTAATGTTTTAATGTAAAGTTACATAGTGACATCGTTCAACTTTGTACAAGTAGATAAATACGTGATTCACAGTATTAAATGAATCTTTTATTTTAACATCACTGTTTTGTGTTCGTTTTTTATTTTAAAATTTTGTATTTAATTAATAAGTGTAGCACTCAACTAAGAATATTTATAAATTGTTGAGCGATTAAGTTGGAGTGCAAAGAGTTAAAGTTCGTCAAAAGGAAACCATTGTATGCAATAATAATTCTATTGTGTACCTACATTTATTCTTGAAATAGTGGCTCTAAAGGAAAGGCTACTGAATCTTTACACGAATCTTTACTGTCACATTTTCTTATCCTGACGTAATGGTAAAATTTCTCTTAAAATAAAATTTTCTTATCGGGATTCGTGATATCCCGGTTTTTAGCGCCAGATCGGGTTCAATATAACATGATTCCTGAAATGTGGAATCTCCAGAGGAAGACGTTGAGGAGGGAGAGTTGGTAGCCTTAATTGGAGAATGGAAATGGAGAATCAAAACTAGTCAGACGAGGTCAGAGAGATACTGCCTCTAATACTAGCAAGTTTTCGTTACTTTATATTATAAATAAAAGTCAAACAGATCAAACCAGACAAAGAATGTGTATCACATATGACTAAATATTTTTGCCACTTATTTCACAATATAATTATTATTAGGAAACTCTATAGCAGAGTTCAGACATCCTTATAATAATGGATCCCGTATCTTATGCAAACGGAGAATATAATTATTGCTTTGAGCGTAGGTGCAGAAGACTTCTGCTCCAATAAGGAAACATCCAATAACGCCAACCCACACGTCACATGAAAACTGCTGTCGATAAAAAGATACGGTAATAACAAAACATGTGTTTTCACACCTCCACTAATGATTATTATGCAAATTCGCAATAGTGACTAGCAATAAACATAGCCTTGTCTATAATATATGAACTCTCGAAAATTACATTTCTTATTGTTGCTAGTACCATTTCTGAAATATTAATCGTGGAAGATAATGTACTGATCAAGGAACATATAGTTTGAGTACCCAGTACAGGTAAGATGAATCTCCCCACGCAATTGATTACAGCACATCTACTCCTATTACAGACTGTCTACTGCGGACTTCTGCATCCTCACATACGCCTTCAATTTAGAGCTGCAAATAGTCGAATAAATGGAATAATCTCGAATATGAATAATGTCTTCGAACATTCGAATAATGGGGAATATTCAAGTATTCGGAGTAATCGAATTTCGAATTGTGCCAAATGGGAATCTGAACAAGAAATATTTTTACACACTTTATCGTGAAATTCTTTTCATATTAGCCTTTACAATTATTTGCTTTTCAAACGATAAACTGGGCGAATGTTCGAATACCAGAGGATTCTAATTTGAGATTCGAATACCAGAGAATTCGAATATTGGTGTAGAAACGCTGAAGGTCGGAATCTGAGTATCTCGCGGGGTTGATATTTTTTACCCAAGTCCCGGGTTCATCGGAGCCCGATTTAGGAGTTTCTAAAAGTAATAGAATTCTCCTAGATCGGCAAGCAGATACGCTCACAATTAGTCAACGCAGAAACAGTTGTAGATTTTTAACCCATTCTCGGGTAACACTACTAACGGCGACACAACCTTGTTGAGACAAGTGGGAATCCCTGTCAACAGGCGCAGTGGCGGGCTTCCTACTTCCTAACACTATCCGTCCGCACACCTCTCCCGGGCTCCGGCTAGCAAAATTCATACTCGCTAACCGATCCCAGCTGCGTACGAATTACGCGTGTGTCCACTGACCGATGTGGAGCCCGAAGAAGTTAATCGTCGTCTCGGAGCAGAGGCACGCCACTAATAGAAATGCCCGTTAGGATGTTGGCTACGACGTGAAGCGTAACCAGCGAGCAACGCCGGAACGGAATCAAGCGAACGCACTCGTTGGAAGTCCGAACTATTACCCGGCCGGCGTATATCTTGATGGCCGCCGCTACTTAACACATGGCTGTGCCTCAAAACGATGACGCGAATCTCATTGCTCCACTTATCCGCGCTGGCTTATGCACCGATGACATGTTCCCAGGGCTATTAAAGCCGCCGGGCTGGATACCAAACAGCCGCGGCGGCTGGTCCCGCGTCGCGGCAACGAGATTCATGACAATTCCTTGACGAGCGTGAGTCACGTTCCCGGCCAGCAATTCGAGGCGCATGAAAAGCTTTCGAACAGGTTGCACGGACAAGATCCAGTGGACGTTTTCCTGAACGCGTAACGTGCCGCGGCAGCGGCGCGAACTAGCTCCAAGATTTATGGCATCCGCTTTACTACATTTTAATGCCGCGCGTTCGCCCGGTTTAAAGAATGGTATCGCGCGCGTCCGCAATCATTTATGATATTATTTTGCCCGATGATAATATCAGGAGACGGATACCAGCGTCGCGAACCATTCGATGGCTCCGCGGTTCGCTGCGGCATACGCGCCGATCGGGTTCAGATGTAATTATAGAATTGGAACAAGAAAACGGGCACGCAGGGCGACAGCCGCTCTGGATAGATGGATCTTCCTCGATCCAGGGATCGTCGTGATGAAATAACACGTTTATGAAGTGCACCGCTGAGGGGGACGTTTCCTAGCATTTAGGGCACTGGTGGGGAAGTCTTTGACCACTCGAGGTGAAACGTTGGATAAATAATACAAGTTCTGAATATTGCGGGGGACAAAGAAATTCAGAATTTGGGTAACCTCCTTTCTGGAGATAGGAAGACATGGAATGATTGCGCCAGGTTGTGCAGAAAGCTACCAACCCTCAATGATCAAAAATTTAGTAAATTAATTTTGATGATTTTAATTGTTAAAGAAACGTAGCTTCATTTTTATTAGGTACACTTTGTTTCTTGTTATTTCTTTGCAACGTGTATTACATGGTTACTTAGTAGTGAGTTGTGTAATTAATATAATTTTTAATTTCCTGCAGTTTCTGTTTTTTAAGCCCAACATGGAACTACGGCTTGGTAGTTTTAATAATTGTATAATGTAACAATTGTTCTATGGGTTGGTACTTTTTTGTATAATAAAGATCACAGAATGATGGGATCCGTACATGTTTAAATAATTTTTTAGCATTTTGGGGATTGGTAGGTTTCTGCATAGCTCAGCGCATTTGTGTTTATTTGACGGATTTTGCTGTAACGGCATGCTAAAACGAGTAATAGTCTTGTATATGTCGTAAACCTATGGAGAAAGTATTCAGTATCGATCGGAGTGAAAGATATTTTTAATGACTTCGATCTGGAAGTGAGTGTCAACATTAATTCAATGTGAAGTGATCGTTAAAATTCAATGAATTATCTATGCCTTTAATAACTGACGAGCTCACAGCAAAACATCGATCAACCGGTTATACAATCCATCATCTTTGAGAAATGAATCCTGATTAGTGAAGGATTTCTTTGAGAAATATCCGAAGTGTAAAGAAATATATGCAAAGTACGATATGCGTGATGTTAATTCCCAGCGAATGGAAATCTCTCAGGCAGTAACAATCTGCTTGTATGCAAATGGCCTGAATGTTTTTTTTTTATAACGAGACTTATTTGTGATCCCGCGGAATTACAGGCTACGAAATGTTACGCTGCATCAGCGACCGCTTTTGATAGGAGCAGCTGGACCGTTTCAGCGAAGGAAAAACGGTCAATGTCCCTGAAGAGATACACAGGTTTTGTCCGCCAAGGCAGCGCAAGGTCGCGTGCCCCGAATAATACATCGCAGAAACTGCAACAGTTTGATTGAGAAATAATGAAGCATTCACTGTATTCAATAGATATCGTACTACCGCGTTGCGTTGCTTATATAGGGTCGTCTAGACAGATAGGACTGATGAAAACGCGGCGGAGAAACATGTTGCGTGCAAGATATGGAATACTTGAACGAAACTGACAAAGTCCATCAATAACAGTGGGAGAAATAGTGGGAAATATACAGGAAACTGTATTCCAGTGGAAAGCAATCTCTCACTTAAATTACGAACAGTGATGAGACATAAGAAATTCGCACAATTAAAGCGATAACAGTATAGGAATAGTAAAAAATATTCAAAATTCTGAGAGTTTGGGAATATTCGCTGCAACATGTTAAGATACTAATAAGAACAGACAAACACGTATTATATTGCAAAGTGACACTCCGTTAAATAATTAGAAACAAGTCAAACATTACCTAACATTTAAGAAATTTCAGATCAGGCATCCCAAATCATCGATATCCAAAGACAGTTGATAATTATTTAACAGCACCTCGCAAGAGACAAACGTTAAGAAAAATAGAAGAGAACGAAGTTTTCCTATTTTCCTTGAGAGAAACGATAAATTAAATTCATGCTCACAGTGTGTGAGACATTTCAGAACGCACAGGTCCACTTAACTAATTTATGCAGAAAACCATAGTGCCCGGTACATTCCATAGAACCAACTACGAATATAAAGTTCCCAGCGGTTGCCGCGCCACTGTCCAAGACGAAGTAATCCAGGAAACAATTCAAAGAAATTCCATAAGGGTGGTTTCGAACGGTACAGAGGAAACGGATGCGCAGGCATTCGCCGTCCAGAGGCCTTAAAAGCGGCAGGGTCAAAAATCCGAAAGGTTCATTCCGCAAAACCGCGGAAGCGTAGACCCGATGAACGTACTTGAAATCACACGTTGAGTCGCCGAATCGCGGGGGCCTTCCTCCCTTGGTAAACCCCCTCCTGGGCGCCGTATCTTCTGTCTCCCCCCCCCCCTTCCCACTTCAAACCAGCCAGCAAATACACCACCATCGCCTCTTCTCCTTCCCCCTTTCGAGAACGTCCCGTCGCACTAATAATTCGCGAGTACGTTGCGGTGATGTTGAGCATTCCACCTGCCAACAGCAACCGGGCACATCCCCCCACCTGGTGGTACCGGCAGGAAAAGTGGCCGCACGCCTTGCAATCCCAGCATTTCTGTGTTGGTTGTGGCCGTGAACGGGGCTCAAGTCCAAGGTTACGCGAGAAAGAGAGAAAGAAAGGTTCGAGTGCTACGACAGTCTATCCTCCGCGCTAGAACCGCCACGTTCTGTCGTCGGGTGCGCCCCCACTTGGTCCCGTCAAGCCGAACGTCCCTAGGCAAACGTCGCACGTCCAGGTAGGTGATTTCTCACGAATGACAGAAACCGACTAGCAAGATCGCCCGCGCGAGATATCCACGCCAACTTAGCGCCCGGCGAGTTTATCGTCGCGGCCGGCTGAATCACGGGAACGCCGTTGCGTGCACGCGAAACTACGATACCGGGCCCACCACCTTTGGACACCTTGGCCACCTCGGCCGGGCGCTTCCGCGAAGCGGCGTTTTAAAACCGGACCGCCGAGCGGAGCGAGATCGGTGGCCCGGCGAATTGGGTCTGGCTCGGAGCGAGGCGCGAATAAAAACGGTGATTTATCTTGCACTCGATGCTGGGAGGAGCGCGGATTGGGAATTCCCACGGGAACGAGTGACGGTCTGTCGGGCGTCGAGGGCCATCCTCGTGGATGGCCGCGCTGCGAGACGTCTCCCCGGTGATCGTCAAGACTCCGGGCGAACGGAGGCCGCCCGGGAGATATCGAGCACGGGGGAAAATTCTAAATCAGATCCTCTCAAGGGGCTCGCCCTGGTCGATCCTCTTTTTTTTCTTCCAATTAAACGCCAGGCACCGGCGCCGCGGAGCTGACGCGAACCCTATGGCCCCCGGGCCGTCGAATTTTTTTTTCCATTTTCGCGTGTTCACGTCTCGCCGGCTACTGGACGAGCCGCGTGTATCCCCGGGATCGCGTCCCGGGCGGTGCGCGTTTGTATTCCCCGATAGAAATCGATAAAGTCCCATCCGCGACGGTTATAGCCGCAGCCACTCTACGTATCACGGATAGCGGCAAAACAATTTTCCATCCCGACGGTTTCGCCCACTCGAGAGAAATTTCGATCTTCCGGGCCTTCACGCCAGTCAGGAATAATTGATTGCCTACGAGGAATCAAAGTCCGCGTATGGCTGCAAGGTGATAGCCACGTAGACAGTCTATTCTGTTGTGCGTCAGTCAAGAAATACACGCGGGTCGACGCGATAGGTCTGCCGGGGTTTCTGCATAGGACAGGACTCGGTTGCTCAGGGTTCAGCTGGCTTTAAACGGAGGGAATAACGTGGTCGAGAGGGAGGGGGCAAGGTTGGACGTTCTGAGTAGCAGTTTATTTAAGCGACCAGTCTTCCCTCGCCTTGGGAAAATTTGTCAGGAAACTCTAGCTAAGTTGCTATTCAACTTACTCAATATTCTTTGCATAGACTAGGACCTTCCTAAACATCTTCTCTATATCGAGAATGTTTTATTATGTTCGTGGTGTTACGTAAGTTGATGAGGCACGAAGCTGCAGAGTAAGGGTACATCATTTGCTGCCTGGCTATGCCAACACACCTTACAGAATATTCCTTTACTATATACAACACTGTGTTTCCCAACCGTCCCTATTAAACTTGCACTTGCGCCGAGGTATTTGTGGCGTAAATCGGTCCTTGTAATAACCTTAATGAATGGCAACAAAGGCGGGAGCCTTATACCGAGCGGTATTATGTTCTCTGTGCTCCGTGTTCCACCGCGCGTAGCCTCACTTTCGCCTTCTTGCTCCCTTTTTGGTCTATCCGCGGCCCCTTTCGCTGCTAAGACCGTTTCCTTCGCTATTACATTGTGGCGAGCTGTTCGACTAACTTTGAAATAATTAGTCCGGATAATGAAGTTCAGCTGCACAATGGCCTTAGCCGAGGAGGGTAATGAGATTCGTCTGCCTCTGTCCCGTCCTCTTCATGCGATATTGATTACGTAAAGCTCTTCAATGGTTTTACAAGGGGTTCAAGGGATAGACGAATCAGTCTCATCATTCTTCACTGGACGTTGCATCGTTTCGCACCTCTGTGCGTAACGCGTCGCTGTCAATTTCCTCGTTAATTAGAGGCGAAAAACGAGCGAGTCGATGCGCGGCTCCGACGGTACCATCGTCGTCAATGTCAGATCCCGAGGGGTGGCTAAGATTCTTACCTCGTAACTGGATTTAGTGGAACCGTAAATACCACTCTGTGATTCCTTAATGGAATTCCACTGATTGGTGTGCAGTGCACGAGCCGTGCCACCGATTTGGTTCAAATTTAGGTGTATAATTATTTATTAAACGGGTAGGATGCACTGCTAAAAAGCTGGTGAGTAAATGGCATTAAATGTTTCGGTTTCTCTAGTCTCCATATATACACTCGTATGTAAAGACGAAAGTGTAATTAATTTGCGGTGGCAGGTGAACTGTAATTTCTACTGATTCATAGACGAAACTTTTATCCCGACTTTTCCACGAACTTTTGGGAAGTACACACTAACCATTTAATACACAATTATACGAAATTTGAACCAAGTCAGTGACTCGAGCCCTGTGCATCCCCTTTGTTAGTCAAATGTTCGGCAAGTTCTCAGTAGCATTCACTCTCCGTCAGTTCAGTCAATAATGGATACTTCACAGGAAAATAGAAAGGCAGCTTTTGAGCAAAGTGTGCGTGAAATGTGATAAATCGATTGCATCGTATGAAGTCAGTGAAGTGTATTGAAAATGTCACGCTGCAAGCTGTGATACATATGAAAGTAGTTCAATACCTGATTAACGAGATCCTGTGCTCTAGATTGATAGATGGTGAAGTCCTAATGTCCCCAATAATTAACAAATTATGAAACATGTTAACGCTTTTTAACTTTGGAGCGTGATACCGGTAAGTTCCTGGCTTTGAAATGGCATTGACCTGACATTTTACAAAAATTCGAGGTTTCCTCTTCCGGTAGAGACCGTCAGTTTTTTAATCAAAAAGTTCGTTGATGAGCGGCAGCCGTTACAGAAGCATTGGGTTTGAGCGTGGGTTTATCGGACCCAAGTGTGACCAACGCGTAAATTTTATCGAAAAAATGAAAAAAATTTCTTCTCTAATTCGCGAAATTTACTTTTATAAAATGTAAAGAGTATGGGTTGTAGTTATACCTGTATATAATGAGTACGAAAATATTTTCTTAAAATATGAAATTACTTTCTTATGAATGAGAATAATAATAATCATCACTCAAAGATAATAAGAATCATTATAATAATAATAAATAGTTATTTCCCTGAATTAAACGTGGGGTTTTACTACAGAATATTGACCATCTTCGGATCTCGAAATAAATACGTTTTTTGAAACACACAGTATGAAACTGTATATTTTTTAAAATGACTATATCATATTATTAGTATCAGTCACAATCTGTATAAAAATTAGTTGAAAAATAAAAAAGATATTGCTTTTGTAAAGAAGCTCGTTTTTCAGGATTTTACACATTTCCGATTGTTTTGGTACACGTTGTCACTCCATTTCTTACTAAAACGCGACTATTCCATATTCTACAATGTCCAAAGTGTGTATTATAATTTTTTGGACCCGATTGGACAGGTACAGTTCGTACGGTGACTGTTTAAAAATCGGCCGGGTCCATTGGATCCAGTGTGACCACCGCGAAACTTTACAGAAGTGTGACCACGAGGGGTTAAACAGATCGGCGGAATAAAGGCAACACTTAGAGCCGATACTAATCCGTTCGAATTCCGTAGCTAATCGAGCGAGGGCGGAAACGTAAACTAAGGGAACGCTTTCCGTGCTCCGTTTCGAGATAACAGGTTATCGATAAAGCTCGTCGTTATCGAACGTAGCCTTGCCTCCTTAACGGTTAACAGCCCGTGTAACACGCTAACGAAACGATCATAAACCATAAGGAAGGAATTCTTTTCATTTCCTTCGTCGAGCTTGCCAAACGGTTTAACGACGATTCAATCCCATCGGTGCCCAGACATTAGAAAATAAACCTTCGCCCTTGATCCAATACACCCATGCCCCGGTTCCATGGTTTAATCTATCAAGGATGCAAGCAAGTTTTGACACATAATAGAGCTCCAGCTACTTCTATTTCATCAAGGTGGAACAAATTGATACTGTTGCCGATAGCCCGTACAAGATTAGCTCGGCATTAAAGTTAACAGTCTTAATTACGTGGCCGATGGGGCGAGCATGATAATGCATATCCAAACGACGCGTCGCGCCTTTGTTGATCGGTAAACACCGCGAGTTACCAGCCCCCCATCCCCGCGAGTTGTCCAGGGATTAAACGACACTTAGGGGTTCTTAAGAGTAGGGTAAATTTGATGGAGTTCGACTTGGAGAAAAATCGCTTCAGTCGAGGGTCGCTCCAATTCTCTGGCTAATCGAGCGTGGGAGAGGAATCGACCTAGGCGGATGCTCACGGTGCATCCTCTCCGGATAACAGGCTATGGATAAAGTTTGCCATCGCGACGGAGGTTCGCTGAAACAATTAACAATCGGCACAAGTTACTGCAACGATCCTCCGCTCTCGACGCAGGGTATACTCTTTATTTCCGCGGGCTTTTCAGCCACGGAGGACGGCTCGAAGATAGGCAGATTGGAGAGTTCATAAGCCCCGGAGATAAATCTTCATCGCGAAAATTCTGAATGATACGCTGGCCTGCTCTCGGGAAGCGCATCAATAAAGTATTAACGAGTGCTTCGATATTACTTTCTCGTGGAAAAAGTCCGTCTAAAGTGAAGCTCCGCGTCACGTAACATTAGCGCCGCGGCTAACAAGCCGTGTAAATTGCGAACAAGACTAGTTTCCTTCAATGGACTCGCGCGTTTCATAAAGAGACGGTGAAATCAACTTTATCGCCCTTGACCGGATGTAAACCCCGCCGTGACCTTAGAATAAGCCTTCTGACAAGGGATGTATGATTGGGTACGACGCGACGGTCATTCATACCTGGTTTATTTAGTGGCGCTAATTTATAGATAGTTGGAGATAACGTTCGCTTCATTGCGTGTAAATCATGGCTCGAAGTATTGGTCTATTGTTGGCCTCTAATTCTTCGTGGATTCCTTTTGATTAAAGCAAAACGATTACTCTGAAAACGTGCAATTATAAATGGAATGGTGTAAGGACCAGGACTGAGAACGATATA
This sequence comes from Andrena dorsata, assembly GCA_929108735.1. Lineage (NCBI taxonomy): Eukaryota > Metazoa > Arthropoda > Insecta > Hymenoptera > Andrenidae > Andrena > Andrena dorsata. The sequence goes on from OV815488.1 coordinate 10,028,308, forward strand.
TATCATTAATTTGAGAAACAATAATACTTCTTTCCCTTGCTTAATCTCATCCTGGCAAATTAAAATTAACACGTGTGTTAAATTAGATTTTATGAAGGGAAATTGTTTCCGTGAGTAGCCTTGCTCCTTTATGTAGAAAATACTTGAACCTTTGTTAGTTAATGTTAGCATTTCGAAAGGAATGTGAATAATAAATAAAAATATTACACGTAATGTTATTTAATTCATTGGGGTGCATTATTTTAGCTACGATATTTTTATCTTCATTAGCAATAGCAATGGCACTACTTTGCATGAGCCACATAGTCGTCATTGACTTCAAGATATTGCTGTTAAGGTAGACAATTATTTTCAAAACTTTCCTACACCTTTTGGCAAAACACCCTTTTTTGGCTTTCAGTTTAATTTGTTCAAAAAGTATCCCGTATCCAGTAGTATTTTTCGTTGTAGCAAAATTACGCTACAGTATTACTACCTGCAGCAAAACACAACCATATTACAAAGTACGAGATGACATTCGATCAGGTTAATGCGACAGCCGAAACAAAGAGACACTGTGCCAGAAATACAAGGACCCTGTGCAAATAACGAAACACCCTAACATTATCAACGGAGACAGATAGGCTGTCATAATGTCATTTGCAGCGCCCCCTGTCCATTTTTTAATTTGTCAGCTGATCAATTAAAAACTGTGGTCGGTGATCAATCAATCGTGACGTCGGGATGAATAACCTTAAATGGATGACAACCGTAAGACGCGGAGCAGTATCCGAGCCAGCAGTGAGACCAATTTCTATATATACCCGTGAACATCAATCAATTACGTCCTTAAGATTCATTTTGTTGTAAAAACCAATATTTAATCTCGGGTAATAAAGTGAGCAAGTACAAGATTCGAAGATATGAATATTTCAATTTTAGTGAGCATCGTATCTCTCGCGCGTAATAATCGAGATTCATTTATTACTAAATATATGTGAGCGTGACGTATGTATAACGTGAGCAGTGTGTACGCAAATAGAAAAGGAAGAATAAAGGAAAGTGAAGGTACCCTTATATATGTAGTTTGAGCATATTCTGCCAGGGTTCGATTTAGGGCTGGGACTATTTGTCGAATTTTTCGGTATTCGAATATTCGAATACTTCAGCTGCTCAATTATTTGGCGAATATAATTCGATTATTCAAGTATCCAAATACTTAAGTATTCGAATAGTATTCGAATACCTATTTAAGTATTCGAATACTGATGTATTCGAATAGTATGGTGTCACCTGTAAATCCAGTTCTTTAGTTTCAATTTTTCACCAGCTTTTACTTAGTTTCAGCTGTGATTTCGTTACTTTGTCAGGGTGAAATCTTGTAAGTTAATTTTGGCCCACTTCAACATATTCGATCAACTTGACACTTTACACACATACATAGTTCCGATGACAATACAATATTTCCACTAAAAAGCTTAAAATATGTTATAGGAAAAATTATTTAAAAAAAAAAGGTTTTAATAAAATGTACTAAAAAGGAACCAATAATTTTGATACCGGCCCAAATGGCTACCTGAAAAGAATTCCCTCATATGACTAAATATAAACACGTGAAATTATTGTATCGTAATTGGAACTACGTATGTGTGCAAAATTTCAAGCCGATCGGATATGTTGAAGTGGGTCATAAAATCACAATTAGCTTACAAGATTTCACCCTGAGAAACTAACGAACTCACAACTGAAACTAAGTATGTAAAACCTTGTAAAAAATAAACCTAAAGAACTTGATTTATAATTCACACCACACATCAGTATTCGAATATCAAATTATTCGAATAGTCCCAGCCCTTTTCGATTATACTTTTAACTTCTGCTTTGTTTTTTTTAAACACTCCATCAAGTTTCAATTTTGGGGGCCGAAAGCACATTTTCTGAATTTTTCTAAAAACTGAGCGGGGGCTGGTTTGGCCTTAAAAAAACTCGTTAAAAAAATTGTCCTACGCCTAACAGTTCTCGAGATATTTCAGAAAATTCTTTTCAACCCCTAACGTAAGGTGCTGTTTTCACACCTTCAACATGAAAATATTCTCTACTGTTCTGCAAATATCTGCAGAACCTCATCGAAATCTGCGTGTGGGGGTTCGAGATGTTCCCTTGTTAAATAATACACACTCCAACAGCACAGCTACTAAAAGCCTAGAATAAAAATATTTCTATTAAATTAAAGAAACCCTGAAACACTAACAAAGCTTCACAACTTTTTCAATCACAGTGTCCACCGACCTCTGCTGTTTTAAACAGCAGGAGGAGTTAATCCACGCGAATTTGCGTTCCAATATTCCATTAACGCCCGGGGAATTACATAAATTCCTATTTCGCGGTGCATTATGGAAATTACTAGGAGAATTAATTGTCTGTAAGGTATTACAGATCTCTCACGTATACTCCTATGGAGTGCAGTGTAATAAAGACGATTAATAATAATAACAAAATTGCAAGCTGCTCCGTAATCAAGCTTGCCGGTCCCCGGCAAACGCGTTTCGTTGGGTTTTGCCCAGGGATAGGACCGCCATGGCGGCGACGAGACACGAACGGCAGGCATTTCCGGTTGATCGTCCTTGAGCTAGCGGTCTGTCGGTGAAGTTTTGTCGCTCCGAGGGGCGGGGGAGAGGGGGGGGGGGGGAGGACATCGCGGAACTTAGCGGGGAAATTATCTACAACCGTGTTGTGGAGATCCTCTTTCGGCAGTTTTGAGTAATTGAACTAGTTTCCGCAGATAAGACATTTGCCTGCGAGCGCGATGAGTTGCTGGCAAGCGAGGATAATGAAAGGTTAGAGACGTTTTTCAAGAAAGTTAGTCACGCGTACCCTGCGGCCAGCATACAGGATGTTCCTTAATGCGTTCTACGCCAAAAACTACCGTTAAACCGTAGGGGAAGTCGGGGTATTGTGAGCCACTTTTTTTTATTGCTAACAAACTGCTATAAAATCAAGTGTTTCTTCAAATTTCAAAGCTGGATGTTGCAGTATGAAGATTTACCTTTCTTTTAGTCACAATAGTGGAATCGAATATTTGCAAATTAGATGACTTTCAGACTATTACAAAAAATTTGCATTTTCTTGAATCTGAAAATCTCAGGGAATCGTGAGCCACTTTATAAATTGAATAAAAATGACAATGCTTCTTAGAAAATGTTTATTCATGTCTCTAAATGAAAAAATAATTTTCAATTAATAGAAAAAAAAGTAAAAAATGACCACAATTAATCTGAAATGCAATGCTCGCAAGTCCAATAACTTACGGTCATTCCGGCGCATTTTAAGTGGATTGCGCGATCGCAGACGTTGCAATGAACGGTGCTATTGCGGTTCATCTTTTTCGGCATATTTTTCATGCAAATTATGCAGAAATCAGCTCTTTAAATGTCAAGAATCGAGCGGCTCACAATTCCCCGAACCATTATTTTTACAACATGACCAGAAATAAATAACACAATGCTAACTTAATGCTAAATTGCTTTATTATTTCGAAAGCTTGAAGTCACACGAGTATTATAAAAATAGTTACTTGCGTGGATTCAGAGAAAAGTGTCACAATAATAGACCACACACGAAGTGAAAATAATACTTCGAGATCAGCCAATTTTTATCTGTTAACAGAGCAAAGTAACGATGCGGGTGCGTACGTTCAGTGATCGTGGAAATATTAGCTTATCATAAGACAAGTAAATAACAGTTGTTGGCAGCTATCATTATGCACTAGGGATAAAAATATGGCGCTGGCTCACGATTCCCCGTGGCTCACAATACCCCGACTTCCCCTATTTTTCATGCGCTTATGCTACATATTTTCATACATTATTTTTTGGAATTTGTGCACGAAAAAGAACACGGACAGGAAAGGTTTATCGCCTTCTTAAAAGAATCCTGCTGCTGTCAATGGCAAAAAGTTTATGCTTACACTATTCAAATGTAAAGTGCTTTTTGAATTTATTAGGGATGATATGTACGCTTTTCTGAGGAATGAAGTGTAAACGTAGAAGAAGTGGAGAAACTATTTGCAAGCTTCATAAGTCGTCATATAATAGAGGAAAATGGCTTCGTCGTGATTTTCATATTATAAAATATATATATAGCGGCTAATAGCGTTATCTACTGCACCTACTACTTAGCTATATATACAGAGAAACACATTGACACTAGGTGGAGCGTAACATAACATGAAAAAAGAAAGTTTTTCGACGTCCCGAAGAAAAGAAATTAAACGCAGTTTAAATTATGAAACAGATTTTAGGAAGATATATAAAACTGGGGGTCGTATTACCACCACTTCCTCTAATAATAATAATACGTCGTTATTACATTCCGATCTGCATACAATTAAAAAAATAATAAACCATGCTAAAATAATATGGGCCTGTTTGAGAGATTCAGCAATTTGCTGCACTTAAGTCTAACCCTGAGGATATTCGCAAAACACTATCAATAATAAAAAAGAATACATATACTAATAATTGGAATAACATAAAATTGAATCATATAAGGTACTATGCTATTAAAATCGCTGATAATCTTCATTCCTGAAAACTTTTTGGTTCAAATGAAGAATTTTATCTCTTCAGCTCGAAAGGTATTATCGGGTCTCCACCAGAAAAAGTCTATTCGCGACGTGAGTTGCGATAGCAGTTGCCATATTTTAAGAAACACCCCGTATATTGGCGTTCAGACGAGCCTCCTATTGCATCCCTTAGGCCAGCCTGTGTCAGCGGAACTAATTAGAAGCTGTGGTACAGTCCAAGTTTCTTCTACCGGCTTGTGGCCTGTATTTTTATTATATACCGCAATTAAGGTTGCGATCTACGGGTAGGAAATTAACGTGTCAATTAAAGCTCGAACGATATATGCTTGTCAACCTGGCTGCGATGCCTCGACTTTCATGCGATATACGGTGCAGTAAATTACTGCACTGCGCGTGGTCGAAGACACGCGATCGCTTCGGCTCGTTTTACCTTTGATTGATCAAAATTTACTGGTCGGTTGGTTGAACGACAGTCGAACGAACGATTCTGCCCTGCAAATTCACCATCCCCGCGCCGGCATACATTTTCATTTCATATTCACGTAACTTGTGCGGTAATATGACTCTGCATTACGCCTGAATATTTTTAATAAAACTGGATCCGGTGTCCTGCAGGTACCTATTTCAATTCACTATCTTCGGAACGCTGCACAGTGATGAATTTGCCCGAAATCGGGGCCAAAACTAATATCTTCAAATCTAAGTTACATTGTCGAAATCAAATTCATTTTCCATTGATTAATGAAAATGTTTTATCTTTACTGTTATAATATATTTGACGCATTCAATTATAATATACATAAGACACATTATACGCGATATTTAATAGTAGTAGTGATATTTAACTGTAGAAATAACAATTCTGGACAAAATTAATATTTACAAGACGATCACTGGTAAGGTCGCAGTTAATCGCAGTTAATTTCAATCAGAACTTCTTCTGTGACCTTTAAACTTTACTTTAAAAAAGAAATCGAAGTTTGATCTCGCTTGATACACAATTATTCGCTTAAAGAAAGAAAAACATACGTCGGTCTTGTATTTTTATCTACCAAAGCTGTAGAAATATTTAAAAATTAATACTCTCTATGTAGATATGAATTTCGCGCATATTAGATAATAATCGTAACATAACTTCTAGTTTTACCTGAGAAAATCCATTTTCTGACGCTATTAAGTTTGAAGCTTCGTATCTCTCAGAGAATTGCAGATTAAAAATTAATTTTAATGGAAAAACATGCTCTGATATTACAGAAATGAAGTACTGCAATTCACAGCTTTTTAAAATAATTTTTTTTTTAATTATGGTCATTATTTCGTGGAAATCCGCCACTGTGCGCTGCTCCGCAAGCATGAACCGAAGTACACTAATATTACACTTGAAACAGTGGTGAGAAATACACTTTGCAATGCAGAAACACATTCAGTTTTCACATGTTTCGTTACTCCCCCAATGGCCGTTTCGATAATCCGACAAGCTCCACGCCGTATTCGGTATTTCTGACGCAGAATATTCTGTATACGCGCGATCCCAACATCATTATCTTTAACATACTACCTGCGGATCCCCGCGCGCCTATAGATCCGAACAAATAGCTTCCTTGTACGTATGTAAAAATGATATTAAAGGGAACGGCGATGCAAAATTGTCGCATTCTCGCGGAGCCGCGTGTTTTATTGTGTTTCCTATACGATTATTTCGCGTTCGGAATACGGCGCTGGGGCTCCACGTGCCCGATGCTCCGGGAGGATGCGAACAGTCGGAAAAGGAGACGGTGGAATTTTTCTTTTGATAAATCCGCGGGATATCGGCACGCTCGCGCGAATTTACACACAAAGGGGCGCGTTTGTGTGTTGACAGGGGGCATTAGCATGCGGGAAGCCGCGCGAGCGCGTGCGTTTTGGTACCGGCCGGATCGCGACGGCCGATCAGAACGGACGTATCGCTAAATTTCATTATCCGCCCTTAACGAGGCAACGATGGTTACCAATTAAACGCTTTAACGCTGCGAATTTCGTGTCATTTTAAAACGCAATTTGCCCGGGGAACGACCCGGGCCGGGGCCCTGCCGTGGGCGCGAAACAGGACACCCATTGGAACACCGACTGGCCAGGGAGCAGAGCGATCGGCCACTCGTTTACTCGAATAAACGGCAACAAGCAGTTTGCAGCGTACGTTCTTTAAATAACCATAACTTAATAAAGCAAGTAAATAACGTTTAAATGTAACGACGCGTTCCCAGCGATCCGTTGTTCTGGTAACCGCACCGCATGAAATTCAAATAGCATTACTCGATAATTGAGTAATTAACTGAATTAAACGAGCAGCACTCTACAGAAACAGTTTTCTACCTACCGTTCCGAACGCGAATGACTGCAAACGGAAATTAACAATATTCCAATCTGTTTGTCTAAACACGAATAGCACACCGATGCCGATGGCATATCATCAGCTAATAATGGGTAACCACTGACAGACAGAACGAGATTGTTAAATAAAATCTAACTGCCTGGAAATTAAATGAAACCTTAATCGAATAGAACTTTTTCCCCACTTCGAGCAGCGCTGCATGTAACTTCATTTGCTGCTCCATTATCCAACTACCTCCGTGATATCCATTTTTATCGAGAGACCTTACGAAACGCTAATCCAGCGAAGGTTAATTCAAGCTTCGTACCTGGCTTGACGAGCAGTCACGCGAAAAACGGGCCAGCCTGTAATTCGTTCTTTAAACGCAGCCTTCCGCAAACACCGTTTCCGAGAAAAGATGTCTGATAAAATATAAAGATACCCCTGCACTCTCGGAATCGAACGTCACGAGCCAGCTGGGAGGATTATAACCGCCTCGCTGTTATAACGGTACAACCATATGCGTATGCAAGTACGTACAAGGTTTCAGCTCCGAGCGAAATCGGAATAATATTCTCGCTTCCTCCCCGCGAATTTGCCGCGCCGCTCCTCGAGCTCTTTTCTTCGGTAGGACGTGACGATGCTCGTTCAGCTGTGCACTTCCGAGAGCTCATAAAACTCGCGGCCCAAGGAACACCTCATTAGAACGTGAGAAAGTAACAGGTCAACGACGTCGCTATCAGCGATCGCAACTTCTTTTTTTTTTTTTTCATCTGTTAGTATTCTGACAAGTTTCGTGTAAAGTAACGTGACGTGTTGCAGAGAGCGTTTCAATGTAGATGCAACAGCACTTAGTTGGTAATTAGAGGTGATTGAATGGTTATGAGGGACTGGGTGCATGTACGTAGTGTTTAATACGCAGAGCGTTTAATGAAAAGATGGTTTTCTCGAAGGGGGAGGTTTGAGGGGGAAAGTGAAGTGAAAGGGTAACTAGAAGTGTTAATCTAGAATTATTAATCTTAGGTAAAGATAAATAATTGGCATTTTTAAATGGCGCTTCGTTTTTAAGGTTTATTTCTGTGACTCAAAGAAGGGGGCTGTCTATGTGAACAGATTGGAAAAGTCTGAAGAAATATGGGAAATTCTATTAACCTTAAAAATAGATACCACTCCAATAAAATTGTGTTCCTACAAATATGAAAGCCGTTTGCGATAAAAATTACGGCTAGTTTAAGAACTTATAGCTCCGTAATGGTAGAATCGTTGAACTTTGTAGGCATTATTCCCTTATAAGATGACTTACAGTGTAATAACAATTTGCAGAATTGTCAAAATATTTTTCGCATGTGATAAACGTTTAGATAATGACAAGAACAGTAATATTCCTTAGACCATTTTCGTGTAGCAGTTTCATTAACATTTACAGGATCTCGCAATGAAATCATACCCATATTGAAATGTACCAAAGATTTCAAAAGTTTCTAAAAGTATTGCACTCGTTTTTGTCACATCCTGTTAATGCATCCTTCAGCCACCAAACCTCCACGTTGCTCAAAGTGTTACATTTTACAGAGTTCAGTGTTTCGTGTAATAATTATTTTCACAATGAACAAGTCATTATCTGAAATGGATGAGGAGTCAAGCTTTAGAACTTTAAAGCCATTAAATGGAGTAAATGATCACTTCTATTTACAGTTATTAATGGATACGTTATATCTTCAGCAACATGGCCACGTCTTTTGGTGCCTCCATTAATTATCAGAAACGAATATCATAACATTCTTGTTCCAAGCATCTGTCATTGCTTTAAATTGTAATTTTGGATATACGATTCCTAACATCGTTAAATTCTATACGTGGCTGTTAACGCGTCAACGACTCTGTGCTCGTGTCCTTTCTGATGAGAAACAAGTATCTCCCCATTCTTTGTGACATTCGAGACAGATGATGGGAATGCGTTTGAATGCGGCCTTGCGGCAAGGAGCATCCAACGATCCCGCAAACACGCGCAGCTGTCGCTTCAATTTTCGCCGAGTTTCGCGCGTCTTTCGAAACTACCTTTTTACCGCAGTGGTTTCTCTCGTCAGCTGCGATTTTCGATGCCAGCGCCATTAAACTCGATAGCCTCGCGTCTCCATACTCAATTGTCTTCCGTGTTTCACACGCCTGAATACTTTGAGGACTATTTCCAAAGCTCGTCACGTGAGTTTTATGGGACCTGTACAATTCACGACGGATGAAAGAATTTAGATCAAAGGTGTCCACGATTTACATTCCCTCGTGCAAAGGAAAAACACCGATATTTTATTATTTCGATCGATTCCCGAAGCGAAATCAAAGAGTGACCAAAAAATGGCCCGTTTTTGGTCCCACGATTTCGCAACTGAATTTTGTGCCAAATGATACCTTATGGCGAGACATCAATCACAACAAGTTTTCAAGTTGATTCGATAATTAGTTTCTGCGATATTGGATGTCAAAATTTAAAAAAACACCTACTTACACGGACATTTATTTTTCTTGGTCAACGGGCAATCTCATGGGCTGCATACACCCAATCCTGATATGTGTAACGTACCTATCACCGTTTCGAAAAATGAAAATCGAGAAAAATAAATGTCGCTGTCGTAGGTGTGTTCTTTTTAACTTTGCCCTTCCATATCTCAGAAACTAATCGTCAGCGTAACTTGAAAATTTCTTGCGATTGATGTTTCATCATAAAGTGTCATTAGCCCAAAATTCAGTTCCAAAATCGCGGTTCCAAAAACGGGCGAAAAATGTCCTTAATTTTAGGTCATTTTTTTCCTTGTTTATTGAAGATAGATACTAAGAAATGGAATTGAACAACGAACCAGTGTGGTCGAAGTACCATTTTTGAACCGGTTTGCCAAATCTCCCGTGTTCCTTCGAGCCAGGTCGCGTTGCGGTTGCACGAGCGACAGCAGCGCACGGTTAAGGAGAAATATCTGGAACCCGAGCTTTCACAGAAACCTGTTAAGGCCCCTGAAAAAGTACGAGTGTATGATCCAAGTGACATTTAAAATCGGGCAATCTGATTCCACGCATGAAACTGGATTCGTCTTGCGAAGCTACCGACGAGCACTTCTCGGGGCCAGGCTCCCCAAAAATGATGGCCACGCTGGCGTTGAAGATCCAACGGAACTGCGAAGCTGAAGGATTGTCGTTCACCATCAATTAGCCGTAGTGGGTGGCGATTCTCGTTCGTAGTACAAGGTAATCACGACATCTCCGTCATCTATCTCGGAATAGCGTTGCCGTTAAGCGCGGATGCACTGACTCGTTGTACAAGCCGCTCAATTAGGAGACCACTCAAAAGAGAACACACTCCCCCCTGGATACCCTTATCTCCTAGCTGGAACTCTCTCTCCTCCTGCGTTCCCCGTCCCCGCCCCTCCCCCTGTCTCCCACCTAGACTGGAATTCTGATAAGACCGCGCGGCGGGGAGAGCACTTCCGCTTCTAGATCATTGTTTGCGAACGGTTAATAGCCCCCTGGGTACACCTATCCGACCGCCCGAAGTCTGGCCGCTCTCATGGAAGCGCAGGCCGTCTTCGCGTCTCTGTTCTTCGCCTCCGTCGCCCCGTCTTCGTCTAGACACGATGCTTTTCCCTTCTTTCCTGCTCGCCTCTGCCTCTATCACCATCCCATCCAGCTCCCTGTCCTCCTCCGCTCTTCCGACGATCATCTCTATCTCTCCCCCCCCCCCTCATCCTCCCCACCCCCCCTCCCCATACTCCTGTTCCTTTCTGGCTGACTTCCCCTCTCGCTTCCATCTTACCGTTCACCGTCGGCTCCCTCGAAAAATTATGCGCTCTGGGAGGTGAACATCCGTTTTACACGGAGCCGGTACGTACCCGCTGCGTGCGCGGCCCCCTCCCACGCCTATCGCCGCGCGTGGATCCGTGCGTGTACGCTGTTTTTTTTTTTTTTTTTTTTTTCTCTCTCTCCACCCTCCCCTTCCCGCCCCGTTGCAGAGCGTGCGCTCGCACGCCCGTTCACAACGGGCGTAATTGAAGACTTGCAGCCAGAATGGGAGTGCCACGTGGACGAGCGAAATTAATTGCCGTTGGCACCGTTAGCCCCATAGATCGTAGGTGGTTCGCCGCGGACCGTGTACCAACGCGCTTCTCGGAAAGGGAATGGAAGGTTTGTTCGCGGTTCAGTGACTGGTGATGCGCTCGCTGCTTTTTCCATCGCACCTGACAATATGCGCTGTACGTTGACCTGTTGAGAGCGCTATTTGGAGCTACCAGCGTCTGAGAGATCGAGACTGACCGGGTGGAATTGCAGTGGCGCTTCGCGGCGGCGAAATATTTGGCGCGCGAGAGGACTTTGCTGGGCGTTTGGCCCTCAGGCGCTACCGTTGCACGCTGAAGAGCTTAATGCTGGCCATTAATGTAACTAGATTTCATTTATATCTGGTCGGGGCAAAAATTCATTCGGCTCACTGTTTGGCGTCGTTAGGCGCACGGAAATGTCGGCTTTTAAACGATTTCATTTAACTTCACACTTCTGTATGTTTGTTTGTTTGGTTGAAATTTTGTAACCCAACTTTAACTCACTTCCGCAAATCCAATCGGCTTGAAACTTTGCAGGCGTAGCTATGTTGTTAGGATGACAATATAAATTGTGAAAAACTCATCACCAAGGGGATGAAAATAAATTTAATCAAATCCAATCGACTTGGAGCTTGGTGAAAATAATTGTGATTTGTTAAAAATAAAAATTAATTGTAATTTATGAATGTTCAGATATACCTAAATTCGGCGCCACATTAATTACGAATGAATATTTGGATGGAGAATTCTGAAGAAAAAAATTGGTTGCAAAACACAAACACTAAAATGTAAAAACTAGAAAATATATAAAAAAATTTAAGTGAAACGATTTTATTTAACTTGATCAATAATGCACTAAATAGTAAAGAATAATTCTTTTCTTGAATTATAATTTCCATGGTGATTAGTGACTTTAAATAAAATCCTACAACCTTTGTGATTATCCTTTTTACAATTGATTTAAACAATTCTACGCGATGATCACAGAGTTTGTATGATGTTATTTAAAGTCGCATGTCACCAGCGAAATTGTAGTGCAAGAAAATAATTATATTTTACTTTTTAGTGTGTTATTTTACAATAGCTACTTGAACTTTTACCAAAGCAGTGGAAAAAGGTTATAGATAGCGAAAGAAATACTTTTATTAAAAAAATATATCATATACTGTCACTTTTAATAAACACCTGGTTCAACAAAGCGAAGGAACTTTTGCACCGACCTAATATGTTGTTATCGGATAATAGTTCTTTGTGAAATATTAGATAGTTGGTTTGTCGTACACATTTGGATGAATAGTGATTATTTTACAGCTGCTTTTTACGAATACTTTTCATTTGCCAATAAAATGCAGGTAATTTAATCTTTAAGATTTCATTCTGCGAGCTTTTGAGAGAGTTGATCATTTCGAAACTTACGAGTTTCTCAAAGTGTTCAAAGCCTTGCAGGATTGTTGCAATTTCTAAAACGTAGCTATAGCTAATTAATCTTTAGAAACTTCATTATCGGAAACAACTCGACGAACTTGATGAAAATGAACTTTTCCTTTGTCAAGTCGACCTTTTGTAGCCACATGTCGCTGCCTCTCTTTGCATAAAAAAGTGAAAGGTAGCTAACTTCCTCTTGCAATACACTATATTTTCAAGCTTACAAACTCTTAAAAAATTTCGTAAACTTTCACCCTTGCGTAACTGAAACCATACAGAATTATATTTATCAGAAGCTTGAAAGATAGATAATCGACGAACCTTCTCTATTAGTGATGAGAAGCAGTGTGGTAATCTACGATCCACAGAGTAAAATAATAATCATCATAAGATAGTTAGCTGAGTAGCCTCTCGAGGTCATACGGTAGTCTCCTGATGCAGTGAAGAAAATAGGATTAACGTCACTCACTATTAAATGACATCCCACCTCACTTGGAACAAGCAGGCAGGCGATTCCCGGAAGAATTAAAATTCCGTGATTAATTGCAGCAGAATACGTATACAGGACGCATACATCCATTAGCTTATAAATAATTACTGAAACGTGTGCTCATTCGGTTTATCCCGCAGTTCGTGATTGAAATTTGATATCGGCGAGCTCTATTCAGAGATTAAGCAACTAAGCAAAGAAGAAATTACAGCTGAACTTTAAGCTGTGCAATTTGAATAGAACCGATGCTGATAACGTCTTTCGATCAATTAAGAGGCTCAGCCAGTGGAAATCGAATTAGCCGGCGTGGGAAATATTTAAAGTTATCAGGGTTTAGCATGCGAGTAACGAACTTCTCAATAACACTCGTTCCAACGGTTGTACTAATTGGTTCGAGAGCACTCGGCTGGCGTAATATAAGGACATTCGAGATTCCAGGACATCACGCACTTCCTCGAAGCGATAAAAGTATGCGGCACGAAGTGGCTAGGTAATGTAACGATCTGAATCCCACTCTGTGTAGAGCAACGAGTGTGTGCACAAAATCTGACTCCAATGTCCAGCTCATTGAGGTTAACGGTGCAAAGAATGCCGCGTGTTGGAGCATCGGATTGCTTAATTCCATCAGGCATGTACCCGGGACTCGACTCTTCCTCGAAAGGATTAACGGTTACGCGTCTCGATCCGGTGAAAAAAAAGAAAAGAAGGAGGATCAGATGAGGAAATGATGTTCGCTGATTGCCAGGCCAAAGAGATAGCATACCACTGTGAAACGCTAAATGAAAGACACATTCATTTAAAAATAATTGGCCATACCTCGGGACCTCCATTGAAGATCGCTGATACGTGTATCGTGGCCAGAAAGTGCTTTCAGCCCTCGAACCGGTGCTCGAGCCCTGCCTTAATAACGCGATCATCTTTGATACTGTTGCCTGTTCGAGGAATCCTTTCATATCAGGGTTACACTATGTCGAGGGGCACAGCTGATCGTCGTAAGATCGGCGTGACTTTGCCCTGGCTATGAATCGAGTGGCTGATAGGACTTTACCATGAAGAGTGATGAGAAACATCAGATACATGTGGAAGAGAAGCAATTGTATTAAATATTTCATAATATCAGCTTCCTTTTCCCTTTTCCACCTGCTCCACCTGTTTTTGTGAATTTTTGTTTAAATAGCGGAGGCATATATTTTTAGAGAGGTTCTTCCTCTTAAAAGAGCAACATTTAAAAAACATTTGGTAATTTTTTGTAGAATCAATGTACGTTTATAATAAAAATCCAACGACATCCAAGGAGCCCTTTAAAAAACGGTGAGCAAGATATGTCGACAACTACTGCATTGATCTTTCTGAAATTTTATGGGCTTATTTTTTATGTGAAAATCTACTGACTGGTGGAAGGATTTTTTCCATTGTATAGTTTCGATCTTATCAACGAAAAACGGCCACTAGTATTAACCATGAAGCCATTTTTCGTTGATGTAATCGAAACAATACATTGAAAAAAATCCTTCCGTCATTCAGTAGATTTTTATATAAAAAATAAGCCGACAAAATTTCAGAAAAAGTGGTACAGTAGTTTTTTAGATATCTTGCTCACCGTATTTACAAAGGCTCCTTGGATGTCGTTGTATATTTATTATAAACGTAAATATTCTTCTACAAAAAAATTACCAAATGTTCTTTAAATGTTGCTCCTTTAAGTGCAAAAAGTTCTGTAAAAATATATGCTGCCGCTTTTCCCAAAATAATTCGCCTCTTTTCTGCCTCCTGACTACATATAACCCCTTAATTCTTCAATCTCCGGTTTATCACCATCGCATATGTCTGTACATTTGAGAGCTAGTGTTGTATTAATTTCAGGCCTAGGTTACGTCATAGTTTTAAGTATGTAAGATGAGGTTGCAAGAGTCTTACGAGTGAACCTCGCCTTTGCACTATTTCTTTCCATTTTATTTCTTATTCCTATTTTTGTATTGTGCAATAAAGACGCTTAATAATACTAATATCTGAAACACTGAAAAAAATCATGGCGAGGCCTGGGATTTCTACTTCGAGCTAATTGGAGATATATTCTGATCATTTATTAAATCGATTTTTCCACTTTTGTTACATGATCTGTATATTTTAAACCAGCAAAGGTATACGACGCAATGATGACTCGACAAACATACACAGAAAGCTTTCTGAAAATAGAGTAACCACATTTCCAAATAATTTTGAAAATCATTATACGGTATAAATTCAAAAGGGATATCCTGCATGGATGCTGATTCTCGCTGCTTCTGGATTATTTAGGGGAGGGGGGATCGATGATTGCGAGAAGAAGGGAACGTTCATGTGAATGATCGAGGTTCACGTTGAAGTGGGCACAGTTAATTGGAACGGCCAGATGAGGGAGGAAATAATAACGATGGGAATGAATGAGAATACGGAAAGCGCAATGTCCAGTAACAGATACCGCGCGTTTTATAAAGCACCCTGTTCCATTCTGAACGCGATCTGGTTAATTAAATAATTAGCTGGGAATGTTCCTCAGCTTCCTGCGCAACCGAAAGATAAGCCTCGGGGTTCTCTTACGGCGCTACGACATTTTCGACTGCGATAATTGGAAGGACAAGCGGAAGTTTTGGTAATTACTTAATAGCGGCAGACGTTAATTCAACAGCCTGACTTCTGTCAGGTAGATTTAACTCGAGGACACGTACAGGAAGCCAAGACGAAGGTAAAAAATCAACTTCGCCACGCAATTAGCAAGCGGCTGTATTGTGCGAGCCTCGTTTATTTAAATAATTCTAATTTTAGCTATCCCATTATGAACTATAGTAATCTGTTCTGCATAGTATTATAGTCATCGTTAAATTAAATAGACCACAGCAGAGTGTTAGAAATAAACATAACCAATACCACCGCGCAATTAATTATTTCCCTATTAGCAAGTTTGACTGATCCTAAGTGATCGTCACTGAATTCGTTTGAAATCTAAGCTACAGTTACGCGCATAGAGGAAAACACGTTCCCATACAGCAAGCAAAATTAATACCCTTAAAATTCCCCTGATACCTTCACGCGTGGAAAAGTGAATTCGCGCGAGAAATGTGCTCTCTAAAACACTTGCGCGTTACCTCGTAACGTTCACTTGTCACGCGTTACGTGTTTCACCCTGCATGCCTCCTTGATGTTGGGTGAAATAAAAATGCACCACTCCGCGAGGGAATGGTAACAGCATTGAAAAGATTTTTAGAAAAAGTCCACGATTACGTTTCGAGGTGATTGGAATTAAGCCACATTTCTTTTGTTAGTCTTTCTCACGTTCAGCTGAAATGGAGGTGTACGGTGTTTCCAGTCGCGTAATTCACTGTCCGCTCTACAATGAACGCACGGCGGTTTAAAACAATATGATATATCTGATCGTGTGGTATTTTTCGTGATCTTTACGGTAACACGACCAGAGTGAATGGAATTGACGTTTCCTATGAGGCTTCCCTCAAGGTTCATCCACGTATACAGCTGGAGGCGTCACACAGCTGCGCGTACGCGTTCCACCGCTAACGAGCATGTAATATTTACATCGGTTCCAATAGACGAAGGTTGTTCACATCTTCCCCGCGTAATCGAGAGGCGAGAGTCCCGTAACGTGACGCCGGGACTACGCTCCTGCTACACGGCTACGGAAACGCTGCCTCACTAACGCGTTACGCCCTCTTCTTCCTCTTTTGTACGCTCCTCGTTTCTCTTCATCATTCCCTCTTTAGAGATTAACAGGATGAATTTCACAGGAATATTTTCAAATCATCCCTGTTGATGTTTCAACAAAAAAATTTCAATATTTTCATTGGCTTTCTGCGAAAGAAATGTTTCAGTTCTTCTATTCATAGTTAGTCATAATTTTTCCACAACGAAATTGTGCAATATTTCCACTTCACAACCTTATTCGCGGAAAGTTTCAGATGCTTCCACTGCTTTTCGGTGAACAAAGTTTTGGAATTTTTAAATCCTTTCGCTGCTTCTTTGATAAACAAATTTTTACATCATTTCACTGCTGTTTCGCTATACAAAGTTCTAAATCATTCCACTGGTTTTTGGCTACACAAAATAAAAAATCCTTCCACTGCATCTTCGCGGAACAAAATTGTAAATTCCTCCACTGCAGTTTCGCTAAATAAATGTTTAAATGCTTCCGGTGGCTTTTAGTGAAGAAAAATTACGGATTCTTCCACTCATTTTTTGCTAGAAAATTTTCATACCGTTGCATTGAGTCTTTGAATGAGATATTATCTTGCTACCGGAGAATCAGAAAATTATAATCCTATGATTATATTTGACTGTTTATCGCGTTCGGGAACATTTAACGTATTAATTATTACATTGAATAATCTTCATGACGTTCATCACTTTATACTTTTAAAGTATTTAGCATCACGCATCACTACAAACCATTTGCCACCCTTCACATACAACCAGGCTTACACAAAAACTACCCGAAGTGAACAATACAGAATAATATTTCATGTATCGAGAAGTTCCACAAATCTAAGAATTTGCAAACTGTAATTCAACGAGTGTTGTGTCTAGACTAAAGCCACTTACTTCAGTGAGAACTTTTTTAAACTACCACAGTTCCCATCCCCGAACTCGAGAATCATCACAGCCGAATTATCGCCTCTCACTTACCGCAGCATCGCGCCTACAGAAACCTATACACGGTGTTAAACCCAAGTGTATTCAGCCGTAACATTTCATCACCGCGACCATTCGAGAGCGATTCGAGAAGAAGCTTCTCGGAAATCCTGATAACACCGCCGGCGCCCGTGGTCCTCTTCTGATCTGTTAATATAACTGTCACGAATTGCAAATCGCCGGCGCGGAAGGACGGACAGGATCCAGGGGCCGCAAGGTACACCGCCGCTCTTCTGGGAAGCAGAAGCTGACCGAAGAGGATTACAAATGGCTGCCGTAGTTTGGGAACGGCCACGGGTAATCCATAAGGTATTTCCTGTACGCGGCGATAGTCAGGGAATATCGAATTCAACGTCCGATTTAATTTACCGAGTATGCGGTGAGCAGAGGTTCCGACGTGCAGCATTCCAGCTGAAAGGAATTCTTTCGTGCCCCGAAGGTTCTGCGTAAATCATCCGAGACAACGAGTTTTAAACGTGAAATTTTCTTCCAATCAGGCCAGTTGCCAGGGTTTCCGGCACGTAATTAAAGACACTCGAATTGCTGCTCGAGGATAACGAGTGGCACGGGGAGGGGAACAGGGGCGGCGAGGGGGGGGGGGGGCGGCCGGCGGGGCGGTCAACGAGCCGGACAGATCTAAGAAGCGTGACCAACGACTTCATAGGCTCCAGCGGCGTTCGTTTCCAGGTTGTGATTAGATTCGCAAACGATACTTTATGCCGTTTGCTGTACGTTAGATCAGAGAATCGCTTTGCACGTGATGCAGTGGGTGGCAATTAAATTCAGGAACGTAATTCATGGTGCAAACGGAATGAAGGTGACTCCGCGCGCGAAATTCAATTAACGGGTTGATCATTGAGTACGTGAGCATTTCAGGGGAGTTTGAAAACGTATGCAAGATTTTGCGATATAGGTAGGTAATAAACTCGCGGCGATAAAATGAAGGAAGTTTTTGTAGATGTGCGACTTGTTTCGGCAGATCAAATTCGGATTGATGGAATTTTTAAGATAATTGAGATTTCTGGGAAAATGAAGGTGGAATTGTAAGCTTTCATAAATGCAGCTGATCAGACTTTACGACGACTGTTTCGTTTCGTCTCTACTCTTTTTCTTCGTGCTTTGAAGTTTTGTGAGAAGGTATTTATGTCTGTGGAAATAGTGTGAGATGAAGGATTTTCTTGGGGTAAGGAGATATACGGGAGAAGATATGATGTTCGTCTTGAAAAGATAAATATGGATGTAAGTTGAGAATGTTAAATAAAATTGCTGCAAAATTGTTACATATTTCTAAAGTCCTGAGAAACTCGAGGAACTTTTAGTCGGGTCAATTTTTCAGATAATACACCTGAGTGGAGTTACAGACAGAAAGAATTTCGGTTGTTTAGGCTTGGAAAGTGTGTCTGTTCACGTACGGTCTGTTTTCCCTTTCTCGCTTCTACTTCGTCTCTAGTCGTACGGATCAGCCGTAAATATCTTTATGCCATTGTCGAATTAACAAAAATTTCATGACTATGTATAGATTTATAAATAATTACGGTATACACTGGAAATATTTATTGCATTACTCGAATAAACACGTTACCACTTGTACCTCTCTCATTAAATATTATTCGTTGTGCAAATGTGTAGCTCCTTATCTTGACCAAAATAAGTTGGATTCAAATAATTTTATCGATCATATCGCTGTAAAAATTGTGCGTGCTCCGTTGAGAGTGATGCAATAAATATTTCTATTACTGTGTACATAAAATTCTCAAGTCAGGTATATCAATGTTTTTACACGACATGGGTCCCCGATTTTGTCCCCAATTCTGAATTTAAGGTAATCATTTGCCCCGATTTTTGGTAATAGTCCCAGATTTTATATTTCTTCTTTACAGTTAAAAAATAATCAATATGAAATCGAAGCCACGAGTTTGCTATTAAAATTCTACTAATTTGACAACAGTCTAACCGAGTCGGCGAGGAGTAGAGGTGGTCCCCGAAAAGATATCTCATGTCTCCGGAAACCCCACGACAAAAATGTTCACCTTACGCTACAATGACCATGAGATTTTCTGCTTCGCGTAGTGCGAGATAACCATTTACATGGTGAAGTTTAAGGGGTTACGCCACCCTGAGACGCACGAAGCTAGACAATTTTTTTTTTACTGATACTATGAGGTTGAAAATTATTTATTTAGTTCTTCTGTGTGGAGCATGTTTTAGTGCATATCTTGTATAAATACTATACAAAAAAATTTAAAAATGGCCGAGTTGTTTGTGGTCCCGCGAAGCTCCTCCGCGCGAGCGGTGTATCAAATATCTCCAGCACTATTTGTCCGATTCATTTAAAACTTGGTACACATATTCTTAATTGTATTATCTAAAATGTAGCATATCATTTTTTTTGTGCGATAACCCATTCGTATATAATAAATGTTTTAAGTTCGCCTTGTTAGGTAAAAAATTTCACCTTGCTCTAATTTGTACAATAAATTTTTTCTCTTTAAACCCATATGCTACATTTTAGATAATACCATTAAGAATATGTGTACCAAGTTTGAAATAAATCGGACAAATAGTGCTGGAGATATTTGATACACCGCCCGCGCGGAGGAGCTTCCCGGGACCACAAACAACTTGGCCATTTTTAAATTTCTTTGTATAGTATTTATACAAGATATGCACTAAAACATGCTCCACACAGAAGAAGTAAAGAAATCATTTTCAACTTCATAGTATCTGTAAAAAAAATTCGTCTAGTTTCGACGGTCTCAGGGTGGCGTAACCCCTTAAAGGGAGAAGTTACTTTCACATTATAAACACTTTTGTCAAAACTCTTTGTAAAGAAGCCATCAAACGCTAATATATTTCTTTAAATCAGTCCTAACAATATTGCAATGACCTCCCATTGTTGCATATAATATTGTAACCAGTAAATAAAGCAATGATTCATTATGTGATTTAAAAATTATGCTACTTTATATCAGTACTTCCGACAATACTTCTATCATACACCAGTAAAGTCAGCAACAACAAAATGGCAATACCACTGTATAAGCTCTTAAAAATTTTCTATCCGAATTTTTACTCGCAGACAGAATGTAGAATGTACGTATAAATAACATTGACATTGTAACATTCCCCAAAGGGATTTTTACGGCATCCTAGCTCCTCCACTCTGTTAAGACATCCCCCCTCCCCCCCCCTCCCGACATTTCATATGTATCAGCTACTTGGGAAATATAGTGCGAGGTTTTAAAAAGCAGAGCACCGGTGTGGGTAGCCAGGTACCTCGCCAAACTAATGCTTCGGTGAAGTAATGCGAGGAGTAGCTCCGTCGAAGGTGATTGGTGGGTGGAGGCGGGAGTTGAAAAAGGACGAGGGAGAAGCAGCAGCTACGTAATCAAAAGGATGAAAGAAGCTTGGAGCATTCACGAGTGATTACGCGTTTACGCCGGAACAGCAGTCGCAGCTTAAAGCTCGAAGATGAAGTTTTAAGTGGTTGTTGCTCAGGTGGTACCGTTATTCCCACGGAAAATAGTCGACGCGACAATTTCAGAGGCAGAATGGCGGCGACGCCAGCCGGTATATTACACATCTTTTTAACCTCCACGCTCGGTTTGCGCGCTTTGCAAATATTCAAATGGCTCCGCTAATGGACCCCCGACTCTCCCCCCCCCCCCTCCCTCGCCACCAACGGCACGCTCCGGCGTTGCATCAAAGTGGCACGACGCAGGCGAGTGCTCCACATCCATCTTCCCTTGACCCACCCGATGCAACGCTGGGATCCGAAAATTACGGGCTAACGGAAAGTCTCCACCGGTCTCGTCCCTGCGCCCCCTTCATCGTGTTCCTCTTCCTCGTTTCGCCCTCTATCGCCCCCCCCCTCCCCATTCCTTGCCCCCTCCCCATTCTTTCGCGCTGGTCATTGACTTCACCTTGGCCATGTCCGGGGATCACTGCAAAATCGAAATATGGCTTGCCTCCGATTTTCGATCGCTTCAAAATTACATCGCCGCTGTGAAATATCGAGCAACGAGGCGCGTTTCATCTTTGGACTCTGAGCAGAACATAGTTATCTTTAGCAATAATTATTTGCCGTTGGTAATACAGTTAAGGGATGTTTCCATTTTAGTTACGTCGCACAGTGCGTCGAAGTATATGGACGTTCGGGACAAAATTCATAACTTCTGAACTGACCAGTTTTCGACCTGAGTACTGTAATACTTTTTTAAAGAGTGTTTAAATATGCAGGGATTGGCGTATAATACAATATACAGTTTCATTAAAAACATTGAGGTGATCTTGATTTTTAATTGAATAAAAAGTTTTTTATCAATATTTACTTTTGCAATTTGTTGTCAACTGGATACAGGCTAACTTTTGCTCGAATCATTTTTGAATCAAATTATTTTTATCGCGCGTGTAAACAATTGGAAAAAAACAGATCGGATATTTAGAACTTTCTTTTTTTGTCTCTTGGTGCAGAACAAAGCCACGTTTCAAAAATTTCTTGGTTTGTCTTAGAATTCTTGACCTACATAGTTCTTCCTAGAAAAATTATTTGTCAAATAGTCGCAGGTAGTAGCAGAAAAGGGTGTTTCTTTCATAAAGTCTAAAGTTAGGGGGACCAAATATGAAAAAATCACGCATATGTTTTTTATGTAGTTTTTAATACTTCGGTTGAAATAAAATTTTCATTCTCGGGGCTAAGAAGTTTTTTAATGATCAGTAAGGCCATGAGTCTGGACAATAGTTTCGAAGCAAACGTACTCAATCATAATACTAGAATCCATGGTGAATAATGTGATACAAGATTAATAAATATTCTATGATCTAAATAAAAAAAGAGGGAAAGTAACTTGAGGTACTTACAACGATGCTTGAAGTTCTTAGTTCCTAGGTTAAGATGGCAAATAAGATCGTAAACAACTACAATTACGTAGCAATCATAAACGAACTCGATTCCTGAACATCTAGATGTAAATATTGAAGGATAAATATCGCCCTAGAAAATAATTGATTTTTTCAATTTTTGCCCACATGTCACTGTGCGTCGTAAAGTACCTATTAATTATGCTTGAATTATCAAAATCGATATCGAAACATTTTAACGGTGCGAGGGATCACCGATTGCATCAAAAGAATTCTATAGTTTTTATGCATCTATCCCTGAAGCAATAATGACCCTCCTCCGCGTTGTGCTACGAATTACTGTGCACGACGCGTAACCCCAAGAAAAGTTTCATTCACTGCCTGGGGAATTCGAAATGAAACAATCCCCCAATTATTAATGGACCCCACTGGCTAATCCGTGGGAGGGTTTGCGCCCACTTTATCACGAGCATGCGATACGCTGAGAGTTCGCCTGTTAACAGGGGAGCACTTGTGCCATCAAGAAAGCGAAATTTTGCGCAAGTGCACGCAACAAGGTTGCCGCTGGGTAACAGTCAAAGTTGCCCTGGGCTATTTAACCAAGTCTCCGAACTCCCCACTACGAGTTCCACAGCCAGCAGCGCTGTACGAAGACGCGCCAATGCAAAAATCTTTATACAGGGTGCGGCCAAAAGGATGATATAAGGGGGACGCAGGTGACTCCTTGTGCAAAAATAAATAAAAAATGTAAAATAAAAATATTCCTTCGGGGGCTTAGTTTACGAGGAAATCGATCTTGAAAGTTTATTGCGTACGCATGCGGCTGACTACGAATTAGTGGAATGCTTTGGCAGAAATAAGTCGATATTGTAAAATAGCTCTTCTTCGAATAACGATTTGTTTTCAAGAAAATCGATTTAGAAACCGGTTCCAAATCATCACCTTCATTCGAAGAAACTTATTCCACAATTTCGAATTGTTTGTACACGAGGCCTAATTCCATTCGCAGTTGTGCCGTATTTATCAATTTATCCTGCTCCTTTCGAGACGGGTGCCATTTTTGAAAATCGATTTTCTCGGAAACTAAACCTCGGACGAAAAACTTGTTTCCCACACTTTTGATTAATTTTTGCATTAGGAATCGAATCCTGCATGCTCGTTGTTTATAAACAAATGCTAAACAGAAAACCGCCCACGCGAGCGCAATCAGTTGCCCGCGGGTCTGACTAGGTTAGTGGAATGCGGACCGCGCGTTTTATTGAGAAAATAGAAGACACACGTAAGAAAAGGAGAAAACAGGGAACGTCCGTTGCGCGTCGTACGCTCGACGCAGCTGTAACGCTCGTAAACCATATTTCCTTATCGTGTCGCCTGTCTTTCGCATAATGTTCAATTACGGAATCTGGGGCGACGCGTTTTTCTTCATTTCGCAGAGACAGTAAAAGCTGCACGGTAAAAACTGTTGCGCGCAATTTGCAGGATTAGAGCGTCGTCTCGCGCTCGGTCGTTGCCGTTTCTCGATTCATCGATTTCTTACTACCTCTGTCGATGGGATACCGCTACGTCCGTGCCTTCCATGTCACGCATCATGTTACACTGATAACTAACGATGTGGCATTACCCGGCCAGAAAATTCTGATTTTAATCAAACGTGAGTACAGATCATACTCCAAGGAAACAATTCCTGTTCCAGCGAAAATTCACTCTGAGGGGGTGCAATCACCCCTTAAAGTTATTCGCTTTTTTCCTTTTTTTAAATATCACTTCGTTTTTTTCAATATCCTCTGCATTCACGGGAAGTTTCATTCTCCACCAATCTATCGAGGGATCACTCTAATTTTAAATCTGATTCGATTGCAGTGTCTAGATGCAAGTGAGTAGACCTTCGTACCTAATTCCAATTTACCAGTGTGTTATTAAATTGAAACAGGTAGCAGTACCTCCTCGATGCTAGTGTTCTAGTAAACTCGGTCCTTACGTACGAACAGAATATCCCCAACGAATGTCTGGTGAGAAACGAGGGGCGCACGGGCAAACTGGGAAACCGGTAGCGAAGGTGTAAAAATTACTCGAGCAGTTAACTGGGAACGTGACTCTTTACTCGTTAATTCGTTGCTGGGAAGCTGCGTCGAACGTTTGCCGACATTTCCCAGCGAGGCGTACGAGATTCAGGGCGAGCGCAAGATTTAAGTACACACACCATGGAAAATAAAGACGAGGGGGAGGGGGCGGGGAGAGGGGGAGGGGGAGGGGGAAACAGCTTGGTTCGGGTCCCGTTATGCAGTTTCGCGGGGTACACACCGAAAATGGTTCTGCTTCAGTTGCCGCTAAAACGATGGGAATTTCGCGTTACGCGCGGCCAGCGGGCAGACGAAAGGAGAAAGAGCGTGCTGCTTCTGCGGTAACAGCAGTTACAGCGGTAATTTTACTTTACGCCGGCAATAAATGCGCCCCGCTCACGCACGCTTCCGCGATAGCGGCGTTTCCTCCTCTCCGTTTCGCGCGGCCCAGCCGCGCCCGTACTCTCGCTACCTGCTCCTTAGAGTCTCCAGCGAGCGCCCACGGCGTGGCACGAGCCTCGGGAAAAAAAAAAGGAAGGAAAATCGAGGATATGTGCCACCGTTTACCTCGTACCCTACACGCGACGTCTTTATTAAACACGTTCCCCAGTCGACAGTGTTTCATTACACTGTCCGAGATCAGTTTTGCCCCTCGCTTTTCAGCTGTAGGCCGAAGGTAAGGTATCCTGGGATACAAAAGGTACACGCGTACGGAACGGAAGAAAATGGGATTCACTTTTATCCAGTATTCGAGGGGCTCGAATAACTTGCTCGTGGTTAGTCGGTGAAAATGGATCGCGTCGGTGGATTCGTGTGCGAGATTCGTTTTTCTACGAGAATGTGTGGAAAAATAAGCGAATAATTATTCAAAAGGTGTGGGGAAAACGGAGCACCAATTTTAAGATTCATGCCAAATAATGCGCTTTCCATACAAAACCACTGAGAGAAATTTTAGATCTCCATCCCCTCTCGCTTTACTCATGATTTTTTTCGTACGTGTCGCTGAGAGGGTTGTTTGCAAAAGCAACCCCCCAAAAATTAAGTCCTTTATTTCCACCCTTAATGATTGATCTGCAATTTCGAAAAAATATATGTAGCAAAGCTAGAAAGTATCTACAACGTGCATTTTGAGGCATTTAAATATCTCAAGTAGTTGTTGACGAACAAAATGGTAAAGCTTAGGGTTGTTATCACCAAGTCATTTCAACGAGAGTGGGTGGAGATGTGAAATTTTTCTCAATGGTTTTTTATGTTACTGTTCGTTCGCTGATAAATGACTAGGATAATGTGTCTCAGATATTATAATTAGACATGATGGAAGCTTAACAAAATTCTTATTGCAAAGGTAAAGAACTCTCCAAGAAATTTGAATAGATATTTATAAGTGTATACCTCGTTTATCTTCTTTTAGACGTGAATTTTTATTACAGATACACAAAAATACATAGAATACTTCAAACTTTATTAGGTACTTATACCACTGGAAGGTTCGTAAATAGAATTCCCCTAAAATGAAATAATTCCGTATCAAAATGAAATTCCGAGCATGGTATTGAAACAGAGAATAGTTCAGTTACAATTATTATCAACAACGTCCAACGAAACCGACAAAGAACTGCCAAATAACAACACTGCACGACAAAAGGCCACCGATTCAATCAGAGTCGAGTGTCCATGGAGCGAAGCTACCGAATGCGAGTTTCTGTTCGCTTGTTGCCGTCCAGATTAATTTACGCGGCTCTGATAAACCAAATCGCGTCTCTCGCAACAGGAGCGCGGGATCGTTCAGATTCCTCGGATTCCTCGACAAGCAGATAATTAATCGTTTTTCGGATACGAGCAAAGAGAGTATGTCACGAGCCAGTTTTGCGGTCCGCGGAAGGGCTCTCCTCCAGCGAACGAAATTGCGCGGCGAGCAGCACTTTGCTCGGTCTAAATTACAAGAGAATTAGACAAACCGATTACGTCGTTCGATGCACAGCTGTTACACAGCTCCGCGATTATCAGGAATGCGCTGGCCCACGTGATTTAATGCTGCAGACGCATCAGATTATGGGCGCGTTGACAAAATGACAGACGACTGCTGACGCCATCGCTGTTAATTCCTGGCGAGCGCTGGAATTATTAACCTATCAAAACTGAGCGGTCCACTTTTCCAGCGGAGTGTTAAACTTCCTCGTGTTCGGCATAGTCTTGTGGTTAATGGCAATTATCTCGAGGGTTGAATACACATTGTACTCGAAATGAATGAAATTTGAATATAAATATGATGTACTGGGTAGAATATTCTCCGGGTTTGAAACGAGCGAAATTTAAATAGAAATATGATGAAGCCATTTGAAACCACGAGTACAAATAATGAACAAAAAGAATCGGAATCGTGAGATCCTATTGATTTTTCATTCAGTGGTGGATAAAAGTTTCAATATTTGTCTTTAAATGTGAAGTAAAGTAATGTGTTGTTTTAATTCCTCTCTGCTTTCAAATTTCCATCGCCGCCAGGAAAAGTATGATATTTAGAAAAATTTAGTATATGATTACAAATTGACTCAAGTTTAAAAACTTTGTGAAATAAAGATGATTATAAATCATTTAAGGGGGTACATATCTTTGTCACCGTGAAAAAAGACGCTTTAAAGAATTTATTCAAGAAAAAGTACCTCATGAATTGATTTTATTTTATTTCCGCAAGAGGATACATTGTAGAATACCTATATATAAAAAATTGTCGATGCTGTATGCAAACATGCCAGACAAATTAATTTCGGAACATGCATGCAGTGCGAACATAACTGGACTCTCTGCATGATTCAGGATCCCATAGTGGTCTGATTTGAAAATGAATGGGATTTTATTAAATTTTATCCTATTGGCCATGACATGTCAGTCAAAATTAACAAAATTATGCCACTTTCAAAGAAAAAGTGACATTTTATGTAAAAATTTGTTCTTTTATTAAATTAGTGAATAAATCGTGAAAAAAATAAAAAAAATAGCTCGATATGCCAAAGATAATCATATCAGCTGCGTGTACACTAAATTTCGGGCAAATATATTGAAAATTTACAGAGTTATCGTGCGGACAGTCTCCAAAGTATTTGGAGAAGAATTTTACATTTTTAACTATAACTTCGTCAATTTTCGGCAAAACTTTCACAGACTCTTCTCTAAAACATATGCAATTAGGTGTTTACGGTTATATACGATTTTTTTTAACATCATAAAAGTATGTACCACTTTAATGTAGTTTGGAATATGATTGTCGTCTAAGTATAATGAGTCACTTATGAGAAGTGCATGCTAACTGGTTTGATAACAAGAGACTTGACTCGATGCACATCTCTGGCAAGCCCTGCAGATCAGAAATAAGCACGTATTAATGAAATGACAGATAATCAGTTACAGTGTGGTGTATAGTAGTTATCGAAATATCGGATCGTTTTCAGTACAGATTCGCTGTAACAAAACGCAATTATCGATTTTATAGGCGATTAATGTCGATATGTCACTCTTATTCAAAACGATGTCTGCAAATCTGATCAATCGTATCAGTTGTTGGAAAAATCGAAATGACATCGATATACGATAAGGGACAGGGACTTCAAACCAGAGTGAGGATTGTCAAGATCAGTGGGCGATTAAATAATTTTACTCGTCCCCTTTAATTCGAAAATATTACGTTAGGAAAATCGGCAATCATTCATCTTGATTCAGCTTTTCTACAATCGTTTTTCGTCATCGTGTTATACAATTCTGCACCCATTTCCACAGTTTATTTCTGAAATGTGTCGTAGCTCAAACAAAATATACACTGTAACCTAAGTACGTTCATTAGAAACAAGGATAAGTCAACTGTGAAATCAACGAAGGCTAATTGAACTGGTAAAACCCACTGCAGTTTTCAAAATTGATATCAAGCGACCGAATAGCTCAGCTACAACATTAAACAATCCTAAATATGAGGCATTGAGAGCAAAAACGGACTAACGCACATTGAGAAAAGACTAATTTTTCCTATTTGATATGGCAGCCTATTGGAATACATTATTGCTACTAACTCAATTTCCCAAAAAATGTGGGTTGGTCCGTTTTAGCTCTCAATGCCTCCTATTTAGTCAGATACAACAATCCAACCATTTTCTACTAATTTCATAATCGACTGATCGCATCAAAACTTTACAAGACAAAAGAAATACAGAATAGAAAATACGGTACTGGAACTATTTAATGCAAACACGTTATGACTTATTATTAGTACTAGTAGAATATTATTCTAAAATTTATTTATTGCAAAAATCTGTAGTTCACAGTTGCGGCCAAAATCAGTTAGATACGAATAATTTTATCAATAATACTCCTATAAAAATTCTGCTTACTACGATGTAATAAATATTTCTCGTGGATAATGTCACTTTATAATAATATAATACTCCACCCGCCTGGTACACCCCCCGAGCCGAGTCGTCGTTTATTACAACAATGGAACAATTCAGCCCAATCGTATCACGCCTACCCCGTCCCCCGCCATAAACACTGTCACATTTGTCCAGCCGGTTCCACGAACATCCCCTAGCCCCGGGCACCAGCGCCAAAGCTGAAAAGACAGCAGAAATAGGGGTCTTCGTTGCCACCAGCGGCGCGACCGCGATGAAATCGAGCGATGACAACGGGTAATTGCTTTTGCGGATGAACAGCCTCGGCGGAGTTTCAGCGGGCGAGCCGCGCGCTCGCGGCAGGGGTGCCCGGCTCGACAGGGTGAGCAGAGACAGAGGCGTTCCAGGAGCCCCCACGTACCTCCCCGCGCGTATCAAACTTTGTTTTGTCGTTTGCCACACGACGACGTAACTTACCCTTGTGTTTACTAAACGTAGTTACGACGTTACCACCCTCCCTCCCAGGCCACCGCTCTTTTTCCCCCGCCCCTCATTTCTGTTTCCTCCTCATCTAAAATCTCTCCCTCTCCGCGACTGTCTTTTACCACCTACTCTGCGCGTAGTAAGCGCGAGCCCTTTCACCGGCCGCACAGGGGCACTTTATCCAGGGTGCACACGCCATTAATTCCCCCACCCCCACCCCCCACCTACCCCCAAAACGTTCCCGTGTGAGTGCAGAAATTTCAGATGTCTCTTTGTGCGCCACCGTGTATCCAGAACCTTCCTCCTCCACTTTACTCGGTTCCATCCGCGGCGCCGTCGTCGACACCGCGTAGACAAGTGTGCTTGGAAATTGCACGCGATGTGAAAAGGGAACCCGCGCCCGATGGTGGTAGGCAAAGTGCTGTGAGGCGAGCGTTTCGCGACCGACAAGGGGGAGGGTGGGGGCGGGGTTGGACGGAAGGGAAAAAAACTGTATGTACGGGAAAGGAGTGAATGGTGAACAGAGAGGGGCGAAAGCGGAGTGAAAGTTTTTTCAAAGGTGGATATTTTCGGAGTGCTTTGATCGTGTTCTCAGTTCGACGAGCTGCTTCAAATAGTCCCTATAATTATCAGAACGGTGGCGAATTTTAATTTTCCTGCTCTGCTTTGTTGATGAATTTCGAAAGGGTCGATATGCAGGCGCGCGCGCGCGGGAGGGGTGTGAATTAAATAATGGACGTCCGGTAATATGCTTCGTAAGTGTGACGAAAATAGCTTATGCTGGGATGTTGTTGCCAATGGCATTGAAAGCTTGGCGCTGGTGACAGATTAAAGTGTTATACAAATTATAGTCGCATTAAAGTGTATTCTATTGATATAATGATGTACCTACTTTTTGAAAAACGAGCCTTTGTATAAAAAAGGTTATTTTACGGGAGGTATCTTTTGAAAGAAATTTGAAATGAATAGTCTGTTTCTTTGAAAATAAAGAACGTACCATGTTATCACAACTAATTAAAGGGACAATGTCATATAATCGATCCCAGCTTTAATTTAATTAAATTACTATGTTTTTTAGTTCAGTATAAGCTCCTTCTTCTTAAAAGACACCAGTTTTCTTTGAAATTCCCCCAGAAATGCAATCACGAAAATCAAATTATCGGGTATCACATGGGAACAAATAAAACAGAATAAAACCGCCTGTGAATCGTTGCTCTAGTAACGCTTCTTCATTTGATGCAGAGAATACTTGACAAATTCTTTGTGACGCGAGATTTCACAATTTTCAATCTGTTCATCGGCGTTGTTCTGGTGCGCGAGCAACGAGTTCAAGCTGCTTTGGCGTGCAGACAGATTGCATAATGAAGAAAAAGCCGATTTTCATTCGCATACTGGCTGCTTATCCTGTCACCTTCCACGAGCGTCTCAGGGGAAAGAAAACTTGGAGAATTTGGTGCACAAAACAGGAAGCTAGCTCACGTTGTAACACGACATGTACCGTTGGCAGAACCGGCTCGATACGAGTTGCAATACGAGTTTTTTCCCAAGTACAACAGTTTCGAGCGACGAATGATGCATGCATGCCTCCTGCCCAACGTTTACATCCAGTTTGCGAATATTCCGCGGCGTTTCTCTCGGTCAAGGTTCGCTGGTCTCATTACGTTAACGAGAGTATTTAAATTCGCAGTTCCATTTACATACTTGAAACTCACTGTGACCGCTTAATAAATCATATACGATGATGAAATGAACCGCGCACGGGGGTTTAAAGCAGAGGAACTGCTCCCAGCTCCTGCTAATATGGGCTGAGCAACTTCATCCTCAGATTCATTAAGGGTCTCGAGTTGGTACATTAAGAACACTTTACGGACAATGTTACCCTATTTTCGGAATCAATTTTTTGTCTTCTACTAAACGGAAAAAACTGCAAGAAGTGATGAATGATATTTTTTTAACAGATTTCTTGAAAAATTAAATCTACCTTTCGATAACTTCAGATAATTCAATGGAAATCAGTGATAGGCTTATCAGCAGTGTTACTACTGCAACCTCGCGTATATTCTAGATTTGCTTTTGCTAATACTCATCTATATGTATCACTAGCTGACCCGTTCACCTGAGAATTATTTATGACGTTTCCGAAATAAGAAAGGCCTAAAAAAATAGCCTATTATCTAATCTAGGGCGTATGTAATATATATTCAAAATTTCATTCAAATCCGTTCAGCCCTTCAAGTGTGAAAAAACGACAAACAAACAGGCATACATCGTTTCACTTTTATATATTAGTAGGGATATCATTTATTTTCTTCGAGTAATAAAGACGTAATAATAAGAATTCTGAGTTTGACTTCTGGTGCTATTTGAAACACTTCCACAGCTTAAATTTGATCAACAACAAATTAGACGGATATGTAGAAAACAATACGTTTATAAATAAGAAAATAAACGGGTATTATTTCGGGCCACCATTGTAATGAATTATTAACGATGTTTGTAATTAGATATTAACCGTAATCAACATAACCAAATAATTTACTAAAAGCCTTGCTTAAATTCTTAAATTCAATTACCCTCCAATAATTCAATTAATCGAAATATTTTTAATAAACCACTACATCACAATTCTAATATTCAATTCATATTAAATACGTTGTAACGCAGTACTTCATTGTAAAGCAAATTACAAACAAATCAATAGAAAGAAGTTTAATAAATCAAGTCTCCAAAAGTTCACCTAGCATTCACCGTGCACACGAATGTCAATAACAACTTCATTTTAGACAGAACAATTTCTCTGTATATTTGCATATCTACACCACTAGAAATATTTACTTTGCCACTCCAGTATTTAACACGTTATCGCTTATACCTTATTCAATATTAGTATCGAGAAAGCACATATGATTGTCCGAGTGTTGACTGGGTATGCAATAACCAATATCAATTCCGAAGTAAGTTTAAATTTAGCCGCGAAAGTCTCAGAGACAGAGTGGATCTGCGGAGTGTGCAATAAATATTGACAATACGTGGTCAGTAGCCCTATTCGTTCGTTTGCATCAGTCGCGGTTGTCAAATTACTGTCGCGGAAAAGTGTAGAGGAAGGGGGATTTACAGGAATCGGTTAATCAGAGAGGAACGGGTGTCGTAACCTGACGTATGACGATTTTCCCGCTGCCGTAGCAACGTCGTTACGGTGAAATCTGAATCGGCGTGACATCGTGCTGACACGATAGCTGCGTTCCGCGTTACGAAATCCTCAACACGCTGAATATGGATGATGATCCTCCTCCTCCAGCGAGCTCTATTTGTGGTACATTGAGCTGTCACACCGGCCATGGAATTATGAAGGCTTCCGATGATAACCCGTTAAGCGTACGTACGAATAGACGAATGAGCTGGATGACTGGCCAATGCACATCCCAGGATTTGCCCCGAAAGCGTTATGGCGAGCTGTTATTCGCACGCGATCTAAACGTGTACCGATCCTCGGCGTTTAAAGCGGGAATAAGCGGCCGGGTGCCGTGAAATTTCCTGCCGCAGCATTTTTCCCGGGAAGCGAATTGAATCATGAAACGGGGAATTTGAATGCATAGACTTGAATGATGTGTAGCATTGTTTCAGTGTCTCTGAGCAACTCATAAGGTGTTGTTGTATAAATCAGAAGTAGTTAAAGGAATATCGATAAAGATCGCAAGGCATTTTGCCAGGTAATAATGTTGATAATGTTGGATACTGTTAGGTGGTTCAGACATGATGTATGGTAATCGTGGGATAAAAACGTGCGCAATCATTGTGTTTGTCTTAGAATCGTTCGAATTACATCAGAAATATTGAGCGAAAGTTGTTTAATCAGTCACCCCATATGAAATATTCAAAGGCTCTAGCCGGGTAAGCTTAGGGAAAATGGTCCCGGCACCATTTTTAGTATTTATGTATACCAAATAATTCACTTTGGCTAAAAAACCACTCAGAGAAATTGCAGATCTCTACCTCCTCTTGTTAGGGTGATATGAAAATAACAACCCTAAATGTCAGATTCTTTTTCAACTACTTAAGATATTTGAATGCTGCAAAATGGACATAGTAGGTACTTTTTAGCTCTACTACATATATTTTTTCGAAATTGCAGATCACTAAGGGTGGAAATAGAAGAATTTATTTCTGGAGCGTTATTTTTGCAAAAAAAGAGTGACACCTACGAAAAAAATCATGAGTAAAGCGAGAGAGGGTAGAGATATTTAGGCACAAATATCTATACATATAAAGAGTTATTTAGACTAGTGTCCACTAGTAATCACTCTGTCGCCTGTAAACTTTAAATCCGCACATCCTCTTAATTCGTTCCAATTCTCCCGAGTCGGCATTCGGGTATCCAATTCCCCGGCGAACTTGAGACAGCATCGGATCAGTCCCATCGCTGCCGCTAGCAGTTCAGTTGGCTAAGCGTCGATACACAGTTGCCTGAATCATCGCGCGGGCAAATAAGGTTGCCAGCGCGCATCCCGTTTCGCGGTGCCCACGCGCCGCGCGCTCGTCCCACATACGAAACGAACTAACTGTACCTACCGTTGTTTCGAGATCAAAGATTTTCGCGTCGAAACGAGCGAGTCTCGAAGAAACTCGTCTAAAGCGGTGAGAAAGGGGTCGTATCGCGTCGGCGGGTTGCGGTGCCGCGGTAATTGAGATATTCGAAGGTATCGCGCGTGGCTGGGGCCAACAACGGCACGGCAAGGTGTTATTTTCCAGGCGATTTGTACGCCACGATTGCGATCGCGCGCATCAACCCGGCTGTCATGCATGTCGTAACGCGATCGATTGATTTAATATCTGATAGGCGGCAGGTATCAAGCGCGCATCGTCCTCCGCCGCTGGCCTGACCTTTCAGACAATCCAGAATAACGTTCCCCGCAAGTTTATTGGCCTGCCTTTCGAGCACTCGTCAAACCACCACGTTGCCCCCCCCCCCCCCAGACATCGGTTCCCCATAAATCCGTCAACGTTTCAAGGCACGCATGATCAAGTATTAACCTCGTGAAGGGTAATTGACGTGGATGCGTGCCAGTGACAAATGGCACCCGATACAAATATATCGCGCACGGCTTGCGTGCGAGCCCGGGGAGGTGCGTTTTTTTTTTTTATCAACAGCGCACTGTAACGGAACAACTAGGAAGAAAGGGTTAGCCGAACTCCCCCCCACCCAAGAGCCTGAGAATCTGTTGCACAAAGCCGCAAGAGTGATAATCCCGAAAACGGCCGTGGCCCGTATCGGAGGCGAAATCTGGCGGTGCGTCCTTAACAAACGGTTTCGTTACGTGGATACCGGTTTCATCGCGTGGCCGGGGCACGAAAACCCACAGCACGTTTCGCTGTAACAGAAAACCGTACGCGCGAACTTCATGCGCGCGATATTAAAGACTATAATGGCCGGCCATTAATTACCCGAGCTCTCTCGAGGCTGAGCTATGCCGCGAGGAACCCTCGCAGTCCGGTAGTCGAGCATTCGTCTTGGAGAATTCCTCTCCTACGTGAGAACCGAACTCGGGGCCTGGGAGAGGAGCCCACGGTGCCAGGAAGGGCGGGGAGGCGGCGGCGGCGGGAGGTGGAGGTGGTGGAGGAGTTTATCGTTAGCCGCGCAGGAATATAGTATCCCGGTGACGCACGATCGGGTTCCGGGAACAATCGTTCCTATACCGTATTGCGAACATTCGCGGACGTGTACAATTATCCCCATGTGCCCTGTCGCCGGCTCAGTTAAGTATGGCGTTCCGCAGGATTTATTCGCCTGGGCCGCTGTGTCACCATGCGTTACCGGAAGTCACGTTCGAATATGTCTCCCCTGTTCGACACTGAGGCTACGGTTCAAGCGCGGGCTAAATGACGCACGATGATGTGTATTCGATTCTACAGGTCCTTTCATTGGCGACACTTTCGTGGCTGATGACCGAGCATTTTCTATCATTTCTAAAGCAACGATGTCCTTGCTGACAAATGAGTGGATAGGTATGAAATGCCAGTAGCGAGCTGTCGGAGTGTCTCGCGCATGAAGGACCTAAGTTGATTTGTCATATCACCGGTGTAACCTTATAATAGGAGTGTTTGCCAGGTTTGCTAGTGTGGGCTGGTTACCATCGGCGTAAATCGTATTTGGGTCCTCCTGCGTTTGGTACCATTCCAACTTTCACTGAGGAATGTTATGGCGTACGTTTGGAACAGTGATTTATTTCGTTGCAGGCTGTGAGAATTAGGTTCGGTGATTCTGAAATTGAAATTTTTAGGAAGGTTCCTAACCATGTTGTCTTTAATCTTACTATGGTTCGCCATTATTAAAATTTTGCTGTATGAAGATGAACTTCAACGATATACTGTGGTATCTTCGCGGCAAATTTTCAATGTCTGGTCTATTGAATGTAAGTGAATACTTAAGTAGGTAGGTAGAAGATTTCTATGAAGACCTCCGTCTAGAACTGCTTCGTACACCTGAAAATGACTTCTGTAATATTTGAAGAGCTTCAGGAATGTGGAAGCGTGATGTAATTAAAAATATTCAACCCTGAATGGGTTAAGCTTTAAGAGGCTTTGAAACATTAAAATCTCTATTTTATCCATGCAGGAGGCTTATCTCTCAAATTTTACACTTGCTTCTCCACAAAGCTACCTAGTGCAGCTTTGGCCCGTTTTATCAATTAAATATCCGCTCCACAAATCCAGACCAATTGCATTTCAGATTATCCTTGATGATGATTGAAATTGCATTATAGATCTTGTTACTACAAGAAACTTCCCATGCATACCGGAAGTAGCTCGGGATCGACAGGAATGCCGATTCGCAGATTCCATCTGTTTTATCATAAAGCATACACTCATCGCCTATCGATTTGAATGTTATTCTAATTCAGAATTTCCAACGCCTCAGTCGGCATCTGCAGCATCCAATTAACGAGGCACACGTGGACGAAGGACTAAAATGAATACCAACTTACGGGCATGCGTGACGGACGGCATTTCGTCGGCATAATCTGAGAACAGAGCTCGCGACAGGGTTGAACACTCATAAAGCAAATTCGCCTTGACATTCCCGGATTTATGAAGATTTCCAAAGTATCTCGTAAAAAGTGTTTACTACTGGCAAGAATTCCAACGACCGTCTCTTACGAGAAAGTCGTGCACGAGCTTCCTTAGGTTATAGGCTCGGTATCCTGGTGCCAGGAGAGAGAGAGGTCGATGCCCCAGGAAAATCTCGTGAGTCGCAAATCCTTCCGAGCGTCCGCGAACCGACGTCCAGCGAGCGTGAAACATCGTTAATCACGTCAGGATTCGCTATCGAGTTTCATCCCTCGCCCCCAGTCACTAGACCCAAGCCACCATTCTGCGTTTTGAGTGTGCTCTCGGGATCCAATGCCCGCGAGCAGGCCATCATCACAAGTAGGAACGTGGTCTTTTTATCAACGGCTGCTAATTCCAAATAGGCTCGCAGAAGCTGCTTTCGGTATACCTTGCCACTCACAATTGACAGGAATGGGAGCTCGTGAGGAATCGCGCGTTTAGTTCGAGATTTCATTGGCTGCGATGTCTGTATTACGTTCAGGCTAGATTCACCACGCATCGACCAGCATTGCCAGTGTACCGCTGCAAACTTTTCACTTCTCAACCCTTCGAAGGGGTGATCACGGTGGATTATACTACTTTCACCCTGAGAATTAGGTTTCTGGTATTATATTAGAATCAACGCGGTTTTTCTTCCTTTACTTTTGAAGATAGATTGAAATAGGGGAAATATAATATCATAATGGTTTGCACGACAACAGGGGCTGGGGAATAATTAAAACTGCGATGATGATTAAAATATATATGTAAATTAGGGCTGGGACTATTTGTCGAATTTTTCAGTATTCGAATATTCGAATACTTCACTTGCTTAATTATTGACGAATACTATTCAAATATAAGTTCACTTGTCATGGTGAAATCTTGTAAGCTAATTTTAACCCACTTCATACCATACTATTCGAATACTGATGTATGTCGAATAATAACATTTGAATACTCAAATATTCGAATTTTATTCGTAGCATTCGAATACTTGTAAAACATTCGAATAGTAAATTATTCGAATAGTCCCAGCCCTAACATAAATTACTCTTTAACCTCCCACTTTACATATGAATTATTCTCACAGTGTATGCAATCCACGTAACCTACTAAACTTATGTCACATCAGGATATTATTCTACATAAACACAAGTCTGTTAAGAGAACAGTAATTACTGCATAAATTTAAATAATGAATGCGTAGTACCTTTCTATTACAGTTTGAAACATCTGCAGTTGTACAGCTAGTTAATTGCTCAATAAACCTTCGAAATGAATAACTGGATCAATATAATAATTCCACGCTATGATAAGCCCAAACAACGTATCGTGAATAACAGATAATCCGTACATATTCAAAGCGTACGTTGGAGAGCAATGCAGTTCGGTTAGATATGCATTGCACGCGACGTAGTACGTGCATACCTGATAATTTGTCCCGTAAAATACTATTCCTGTACATATCTCATCTGCGCCCCCGATAAAAATTAACGCGATCCTGGTGAAGTAAATTATCCTGACAAGAAGGCTGCTCAGCCTAGTTTCACGCAGATTAAGCGTTGTATGAAATGGTTTAACTACTTATGTTCGGAGTCACCGATGGCGACTGATAACGTCAATGGCGACACGGTCGGTTGCTTTGACCTCGAAAGACTGGTAGCGCTTACTTCGCGCTGGTCAATGTATCTGGACTTGTCTAAACAGGCTAATATGTTAGCGCAGCAAGGAATTGAAAGATTAGCGGTACAAACAGGAATTCGTGCGAACTGCTATGTTTCATTAAACTGGATGCTTTAAGCTGTAAAAATTTGGCGCAACAGTTATTAAGTCGTCTCGCTAAGATGAACTTCAGACGAGTAGGTATATCATCGTGCTCTTAAAATAGAGATACCAATAAGGAAACGCGGTAAATTAATAGCACTCGTCTAAAGACAGCGTCTAAATTTAACTCCGAGAAACTGGATCACTTCGCACAGAATGGGAAAAAGTTGCGAAGTTCGCGAAATGATGGAATCCGTGACATCCAAGTGCAAAACCTGATGGGTTCAAGATGAAAGGACTCTCCCAACTTTAAGATCCTAGCAATAATCAGAAGGCGTTTCAAAAGGGACCATAGCGTTTAACTTTGTTAATCCAAGATATCAATGATTAGTAACATCACTATACACTTGACAATGGTTGACTTATTTAACTAATGCTAGCCTCCAGCCGCGCCGCTGCTTTCATCACCGTGAACAACACATTGTGTAGCCGCGTGGCAAGCGAATGACACACGCAGGAATTAGATTGCACCTATTAGGGATACGACGCCGCGGGGCGCACGTGTTAGTTTCACGTTGCCTCGCCGAAGCGCGATACATTGCGTCACTGTTGTTGACACTCCGGCGAGTTCGTTGATGCGCGCACGCATGCGTTGTGCGCGCCGGGACCCATGCGAGCCGTGCGCCAAGCTGGGGCACCCATCACGCTGTGTGTAAATCACGGCGTAATAAAGCCCCATCCGATAATTACTAACGAAGATCAAAGTTTTCCCGGTGAGACGCGCGAAGCCACCCTTCGAGTTTCACCGGGGGCGCCGGAGTCAAAGGTCTCCGCGGTGAATAACGTCTAATTGGGCACAGAGGGGAATCCTGTGCCCCGAACTCGGTAGCCCGAGTTACCCGCCACTCTTACTTCCGTTCGGATAGCCCGTTGTCGAAAACGGGACGAAAGTTTCGAGTTAGTTATCAATTATTCGGGGGTCGGATAAGCATTCGCAAGAGGATTATATTACAACCCCGCGGAGCACGGGGTTGAAGTGCTCCTTATCCCGAACGGGTCTCGATCGATGGTATTTGCGGTCGGAATTCCTAATGCAAAAGGGAAAAGTAAGTAATGCCGTAATATGCTTTTTGTCTGTGACCCAATGATTCGGGATGAGACTAAGGAGCCTTTACATATATCGCGGTAACTAGTGAAATCAGTGTTACACTGATTGTAAGAAATTAACGAAAGTACATACGTATATAAGTTTGAAGTCATGTTCCTTGGAAAAGATCACTTTTCGAGTTTAGGATATTTTCGCGAAGAAGTTCGGTCGCGGCCGATGAGCAGTTGCCGCCTGGGCCCCTGTCCCTTCTTCCAAAAACAAAAATAATGATCTTAACCAAACACTAAAGTTTATCTTTCTACACTATTACACTTAACCCGTTTTTAGAAAATTCCATCTTCATTTTCCCGAAATATTTGGGCCCCTTGGAACATTTACTGGCTGGGCCTTTTTCCTTAAATCCGCCACTGTTCCTTTTTCATTCTCCCATGAACTTAACCAATCACTATAAAACGCAGCATTAGACATCCTGTCTTGCAGTGCTTAGATTTCTATACAGATTAGCAATACCCGCAATTTCTGACTCCTCCTCCTTCATTATGTCGTAGATGGGAAACAATATGTGAGGCCCTACCGTCTCATCATGCACACTCCATCAGCTTTCTGTTACTTCATACTCGTTGCTCTTACATCATTCTTGCCTCGGCGCATGCATATGAATGCGCATCAATTGTTTCCCCCGCGTCGACGACTAGGATGGATATATTTTCGTCCCCCAGTCTCGCGGCTGTACATTTTCGACGGTTTCTACTCCGCCTCCCCTTTTTTGAGACCCTTTTCACACTCGCCGTCACCTTTACTATCTCACGCGCCTCCCACTCTGTCCTTCGCCCGTTATCTTCCGTCGGCCGTGTGTACGTGCGCATGTGTTGCCGGAAGATTCAGCTCCGCAGACAACGACTACGCCCCGAAGACACTGTCGGGGCAGACAGCCAGTCAGACAGCGCCGTAATAAATTGCTACCGTATTAATGACGCTCCCGCGCACCGACAGCCAGGGTTAGGTCATGACATCCTTTCCGTCTCTGTTAGCTCATGTGCACGCTGCACCGCTGTCTCGCGGCCTCGCTCACCCAAGATTGACCGCGAAGTGATTATCATCAGCCTACTATGAAGCGTATTACTATCATTACCGTCTTAACGTCCGTCGCGCAAGCCCATTTTCCGCCGCGATGAATTCATTTTGGGGAGCATTTGTTCTTCTACGAGCTCATTAAATGGCCCGGCACAGGAAGCTTATTGTCGAGCTTAAGTACCCACTGGTATATTATGCGTCAATCTGATTCGATAAAGTTGAGCGGACTGTGAAATTGTATCATTAAGTGTTTAGCAAAGGTAGATGTTAGACCCGAAATAGAAGTCTTTGATCATCGACGATCTGGATAACCTGATTGCTTGGACCAGTCGTTCGAAGCACGGGGATCTAACAATAAGCTTGAATCATCGGTCAGTGAGTAATGTGGATGATGATTCTTGCTCGAAGAAGTATTAAAAATGTAGTAAATCAGTAGGTAAGAAAAGCTGTGCCTCTATAAAAAATTTAGGATTTCTTTGAAAGAAAACTGTGACCTATAGCATAAAAAGTCTTTTTTGTATTGTTTTATATATATTCTAAGGTGTAAAAAATTTTTATTGGATTTTCACCGATGTAAGCTTGATTAAATAGCTATATGTACATGATATTTCAAGATTTGCTCATCTGAAATAAAAAATGAAAAGTTTTCTTAAAATATAGGAATATGGTTATAGCATTACCAATCGTTACTGCAAAATTATGAAAATTCGATGATTGGCACATGTTTTAATAAAAGTGCCGCGAAACCGGTAATTTTTTGCTAAAAACTACTGAATAACATCAAATCGAGTGGACCAAAATTTACGAAATGAATTTTTGAAATCCGCCAATTAGTTTTTATGTACACCGTGTTTCTATCACCCACAGACTTATACCTATTTAGTTAAGATTACATCGGTAAAGAAACAATAATCTTTTTTAATCAGTTTGCTTCGAAA
The DNA here is from genome assembly GCA_929108735.1 of Andrena dorsata. Classification (NCBI taxonomy): domain Eukaryota; kingdom Metazoa; phylum Arthropoda; class Insecta; order Hymenoptera; family Andrenidae; genus Andrena; species Andrena dorsata. The sequence goes on from OV815488.1 coordinate 10,069,645, forward strand.
AAATCCTACATTTTTTAAGGGATCACACGAGAATGTACTCTTATAACAACCATTTCTATCAGTTTCTTAGTTCAACAGAATTATTATAATTTATTGAAAAAAAGGTGACCATTATATTTCATAGACCTGTAAAATCCACAATTCTTAAAGTTTTTGAAAAATCTTTCCACATACATTTATATATCACTAAACACTACAACGTATCCAAGTTTCCGAAAAGTCCGAAATGTTCCTCCGTAAAGTGTCTAATTCCGCGTGGAATGGCCGGAATATGAAGTGGCATATTTCTACTCAACAGTTCCGTCACCATACAATCTTGCACGTTCGATGGCTACCAACATATCTTGCGAGATCCATAACGGTGCCAATGATCCAGCCGGGCAAACGTCGGCAAACAAATAAACTCGAGCCGCGGACGCGCTCCATCAGGAAGGCCGCATGGGGTGGAGCGAAACGTGGCCAAAGAACAGCGCGTGCTTCCGCGGTGTTGTGCTCGGAGTCGATAAAAAGACGGGAAGAATCATTTAATTCCTCGCAGAGGCGAGCCGGGGCGTACGTGATTTGTGTTCAAAGCGGACGCCGTTCGTCATTGCCGGCACCGTTACGTCCCACGGGCTCTTGGGGTTCGAAAAGTCGAAGTTAAATTTAACGAGCTTAACCGATAACTCTTGCTCCGATCTCTGGCTCTCGTTGCCTTCTCCCGGTACCGGTCCTCCCGGCACTATCGTAGGTATCGCCGGGAAATAGATGCCAGCAGCGGAGGCCCCGCATCGCATCGCGTGTATCAAGCCATATGCCGTGGAGATTCGAACAGTGATCCTGTGTGTCAGTCGGCATATCAAATCGGGGGGCTGCATGTGTTTCTATTCCCAGGCGACGTTGAGTCTGTCGCTCGGAGGCTCCGCGTGCATTTAGTTTGCCAGTCGTATGTAAACTCGGGGAAACGAGACAGCAGATAACGCGAGAATAGAAGGCATAGAGGAGAAGGCAGACAGCGCAAGGGTGCAATAGCTGCACGCCTGGCATATAGGCGCGGAGAGGACGGGGTTTAGGGGGGAAGGGGGAGGTTGGTCGGTGGGGGTTGTACACGCTCGGTTACGTTCCTAAATCCCGTACACGCTGGGACCACGGGTACAATGATATTACGGTTATTTTTCAAGCCCCACTGCCACCACTGACCCGCTATTACTGCAGATGCAATTCATTACACGACGCCGCCCGCTAAAGTGTGCATAGTATCGCGAGGTATGATTGATCGCGCGGCGTGATCCGCTGAACAGCCGTGTCCCATCTGTCACCAATAAATATCCAATTTCACGTTCCCGGTGACACGTAAGACACTTTAACGCGGAGTTTTTGCCGGGCCGCGTAATGGGATCATTTATTAAGGAAATTGGCTGCTTGAGGGACGGCGGTGTCCCCCGATCTCTTCGTCGCGGTCCTTTAGTACTCGTCACGTCCTTGGGCGAAGGACGATGAATTACCCAGAGAGACGTGCCCCCTGTCTCGAGTTAGTCGCCAGTCAGCGAGTTTTCCGCCGGGCAAGAACTCGGTCGACGGTTCGCTCGCGGCGCAACGCGTATAGATGACGGCGAAACGGATAGGGCGCGAGCCATTTTTCACGGGCAACGCAAAACAAGGGGATCCTTTGAGTTAGGAGAAAGGACAGGCGGCTTCGCGGGCACACTACTTGCCGATGTGTCGCGTAGAGTCCTTTATTTGCCTCGAAGGTTCGTGGTTTAATTAAGGCACAAATTTTAGTTTGAATAAGAAACGTTTTACGAGTCGGAGGAGAAGACGCGAGACGGGTCGGCGAGTAAAAGCTAGAGTCTAAGTGACTTGCTCGGTTTTCCTCCCTTCGATCCTACCTTTCACTCATTCTGAACCCCCGCTAAAATTGTAATAATTCGCCTACGTTGACCAGCTGATGAGCTTACAATAATTAGTCAAAGGGGAAACAGTTGTGGGTTTTTCACTCAGTAGAGACGGTACGTCTTTGTTGACACAAGGGACGATCTTGTCCACAGATAGTCGTGGGCTTTTTAACCAACCTTATTGCTTTATTTGACAGCAGTTTTTGGTCAATGATTCACATTATTTATTTAAGTTTGAAACGAAGCACTATGTTAATTAACAATGCTAAATTAAAGATCACTCTCCGCAATCGTCATTTAGATAGCTTTGACGCTAAACTTGAGAATTCAATCTCATTAAGCTTTAGGGGACCGGCAAAGCCCTTTTTGGGGCTTTGAGTAAGCACACTGCTTAAAAATTATTTAAAGTCTAAATACGTGTGTGTGTGTTCGACTGTGTTATTGTGTATGTTCGACTATAAATTCGTTGTGTTCAAAAGAACAAAAGTACGACAAAATATTAATAATTCGTGAAACAACACAAAAATACCAACAATAATAAATCAGAATATGGGAAAAAGAAGAAAAGATGATACAAAAACTTTAACGCTAAAATAAACTTCTTTGAATTTTGGTGTGTTCATTGGTTTAGGTCAGTAAAACTACCATGTTGGTCAAACGTTTTTACAATCTGACTACAAATTTGTAATCAGCAATATTCAAACCCCCCAGACATACTGTGTTTTTGAAATTAAAAAATGGTAAAAATGTTATTACCGTTCCGAACCGGCGAAGCCCTTTTTGGGGCTCTGTGGAAGTTGTCTAATTTTGCCCAAAATATATATATATACTTTGCAACTGCATTTTGTAAATTGAATAATGATCTTTCTGTGGTACAGTTTAACCTTTAGAACATCGGTTTTTATTTTATTAAAAATAGTGGATTTTTGTAAGCTCAAAACCACTATTTTTAAAAAAATAAAAGCCGGTGTTCTAAAGGTTAAACTGTACCACAGAAAGATCTTTATTCAATTTACAAAATGCAGTTGCAAAGGTTTTCAAAGATTAATGAAAAGTTTGGAAATTTCAAAAAGATTAAGTGCTTTAATACCAAGAAACATTTCTTCCTTCAATAAATACCTATTCAACGTTTGTAATTCCCATAACAAGAGCGATGAAAAATGGAAACAACAGATTTATAATACATCCTCCAGAGTTGTCCACTCATACTTGGCATTAACATACGATATGTGCACGCTGCTTCGAGGATTCCATGCAAACTTTATTCTCCACTGGTGCATACATTTCACATTAGCTGTACACGCGGGTATTAATTTTTTGTCCACGACACGGAAGTTCATCTAGCAAGGAGCAGTAGGTTCACGGTCGCGAAACTGGGCTAATATCCGTCACAGTGATCTGTTTATACTTTACATAGTCCTGCCAATTATTCGCTGAACGTTCTCTGCGGAATCAGAGCATCGGGCAGGAAAACGCGTTAATCACTGGCACGAATACCAAGCTCCACTTTTATATCCCCAGGAGCATAAAATCCACACGGGGTATATAAACTTCGAATCTGGGAATTCTTTTTTCACGATGAAAGAGCAAACAGACGCTGGAGAGATCGATACCCCGCGAAAGAACGACGGTAATGTCGAGCGAAGATTTGTTTCGTTTTTACGATTCGCGCGCAGGAACAAGTTGATGAGGGAGGAAAACAGAAGCTCGCGATCCTCGATATCTTTATTTGCTGCGTCCCGGCTCGAGCATCGCAGGATCTGTAAGCGTTTTATTACGACAACAGCGTTTCGATGAATATCGTAATGCATAAACTGTCCCGATGGAAGGCAGGTCTTTGAATCGTTAGCAGGATAATTTCAGCGAATATATATTCAGAGGTAGTGCTTCGCAAAGATACAATAAATAACCTTCCCCCGAATGCTACTCACATTTCAAACGCCACTCCTCGCTTCTAACAGATCCATGCGAGAAGAATGGATACTGTATTATTCTCGCAATGTTTACGCATTGCACAGCAAATGCAATGCTAAGAGCGACAGTGCTACTTGGTTTACAATTTCCGGCGTTATGATGAACACGCACCTTTCCCCCCGAAAAGGGGATGCGTGAAGCTGGGCGATTTTAATACGGGAGCGTCGATAGGGGAGCGGATGGAGTAAAGCTGCAGGACGGTTTCGAGAATTACAATCAAGCGAACGGATGGGGAAAGCGAACGGAACCGAATGAAGCAGAGGAACGCGCTGCGTGTGGTCAATGTCTTCAATTTGCATCGAGCGTAATCCAAATTACCGGCATTAGCGCTGGCAAAAAGTGCGCGTAATAACACAGAGCGGATGGCGGAAGAAGTGGTAGCTCGGCGTAGGCTGTCCCGGGTGTTTCAAAAATCCCTGTGAAAATGTCTGCGAAATACCGTCAGGGGGAGTAAAATAGTTCTCGTCGTTGGCGCGGCGTTGCCTCTGGCAGGGCGAGCGTGGCTGCAGCCGGGGGCAGTGCCGACGCGCGGGAGAAGGGCGAGATGGGAGGTGGAGAAAGAGAAAGAAAGCAGCGGAGATCATTATTAAGGAGTAATGAATAATACCGGAAAAGATTCAAGCGTGTAAGGGTACGACGCGCGACCCCGCCGAGTATAATTCTCGGCGATTGCGTCATTAACTCTGCACAGCGTAGATGGCGGGGGCCGGGGCTAGAGGAGGGCGCAGCCGCGAGTGTTCTTCCGCGGAAGGCGAAGTGCGCTACATCGTAAAACTGCATTACAATATACGCGTGGAAATTATTTATCGACTGGAGCAAAGGGACTGGGGGAATGCCGCGGTTATTTATTCGGAAACGATGAAAGCACGACTTTCAAACGCTCGTTCGAGTGTCTGGTCTGGAAGTTACGTTTACGGGAGCCTTTTCACCGTATATGGTTTCATCTTCGCTTTATGCCCGATTCTAATGTTTCGAATGCTGGAAGGAAGGCGGGTAAATGAAATTATGTGTGCTGTGCGGAGAAGTAGGGCACGAATTGAAACGAATTTTTCTAAAATAAACACTCGTATTCGAATAATTTCCAATACGAATAGTTTCTGCGAATAATTTGAATAACTTCGGATAATTGGGGATATTAATTACATTGTAGTATATAATTGTTTGCTTTTCGAACGATAAATTTCAAACTTTATTAATCTTTGGTAAATTTTAAGCTGCCCACAAAAATCTGTGATTATACTAATGTTTCAAACTTTTGTTGAAAATGAAGTCGTGTAGATCGCCTGCGAAATAGAATTGGGCATTATTCCAAATGTTTCAAGTAAATGTATACGTATGTAACGTAATTATCCGAATCAATTCTTTTTAGTACAATATTTTATTTAAATAATGAGTATTTACTCTTTGCGACAAATTATTTCTTTTATTCATTCGAATAATTGATCATTATTTATGTGAATAATTTCTTCTAATAACGATTGGAAAATAATTAATTTAATTAATAACTGCTGATTGTTCTCGTTTCACAATTTCTAAATTTACTAAAGATTAATAATTTTTCGAATTTGTCGATTGAAAAATAAATAATTGTAAAAGCCAATGAGAAAAGAATTTCGCGATAATGTGTAAAAAATATTTCATGTGCAGATTCCTATTCGGTACAATGCGAAATTCGATCACTGAAAATTGTTTTTCTATCTCTTACACTTCGCCAGTTATAACACAAAATCGGAAAATAGTCAGATTTCCAGGACACAATTTCGCCCCCTTTGACCGAATTTGGTCAGCAAAATAGTACATACCCCCTACATATCCCCAAAGCTTCTTAATTTGTAAAATGTTCGGCTTGGAGGATCTTCCTTTGCCACAAAAGAAATTTGAATGTTTCCTAATTCCATTGCAACTATAATAAGGCATCTCCCTCCTATAAAAATCCTGCACCCGACCTGCATCGCGAATAAATTTTCAACCCATACATACCTACTACTAACCTACACTAACAATTAAACAACAAAGCCTAATGACATTCACACACGAAGCGGCACTTCATACAATACATCTCACGCGAGACAAGCATTACATCGAGAGAATTTTTAATTCTAGCTGCCGCGTATAAAATCTTCGCAACACGTCAAACGCTCCGCCTTAAAAAAGCAGCGCCGCCATAAGAATCCCATAAAACATCGCCCGTGCGAATATAGGGAACTGCATCGGCGCAAGCGAGCCGAATAAAGACCTTCGCCGGGCCGGAAAATTCGAGCGGGAGGAGTGCTCACGTTTTTACTGACGCGTTCTGAATACGCTCCTTAATCTCTCCTTAAATTCCTCGCCGGTGAAATTTAGCTTCTGGTATTACCGCGCGAGTAATGCATTGCTACCCCGCTCTATTTCGTGCTTTTCGGCTGGCCGAACCCCCTCGGCAGCCGGTACGTGCCCGCTTACGTTATATCTGGGTACAATAATGTAGAATTATCTATTGATTTAGTTTCGCGGGGTTTAGATAGAGGGTCCGTTGGCGGTGGCAGAAGGGTACAGGGGCGGGGGAAGGGCGCAGCGTAGTTTAGAACTGCTATGCACAAGAGCGCCGCCTTGAATGCGAGATTCGAAATTATCGCGACGATTCGGAACAGTTAGGTTCGTCTACCGGTCGAGAATGGCGCGCGAGAGAGAAGCAAAGAAAACGGAACTGCTTCACCGAGCAAATGTATGCGCACTCTCGGAGATAACGCGAACGCGAGGAGCTCTCGCTATCTCTCTGTTTCTTCCCCTGCTTTCTTTCTCCTCCTTCCTTCTCGCCGGCATTAACGTGCTGATGCGGTCTCAAGCTCAAGAGTAGAGGTTAACTCTCGTGTCCATCTTCGCTCTACACGATGGATAATTCAGCGTTACTTAACCGTTTCTGGGCGGCGTGAAAGAAACGACGACGACGCCGCTAAATCGTCGCGGAGCGATGACGGTCTGCTTGTTTATCACGCATTCCCATTGTTCCTCCCTACCCTACTGTCACCCCCGCGTTGGAAAACTTCTCGCCCCATGGACCTGCCCCGCCTCCTGAGAAGATCGAAGCGGCTATAAAAGTAGGAGAAACTGGGAAGCACTCCGCCGTTGTTACCGAGTATTATGAGAGGAAAGAGAATTTTAAAAAAAAAAAGCTGCTAAGAACACTTGTGATACCTCTTTGCTACACCTTCCCGTGTGCTCTGTACTGTGCGATGCACTGCAGGGATCGTGACTTCAGATAAAACAGCTGGAAATTTCATGGCATCGTATAATTTCATCTGTTGACGTGAATTTAAAAATAGTTTTAATTCGAAATGTCGGTTAAATTAGAGTGCCACTTGGCTTTGACATGTGCGAGGAAATTTTGGCTTTATGTGGGTGTGTGAAATGTTTATCCGTTATTCGGAGAATCTTGTTGGGCTTGTAGAGAATTTCGTTTTTCTGAATTTATAATAAAGGCATGAAAATATTCTTCGTTTGTAATAACGAAGTTCTGCAATGGTTGTAGAAGATTGCATATAAATATGTCTGGCACAAAACACTACCCAATAGGTTTAATTCCTTTTTGAAAAATTCAAGTGAAAATACATATTTTATGCAAAAGGTCTTATTTCCAAGTTTATCTGATGACATAGTGAAATAGTTTTTTAGTCTGAAGCAAAACGGAAATATTTCCTATACTCATGTATGGAAATTATAATAAATACAATTAATTGTAATAATTGTAATAAATAAATTAAAAGAAAAACGAAAGGAACTTATTTCCATAGAATTACCAAAATATATAGGTACTAACTTAGTTTAAAAATCTACCCACTGTAGTGGTATCTTTTCAGCCCAATGTGGCAACACAAAGTAACCATAAATATTATATTATATTTTAAAAATGGCTTATTTTTTATAGTTTCCATCGAAAGGACTTATTTTCAAACGTTTCTTTTAAATAACTATTAAAACTACGTCAACAATCTCATAATTATTTTACACGAGCAATAGTGCCCCCGAATTCTGTTGAAACTATGAAGCTCCCTTTATTTATCCTACGCTAGTTCTTGCATTAATTTCCGACACGTTAGAATGCTTCTTATTCGTCGGTGATCTTGCCCCGAAGAGATCGTGTAGCGATTGCCTGAAATAATGATACCGATTCCGGCCGCTGAAGGGCTTTATTGGCATTATTATATGGGAATTAAAATTTTACGACTATCGCACCGATCGCAGGCGATACCTAGGCAAAAAGCACGGCGTGGAACAGTTCATTGGAAGCGCCCAGCGATTCGTTAGTATCTAGCTCCTTCCTACATAGTATCGAGGGCCGTAGAAAAGATTCTTCGACCCTTCGTGATACTCCATCATGGGTGGTCTAGCGATTCAGATAGCGATCTCCTTTAACGGTAATCTATACTTTAAGAAGCCACGCTCCCTAAGGAAGATCGTTACCACAGATTCGATGAATATTGCCAATGAATCCTGCGCATCGTTCATTTTCGCGCTGCATTCGGCCTAATGAAATATTGTTCATTGATTCATTAATTTCCTTGGCGCGGTGGGAGTTTACAATCGATTGCATCGATAGACAGGGTGTAAATATACGCGAACTTATGCTTCTACGAATATGTTGAACAGATGGACATGGAATTCGAAACCCTCGCTCCAAAGTCCATAAATAATTTGCAAAGTAAATTCTTGCAAAAATTAATACAGAAACCTCGTTTTAATAAATCTGATGGATTCAATCACTCAGAATCGATCAATTCATGCCACCACGTGAAAAGGAGTGTAACAAAAAAAGAATGAAATCGATTTAATGGTCTGGTCTCAAACAGTGCACATCTCGTTTTTCAATTGCACGCAGATGGAGATCCTGTTTCTCATTCTGTCGCAAGGGCCATTCATAGTTGCGCTCTGATAGAAGAGTTGGATCAGAGTATTTTAAATACATCAGAGGGATAGGGAAGAGCAACGGTCGCAGGAGGAATCGTGGAAAAGGATTATGAAAAGGCGCGGCTGCTGTGGTCGCGTCATCGACTGACGTTTCATGCGTAAAAGGGAGGCAAATGGCTAATTGAGCCGTGCTCAAGGGACGTCCCCAGCTCTGGCTATCCGGCCCTTTCAGTGTCTCTTTCTCGAAAGTTCTTTTCCCACACGTTCCCTCCATTCTCGATGCACGACTGGCTCAGCACGGCGCACGCGTTACTCAAGCTGCTACCTCATCTTTTCTTTCTTTCATTTGCGAGCCTGGTATTCCGTAATTTCCCTTTTCTCCATTCCACCTACCCGCGTCGCTGTTACCTATCATTTTACTTCGGCCATTTCACAGCCAGCTCGCCACGAAAGTCAATATTTGTTCTCAGACCTTTTTAGTGATCGTCATATCCTCTGATTTCGCTCATGCAAATTTCCATGGGTGACCTTTTTAGAAAACACGCTGGGACTCCGTTGCAGTTAGGGTCATAAGCTTCTCCATTCGACGTAAATAATCGATAATACTGTGACATTAACGTTTGTACGGGGCACAGCTTGCTGTTGCTAAGACATTTTTGTTAAGTCTCTTTACATAGGGAGTAGTTAGTTCATATTATGTATGATAGTAGTTAAATTATGGAGTGTACTTATATATCTTAAATTACCAAAAAATGAATTTGGAAAGATTACGGACACCGAACATTCAAGTTTTTCGATTGGAACAGTAGTTACAATTAACCAGTGACTTAATAAGTTTTTAGAGTTTCTCGTCTTGGTTCCACGGAAATAGAAAAAGAAAAGAATTCAATAATTCGTTTAATAATTTTAAAGAGGTTTTAACTGAGAAACATTTACGTATTAACAGTTTTCATCGTAAGTTAAAATTAATATTCTTGGCGTGAAGCGAGAAGGTCAACGCTTTCTAACTTTAAATTGTCCATTACGTGGAAAGAGTAATTCTATGTACGAGACGGTGGGCATGGAAGCAATGGGGGACAGTACGAGATACTAATCGAAATGTCGTACAAACGGAATCGAACCGAGTTACTGTTATTCGAAGTCAGCCGTAGTTCTATCTTGCATGTCAGAATAAGGTTATATCAGTTTCATCTAGACCTCGACATTCTTTGATAAGACCCGCATTAAATCTCGCTCATGGATTTGTTTCGTTCCCTATTCCTGCTTCTAATACCCGATCCCGCAATCCCGTAGAGGGTTCGTGACCCGAAGTAAGGGAGCCGGGACGAGATCACGATAATTATTGCGTTGCAGCCAGTTGCGCTTCTTATCAATCGAAGATTCCTTAACCTTGCTGCACTGTGATACTGTCGATCGATCAGTGTGTGGAATTTGTATTTTTAGGTTTACTAAAAACCGACGCCGCGGGAGAAGGCTGTGCTGATAGGATATTATCAAATTAGGTGGAGTGCCTTTAGCAGTTAGGGGAATTAAGATCATTCGTTTAATGGGCGACCGACTTATCATTGAATCTATCCAGGCTGTTCACAAATATCCAGCTTTCCTCTAAGACCATGTTTACACGCAACTGGTTTGTACACAGAATTTGTCTGCTGATTCAGTTAAAACACAGAGAAAACTTTACGATTTCGTGGGTAGCTAAATTTTATATGCTAATTGACATTTTCACTGGAATGTTATTTAAAATTGTTAGAGTCGAAATCATTAAAGTTAAAATCAATAATGTCAAAAAACTGAAATTAATAAAGTCAAAACCATTAAACTTAAAATTAATAATGTGTTAAAGAAAACTTAGAACTTAGTTCCTCCACGTTGTTCATTGAAAGAACCTCTTATTAGAAAAGTTTTATTAAATAAGGGTCCAGAATGGTCCCCTACAAATTTATTGATAAGGAGGTTTGACATACCACTCGCATAATCCCACTGAGTACATACAGTATTAATAAATAAACGCGCAACAACATGTAAAGAAATATTTCGTAACACGTGTATGTTTAGAAATTACGCCTCCTTTTACTCCAAATTAACTCTCTCCTATTTGATAACATCCTCTCTATGAAAGAGCGCACCTTGCAAACTTTATACGTAGTAGAGTACTACGATAAAGATCGTAAACTATACATTGCTCTATAAGTATATCGTTTGAACAGCTGATACACGTATAATTGTAACAGCGTAGTAGAACTAACGACGCAACAACGAGGATGTCGTGTAAGATGGTCGATTTGCTGTGTTGCGCGCAGGGTCCCGAGTAACGGACTACAAAAGATAATTATTTTGGTGCCAAGGGTTCATCGTGTATAATTGGGAACGTGAGTAAACACTTAAGTGACTTTAATTTAATTTCCCCCGTGTACTTGCGGTGTATCTCATCATGTGCCGTTCGACGGCGATCGTGATGCCCACGTTATATAACAGGCCGTATCCTGCCGATACCCGTTACCTAAAATTTGCTTATACAGCGAAACAATGGGTTGTCACGCTTGAAAATACAGAAAAACTGCCGGATAAGGTTTTTCTTATAATGCTTCGATTTAGTGGGAAATATTTGAAATGCTATGTATAGTCAGAAAGTGAATTCTTTCAAAAAAGAAATCGAATACCTATGAAATAATTGATTCCCCAATTTCCACTTACTTTTGTGTTTTTCCTTGCGTCACAATTTTTTATACAGTCAACAATTAAAGTACCTGCCCTTCTTTTGGGACGTGCAGGAAGGGTTAACGATGGTGACAAGTACTGTCGAAAATTTTGGTTTTCTTTAAGTACGATTGTTCTTGTAAACACATTTACCTAACGTGATAGGCGGCATTTCCCGCGGAAGCGTGTGCTTGCGTAAGTGATACTGTAGTAATTACTGAAATTACTAGAATGTCAGCGTCGCGAGAATAATAATAAAGGAAATTAATCTTTGTCATAGAAACAGCCACGGTCTTCCGATGCTCTAGGTACTGTATCGTACTATTAACGTAAAAGCTGGTTTAATGATAGTTAAATTATGGCCGTGTATTATGAATTTATGCGCCAGTGAATTCTGACCTCAGAGATGGCATTCAGCGGGGATGACATCGAAACGCTATAAAACGAGGGGTTAGGTCGCGAGTACGTAATTGTGTTACTTATGGAAAATAGGATTTAAAGTATTAAGTTTGGAAGAATATTATTTTCAGCTTGTATGCGAGATTTCAGTAATGAAACGAGAATCCCTGAGAGGATGGTGTTACTGAAAGGACTAGTTACTTAACAAATGACAGATATGTTTGTTATTTCGAATAAATGTACATAACTGTTATTCATTCGATAAGCTTCTCAATTGTAAAATTTCTTAACAGTTCCTGCTACCTTAAATGGTAAGCAGGTTGCATAATAAAAATCCACACGTTATTTTATTAGCAAAGCATATTTTAGCTCCCACAAATTCAGACAAAAAACATTTCTTCTTACTGCTACTTTTCTTATACAGGCTTTGACAGAAATAGTGGACATACTATGCGGGCGTATTCTGCGCATCTTAAGGATGAAGAAAGGTCATACAAATACGAGTCTGCAAATTTTTCTCAGATCTAAACACATTCTGTTTACTTATTTCATTAAAGAAATTTCTGGAAATGATTTTCTTGTGCTGTGGATGAATATGGACTGTCGAACACGTTCAATCTCGTGCCAAGCACTGCCACTATTTTCTTTTACCAGAAAATTAGTAGTACCAGTATTTAAATTCTGACACAAACAAATTTCTGCACCTTGGAAATAATTTTTTTTACGAAACATAAGAAAGTAAAACTCCATTGATGAGGTGTTTCCCTCCCCCAAGCCCCAAAAGATGAGGTCTCAGTTTCTTTTCATAAAGAATAAGAGTTTTCATTAACTTCAATTTAGATCCGGTTCGAAACTACACATTTTGTGAACATGCTCGAATTTGATTTGAATCGATCGGAACCTCCATTTTTTAGTTATCATTGCAAAACAAAAGAGACATTTTTAAAAAACCTCATTAATGATCCGTCTGTAGCGTCATATATAATGCGTGCTTTTGACTAAACAAATATGTTTTTTGAAGCTTATGATGTTAATAAACTTCATGCCAGAGAGCAACTCTCAGTTGCAATTTGTTTCTTTGTAATTAATTGAAACAGAAATGCTTGATTTTAGACAGGAACGACTGCCTAGTACGCATACCAAAAGATAGAAAATGCATCTAAAGTACATCCACCTAATTCTATTTCTGCCTGTGTACCAGTAAAATGGTACCCAGTGCCGATTCTCGAGAATAATCGACTATTCCCCTGCACGAAGCATTCCTTCCCATCTGTTCTTGCCATAATAATTATCTACTGAACCCGCTGAATTTTTAGACACCGCGCTATACGCGAACCCTTCCCACGTACCAAGGGGTCAAATCCTCGAGCTTCCTACCATAACTCGATCAGACCTACCAGCGCATTGTTCACGAAGAGAGCCATATAGCCACTCGTAATTGCTATTGGCCCAGTTGTGTACATTCAGGCCGGGTCATAGGCGACGACAACACAAGGAGCGAGAGGAGAACGGGGGCTTGCGGGAGGGCCGGGCGTAGGAGTGTGACAACGTATAGCTACGCCAGAACGGTACAGATACGATGTAAGGGGAGGAAATTAGAGGCTGGACATTGATCGTCGGTTCAGTGCCACGTGACACCACTGTGGTGCCTGACCTCTCCCGTGATATCTATCGGCGCTAATTAGCCCCCACGGTATCTGTAACGTGTATTAAGAAGCCCCGTCCGATAATATTCCCCTAATGATACCCGAGTATTCCTGCCCGTCCAGTTAGTCTGGTTCCGCGCGGAGGTCCCTTTTTCCCCGACGCCCCTGGCGAGCCAGACGCGCGGCGCACCTTTTCGCGCGGGTTAAGTACGTGGCGCCGATTTGCATTTTCCCTTATACATTCCAGATAATTCCGTTCCCTCGGCCGCCGCGCCGCAGCGAGGCTGAATCTTTACACCGTGAACCGATTTATCGGTTGCCGCAGCCTCGTAAAGTGAGCCGGCACGGCGCGGCGCGGCTCCTCGCGGGGACGAAACGTAACGACCTGGGCAACGCGGACGGTTCCAATCTGGCGTGTACCGTTAAGCATGGCGACGTTTGCCGAGTCAAGTCAGCCGGGCTCATACCGTGGCGTGCGCAAAAAAAAAAAAAAAAACGACAGGGGAGAGAGGCTTTCGCAGGTAAACCGGCTGCCAGGCTAGCCATCGGATTCGTGACAAGAAAGTGGGACGCGTGAAATATGCGTCTGGTTAAGGCAGGCGCCAAAATAACGCACAACGCCTCCAAGCCTCGACTCCCCCACCGTCTAACCGGAAGAAGGGAGCCGCGCTTCGTAGTAAGTGGTGGCGGAGGCGCGTACGTGTAACCAGGCGAATAAATGGTACCCCGGCCCGTATATGGATCCCCCCCTCCCCCCCCCCCCCCCCCCCCGTTTATCCATGACAAATGCATTCGACTAAACGTATAGGCGATCCGGTGAAAGAGGACGACGAAGGGTGGGTTCGCCCGTTCAATGGGTATCCAAGACCGTGCGCGGACGACACGCGAGGAACTGCAACGATACATTATGTCGTTATCGATCCAGCCCCATTACGTGATTTGTCGCCCCGATGATTCCAGCGCGACAGATTAAGATCACCCGTGTGCGACGCGGAATTATTAATTCAACCGTGGCCGATAATTATTCCCGTTCACCCGATATCGCTCGCCAGATAAATCCCCCGGTCCCGTTTCTCGACGGTCACCCGAGCCGCGATATGACACATTCAGCTGGACCTGGACGTACGCGAAACGAATCCGATTTAATCGCCCAGTCGAAAGGATCTGCGAATCGGTCGCCACCTTGGCTGAACGGCACGGTCCCGCGGTCGCCAGCGGACAGATTCCGTCACCGGGTCTCGGGAGCTGCAGCGCGTTTAAACTGGGTGCCTTTTTCAACGAGGAGCGGGAATGATATGGATGTTATCGTTGCCGTCGCATCGACAGGCTAGGCTGGAATATTTATTTAACACTCTGAGGTCACACCTTAGTATAATCAGAAATTGGTCACGCGAGGTTCACTGCAACCCAGCGTCACTTTTGAGTTACCATTATCGAATTTTTGAAGCTTTTAAATTTTTAGTGATAATAGCTTCTAATAGTCTTTTTCTAGAAATGTAAATTTGTGTTTGAAAAAATAGCCGTGGATAAAAGCGATTTTTTCTTGTTAAATATGGAGAGTTGTAAAATAGAGGACGTATAAGATCGAAAGTGGCAACCGCCTTTATGTGTTTGAAGGGAGAAGTCAGTATAAGCGGCTTATTTTTGTATCAATTTTTAGGAATTTTGCGCGAAGGTACCAATGCGCTAATCCTTCCGGAGCTGTAAGAGTAGTTTATTTAACATTAGAACAAATAGGACAAAATTATAACAGAAATATTATGATAAATACAAAAGAAATAGAGCAGTATCTGAAATAGTTTTTTTTCGACACGCAAAACGGTGCCGGTTGTAGCGTCTCTGGTATTTAGGTATGTAAAATAGACCAATAATTTTTTTTTCAATTTATGTGCCAATTGTAAGAATGTGAACCACAAATGGTGTAAAAATTACATATTTTAAAAATGACGGAACTTCAAACAATTCGGGGTAATTTTCGCCAAAAATTTGCGTTTTATTTTTTTAAAAACAGTGGTTAAAAGTGTGCAAAGTTGGATGTTGATTGGCCAAATAGTTTTTTAGTTATCCCGGCGTCAATTTTTAAAACGTGGTTTCGAGAAAAACGCGTTTAAAATGCGATTTAGGTGTGCTCGGCATAACGAATAAACTTCGAATATTTGAGTATTCGAATACTGTATTCGCCAAATAATTCACCAACTGAAGTATTCGAATACCGAAAAATTTGACAAATAGTCCCAGCCCTAATCAATACGCAGTTGAATTTCAGCCTATAACGTTGAGAATATATTTGTGAAACGTTTCAGAAGCGGTTTAAGGAATTTTTTTCTAAATGTTTCGTTCGATTTATACGGTCTTCTCCCCTCAAAATAGACAGTCGCGTCTCTCAAGAATATCTGAATTCTACGCATATCTGAGAAAAATATAGGGCCAATAAATATTCCATACGTAATCATTGCGACGAGTCCTGAATTCCTTTCGTTATACCCGGCGCGATAGCATTCGGCGTTGATTTCTCCCGTTGTTTCGCCGCTGCAATGCGAAAGTGTCCCCCAACTGCGTGGTCAGCCACAAGTGCAACGGCCAAGCGGACCCGATAACGCCCGCCAGGAAAAGTGTCCAACTTCGGATTGTCCTGTCCGCAGGACTCTGGAGATCGCCCGGTGAAACTGCATCTCGTAAACACCGTTACGAAAGGGGCGTACGTTTCGCACACAGGCGAGTCCGCGTGGACGCGCTCGCGCAAACTAGCCACAGCCACGCGAATCGCCACGCTCGTATTTCCATTCCGCGTTTCGCATAGGTGTAACGAAGTGATTTCAACGGCGTCAGCGGACTCTCGCCCCCGCGTCTCGCTTCCTCTCTTCCGTATGCACACGCGTGCGTGCACGTAAGGACGCGAATGGCTCCGTCTTCGTCGCACCTGTCCCTTTCCCTCGGCGTCTTTATTGTTCGAGGTACACGCCGCGCGGCTGGCAATTTATATAGGCTACTTATGCAACGGTTCGAGCTGGTTACAGGCTAGGTCAACGAATGCGAGTACCACTTGCACGCGACAATCGCATACCAAGTCCGACAGCAATCTACACGAGGTGTCCTTAAAATGTATTCCACTGATCGTACAGAGGAAAAATCTCGCGCAGCTGTGGACTCGCCAATGCTCTCCTTACGGGAAAGGCAGTGCTCGTGGCTTTCAGCTTGTATCAGCGATTTGCTCAAAATTCAGCAGCCCGGTGTAAATTTTCGTTTCTTTGTACCACTGATTCGTTGCTGCGATTTATTTACTGTATTTCCGGCGCGTTCTAATGTAATAGCATGCACGTTTCACCGAGCAGAATTATTATATTAAATTTTCTTCGTGGTGGGAAAAAACAAATCCTGGAAAGGGGTGAAATCCCATAAAGGGGCACATGCCACTCGGCTTCTTCAGAACACGTGGCAGATCTTACAATATTTTCAAGATGGAGATAACAGACATGTAGAGAAACTACTCATTTTTACGAAGCAAACGCAGAAATAAATGGTAAAAAAGTTTTAGGGGTGAGAATAAATGGAAAGATGACCAAAGGAAAATATTAAGAAATAGTGGCAAACGAAATTACACCACGAAATAAAAAACAATAAAAAATCCATTAATTTCTCAGCTAAAATTTGATAATAGTTGTCATTTACCATCTAATTCAAGTATCATTCAAAATAATTACAATTTCGTACCGTATTTCCTATGAAAATAATTCTTCTTTACCTACATACATAGAACTCGTTATTCAAAATTTTGCAAGGCTATCAAGTTTAATGTTTCATTTTCTCCAAATTCGGTATAGGGTAGATGTCCCTATTACTGTCAGTGTCCCTATTACTGCCACTTTATTTATTTTGCTTAATAAAAATGTAACGCATAAAGAATAGTGTAAAAACAATAATATTATTATTAAATTGCGATTGTTCTTATTATTATTAATATTATTGTTGTACACTATTATTTATACGTTACATTTTTTATAAAGCAAAATAAATAAAATGGCAGTAACAGGGACACTGACAGTAATAGGGACATCTACCCTATAGATTCACGAGTAAAAAAGTGAAAACAAGTGAGAAAATGTACATATGTGTGGAATTACTATGAGGATTACAGTTGAACTGCCAGTGTAGCGTAGTTACGGTTCTGTGCTCACGCATGAGTGCAAATATATGGGGGGTAGGTATGGAAAAGGTGGAACTTGAATCCCGACTTGCTGGTAAATTTTTAACATATTATTTCACGCGTTATGTACTAACTGTACGCAAAATATTAATGAAACTGGTGACTCGAACCTTTAATTGTGGCTCGCTTAAATTGCCCAGCAGAAATGAATTTCAGAGTACCTACAATGATTCGTCACACTGAGTATCAAACACGTTCGAAAATTCCTGGCGTATTCTGAATCGTGTAACAGCTTCCTACCACCCGATCGTAGAGATTGTGTAAATTAGCAGCTAGTCTCTGATACACTATCAGATCCCCGAATGAAGGAATCTAGACCATCGTGGTCCAGTGAACGTGCTGGCCAATTAACTGTGAACGTGCTAATTGCAACTGCCGTACTATGTCATCGATACGGCGTACGCACGAAATATTCTTAGCAGAATTCATAGTCTAATTCTCATCGTTCACATTCTACTGTAGAATTCAGATAAGGTCTAAACAGTGTTCTCGAATGTTGGGAAATTTTCAATTGTTCATTACGGCTGGGACTATTCGAATATTTTACTATTCGAATGCTACGAATAAACTTCGAATATTTGAGTATTCGAATGTTATTATTCGAATACTATTCGAATAGTATGGTATGAAGTGGGTTAAAATTAGCTTACAGGATTTCACCATGACAAATTGAACTTATATTCGAATAGTATTCGAATACTTGGATATTCGAATTATATTCGTCAAATTATTAAGCAACTGAAGTATTCGAATATTCGAATACCGAAAAATTCGGCAAATAGTCCCAGCCCTATTGTTCATAACATTCACTGCATCCAAGTCGGCCAGCGTATAATCAGCTGATCCATTTTGATAAAATATTTCAATGTTGCACCTAGTTACATATTGATATCGTAAAGATTTCGAGGAGTATGTTTTTCCAAGAAATTCCTCAGCTTCTCCACCACTTTGTATCTGAATATCACACAAGAAAATAAAATGAAACACAGTTATGGACAGCGCTACGAAATACAGGTGAACGGCCACGTGATATATAGGGAATTCACCGTTGAACAGTTTTAGTCGAATACTTGCGCGGCGAAGTTGCATTTTTATGTTGTTCCGGTGGTTGGGAGCACTCGGCGTTTAAGTCGAGACGCTAAAGGGACGAATAACTGGCCTTTATAGGATCTGAAACGTCGGTGCGGTATGTGTGTTTCGAGGGCCAGGTCGGGAGACAGGCATTTTTGGATTCCGTACGCGTCGCTGCACAGCTTCGTGACCGCCGTGGGGCCCTCTCCGCTCGCGAACTCGCTGGGAGCGGGGGCATAGTTATGACCGGTCGTCGAGGTCGTTAGTTTGGTCGCGGGGAAATCACTGCTCGGACGATAAAACGTGAGGAAATTCGGGGCGAATATTCGTTAGGGACGTGACTTGACGGGGAAGGTTAATAGGAACTGCTGCACGTAGCTCATTCTACGGTTGCAGCAGGTGCATATTATTCACGTCTTGCCCGGATAGATCTCGCGCAAATTCATAAAGCAGTCCTTTGTATGGATACTTCTGCAGGGGTCGGCGATCTTTATGGTAATTTCCCGGACCGGTGCCCGCCTTACGGCTGGGTCCGCAGGAAACCGAGATGGAAGAGTTGAAACGAACGAGGGCAAGCGGGAGAGAGGCGTAAAGCAAAACGAGAATTTCGGTAGGGTAGGACTTAAAATATTGACCCGCATTCGTGAGAAATTCTTCCATCTCTTTCCGCATACGCGTCCCTCCTGTTCCCTATCTTCCCGGGCCCTCCGCCACCCACGTGCCGAGGGCAGACTCTTCATAAATGCTAACTCGATAAGGGAAGGGCCGGCAAAAAGCCACCTCTGATCTCTTCTTCCCGATTGATAGTTTAATCGGGCATGGCTTCATGGCCGTTAATGACTAGCTACGAGGAAAGGCCGGGATTAGTTCTGCATCCTTTGAAACTTCCCCTTACGAAGACACTCTGTCTACCCGATGAAAAATATATTTCCACGTGGCCGTTCTCCCTTAGCCGGGCCGTGTAATCGAAAGTCCATGATGCAATCTGCGGGATGTTCTTGAAAGGGATTCAGCTATACCCGCCGCAAATTGCCAAGACGTTCCACTAATTTTACGGTCAACCGCCAATGTGTACTCCGGCCGACAGTTTTGAACCCCTGACAGATACAAAGTACCCGGCGGTGTACTCTGCCCGATAACGATACTAAGACGCTTCCAGGGGATCACGTGACTTTAATTATCTCCGAAGTAGTTGCAAACTGTGGTAACGAAATAGGATACATCCGCGCGTAGACTTTGCGCGGGGCCCACAGCCGTTCTTTCACTGTCTGTGGGCCAGAAACCATTTCTCGCCGCGGGTTCAGGGTGGGCGGGTCGTGTAGTGTGAAATCGATGTAACCCGGCTTTATTAACCGGGTCCGTTTTGACTCCGGGCTGGATGAAAATATAATAACAAAGCTTATTCCAGAATATATACGAATGAAATTTTATCGCGGGGCGAGAATGAACCCTGCCTCCGCCGTAAGATCGACTGGCAGCCATCTACTACCCAAGGGCCAACGGCCACGAGATTACCTTCGCGCAACGATCGATTCCCAGCGTATCGCCGTCCACGTTTTACAGTCGAAACTAATGAAACGCCGTATAAAACCGTAACCCGAGGCCATTTTTCTACCCTCCAGTTGCGTAGTTCTCGGCGCGCTGGCAATGAACCCAGGAGCCAGCGATAGGCCGTGTCGCGGCGCAAGAAAATTTCTTCCTGCTCGGTACTACCGCGCGGCTAGACATACGTCCCAATATACGAGCCACTTATCAGACGGCCGCGTATGCGCATTCCTGCCCTTAGCGCGATAGGGATACGTGTACGGTGTCTTTAATATGCGACATACAAGTTGACCTCGCCCTTTTCGTGGCGGTACTTGTTCCAGACTATTATCCAAGTACGTACGCTACGTAGCTACCTACTCCGCGGTTGCTGGTAGGGAATTTATAATAACCGAGCTATAGAGTTACCACGGGGCCGTGGCACGTTCATCGTAGCGAACAGCCACGCTTGTGCCATACCCAGGCATATTCTACGTCTAACATGCCGCGCGGATGCGTGCACAGGGTGTTCCCGTACGAAAGGGCATTAGCTTCAGATAAAGGGATGCAGTCGCTGCGAACACGGCTCTGAAATAGTAAATGCACGCTCAGAGTGCGCTTTCCAGCGGGGTTATTAAATTACACCGCGTGTCATCGAGGGCGTTAATTTGTCGATAAATCTCGCGTGGGAAAGTGGAAATTGTTTTAGTGGGCGGGGCTTGGTTGTTCGGAGGAAATTTTGACGAATGAGGTATGCGAAGGTTCTTTGGATATTGCTTTTTTGCAAAAGAGTTTGATAATCTATGCGATCTGGAGCCACTGTTACCTATTTTTTAATTATTTCATGGACTTGGCGATTTAAATGCGGTAAAATCGTGAATTAAATGTTGGTTGAAGATGGAGGTATGGAAGTTATTGTAAGCAATATGCTGCCCTATAATGATAGGAGAGCAACTCGAAAATTCTCAAAAATCTGAAACTTCGCAGAAACGTAGCTTTAGCGATGCTGATAACGTAACAATTTTTTGATTCGCCAATAAATCGGTCCTGAGGGTGAAAACACCCCCTCAAAAAAAGTGAGAGATTTCATATTTATTTATTTATTTATTTACATACACGGTGCAAGACCATTTAAGCATAAGAGAACAATAGAAAGTACGGTATACCTAGTAGAGACAACAAAAAAAGAGAAAAGAAAAAGGGAAACAGAAATATCGAAAAAAACTTCAATTCAAACTTTTGTGGCATTCCATATCCTACAATATAGTGATAAAGAATTGTTGAAAAAATGTGTGGTGGGGATAATGTTTGAAAAAAATATTTTTCGCAAATTCTTTATCGCCGCTTTATAGTGCATAAAAACCACAGAACTTTGGATATAACTTCTTCTTTATATCTTTTACAGTTTCGCAGGTATTCGTGATAATCTGCAAACTCCATTTCTTCGAGGGGATGTTTTCACCCGTAGGACCGTTTTATTGCCGAATCAAAAAATAGTTCCATTATTAGCATCACTTGAGCAATATTTCTCCAAACGTTCAGGTATTTTTAAAGTTACGTGTTGCCGATCTTTCCTCGCGAGTGGAATTCAAAGAATTCGCTGTATTCCTATCACCAACAAGGTTAAATGCAGTCATCGAAGTCCGATAACGACTCGCCATTTATACTGCACCCACTTTCACAGCCCCAACAACCCAAGACCACGGCATTCTAATTGTAAGCAGCATACGAGCCACGTAGGACTTGAAGGACCATTGGCGGGGTGTAAAAATCAGAAGCGAATTGAGACGGAGATTAGAGCCTGGATAGATTTTAAATTATCGCACCGCTACGGATGAAAGGAATCGTAATGAACCGTCAGTGATCCCAGCGGCCAGTGAATAGACCATCTGAGCGCTGTTTTGCTTCCTCCACGTGTTAAGTAGTAATATCGTTAATTACAAACCATGTGATCGTGAAAACGAAACTGTTCGTTACAACGGCCTGTTAATATTTTCTATTCGGATCGAGCGTCGGGGTACGAGGCCAGCCGGTAGATTAGAAGGATGACGTTGACACCAGCCGCTGAGAAGCGGAGGTAGAGAGAAGACATTAATGCAAGGGTGTTGACGGAGCAAGAGTGCAGGTAGATGATGATGTGGAGGCAACTGGCAACTACGCCGGGGCCCCACGATGATGGATTCTATACCCTTCGTCATTCGTTCGGACATTCAACCAGCAGCTTCTTCTTCTTCTTCTGAACATATGTCACACAGGAAGTGGTAGCGAGAGCTCCTCGGTGCACTTTACGCCATAAACTATGCCCTGTAGTGCTGTTTTCACCATCCCGCCGCTTCTTCCCCGGTGTCATCTTCTCATCTCGGCTGGCTTAGTGGCCGGTATAACATCTATTGCCTCTGTACGAGCCACTGAATTTCTAGGTAGGTCTGTCAGCCAGCAATTGAATATAGTTACGTATCGAATGACGATGCAACAGATGCGCGGAGGCTGACGGTTCCTCTTTCGCTCCTTCCCTTTCAACAGTTTTACAGCGACACTAGGCCGCCGTAAGAAGTAGAAACGTTCTCCGGAAGTTATGCTCCAGCGAATGGAGGTAGCTTTACGATCGACTAAAATTGCCCGCAAATTTAACTGCGTGTCGCCTACTCCCGGCTATCTCATCCCTAATTGAATGACCACATTTTAATGGGGCTCAATGACTTACGGCTTATCGTTCGGCCATTTTTTCTGCACGAAGGCTCGTGTACCGTAAGGTGGTACTTCAATGCGGAATGCAATTTCTTGGGACACGAGGGTCGCGCGTAAAATTCTTCCCGCATTCTGCATAATTGTACGTATATAGTGGCCACTGTTTCTATGCGTTTTAAAAGGGGAATAAAATATGTGTTGTTAAAGTCGTTGCAATTACTATTGGTAAAAAGTTCGCTCAGTAGCGCACTCAGGATTCTTGCGGTGAGCCGAGTTGAGCGGATAAAAACACTTTTAACGCAAATTCACTGAAATTCA
The DNA here is from genome assembly GCA_929108735.1 of Andrena dorsata. Classification (NCBI taxonomy): domain Eukaryota; kingdom Metazoa; phylum Arthropoda; class Insecta; order Hymenoptera; family Andrenidae; genus Andrena; species Andrena dorsata. Next base: position 10,092,927 of record OV815488.1, read on the forward strand.
TTAGGTGATTAAAAGGATTTATTTATGAAATGAAGTGTAATTTTCTTTTCCTTTTACAAAGCTCTTGAATCACTTCGGCGATGGCGACTCTGAGTGCGCCACTGCATTGGCCGCAACTTAAATTCCCTCCATTGCCGTTTACAATATTTTCCATTGAATTGTCCCAGGGAAGCTCCACATCCGCTCAAACTCTCCCTTCGTACAATAAGGATTTGGTATCATATATTCCCATGGAATCGCATCGAACAATTCGAGGCGATGCTATTAACCAGTGAGTCCTTTGCCAGTACAACAATTGGTGCACGTAAATGGTTACCTTCCCCGTGGATCCTCCGAGCATGTTTCAACCAGATCACTGTCAAGAGAACGGCAATTGAATCGCATCGAGCCATTGTAGGTCACCAGTCCAATTAAACGATCATATCATGCAATAAAGTCGAAACAGGCCCTCGACCGTGCGGCGAGCTTTGAACAGGCGAATCGCGAGCCGAGCAACGTCGGCCTGCGCAGTGGAGGTCGAATCAGCGACGGTGGAGCAGTTCCGCGCGGTAGGCTAGACAAATACGTGTATCTGTCTCCTCTGGAAATGACCATTATCGGTAGATTAAACGGTGCGATTTCAAGTCCCGATGCTCGTTCCCATAGTTTGTCGATTTATGTCGACCGGTGTGTTTAACGGTCCCATCGAACGTTCGAGTGCCGTTCGTGATCGATGAAAACCTGCGACGAGTTCCCCGCGCGAGGTCATCGCGGGGCCACGATTCCGAGAGAATTTCAGGCAAACAGGCGGAAGCACGAGAAGAGACACGCATCGGGCGGCTGTGTTTCTTGATTTCGTAACGCGTTCCCTTTACGAGCCTCCCAGGGCGTATTACTCGCGCAGCACCGCGTTACGTACTCCATATGGCTAATTATTAATGTTACGGTTATTACCGTTACACTCGCCGCAGTTACGCGCCATAAAGTAACGCTTTATCGATCCGCCGAACGTGTTCTGTTAGGATAGGTGACCATTCCTTTTGCCACTTTCGGATTCCGCCGCTAATGCTCAATAGGAGATTTATGTGGACCAGTTCTTTCACGGGGCCCAGTTGGATCGAGTCATTAACAATCCCGCCGTGATTCTGCTCTAATAGCTTGGCGGAGTTTTCGCCCCGCGGTCGATGTGGATAAGTGACTTTGTCGTTATTCGGTCAAGGATAAAATGCGAACGATAAAACGTAAGGAGGGCAGAAATTCCTTCACGTGCGCGGGGCTCGGTCATTTAGCGTGTACAGCTGGGGAAACAGAAGGCATGTACGCGCGTAGATAAGCTTCGTTTCTTGATCATAGAAACTCTGCTTTATGACGAAGAATGTATGGAACAAGGAATGTCACAAAATAGCTCTTTTGGGAAAATCAAGTTTTAATACTGTAGTCCATCAGGAAAAAAACAGGGTTCAATGAACTTAACTGTATTGTTCATAACATGAACTATTTATACTCTAATTAGGCGTCAGAAAAGAACCGAGTAAGAAGAGAATTATTTTACATTGTTAATTCGAGTATCATTCGAGTGGAACACTGCGGAATACTGTAATAAAATAAATGAGCCTCTCAATTGACAAGTGGTGTAAGTCCAAAATTACGGAAACTGAGTTTATTATAGAAGGAGTAAGTATTAAGAATACTTGTTCTAATTACCAATCTCACTTGCGTATATTTTCTTTTATGTTATTAAATAATAAGAGTCAATTTTACAGCCTAAGCAAAGTGGCTGTTAAAAGCGGCTAAAAAGAAGGACATGCCTTTGCTAAAGTTTATTCCTCCGAATCATCGTACATTTTTAAACGCATTAAAAACCAGTGCGATTGTAGAAAGTGATGACGAATGCAGCGAGAAATGAGTTCCTTAATATACCTATTATAATAAATGAGATACTCGATGTAAAAATATATTGTGTTTAGCGGAAAGTATGGACATTCCTATAAGTTATGATTATTAATAAATAAATTGCCGTATGGCGTAAGTCACCTTTTTACAAGCAAGTAATATTATAATTCAGCGCCATAATGGACTTGATTATTCGTTACGTTACCCTTAGTTTACTATTAGAAGAAATGTAGTTTTTCTTTTAAGTTATGTTCTCATAATTACTATTCCTTCACTTTATTTTCTAACAATAAAGCCACATTCTGTTCACAATACTAAGAAAAATGACTTAATTCACTTGTCAACTAAGGGGCTCAAATGCCCACTTCTATTATTATCGAAACAAGGATGTGAACACAGTGACGTCAGAGGGCTCCTGACGCAGTGCAAGCTTCCATTAATCAGAAGTACATAGTGCAAAGTTGGAAGACTGGGGATATTCCCTTTTTTGATCCAGTGGAGGGTGGACATTTCCTATTTTTAACCAGTACCTACGTCAAATGTGTAACGTTGTCTTACGTAGACATTTTTACTTTATAACCCTACGTGATTTGACAGTTCTGTCGCCCCAGTTGCACCAACTAAAACTGGACATTCCCTGTTTTTTCCACTTACTCTTCATATACACTTGTGCACTTGGAGGAAGTAATTGAATATTGAGTAAGATATACAACCGTTTAATCCAACGTTTACTGTTTTACAGAAGCGTAGAAATCTTTTATAGATTATAAACTTGAAAGTTCCCTCGAGGAGTTGGTTAACAGGCAACTAGCGTTTCGCTAGATTTTCGTAAAATCTTAGAAGAATGTCCCTGTCGTTCAATTACTGCCGCTTTAACGTCACAACGTCACCATGCGGGGTGGCAGATTTATGAAATGATTTTCAGTTGCGCATAAAGCCAACCGTCCACTGTTTCAGATCGCTAATGAATCCTCTTCCCATAGCGTCTACGCACGCGCCTCGCGCGTTTCCGTTCGTTTGGCCATTGTACCAGGATCCTTCGATTTAGGTGCTCGTCCTCGCAGATATTATTAGCTCCCAGCCTGCGTTCATCCATTACCAGCTCTCAGAGACGGAAATTTATTCGTCTTCTCTACCTTCTTGACTCTAACCCCAACCAACCTGCGCTACGTACTTGGAATATGAGAGCCACGTATAGTCACACCTCCTCACAGGCTGGGGCGAGAGAAAAACCTGGAATTAATATTTCTTTCTGCGCCCACCCGCCCCCCCCCCCCAAACCCTTCCCCCCGACCGCTCTTGCCGCCACCCACCCTTGCTCGCTCGTTTTCTAAGGCGGATTCTCCAAGAAACTGTGAAAAGAATTTAAATTCCGTAGCCTGAGTTCTTATAACGGCTGGTACGAGGGCTATGTGTCATATTAAAAAGTTCAGCGAAGATCTTCGGGCTGACGTTTATTTCTCAGCGCGATGATAATACGACGGCGGAATTTTCATGGCATTACCGGCGGCTTTGCTTGCCCAACCATCTGTCGAATGATTGCAGTGGACAAACCTTGCCCACTTATCGAACACGCGTATATTTTCAGCAATTAACGAAGTAGGTACAGATGCTGAGCGCACGGATGGAATGTTCTTAGGAGTTGCATTATGTAATTAGTGTAAGTAAGTGTAGTTATGGCGAAGACACTTCAGTGTTGCTTAGTGAATATGATATTACTATAGGATGAACATTTAGATCGTAATATTTGGAATAATCAAGTTCACAGAAGTTCATCCAGGTTTTTGATCTAAAAAATAGGGTTTCAACAGCATTTTGCTTTGCAGGCGTTGTGGCTAGTGGGAATAATTTTTAGTTTCTGATAGGTATTATTCAAAATGCTGCCTAATAAACAAAACAATTAATTTTCCATTTATTTTAATAGGAGTTGCACACAGATGTGACCACAAAAACTCAATGCAACAAGTGATTTTGTTATGCCACATGGTTTTGGATTGGAGAAAATTAATTTCTCCCATTTTACAGCCTCCTACTAATTCAAACTCGCAAAGGGTACTTAATTAAACGAGAGAAGCCTTAGTTTTATGAAATTGGTGTTTATTCGAATTATGACTCTTTGGTTTTTAGGCTCCAGTTACTGTACGATATTGTACGGTTGTTGGAGAATAAATCGTGCTGCTGACCTAGTTGTACTCGCGCGGGCAAAAGTACTTAGCGTTGTCAGGGTTACATAGACCAAATAAGCGGTGTTCCTGAAAGACTGCAGCAATTTTTATTCGAATACTTCGTAATTCATTCCAATAGTATCAAATATTTCTTAATCTATAGGCGATATTGGTGATCTCTAAACGATTTTTATCGTCGTTGCTTAAAAAATTTAAAGGAAAAAAATTATTCGCGAAATCATTAAAAACTGTACCGACATTACCTACGTTGATTGTGTCTATAAATACAAGCAATTAATTTTACAAATGAGGGCATCAGGATTGAGCGTTTAAAACTGCTCCGGTTGCAATTTGATCACATTGGTTTATTTTTTCAAAATAATCCCGTTTAGTGTATCGGTGGCCAATATTAACTTCTTTCTCACGTTATTAATTCACAGATATGCTTGGCACTGTTCTTTGCGAGCTTAATTCCCCATTTATTATACCCATACATCATTGCTTACTGCAACATTGTCTTTTTGTTACAGAGCTGAGGGAGCTTGAAAAGCATCAGTCGCTGCTTCGGTATTGGTGAGTCGATTATTTCACTAGAAATTACGGAAAATTGGATATTAAACTGTTCGAGTGCTAATTATATTCGTCGTGCACTGCAGGCATTATTAACGGACATCTCGTATCGGGAAACGACGGATACTGGTACAATTTTCTTACTGCTTACATCGTAATTTTATGCAAGCTATAATTATACGTCCCAGCTAATTAAATCATACTGAAACGCTGAAGCGGAATTATTATGTGCCGATTGACAATTAACACATGTTCCTCTCATATTCTCATATGCAACAAAGTGACGTTTTTTTAATAATAAAAAATATTATGTTCATGTTATCATGAGATAATAAAATGTATCGATTCAAAGAAACTGCAGGTCATTCCTTTTAGCGCTCGGACAGTTATTCCGATACAAAATCGAGGCATAAATCACCGTCATTGCGACGCAATTTCATCTATTCGCGCAAGACAAAATCAACAACCTTTGCGTTCATTGGACGATAGCAATCATCCCACTCGATCAACGGCGTTCCAACATTTAATATCAATTCACTGAACGTCCGTTCACGGAGACAAATGATTACGAGGGCTCGCAATAATGGTTAAAACGCGCTGGCAGTCGGTCGTTCTTTTAACCGATGTGTGTGTGTCCCTTTGTTCGCCGTTGTGTCAACGGTAACGTATATCTTCCCTTCTGAAAAATAAAGGAACACGTCTATCGGGGCGGTAACCGGACGGAATTTCCGTCATTCGCCCCCAACGTCTTGACATATGATTCCACAATGTTTATCCACGCGAAAGTGCCGCTTTGATTTCTGAGCAGAGTTTTTTCGCGCAAACGGGACCGCGTTATTCATTTTCCCATTCGATGGTAAACGACCAATGAGGGACGTTGAGGGACCAAAGCATTAAAAATCCTAGAAGTAATTAAAATTATAATAATACTGATTTGTGGTTAATGCATGGTTCCTTAGAGTGTACGAATGAAATGAAAGTGTTGTGGAAAAAGGCAACACTAATTAATTTGTGAGGGGAATAATATTATGTAAAGGATTCTTTGTTACACTTAAGTTCTTAGTGCCACTGTGTGGATAAATGTAGTATTCCCCCGTCGACAGATGAACTGTGAACCCTTTAATACGTCAAACAAAGTATGTGAATTCTTATTTAAAAAAAATTTTTGCCGTCTTCCAAAATCCATAAATTCACTTTAACCTTGCATAAAAAGCGATTAAAAGAAACGTGTCCGAGCACGACAACAAAAGCTTCCCTAACCGAGAAGGGAAGAACAAGTACTCGATAATACAGATTACAAATTGTCAGTGTGGTAATTGTCCTAGAAATTTCATCACCGATCAAATAAATCGATTGGATTCGCGGGGCCGTGCTGCCCTGCATAATTGAATCGAGTCCGCATTGAAAGGGGCAAATTGACAATTTCTCGTGCGTCGACTTCGACCAACAGGGGCTGCGCGCCGCGCTCGCGCGTCAGTTGTGGCCGTGTCGCCCGGTCTAATTCGGTTTATTGTTGAAACGTCAGAATTAGCAGCTCCTTACGTATCTCGGTATCCCGTCGTTTCAGCGGACAGCGACGGGCGTAAACGCGGGGCGCGAGCAATTGGGTTTCGCTATTGAAACCGCCGTGCCAAGGAGCCACTACTTACCCTCGAAACAACTCGACGAACGCACGCACCGCGCGCGCCCGCGCGCCCATTTTGCATAGCTACATTAATCCTCGCGACGCTCGAGTAATTGCAGATGCCGGTAGTTTGTGGCGCCATGGTCGCGTGTGAATGTGCATTTTATTTCATTGTAAGACGCAATTAGTCGAGAGTGCTTCCGCAGCGTAGATGTTGCGTGCTGCTGAGATCCTTTTCTTAATTCCCGGTCTGGCTGGCCTGTTGGCGGAGCGCGAACAACGAGATGATTTGCGCAATGCTTTCCTTTGTGATTCCGCGTGGATTGGATTAGAGCACGGACCGTTATGGGGATTGTTTTCAGTGGGTGGTAGTGACGGTGGTGATGATAGCAAACTTTGGGTGTAATATCAGACTAGTGTTGGAATGTAAATGGAAGGCGGGGATGTAGTAAGTTTATATAAAAAATACTTCCACGAAGTTAATGCGCAGGATTTAGGGGTGGTTTTCTTTATACATTCCTTTGTTACTGAGTTCATTGGGAGTTACCAATGATGATGCAAAGTATGAAATTAAGAGTGTCACAGGCGAATTCTTGGAAACTACAAACGGTATAAATTTTTTCTGGATTGTTTGGTTAAAAGGGGAATATATGTTTCTAAATATTTATATTCGTAACACATTTCTTGATGAGCGAGATGACTGAATAGCAAACATGTAGGGAACGGAGCTCGATTCTTCTTGTGAAAAGAAAACGATGAATTTTCAAAATAATACATTTCCAATAACTACTTCAATATTAATATTATAGGATTCTTTACACAAACATGGTAATTAATGGTGTAATTAATAATTATACCTACGGCGTTACTATTTTTATAGTCGAGGGAGGCCCAACACAAACTGAAATTTACTTACATATTCATGTAGAAATTTTAAATAATAAATAGTATTACAATAAATACCTATCACATGTTCTCTAGTCTATGGTCTAATAATTATATTATCGGTGTTGTGCTCGTGATTTAATTGAATTGGAACGCTAAATGCGTCCGCGTCATACACAGAGTGATATGTCTGATCACATATAGGACATTTCTACTTGCGCGTCTGCGTGGCATGGGAACAGGTGTCCCCTTCTTTTATCTACTGCTTTGCCATTCTACTCTTGATGTGATCTTGTGTACACATATATGTATAGACAATTTACTTCATTAGCGACGCGCTAAAAATTTTGGTATTTAAAACACATTGGTATTTTAAAAAAAACCAGATGACGCAGGTATTACATACATACATGCTTCCGTGAAATTACTTTTACGCATAAATAGTAGGTTCTTATAACTTTTGAAATAAAATTTCACCATAACCTTATATTTATCCAAACACGTCCTCCATTCCTCTTAACGAAACTTTAACAAAGTCTTAATATTCTAGTTACACTGTCCTCGAATTTTTTAGGTATGTAGGTGGATATGGGGAACATTATTGCTATTACCCCAATAAATATTTGCCTCGTTGCTCGTACGCTCAATACAGCAGTTGTTGTTAGTTTTATATTCTATGTATTTGAAATGGAAGCGGGAGGCCCCACTAATTTTCCAGCTGCCTTTAATTTTTATATTATGAATTTGATATTTAAACAGAAGTAGGGGAAGTCGGGGTATTGTGAGCCACGGGGAATCGTCAGCCAGCGCCATATTTTTTTCCCTAGTGAATAATGACAGCTGCCAACAACTGTTATTTAGTTGTCTTATGATAAGCTAATATTTCCAATATTTCCGTGACTTTGCTCTGTTAACAGATAAAAATTGGCTGATCTCGAAGTATTATTTTCACTTCGTGTGTGGTCTATTATTGTGACACTTTTCTGTGAATCTTCGTGTGACTTCAAGCTTTCGAAGTAATAAAGAAATTTGGCATTAAGTTAGCATTGTGTTATTTATCTGTGGCCATGTTGAAAAATAATGGTTCGGGGAATTGTGAGCCGCTCGATTCTTGACATTTAAAGAGCTAACCTCACGTGTTTGATGTTTCTTTATGATTGTTTATGTAATATTTGAGCACAATATAAATTTTACTTTCCCGACTATTATGTATATAACAGAGGGAAAGTATGTAGATCGTGTCAAAAATGACCCCCCGGTTTTTTTGCAATTCTCGACGTTTCATGACCCACTGACTCTAAAAAGTCAAAAAAAGGGGTACAAAAATGCTTGTGTGTGTGTGTGTGTGTTTTCTAACAAGCATTGTCATTTTTATTCCAATTTATAAAGTGGCTCACGGTTCCCCGAGATTTTTCAGATTCAAGAAAATGCAAATTTTTTGTAATAGTCTGACAATCATCTAATTTGCAAATATTCGATTCCACTATTGTGACTAAAAGAAAGGTAAATCTTCATACTACAACATCCAGCTTTGAAATTTGAAGAAACACTTGATTTTATAGCAGTTTGTTAGCAATGAAAAAAAGTGGCTCACAATACCCCGACGTCCCCTATGTATTTTATTTTGCAAATACAACTGGGCTGTTTTTCATATTGTTGTTTGTGAGGAGTAAGGTTTCAAAATGTGGCTCCATAGTTAGTGATGCCTTCAGCCCTTAATCTTTAAAGCGAATTTTCATGTGCCTCTGTCTAATATTCGTCTCAGAAGAAAATAATTGCATTCAGGTAACAAAGTTACTTTAAGTAAATTCTGTTCCACACCGACCACTGCTTGCTACCAATTCTACCTCAGTTTTTACTTAGCTGCTACATGCATAATTACACCCAATTATACGTACTGTACCCAGCCCACAGAAAGGTTCACTGATCCCAGACATTCGAGTCCCCAGCGCGGACGACACATCCGAACGCTGATCATCTGGTTCAAGCGGAGCAAAATCCTTCGAATCCCTTCCTCCATATAAAGCAGTCGCAAGGGCAATCTCAAACTACAGCAAGTCGAAACAGACCAGTTTCCAGGCCACTTGTCTGGTATCAATCTACCTTATAAATCCCTCCACCCGGTGCCATTTACACACGGCTAATTAAGCCGGTGGCTGAAACTTTTTCCTCGGTCGTACCTTCGTCGACTTGTTATTCAAACTTACCGTCGCTGTGACTCGCGTTACTCGGGATCATTACTTCGCTATTTGTTTCTACCTCTCTCCGTCATCGTTTTCAGGCGAAGTGGAGGGGGATCATAACGCGAGAATTTAATCTTACATCCGCCACCACGAGGGCAGATAAGATAAGCCGGTGGAAATGTGGGGGAGGGGAGGGCGAAGGGGCGGCGGGAGGGGGTGTGGGGGGGGGGGAGAGAGAGGGGAAGAGGACTGGCTCGATAGTCGCGAAAGAAACGGGGAGAACGGGTCGGAGAAAAACAGAGAAGGCCGAATGGTGTCGGCGAGAAAAAGATGGTCACCGAGACTACGGCTCGGCCAGTCTCTCGCTCCCTCTCTGCCATTCTCTCGCGAGATATCTCTCGAGTGGCAGTGTAACGCGGTAGGACGGCACGTAATTAACGCCTCATGTAGATGGTATCGTGTTGTAGACGATCCGCGTGACGACCAGTGATGTACGGCCCCCGCTGCCGTAATGGAATATTATTATCGGTCAGCATCAAGTCGTCGGGGTTGAACTCGGCTGGCGCGGTGGATGCGCGCGTCCGCCGACGGGAAACGACGCCTCGATTGCCCGGTGCCAGCGAACTATTCGATGATAGCCGATGGACCACGGGCGCAGCCGTGCGTTGCGGCTAACCGTGCACCATCGAGCGCTTCTTTAGAAGCTAACCGCGAGAGACAAGCCGATTCATCGCAGGACTTTCGCTGTCCGGGCGCGCTCGATCATCCAGCAGGAACGAAACACTGCGCTCCTGGAGCTGGCTGGACTGCGGAAGCGGTTAGGGGATGAAGAGCCTTTGACCCCTGGCCAGCGATGCTAGGTATTTTGCGGGCCAAGCGTAGCTTTAACCCTTATGTGATCAACCGGGTACCCGGGTACCCATTTCTATGATTCCTTGAGTAATTTTTTTATGTTCTCGTGAAAATATCGCAAAACCGCTCCGGATCCCCATTCTTTAACGTCTTTTTCCCCGATATGCGTTATTGAAAAAAAATTTAAAAAAGATTTTAAATAATAAAGCTTCAATTATGTTGTAGTTTCGAGTAATTTATCCACTCAAATAGTTCGAAACGGCACTTGGTATATTATAGGAATTGAAAACTAAGTGTTCCGAAGAAGTACGAAAGTAAAATTATCGCTGTATTTGAGATGTATCGGAACATGGGGTACCCGAGTGCCCCGGTTGCGCAACAACCGTGAAACTTTTGGTTGATCGCGTAAGGGTTAAGGCTACTGATTGCGAGTGTCACGGTTGTAGGGAAGACTTGAGAAATCGGAAATATTAGGTAGGCGAAAAAGAGAGCCCCCCGATCGATGGGACTCGAACCCAAAGATCTGGCCTGTAGGCCTTGTAGTAGTCCTGTAGGCATTCGAGTCCTGGAGTTTCGGGTTGCATCGGTGATAAGATATGTACATAGTTATTCTGGGGCGTTCCTTACACGTCGTCCGAGGGTTAACGCACCGTTTTGACTAGGGCTGGGACTATTTGTCGAATTTTTCGGTATTCGAATATTCGAATACTTCAGTTGCTTAATTATTTGACGAATATAATTCGAATACAGCAGTATTCGAATAGTATTCGAAGTTTATTCGTAGCATTCGAATACTTGCAAAATATTCGAATATTAAATTATTCGAATAGTCCCAGCCCTGGTTTCGACAAGAAACAAGAGTGCCTTGGTGTTATTGAACCTCGCGCGGGAATAATAGTATAATAGGAGCCTGTGAAGGTGTCGTCAGGTGAAAAGTAGGTTGGATTAAGAAGGCGTGGGGAGTTCGAAATGGGCGTGAAGTTTGTTATATCTTTTCGATCCGTCCGCTTCGTTATACGGCCTGTTTTTATGTTAGCCTCCAGTTTCGAAGTTAATTACGGGCGCCACAGTAATCTGAAAACAATTTAACGAGCATGCCTCGGCGAAGTTTATCTAGGATAATTAGTATAAAGGACTCGGTGTCGGGGATCCTCGTATTTGCGTCTGTGAGACGACTGGACGACGCGAGAAGACAATGGGAGGCAGGGTGCCCCTCGAGGGACGAGGAATTGGGAAGCACCGAGTCCCTGGCTGCTATTGTGCGAAACTCGCTGTCGAACTTTGTTGTGACTTCTTAAAAAGTTGTAAAAGACGGCCAGAGGTTCTGTCCACAACTGACGGGACGTCCTTCCCGACTGTCGGCCACGTTCTGCGGAAAATTGACGTCCACGATGTTTTTCCCCGGTCCGTTCTTGCGGCGATGCTTGGGTGCCTCTGACCTTTCGCCTCTTTCTCTTTCATCTTGTCCTATCGCTTATTACGATTGTTCCTGTGGGCGCGACTGATCGGTCTCGGTTTGAAAACGTGCTGCCTTTTTCTCGGTTCCATGGAATTTGTTTCTTTTAAGGGCTGGTGGCTCTGTCTTTCTCACGATTCGAAATTAGAATTCAATGAGCTGTCTGCCGTGATCTAATTGTAAGGTAAACTCGATCGCTGGATATGAGTATTAGGTACATTTGAATCGCGAGTGTATTTTATTGAAAGAGTTTCATTTCCAATGGTGTGTTTATAAAAATGAATATCTTTTAGACTGTGGAAGGCGGAGGAAGTTGATCGGCGATTATTTTTGTTCTCTTTTTAAATAGATCAATGTTATTTTCAGGGCGTGATGATACATGTTCAATTCTTAATTGAAGAGTACTTGTAGGAAACATTTTAAATGCCAAGATGAAAAATAAATATATTTCATCAGAAAATGTTCTACGTGACCATGGTAATACCATAGTATAGAATTTGATTTCTGTCATTTACAGTGTTTTCTACAAAGATTCTTCAATTCTTGAAGCATGTTAGTAGTAAACAAGTAATAGTACTTAAGAAAGTTTGTGAATAGAACAAACGATAGGAAATGTTAGTTGCTATTGTTAATCCAGTACTGTATTGTGCAAACAACTTTTTATTTATTTAAACATAAAACTTATTCTTGTAACCTGTACTATTTTTTCATAAATCAGAAAGATGAAAATATCATCTCAAGTGAACAAAGAAAATTTGTGCTCAATTGTGAATGAAGGAAATACGCGTCATTAAAAATAAATTTACGTATCATAAATGTACCAATTAAGTATGTAATAGTTTCGTGCATTTTAAAAAATTAAGTGGACAATCCACATTTTTATATTAAAAAACTGTGATGACGCGTAATTTAAGTTTAATACAAAAATTATCTGCGATCATATTTTCGAAAACACATTTTATTCCATCAAACGGAATTCGTGATTTTATATTTCCATTTATACGTAATGTTCATCTGATTCATTAAATACAACGTCACGCTTCATTTATAATTAAAGGCTCGTTAAATTTTCCAGCAAATTACTGATGGTGCATTTACATTTATATATTAACAAATTTTGACAAATTAAGGCGCATTAAGAACGTAATTATATTGATGAACCCTATTGAAAGTATTTGATGCATAATGCTAATAATAATAAAGCTTATAAAATGACACGTGACAAAGCTGTACACGAGTCAGTGAAAAGGAGGGATTAGAAGAAACAATGGTCGGACGAGAAAGAAAATAAACGTGCACATTTTCTTAAAATTCAAACTGAGGTTGCATCGAAGATTTTCGTAGAAAATATAAGGGGCCCATGGTAGTAGCACATGTTCAGAAAGGGTATATTATAAACTTCTGGGGTATACTAAATAATCGTGATATGAAGATCCCCAAAAATGATGCTTTATTTACTGACTGATAGACCAGCGAATTGAATTCCCTCTCATTCGCATTCCAAACTCGTAAGGACCAACGAAACCATGTTTATTTAAGGGTTAACTTGAGAACCCTTCTGAGAGGCAGGAAAACTCTCCTCCCAACTCGGAAACCTTATCGTTAGTGAATTAGGTAGATTGATTATTATCTACATCGAAGGGAATGCTCCCCCTTTTCTTTATACGAACAGATTTTCGAAGAAGCTTTTCCAAACATGGTTTTTGATTTACTTCTTTTAATGACAAGTAATAAGAACAGTTCTACATATTTCTACACGTGATGTTTTACTAGGATTAGTAGCTTTTTACTATTTTATATCTGAAAGATGAAAGCTCCTTTTAAAAAACCTATCTGTTAGGTAGCACAAATCCTTAATACTTAATAGTAGTACAAGCTCAATGATTTATGCTAAATACTAAATACATATCGGGATGTTAGTTACATTTTGTGATTAAAAAAAATTATTCCCCAGTGCCCTCCTGTTGAAACGATTCCCAAACTTCTTTTAAATAATTTATTGTGGATTTTCTACAGCATATTGCCTTTCAAATACACGAAATGATATAATGACCTACACGATCAATGCATGAGAACAAGAATCGTCACGTCATTCTTCCAAAGATCTTCCAAAGAATCTTCTATAATCAAAAGTAAAAATTATATACCCATATAAATTGGGAAGTTGAAATGGTAAAAGATATAAGTGCCGAAGAAATAAAAAATTATTTTTGTAGTGGAAAGGGATGAAAATTCCCCAAATAAACACGATGATAAACGCAGTAAGTGCTACAATAATTCATTTTGGCTTCCAAGGCTGTCGCAAGATAGAGGTGAGATCATAAGTAGGTACCTACCAACGTCGCTATGGTTGAAAAGAAACTACTGAAAATGGTCACTTCTGGCATACATAATTTACCATTTCAACTCCTCAATTACCAAGCACTGCACAGAAATAAAAACCTCCCAACGCCTATCGCGATCTCGCAGGCATTCCACTGCGCTTAAAAGTAAAAAATAAAAGGCGTATTGTCTCGAACGTATCGCCTGCTGTCGTCGTCATTCGAAGGGACACTCTTACGCCTAACGGTTCCACAGAGAAACTGTAGCGTGCCGAATGCGCGAGCGGCAACGAACGCTGGTATTACGAAATTGCAGCTGGGTGTACCGTTGCCAGCACGCTGTAAAGGAACTGCGACAAATCCGATTTTAACGCGATCAAAGCGTGCCCGGGGAATTTCCGAAAGCCGCAGTGACTCGCGTCGTTAGCCGCGATTAGGATAAACGTCACGGCGATTGGATAATCGTCAGTGGAATGCTTCCGACCGCCGCGAACGAAAGTGAAGAATTCCTAATCCGCGACCGCCGCCCGTCAGCCAATTAGAGTTAGCCGCTGATGGCGCGTGGACGTTAGTTTGCAGAAAATCCCTGGCGGACCTAATGAGCAGATCTATATGATCACCGCGTCGAATAATCCTATCGAGGCCTGATCTCGATTGCTTCCGCGTGGAATTCCGAACTGAGACGCGAACGATGCACCAGCCTCCCTTTTTCTCGCGAGAAAGGCACGCGGCTTCATTAACATGTGGTATGTTTCATCAATCGTAAATTGCTACCCACCGATGATACATGCCGAAGAGCAGGGGAACACCGTGGTCTTAGAATTCCTAAACAACCTGTTTCGAGCATCTCCTGTGGGAGACTCTCTATCGGCGCTACGCTCGTACCTACCGAATATTACTTCCCCTTTTCCAGCCTCTTCGCTAATAATCATTAGCACGCGCTAAACTTTCTCTGGCTGCGTTCCTTGGAATCCATTTTCTTTTCAATCTCAGAGAGAAGCCGGCGGAACTTCAACTGATTTTTACGCGACTATGAATACCTATTGCTACTGCGGTAGATGGATGATAAAATCGGTAACAGTTTATTTACAGTAGAGTCATTTACATATGGACAAGTGCATAGCTATTGCTTCCACCTGCCGTTTTATTCGATCATGCGTACACTGGATATTTGCACCCCCGTATATGTATCTGCGAGAAACGGGAGGTAAAATGAATCAATGGGGGTAGTCGAAAGAGCGGCTTCAAGAAGAATTCCGAGGAAGCCTCTCATCCGAGATTGCTGTATCGAAATAGTACAAGGAGGAATTGTTTAAGACCCATACACCGGGCCAGTCTTTTATTTATTTCTCTAGCTCGCCCGTTTTCCCTCTCGATACGATCAAACAGCAGAAGGCTCCTTTATTGCAACGAGACAAGAAAATAATCCAAGGGGGATGGAGGCGGGGGCGCCGGCGTTTACCTTTTATTGCCCCCAGTGCGCGAGAATCATGAAACGAGAAGAGGCTGCGTAATTTTCTACCGTATATTACGAAACAGAAGGTTATTTGCTTCTTCAAAGCTCTTTGACTCTGCAAACGATAACTCCACGTAGGAAACTCTTTATTGGCATATTATCCGGCAAGTCTAGTGGAAATTCAGCCCGATTCGGGGCTTCATCTTGAAATGTTCGGATTACCGAAGAACGTATCGAATAATTCCGTTGGAAAATCTGGCCAGTGGTAACGCGAAGCTCGAAGTCATCTTCATTCCCCGATACCTCAGTCTAGTCAGAGTTTGTTCAGTTTAGATGGATGCTCGATCTTCCGAGATCGAAACGAGAGGGACCTAGGGAGCTGCGGGGTAAGCAAGAGACAGGCGTAACGGCCTGGCGAAGGCGAGAAAAGGAAGGCGGGGAAGGAAGGCACTCGCATTCCTTCACGCTTATTGGTTTCATCAGATTGCTTTGCTTCTATTAGGTGGTGTCTACATGGATACCACGTACCGTCGGCACGTTCTCTAATACCCCCGAGGAACACCAAACAAATGAAACGGTGCGCTCGTTCCGCAGCCCCTCTGCCCATCTTATCCTACCCCCGATGTTTTCGTCCCTCTCTCTTTCTCCCTCGCCAACTTTTCCCACCGCTCGACTGGAGTTACGCAACGCAGAAACTGCAACTCCCCAGTTTACACTTACCAACCCCCATGTCCCTCGGTCGGCTTATATCTTCTTGCAGGCATAGTCTCATCCATAGATCCTTATTACGTAACAGGTCAGAGATGTAGAGCTGTACCATTCTCAATAGCTCTCGGTGATAACTAACGAAAATCTGAAGGAAATTGTGGGATAAAAATCATGAATTAACCCTTTTCGCTATCACCTGACTACATTTCTTTGACAGTAGGAAACAGACTGTAAAATAATGTTTAAAATAATGTACTTTTATGAGGGGTTTATACGCAAGGTGGGGGATGATACCCGCAGTAACATGTAACTGTCGCTTCTCACAAGAGAACACTGCGTGGGGTGAAAACTAACCTAAAAGTTAAATAGGCACTCCCACATTTTCCCGTATAACTCCTAAAATACAAAAGACAGAAAAAAATGTTTCAGACAAAAGTTTATTGGCGCACCGAGTGTTGCAAACATGCGTTACCAAAATTTTGGAAAAAGTTTTTTCGTCAGGTATTTTTTTTCAAACTCTTTTCAAAATTTTGTTAACGAAAATTTGCCGGGCTTATGGTACCATTGGACTTTTGTTTGAAAATTTTTCTTCTATCTCTTGTACTTTAGGAGTTACGTGCGAAATAGTGGGAATGCCTATTTGCCTTTGTGGTTAGTTTTCTCACTCTTAGTGGGCGATTGGGCACGAATGAAACAAACCGTTGTTCTTGCCTCGAGTCACTCTGTAAACCCACAAAGTTGCCTTCCCAATCGGTGAACGTTGGTTCGCGGTGTTCCCTTGTCAGTCGCCATTCAAATCACTCCGCTAAATTACGTGGCGACTGAGAATTGCCCCTCGACTGCAAAGGGTTAACATTATCGTAGCCACTGCTTAGACGTTACGTTCTGGGTAGATAACTAGGCTGTCACGATAAGGAAGTAGGAAATGCAGAAGGTGCAGCTATGGAAGAATAAAGGAGGGGGCGGGAGTGGGGGCGCGGCTGTCGCTGACGGCCACCGCTAACATAACCTCGAACCGTCATGGAAGTCCGACGCCCGGTATGAACGATGCATTTGCTTATTTCCCGCAGAAACATACGGGCAACAATGTTGCTCGTCCATGTCGGCCCAGAGGTAAACACCCTCCGTAATACCTATGGTGAGAGTTAAGAGATGATAACCTATCAGGGACATAATGAAATGCTGTGTACACCTGCGTTTATAGAGGGTCATGTGATCAACTTGCACGTACAGGCACATGTTCGCGTAGCTAACAGCAGGTTAGAAACATTCACTCTTGTTATTGATCACCGTAAATCCTGCGGCCACGGTTTTCGAAACAGGCACGCTGGCTGACGAGGAGGGCGGCAGGGGCAAACGTCCACTGTACCGTGGTTAGCCGCCGGAATATTACTAGCAAAACTGCCTACCGAGTTTACTCTTTGCCTCGTGGGCCGATCAATAGCGACAATCTGCGGTCAACGTTGACGACGAAGGTCAATACCGGCTACCAGCGGGGGCCACGACGATGACGGGACCCTGGACCGCAACGATGACACCCATGAACTCGCTGGCTATAATAATCCGTAAATTACGCGCTCCCCAGGCCCCTAGTGTCGCAACGATATCATCGGGATATCGCACGCGACGCGCGCGCCACGCTCGTTGCGTTTAATGCCAAAGGAATTATTCTCCTTTCGACTTTCTTTATGTTATCGTGATCGATCGCTGTGAAATGATCCAAGCGCGAAATATTCCGGACGTTTCCGCCTCAGACTCATCCGCTCTGTTGTTTTATCCGTTCCGTCGGTGGCAGTGTTTGGGCAGATGGTTATGAAGAACGTGTTAGCTTTAGGTTCATCTATTCCGACGTGGAAGCTGTGCATCGCAGGTATGCCACTCGGTTAACGTGGACGAAACAGCGGGCGATCGCGAAACTTTAACGCTTTAACGCTCTCGCGAAGTTACGTTGACTCGAAATTTCGAGAGCATCACCGGGATGTTCGTGGCTGGCGGCGGGGAATGAGGCGGAATCGGGACGACCATTGTGAGGGCGTGCTGCGAAATTCCAGCGGACGGCGAGCACCGCAAACGTTCTAAGTAATTCTCTCGTCTTCAATATATCCTTGCGCGATTAAAGTGCGAGTGGGATTAATTCTCGTCGGAGAGCGTGTAACAGCTGCCTGACAGGGTCACGCAAAAACTTGGCGAACGTTGGGATGGAAATGAGAAGGGAAAGGAAAATAAAGTCCGTTTTAACGGCGGAAGCATGACCGGCTTTTTAACTACTCACCTTAGAACTGGCGGTTACAATTGTAGGCGGAGAATCGTTTCCAACGATGACTACTATTTAGTATGTCACGCTCCATTCTTTTGCGCAGAATGTCGCGCTGACTGTGCAAACAAGGCCTGCGCGGCTCGGTGCGGCATTGTTCTTTCCACAACCCTTTATCTAGCTCGCTAACGTGCGCTCACGGTTGTAATAGAACATACACTATTAACATATAATTATCAGTGCTGGCGAGTGTGCAAAGGGGTACATCGTGGGCTTCCCGAGAGATATGCGCATTAGAAAGGGCTCTCCCGCAATAAAGACGTCCTAATAAGCGAGCGAGCTAGGATATTACTAGAGGATACTATGGTATAGTTCTCGCGAGCAAAATTCAAGGGCCTGGGAAGGAGAGAATTCTCAGTATAACAGATAAAACGAGTAACGTGTCGACAGAGAGTTATGCACACAATTTTCCTTTGCAAAATATTCACATCTATCATTTTCGTGAGCAAATCCGTCAGGACTGGGAGCATTTACTTTTCTCCCAACTGCCTTAGTTTTGCTCTCAATATTTTGTATAAAAAATTCTACGAATAATGGCTTGTTGCAAAAATCTAAACGGTCGAATCTTGTTGAGAGAAACTAGAAGATTTATTTTCAAAGCTCCCCTGAGACATGTTGCCTGCAACTTACGTTAAATATGTATTCCTGATGAATGTGGTTGTTTAAATAAGTCCTACCAAAAAATCTAACAGAGTTGAGTCAGATAAATGAATGTTCCTTGACTCGGTGGATGGAGGTTCACGTCTTTAACCCTTCTTCCACAGTGTAGCCATATCTTGATCCTTCACAAGCAGAATACGTGTTTCCGTAATGGAATCGATGCTTGAGGAAATTAAACGGTCTTACACGCTGCTTTAAAGCATGCTTCAACGCGCTGACGTAATACCAATAATCATAAATCACGCGTCCGCTGATCAGCGTCCTTTACATATAAAATTGCATATAGAAACTAATCAAGAATTTACCTATCACCCTTACCTACCGTACGTTACGCAATACGTAACCAAATAGAAAGTGACTTCTATAGAAATAATAAGCAAAAATATACTAAAAACTTACTTCGACCTTAAACTTCTTTAAATCCATGTGTAATGATCTGCCGGCGATGATAACCGCGGCCACGTTAAGTACACGAAACAGAAGTGGTTGAACCGTTAGGGTAGGCGAGTCACTAAAGACTTCGCGATACAAGGAAGATTAGAAATATGTTATTAGAAGAAGTACGTCTCTACCGATCCAATTACATCGCCCTGTAATTACGAAGCAGCCAAGTAGACAGGATCTTGGCCAGGTCGTAGGAAGTTACGTCGAGGTGATTCAGAAGGGTGTATCCATTCGAGAAAACGTGCACGTTGCATCAGAATACGTTTCGCCGTCCGTTCGAGAGTCCGATCGCGAAGCTATCGCATAAATCTTGGCCCGCGGTAGACCTAAATAAATGAATCCCCCGGTGCCGGCCGATCATAACCATCTACCGCTGGGTATTTCCAGGGGCGGGGGGGGGGGGGGACGATCGGGAACGACGTACGGGCAAGATCGAGCCAGAGCCGCGCGAGCCTTGACACGGCCAGGTTGCCGAAAAATATCGAAACCTATATCGTTAATCAGGCAAGAATTCCCGCGGTTACGCTGGCACGAGCGGAGAGCGAAGAGGAGCTTTGGGCAACTGCCAATCCAGCATCAAGGTGTACATCCGTAGCCAAGAACTGCCGCGAACGAGCGACGCCGCCTCCACGGGAGCCCCCGTCGGCGAGATCGTGCATTTTTATTAGCCCCTGGCGCGCCTTCCGAATCCGCGCGGCGCGCATCCTGTTACCGTGCACGCCCGGGGAGCAGAAAATTTTTCGAAACCTCGCACCAGGCAGCACCCATCCGCGAGGCCAGGGTCTACGGCGCGCACGCTCCGCCGTGTTTCACACGTTCCTGGCAACACGGAGGTTCGTTTAAAAAGGAGGAAGGAAGTTGGCGGCGCTGCGCCACGTACACCGGGCTGGGGGAACAAACCGTGGGGTAACGCGATCGCGATTTTCCGTGTTCGATTAGCCGGCCCGCTCTCCGTGCTGCGAGCTTGAAAGGTGAACGAGAGCCTCCCATATATCTGCCTCTGCATGCATCATCCGGCGAGAAAGAACGCGACGACGGGGGCGAAAAGAGGACGGGACGAGGCACGGAGGAGATGGGGTCGCTGAGGAAGGAGACCGTGGAGCCCTTCGGGAAGAAAGTGAAATACGTTACGATCTGTCTTGAGCCTCTCTTCCGCGGACGATACGTCGTGACTGCTCTCGATAATAGGACTCCTCGCGGTGGGTGGAATATAATACTGAGCCAGGTGGAGGAGGGCAACCTGGCGGAATGGGGGAGGGTGGGGCGAGGGGTGGGGGGGGGGGTTGGAGATCGCGGGACGGAGGAGAGGGGGGTCGAGGAAAGGTGGAGAGAGACAGCAACAGGAGATGAGACGAAGCTTCCCTCTGGGTCCCGTTATTTCGCCAAGGTTCTTATTTACCTTTCTTTCCACCGCCTCGCTCTTCCTCTTCCACACATCGTATATTTTCGGGGGCGGAGGGCTCGATACCGACCTAACCACTTCGTGATCCACTGATCAGCCTCGCGACGAGCCGTGGAACCTGGTCTACCGTGGAACACCCTTTGGAATGAGGATGCTGCGCCGTGTGTACCGAACGAGAGTGCCCCTCGAAAGAATCCCACCATCCAAGCTAATGAAATGAGTTACGAAACTGGCATGATTTTTTACGATCAAATATACGGAATCGCGCGAAAGAGGGAAACTTTTGATGAAACCAGATTTCCGCCAGAACTTTCTCACGTTTCCTTTTTCTGTCCTTCTGCTTCCCCTTTCCCTCCACCTTCGCCCCCTCCTCCTTTATCTCCCGGCGCTCTTAAAAACTCGTGGCAACTCGGTGTACAGTTAGCCAGCTGCTAATCTCGCAATTTACCTTGTCCAGCCGACGGTGTTAACCAACGATCAGGTCTCGTTTCCGGATATTCTTCGGGGTGCCAACCGTCACGCGCCCCTTAGGAACGGCTGGATTCGTGTAATTCTACAAATGGTGTCCTGTTACGTGGCACGCACCAGGAAAGCCGACACGGGGCCGGCGTCGCGAGCACGTCGGCCCAATAGTTTCGGACGTTCGATGTAGGCAGTGCTCGATAAATAGCCGGTGTATCCCGTGCACGCGAAACTCGTAAAGCAGCCGCGAGCGTCACGGCCACGGGCGTGCGGAATTGATCGTCACTTGCCGTTGGAAAAATCTGAAACGTGGCCGGGCCGTGTGCCGAGTCGGGATTAATAATGGAGACGATTCAATTTCAAGAACTCGGGGCCACGGTTTACGTACGTGCGCGTGTACGGGTTGTAGACACTGTCTGGCGGGCGCATCTGACACGTGCTGAGAGCTTTACAGTCGGGGATATTCAGCGAGGCGGGTAGTGACGTATTAGACACCTCGGCAGACGGGTCCGCGCGGAGGATGGCTCTTTAAACATTGATCTTAATAAAAATCGATGCGGAGGAAAGGAGCGTAACCTGCAATAGCTTCAGCATTGGTTTGCAATGTAGGCTCTCTTAAGCTTCCTCGGTTTGCAGGGACACAAGTACACGTGTAACAGTAACAAAGCTTCGCATGGAGACTGCCTAGCAGCAATACCATTCAACACAGCTCTGGTTATAGAACGGACGCGTATCTAATGATTGAACAGAGTATCCGCGTGTATAGAAGCAGAACCGAGGGATGTGTGAAAATCATCAGACACTGGAGAATGTATCCCCTGTTTAATCTTCAAATACAGAGAGGTTGCGCTAAAATCAATATACAGGGGAATTGCAGAAGTAGCTTCCCAGCCGCGTATGGCAGACGGTCTACTTGGCAGACGCGGGCTGGTGTGCATATCGTCGAGCCCGATCACGTGGTACATTTAAAACGTACAGGAAATACGTGGCGTCGGGATCAGCCGCGGTGTTTCTCCCGTCAGGGCTTCCTGAATGCCGAGGGAAATAATTTTCCCATTCCGAAATAACCTCACCGTGAGGCGAATGGAAGAGGAAGCTTGGCCTGGGCTTGGCAAGAGCCTCCGCCTCACGTTGGTTCAAAGTGCCCCCTAAACCACCCCCCCCCCCCCCTCCATCCTGCCTCCCGAACGTACGTGGTAACTTCCGTCGATTCGCGAATATCGTGAATTTGCAAGGCTCGCCAGCTGCGCGCTAGTTACTCGTCGAATCTACGATCCCACTCCGCCCCAGACCGTGCGCCAGATCCGCTATTATACACGCGCTGCTGCAGCGGACGAACCTTCATCGTTCGCGAGACGAGACGAGGGAGGTGCCCCGGCTATGGCCGACTCCGCTCCCAACGAAATCGATGGAATGAAATTTCATGTTGGGGAAACGCTCGATGGGGGTGTATGAATCGTAATTAGGCAACACATTGTTCACGGGCGTGATTATGGAAAACCCGTTCGGCGTCGGTTAATAGGGGGTGTGGGGGTAGTAGTAATGGAACGGTGAGGGGAAAATCTAATTTTAAAGATTCCTGGCTGATGCGGCTAGGCGCTTTAACGCGGCCGCCAGTGTGCTGGTAATATAATAATATTAAATTACGTCCCAACGTTTTATACGCTTTAGAAGTTACGCTAATATCGGGGTGATTAACGTGCGTGCCAGGGCCTGATATGACGTAGGGAAATTCCGAGAAGCCAGCGTAGCGTTAAGATGAGAGAAGATGTGAGAAGAATTCTGGCTACCTTCGTCTACCACCCCCCGGTTCCTTGGCTTTGACGTAGAACCCAACGCGTATATCTCGGCCGTGCGTCGATGCTCTTCGATCGCCCGGGAGAGGGCGGGGGATGCCTCGCGGGGGAATGCTTATTGCTCATTACACACTGCTTTCCAGCGCTCGGCGTAACTGGGGCCATCGCGGCGCGCGTTAAGGTCCGTTCCGTTTTATCCGCTGGCGGGTCGGGACATAAATTTCAGTTTGCCCGGGCACGCCTGATTTCGAGGCTCGCGAGCGCCGGGGTAACAGTTGCTTGACTGATAAACGTCCCTCTCGCTTGATGGACGTGTTACGATGCCTCGGTTATCCCGCGGATATCCATTAGCCGGTTGCCGACGGGCACGCCGCGGGAACAAAACGTATTGGAAACGGAGGGCCAATGATTTTCGCGCGCGGTGGCCATTAACGTGTCGCGGGAGGCGGGCGATCGTCGGGCGAAAAAGATTAACGTATTAACAAAGACTGGTTTATGAGATTTTAGTCACGCCCGGCGGGGGCCCGCGAGCTGCTCGGTTAAACAGTAATACGGCGGATATGGATCGCCCGCGGAACAGAGGAACGAGTCGGATGAGGATGGGAAACGCGTGATACATAGGGCGAAAGGGTGGAGAGAGCGGTACATCCGCGCTAATCGGTAATCTACTTTGAGTCTGAAATATAGAACATAAATTCCAGGCTGTATCAAAGGCCGGGCGCGAAAATTTAATGCCCCGATAAATTAGCATACTAACGAGGGGCGCCAGAAGAGGGACGAAGAGGGCACGGGAAGAGGGAGAGGGGGGGGGGGGAGGCGGCGGGTTGGGGCGGTCAGAGAGAAAGAGGAACAGCGGCGTATTCACCCAGCTGCCCGGCTATCTGGCCTCGGTCAGGTCGGTCGAGCAGCTTTTCCTGCGATAGTAATCAAGCAAAATATTGTGGCAACGGCCGCGGGCACTCCTGTCGAGGTTCTTGACTCTTCAGAGCATCCTGGGGTCCGTCGTACTGGTACCTCTGGAGATTACCGGATCTCCTCCTCTCCTTCTCCCTTCCTAACTTATATTCCAGCATCCGTCCCCCACCTTCTTCTTCCGTTTCCCTTGCTATTTCTGCGGCCCGATCGTGAATAACTCGATAGTTTCGTTACTTACGGGGAAAGGTACCGTGGGGCGAGGGGCCGCGAACAAAGGACAGCTCTGGACGAGCGGAGGGGAGTTCGCGCAAGGGGAGAGAAAAGGGTTGAGAAATAGGGAGAAAGGTTTAACGAGCGAGAAAGGCCGTGGAAGGAGGAAGAGGAGGTAGGAGGCTAGGCTTGGTTATCCGATTCTGTGCCACCATGCTAGCTGTCACGGTTCAGCTGCCATAGCTGAAAGTTAGGAGAAACTTCCTAATGTATGTGGGAGAGTCGGTCGGCCGGTGGCTTGCATCCGTTCTATGACCGGCCGGTCCAGGTCGTGGCCTGCCAACCCCCTCGGGTTCCCTTCCTTGACCACCTGAGATCTCCCTTACATCCGAACGTCTCTTAAATGGCTTTTGTCTATTCCCTTTTCACTTTGCCTCACGACCGGTGCCCGGGTATCGATATGCGCGTCGACCGTGCCGTACGTGAACCCAATTGGGTAACCCCTTAACCCTGTTTCACCGTGTTCCTCGGCTGCAGTCTGCACCCGTAGTGCTATGCACTGTCGTCGAGTCCAACTGACTCAGGAAGGGAGGGCACGGAAAAAAGGTGGACCCAGGGCGAGAGGCAACACAGCAGTGTGTTAATGATACCGCTTGTCCCCCCAGCGTATTAGACGAGCACGGACACGTACGTGTACACAGTTGCTAACTTTCTAATCTCCTTGGAGCATGCTCACCCGGCTGCAGTACATGCTCTGCGTAGGTATCCCAGCCAAGTTCAGCTGCCTCCTTTGTCACCATCGACGCGCGCAAACGAGAGAGACGGGAGGAGAGGCCCACGGCGGATAAGAGACACGGGCAAGAGGTATTGCCCCGAGCTTCTTCTTAGCCCCTATCGATTCCGTTGGATCTAAGCACGTGTTTAGTCGACACTCGGCCGTTCTTTCTGCCGATTGCTCGATAATGAATGCAGGTGCCTGCAGTCAACGGAGGGAGACAATGTGGCAGCGGAGGTACGCGACGGGGGCATCCTGCAATGCTACATAGCGTGTCCTAAATAAAGAGGGGCCCGTTACATCTAACACGCTGGCGACCTCCCCGCGATTTACAGGTTCCGATCTTCCCAGTGTCTTATATACCCCGGTGACTTGTGTTGTATGATAATAGCGAGCGATTAGATTGCTTGACAAGCAAGTGTTACACGGTATTATAGGTCGTGACATGCAATCCCTGGCTCCTGGCACGGAGGCTCACTCGGTACCTCCTCTTTTGCGCTTCGACGTCTCTTGTACGGCTATCTTCAGACTTCTCTCCAACGCTTGCGAGTGACCGCGTCCTTTGTTGCATTCAATTCGAGTTTACGTAGGTGTGGAAAGCTATCGAGCAATATGATAACTTGTGTGGGACTGTGAAGCAGTGTCTGGAGAGTATTCTTCGTGTTAGAAAAATAATAGGGAAATGGAGGCGAATGGCGAAGATAGTTTAAGTCGTCCTTGAGAATTCTTAACCATGTGGGTGGAACTGTAGAAGCGAAGGCGAATGAAGTCTCTTCAGAACTGAAGTCCTAATTTTTTGCTCTTTCTAATAGTCGGTCGCTGAGAATTATATCATAATTACAATGATAATAACGCAAGAGTCATAGAACTTTGTAAATTAGTTAGCAGTATTTTGTAAAATTCTCATCCAAGCACGAGCATGTTGAATATTAATAATTCTAATTGAACTCCTTTGACAATAATGAGTAATATCAGCGCTTCAGCTGTTTTTGTAATGGAGAATGAATTCCCACGCTGAAGAATACCACGTCATAAATCACCAGCATTTATTTAATGCGTTTTTATTAAGCAGAGGATCCATATTTTAAAGTTCAACACCACCAGCGAGGAACGCGTGTCAGAAACAGGAGTTTCAGAAGTAAACACGTGATCAATTAACAGCGAATGCTCCCCCCATACTTGCTACTTTATTTCGCCCTTTGCTCCTCCACTTACACTTTACCCGCTATGTTAGTTAAAGCTAGCGAGAGTGCAGAAAGAAGTAAAAGGAACGTAGCGGGGGAAGAAGTTGTGAATCCTCCCGGTGGTCTACTTCTATTTCCATTTTTGATACGCAAGGATTTCTTTCCACCTGTGGAAATAAGAAATCCAGCCGGGAAAGAAAAATTCCAGCTGGAGAGGAAATTTTCAGCTTTCACCTTTCTACGACTCTTTTATTTGTCTTCTTTGCAACAGACCCACTCAGAACGTACGAGTTCCTGTGATTATCTAGATATGGGATTTTATTACGATTCTTGCTGGTGTCGTTCCCTCCTCCATTTTTTATCCTTCTTTTTTACTGATCTCATCTCGTGCCCGCTCTGAACCAAACGTTCCTTTCAGCCTGCAAGTTTATCGATGATCTCATCAGCGCAGGTGTGTCATTTGGTCGTGGGCGATCAACCGCTTCCACATTTCTGTAGTCATTTTTACCGCTCATAATATCGTATGGGCTATCGTTGAAACGAAACACCATAGTTTTTCGAGAACTGTTAGGAAATGACAAAAAAAACTTCCCAGGGAGATGTTTCTTGTTTGGGGGGAGGGAGACTGAAATTACGATGATTGTTAAATTTTTTAAGAAAGTCTACTACTAAATTTGTGTAGTAATGTGAAAACATCACTCACCGTAAAGACACAACATGTGAAGTGATTTTG
Organism: Andrena dorsata; assembly: GCA_929108735.1. NCBI lineage: Eukaryota > Metazoa > Arthropoda > Insecta > Hymenoptera > Andrenidae > Andrena > Andrena dorsata. The sequence continues at coordinate 10,119,914 of OV815488.1, forward strand.
TTACGAGTTCTGAAGCGAAAAAGTTTACCTATTATAATTTCAATGCCTGTACTTGGATTTCATCTTTTTAATAACCAGCTTTTTACGATTAAATTAAAATCATTTTCGCCGCATGATATTGACGTTTGGTAGACATTATTTGATTATTTTTATATACTACAATCTATTAATGAAATTATTATATACGTAGTATAAATTAATACATTTAGTTTCCAAATAAATTTTTTCAAATACATATATATAATAATTATATTTTTGTTATTATTCCAACATTAGTTATTATATTAAATATTTTACTAACAAAAATAATGTATAAAAACCGAGAAAAAATAACTCCATTCGATTGCGGGTTTAACCCTATAACACGATCAGTACCTTCACTTAAAAAGTGTTGATCAGTTAATCAGTTTCAAACTACCGAGCAGTTGCAATGATAAAAGCTTCGAGCACAATTTTCCCTTTAAAGGCAAGCATCCAGATAACTATCTACATTGGGAACGTTCAAGCTAGGAGAACGTCGATGTCAAGTTTACCATGGGAAGTTAGTTTACTGTTTAAGTTTGTCTTCCACACATTACTGTGTCTCATGCGTCGTGAATCTACTATTATCGAATCAAGCTATGTACATATGTCATACGTTTACCATGTTATACAGCTCCCAAATGTCAATGAGAATACTTCCCCGCCCTCCTAGTAACACCAAGAGGATGGAATAATATCGTTCTACCGAAATAGGTCAAAGTGAACTCAAGTTTTTCAGAAAGGAAAGTAATTTTAACATTTCCAGTAATGCAACTTCCCGTAGATTAATTAAGTCAGGTTTACTGAAATTTCGGAGGAATATTATGGTATAACCCCTAGAACAATTTTTACATTATGCAAATATTAAAACTACCAAGCCATAATTGCATCTGAAAATTTCAAATAATTTCAATTATACTACTCACTATTAAATAACCCAGTAAATAACATTCTAAAACAATAACAAGAAATGAAATATACTAATTGAAATAAAGCTACTTTTCATTAACAATTAAAATCTTCAAACTAAATTTACTCAATTTCAGATAATTGAAGATTGGTAGCTTTCTGCATAACTTGGCCCAGGTGGTCTATCTTTCATGGTATTACAGTAGCATTATTAAATGATTTTTGTAGATATGCTCGTTAATAAACGTAGGCGAATCATTTCTTTTACAACGATCAGCGAAACAGTAAAAGCTACATATTTCGTGGCTCACGAAACATAAATGCGTTTTCAATAAGTCTCAACTGCCTGGCACAATGTATCTGCTGAACGCGAGCATAAAAAACAAGCCCCTCATAAATGTTTCTCATCTGTCGTACCCACAGTTTTTCGCCTTAAAGGCGAGATGTGAAACGACGATGAATTTTCTCCACGCTTTGCCCCCTGTTTCTTACGATGTTTTGAGATGCAAAAACATGTACAGTTTATATAGTACACGTAGTTATAGTACACGCGAGAATATCTTGCAAATTACATGCTTGTTAGTGAAACTCGGAAAAGCTTACGTGTTTCCAATATTTTCAATTCCTCATGGGACCTTCTTGAATTGATCGAGCACTCACCTACAACAAAAATATTAACAACAATTAATGTGTGTTTAATGCCGATAAAATACATCTAATAGTATTTGACGAGTAAAAATTAATAATTGTGCTGTTCCCTCTTACTGTGATGGAAAAATATGTTTTTTTTTAATTATTTTGATTAACAATTAATCCTTGTTTTGCAAATATGTAGGCATTTTGCCTTGCTATATTGATATTGATAACAGTTTTACGAAATTTATTAAATTACAATAGAAGTAACTTGTTTATTTAACAATAGTTGGAGCAAAGACTAATTTAACAGATTCAAATTATGAAATATATTATTATTTGATACAGTTTAATCGCGTCTGTCGATTATACGAACTAATTCAATTCCAGCTTATAAATTGAAGCACAAAATTTAATATATACCTAAGCTGAACTTCGCATCAATTTTAATTTAAGTTTTTTGCAACTATTTATAATGACCTTCTTAAAAGTAACATTCCCCAGCAATTTTCAAACTATGCACACTAAAATCTAATAAAACTCTTTTACTGACCATTAATTTAATTTATTACGCTCCGATTACGGGCAAGTATTAACGAACTCATAACTTGATAAATATATTAGTGAAGTTTAATCGGATTTCCAACTTTTCGTCGAAACACTTCCTGTCTTTTTTATTCGTAATACCCATTATTTTTTTTGAGAATATTATAACACCGAGGTGTGTAATCGTGTCTTCCGTCATAAAACGCGGCCCACGTCTGAAAGCCACGAGGAACGTAAACGAAATATTTTGCAAGTAACAGCGCACACAGCCTTGGACGTGGAAGTTAAATGAACCGAGGCTTGGGGGCGCGAAGGCGGACAAATAAAGCAGGCAAACGTGAAAAAGACTGAGGTCTGTTTGCGTTGTCAAAAATCAACACAAATTGAAATCACCGTCGACCTGTGTTGACTGGAGAAAATCGACTTTACCTGTCTTCAGCTAGTAGATTTTCCACCGTCTGTCGCGTTTCCCCCGATTGGACATTCCGCGAGAGGCGAATCGTCTCGAAATACGGAGAGATTTGCGAGAAATTTCATGAAAATTACTTTCACCTCTGGAAACGCTAGGTATACAATACACTCGTAAATAATCCTGCATGAAAAGTATATTGGAAACTGAAATTGCAGTAATAAGATAACAAAGACAAAGATAAATTTGTGTCTGTATGTAGAAACCACGTTATATTGACTTTCAATTTTGTATATTTTATTTTAATTATTTTATACATGTAGGTACCTAATTCAGTCGAAACTTACATGTACAAATATCCACAAAAGTCGCCCCGTTTGTAAGAAACTCTCATTAGTTTACTCGAAATATAAAACTAACCCTCGAAACGAAAATAATTATCGATATTTTTATATCTATAAAACCGTGTAAAAATAATTACCGAAAAATTTTACTCAGTTTCGCAGATATAAAAAATATGCAACTTTTGTTTAAACTATATTTTCGAGATCTTTCACCGTTCTCGAGATATTCTTCGTAATAAAATTCTGCACTTTTTAAGGAATGATTTCACCGCAAAAAACAGCACTATGGCACCAACAAAAAAATAGGGTGGTGTTACGGATGAACTACTCTACTTGCACACAAAGTTGCACAATTTTCTAAAATTCCGGGTTGCCTAACTTCTCTTGTCAGTTCAGTTCATTAATCTTTCAAGCTGTGTTTGATAATTAGAAATCCAGCAGCGCATCGCACAGCGAGCATGCTTATTGGAATGCTGTCACTGTGTAACCCGCTCGGGCCTCGAGAGGAATCCCGAAAGGTAACGGAAGAATATATCCGAAATTACCCGCTAGATTCGATAGGGTCCCGGCAGAAGTGAAAATTCATTTATAACTGTCTGTTTTTGTTGCGTCACCGAGGCATTCGTCCCTGTCTCCGCCCGGCCACCGCGCGGAATGGCGAGACGTTGACTGAAGATTGAAAATCTCAAATTCGAGACTCTAATTGACTCTGCTCAGCGGAGAGGAAACAGAGAGCTCAAGGGGAAACCGTGGGTTTCAGGAATTGCTACGGGATAACGAAGCAAGCTTTCCCTAAATCAATAATCCCCCTTCTCTCTCTTCTGGAGGGATCCTAGCTAAATTACGTTTAACTTACGTCTCTGATACGTGTAAGATGTGTATCGTGCTGGCTGCAAGTTGCCTTCAATTAGCATTTGTTCTTTGACGCGTCTCCTGATTCTACATTACTTAGAGGCCAGCGGGAACGTATACACAGGAGATTGTGACGTAGTTAGCGAAGATAAGCACAGAATATAGAACACATATCGCCCAGAATTCGTTGAACTGTGGAAAGTCTGACAGGGTCGATATGGAATAATTCCTTTCCATCTCTCCTTAAAGAACTTCCACATAAAGACATATGATTCCTCCATTGCGACATTTCCTAGGGACCAAGTAGGAAACACCCGGGCAGGGAATACAGCTGCAACCAGACGAGTGGTCACATGAAACTGTAGCACCCAATACAAGATCAATGGGAACATCAGTTACAGAGAATTCCGCGCGCATCGCCCAAGCCGGGACAGTATTTCCATGTGAGGGCTTCTCGAATTACTTTGGGCGTAATGCCCCGGGCAAAGGTGACATTTGAAAGTTCTCCAAGCCCTCGTTGTAATAGGATTACGATTTCCGCAGACCTGTTTGATAAGGCACTTGGTCCAACGCAAGTCCAGCCGCCATTATCAATGTCTGTAAGGAGACATTAGGCGATCTCGCCAGCAAATGTAAGCGGCAGCTCGGTAACGAGGCAGAAGTAACCGGTATTGTTTAATGTCGTCCGTGTTTTGATCAAACGATTTTTCTAGGGCGAGAGGAGGCCGGAATGGCCTGGCTGGTAATTAAAGGAGGCAGCGGGAGACTCGAGCGGCGGCATATTGATGGAGGAATTTCCCAGCGTGTAAAGCTGCCACGACTTCGCTATCCTCTCCTTCGATTTCTAATCTGACCGGCGTAATGTCGCCCGTAATTAATACAAGTTGTAATCCCCGGCAGTATTCCGGTTTTGCGCTGGACAAGATATTAGTTGCGCCGTAGTTGCGCCACCAGGCAACCGCCTGCACATAGATAGGGATCGACATTAGAGGTAGCTTAGTCCTCCACCTATCTTGCTCGTTCCGTGTTCGCTCCAGTCTCTCTAGGTTTCCTGTTACATGTTACAGTTGCTGAAAATTCAGCGGCGCACAGTGCAGCCCGGTCTGAGTAATTTCCCCGTCCGAGCGGACGGCCTCCTAAATTTTTGTCGTTCGAGTGACTGGCCGCTGGCGTCTCGTTCTGAGAACGTGTCCAGTGGGAAGCTTCCTTCCAAGTCCCCGGGGCTGGGAGATTGAAAATCATAGGGATGAAGTGAGCATAGAATGCCGAATATACATGGGGTGAATTAAGTGGTTCGTACGATACATATTTCCACTACGGCTGATGCTGATGATTTACTTCCTATGGTGTTACTTTCTCCGGAGGTGCAGGAAAGTACTTGCAGAGCATAGCTGCACCTTTCTTTTAACGGAACCGTGTATATCTCGCTGCACACATCATTCTATCGCATTATACTGCGCTATTTTGTGGAAGTAATATGTTGCAGGAGAAAATTGTATTTATTTTAGTTTATCACCAGTTTCAGCTACGTCAATTAACTGTAGGATAACTGACAATGAGTTACTTAACGTAAAATATTGCAGGAGTTGACAGAGTGTCCTTAGTCCTACGCAATTTGCATCTCAATTAGGTTTATAGTATTTAACTATTACTTTAAAAACGTATCAAGAGAAGTAAAAGCGTGTAAAAGAAATTATCTCTTGCGTCCGTGCAGACGTTCAACGAGAATACCATCGGATGCGGGATATTCAGGTCTGCGAAGCTTCGTTCCTCGTTAGTATGATTGGAAAATACGAGTAAGGTGACCAACTTCGGGGATCTCCATCAAACAGAGAGGTGCTCGCGTGCGCGCCGCGAGATTAAGTTAAGCACAGGGCGACGCATGCGATTACGTCCCGATGTTTTCCGCTTGGAATGCGCTTCCGGCCTACGTGCCTCGCTATATCCGCCAGCGAAGAAAGCTTTATGGAAATATTCGTAATTTTCTCACGTAGCCGAGCATACGTTGCTCGACATAACTAAATCTATTTCCATGCATGAATATGGATGGGCTTTGTTTATGATTCAGTAGACCCGTTTTCGACTATGGAATAATGGAATTGCTATTGCCCCGTTTTTTCACCCCCCCCCCCCCCCCCGCGTAGCCATTTTCACGGCTTTCAGTGCCGTTTAAACGAACTATTTTGTAGCGGATGCTTTTACAATTAGTCCATTGATTATTCATCGTTTACGAGTGGACGTTTTTACACCGTCTGCTGGCCAGTTCCCAGAGCTTAGCGAATATGAATTCCTCTGACAAAACACCGTAGCTATCTGTCTTTGAGGACGAAAAAGTTGGAATGTTTGTGAAATTGTATGCGCATTTAGTTTTTACGAACGATATCGTAGCTTGGAAAAAGCTTTACTAAGGTTATGTTGGTGAGATGGACAGAATTTATAATACAAAAATATAAAAATAAATATACATTAAGATAGTGAAATATATTTTCTCCGACACTGTGGGTGTGAGCTACCCATAAATTTTCGACGCTCTGTACCTAATATATGCAAAATTATTTAATTATTTAAATATCTTATTTCCAAAGCTGACTTACAGACTATTTTTTCTCTCAAAATCTATATCTGAACAACAACTCTGTAGATCTTTACCTTCTACTATTGAAATTTGTAAATGTTACAATTTTTTTGAAGATTTCCCTCGCTTTTTCTTCACATATGGTAATACAATTTTTTTTACAAAAACCGTGATCAAATTTCAGTTAAAGTACAACTGAAATACATTCTAGCCACTCAGATATGTAAAAGAAGGGCTAATAGACAAACTTTCATATTCCTTCTTCATCCACCTAATACAACTTTATGATTAATCCACGGTGCATCTTACCTGTTACTAGATTTTTAAAGTAAAGCATGCGAAATATTTATTCTCCATTTCGTACACAGACTGTCAAAATCAACTTCCATAAATAAATATACGGGAGTGTCTGTTTTTACTATACCTACTTGTACTTTCACCAAAAAATGGCAAACGGCTATAGGCGGCCAAGGAAGATACTTCGATTAAAAAAAGATGTAATACATTTTTTGATTGAATAAAGCGAAAAAGCTTTTGCACCTCCTGTCTTCTCGGAAGAATCTCTCTGCATTGAGAAGTCCCATTCCCCGGACCGTTAATTTAGTTATCGGTGCAGCTGACGAGCAAAACACCACGCCGTTCCTGCGATATCTTAACGCGTACCAATCTCTGAAACGGAGATTCATTACGTTTGTGGCTGGCGAATTACATTATTCGGATGACGATGAACACGAGGGGCGTTGCTGAACGGTAGGCTCAAAGAAATTGCCCACCCTCCGCTTTTAGCCCCCCTCTAGCCGCGCAATGACTAAGGTCGATTCCGCTGCGGTTTTACACGTTAACGTTCGACAGAGAGGATCATTTTTCTTGGCCGCGGCAGCGATAAATTTCTCCCGGCAATTTCCGTGCCGAATTCGATACCACGATAATCTCGTTCGCGGTCAGCAGAGGCGCAGCTCCGTTGCAAAAACCATCCCACGTCTCTTGAGTCGAGGATCCCGTACGGTGCTTTTTGCCGCCAACTTTTCCCGCTCCATCACCCAGAATTCACCGTCTAGCAGGTACACAGTGGCTCGCTTACTCAGGGCAGAACTAGATTTATCAAGCCCTTGATACGAGAAGGGCCCAGGCTCCGGCCAGAGCGGATAGAGGCAGCGGCTCTATCGCCGTAAAACTATCGACGATCGGCAAAATGTAATCTCCTAGTCACTCCCTTTCTTCCTTCTTCCCTCGACACTTTCGGGAGGAAGACCTTTGTGCCCATTTTCCGACGATAGGTTTAATCCCCGCTGAAAAGTGGCGAGTTGGAAGGCACGGGGGGGAGGGGATGCAATCACTGCTGAGGTGGAGATTCGATTCTTGCTGGTCAATGAGACCTCTTAAACTGATAAGTGATGCTTGCCTGCGTGGCCCTTAGTGTGGTAGATCTGCTGAATATTATCAGTTCAGCTGGCTATACTGTTTCTGTGAATTGTAAAGCTGAGGATTCACCTGGAAGCTAAGCTAAGCTAAGCTATACTATGTCTAGCTGTGCTATAAAACGTAAAAAAGTATGTTTTTGCACAGCTTAGCTTAGCCTTTGGTGGGAACGGTTCCGTAAGGATCTATCGAAGCTAATTTTTTAAACCTTGGCAAAGCGTAGCATAGCTCAGCTTAGCTTTCGGGTGGATCCTCGGCTTAACATGGGAACATGAACACCAAGAGGGTATCATAAGTTCAACAGTTGCACGGAGAACTGATTAGTCAAATCAGTGACGTATTTCCATTTTCACTTTTACATCTAAGACTTCTGTACGCGATATTTTTCTCATCAAACGTCATTAGCATAAGAAATTCTCCATAAAGTTTGGTCATTTTTTCGCAACTCTACATGGCGAGATGCGCAAAGTTCGCAAGGAGCCGGGCCCTTACCGTCCCATCGGAACGATAATGATCGAAAATTGGCTCGCTACGTCCGAGGAACACCGGGCCGCACAGTCATAATGGTTTCAACAGCTGCTCCCGGTACGCCCAAAAAATCCCAAATTCCATGTAGACGTGTTCAAGAAGCCCGGCGGCCTGAGCCCCCGGCCGCTGTAAAAATGCTTGTAATCCACTCTGCCGATCAAAAATCGAAACAATCTCGGTCGCTGATTGAGCACGCCACAGGAGGCAGCGCCGATCTGGTCCAGGGATCTATCTAATACACCACAGCGTCGTCTGACATTCGCGGTTTTTCAGGAGTCCGGTTCTCTTGGATTCCTTTTTATCCGAGCTTCGTAAGCCATGGTCTATCTGAGGCCGTGATCGGCGACTCGATGTTGTTGGGAGGCTGGTGCCGCAAACGAGGAAGATGGAAAGGCGAAGGGGGGTCGATAGATAAAGGAACGGGGAGAAAGAGAAAAGACCAACAGCGGGAGCGGGAAGGACTGACGAAGGGGAGGGTGGGGGGGGGGGTGGGGTGGCGGGGGATGGGGAGTAAGGGAAGGGAGGGGAGGACGGGAGGAAAAATCCACGGCAAAATAGCGTTGGCTGTTATGGCCGCGGCACGAACTGTCACCCGTTTCCGCGTGTTTCTTACTTGCCGCGTTCCACAACTCCTTTATCCTCAGTGGCGACACGGCGATCGCGCTGTGTGCGCTCTTGGCGGATGCCCTCGTACACACGTCGCTCTCCTCCCTTCCGTCGGCCCCTCCCCCCCCCCCGGACTCTATCTTTTCCCCTTTATCTCTCTATAGCTGTGTATGATGAACAACAATCGGGAGAAGCTCGCACGAATACGCTGGAAGCGTGTCCCATTGATCTACGAGCGAGTGCGCCGCGCGGCGCGGCGGTCTCCTCGACCACCGTGCGTGATACTTTGCGGCGAGCGCGGCCAGCCCTCGATCCCTCCGCGTACATGCGTGCTAGCGCGTCGCCCGCGTGCAGGTGAATACAGGAAGAGGCCAGGTACGAAAGCTGCGCGCCATAACGCACGCGGAGTGCGTCTACCCAGGGGGGAAGCGATTACCACGTTCCTCCACACGATAATGCCCCGCGCCGGAATACCTACTTTGCAGCGCGCCAGCTACGACTGAAATTCCGTTCGCGCTCCCGCTGCTCGTTGCGTAATCATACCGTTGGCAGTTTCAATAAAGGGGCCAGCGTTTTGGACGGCGGGAAGAGGCTGGAGGAAAGGGAGATTGATATCGCCGGGCTGATGGATACACATGTATGTAGATCGATTAGTGGAGGGTTTCTTTTCCGATGGAAGTGCGGAGGTGGTGGAATTTTTTGCTTGTCAGAGTGATGAGTGTGATGTATACTTGTTAAAAAATAGAGTCATGAGGCATCCGCAATGAATAATTCACAATTCTTTAAATTTCCTAGAGCACGTGTCATTAAACTCTATCTTCTAGTCCAGCTGTAGCTCCGACTATTAATAGTTACGATCAGTAACCAGAATTTGAAAGGAATTTGGTGTTTTTTCCTTTTGCTTTATAATAATAAAAGTATAACGCCCTTGGGCAACGCAGATTTATGTGGGATATGATATTCATTTATAAGGTGCTGAACAATTATGTAGAAGAGACCGGGGCTAGTTGATACACGGGCAGGTTGATGCAGACGAATTATCTCGACACCGTATGTATGTATAGCTCCATTTGAGAGAGATATGTGAAGTTTGTTGCTCAATTTTTTACTACGATCCAGCGTACGTCTGTGTACGTTGACGTTAACAATAGTTTTTAACTGTTTTCGTTTATTAAGAGAAAAAGTTAATAGTTTTGGTACATCCAAATTGATCGATCAGATAACATTTTTTCATTCATTTGGTATGTTTTCTGTTAAGTTTTCGCTTACTAGGGGGAGTTGGGGCACAATGAAACATTAATATTCTCTTGATATCTAGAAACAGTCAGAAGTTCAAATAATGATCATGAAACACTATACTCTATGATCCTGAAAGGTGATATAAGATTATAAGATGATACACTATAGATATCAAGATAATAGTAATGCATCATAGTGCCTCAACTCTCCCTATATATTAAAGAGGAAGAACCAAAGTATATTTTGGCATATTTGTTATTAAGTAATTAATTAAAATAAAAAATTTAAAAAATTTAAAACAGAATAACGTATCAACTAGCCCCGGTCTCCTCTACATTGTACCGAGATATTGAAACTATTCAAACTGCACGTACCACCTAGGATACTGAGAAAGCTCTCTATCTTCCATATAAATTCTTACAAAGCAACTTTCAGTAAGGCTATCATTATCAATAGACTATGCAAGCCTGCTACCAAATTTGAACCTGTTATTGAATTTTTTTCCGGATCTTCTTTTGCGTTCAAGAGCGCAACAACTTACTTGGTTTCTCAATCATTAATTCCAAATTATATTATGTTCTGTTTTAATTGTACACTCTATACCATTTACTCATGCTGGTACCAAATCGTAATACCCGTTAATAAATATTATTATTATTATCAAAACGTGCATTCAAAAAGTCCTAAATCCAATCTAACTCGAAACATATACAACTTATATATAACACGAAGAAATAATTACCTGGAAGCATAGTAGATCTGTTTAGTGATTGAAATCAACGACTCTATCAGTAGGTACCTTTTATGAATTACAACAAACAATGAATGTAGACTGTGTTGAGCTTCATAAAAATCGTCGATGCAGATCGTTCCACATGTTCAAATAGTACGACCGGGGCATGGGGCTCGATGAGATTTGAAACGTACCCGCTGATAGCGATCCAAGTAATGAGACATTAAAGATGCTCGGGAGCTTCTGCCCTCTTGGGCGCTTCCTTCTTGCATAGCAGTGCTGATAGAACGAAACTGATAGAAACCAGGTAGAATCCAAACTAACCCAGTACTTCTTCTGTTATCCCAGTAAACTGGCTTGTTGAAAGAGTGGCTGCCGGCTCGTGAGGCGACTGTTCGCCACCCCGACCTGGACCATAAGCATGGCCCGACCGATTATTATCGGCTGGTTATATTCCCCAGGCATACAGTACATCTTTGAGACTATCGAAGGTAGCCGGAAGGGAAGTTCCTTAAGTCCAAAGAGGAGCTGGAATCCTTTCGTTTCTACTTCGGTGCCGATTCCATCTCACACGGTCTATCTCTAGCCTGTTTTACTGTTGCTACGCGACAAGAACTCCTTGCCTCGTTCGCTCGATTCGCCCTCGCGTTATCTGTCTCATTTTCCTCTCGAACAGTTCACGGCCATCTTCGTGTATCAGCATCGGGGTTCGTAAACTCCTGCAGAGCCTCCGTTGCTATCGAGGCGAACGGAATGCGGGCTAACGCGGACGGCGTCTATCGCGCGCCATCTCCTCTTCTAATTTTGGTAGTCTCTTTGTGCCATTGCGTGAAGTGACGTTTCAATTTGAAAATTTCGCGACAGAATTGGCACTGGGCTCGCCTCGTCCAAAAATCTCGGACAGCACTCCCTCTTTCCAGGAAGAAGAACAATATCCTAGGATGCTCTCTATTTTGATCGAATTTTTGTTATATAGTTCCATTTTTTGGCACTCGCGAGGGGTCAACTCGAGATCCTAGTCTGGGGAACGTGTGCGGCATGAATGGTAACTTTAGAATAAAAGTTTCCGAAACGAACCTTTGTTTTCGAGGCATAAACGCGCGAAAATACTGTTAACAGTTCACTGAATTTTCTGTGTTTAAACCAGGGACTTAATACCGGTATTTCGCCAATACAGCTATACCGAAACCGATATCATACCGAAAAAAATCGGTTTTCGGAATTACCGGTAACTGAAATAAATATCGGTATTTTTCGGTATTTTTCTCGGTGAACACCGAAACCTACCATGTTACTGAAAAGAATACCGAAAAAATACCGGTATTTATTTCAGTTACCGGTAATTCCGAAAACCGATTTTTTTCGGTATGATATCGGTTTCGGTATAGCTGTATTGGCGAAATACCGGTATTTTACGTACCGGTAGGAGTCCCTGGTTTAAACGACACAGTACGCTTTATTTCCAGAAAGCTGCTGTTCGTTTTCACGCAACTATCAAACGCATTTCATTTTTTTGTTAGAACTCGAGCATCAATGCTAGCGCAAATGGAGCATTCAGATTCCCGAACTGATTTTCTATAATTTATCTATGAAATCCTCTTATTCGTCCATGTAATCGAATGAATGCTCATCCTACGGGAGGAACATAATAGCAAATGTGTTTCGTAAAGGCCGATGTATATGAAGGTAGCAAGATACGATCGTAACCAGTGTCTCGTACTGCCGGAGAAGAAACTGAGAAAGGAACAAAAGCTGCTCTGAAGATGGGCTTTCGAGGCGGAAGGTGGGAACGATGTCAAGAAGAGGGGGTGGTGGCTCTTCGTTCCAATATTGAAAGAGGAAATAATACTCGGCTACAAGATAACCGCATTACCCCTGCGCCCCTTCAGGTTTCGTGCCTGTCTCGGGCGGTCTACCCCTCCTGACACGCTGCGAGGCACGACGACGAATACTAATTTGAAAGCGGAGACCACCAACCGCGCCGTCCCCGGAGGAATTCCCCGCGGTATTGAGTTCGATTGATAAATAAAATACGTGCGACGCGGCCGAGTGAGGAAAGTATCTTTCGGTCTCGTGGCGACACGTAACCACCCACGTAACGTGACGCTGGTCGCCTTTCAGGGGCGGGAACGGTTATGATGTCTCGCGCGAAATACTTTCCCCTCTCTCGCGCAGCTTCGAGCCGAGAGTGCTGCAGATAAGTAGATGATACGTTCGTCACGCGTTCGCCTTTTTAATTGAAAAGATTGCAGCGAAGACAATGGAAGCTGGAGGGCAGTGCAACTGCGGATCATCGGTTTGATCTTGCGGCGGAGCTGTGGACCTTTTCTCTTTTTACATTTTACTCGGAACTTACAAAGCAGTGTCCTTATTTAGAGAAAGTTCAGAAACCACTTCTGTCCTGAGTAAATATTCTCTGTCATGGAGCAGAAAGGTACTGGGATCAGCGTTGGACAGGGTGTGACCTAAGGAATGGTCAACAGTAAAGGCAGCGAGTGATGTAATACGCTTCTTTCGCTGGAGGAATTAAGGGAACCCTTCTTCGGACAAGGGTGAAAGAGCAGAGCAACCGAATAAGCAGAGGCCGGTGACATTACGTTTAAACGAAGAAAACACTGATACCGTGAATCACCTGTAAAAGAATAACAATGCCAGGATAAAGTATAGTAGCATAGCAACAGAAGAGGAAATCTATGGCAACGAGGGATATTTAGCATCGCAGATACTGAATGTAGCGTACAGAAATGTTTCGAAATTTACATGACGACCTATATACCGTCGCATGTACGCGGCGCGAGAAGGTTCCTCGCGCGGAACAGAAATTATTTTTCCGTGAAACTGGCAAAACCAACAGGGGGAAACGTATGGCATTCGCTGTTGCGCGGCCCTTGACGATGAATTTTCGGCCTTTATCGTTTTATGCTGATTTATCCGAGGCCGGTCGACCCACGGAGAAGAATAATCATGCAAGTTAGCCAGACCTAGAGGAAAAAAAATGGTTTGGGGGGGGGGGGGGGCGAAAAAGCTCAGCCATAAATTGCCATGCAAATAGGAAGGGTGCATCTCGGAAATCCAGGTACCTGGATCTTACGATGGGAATTCCTTGTAACATTGAAAATCAAGCGGTGGCCCCGCGAGCCCCCGCCGCACCGCTTTCCACCTGGTGTAATACCAAGGAGCAGAGGATCATCTAAGCAGTTTCAGGTGGCGGAAGGTTAAGGTGCAGGAGTTTTATCTGCGCCTTGTACGCGCATTATCGCGTCCCGGCATCCCGTGATAAACGCGGATAGTGAATTCACTCGTTGCTAAGCTAGCCCGGCGGTTTATACGCGCGTGTAATCCTCCAATTTCTCTATCCTCTGTTGCTTCCTCGTTGCATTGTTCTCTTCTATTTTCGCTTTTCCCGCCTTTAACGAGCCTGCCCCTTTTCGAGGGACGACGTCGCCGGGCGCAGCCAGCAGGATGAATTGCTGAAAGCGCGACGACTTATAAGTCCGTTCCGGCCGTGTTCGCTGTCGATCGAGCGGCAGCAATTTTACACCGGCGTGGAAGGGACGAAAACGAGGAAGGGGGCGCGCGTCGAAGGGGAGGGCCGGCGTACGGAAGAGGACGAGGAAGGTGAAGGTGAAGGTAACGGCTGGTATGGAAGATGAAGGTGAAGGTGAGACCAAGGACGAAGTCACGATTCCAGAGGCAGAGCGATTGTCCCGAGACTGGCCAAGTAAATTTTCAGCTTCGCGGGCAGAAGACGAGCAACACGATACGCCGCTGCCTTTCATCGTGAAAACGCGGCTAGAGTGTACAGTTCAGTCTGCTGTAAAGATGCCAACTCCTGTTAAGAGTCTGCGCGGAGCCCGAGCCTGGCGAACAAAGATTTAGCGGTACAGTTCAGCAGTCCGGTGATCTTTTTGCTGGACGGGGGCCCCGGGGAAGCGATGTGACAGTGCCACCCGCCCTCCACCCCCCCCCCCCCCATCCACACCACCCCACAGCTTTATCGCGCGCGTTAATCAAGCGGATAGAGAGCCCTGGGGATATGTGAGAACATTGGAAAACGATATCCATACTTGCCGGAGGGGTCAAGTATATCATAAACACCGTACAGGAGTAAGTTGATCTCCGCGGCAAGGATGCCGAGCTAGTTGTCGGGATAAACTACCGCGGCGATCATCCGTGGAACCTTATCCGAAAGCATCTGTACGACAAATAATAATAAGCCGGGGTTATTAATGTGCCCCGCGCATCGATGAAGCGAAGATCACACGAAAGATGCCGGCGATAAAAGATTATTGGCCCGGAGAACCTATTATCATGCTGGAAGAAGATCGTAGCCAGGCCACGATGTTGCTTTCGATGTAGCGGAACCTATGTGGGAGAGAAGACAGTGTTGCGAGGAATAGAGCAAGGGGGTGAGAAACGTGGAGGGGGGGGGGTGAGGGAGAGACGGAATGAGTGGCGGAGGGGGAGAGGGTACGGAGGATCCATAATGGCGAGCTGGCCCACGGTGGTAGGGGGCACGTAGGAGGACAGTGCAGACCGAGCGAGAGAGAGAGAGAGAGAAAGAAAGAGAGACAGAGAGAGAGAGAGAGAGATTGAGAGAGAAAGGTACAGGGAGGTACCGAGGAAGAGAATGGGACAGTATCGGGAGGGCAGCGATGGGAGGGGAACGAGAAGCAGGACAACGACGGGCGCGGGCAGGTTTATAGAGGGGATTTAGATGCGAACGAACGAACGAACGGTTCGAGGCATTGTTCGATATAAGACACGACTTCATTAAGCATTCAAGTAATGTTCAAACATTGTACATTGAATTGTACCTGCGTCCCCGTGGCCTCACTGCCTCCTCTCCCTGCTCCCTCTCTGCCCTGCTCACTCTTATCCACTGTCCCACCAATCCCTACCCCTCCCTCGCGCTCCGACTTCGGTTTTGCCCGGGCGTCTACGAACATCGTCCACCCCAGGCTGGCTATGTATTGCTGAGTGCCGGCGCGGCATACAATGAGAATATCGTCCCGGGGGAACTCGTGATGCCGCAATATCGAATAATGTATAACTATATCACGGGGCAGGGAACGGGGGGGGGGGGGGGGGGCGCGCGGCCGATCGCGGTGAAGAGACGCGAAACAGAGGGGCATGGAAACGAAGATAAAGACGATGGGGATGCCGGGTTTCGTGGCATGCCGAAGAATAGTGTCGGCGTGGCTTAGATAGCCCCGATGTATCTAGATTGCGGGCGAGCGCGGAAAACATCGCCATATAAGTAAAACCCTCCGCGGCCACGGGGATCAGCGCCACTGCCGCTGCTGGACTCCCAGCGCTGCTTGATTCATGACAGGCAAAAGAGCCGCCCGTTCTCGATGCCGCCGCTGCTTTTATGCCCCCCCCCCCCCCCGTGCCATCGACACCGGAACCATCCACAAAATAGTTTACGTTTCTGCCTTTGTCCGACACTTTCCTCCCAGCATTTTTGGACAAATTATGGCCAAGATAGGCGGGGGTGGATGAAATTATTCCTGTGATTTGACGGAGTGAGATCTGATTTTTGAATGCGACAAGGAGGTGGAACGTTTGTGTGACATGGTTGGTAAGAGGAAAGTATGCCGTGGTCTAAGGAAGATACTTTGACCTTTGAACAGATGCAATTTCAATGCATTTTAAAAGAGGTTAAGACGGGCTTAAGAATTTTCGCGTTTATCGGGTGGAGGATCGCGCGTATAGTGGAAGGCAGGCTTCGTTTAAAGGGACAGAATACTTTCTGAGATTCAATGGTTACGTATGTATGCAGACTTTATAGACGCGACGCGAAGGAAGTTGAATTCATTTAGGTGCAGATAGATGCTTTGCGGTTAACGAATCTCGAATTCTTGAAGTATGTAGGTTGAAGAGGCATTTCCTCTCGCCTAACTACAAATGCACTTTGAATCCAGCATCTATTTTTAGTGACTTCTTAGAACTTTTAGGTGGATTTATTGGAACTTATTGTTATGAACTTTAAGGGTACATTTTTTTTAAACAATTGTGACAGATGAGATAAAAACACGGCTGTACAGGAGAATGTGCTTTTAATCTGGTGAAATTACATTTCAAGCGTATTCTAGTTTACTTAATCAATTAAGCATACGTTTCCTCTTCTCTCGACATTTCGAATCTGATATTAAAAAATAACTGCAGTCTGTAGTGTCGCGTTAGTGATACAACAAATGCGAGAACGCAGAATTTTTATATGCCTTTTCGAGAGGAGATGCCGATATATGTAGCCCGCAAAATATACTGCCAACCAAAGCAGAAGAACTGTCCTAAGTATCATTTGGTTAAGCTAATCGGATTGGTATGCTTCGTCACGGGCGCGTTTCGAGCTGTTATGCTACAGTCCAGATGGGGAAGAAAATGATACTTCAGAACCATTTCTCATAAGGCTTAAAGCTACCTAGTTGAAATTCAGATTTCCACGTCACTCGTTCCATCTGCGCTGAGGAATTTACTTGCTGGATCTTTGGAAGATATTTTATGGAAACGAGTTTGGGGAACGATAGATGTCTTTAGAATTTCCCTGTGAAGAATACAGTACAAATTTTCCGCACACTTTCCGGGTTTGAAAATATTCTTAGAAATTTGTTTTATTTTACGTGCAAGCGAATTACGGCGGTGCCAAAGTGTATTAGAAAATCACATTTATTTCTGCAGTTGATTGTTTTACATTAATTTTAAAAGCATTGGAATGTCAAAATATCTGATCACTTTTCAAAAAGCTACGGATTTACTAATTGCTGCATATAAAAGTTAGAAAGATATTATTGAAAAATCATCAAAATTTCACGATACTTTGCTGCAAAAGTTTTACATTTTACAAGCAAGAATCACCTTTTATCGTAAATTAAATGTTCCCCGGAACGTGAACCGTACGTGTCTTTAGCGTGTTTCGATTCGGTCACGTACAATCCACCAAGAGGGAAAGCATTCCTCGCGGAGGTGTTTTACGAAAAGGCAGCCACGGGTTACTTGGAGCAGCATCGTTTTACGCAAGTACAAAGTTGCTTGGAACCCAATGGTTTCTGCTACGGCAGCATAAAATTTATACCCTCCACGTTCGATAATACGCGCGTGTTTTACATCCGACTGCAACTACGAGCGAATCGCTTGTCATCCAGGGCTCGCAAATTCGAAGGAAAATTGCAAACAGAATAGATGCTCACCAGTATCTGAAGTGTGCATAAATTTCCATCGGGCAAAAATAACAGGCGACACCGTCGCGCAATAGGCGCAATAAAAGGTAAACTATCGACGAAAGCGACGCGCTTCCGTGTTTCATCCTACCTGACAACAGATCAGGTACTTTCGTGGGAACGAATCCTACTCGGAACTTCAATATTAAGATTTACACGTGCTAGCGCAAAACAGTTCCGCTTGCCGTCTCCAGCAGCGGGTCCTAAAACAACGGGAATAAAAATAGAAGGGAACGACAGAGGAATTCGCCGAGCAGCCATGAAAATTCTGTGTAACGAATCCACGTGGCGAATATATTAGAAAAGCAAGGGGAGCAGACGTAGCCGAAAGAACGCGAAGAATATCCGAAGAACAAAGGAAAGGGGTGGTGGTATTCCAGCTGAACGAAACGTTTAAAATTTAA